>CM066031.1:449819557-451175766 GCA_033557465.1 Ichthyophis bannanicus
TTTATTGAACTGAGTGACTTTCTCTGATAAAGATCTACCTTCATTTGTAGCAAGCATTTATTGAACTGAATCAGTGGTTATGATCAGGGTTCAAATCATCTCTGGAACTACAAACAGTTTTAACAATGGGGGGGGGGGGGGATTGGAGACCTGGTGATTGTACTACCATATGAAGTATTAAATAGACTTGAAAAGTCTTGTGACAAGGGTTTTGTGGCCCTCAGCTATAATAGTGATAGTTGTACTGAGTTTTGACGCAGTTGTTGCAGATAAACATTTATATAGCAGGTGTACTTGGGAGAGCCATCACTTATTCCTGGAAATGAAGCGCAGTAGTTGGTATGGATGGCAGAAGGCTGAATAGACAAGTTGCCTTTAATTTGCTGTCTTTTTTTTTTCTTCGGTTTCTCTTTTCAATGTTCCAGGCTTTTAAAGCACTAGTTGACCTCTCTCCAGTAATACTTTTAAAACTTCACAGAGAAAATAGAAACACTGAAAATGAAGGCAGATAACGACCGATATTACGATCCGTCCTGCTCATCAATACCAAGCTCTATAATCCCTTCCATAGAGATTCTCTGTGCTTGTCCCATGATTTCTTGAACTCGCATACAGTCCTTGTCTTGCGCCAATTCCCGCTGGGCGGCTGTTCCACACATCCCCCAACCCTTTTTCTAGAGAAATAGTTCTTTAGATTACTCCCGCAGTCTAACCCCCTTTCACCTTCATCCTATGATTCCCTTGTTCCAGAGCTTCCTTTCAAATGAAAAGAGGCCCTCATCCTATGTATTTATGTCATGGTTGATTTAAAACGTCTCTATCATATTTCCCTTCTGCCTTTTTTCCAAAATATACATATGGAAGATGCTTTAAATCTGTCAACATGTGTTTATGAATGAAGACCCCTATGCCATTTTTATTAGCTGCCCTCTAAACTGACTCCATCCAATTTATATTTTTTGATGATGTGATCTCCAGAATTGCACACTGTACTCTCAATGAGATTCTCACCAGGGATTTATGCAGAGGCAGAAATCCTCACTTCCTTTTTTCCATTAGCCATTGCTCTCCCTTTGGCACCCAATCACCCTTCTGAGTTTTACTGTTGCCCTTCTACATGTTTAGCATTTAAGGGTTTTTAGAGCAATATAACTAGAATAATTCGAAGAATGCCCAAGAAGATTGCAAATACTGATATACACAATCTTAATATATCCAAAATGTGATCAAAAAAATGTGAGCAAAAACATGTAACCAAAAAAAAGTTTGGAATTTTTTTTGTATTTGGATATAGTTCTCAGACTGCATGGTGTAAGTATAGCTACAGGCCACAGCAACTGAACAGCCTGAGACATTCCTGACCCCTTCCTTACATCAAGTACCCTTTGCAATCCATTTTTTTCTTCTAACTAAAAAGATTTCTTTTAGAAACTTTAAAATTATCAACAGCCGATTTAACAAAAATATGAGTTCTGCAAACTCTCTTCAGTAGATGACTACTAACTAAAATCTGTTGTTTTTACTTATAACACATCAATAGAGAGGACTGTTGGTTTTTGACAACCGTCCAGTTTATTAACATCCCCTCTATATTAGGAGAAAAGCCAAAGCCGTTTTCACAACTCCCTGAATCCTTTCCGTCATAAATGATCCCTATGACATGTCAGGGCCGAGCCTATTGTCTTGAAAGAGTCCAAACTTTAGAGATTTTGTTGGCCTTCAATTTTCTAATCACAGTTCTAATTACAGTGTATATAATGTATAGAGATGCTTGTTGATAGGCTGCCTCCGTTTCACTCTGGATTGCTTAAAAATTGGCAGCGGATATGGCTCTCATCACGCATGCGCGTCGTTTTTTGGCTCTGGATACAATGTTGCAGAGTAAAGCCCTGGAAGTTGGGAGTTGTGAAACCGCTTTGGCTTTTTCTCCTACTATAGAGGGGATTTTACTAACCTGGACTTGTTTGCAAAAACCAACAGTCCTCTCTGACGAGAGTTTGCAGAGCTCATAATTGTTTGTTAAATCGACTGTTGACTAATTTAAAGTTCTAAAGAGACATTTTTATTTTTAGAAGAAAAAATTGGATTGCAAAGGTCCTTGATGTAAGGAAGGGGTCCGGAATTTCTCATGCTTTTCAGTTGCTGTGTCCTGTGTAGGCATCCTCCCCCATGTCATTCTGAGACCTATGCCAGTCAAACCTCGTTTTTCCCCCGTATGCCCCGGTTTCTCTGTACGTTTCGTTTTCTGCGACTTCCGTTTCTTCTGACCTGAATGGTGGTTTGGCGGGGCCTCGGTTATCGCGGAGTATCCCGCTCGGTTTTTCGTGGTGTTACTGAACAGCTGAGTGGTCCCAATAGTGGCTGGTGCTTGCTCCTCCTATGGGCCAGGACAGCACTGTTTACGAAATTGACCAGCCTCCATGTGCCTCCCCAGGCCCGGCAGCACTAACCCCCCGCCTCACCCGATCGCGTGTTGAAGTCAGCTGATCAAGAGTCAGAGTCAAGGCCCCGATCTCTCCACCTCTCCCTGTTCTCATGGAGCGCCCCCTCAGGCTTCGTAGGTAGCAGTGTATCTGTCAATGTAAGACAGGAGATGTTGTCATTGCCGGAACAGTACCATATCTGTGTTTTGGCTTTCCTGTGGACGATCGGGCAGGTGAGAGAAGTGACAGGAGCTGGGTGTCTGGATGGAACGGATTAATTGAATTTAGTCGTTATTTCCTATGTGAAATATTGCTTCGTCGGTTTTCGTACGTGTCGGTGTTAGTCAGTCTTCTTAGAACGGATTAATAAATGAAAACCGAGGTTTGACTGTATATCCAACTACAAAAAAATTTCAAAATTTTTGGTTACCTTTTTTTGATCACATTTTTTTGATCACATTTTTATATATGAAGATTGTGTATATCAGGTATTTGCAATATTTTGGGGCATTTTCTAATTTTTCTGATTTCTACCTGTTTGTCCACACTTAAGATAAACTCGAATATTATCGTAGTCAAGTCCTGCTGTTCTTTCATAACCAGAAGTAATTTAACTCCTATATTGGACGGCTCCATTACGGATTTTGCGAGCCCAAATAACATGGCCCTCAGCCAATTTTTTTTAGAGTTAAAACCTAGTTGAATTTTCCAAACCATTTTTTTAAACTTTACTAGATCGTCTTCTGTTGTTGCTTTTTTGGGTATCATTGTTCAAATAGATCAAACTGTACCCAACAGCCCTTCCACAGTATTACATACAAAAATTTTAAAAAGAACCAGACACCACAAATTTTGCACCAAAACATTGGGCGCTAATGAAGTTATAAAAAAACGGAGAAATTCTGTGCCAAAGTGACTGAGTCCCTTGAAATCACTCATCGCAGCTGCATCTGCTGAGAGTAGGCGCAGTTGCTGGAAAGGTTGTGGTAGCACAAGCCTATATAAATGACCCTCACATGGCCTGGCTAATTATTGGTGAAGCCAATACTGCCCCCTTTATTGAAGAGGGGCCCAAAAGTTTATCATGGGGGGAGGGGAGCACTAGGCCATATCATGTCTGAGTCATGCTAACTTTATTCTCTTATTCACAAATAATGCCTTCACATGCCCCTAACATGCATTCTGCATGACCCAGCCTTTACAACAATTTTAAAACTTCAGTTTTTTCAAGCACTTATTAATGCTAACCCATGACACATCTGAAATATTCAAACTATGATTTAAATATGTCGCAAGATGCAGTGTCCTTTAGACTTAATTTAAACCTGACACATATCCAAACTCTGCAATAAATAAATAAATATGCAAGAAGTATAGTTTTGTCAGCAAGACAAAGAACACAATTATGGAAACCTCATTTTTAATAATGTACTGAAGCCAATATTACCGTATTCTTTTAGAAGGTCCCTTTTCCATGCAGAGAGCAAGCATCCCTTAACTACCAATAAAACAATAAGGAAAACATAAAAGGTCAAATGAATGCATAGTCTCCAACTAGGACATTTTCACCTCACAAACTCACACCAAAAAGATGTCCAAATCCCTCTACTTCCAAACATAAAATTACAAATAGGTTCTTTGATGCCTGAAACCCATGCTTGAAATAAGACCCCATAAATATCCTACCTCATTCCATTTGTCTACAAAATAGATTTTTTTTTGGAGGTGGTATAACAATGAGCCTAGACTTCAGTGACTCCAAGTGATTGATATGGATGGCTTCCTCAATTTTTTAATCCACATACCTCAAAAGCAAATGTAACAGATTTTAGTCTCTTTGCCTTGTCAGCCCCCCCATGTTTCCTGTTTAATGGGCATAGCCTCTTAAAAGCTGGCCCTAGAGTGGGGATTAATGTGTATAAAAATCCCCAAACATGACTAGGGCCTAGCTGGAGGGCGGGGGGGAGCCAAAAGTTGAAGAGGCCCAGGCCTGAGGGGCCTCCCATTTAGCCACACCACTGGCCCACACTAGATTTGGCAAAGTCAGTAGTTACTCCAAAAGATTGTAAGTAATGAAAAATACACTGTTACAAGCTTAAAAAAGACAACTCTTGAGACATTGAAATCATGTTAATCCAATCCGATCAGAGTATCTATCCAAGACAACACTCAAATTACGGACATGGCCTTTAATTGAATGGAGACATGTTTGATTATGCATGTTTCAAAGGTGCTTTTATACCTGTTGTAATTTCATTCTGAAAATTAGTCATTCTTCCACCCAATAGTTTTCTTTTCAGACCTTTTTTCTTCTCCTTTTTTATAAGCTTTCCAAATGTTTTCTTCTTCTTGGTTCTCTTGTTCTTTTGTGAGTCAGACCCATCAGCCAGAATCGTCACCATCCTCGCTCTCAGTTTTTTCAAACATCTTCTTTCTGTGTGAGCATAACGCTTATGGATGGTTAGTTTTGTAACACGACACTTACGTTAAGGCAGGCCAAACATGACTATTCCTAAGAGCTGTGTTTTATGTGTTATTTTAATGTTGATGATTGTGGAGTGCCCTGTGGGGAGTGGCAGGAGAGCCTAGTGGTTGGTTGGGGCGAAAGGTACTTCAGGCCGGCAAGGTCGGGGGTTCAAATTCCCACTAGAGGACAGCAACCTTGGGCCAGAAGACTGGGGTTTCTAGTCTCACAGATGCTCCTTGGTGGTCTTGGGCAAAGACCACTTAACCGCCATTGCCCATGTTCCCTGTAAAGTCTTAGTGTACTGTGTCTCATATCTCCCGACGTATTGTTAAATGTATCCCCCAATTGTGTTGTGACCCGCTTTGTATTGAAAGGTTAAGGCAGATAATACAAAAACTGTCTAAAATAACATAAAAATAAAATAAATGTCCTAACTCGCCCATGAAGCAGAAAAAATAAAATTCTGATGTAAAGGATAGCAGGATTCATTCTATACAGTAAACTGCAATTCACAGCGCTTTCAACCTCAATGAAAAAGCAGTGGCCCATGAAAAATGTCTTTATGCCTTTTTTTTGCCACCATTTTTATGCAAAGTTCAAGATCACACACCCCTATATATAATATTAATAATAGTGAAAAACCTCTCTCTGATCCTAATAGGGTCCTTGGCCCCCCCAATCTTCGCAAAAAAAATTATATGGTTCACATTTTTGGGTTTTTTCAACCTCAGTAATATTGTATAAAATGCACTTTTGCTTCAAATACTCCTTCCAAACTCACGGCCCAAGGTTTTCACCCAACCATTGGGTTTCTTCAGGGAAAGTTTCTACCTGTTATAATAACAGTGCTTTCTTCAGATGCTGATAGTGGACCCTGGACACAGGAGGAGGAAACAGGAGAGAGAGAAGAGATGTGGACATATGGGGCCGAGGGAATGAGAGGGAGGCGAGACAGCGGAGGGGAAGGAGAGGAAGATGTACAATGCCTGAACATGGGGTGTGTGGGGAGGAAAAAAGAGGGATATTAATAAACATAGGGGTGAGAAATAGGTGAGAGAGGGGAAATAGTGGACATGGGTGGGATGAGGCGTTCCTTCAACAGCATGACATAATTTACTTACGGATTGGTTCAATCAGCTTGGAACTTTGGAACCCCAGTGGGGTTATCCTTCTAGATTATTCAGAATGGCCCAAAGAAGGGCACATTTTAATGCCCGGTCATGTTAGCTTCCATCAGAACTCCGGCTAGAGCAACAAGTCTTGAAAGATGATTCATCTTTTTTACAGTTCATCACAGGTTACACTCCTTTGAGCTATTCGGCTCTCTAAGATTGTCCCATGCGACATTTTCACATGATTTCAATTAATTCCTGGGTTACAAGACATGCACGTACGTAAGGTGTAATCTAGAGGTTTGAATTTACCAGATCTTTTGAGGTCCTTCTCCACTACATCTATCAGCTGGCGAAAGCACCTCAAATCCTTACATAATCCTGGCCACAGGATTATTTATAAACTGCCTTATTGTCAATGGATTGATTTTTGTGAGTGGGTTGTTCCTTCTTGTATTTTTTATTTCTAAATTGCCTACTCATTTTTTGAGGAATTTTGAAATTGATGAGCTTTGACTCGAACTTTCGTTAGCCATGGACACCTCTGGTAGCCCTCACATGTACAGATTGGACAGACCAAGGCACATGGTTGATAACAGCAATCTGCAGCCCCGAGACAAAAAAATGACCAGGTCTGCTCCATCTGCACCATGGACCCAGCTTAGACCAGGAGCACCCTGATGGCCAGAGTCTAAAAAAAAAAAAAGAAAATGTATTAACCACTTCCCGCCCCACAACATGGTTTGTCACCACTAGCTGCCCTCTCTCTCCCTGTACAACAGTGGCAGCAATTAGAAACCCAAAAGGTGGGGTCTTCAGACTCCAGAATGCCTGTGATGCCCTGCTTCCCTCTGACGTGAAAAGTATGTATCAGAAGGCAACAAGACTACTAGGACCTTCCAAGTGCGCTGAAGTCAGAAGACCCCCACACTTTATATTTCAAATTGACAGCTTGCTGCCTCTACTAGTCCTGTCAATAATTTTCTTTTTAAGAGAAGGCAGGCGAGGCGGCTTCTTCAAGGGTGTTGTGGGACGTTTTTTTGCTGCCTGAAGTGGCTGCCTCATTCTGCTCATGATAGAGCTGCCCCTGCTCGGAGGGACTAGTGCTGGACAAGAAGTGAAAATGAAGCTTGGAAACCTGACACTATGTCTGAAGAAGCAAGAGAAAAGATATTGTGAGGCAGATTTCTAATTGTTGGCACTGGCTTCCTCTGTGCTTGCATTGGCTGTAGCAGGAGAAATTTGCCAACATGTGAATGTAGCAGTGACAGTCCTAAAAGAGCAGATATCGTTCCTCAAGGCATATCCCTGGTGGAAATACAGCAGGCTGTCCCCTACATGTAGTTGTATTCCTTCGCTAAAGATATGGGGCAGACTATGTGCCACATCAGCGTATAACCTGCCCGTCGACCCCCTTAACCCGGATCTTCACTTCCGCAGTGACAGAAGTGAAAATCCGGGTTTGGTTGGACACGTTGGTAGCCGCCAATGCTTGATGCTACCGCTATTAGCCCCGGCGCCTCAAAGGTAGGTGAGGAAAAACCGTCTCCACCGCCACTCCACCCCAGAATGCCCCCAACACGCCCCGATGCTAACTGCATAGCATCTGGGCGCATTAGGGACTTAACTGGGATTTTCCAAAGGCACTACCCATGTAGGTACCTTTGGAAAATCCAGGTTAAGGCATTTACATGGGTAACTGCCCATGTTACCCATGTAAATGCCTTTGAAAATGCTGCCTATGATGACCAAATTCAAGGATCAGGGCACATTGTTGGGAAATCATAAGCAACATAAAAGTGTCAGATTTCAACTCTTCCATCATCTATGTTTCAATCATGAAGGACACTGTGATTCTCTCTGGGGAAACAGCATGCATGTCATAAATTATCTTCAATCAAGATTAGTTGCTCCAGAAACCTTGTGTCCTCCTTCAAATGTTTACTAACCTCGTTATTCAGGACTTAATTTGAAGACAAAAAGGAAGTGGAGCTAGAGCTGAGGTGGGGGGCAGGCGGGCAAGAGCAGTAGGAGAAGATGGCCTGGATTAGGGAGTAGCGTGAATCTTCTCTGCTCCAGCCTCACCCCTTCTGCTCCCCTTCCCTACAGCCTGCCTTGAAGGGAGGAGCTGGAGTAGAACACCTGTGATGGAGTCTGGAAAGTGGTGCTGCAACTACACTCCAGCATGGTTCCCCGGCATTAAGCCCTGTTCTTACTTTGAAGTGTAGAGTTAATCAAACTGAGTGGCAATTTTATACTGCGTCATCACCTGGATGCTTTTTGATTCAAACGCTACTTGCAGAGTATGTGCTACAAGATGGATCAGGTACTGAGGTTCGGTAGCAGCTGTACTTTCTCCAGGACCAAGCAGGAAGTCAGTCCTCACATATGGGTGAGATCGACGTTGATGGAGCCCTTGTGGGTGAGATCGACGTCGATGGAGCCCTTGTGGAGCATTTCCTCAGCTTTCCAAGAAAGCCTTTGGGAATGCAGACACGCATGCGCGGATCCCTTCTCGCCTAAAGGTGCCATCTTGCTCAGTCTCTCTTTTTCCGTGAAGCCCTCCGGACGTGTGTCCTAGTCCTCCCGGAAAATAGTTAGATTTTTTTGCGATTCCTTCACTATTTTTTCTCCGGTTCGACGCCGGTTCCCCTCCCGCCGGGTTCGGTACACCGGTATCGAGCCCGATCTTCTTTTTTTGGTTTTTGCACTTCGTGGCTGGCGGTTCGCGCCCTTTTTTTCTTTGTCCCTGGAAGGCTGGTCCTTTGACCTCGCGGGGACTCTTTTTTCCCCGATGGCTTCCAGTGGGTTCAAAAAGTGTGATCGGTGTAAGAAGCTAATGTCTCTCACCGACACAAACGACTGCTGCCTTCGGTGCCTCGGTCCTGACCACGATCCTAAGATCTGTGGACCATGTGGAAAAATGTCTTCCAAGGCGCTTCGAAGTCGTCAGCACCAAAAGGAAAGGCTTTTCTCTGACTCGGCCTCCGGCCGGGCCCGGACCTCGTCTGAGGTCTCGACATCTCGGGAATCGGATCCCGAGCACCGTCGGGGCTCCTCGGACAGGGGGTCCCCCGACTGGGAACGAAAGAGGAAGAAGCGGCTCGCGAGGGCATCATCGGAAGAGGTCCCTGGCTCCTCGGGAGCTAGGTCTCAGACCCCCGACCGTCGCCCGGGTCCGTGGAACAGGAGAAGTCTTCCAAAGTACCTCGAGTGGAGCCGGAGTCTGCTGGACACATAAGTCCTGTAGTCCTCATGGACTCTCCTCCCAGAGAGCCGACGTTGGGCCCGGCACCGCAGGGGCCCGAGTCGGGGGGCTGCTGAGTCCTCCTGAGCTGGGTCTCTGGCTGACAGCCTTGGAGTGCAGACTGTCTGCCTTCATGGAACAGCAGCAGGCACTGATGGCCAGCTTGTCTGGCGCTCTGCCCCCGACCACCGGGACATTGACATCGAAGTCGATCCCGGAGACCGAGCCGATACTCGAGACCATAAAGGCTCAAGGTCGACCTCGGTCGCGGTCTCCCCTCGACCTCCCGTTCGGACCGAGGGTGTCGACGCCGGTGCCTTCTCGGCGTCGGGGCGGTGCTCACAGGCCCGCGAGGTCAGAACCCTGATTCCTCATCGGACGAGTCCGCCTGGGAGACGGAGGATGAGGATTCCCCCGACACCTTCAGGACTCGGTGCGTCCCGTCGGACTCACCGCAGTCTGAGCCCCAGAGTAGATCCCCTCCGGAGGATACCCTGTTCTCAGAGTTCATCCGGGATATGGCCACTGTGTTGGCTATCCCTGCGGATCCTGAGGAGGAGCCTCAAGCCGAAGAGCTCGAGGCCCTACAGTATGACTCTCCTCCGAAGGAGGCCTTTACTGTTCCGGTTCCTCCGATGCTGGAACGGCTCCTCTTCCGGATGTGGGAGGCACCGGCCTCGGCGCCGGTTCTAAGCAAGTGGGGTCAATTCTATCTATCGACTCCGGAAGAGCCCTGGCTTTCAAAAGGCGCAGCTACCACACCATTCCATGGTGGTGGAAATCGACCATGTATTGCCTGAAAAGTCAGAAGCTGCACTCCGCGGAGCTCCCTGGCAGGGAGGCCCGGAACCTGGATGGTTTTGGTAGACAGTGCTTCCAAGGCTCGATGCTTGCTTGCCATGTCCAGTCTTACCAGCTGTACATGGGCATGTACTTGCGAGATCTGTCCAAGGAAGTTTGGCCGGGTTCTTGCTGGTCTCTTCTCTCCGGGAACCCTTGCAGAGGTTCAAGTCCTTGTCCTCGGGGATCTGGGAATGCTCCAAGTTTATGTCCCGCGCTGCCTACGATGGCTTCGAGGCTTCGGCCCATGTTGTGGCAGCCGGCATCGCGGCTCGACGCCAGGCATGGCTGCAGTCATCGGGACCTCGAGCCATGGGTTCAGGACAAGTTGGTCGATGTCCCTTGCCGAGGTGAGAACCTTTTTGGCAAGCCCATGACCGAGAAGGCCGCACAGCTCGAAACCGAGCACCTCACGAGGACAAGGCTGTCTAGGAAGACTTCTGCCCCTTCTCACAAAAAGAAGGGCTCGGGTAAAAAGCCCTTTTACCCGAGGAAGGGCACTGCCTACAAACAGTACCCACAGTACCAGGCCGCCCAAGCTGCCCCTCAGGGTCAGCAAGCCAAGGGGCAGGGTAATGGGCCCCGTAGGCAGAGGATTCCCAAGCCTCCGGCCCCTGCTCCCACTCAGCAGGGTGTGGGTTTTGACTCCTTAGGCATATCCTCTAAGTCCCTGCTCTCCCAGCCTTGCACAGGAGGTCGCCTCGCCCTGTTTGCCCACAAGTGGCCACTCATCACTGGGGACAGTTGGGTGCTAAGCATAGTTCCACAAGGGCTATCTGCTACACTTCCAACAGCTGCCTCCTCCATACTTTCCAGGGGAACCTCCAAGGCCTCCCCTGCACACAGATCTTCTCCTTCAGGAGCTCCAAGGTCTGTTGGTGGACAGGGCAGTGGAGCCTGTGCCTCCACACTAACAAGGTCAAGGGTTCTACTCCAGGTATTTCCTAGTACCCAAAAGAACCAGTGGGCCTTCTGCCTATTCTAGACCTCAGAAATCTCAACAAGTTCCTAGAGAAGGAAAAGTTCAAGATGCTTACTCTTGGAACACTTCTGCCCTATTTCCAGCAGGGAGATTGGCTTTGCTCCTTAGATCTAAAGGATGCGTACACTCACATCCTCATTCATCCAGACCACAGAAAGTACCTCAGGTTCATTGTGGGAGGAAACCATTATCAGTACAGAGTACTGCCTTTGGCCTCACCTCCGCTCCCAGGGTCTTTACCAAATGCCTGGCAGTGGTGGCGGCCTACCTGAGAAATCAGGGAATCTTTGTCTTCCCCTATCTGGACGACTGGTTCATCAGGGGTCAGACGTGCCAGGAGGCCAGACAAGCCACCCTCAGAACTATTGCTCTTCTTCAAAGCCTGGGGTTTGTAATAACTTCGCAAAGTCCACTTTGCTCCCCTCCCAGAACTTGGAGTTCATAGGGGCAAGGTTGGACTCTCTGCTCGCAAAGGCATTCTTGCCAGAAGACAGAGTCCACAGACTGATAAACTTGGCAAGCCAGTTTCTCAGCAGGTCTCCGCCAGACTCTGCCTGAGGCTTCTTGGCCACATGGCTTCGACAGTACGTATGACCCCCAATGCCAGGCTCCATATGAGGCCTGCACAGTGGTGCCTTCGGACTCCGTGGTCACAGGCCACAGGCAGCCTCAGAGACAGGATAAGGGTGTCCAGACAATTTCTGAACTCCATCAGCTGGTGGCTACAACCCACCCAATCTGCTGCAAGGGTGCCTTTTCAGATTCCTGGGTTCACAGTGGTGTTGACCACGGAAGCCTTCCCTGCAGGGCTGGGGAGCTCATTGTCTAGGCAATTGCACCCAGGGCCTGTGGTCTCCCTGGGAAGCCGCACAGCAAATCAATCTACTGGAACTCAGGGCTATTCGGTTAGCCCTCAAAACTTTCTCTCCAACCCTGGCTCATCAGTCTGTCCTAGTTCAAACAGACAACCAGGTAGCCATGTTCTATGTGAACAAGCAGGGCGGAACTGGGTCCAAACTCCTTTGTCAGGAGGCACAGGACCTTTGCTTGTTTGCTGTCAGGCACAATATGCTCCTCAAGGCTATGTATCTCCCTGGCCAGGAAAATTACCTGGCCGACATGTTGAGCAGAATTCTACAGCCCCACGAGTGGCAGCTCCACCCACTTCCTGTTTGGCTGTCGTACTGAGAGGATCAGTTGTGCAGAGCTCCTGCTAGGGAGCAGTTCCTTTTTCTGCCTGTGCCTGGATGTCGGGCCCTGGGCCACCTCCAGCAAGGGAGGCCCAGGCCCAGAGGCCTGCCAAGCCCTGGTGGGCCTCCTACTCGGGACAGTGGATGGAGAAACTGGCAAAACCTGGAACAGCTGGAGCCCCAGGAGGGGGACTCCCCAGGTAGGACTGCACCTGGTCAGGAAGGAGGGACCCACAGGTATGGAGGTTTGGGCCCGCTACCCCAGGGAGGAGGCTCCTGTCTCCTCCCCAGGCAGGGTGTGGAGGCTGGGTGGCAGCAGGGAGAGGCCCTGGGGAGACCCTGGAGGACCGTGGAGTATAGAACTGGAGGAGGCAGGTTCCCCCCTCCACTTTGGGTCCTGGAGGAGGCCTCTACCTCCTCCAGTGAGGATGAGGACGGGGGGTCGGGCCTGCCGTCCTACCAGCAGTCAGCTAGGGCCCCAGATGACATCGTGGCGGCAGTGCGACGGCTTCGGGGTCTCCAGGAGGAGGCGGCCCAGCTGCAAGCCCAGCTCTCCCACCTGGAGATCCTGCAGGCAGGCCACCATTCCCGGGGAGGAATGGGTGGCCTATGCTACCTATCGGAAGGGGGTAAAGCGGGCCCTGAAGGCCAAGTACTTGGAGATTGCGTACTATCAGAACCAGGGTTGTGGGTCCCTTGCCGAAGTTTACCAGAATTATAATCGTTGGAAGATACCTGCAGTCCAGGGGAGGCCCCCGGGGGTGGGTCAGCAGGGGGGTCCATCCTCCTCTAGAAGTATGCCCTCTCCCATTCTAGTTCCTGGGAAGTCTACTACCCGTTCCCTGTCTTCCTCTTCTAAAGCATTTCCTGGATGTCCTGTGTCTTACCTGCAGCAGGGTGATGGTTGTGATGTTGTGAATGCGCTGGTTCCTCCCTCCGAAATGCTGTCTGCCCAGATTGTTCCTGCACGTCCCCAGGGTGCTCCGTTGATCCTGGTGGCTCACCAACAGTCGTGTAACACTGAAGGGACCATCCAAGATGGCCACCGGGGTCTTTCTGATGACGTCACTAAGGAAGTGAGGTCGTTGCAGGAGCTGCCTGGAGGACTTCCCCCAGCCAGCTTACAATCGCAAGATGGCCGCCGGGGTCTTTCTGATGACGTCATTACGGAAGTGAGGTCGTTGCAGGAGCTGCCTGTAGGACTTCCCCCAGCCAGATTACAATCACAAGATGGCCGCCGAGTAATGGGTACTGACGCTTCCGGGAAACCCAGGAAGTCTGCAGAACGACCTTCCCCATCTTCTGATTTGCTGCGGGATTTTCGACGGCACTCTTTAAGCACAGAGGGAGCTTCTTTTTCATGCCCCTCGATTGGAGGGGGTGTTGTAGAGAGGCAGCAGTATTCGGCGGTTCCTTTTCAGCATACTGCTGATCCACTGTCTTTGGATGTTTCCGGCTCTGAGGGGTTTTCTGCACGGGATCCCCGGCGGCGGAAGACTGGTTGGCCTCAGCCGTTTGATTCTGCTGTGCCACTTGAGGATCCACGGGTGGCGGATTTCTCCACCTGTAATAGGAATCCTGCTCCTTCAGCTACGATGCCTGCCAGGTTACTGGGAAGGGGTTTGGTAGGGGGATGGCTGGTGGGCAGGACTCCCCTATTGTGGCTGCCCTCCCGGCCCCTAGAAAGCTACAGGGCACTCGCCCAGTATGTTCTGAGGTGGCTGACTGGGGCCGGAGGGGTGCTGGAAGGAGGAGAAAGGGGCAGGATGGAGGCTGCTCTTTCTTTTCTGCAGTCCCCGGGGGGAGAGGGGGAAGAAAAGTGCTAGTCAGCTGTCACTGCGGCCGGGGGTAGAGGAGCGGGATGCGCAGCTGCCTTTGTTGTCTGTTATTGCGGCCGACGGAGACCTGGCTCGCAGGGGGGTGTCCGCCCTTTCTGTTGGAGCCCTGACTACTGGCCAAACTTTTCTGGATCCTTGTGCCACGTCTGGCACCGACAACCAGTTAGGACCTGGGAGGGACAAGGGGCAGGGGGGTGGGGGTGTGGGGGAGGTGCTGGGTGGGGGATCTGCCCTGTTGTCTCGGGCGGGTCCTGCCTTGTTGTCGATAGCCATACAGGGGGTGGCGGATGATGGGCTACAGGACGGGCTGATGGAGGAAGGGGGGGAGCGGACGACTGGTTATATAGTGGGGAAGGAGGTAGTGGCTGCTTCAGGACGAGGGAAGGACTTGTTCTCCGTAGGGTCAGGGGGGGCGGTGGTCCCCTTGGAACCCGGGAATGAAGGGGAGCGGGGTCCGTCCCCGGTAGTGGTGGCCGAAACCCAGGAGCCTTGCGCTGGGTCGGGAATGCGGGAAGGAGGTTTGGGGGAGCCTTCCGGTTCCCTGGGTGTTACCGAGAACCAGGTCTGTGATGCCCTATGATTGGCTTTGGAGGCCCCGTTGGGCCCTCCCGGGGCTTTTACTGCCTTTCGGCAGCCGGAGGTAGAGATAAGTGGTGGTCCAGGGGTTCTCGGTGGCACTCAGGGATCCGGAGGAGGTAGCATCCCGGACTCTGTCTTTGCGGAGTTGACCTTCCCCAGTCCTCCGGTTGATCTAAGTGAGGAGGTTACGGATCCTGCGGTCCAGCAGCAGGATCCCCCGCAGATGGATGCAGGAACAGATCAAGGAGGGCAGGAGATGGGGGCTGGGGGGCCGGCTCCCCCCCTCCGTACCTTTGCGGAGGCTCTGAAGGGGTCGGGCACCACTCCAGGGCCGTCGGGTGAGGGTAGGGGGAGGGGAGGTTTTCAGGGGAATGGTCCCGCAGGAGGGGAAGGAGGAGGAGGAGGGGGAGGGTTTCAAAGAGGAGTAGGGGGTGAGGTCCGACGGCGCAACGTGGCGCAGATCCGATGGGCTGGGGAGGGGTCCCCTCCAGCCAGGGAACAGGTCTTAAGGATGGTCCTTGGGCTGGGGTTTCTCCCAGGAGATCTCTACGCCTTTATCCACATGAACAACACCATTGAATATGATGTTAGTTTCATGCTGAGAAGGGGGCTGGAGATTTTCTGGGACCGATACCAGCAGCAGAGGGGGCAGGGAGGGTGGGCTGACTTTCGTGTTGTGCCTATCTCTCGCCAGGGGACGGTACCTGTGACCATCCTATCCAGGAATGAGTCGCTCCCAGGGCAGGACATCCAGTTTTGGTTGTCGCGCCATGCGGTGCTTTTCGCACCCCTGGTTAAGGGCGCTGGGCCCCTAGGGGTGTGGGACGGGTCGTGGAAGGGCAGGATCCGTTTGCGTGAGGTGGGAAACGTGGTGCAGCACGTGCCCTCGGCCGGTTTCCTCGGTCGGGATCGCATCTTGTGCTATTACCCTGGGCAACCCCGCGAGTGTCACCGCTGTGGCTCATTCCGCCATTTGAGCATGAACTGTCCCGAGCAGGTCTGCACCCGTTGTGGTGGACGGGGTCACGCTTCGGCCGGGTGTCTGCTAATTCGGTGTAACCTTTGCGGGGAGTTGGGCCACCCCTTTGCCCGCTGCCCCTCCGCGTCACACAATGGACCGGGGGGGGGTTGCCGTCACTCCACCTCGGGCTCCTGTGCGGGAGGGGGCTATGGAGGCCCCTCTCCCTCAGGAGGAGACCGGGGGCCCTAGTGCAGAGGAGTCCATCGAGCCGAGGGAGCCACCAGGGGGAGGGGATTCGGGGAGGAAGGAGGAGAGGGTTGATGTGGTGGAGGTTAATGTAGCACGACAGGATAGTGGGTTGAGGGTGGTGCCACCTGAGGAATGGACTACGGTCCCTTCCAAGGGTGGCAAGTCCAAAAGGAAGAAACGGGAGACATCCCCGTTGCTGGATGCAGAGCCCGTGTTGGACATCAACCGTTTCGTCTTTTTGGCCGCTGATGCGGCTGAGGCGGATGAGGGCTTGCCTGTGGAAGCAGGGCTTCCTGTGCGGCGCTCGGAGCGGTTAGCGGCGGGGGCGGCCCCTCTTCCTCAGCGGCGACTTTCAAAGGTGCAGAAGGCGCGCCGCAGTCAGGGTCCTCCAATCAAGGGGGATACTGGCGCCCGACGGGTGAGGGAGGATGGCCTTGTACCCCCGCAGTTGGGTTCGGGGCCTTCGCAGGAGCCCCCTGCTGACCCGGCCGCCCTGGCCTCCCCCGCGGGGTGGGCACTGTCGTATTGTCTCAGTCTTTGTCCGGGGAGGGGGGGCTGCACAGGTGGTGGACCCCACGGAGGAGGTCATTCCTCCGACCCCTGACCCGTTTGTGCCTCCTCATCCCGTGGGGGCTGGGTCTGCCCTCGCGACAGCTTTGCCTGGTGGTCCCGGGGGCGCCAGTACCTCCTGGGGTGATAGGGTTGAGCGGAGGAGGAGGAGATCCTCGAGGTGGTCGACGTGGACCAGGAGGAGTCGCTCCAGCTCGCGGGCTTGTCCTGCAAGCGGGATTCTGGGGATCCCGGGGTTGGTGAGAAGAGGAGGAAAGGGTCACTGCACTCGAAATAGGCATGGCGTGCACTCCTGCGTTCTCGTGCGCCACCATCAACGTGGCCAGCATTTTCTCAGACCAGGCGCGGGCTACGGCCTATGATTTTCTTTCTACGAGTGGGCTGGATGTCATCTTCTTGCAGGATACCAGGCTCACCTCGCTCGCTAGCCTTCATCGGGTGAAGCGGGAGTGGAGGTGGGGCCCTTCGTACTGGTCCCTTGCGGCACAGCCCTACGCAGGAGTGGCGGTTTTGTTCACGTCTAACCGATTTCAGGTGCAGTACGTGTGGGAACTGGAGCAGGGCCGGTGTCTGCTTTTAGATGGCTACTGCGGGCCCCATCGGTTTCGTTTCGTGGTGGTCTACGGCCCCCAGTCTAAGTTGGCGCGGAAGACCCTGTTCGGGGTTATGCGCCCCTACTTACACACCTCCCGTTTGGTGGTCCTTGCCGGGGATTTTAACACCACCACCTTTTTGCAGGACCGAGGGGGGGAGCGTTGCCCACCCAGTTACGAGGGCCTCTTTATGGCCGAGATGACCCGGACGGCTGACCTCGTGGATGTTTTCCACCGGGCCTTTCCTAGGTCGCCGGGGTTCACCTACTACCATGGGACCTGCAGGAGTCGTATCGATCGGATATATGTGAGTGCCCGGGTGGAGTGTTCCCCTCCGCAGTTGCAGGCGGTTGACTTTTCGGACCACCGCGTCCTCTCTGTGTCCTTCCTGGCCAACCACGAGGAGCTTAGCAGGGGTCCTGGCCTGTGGCGACTGAATGTGCAGTTGTTGGCAACATCAGAGGTGGTCCAGGAGTTCTTGGCCTTTCTCGCAGACCAGGAGACCCTGCTGAGTGTTTTTCCCTTCCCGTGGCGCCTGGTGGGATGAGGTGAAGACGCGTGCCCGACAACTCTTCCGTTCCCGGGGTACCTCCATGGCTCGATCCCGCTACCTCACCTACACTGTCCTCCGGAGGTCGCTGGATCGTTTGGTATCCCGAGGGGCAGCGCGGGAGGAGGTTGAAGAGGTGCGTGTCCAGCTCCGTGGCCTGCTTTACGATCGCCATGCCTCCCTATGCTTTGAGGGGGCGGCCGGTGGGGGCGCCACTCCAGACCCTTTCCGGACTTGCAGGGAGAGGGTTCAGCGTCGGGAGGTCATGGCCCTGCGGGGCGAGGACGGTACCATTCATACCTCCCAGGAGGACCTTTTGCGGATAGTGGGGGAATACTTCTCGGACCTGTTTGGGGATCGCCCCGTGGACCTCACCCATATCCGAACGTACCTGGGCCTTCCCCCGGTGTATTCGGCTGTGGTCCAGGCACAGGTTGATGCACTCGCTGCTCCGATTCAGCAGGTGGAGGTGGAGAGGGCGATTCGTGCCATGCCGTTGGGGAAGGTGCCTGGGCGCGATGGGCTCCCTGTGGAGTTCTATCGCACTTTCATTGCCCAGCTGGCCCCCTTCCTGACCTCCCTGTTTCAGGAGATCATGGACACGGGGTATCTCCCGCGGTCATTTCGCGAGTCTGTCCTGCTGCTGCTCTCCAAGGGGAAGGACGATAGCTCCTTGGACTTCTGGCGGCCGCTCTCTCTTCTGAACGCGGACCGGAAGATCCTGGCCAAGTGTTTGGCCAACCGACTGGTGGAGGTGTCGGGCGATTTGCTGTCCCCTTCCCAGTATTGTTCCGTTCGGGGGAGAGGGGTTCTGGACGCTGTCGCCACAGTCCGGGAGATGGTGGAAAGAGGCCGGTCGCTCCAACGGGACCACTGGTTGGTCTCCTTGGATCAGTCCAAAGCCTTTGATCGAGTCAGTCACCGGTACCTGTGGGTGGTGCTCCAGCATTTCGGCCTCCCCGCAGGTTTCCTCTTTGTCGTGCAGGCGCTGTACCGAGGGGGGGGTGAGCTTCCCGTTTATTAACGGGTGGCTCGGACGGCCATTTGGTGTCGCCTCGGGGGTGCGGCAGGGGTGCCCTTTGAGCCCCCTGCGGTATGTTTTCTCCCTCGACCCCTTCCTCCGGAGATTGTCCTCAGGTGGGTTGCGGTGCCTGGAGGCGCCCGGTGCGCCCCCGGTGTCCGTCGTTGCTTACGCTGACGACATCTCAGTTTACGTGGACGGCACTGATGGGGTAGAGGCCCTGCGAGAGGCCGTGGAGGAGTACTCGGAGGTAGCCCATTCTGTTGTAAACCACAGCAAGTGCCAGACGCTGTGGTTGGGCTCCTCGGAGGCCTCCCCGCCTTCCTGCGCCCCCTTTCCTCCTCCCGTGGGGGAGGTCCGCGTTTTGGGCCTCGTCTTCGGGTCGGAGGACTGTGCGGAGTCCAATTGGGACCGTTGTCTCGAGACTGCACGGTGTCGGGTGCTGCGGTGGAGGGGGTGGAGGTGTACGTACGAGGAGAAGATCAAACTCCTCGGGACGTTTCTGCTTCCTCTCTTTCTGCACGTGGCCACGGTATTAGTTCTTCCGTTGTCCCATCAGGCGTCTGTTTGTGCCGTCTTTTTCTGTTTTCTGTGGGGTAACCGCTTGAACCCTGTCCAGCGCAACATCGTCTGCCTGGATCGGGCAGAGGGTGGTTTGGGTATGTTGCACCCCCTTGTCTTCCTGTCAGTCTTGTCTATGGCGTTTCACTTAGGTAGGATGAGGGAAGGGGGTGGGGTTTGGTGGGTGGCCTTCTATCGGGAATGGTTCTCCCGCTTCTGGGAGCAGTGGGAGGGGGCGTCCTCGGTCCCACGTGTGCGCCGGAGAGGGGAACAGGCCCCATCGTACGTATTTGTGATGGTGGGGCTCATTCGGCGGTGGGGGGTGACCGACCCGCTCGCCCAGTCCTTGGGGCGGAAAGGATTATACCGGATGGTACTCACCTCTCACTATCAACCACGGTGGGCCCTGCGGGACTGTCCGGCGGATGTGATGCAGCGGGGCCTTCGGCTGTTGAACTCCCCTCGGCTACCGAAGAAGGTTCGGGATGTAGCCTGGTTGTCTTTCCACGGGCGTTTGTACGTGAGGGACAACCTCAAGTACAGGTCACAGGCCGAGCGGGTCTGTCCGAGGGCCGGGTGTGAGGGGCAGGCAGAGACCATGGACCATTTCCTCCGGCAGTGCTCCTTCAACGTGGAGGCCTGCCGGTTGGTGTCCGCTGCTCTTCACCTGCGCGACCTTTCCCTCCTCACGTATGCGGAGTGGGTGTACGGGGCCTGGTCCTTCCCTCTAAGGCAGGACTCCGGGACCCTCTACCTAGTCACGGCTGTAGTGCGCTACCACCTGTGGCAAGCGCGCTGTCATGTCTCGACCCGGGGGTTGGTCCTGCCCCTCGACGAGGTGGTGCGGGACATTCTGGAGGAAGTGTCCAGCATGGCGCAACGCGAAAGGCGGGTGGTGGAGGTCCATCGTTGGGAGCGTCTGTGGCGTCACCTCACCCTCCGCCCCCCATGAGGGGGAGGGGTTCCCTGGGGTTTTTCCTCCCTGTTAGAGGTTAGGGGTTTTGTTTTTGTCTCCCGGGTGGAGGAGGGAGGTGAGACAGGAGGGGGGGGGGTTTAGTCCCTGGGGTTTCTTCCTAGGTTTAGGGATCTGGGGTTGCTTTCCTTCCGGTGGGGGGGAGGGGGGTTTGCACTAGGGCTGGGGGGGTTGTTGGTCACTTGTCCGCTCTCCCTCTCTCTCCATGGGGGATGTTTGTTTTTGTTTTCTCCCTGGAGCAGGTGTGTGTTTGTTTTGTTTTTGTTTTTGTTTTTGTGTTTCTGCGCATCCCGCTCCGCTGTTTCGGCCGATAGGGTTGGGTTTTTGTGTTCATTTATTGATTTGTATTATGGTTTTGTTTCTGGTGGGTTTTCGTTGGGGACGGCACATGCCTGTATGTTTCTGTTTAGGGGGGTGGGGGTTTTCTTTATTTATGGGGAGGGTGGGGTGGGGTAGGGATTGGGGTGGGGGCGGAGGAGATGTTGCTCCTTTGTGGGGACGGGGGTGGGAAAGGGGGAATGCGTTTTGTTTTTGTGGGTGTGAGTGAGGGCTTGGCAGCCCTGATGGACATTTGGGACATTGGACTGTGCTGGGATTGTTGTGGGTGGTTGGGGGGGGGTTGGGATGGACATTGCATTTCTGTTGGACTGCTGCGGGTTGCTGTTGGGGGGTTGGGACAGACATTGGACATGCTGAACTATTGCGGGTTGATGATGTCGGGGGGAAGGGGCACGTGTGCTGGTTGTTGGGTTTGGTGGTGGGGAGGTGGGTCACGGGGGGGTGGAGATACTTGTTTTGTGCTATGTCGGGGGTGGGGGTTTTGGGGGGGTGTGGGATTTGGTTGGGGTGCTTGTTATTGTTTTTGTTTTTGCTTTTTGGTATGTCTTTTGTTGCTTGTTTAATAAATTCAAAATTTCCATCCTTTGGTGGTTCAGAAGATTTTCCTGAAATGGGGACTTCCATCCATAGATCTGTTTGCCATTCCCTTGAACAAACAGCTGCCAAAGTTCTGCTCCAGGCAACCGCATCCTCTGCGGATAGCAGCAGATGCTTTTCTGATTCCATGGTCTCAGGACCTCCTGTATGCGTTTCCTCCCACGCCCTTGGTGGCCCGGACCCTGTTCAAGATTCTTCAGGACAAGGCCTCGGTCCTGCTGGTAGCTCCCAGGTGGCCGAGACAGCCTTGGTTTCCTCTCTCAGGATCAGGGTTCCCTTCTGCACCCCAATCTCAAAGCTCTCAATTTGATGGCCTGGAGACTGCAAGGGTAGTTTTGGCTCCCTGGGGCCTACCTCAGGAAGTTGAGGAGGTTGTCCTAGCCTCTAGGAAACAGTCCACTAGGAAAACCTATGCTCTCAAATGGAAAAGATTTTCTGTGTGGTGTCAGCTACGTACAGAGGATTGTTTCTCCTGTGCTGTACCAGTAGTGCTTCAGTACTTACTGCACTTATCAAATCAGGGACTTAAGTCCAATTCTGTTCGGGTCCACTTCTTAGCCCTAGCAGCTCACCACTCACTGGTGGAAGGACATTCTCTGTCGGTTCACCCCTTGGTGTCCCGCTTTCTCAGAGGCTTGCTTTTGCTCAAGCCTCCCATCTGTCCTCCTGCTCCTGAGTGGGAGTTGAATGTGGTCTTGCAGCAACTGACTCGCCCACCTTTTGAGCCGATGACTACTTGTCCTCTACTCTTCCTGTCCTGGAAGACACTCTTCTTGATAGCCCTAACCTCGGCCAGGCGAGTGAGTGAGCTTCAGGCCCTGGTCTGTGACAGGCCTTACACCCGCTTCTTTAGCAACAGGGTAGTCCTTAGGACTCATCCAAAGTTCCTCCCAAAAGTTGTCTCCTCCTTCCACCTTAACCAAGAGGTGGTTCTTCCAACATTCTTCCCTAGGCCTCATGCAAGCCAGGCTGAAGCAGTTCTGCATACCCTGGACTGTAGGAGGGCCTTATCCTTCTACCTTGACCGTACGCAGGGGCATAGAAGGGCTACTCAGCTCTTCATATCTTTTGACCCTAATAATTTGGGGTTAGCTGTGTCCAAGCGTACCTTGTCCACCTGGGTAGCTGACTGTATCACCTGGGCTTACAGGGCGGCTGACCTTCTTTTGCAGGGTCGGGTCACGGCCCATCGTGTCAGGGCAGTGGCTGCCTCAGTGGCTCACCTCTGCTCTGTACCGTTGGTGGACATCTGCAGGGCTGCAACTTGGTCCTTAAGCCAGACTTTTGCGGCCCATTACTGTCTGGAGAGGGAGTCCCGTAGGGACAGTGCTTTTGGCCAGGCAGTACTCCGTAATCTCTTTGAGGTTTAGGCAACTCCTGCCCTCCACCCCTCCGTTGGGCTACCGATGGAGGTTCTTTCAGTGAAAAGCCTTTCTTTGATGCTGGGACTAGAGGGAGTTCTCTTGTTCAGCCTGGGTTCCTGGTAGCCCAGAGCTAGGGAGTCACCCATATGTGAGGACTGACTTCCTGCTTGGTCCTGGAGAAAGAGTAGTTACTCACCTGTAACAGGTGTTCTCCAGGAGCAGCAGGAATCAGTCCTCACAACCCTCCCTCCTCCCCTAGGAGTTGCAGTTGTACATAGTTTATTTTTACAATTTTTTGTGTGCTGTTTTTAGCTATGTCATTTGACTGAGCAAGATGGCACCTTTAGGCGGGAAGGGAACCGCGCATGCGTGCCTGCATTCCAAAAGGCTTTCTTGGAAAGCTGGGGAAATGCTCCGCAAGGGCTCCATCGACGTCGATGTCACCCGCAAGGGCTCCATCGACGTCGATGTCACCCATATGTGAGGACTGATTCCTGCTGCTCCTGGAGAACACCTGTTACAGGTGAGTAACTACTCTTACCCCTCAAGGCTGGGCAGGATGCAAAGCCAGGACATTGCTCAAGCTGGAAGGAGGAAGCCAATTGATTGGCCAGTCCACTGCAACAGCACATACTGTAAGAGGGAGTGAGTGTGAGGCTGCTGTGGTAAGGAAAATGAAGCCTGGCCAGTGTTGGGAACAGGAAGCTCGTACAGCTGCAGGAGAGGGTCAGCGGAAGAAAAAGATGAGCTAAGGGACTGGCAGAAAGCGAGGCCGATGGTATCAGACTGTTGGGTAATGGGGAAAGAGGGAGAATGTTGATGTGGAAACTATTCTCTCATCCCCTAACCCTTTCCTGCTTCCCTGCCATACCTTTTATTTTAAAAAATCACCCTGGAAATGAGAATGAAAATATTTCATATATTTTAGAGACCTCCGAGGAGGAGTTGATTTCTTATGCTATGTTATTAGTATCTTTAGTTTACTTTTTTAATAAATTCAGATCACACCTATCCATTAGTAGATCTAGACAAGTTACAGTAGGTATTTTCCTGTCCTTGGAGGGCTTACAATCTAACAGGCCACTGCAGAAACACTAGTGTGCCCTTTGCGAACAGGTAACACAGCATATATGCAGAAATATTGCCTGTGCCAAATGCAGAGAAGAGATTGACGCATGCGTAAACAGCAAAAGAAAAATTGTGCACACAGCATCGCCAAGCACATTTAAATGCTACGAAAATGAGCTATGTGGATTAAAATGAAATGCTATTAAGGTCTGCACCTGATGCAGAGAATTGGGTAGAAGATTACATAAAGGAGCACCATTATCTCTACACCTGCTCTGAGGTGACTTAAAGTTCTTGAGCTCAATCGGAGCTGAGCACCCATAGTGCCCTGGAGCATCAGCCATCAATCAAGCTCTATTCAAAGATGAGAAAGGATTCGGTCTCGTCGTCTTTGATACCAAGGGATGACCACGCCGAACACTGGGTGAAAACTCTGATGCATTGGCGTTGGAGCCCTTCGAGGCAAGGTGTAGAGAGCAATCGGGGTCCGCATGAGTGCTCCTCCAAAGGGAGGAAAGCTTATCCTCTAGGACAGGCATGTCCAACAGGTAGATCGCGATCTATCTGTAGATCGCGGAGGGGTCAGAGGTAGATCGCCAGCCCCACTTGGCTCCATCTCTCCAGCAGCTCGTGCCGGCAGGTCGTCTGCCGAGGGCTTGCCGCCGCTGCTGATCTTTTGCTTGTCTTTTTTCCCTGCCTGCAGGAATGTTGCCTGCAGGTGTATTGGGGGCTCTTCTTGTTTTCGTGCCAATAGTTTGTGGGTACCCCAGGGGGCCGCTGCCCACGCCCCGCGATGAGACGCCACAGGCCCAGCGTCATACCCGGTATCCTGCCTCTCAGAATCACCCATTCCTGCCCCCACCCCAACACCCCTTACAAGTGTGTTATATACTGGGCGATATCCATTTGCCCGGGCTTCACCTGAATACACTTACCGTATTAGTTGTGCCGTGTGCTGGTCGTTGGTCGCTTTATAGTTCGCTTTCATTAAACGTTTCTGGGCAGACACAACAAAGTGTCAAGAATTTGGTGATTTTGGCGGGCTTTTCCAATTTTGGTTCAAATCACTGTGACATTTGCTTGCCTCTGCAATTTTATTTTGCCTTGCTTTTGCGTTGATTCTACACTGTGTTAAGAATTTATTAAATCGCGTCTGGTGGTATTTGAACTTGTTTGGTGGTATTTGCTTTTATCTGGTTTGCTGGACAGGTGTTTGAGGTTTTTTGATGATTGTTTGTTGGTATTTGACAGGTCTGCAAAATTTTTTTTTCCGAGAGCTGTTTTGGTTATTATGTTTTTTGGTACGCTGAATCCGAAAATGACCTCCATTTTGTCATAGGACATCACGTTTCCTGACAATTTAGGTAACTATGTTAAATAAGGCAATACCTCAAAATAAATGGAAATAGACTTATAAAATTAAAGTTTTATTACAATATTTTCATGAAAATCCTTTTTTGAACTGAAATGAACTCACCTACACACACTAAACTCGATTCTTCTTCCTTGTGAGGCTCCTCTTGGTGCATTTACGCTTGTGAGTAGCATCTGGAGCATCCAACAGTAGTCTGCCATCATTGTAATGCTCCATTTTCCCTGGTATCTCCTTTCCATCTCTTTAATGTCTTGGTGGAATCGTTCACCTTGTTTCTCACTCACAGCTCCCAAATTTTCAGGAAAGTAGTCAAGGTGGGACTGGAGGAAATGCACTTTCAAACTCATCAGGCAACCTAAAGCTTGAAATGCTTTCAGCATTTGTCCGATCTTTTTGTAGTGAGGATCTTTTTTATTGCCTAAATATTTCTGTATGACTTCTTTAAATGCAATCCACCCTTCTTTTTGAGGATCCGTCATGGTATTGACAAAATCTTGATCAACTATAAGCCTTCTAATGCCTGGTCCGACGAACACACCTTCCTTCAATTTTGCCTCCAACAGGCCTGGAAACTTGGTGACCAAGTATTTGAAGCATTCTCCATCTCTTGGAAGTGATTTTATGAATTGCTTCATCAATCCCAATTTTATGTGGAGAGGTGGTAGAAGAACTTTATGGGAAGGTACCAAAGTTTCTCGGAAGACATTTTTTTCACCGACTGTTAGCACCCTCGGCTGCCAACTCTTCTTGGTCCAGTGATTTTTTTCGGTCTTGACTGTCCCATAGACACAGAAAACAAGGATATTTGGTATACCCAGCTTGTTGCCCGAGCAGCATGCACAAGACCTTCAAGTCCCCACACACTTGCCAACCATGGTTTTCATATTTAAGTTTATGAAGAACCAATTCCAAGTTCTCGTAGGTTTCCTTCAAGTTTACGGAATGACCTACAGGTATGGAAGCGTAAAAACCGTTATGGAGTAAAACTGCTTTGAGACTTCTTTTTGAAGAATCTATAAAAAGACACCATTGCTCTAAATCATATTGGATTTTAAATTGACCCATCAGACCTTCGACATCGATGCAATAAACCAACTTGTCTTCCTGGGCAAAGTAAGGAACGAACTCCTTTTCACGATGTCTGAACCATGAAGATGACACTCCTGGCAACAATACATTCCTGCTTTTCAGCCTTGATCCGAGTAACTCAGCGGCATCTTTGGGAAGATTCAAGTCTCTTACCAAATCATTCATCTCCTCCTGAGAAAACAATTTTGGTCTTGTATCATCTTCAAAGTTAGAACTTGATTCGTCATCTGGTTCAGGTATGACTTCACCTTCATCGGAGCTAGGTATCTCTTCCAAGGTAGCAGGGAGCTTGGGTACTGGTATATCTGTGCCATGGGGGATGGGACGAATTGCTGAGTGAAGATTGGGGATGAAATGGAATGCTTCCATTTGGAATTAAACCCTTTCACATTGCATGAACAAAAGTAATAGTCGTCACTATGGTTCTTTTGCTCTCGCCATACCATAGGAATCCCATAACGGAAAGATTTTTTCTTACCCTTGAACCAGTTTCGGAGGTCCTCAACACACCGTTTGCACACTTTATGAGGCGCCCAGACTTTATCTTGATCTCCAATTTTTAGTCCAAAGTATGCAAAGTATACTTTTCACAAAGTCTGTAATATTCTGCTGTTGCTTCAACACTATATATTCAACACAGATGAAACAGAAACTGTCTGGCGAATTAATACACTTTCGTGGAGCCAAAACATAATGGTTGAAGAATGACGAGCTAGCATGAACAGCCTAGAACCAAGAACCTGATGATGATTCGTGCACAAGTGTGGCATGCAGGAGAGAGCAGCTCTGTGTCTGTACACGAGACGTCACAGTGCTGGCCACGCCCCCCTGCACTGACCGGAGCTGCTGCTATCTGCCTTGTGTCTCTCTCCCACTGGATTCTTCAGGAAAGATTAAACCCTTCTACCATTAGAAGCACGGACTTAAAACTTGCTTAGCTTATGTATATATTGCTGACCATCAGATTTACAGTGCTATATTTTTTTTTACATAACTCGGACAACCCCTTTAAGGTTTTTTTGGCATTTTATATCTTAAATGCACTTATGTGAATTAATTAATAGTAATTTGAAAAAATTTGATAAATTTGAAGACAATTTTGCATGTTGTGGCAAATCATGACGTCTAGGAGTTTTTTCAAAATTGTATTTGTTTTCAGCACACCAAAATACATGGAGATTAGATGAAAATAATCAAACAGCTTTTTAGTCGCAGACCTGTGATTGGTGCCAGTATGATGAATTCTTATTTTTACTTTTAGAACTGCATGTGTGGTTTTGGCATCTCCAGTCCTTGAATTGCACATCATCCAAGGTCTTCAGTTCCTGTTGATCTTTAATACTTTGGGACAGTGACAGTTTTGGACCAGATTGAGCCAGTGTTTATACTAACTTAGCAGATTTGGCCTTCTTACATCCAGCCACCCCAATATAACGAAGATGAGTGTTCCAAAGAAGAGCAAAACCTACCACTTTCATGATGAATGGGAAATGGACTACTTCTTCATCATGGTGAAAGACAAGTGTTGTTGTCTAATTTGTAACGCCCCAGTATCCTTGCCCAAAAAGGGTAATCTGTAACGTCATTATAAGGCTCTGCATAGCAATAAGTTTGATGCTGATTTTCCACCCAAAAGTGAAATTCGTAAACTGAAGCTCAAAGAACTTAAATCGAAATTGGCTACCTAGCAACAGTTGATGGCGAAAGCCAAGGTCACATTTGGTCAATGCAACCATAGCATCCTTCAAGGTCAGCAACCTGATCGCAAAGAAATGCAAACCTTTCACTGAAGGAGAATTTGTAAAAGATTGTTTTCTTGAAGCAGCTGATAATCTTTTTGAAGGATTTAAAAATAAGAAAGAGATCATAGCTGCTATTCAAGATGTACAATTGTCAAGAAACACCGTCGTGCGGCGAATAGAAAAGATGTGTGGAGACACAACTGAACAATTGTTGGAGAATGTTTCAAATTGTGTTGCTTTCTCACTCCAACTGGATGAATCTACAAACATAAGAGACATAGCCCAGTTACTAGTCTTTATCTGGATGGTTTTTGAAGACTTCAGTGTTAAAGAAGAACTACTTGGAATGATTTCTTTAAAAGGGAGAATTACCGGTCAGGAAATATTTAGTTTTTTCCATTCTTTTGTGACAAAGTGTAATCTTCTATTGCATAGACTTGTTTCCATCACTGCTGATGGAGGAAGAGCAATGACAGGTGAGGTTAACGATTTCATAGCCCTCTGTAGACAGCATGACGACTTCCAAGATTTCCTTTCCTACCACTGCATCATTCACCAGCAAGTTTTGGCAAGCAAGAGACTCAATACAAAGACTGTCATGGACATCACTTTCAAAATTGTAAATTCAGTTTGTGGAAGATCACTTCAAAGATGGCTTTTCAATCTTACTCTTGATGAAGGGGCAGCGGACATCATTTTGCACACAGATGTAAGGTGGCTAAGTAGGCACAAATTTCTGCAAAGATTTCGTGATTTGCTGAATTAAATGAGAAGTTTTTTGAAGGAGAAGGGAGATGATCAAGCAGAGTTGGAAGATGAGGAGTGGTTATGTGATCTGGCATTTCTCGCTGACTTTACAGGCGAATTAAGTGATATGAACCTTAAACTACAAGGTAAAAACAAATTCAATGGCGAGATGATGAGTACAGTTTCATCCTACAAGAGCAAATTTGAGCTAATGATGACTGACCTTGCAAACAAAACTTTTGATCATTTTCCTAATACGCAGGACCATCTGGGACAATATCCAAATTTTGTTTTTCAGAACGAGAAGTATGTGACAGAAATCTGTTCTGTTATCCAGGAATTTGAAAATAGATTCTGTGACTTCCAAAAAAGTGGAACAGTTGTGGAGTACTTGTCATACCAATTCAAAGTAGATGTGGATATTAAAGAAACTGCAGCTGCTATCAGTAAAAATTACTCATTGAACAAGCCATCTCTTGAAAACAAAATATTAACCCTTAAAAATGACATTTTTCTCAAGACCCGTGCTGAGCAAGAATCGTTTTGGAAGCTAGTGCCTAGAGACAAATTTCCCAACTTGAGAAGATGCAGTGAAGCTGTGCACTCCTGTTTCGGTTCAACTTATTTGTGTGAATCTGCGTTTTCCCATCTGAAAATGACAAAGAATACACAACGTTCCAACATGACAGATGAACATCTCCAGGATTCCCTGAGACTGGCCCTCATGCAATATTCACCCAACTTCAAAAAGCTGGTGGATGAAATGCAGGCTCAGACGTCTCACTAATGAGCAAGAGTGAAATATTAAAGATTGTGCAAGATCAGCCTGGATCAATACTCGACCTAAATTTAACACAAATTACTCAATAAAAGTTAAAGAAAGTTATTAAAACAGTTAAAGAAAGTTATTACTCATTAAAACTTTAAGAAAAAATGTACTTTCCATTTCCCCTCGCAGTTCTTACTGGATCTTCGTCTCTCTGTTTTGTTTTTGCTTAACAGCTGATCACATCCAAGTAAATGACAGAAGGTTCATTAAAAATGGGGGGTGGGGGGAATCCTCCAACTTTATTGTGTTAAAATTTAATTTGAAACTAATTTGAAATTTAATTTTCATAGTGGTAGATCACCGGCACTTTTGGCCGGAAAAAGTAGATCACAACCTGTTTGAAGTTGGACATGCCTACTCTAGGATATCTGAGAGGCACCGACAGCCTAAAGACAGATGAGACCCAGCCACTGATACCCCTGTACACATACCAGGTACATCAGTAGAAGTTGCTCAGGCCCCGAAGCCTTGAATCAGCAGCCCTGGAGAAGCATCTTTTGCGGGCACTCGAGGAATGCATTGTGGTGCTGCTAGTGATGCAGCATGCCGGGGCCTCAACATCTACTGCATCAACATCAGTTGCTGTTCCTGGAGATACATCCACTGCCTGCGGGAGAGGCATCAACACTGGGGCATCGAAGGACACTGACACTGGTGTCTGCTCAGCCGATATCCCTCTCTAGTGTCTCGGGGTCCGATGCACCCTCGAAGCCTGGGAGGGCATTGGTGATCACTGCTCCAGACAGAGCTCTGATCCCCTCAAAGCAGGAGGGAGATTCAGGCAGAGACTCAGAGGTCCTTTAATTTCCTCTCTGAGACTGACTCAGAGGACTAGGTCACTGATGTGAAATCAGAGGACTTGTCAGAGGGCAGATCCCTGGAGCTCCCATCAGATCCTTCTCTGCCTCATGAGAGGTGAAAATCCCCTCTTGAAGACATGCCTTTCAGAGGTTTGTAAGGGATATGGACAAGGCCATCCCATTCTCTTTGGAGACTGAGCATGAGCCCAGGGCAGAGGAGTTGGAAATCCTACAGTACTCCTCAGCCCCTAAAGAAACCATGACAGTGCCCATGCACTGTATCCTGCAAAGAGTGCAGACGAGAATGTGGGAGACAGGGGCAGCCCAAGAGTACTTGCTGCTCTAGGCAGGCCCGATGTGCTGCCCCTACCTCACCACATGCTACCCCTGACATACAGCCTCTCATTTGGGGTTGATGGGTGGCAGGGCTATCACCCTTTGAAGCTGCGGCAGGCCTTAAACACATGTGTACACTCATAACCTGCTATTTCTGCCCCCTCTGACTTCCTTTCGGAGGAGGCAGGATCGGCAGGCTCCACGTGTATGCTATAAAGACTGCCGCGGCTTCAAAGAGGTGATTGCTGTGCTGTCCATCAACCCCAGTGGGAGGCTGAATGGCGAGGGCGGCGCAACAACAGCACACGCTTCAGTGGAAGTGGCACATCATGACTATCTAGGGCTGAGCCGCCCATCAGGGTGTGCCGCCCTAGGCAACAGCTTAGTTCACCTAGTGAATGGGCCAGCCCTTCTGGGAGAACTCTCTCACTGTTCCTCCCATTAGTAGTCAGCTGGACTGTATGTACAGCATTCAAAAGGCTCACGAGTTTGAGAAGCCTCAGCTTCCTCACCATTTAGCCGTGGTCGGATATGCCCTGAAGAGATCAAGAGTACCAAGACTCATTCCTTGGTCATGTTCTTAAAGGACATCATGTGTGATCTAGCTGATCTGGCACAATTTCTGTCCACTGAGAAATTGGACATTATTATGCCCTAGTGGCCCATGGCAAGGACTGTTCCCTATGACATATTTGAGATGGCATCCAGCAATGCTGCCATAGGCATTGGCGCCTTTAGACTCGCCTGGCTACAGTCACTGGATCTGAAGCAGTCTGTGCAGAACAAGCTGGCGAATGTCCCATCCTGGGGAGAGAATCTCTTTGGCGATCAGGTCGAGGAGAAGGCTGGCTTCATAGAGAAGGAGCACATCACTCTCACCAGGCTCTCCAAGCGTATGTCAGAGCATGCCTCCTACCAGAGGAGATACCAGGGTGCAGCCTAAAAGAAGTCCTACTACCTGTATAGGTACCCATACCCTGCACTCCAGACTTCCCAGCCCAAGCAGGTCCCTCACCAGCAGCAGTGGCAATAAAAGCCCTAGAGGCCCAACCGACTCCTCAGCCAAAACTGGGGGGGGGGGGGAGGGCGGGCAAGCCGGCGGAGGCGGAGTTTTGACCTATTCCTTCGCAGCATAGCCACTCTTTTTTTGACTGAGACTGGGAACCATCAGGTTAGAGGATGACTCACTCTGTTTGCCCACAGGTGGCCCCTCATAACATCAGACTCATGGATCCTGCAAATTGTCCAGAGCAGTTACAAATTACATCTTTTGGAACTGCCATCAAACTGCCATCGATCTTCTGTATCAGGAACTGCTTCAGAGAGAAATCACAACCTTCTTGCCAGATCTCGCAATCAAGCTTGTGCCACCAGAGAAAAGAGGTCGGGAGTTTTATTCCAAGTACTTCCTGGTCCCCAAGAAAACACGGGGATACCGTCCCATCCTGGACCTCAGAGATCTGAACAAGTTCTTTACAAAAGAAAAGTTCAAAATGATTTCTCTGGGCATCTTGCTTCCTTACCTTCAAAAAGGAGATTGGCTATGCTCCCTGGATCTGAAGAATGTGTATACCCACATACAGATACATACCACTCACAGAAAGTATCTCAGATTCATCCTGGGTGGACAGCACTTCCAGTACCGGGTATTGCCATTTGGCCTGGCCTCAGAACCTCATGTTTTCACAAAATGCCTCGTGGGACACTGGAAGTGTTTGTCTTCCCATATCTGGATGATTGGCTGATCAAGATTATCACTCCAGGAGAAGTAAAAGAATCAACACGATTGACCAGTCAGGTGTTGAAACTACTGGGATTCATTATAAATTACCCAAAATCCCATCTGCAGCCCACCCAACAATTGGAGTTCAAGGGGCCCTGCTCGACACAACTAAGGTGAGAGCCTTCCTGCTGTATGACTGTCTTCTCAGATTGACAACTCTGGTGTGGGAGACTCAAGTGAGTCAGCAGATAAAAGCTCACAGGATGTTGACTGTGCTAGGCCACATGGCCTCTGTAGTGCATCCAGATGAGGCAAGCTCAGTGGATTCTGAGGACTCAATGAATGGGTCAGCTCAGGGATTGTCTGTGTGTCACCGCCCCTCTCATTCAATCATTACCCTGGTGGACAGTTCGCCACAATTTGCTCAAAGGTCTTCCTTTCCAGATTACTCCACCCCAAAATGTCCCAATATCAGATGCATCCAAACTGGGGTGGGGAGCTCATCTCGATAGGTTGCACATTCAGGGTGATTGTTTGTTCCAAGAAAGTCTTCATCAGATCAATTTCTTGGAGCTAAGAGGAGTGGCGAATGCTCTAAGGGCTTTCTGAGATCGACAGGCTGACCAAAGAGGAGTTGGAAATCCTACAACTGACAACCAGGTTAGCATGTTCTACATCAACAAACAGGGAGGAACAGGCTCATACCTCCTGTGTTGGGAAGCAGTCAGGATGTGGAAGTTTGCCATCATGCATGGGATGGACTTTAGAGTCACCTACTTGCCAGATGAGCAAAACACTCAGGCAGACCGACTGAGCCGAGTTCTCCAGCTGCACAAGTAGATAATGGACAGGGGAGTTGAGAGTGGGGCACTCTCTTGATAGATCTGTTTGCTACCCTGCAGGTGGATCAGTTCTGCTCCAGAGTAAGATCACACAGCAGACTAGCCCTTCATTTGGAGGGGGGGGAGGGTCATCTGTACGCTTATCCTCCAATACCTCTCATTGCGAAGACCCTTCTGAAGCTCAGAATAGATGGTGGCAAGATGATTTTCATTACCCCTTACTGGACCAGACAGCCTTGGTTTCCCTTCCTACTGCAGCTCTCCAGTCTGGAGCCACTACGGCTTGGCCATGTACTCAGGAGGACGAGATGCTGTAGTGCCCCAACATCCGGTCCTTGGCTCTCACGGCAGGAATGTTGAGAGGCTAATGTTGTCTCAGCTCAACCTGCTGGATGGTATAACCAAGGTCCTTTTTGGCCTCCATGAGAACCTCTATGAGAAAGTGTTACTCTTGCAAATGGAAGAGGTTTATTGTCTGGTGTGAGGATCAGGCCCTTGATCCTTTCATCTATTCCACTCAAAAGCTGCTTGAGTATCTTCTATACCTCTCTGAGTCTTGACAAGTCCAACTCTGGCAGGGTCCACCTCAGTGCAATTGGTGCTTATTATCGAGGTGTAGAAGGCAAGCCCGTCTCGGTAAGCCTTTAGTTGTTTGCATTATGTGAAACTTGCTTCTTGTGAAGTCTCCCTATAAGCCTCCCACTATATCTTGGGATCTCAGTGTGGTTCTTGTGCAGCTCATGAAAGCTCCCTTTGAGCCACTCAGTTTCTGTCTTCTGAAGTTCTTGATCTGGAAGGTATTATTTCTCATGCTGGTCACTTCAGCACGTAGAGTAAGTGAGCTTCAGGCCCTAGTGGTTCATCCACCTTACACCAAATTCCACCATAATAGAGTGGTTCTTGACACTCCTCCTAAATTCCTTCCAAAAATGGTATCAGATTTCTACCCTATCAGTCAGTTGTTCTTCCAACATTTTTCCCATGACCTCATACACACAGAGGGGAAGCTGTGCTGCAGATGTTGAACTGCAAGAGAGCCTTAGCCTTCTACTTGTAGCAGACAAAGGCCCATAGAAAGTCCATCTAGATTTTTGTTTCTTTTGACCCCAATAAGCTAGGAGCTGCCGATTCCAAATGCTCTCTTTCATTTTGGCTAGCAGACTGCATCTCTTTCGCTTATGCCCAGGCAGGTATGAGCCTTGATGATCATGTCACAGCTCACAGTGTCAGAGCTATGGCTGCGTCGGTGGCCAGTTTGCACTCGGTCTCCATGGAAGAGATCTGCAGGGCTGTAACATGGTCTTCTGTCTGCACATTCACATCTAACTACTGTTTGGAAGGCAATTCCTGATGCGACTGCAACTTCACAGAATCTATTTGGGGATTAGAATCTAACTCCATCTCCCCTAGACCCCTTCTATTCCTTCCAAGCTACAAAAGAAAAAAAAAAGAAAAAAGAAGAAGAAAAAGAAAAAGGAAGAGAGTGAGTGTCTCATTTTGTACATAGTTGGTGGTTGAGTTGTTCTGACATCTCACCATTTCACAGTTGAGTTTGCCCAAGTTGGGCTTCTCAATTGCTTCGTTGTCTTTTGATTGCCTGTAACTTGGGATTCCCATATGTGAGGACTCATTCCTGTTTGTCCATGGAGAAAAGGTAGTTACATGTAGCAGATGTTCTCCGTGGACAGCAGGAATAAATCCTCACAACCCTCCCACCTCTCTGAGGATTTGTCTTCTGCTACAGCAATGTTATCAGATGGAGGCATCATGGTACCACGGTGGCAGGCAGGAAGGAAGGAGGCATGCAGATGCAGTGGAGCCTCCCAAAAGCTTCCAATAGAAGCACATGATACCAAAATCTGCAATAGAGTAGACACCCAGGAAGGTGTAGATAACATGAGGAGGGATCTAGCTAAGCTTGAAGAATGGTCTAGAAGTTGGCAGCTGAGATTTAATGTTAAAAAATGCAAGGTCATGCATTTGGGCTCCAGCAATCCAAGGGAGCAATATAGTATAGGGGGTGAAGTACTTCTGTCCACAGAAGAAGAGCGGGACCTAGGCATGATTGTTTCTGATGATCTTAAAGTAGCTAAACAGGTAGAAAAGGTGACGGTGAAAGCTAGATTGATGCTTAAGTGCATAGGAAGAGGAATTGCCAGCAGAAGAAAGGAGGTGATAGTGCCTCTGTATAGGTCTTTGGTGCGACCTCATTTGGAGTATTGTGTGCAATTCTGGAGACCACACCCTCAAAAGGATATAAACAGGATGGAGTCAGTACAGAGGGTGGCTACTAAAATGGTTAGTGGTCTTCATTATAAAGCATATGAGGACAGACTTAAGGATCTTAATATGTACACCTTAGAGGAAAGGCGGGATAGAGGTGATATGATTGAGATGTTTAAATACCTCCATGGCATAAATGCACAGGGGGAAAGCCTCTTTTGATTGAAAGAAGGCTCTGCTATGAGGGGACATGGGATGAGGGTGAAAGGGGATAGATTCAGGAATGATATGTGGAAATATTTTTTTACGGAAAGAGTGGTGGATCCGTGGAATAGTCTCCCAGTGGAGGTGGTAGAGATGAGTCCTTATAAAATGTGGGGGGCCAAACCCAACACAGGCCGTGTTCTGTAAAATACTTCTTCAGGGGTGGGGCACACCATAAAAAGTCTCATAACGTGCTTTTAGTTCGAGACTTTTTATGGTGTGCCTCACCCCCGAAGAAGTATTTTACAAAACATGGCCTGTGTTGGGTTTGGCCCCCCCCCCCAATATTTTATAAGGACCAATAAAAAGTCATGAGTTTTAATCTACTGCCTACGTTTTTGTACTGTTTTCTGCATTATTCACATGGCAGAGTGCTGTTCGCTTCCTGGTGGTAGAGATGAGGACAGTATCTGAATTCAAAGATGCATGGGACAAACACAGAGGATCTCTAAAGTGAAAAAGGGGACTGTTGTAGTGGTTGATCTGGAAGGGCAGACTAGATAGGCCATGTGGTCTTTTTCTGCCATCACGTTTCTAAGCTGGGGAGCCTTCCTGCAAGGTGGGCGCAATCAGGTTGTTACTGTCTTTGCTAATGATGAAAGATCCTTTACATGCTATGCGCTCATGAGTGTCTGAAATGTACGCGATTGTGCGCACAGCCGCCTGTAATACATCTATTGTTTGTGCATGCATTGGCTCCCTTTGAACTTTATGCTGAAGTTTTGCGCATATCTCATTTGCATACATGCTCCTTGCTGCATGTTGGTACTGACGTTTTGCCCTATTGCTGTGCTATGAAAACACATACACAACTAGTAGCGCACGACTTCAGTGTCTGCTTTTTGCATCGTCCTGCAAATATGTAGCTGAGGCAATGGAAGGTTAAGTCACTAGGAGCATTGGTACATTTGAACTCTGGTCTCCCTGGTTCTTAGCCTCTTCTTGAACCTGCCAGGGAATGGATGCTATGAATGGTTTTTTGTTTTTTTTAATAATAAAAACAGTGTTCATATCTTAGAAAGTCAGTGTTGGGCTCTGTTGCTCTTGGTGTGGGGGAGGGGAAGTATTGAGGAGATGCAAAAACTAGCAGACACCCACAAAATATTTATGGTGGCCACGTAATTTGCAACTTCCCACCAGCCCAACCCAGGTACTCTCTCCTTTCCTTCCTCCTCCCCACACTCTCTCTCCCTTCTCTAATGTAAGAATCGCCAGACTGGGTCAGACCGATAGTCCATCAAGCGCAGTATCCTACAGTGGCAAATCTAGGCCACAAGTACCTAACAGGCCCCCAAAAAGGAGCAAGGCTCTGAGCTACCTACCCCCAAAGATAAGGGGAGACTTTCTCAGGTCCACCTTTATAATGGTTGTTGGACTTCTCTTCCAGGAACTTCTCAACCCCCTTTCTTAAACTCAGCAACGCTAACTGCTTTCACCACATCCTCCAACAATGAGTTCCAGAACTTAATTATGCGCTGGGTGAAAAATTGTCTTCTATTTGTTTTAAATGCATTCTTTAACTTCATGGTGTGACCCTTTCCCTCCCACACATTCCCTTTCTCCCTCCCCCCACTCCCAAGACAGTCTTTTTCTCTCTGTCCTGCACATACTGCCTACCATGGACAGACAGAATCCACACTCCTACTGCAATTGCATAAATAGATCATATATAAATATGTTTATATTCCCTTATTAAAATACAATCATTATTTGACATTGTTTCAAGTTAATTTTTTTGGTCATTTTTGGGGCGAGTGCTGGAAAGGGAGGACAAAGACAGAGAACAAGGAAGGGGGAAGGGATTGCTACTACTACTAATCATCATCATCATCATTGAACTATGTGTTTCCTTACCATTCCTCTGGATATATCCCAGTCCCCAGTTGTTGTGTTGTCTGTCTTCACTAGATTGCAGGCTCTGATGAGCAGGGACCATCTCTTACATGTCTCTGTACAGTGCTGCGTACGCCTTGTAGCGCTATGCAGATGATTAGTAGTAGTAGTGGTAGTAACAGGGATGGAGGGGGAAGGTCTCATAAGAGTGCAATGGAGAAAGGATCTCAAGCAGGAGATGCAGAGACAGTGCAGGATAAAGGGAGAGTCGGGGAGCAGAGGAAGGAGAAGGAAAGATCAGGGCCGGCCCCAGAGTTGGTTCAAGGTGTTGGTGCTCCTGGCAGACCTTAAGCTTTACACCCCCCTACCAGCTGTCAAAATCTATTGTTTAGCTTGAAATGCCCTACTCTTTGCAGCCCCTCCCACCCTAGGTGATTGCCTGGTATGCCTGATGGCTGGGCCAGCCCTGGGAAAGGGAATGAGGGAGATGACAGAAAGGGGGGGGGGAGGGGGGATTATGGATTAATTAAGAGGACTGGGGGAGAGAGGGATGATCCTTTCAACCTGACAGCCCCTCCAATCCCATCACTCTTGCCCTGCAGCATCCTCCACTCACTCTCACAGCCACTCCCCCTCACAGCCACTCCCCCATTATCCACTGCATTCTGTGCTACAAAGTTAATGTGGGAATTAGTATACATGGTTAGCACACACGGACTCTCATGTTAACTGCTTAGCAAAACTTAGTAAATAGGCCTCACTAAGTATTTCTACAATGTTCAAGGACTGGACAGTGTATACTTTGCAACACCACCAAAACTCTGCCCAGGAACATGCTTACACATGCACTGCATAAAAGCACCGCGCTTACATTTATGCATGCGTTCCATGGGATAATTTTCTAAAAGTCCCTTTTTGCACATAAAACCAGTTTAGTGTGTGAAAAATGTTTAAAGTAATATAGAAAGTGACAGCAGATAAAGACCATAAGGCCTATCCAGTCTGCCCATCCATAAGGAATATTGAGCTCTACAATCCCTTCCTCCCCTCAGAGATCCTTTGTATTTGCTGTTAAGTGGATAGTGCTTTCTTGAATTCAGAAACACTGTAGTCCTAGTCTCCGCCACCTCCACTGGGAGGCTGTTCCATGCATCCATCTCCCTTTCTATAAAGAGCAATTCCTCAGATTACTCCAGAGCCTATCCCCTTTCACCTTCATCCTATGCCCCCTACTGTGTTCATTTCTTCTTTTTTTTTAAGAATTGAAATTATGTTCAGTAAAAATAAAATAATACATTTATTTTGTTTTTCTTGGCAATTTCCTTCTGCTCCTTTGGGCTCCCAGCTCGTTAGAAGCAGGACTGAGTTATGATCTCATGAGCCTTCATTCACTACTGCTTGGAAAATTTTTCCCCTGTTTTATATCTGCTCCCAGCTTACCTTAATACACTCATTACTGCAATTTGAAGCACCAGAAAAAACAATGCTCTAGATTTGTCTGGCATGTTTTTTCTATTTCATTAAAATACATTTTAATGATATTTGCCCTGTTGTCTTTTTAAACTCTTGGTTCTTTGTTATTTTTTTAAACTTTTCTGATGATGGTAAATTACCTTTGCTGCTCAAATTTGACTAAATAATCTTTAGTAATCTTTTGGCTCCCTCTGCTGGCCAGTAAGAACTAGAGCACACAAGTGCTGTTCTGATTCAGATGTATTTACAGTGCTGTAATGCAGTAGGATATAAACAATACAAGTTGATGATTATGCACCATCCAAATTGAATGTTCATAAAAAATAATAAATACATGTTAATAATAATATAATAAAATATCAAGCTTTCTATAGTAATCCATTACTATAAATAAATGTGGTTTTTATAATAAATACTATCCAAAGTAATATTGATTACTTCTTTTTACAACTGTTATTATGGCATAACTATGATAAGTTCTTTATAATAATCTGCAGGTACCACCGCTGCATGCCTGATGCTAGCTAGTTAGCATCGGGCGTCCGGGGGCAGCATACATTGATAACTGGGCAGCAGCGATATTGAGGTGCTGCCCGGATACCGACACACAGCGAAGGCCAGTCAGCTTGCAGGTAATCTGGCCAGCCTGGGATCCTGGCACTGAATATCCAAGTTTAGAGTTCAGCAGCAATGACTAGATGCGTTTCATTGCCTAGCTGCTGCTACTGCTGAATATCTCCCCACTGTTTTGACCAAGATTTCCATGCCTCACTTTAAAACCACAATCTTCCAGGAATGATTTTATCCACAAAAGGGTAGTGCCCCTGATACCAATGACTGACATTGATGGAGTAGCACTTTTGATTCGGCAAGATCAAAAGAGGTTGACATATCTATTGAGATCGACAGCACAGGAGTTTTCTTGTCTAAGTAAAAATATATTTGATCCATAACTATAATGCTAGAACCAATAATGTTATAAAACAATAATGCTCTATAAACAATGCAATGTGTGCCTTTGAGTCAGTCCTGACTCCTGGTGACCCAGAAGCTCCTGGGTTTTCTTGGCAGTATCACTGGAAGTAGATTGCCAGGCCTTTCTTCCGAGGCAATGGAGGGTTAAGTGACTTGCCCAAGGCCACAAGGAGTGCTAGTGGGACTCGAACCCTGGTTGCTTGGTTACCAATCCAGTGTTCTAACCACTAGGCTACTCCGCCACTCTGCTCTATAAACACTTATCCAGAAAAGCTGTTTCAGAAAATGAAAACAAATAGACTTCTTTTTCTATCAACTTAGCCAACATAGCTGGATTAGATACAGGATGAATATTTTCACACACACTTTTACCTGCACCCTTCATTTTCAAGATGAGTGTAACAACCACCTCTTTCAAACCAAGAGACATCCTCCCTTCCTGCAGAGAAAGATTTACCAAATCTTTCAACCATTATTTTCTAAGTATTGTTTGAATACCGCAATGGGGGCTGGGTCCAGGAGAGAAAATATCGGGCCTGATATTCAAAAGGCATTTACATGGTTTACAGCCCAGTAAACCCTGTAAATGCCTTAAACGGGAATATTCCATGGCACCTACACGGTTAGTGCCATTGAATATCCCTGTCTATGTCCCCTATGCATGCCGATGCTATCCTGTTAGAATCGGGGCGTTCCAGGGTGGAGTGGAGGCAGGGAGTACCGATAACCTTGTAGTGGTGATATTTCATCGCTACCCAGTTAGCAATTTGTGGTTAAAACTGGGCGAGCTTTTGGATCACCTAGTTTTAGCCGTGGATGCTAACCGGAGAACTTCGGAGGCTCCAGGGTTTGTGCAGTGACCCCGGATATTTAATGCCATCGTCATGGCATTGAATATCCGGGGTTAGGGGTTGGTGGGCAGGGCTATGCACCAATGTGGCACATAGCTTGCCAAAATAAATATCGGGCCCATCATGATCAGAGATTTTAACAATGTACCAACCCTCTATACTGTTATGGAATAAAATTCATCTAATGCATTTTCTGCTTCCCCTGAGAAACCTTCAACAACATTATTATCCTACTCTGGAGAGAGAAGTAGAAATTGCTGTCTTTTAAGAAAACTGATGCACAGCCCATTACACGTAAAAGTCTGAGAACTGTCTGTGGGTTAAAGTCCTGGCCAAGGGGTCAGGCTGCATATGCTGAGATTATGTCCCTGGATGTAAACGCAGAGTTGGATGTCAGGGAAGTGAAGCTGTTGGAGAAGCAGTGCCACTTCAGAAAGTTGTGCTGGCAGAATACGGAAGTGAGTTAGCTCAGTAGCAAGTTGAAAGTGTGCAGACTGAATGTGGAAGGACGTTCCTTGGTCTCACCAGGTAGGGAAGCTTAGCTTTATTCCGAGTAGAGGTGTAGCCTAATGATTCAAGTGCTGGCTTGGGAGCCAAGAAACCAGGGTTCAGTTCCCACTAGCACCCCATGTGTGTGTGTGTGACCTGGGCGGGGGGCGGGGGGGGGAGCATTCTACTTATTATAGGGATTTCTAACGATTTTCAGAAGACTGTGTTCATGAGGAACTACTGTAGCTAAACTAAAAGTAGACAATACGATGGGACCAGATGGGATACACCCTAGAATTTATTTGGTTTTATACCGCACTATTCATGATCAGCACAGTTTACAAAATAACAACATCTTACATGGAACAGTTTACATTTAACATATTACATGGAAAAGTTAACATAGAACATGTGAAAAGTATACATTGAACATGTGAACAAGATCTAGAACAATTAATTTATTTACATTGATAGGTCAATAGATCATATACAGTAGTTTATATGAATGGGGGAACTATTTACAATCTGACAGGATCTTGAGTATGATAATGATGGATAAGGCTTTTAAGTTATGTGGTTGAAGGCAAGGTGGAATAGGTGTGTTTTGATTGCTTTGCGAAAGGTAGCCAAATCTGATATGAGACGAATAGGAGCAGGTAGGGAGTTCCATAGTGGAGGGACGCAGAGGGAAAATGCTCTGTTCCTGGTGAATTGGGAGCTTTTTCTGGCTATGGATGGGATGGTAAGAGTGTTTACCATATTTGCTCTTCTCGCTCTGTTGTCAAGAGTCCAATGTAGATTTTCCAGTGAGGGTGCTGATAGGTGGTGGAGAATTTTGAATGTTATCAGGAGAGTTTTGTACTTGAGTCGACTGCTTATTGGGAGCCAGTGAAGGTGGATTAGGAGAGGAATTACATGTTTGTATCTGGAAGCTCCATAGATGGTTCTTGCGATACTGAGGGAACTTGGGGATGAAGCAGCTCCACTGAGTGACCTTTTCAATGCTTCGTTGGAGTCAGGAGTGGTGGAGAGAGGCACATATGGACCCCTTTACACAAAAACGGAAGTAAGGATGAGGTTGAAAACTACAGGCCGGTTAGTCTAACCTCTATGGTGAGTAAATTATCGGAAATGCTGCTGAAAGAGAAAATAATGAGGTTTCTGGAGTCCAGTGGATTACAGGATCAGAGGCAGCATGGATTCATCAGAGGCAGGTCTTGTCAGACAAATCTGAATGATTTCTTTGACTGAGTTGGACCGAGAGAGGGCCCTAGATGTGGTGTATTTAGATGTCAGTAAAGCCTTTGACACTGTTCCACATAGGTGACTTATAAACAAACTGAGCAGCCTAGGGAGGTTCTCCAAAGGAAAAAAGAGGACTATTGTAATAGTTGATATGGAAGGGCAGACTAGATAGACCATGTGGTCTTTTTCTGCCATCATGTTTTTATGTTTCTGTTTAGAGAGGGGCAGTTTAAGTTAAGTTTTCTTCTCTCATTTTTTAAAGTTAAAATAGTAGGTCACTGACCTGAAACAGGCATGAAGCACAGCTGAGAAGAGGAGTTAAGAGTCTGGACCAGACCAGAGGCCACTGCCCCAAGGAGAGCCGCAACCAATTTTATCAGGGAGAACTCCTAAATGCACACCACCCATTTTTAACCCTGATCAAAGGTTTTGGACAATTTGAGAAACTACACATACTTTTAGGAAATGGGGAGGACACCCACGGGGCTACAGAACCATTTGTACATTTAGGAATGCTTAACTTGTCCTGGAGAAGCAGGGAGGACTTTTGGGAATACTTGTAAAAAGAACAGTAACATAAAGTAACAGTACTTGGGGATACAGTATATGGCATTACAAAGAAATTGTATGGGAATGCAATACTAATTGAATACTTACCTGATGTGACTGATGGACCTGATTTAGACTTTGTTGTTTATAAGTTGCCAAGCTGCCAAAAGGAAAAGAAATAGTTTACAAAGTTCAAGTTATGAAAGACTGTTTATTGTATTGAAAAACTATTTTACATTAAGAAAATTTCACCAGGTAATTTGAAAGAATATTAATAAAATAACTTCATTTTTAATTCTTTCTATTGAACATCATTTTTCATTTAAATTACCTTTGACTTTGGTGAAGTCCTTCCTGGACATCATAGCTGAAGAGGCTCTGACCACTAGACTATAACTCTATTTATTCTGTGGGAGGGACTCGGCTCAGGAGGGCATCCTCTTTATCTGCCAGCCATCCCATCCCTGCACCTTGAGCATTTTTGAATCTCTCATACTGGGTACTGACACTTCCTGACTGGTGATTGTGGTGCCTTGACTATGTGGCACCTTTGCCCAATCTTCAGAGCCTCAAACCATGACAAATTCCTAATTTGTCAGAAAGGTTCTAGGTCAATGGCCTGGTAGAAACCACCATTGTCTATCATGTCCGGAGAGCACATGAGTGAAGAAGCGTACTCTTATTGAACGGGAGTGTGAAGGGATTTTCACTGTGTAAAGTCTGCATGGAGCAGAGACTGAGCCCAGTGCAGCATATGCTCTATAGTGCTATCTCAGTAATAATGATAATCATCCTAACAGTTTATAGGACATAGCAATATCCAAAGTCAGGTTTTCAGGTTTTAGTTCCTTTTGTCCTGTCTCATGATGCAGAGTAAGACTTGTCCATTTTGTCATGGGTGAGAAGATTCTTCTTTGCATTGACTGTACCAACACACTAGACCTTTTGTTTATTTCTTCACAACAGATTCTTGGTACACCAAATGAGGACACCTGGCCTGGGGTTCACCATCTGCCACATTTCAAGATAGGTAAGGCAAATACTTTTCATTTATCTAGGGAACTGTGTCTTAGATTATGACCTCTTCTTCGTGACTGTAGATGTTTCAAACAGTTCTAACCAGCAAGCAGCATTTTAAGACGCCTACTGTCCAGCAGTTTGAATGGTACAAGCTTTTGTTGTGAGACTAAGTAAGCACGCCAGCCTGGCAGGAAATTGTTATGAACATCATATTTCCAAAAAGTAATTAAACTATATCAAGGTTAAAAAGACATCTGACCCCAGAACAAAACCTAGAGAACAGATAGGATCAAGGCCGGATTGAAGGTTTTGATGCTCCTAGGCAAGACTAGAAGGAGCAGTGGAAGGCCGTAGGGCCACAGTTGTACCCTCTGAACAGCACATGCGGCTCTAAAGTAAGCAGGAGCAGGCTTCTATGGTGAAAAAACTATGAAACACTTCTTCTATTAATATAACAGATATTTTGTTTTATTGCTCCCACTGTTTTGTCTCAGACTGGATAGCGCTCAAAACCAGTGATGTGTTCTATATGGAAACAGAACATCAGCGCTCAATTGCATCAATGACTCAGTGGGAGACTCTTTTTTCTTTTTCTGTATTAGTTTAAATCCTTCTTTCCTCCATCACCATGTGTCAAAAGTACTATTAAATTATTTAATTATTCATTTCATCCTCTTTGAAATATATAAATCGCTTATCTTGATTTTTATCCTCTACGCCTCCCTTGGTACCGTCCAAGCGTTTCACTCCTCACTGGAGTTTCTTCAGGAGGGTTTGAAGATATTGCTGCCCGCGCTCAGTAGTATCTCTATCATAGTTTCCAAAAAACACCATAGTTATTAATCTCTAGTTTTACAAGCCATTGATTTAGTGTTTTTATGGAGTAATCCTTAAATTCTTTACATAAACAAAACACTCCGAGAAGACCGATTTTTTTGAATTTGTATTAAATGTAGGCCTGGGCAGGATGCTGTTTTGAGCTATCACGCTATGTCACCGCTCATTGAAATAGAGATGGACGTTCATTCAAAGAAGATTTTCATTCCCTAGGTCCTTTATAACTTATTTTTCCTTCATCTCTTTGCTACTAGTGATTTGTGGTCCCCTGCAGAATCATAGCTGCCATTCCCTGAGGCTCTCCCTCCCATGCTTCCTTCATCACTGCCTTCTGCAATTACTTATTCCCTCACCACTTCAAACAGTTCCAAATGGAATATTCTCATAAATTGGTAACAAGTCTACAAAATGTAGAGTTTATATATGAAAGAAGGCTTTAAAAATCTGTTTCAAATTGGGTTGCTTCTCACTGATTATCAAAGTAGATCCTTGTCAGATACAGTATTTACAGGCTGTACTCTGCAACCAGCCTAAAGAGAGTTCTCTGATCAGAACAAAGCTAAACTGTGTTGCCCATTCCCTCCCTTTCACACTAACTCATAAACATCATTAGGAGTATATAGGCTACAATTTTTTTTGTTTACTTTTCTTTGTCATTTATGGGGCTTTGGGGGGGGGGGTTAGTACTTTTTTCATTTGTGTGTATGTGGAGGAGGGGGAACAGGCAGTGCTGTCAGTAGTGTGCACTATTGCTCAACAGCAGACACTATTATCAATGAGTCCGATATTCAAAAAGACGCTGAGGTCCGCCATACCCGCAGAAAGTTACCCGTTCAGGAAAAGTGCTTGAATCATGAGTCATGCACCCCCAAAACGGACAAGCAATGAAAATGCAGCACAAATCGAGCACAACGGCAGGCACCTACTGCGCAGGGACCATATCACGGCCTATGCGCCCAAGGTTCACTCGCCACACCTGAGTATGTGTCCAAAACAGGGGCCAGCGAAGTGGGATGGCATATAAGCAGGAACCTATGTATTGGCCATCTAGCATACCTGTGCATAGACACCAGCAGCATGGTGGTGAGGAGAGAGATGTGTCAACTTTAGCCCTGATGAGAGTGAGAGCCTTGCCTGATGCATGCTGCAGCACAAGGGGGTTCTCTACCCCAGGTGGGCTGTCAGCCAAATCTGCAGCTGTCAACAGCCATCTGGAGGGGCATCCAACTCCGACTGTGCAGGTAGGGAAGCCTCAATGGGGGGGGGGGGGGGGGCTGAGCACCATGCTAGGCCACACATACCCTGAAAGGCATAGCTGTGTGTCAGCAGAGGGAGACAGGGCTGTGTTGCAAAGCCACATGCTGGTGGCAGCCCCAATGTTTGCCAATCGGGTGTTAGTGGGGGATAGGCCATGCATTGGTACAGGTGCCAGCATGGATTGCCTGCAGCAGGAGGCATACTCACATCAAGTGGAGATGCCCCTGCACCCCCTGGTGGCTGTTGGTAGCAACGCCACAGGGCATGACAACAATGCTAATGCCCAATGCAGTGGGAGCAGTGGTCAGGCTAGCCATTGCAGAGGACCCTGCCAGCCAGTGTGGATGCCCGGACACCTGCCCAACCCCTAGCCCCTGCGACCCTGGTGCACGAGTCAGAGGGGACCAGTAGCAGAAACCACATATGTGTCGCCTGTCTGTCCCTGCAAGTCGATCTGCCACCACTGCCTGCCACCCCCTGTCCGGCTATGGCAGCCTGTCAATGATGTGATGCCACAGAACATGACAGATTTGCAATGGCGAGCATGCACAAACCATGACAACTTGTCTTGCACTGCACACAACAAACCATGTAGTAATATGGCCCCTGAGGCAGTGGATGCCCCTTGCCATGGCACGTGCACACAATTAAGGTCATGCATGGCCCACAGCCAAGTACTATGATGCCAAGGAATGCCTGCATGCAATAGATATGAGCAAGAGAAGGGAGGAGGACTGCAGAAGTGGCAGAAGGAGCCAGAGGGGCCAGGTGAAGCAGTGGCCCAGATAGCATCATTCCAGGTAGCACAAGGCATGTGCCAAAGGGCCTGGGGAGTGGTGGGCAGGACCACGGTGGCAGATGCCAGAGGTGTACCATCACATGCAACCCACACCTGCTACCAATGGGTATGCCCCTGACCCCAGGAGGGCAGGCCACCAGACTGATGCAGGATACAAGTGTGTGCAACTGTTGATATGGATGCACCCACTGAGCCCATGTGTGTCCCTCCCCACCCACAGTGAATATGGCATGCAGCGCACTCTAGAGGCCCTGAAGTGCCACTACCAGACACTGCACCGAAGGTGACCTAACCAGCTGTAGCGGATCAGGGAGCAGCTGGCAGATGAGGCAGGTCAGTGGGGGTACACAGTGGAGCCTAGCAGATGCCATGACTGCCAGATAGGTGTAGGCAGACCACCTGGTGGAATGTGCTATGAGCACCTGGTGGAATGTGCTATGGGCAGCTGTGCCATCCCCTGCTGCTACCATCCTGTGTGTGCACCAGCCAGCACCCAAGAGATGCAGATGTGCACACACATGGCTGGAAAATGACATGGATGGGTGCTACAGGTGTGCATACCTCCAGTGATGGCCACAGGTACATTGTGCACATGCTCATGCTGGCCCCTGTGCATGCCCATCACCTGGGGGCAGGGCAGGCAGGCCACAGCTGGGCAGAAGATGGGTTGTGTGATGCATGTGTGTACCCCCTGGAGGTACACCAGTCCCACTCCAGGGCCATGCCTTTGCAGACCAGTAACCCCACTACTCTTGCCCCACAGCCGGCTACAGCAAGGCCACGGACATTGATGGTTTACCATGCCAATCATCCAGGGGCAGTGGTGCAGCACCACAGGAGCTGTCCAGGGGAGATGAAAGCACCAGTACCTCCAGCATTGACGAAGAGGAGTCCAGCGATACTGTGCTGGAGAACACTACAACTAAGGAGGAGGATAGTGAGGTGGCCATGGCACAGCAGTGGGATGGGGGATCAGAGGAGGAGAAATCGGAGGACCAGGGGCAGGGCGGGGAGGCAAAGGAGTCAGAGGAGGAGGGATCAGAGGACCAGGGGTAGGGGCAGGGTAGGGAAGCAGTGGAGTCCGAGGAGGAATTGGAGGACCAGAGGCAGGGCGAAGAGGCAGAAGAGTAAGAGGCAGAGGGATGAGAAGGTGTAGCAGGAGGGATGCGGGAACCACCCACCAAGGGCCCCAGGTATGGTGGTGTGGCACAGGGCACCATCAGAAGTCACCTTGCGAGAGGCCCAGAGGGGGGGCTGCACCCCCCGGCTGTGCTCCACAGCTATGCCTGCCCACAACCCTACCGGGGGGCTATGTGCCCACTGTATTGCTCAGCATGGGCCCCACACAATGGCAAGCACAGATTGGTCCACCCTGCACAGTTGGGGGTCTCCAAAGCCACCCCAGCAGCCATGGGCACACTGTAGCCATGGCACACCAGGCCACTCTGTGCCACCACCCCCACACCCCTCCAGTGACTTGGCTCTTGTTGCTCTGGTGGCGGAGGTGTGGCTCCTGAGGGAGGAGGTGTGCACAGTGTCCCAGTCCATCAGTGTGTGCAATGCCCTCACCAGCACTGTTAGAGGGCACAAGCAGGACCCCTCCCTGCTCCATAGGTGGCCCCTCTGCCAGGGTACATTCTGCCATCTGTACAGTTGTTATTTGTCTGCCACAGTTGGCACTGTTGTATGTGTTGTCACATGTTTGCCAATAAAATGTTCCATTTGTGCAAACATGCTGTGTCGTCCACTTTGTGAGGGCAGGGCATCATATCTGCATGTGTGTTGTGGGGGACTGGGGGAGTGGGTCTGGGTTCCTGGGTTCAGGGCCATGGGGTGTTTGCCCCATGGGCAAGCCTGTCCTGCACGGGTAATGCAGAGGTGCACTACCCATGCAGATGATCACAGACACAGCTCTGCATGGATAGTGCCTCTCTGCCCATGACGATCTGCACAGGTATTGCCCTTCTGCCATACATGTACAGAAGGACTGTGGCAGCATGGGTGTGGCCCAGCAGCACTGCCCACACAGAGCACCCCCTGCCCCATGAAGGCACACCGTCAGAGCAGCTCATACCATGGTTGCCATGCCCACTTACTGTGTTATGTGACCTTCCCGGGTATCGCAATCTGAGTGGCCCTGCATGCCTGTGTTGCCATCACTCAGTGCTGTGTGTCTGTGGCGTCCTATGATGGCAAGCTGTCATGCAGATTTTAGAAACATCAACACCCAGTGACTGACATGGGTATTGGATATGCCTTTGGACAGGGCATGGCACCACTGTGCATTCTAACTGCGTATGTGTAAGAAGACCTACACGGGTAGTCAAACACCACCTTAGCGCTTGGCTATACAATGGCTGACAAGGCACTGACAGTGGCAAAGTGCACAAGGAAGGCTAACTTCATGCCTTTTGAGACAGCTATGGCCCTGGGGCACATCCTGTAGCAGCACACTGCCCTCTTCATAGCATTGGATGCCAGTACCCAGCAGACAGCATGGTGAGACATCATCCACAGGGTCGATGCAGTCCACCATCACAACAGGGATGTGGTGCATGGTATGGCAGGCAGCAAAGGAGAAGAGGGCCAGCAACAGCAGGCTGCTGCCTGTGCAGCAGTGCACAGTGCAGCCTCACCCCATTAGAGGAGCAAATGCTGCAGTATGTGGAGGAGGTCACCATCTCTGTAATTTCAGGCTTTGACAGCTCTACCACAGGCACACGGGGGGGGGGGAGGTTGTGAGTAGGGGTGCCTGGGTGGGACCGTGATAGCCATGTATGTGTCCCCACCATGCCTCTGTCCATGCACAGCATGCTTGTCTGTCTGTTGGACCTTGGGTTCTGTGTGGGGTGGGTACAGAGCAGACTGTGCACCACCTGCTGGTTCTGTAGTGGGCTGGGCCCTTAGACTGACCTGGCAAGCCATATCACTAACCTCTGCCACCTTTGCTCTCCCACAGATCTGCCAGGGACCCCGCCCTCCCTACCTGTGACAGATGCATGAGGGGGAGCCTCAACAACACTGCAGATGATACCAGTGCACAGCCAGGGTGTAGCACAGCCATAGAGGCTGCTGTGTCTGCCAGGATAGCAGAGCAGTCCAGTGCACCAGTCAGGGCAGAGGGGCAGTCTGGTTTGCCACCCAGAGCAGTGGAGCAGGCCAGCTTGACTGCCAGTGCCAGGGAACCAGAGACAGATGATGCCCCATTTGTTGAGCTACAATTTGCCATCCTGGATGACCCTGTGGGTGCAGGGGGCATTGATATGGACCAGGAGCTACTGCATGAGGGTGCGTGACTGGTGCAGAGGGCATACTGTCTGAGCTGTAAAGCATCCGGCAGGACCTGCAGCCTGCAGAACAGGCAAGAGAGGCAGAGGGCAAGGATTGGCAGGACCACAGATTGCATGTGGAGCGCCACATGGAGGGGCACCTGTGACTGATGAGGGAGATGGGAGATTACCAGGCATCAATTGCTGGTTCCATGCACGGTTTAGTGGACCTCATTCAGGTACAGGAGGTAGATGCTGGGGCTGCCAGTGAAACAGCATAGCCACCTGCTAGCCCTGAGCCATGTCTGTCAGCCCACCCTGCTGGGGAGGGTGATGACACTGCCAACCTGTCTCCGACATCATTCCACTGCATCACAGTGTGTGTGTTAGCAAGCGCCATGGCCAGCGGGGAGCCCTGGGGCAGGGAAATCAGGGAGAAATAAAGTATCACTCTGTACACATTGTGTGGTAATGGGCACTTTATTGGTGATTGTGTATGTCCTATCCTTGTACTGGTACAGGGCAGTTGCCTCAGAAATTGTCATGTATCATCTGCGCATGATGGGCCAGTGCCATGGCCTGCTGTTGGCTCATGGACTCTGCACCATCACCATCTTCTGCTTCTGTGGCCTCCCACTCCTCCACAACTGTTAGCTCTAGGTCCAGCATGGGTACGGCATCCGTGTCAGGTGGTTGAGTATGCAGCATGATGCAAATATCTTGCATACCCGCTATAGACTGTAAAGGAGTTGCTTATTGCTCCTGTTGAGGCACTGGAAATGGCTCTTCAGCATCCCTATTGCACATTTCCACCCACCCGGGTCTGCTGATGGGCGCTATTGTACTGTTCCTCCTGTCAGCTCATGGGGTGGTGCACTGGGGTCAGCAGCCAGGTCCTCAGGGGATATCCACGGTCATCTGTGGGGGCAATGTGAGATGTGAACATGAGGATTGTGACGTGCATTGGATGTAGTCTATGGGCTGCTATGGACAGCATACTGCACACCATCTACTAGCAGGATGTGGTACAATATCTACCGGTCAGTGACACTTTGGCAGTGAGATGATGCCGACATATGGCTTGTGCAGCAGTCAGGAATTTTTTTTTGGGGGGGGGGCAATGGCTGATGGTGACATGGGCAGGCCTGTTGGGAGGGAGAGGGCAGGGGCATGGCACAGAGATGCAGTTGGGAGTCTGCAGGTTGGGATGAGGGCAGACATGAATGTGCCCTGCATGGACTGGTGCCATATGGCTGCACTACATGACACCAGGCCATACTCTTCTGCATTCTACATGTTGGTGCATGCTGCCTGCTCTCAGCCACGATGTCCATTATGGTGGACTGGGTGAGGACAAATGCACTGTGGCAAGACCCCGGGTAGCAGGTGCACACATCAATGAAGTCCATGTTGGCATCCACAATGACCTGCATGTTTATCAATGATGTATACCCATGCCTGTTCTAGTATGCCCTCTGCTTCAGCTGTGGTGTCTGCATTGCAATGTGGGTGCAGTGTATACATCCAAGCACCGATGGGAACCCAGAAACATTGTAGAATGCATGCATGGTCTCCTGCTGCATCTGCTGTGTCCAGGGGAAGGCTATAAGGTGGCGCACCCTCCGCAGCAGGGCCCTGGTGAAGGTTCCTATGCAGTGGCTGGCAGTGGGCTGCACGATTCCAACAATCGTCCCTATCAAATGCTGGAAGTTGCCAGGTGCAAGGAATCCCAGGACAGTGGTCACCATCATAGCCACTGGAAAGGCCTGGCTTCTGGATGTGGAGGGCTCCAGGTCCACACTGAGAATGCTGCACAGCTCAGTTATCGTTGCCGCATCCAGTCTTTATCTCTGGTAGACCTCCTCCTCTGTCATTTGAAGGTAGCTCATCCTGTGCCTGTGTACATGTGGGGCATGATACCTGCATCTCAGGTGCTGGGCTATAGCCTGCTGCTGGGTACACGCTACCTGTCGCATCCTCCGCTGTGCCTGGGCACAGCGGGTGCGTCTCCACCTCTGGATCACCATGTGCATGGTCCACATTGCATCTCTGCCCGTCCAGCGTCACTTTATGTCTGCACAGTTTGGGTACAGGCCTGCACATGCTCCCCTTGCTCTGCTGTGCAGTGTTCCACCACTACATGGGTTCGCCGCTCACCATCAACAGTCATATGCATCAGGAACCATCGCTTAAGCCTACACAGTTAGTGACATTCCAATGTTGGTGTACACAGCTTTCAGATATTTGCTTTACACGGGTTTCATGGTGACACGCTCCTGTTCTGCCTTGGGCTTCGGCACCTGGCCTATGTAGGTAGCTGGGCCTCAGCAATTCAAGCCACCTTGTTGAATATCTGGTCTACACGGTTATGATGGTTTTACATCGGCAAGGCCAGCTTTTACATGTGTAGCACACACCTAGGGCTCCAAAAATCAGGCCAAATATGTATATAATTCTTCATAGTGCACACTGTGGAGAACATGGGAAAAATAACTGAAATTTCAAGATTTTTCCTGTCGTTTTAGGCTAAAAACAATGTGAAAAGACATGAGAGTTTCATTTACATCCCTGACATTTCCCTTGTGATTTCAGACAAATACATATCCCTAAAGAACATGGCACATCTCAGAGTTCTCTAGTAAGACTTCAACAAGTTCTTGAAATTCTATGAACAGTGTGGCAAGAAGGACATTGCAGTTAAACAAATATCATCATTCATTGGATCCCACAAAGAGGGTATTGTTGCAGAGAGTAGGTAGGGACAGACTGAAGCATTTGCTTAAGTATTCCTTTATGTGCCACAGTGGTTCATCTCTGTGTTTAGTGTCATCTTCAGAGTTCTAGAGACAGATACAATGAAGTTGGAGGAGGAGGTGTTTCTCGTTTTTCCTCCAACTGTGGTGTGTTGCAGGAGTGGCACCATAGTGAATGCTGCCGTGGATGACTGAAGGAGACAAGGCACTTCAGGTTCTTTTCATTCTTTACCCTTTTCCAGGGGAAGATAGCTCATGCCTTGGATTTGCCTTCAGACAAAAAACAAAAAACAGGGAAAAAGTATTTTCTCTGCCTCTTGATTTCTTACGAGTGTTCTAGGAACTTGTATTTGTTCTGCGCTGTTTTGACATGAAAGAGGAGCTTAGGCAGCTGCTAATACAGGTCTGACCCAACTTGGTAAGCATGGTAAGCATGACAGGGGATACTGACATTTGGGGCGAGGGTGGGGTGGGGGGGGTACCAAAAACTGCTGTGTGGACTACACTGCTGGTCCTGTCTGCATATGCGGCTCAGCTCTTTAGCTTTAAGCCATGCCATGCAGGGGAGAACTCCAATGCAAGATAGGAAAAGGATACAGACATGCTCACAAGGAAGGAAATTGTCATTGCTGTGAGAGGAAGTACTCCCCAGACACATGGCAGCCACAGTGTGGAGACTCCTGTGTGAAAGAAACATGGTGGCCACCGTGTGGAAACTCCCATCTGAAAGAAACATGGTGGACAAATATGGTGGCCAGGCCTAAGTTGGAACCCATGGAGATGACTTTCTTAGGTATGCCATCCTTGGGTGATCATTTATTTAATTAGTGAAACACCACAGATGAGCATATCATGGAGTTTATGCTGGTAGACCCCAAAACGTACAGCTATAGACAGTCAAATAAATAAAGCAGATTACACTAAATGCTGAGAACTGTAGGAAAATCTATTTTTGCAGTTTGAAATAGCTAGTCTTGTCCTATAAGCCAGAGATGTCCTCTGTGGAACAGAAATATCTATATAAATGGGGTTTTGAAAGGAACAATGCAAAGTGGCCAGTAAAGAACAGGATGTTAAAAATATTCAAAGAGTTGCCTACGATGAAAATGGTTTTGCTGAGGATTTCAATACGCTGCTGTATTGGTATTGAAGGTACAACAAATCAACACATGCAAACATTTTTTCCAAATGTTCCTCTCCTGTTTTGTAATATGAAAAAAGAAGCCTTCATGTGCATATAGAAAAGCATTTTGCCATTTCCAGTATTTTTATTTCCTTTTGTCTATTCACCCCAAAAATATTTATGTAAGGGGTTTGTTTTGTGACGAGCTGCTTAACCTGTAAAAAACTAAGGGATGGATATTCAAAAGGAATAACCGTGTTACCCCCTTTATCCGGGATATTCAGAGGCACTAATAAGGTTAGTGCCCCTGAATATCTGTGGGTACCACCACTGCATGCTCTGATACTAACCAGTTAGCATCGGGGCGTTCTGGGGTTGGTGCTCAGCCATAACCGGAGATATTGAGCCGCCGCCTGGCTATGGTTATGGCTATGTGGCGAAAGCAAGCCGCAGCAAAGACTTGCCTAACTTTTGCTGTGGAAGCTAACCGGGCGGTGACTGAATATCGCTGCTGCCCAGTTAGTTTCCTGCTAATCCAGGCAACCTGGACATTCAATACTGGGGCCGGATATGGCCCCTGGCACTGAATATCCAGGTTTAAAGTTTGGCAGCGGCTACTATGTTAAAATGACTAGCTGTCATTGGTGAAAATCAGGCCCTAAGACCATGAGGGTCATATTCTTATCTACAGGCAAAATGAATATTAATTTACTTTACTTGTGGGGTTCTTGCAGAAAAAAGTCAAATACAGTATTACATTTAAATATCAAAAACAACAAATGTAGCGGCTGACCTATAATCAAAGCAGACAAATATCATCATGTATTTGCTGGACTGTTTACATGATAAAAGCAACAATGCTACCATAGAGCAAAAAATCCTTTTTAACATTTTAACATTATGTGAGCCTTTTGGTTTCTTCTGATTAGTTTTCATTATTTGATTTTCTGCCACTTAACCCTCCATAGCCCATGTTCCCTGTAAAATAGTTATCTCCAAGTTATAATGCCCTGTTCAATGTAATTTCAGTTTGTTCAATGTAAACTGCACTGATGCAGAATAGCGCGGTATATAAGAGAATGTAAATAAATAAAATAAATAAATAAACTTAGTTGCAATTTCTAAAATGTAATTGCATAATATATTAAACTACCATTGAAATTAGCTCAAAACGTACATGAGTCCATGGAGTGTTTTGACATTATGAGCTAATTTCACAGGTGGTTTGATTATATTGATGTGGATAGTCTCTTGAGTTTGTCAGTCTTTAGGTGAAATACCTGTTTTTGTACTATGACATCGGATAGCCTGGGGACAGTTCTGTGTTTGGCTTAAAGAAGAGCAATGATTACTGTTTTTTGGTGAATAATAGTCAGAAGATATGTGGGACTATAGAAGAATACATGATACATTTTTTATATGAAAAACTTTGTATAGTGGATATAGATTATATTGGTTTGCATATTTCATTTATAAACATTTCTCGAAAAATCACAGGGCTAAATGATTAGAGTTTTTTAAAGCTCATCTGGATAAGAAGTGGTATATCTTTTGACCTGTGGAACTAGTGATAATTGAATGATACCCCCATTGTGTGTATGGGTGTACATATATATAATACATATGAATTTACACTTATTTTTAAGCTCGGGAAACCTCGAGAAAGGTAAACATAGTCATGAGCAACACAGCGGCATTTTATTGAGGTTCTACTGAATGGATAACTAAAGTTATACATTTAGCAGTTGAGATAGAGAAAAGGAAAAAAGAGATAATTTAGAAAGTAATAGTAACAATAGTAAAATACAATTATGGTGTATGGAGAGGACAGTAACGAGAGCAATGCCCAGGGTTCTGATGCTGGTCTGCATTGTCCTTGGTGAGATCACATTTGTTGCCTGGTGGCAGGACACAGCATATTTTAGTATAATTGAGTTGCAGATTTGAAATACCTCCTTACATGGCAAACATACCAATTAAAGTAAAAGTATCCTTCAAAGACGTTAGTGACATAAAACCCCTTAAACCCTGAATGTCGATTTTACTAGATGTGCTACTAAAGCTTCTGCTTTTCCTCTTTCTCCCAGGATTATAGAGTTTTTCTGCTCACCATTTTGTGGGAAGTCTTTGATTTTCTCTGTCTGCTCTGGGAAATTTGCATCTCTGATATCTTTGTATTTTGTTCAGTACAAGAGGAAATGCATTTTGTGCCTGATTCTGCAAGATGGGAGCAGCCGTCCAAGGTCCCCAGGAAGGAATCATCAGCCCCCGGCGATCGTCCTCAGACCTCCGAGGCCATCCTTGTTGAGAACTACCCCTCTTCGCTGGCATTGGACCCGGCTATCCCGGCATCCATGCCAAATGCTGTGATACCATCTGGACTGGAATCCAGGATGGAGTCCCTGGAGCGCAGCCTAACTGCCTTCCTGGAGACGCAGCAGGTGCAGTTGTCTGGCTCAGCTGGTTCATCTGCTCAGACCACTGGGACCACGATTTCAAGGACTTTCCCAGTTGTTGAGCCAATCCTCATGAGCTTGCAGCCTGGAGTCAATCCTCGACAGCGGTCACAATCATGGTCCCATTCCTTGGGCCATCGATCATCTACGACCAGTGCTCATAACTCTGGCCATGCAGCCTTGAAGGCTCATGGACTAAGAACATACGATATGCCATACTGGGTCAGACCAAGGTCCATCAAGCCTAGTATTCTGTTTCCAACAGTGGCCAATCTACAGTAGGTCACAAGTACCTAGCAGTTTCCCTAAAAGATAGAGGCTCCACAATGCTTGTGTTGGGTCAAGCAGTAGATATTCTGGGTCCCCTTTAATAATGGTTTATGGACCTTTCCTCCAGGAACTTGTCCAAACCTGGGCCCATTGCTGGCTATCGAGACCTCCACTAGTACTCCGAATGGGAGTCCAAGGACGAGACATCCCTGGAAAATTGCAAGCACCACGATGTGCCATCAGACCCATCTCCACCCGAGGCCAGGCGCCGGTCACCGCCTGAGGACACAGCATTCCCTGAACTTGTACGGGATATGTCAAAGGCATTGGTATTCCCTACTGACTTGGAGGAAGACTCTAGCATGGAGGAGCTCGAGATCCTCCAAAATGAGCCCCTGCCAAAAGAGTCACTCACGGTGCCCGTCCTGTTTATTCTGGAAAGATTACTCCTCCAAATCTGGGAGTCACCACTCTCCGGGCCCATAATCAGCCGTCAACTCGACTCCATGTTCTGAGTCCACCAGGACCCAGGCTTTAGGCAGGCTTGGCTTCCGCACAACTCCATGATGGTTGATGCCGCTATATGGCACCTTAAAAGCCAGAAAAAGCATTCAGCGGTGTCCCCAGGCAGGGAGGCCGGGACCCTTGATGCCCTCAGCTGAAAGTGCTACCAAGGCTTGATGTTGGCCTGTCGGATCCATACATACCAACTATATATGGGTATGTACCTGAGGCATTTGGGGAAGGATCTCACTGGTTTCTCCGCCGGCCTCTCTGAAGAACCCCTCCAATGGTTCCGGATCCTGGTCAAAGGCATCAGTGACTGCTCTAAGCTTGTCTCTAGGAGCCTACAATGGTTTTGAGTCCACAGCCCAGGTGGCTGCAGCAGGCATTGGTGCCCGACGCGAGGCCTGGCTCCAGTCTTTGGACCTGGAGCAATGGGTCCAAGACAAACTTGTTGATGTCCCATGCCAAGGGGAGAACCTCTTTGGTAAGCCCATGTCAGACAAGGCTGCACAGCTTGAGTCTGAGTTTCTGACAAGAACTCAACTTTCTAAGAAGACCACCACTCTGTCCAAGTGGAAGGCCTCAAGGAAAAAGCCACCCTACCCGACCTACCGAGGCTATCAGTAGTACCAGCCTTCCCAGGCTCCACAGTAAGGGCAGCATGCCAAGGGGTATACATAGGTCCCCCACAAGCAAAAGATTCCCAAGGTCCCAATGCCGGCTCTGGCCCTGACTGGGGGGAGTTTTTGACTCCTTGGGCATAGCCCCTCTACCCTCAGGAGGTCAGCTGCCAACAGGGGGATGCTTGGTCCACTTTTTCCACCAGTGGAACAACACCACCGATGCATGGGCCCTCCAGGTGGTCAAGGAGGGTTATGTCCTCCACCTGTTCCAAATGCTTCTCTTTCTTTCCAGGAGAGTCATCCAGGACTCCCCTTCACCAGACCCTACTCTGGCAGGAGCTCACAGGTCTACTCGAGGATAGGGTCTTGGAATGGTGCCCCACTGCCAAAAGGGAAAGGGGTTCTAATCCCGGTTCTTCCTTGTGTCGAAAAGAACAGGAGGCCTCAGGCCTATCCTAGACCTGCAAAACCTGAATAAGTTCCTGGTGCGGGAGGAATTCTGGATGCTGTCCCTTGGAACATTGCTGCCTTACCTCCAGCAGGGAGACTGGCTATTCTCCTTGGATCTAAAGGATGCTTACACCCACATCTTCATCTATCCCAGTCACAGACAGTACCTGAGATTCATGGTCGAGGGCAACCACTACCAGTACAGGGTGCTACCCTTCGTGCTGGCCTCCACACCCAGGGCTTTCACCAAATGCCTGACGATGGTGGCTGCCTATCTCCACCTTCAAGGGGCCTTCCTCTTCCCCTATCTGGACGACTGGCTCATAAAAAGAGAAACAGCTTCCGAGGTACAGCAGGCCACAGGCCACACCATCAGTGTCCTGGAATACCTGGGCTTCATAATAAACCGCCCCAAGTCTCATCTTGCTTCTACGCAAAGCTTTGAGTTCATAGGGGCGCAGTTGGATACCCACCAGGCCAAGGCCTTCCTCCCCCTAGATAGGGCGAGTCGCCTCGAGACTCTGGCCACAGAGGTACAGCGCTGACACTTAGTGCGGCTCGCTTCATGCTCTGCTTGTTTGGCTACCTGGCATTCATGGTGCATGTTACACTGGCCGACCACCTCCAAATGAGGCCGATCCAATGATGCCTCCGATGCCAGTGGACACAGGCCACCGGCCACCTCCGGGACTGAGTGTGCATGACCCGCCTGCTGGCAGAGTTGCTCAACAGGTGGCAAGTGACACAGCACCTACGGGCAGGCATGCCTTCCAGACCCCCATCCCCCAGCGGGTCCTCACCACAGATATCTCTCATCTAGGTTGGGGAGCTCACTGCAGAAGCCTCTGCAGTCAGGGCACCTGGTCTAGGGCAGAAAGCCAACAGCATATCAGCCTCTTGGAGCTCAGGGCCATATTTCTGTCCATCAAAGCCCTCCGCCATTGCCTAAAGCACCAGCCGGTACTGGTCCAGACAGACAACCAGGTTGCTGTATTCTACCTGAACAAGTAGGGGAGTACAGGCTCGTATGCGATCAACCAGGGAATGATCCTGAAAGTGGTTTACCTGCCAGGTTAGGACAATACCCTTCCGAACAGCTTGAGCAGGGTCCTCCAGTTGCATGATTAGTGGTTAGACCCCAGAGTAGCCCAATGGCTGTTTTGACTCTCAGGAACCCCTCAGATGGACCTCTTTGCCACTCTGGTCAATGCTCAGTTGATACAGTTCTGTTCCCGTCAGCCTTACCCTTCCCAGGAGGCAGCAGATGCCTTTCTCATCCTGTGGTCCCACCCATGCCATTGGTCGCCAAGACTCTCTTCAAGGTCATCCAGGACAAAGCATCACTAATTCTGGTGGCACCCAATGGCCCAGGCAGACGTGGTTCTCGCTGCAGCTCCGCTTAGCGATGGAGCCCCCAGTCCCTCTTGGGAACTCACCAGGGCTACTGACTCAGGAGGATGACTCTCTCCTCCACCCCAATCTGGGGTCTCTGGTGCTGCTGAATGGGGAGCCTTGGGCCTCCTCAACCTTTTGAGGGATGTATAGGAGGTCCTTCTGGCCTCCCGGAGGGCCTCCACGAGGCATGCCTATGCCTTCAAGTGGCGCAGATTCTCAGTGTGATGCTCGGAGAGATGGGCAAACCCATTCTCCTGCACGGTGCAGACAGTGCTGCAATACCTGCTTCATCTTTCTCAGGCTGAACGCAAGTCTAACTCCATCAGGGTATACCTGAGTACTCTCTCAGCACACCATCACCCTCTCGAAGGTAAGCCTTTTTCAGCACAGCCCCTCATCACCCACTTCCTGTGGGGCCTGCTACTCTCCAAGCCCCCAATCTGCCAACCCCCAGTGGAGTGGGATCTCAACATGATGCTAGCATGACTCACTCAACCACCATTCAAGCCCCTGGCTGCCTGCTATCTGTGGTACCTCTCCTGGAAGGTCGCCTTCCTGGTGGTGCTCATCTCTGCCTACAGTCAATGAGCTTCAGGCCCTGGTGTCGGTACAACCCTACACCAGGTTCTAGAAAAACAGGGCCGTGCTATGGATGCACCCCAAATTCCTTCTGAAGGTGGAGTCTTTGTTTCACCTCATTTGGGAGGTGGTGCTCCCCATCTTTTATCCATGGCCTCACACCAAATCACATTGCATCTCTGCCAGCAAAACAAGAGTAGCAGCCTGATTGAGAGAGCAGTAGGTTGAGACTCAGGAAGCCAGGTTGCAAATCCTGCTTCTTCCGCATACAATCTTTGTAAACTTGGGGCTAATGTAATAAATTGTACAGAACTAAGATAATGAAATTCAAGCCAACCAGTCTGAGTCTAGGATTCCAGCACCCCCACCTATCTTCCATTCAGTGGATAGAGGTGTTAGTTAAACTTAACTTCACAAAGTTAAATGGAAGTCAAGTTAACGTTATAATCTAACTTTGCTTCCATTTTGACATTTTTTTCTGCAAGTTTACTTTACTTTAGATTTAGGATATGATTATCTTACTACATCTGAGGTAAAGGAAAAAAAATCTGAGTTAAATGATGTTTAAAAAAGTCACATTAACATTGACCTTTTAAACTAATTGCGCTATGGTAGGGAAGTATCTTCTGTACCTGAAAATGTAACTTCGCTCCCACGTTCATTTCCCTGTTATTTGTAAACTCAATGTTGTTTGTATACATTGCAGTATGTTTGTTCAATGTACACCGCGCTGATTTTAATAGCGCGGTATAGAAGAAATGTCAAATAAATAAATAAATAAAATAACTTGCCATGAACTCATATTTGGAAAAGACAAGTTATCAAATCCATATTTAAGTGTTATTTTATAAATATTCATCCAGAATGTCCTGAAACTCTTTAATTTGCCCTGAGAGCACTTTTGCCTTAGTTAACCTGATGAAAACAGTATAGTTCTTGAAAACTTGTCAAAAATATATTAAGGTAGTCCAATAAAAATCAGCTACAACTTGTTTGTTGATCTTTATTTGCACATATCCTTAGTTGAGCATAATGCAGAGACTTCTTTCTAATATGCACATATTGAAAGGTGCTGGTGACGTCAGTGGAGGTTTCTGTCCCAGAGGGGCAGACAGGTATTCTTGGAAAAGATATCTCGGGAGAGCAAGTACTTTGCTATTACAGCGTGGCATGGTGGGCAGTTGTGTTTAGAATATTGCTATTGTAGGGTTGCACTGAAAATCACTGACAGAGTTCACTGAGGAATGTTTGTGTAATAGGAGAGAAGATAAATTAATTTTCATGGGACATGGACATCCGTTCATTCCAAAAGAGAATACTATAGGAAACACTAAGAGGTTGGAAGAGAGAAAGCAAGACCAGAAAAGAAAGTGTAGTTTAATTTATGGTGTGATTTAGACAGTAGGTGGCAGCCAAGAGATTGCTAGCTTTTCATATTGCCCTGATCTGTTACAATTTGAGGTTTTCTTTACATTCAGTATTAGAACAGAAGAAAGGAGGAAGGGGAAAAATTAACAGCTGTCATTTAATAAAATACCACCAGCATATTATTTTACAGTTATGTTTTGATGGGTTTAATTTTGTTTTCATTGTGAAAAGCATACAAAGTGATCTACAGTAAATATATAAATACATACATTAGAATCAAACACTATACACACGACAGTCCCTTAGAAGGGGGTTTAGCTTTTAAATTTCAGTAACAATTCAGCTACTGTAATAATCAGGTATCACCTAAGTTTGTTTGTTTAGCCTTATTTCTACAAAGAGGAAAAGAATAGAAGTAGGGAAATCTCCAAAAGAGTAGAAAATGGGAGATGTGCTTCCACCCTGTTTGGTAAAAGAATGAGCCGCTTAGGGAATGAATAGGGACAGGCTGCTTGGGTTACAAACTGTACAGAAGAAGTTTACCGTTGCTAGGAAAGTGACAGAAGTAAGCATACAATTTGGCTTGCACAGTGCTGACTTCTTACCATTTTGACAGAAAGTCATGCCACAATATGTTTCAACTGGCTTCACAGCTGTCTAGGACTTGAACAGCTTTGCAGGTTTGGACATGCAGGATGGAAAATTCTGGTAGACTATTTGCAAGGCTGTACCTCCTTTGCTCTTCATGAGGGCTTGAATACCCTATAGCTATGGAGAATGAGGGCAGTAACAGCAGCAAATTGTAAGAGTAAAAGTAAACTCCATTTAAGTCTCTTTCTATTCCTTTAAGATATGGCTTTGAGGCTATATTTGTAAGTGGACTTGTTTATGGATACAAAATAGAACAGTTTGAGCACATGCGTAGTGTTCTTTAGATACTCTACTAGAAAACACTGTCTGCAGTAAGGACTAGGAAGCAGGTTGCTCCACCTTAGCTAACAATGCATTTTTAAAATTTTGAAAGTGATGCATCTTTTCATTTTATTTCATAGAGAGTGTGTGCACTGTATTGGGACTATGGGTGTTATCTTGGAGCTAGAGACAGAATAGCGTTATCAGATGGGGAGGTCTATTCAACTCTTATTCTAAGGAGTAAATGCTATTGTCACATCATGCTGCTAGACCAGTCCAGACAAGTGGGTTGTGTTCCCCTACCAGCAGATTGGTGGAGACAAAGAATCAATGAAATGCCCAGGTTTCAATGACATCACTCCCATGACTCTATCCGCCTCAGCCACTAGAGACCTCTTCAGTATTTCTTGGCCGCTAACAGATGGTGGATGGATTTTCTACACTCTGAAGAAAATCTGAATAATTGAGAGGAAAAGATTGATTTAAATGCTTGTGAATGATAACCTTAAGGGTGACTGTCTCACTTGAGCATGACATGGGAGACTCCACTAGACTGCAGTCTTTTCAGTAGCCCTAGAAGGAGGAAAAATTGGTTCAGCTCCACGTTCTTATCATGATAAGAGCCTGTTGAGCAGTCAGAAAATTGAAAGGATTTGGAGGAATTCAGCAGCCTCACATAACCTCAGTGCCCCCTCCCTCATCCTCTGTCCCCCCTGCTGTCTCCTGAAGATTGCAGAAGGATCTCAGAGGAATCTGTCTGCTGGCCACCTTAAACATAGAATCTGCAAAGCCAGAGAAATAGTTTCAGGAGACTAGAGCTGAGCCTGATATGGATTTCTGCCTGGGACTCTCAAAGGGTGAGTTCCAAGTCTTGACCTCGTCATTGTCCTTGTTGGGGGCTCCCAAGTCCGTCCATTTGGGACACAATTTGTGGAAGACCGCTGGTGACCATTGGTGCAGTATAGGTGTTTCTCACCCTTTCCTTCATGCATTAGTAGCATTTTTACTATTGTGCGCCTAGCATATTTGCGGTCCTTGCTCATGTTCCTCTGAAATGGCTCCAGCGCACATTCCTACCCAAGTACCTGTAACACGTGTTGCTGTGTAAGTGTTGTTAATGCACACCTTCCAGGCTACTGTGGCCTTAGCATGTACTGTGTGAAACTTGCCTTAACTTTCTATGTCTTCTTCCAGGAAATGTTTGGCCTGTGGCAAGCAAGGTGCCTCATCTCTGGTTTCTGGACTCTGCTCTTCTTGCATGGCAGCTTCTGAGTCATCCCTGGAGGACTTACTCCCTCTCTGTATGCGGGGAGATGTGGTTAGTCTGACCTTGCACGCATTAGGGCAGGAGGTGGTGGATGGCACTGTGGGTAAGGATAATCAGCATGCTGGAGGTTCTGGCAACCATGCGGTATGCTGCTGCCTGACCTCTAGGATATTGACAGTGGCTATGTCCTCAGGGGTAAAGGGGTCATTTCAGCAAGGAGAGCTTCCAGAGTTTGGATTGTTCTCCCTGGAATTCTTTTTTTTTCACAGTAGGCTTGGTCATTCTGGCATGGAACCTCTGGGTTCCCTCGAGCGCAGCATTGTGAGGGGCAGGCTGAGAGTGGAAGCCTGTTCAATAGCTTATGGCTAAGTACCCCTGGCAAAGGGTGTCGCCTGGAGATGGCAATCAGCTGTGATCTGTCCGAGACTTGGACAGTAGCTTGGATTCAGATGTCAGATGTGAATGAAGAAGTACTTTCACTTCAGAGGATTGTGAGGAGGCCGATGTTATCCACCTGTTCCAGGAGGAGGAACTGGAGGCGTTGATTTCCAGGGTCTTATCCACCTTGAGCTTGGTAGATGCTCCAGGCATGGAGCAGGAACTGAAGATGCATCCACTACTGCAAGGGGTGTGGAAATCCATTACTGTCTACCCATTCCCGGGGGTGTTCAAGGGCCTGTTCTGGTCAATGTAGGATTCCTCTGACTCCCAGCCTAAGGAGCTAAGGGTGTAGAAGAAGATGCATGATCTCCCATTGTGTGGTTTGATATTTCCAAGGTGGATGCACTGGTCATGGCGGTTACCAAACAGACCACCATTCCTGTGGAAAACTGATTAGCCTGAAACAAAAGGTGGATTCATGTTTAAGAACCATTTCACCGTGATGGCTGATGTTCTTCAGTTGGCGGTATGTACAGGCCTGATGTCTTGAGCTCTGCTCCAGTGGATTCAGTCTCTTCCATCAGATGATTCTACTCCTGCAATATTTCAAAGGATCTTGATAAATTGGAAGACTGGGCATCCAAATGGCAAATGAAATTTAATGTGGACAAGTGCAAAGTTATGCACCTAGGAAAGAAGAACCCAAACTATGGTTACATGATGCAAGGTTCCACATTAGGAACCACAACCTAGGAAAAAGATTTAGGTATCATCGTGGATGACATGTTAAAACCCACTGCCCAGTGTGCAGCGGTGGCCAAGAGAGCAAATAGAATGCTAGATATCATAAGGAAAGGAATGGAGAATAAAACAAAGATATCATAATGCCTCTGTATCGTTCCATAGTGCGACCGCACCTTGAATATTGTGTGCAATTCTGGTCGCCGTATCTTAAAAAGGATTTAGCGTTATTAGAAAAGAGAAGAGCCACCAGAGAGCCACAGAGAAGAGCCACAGAGAAGAGCCACAGAGAAGAGCCACCAGAATGGTAAAGGGGATGAAGGATACCCCTATGAAGAGAGACTAGAAAGGTTAGGGCTCTTCAACCTGGAAAAGAGATGGCTGAGGGGAGATATGATAGAGGTCTATAAATTAATGAATGGCGTGGAACGGGTAAACGTAGATCGATTGTTTACACCATCAAAATGTAGAAAGAATAGGGGGCATACAACGAAGCTACAGGATAACCTATTTAGGACTAATAAGAGAAAATATTTTTTCACTCAACATGTAATGAAGGTCTGGAATTTGCTACCGGAGGATGTAGTGAAAGCTGTTAGTGTAGCTGGGATTAAAAAAGATTTGGACAAGTTCCTAGAGGAAAGGTCTATAAACCATTATTAAAGGGGACCCAGAATATCCACTGCTTGACCCAATACAAGCTTTGTGGAACTTGTGTCTTTGGGGAAACTGCTAGGTACTGTCCTGCCCCCGCCTAGGGCCGGTGACTCTAGAGCAAGGGTGACCTCTACTTTGTCTTCAAGTGTACTTTTTGACTAAGGTAGCAGCAAGGGACGCTGGGAGTTGTAGTCTAGGTTTACTATCAAACAAAGGTGTTGTGGCACGAGGGTCATTTGAACAGATACATTTTTATTTGGGGTTTTCCCTTTCACACATAGATTCTTGGCTCAAAACATGACACGGATTACTTTCCAAAACAATAGGAAACAGGAGCAATTCAAAGTTAGAAAATAAAGCATATGGCAAACTGTTTCTTCACAGCAAACATTCAGGAGAAAACAACTTTGCATTACCTTCTTGCAAAGGTTGTCTAACGTAGGTCCAAGTGATCAGTCTCACATAAAGAACAATCCATCTCACAGATATCAGCTGTATCAAGAGTGCTTTCTACGTCAACAATCATCTCCTCGCTGCAATCATTATAACTCTGCTTAGGGGAACTTCTAGCCTACAGGTCACTGAGAACTTCTTGCAACTGTTCAATAAAGTTGTCCCTCTGATTGGCAGTAACTTTCTCTAGTGCAGGAAACTGATTCTTACGTAAGCTCTTAGCAACAGCCTTTACATCTGTTTCAAAACACTTACTAAGAATCTTTCTGACTGGAGCTGTTTTCGCAGCAGTGCTATCTCTGCTCTTATTAGCACTGTTCTTTAACTGCTGTACAATCTCCTCAGCAAGTCTCTGGCTAGGAATTATGGCAGACGTACCTTTCTCACTCGCAATGCCTTTTCTGTAATCAGAGCTTTCCTCCCTCGTATAGGTAAACTCTTCTACCTTTTCTTCAGGTAGTTTCCACAGAGGTTTTGGCTTTGCTTCTAGTGCTCCTGAGGTAAAGGAAAGGGACCTTCCAGAATCTTCCTTTGCTGGTTCTGGGTTCCAAAGTTTCCCTCTTTGCTGCTCTCCTCTTTGCCTTCCTTGCCTGCGTTGCTCTGTCTGCTGTCGTTGCTTGCCTCATGGCTTCTGTGTGCTCTCTCTCTCTCCACCTCTCTTCCTGAACTCTAGCTCTGAAGCAGGTTTAAAACGGCTTCCTTCAGCAGCCACACCCCTCTGGCTACTCAGGTGCAACTCATTAGAGTTCCACTCAGCTCCTACGTCACTGCTATGGCTGGGCTCAGTTCTAGTTAGAAGCTTTCGGTTTCTATGGGAACCTGACTTGTCCTTACTCTTAAAGGTACAATGCTCATTATTTTCCCAATCCATCTGCTCAGCATTGCTGTCATTATCACATATTCCCCCCCTTAAGATATTACAGGCTGGGTTGATGACATCATCGCAGCATGTAATCCTGGATAATGCGTCCGCATTCTGATGTAGCTTGCCAGCTCTGTGTTCAATGGTAAAGTCAAACGCTTGCAGCGCCATATACCACCTTGTCAATCTCGGGTTGTGATCTTTCATTTGTCCAAGCCACTTTAAAGGGGCGTGATCAATCATGAGCAAAAATTTCCTACCTGCCAGGTAGAACTTCAAAGACTCTATGACCCACTTTATAGCGAGGCATTCTCGCTCTATTGTGGAATAAGTTTTTCCGCAGTAGACAGTTTTCTACTTAAAAATAGCACCGGGTGCTCTATACCACCATGCTTTTGCGAGAGCACAGCCCCTAGTCCGGTGTCGGATGCATCAGTTTGTAAGATGAACGGTAGGTCGAACTCAACCCCTCACAGAACCGGGGTGGCGCATAGTTCGGCCTTCAAGCATTCCAACGCAGTGATTGCCTCTGGAGTCCATCGCAGCTGATTGGGCTGGTTCTTCTTCAACATGTCTGATAGTGGAGCACTTTTCTCCGCGAAACGTGAAAGAAACCGCCTATAGTACCCCACTAATCCCAAGAAACTTCGAAGTTGTTTCTTATTGGTGGGTTGAGGAAAGGTCTTCACGCTTTCAACTTTGTCATTCAAGGGTTTTACGGTACCGTGCCCAACCAAATGACCCAAGTACTTTACTTCTTGGCTTGCGAACATACACTTGGCTGGGTTTAGTGTTAGGCCAGCGTCTCGCATAGCTTGTAATACCGCTCTTAACCTTGATAGGTGCTGTTCCCAATTGGTACTGTGGATGATGACGTCATCCATATATGCTACTGCATATGCTTGATGAGGTCTGAGTACCAAACCGACCAGCCTTTGGCACGTAGCCGCTGCACCATGTAGACCAAAGGGCATACGCTTGAATTGATATAGGCCTATTGGGGTGATGAATGCTGTTTTCGGGCGTGATTCCCTGGTCAATGGCACCTGCCAATAGCTTTTGGTCATGTCTAGTGTTGTTAGATACGTGGCCCTCCCCAGGCGGTCAAGGAGCTCCTCTATGCGGGGCATAGGGTATGCATCAAATTTTGACAGGGCATTGACTTTTCTAAAATCAATGCAGAATCGGAGCGTTCCGTCTGGCTTGGGGACTAGGACAATCGGACTGCTCCACGGGCTCTTGGATTCCTCAATTATGCCGAGGTCCAACATCTCCCTTACTTGGTTTACGACCTCTTGCCTCCAGGTTTCCGGCAACCTGTATGGGCGCTGTCGTACTACTTCTCCTGGAGGAGTTACAATCTCGTGTGCGACGAGTTGAGTATGTCCAGGAAGAGGTGTTAGGACGTCCGGGAAGTTTTGTATCAGCTGTTCCAGCTGCTTCTTCTAAGTCCACGACAGCCCTTCTCCCATCCTTAGCTCCGGGGTCTTCTTGCAGTCACTTAGTTGAGGGCCTAAGTCGTCTTCTGCTTTTTCCTCAACTATCGCCGCCAGTCCTTGAAGGTCAGCTCGCCCTGTTGAACCAAACCTTTTGGCTCCTCTCGTTGTACTGGAGACCATGTGCACTTCTTCAAGAGGTGGAAACCCGACCCTCTCGCATATGATCTGTGCTATGCGGTCGCCTATGCTTACTTTGAAATCTTCAGATCCAAAATTAAAGAGTAGTACCTTAACGGCACCTCGGTAATCGGGGTCCACGACGCCGGCTCCCACGTCAATAGCGTATTTCACAGCCAAGCCAGAACGAGGGGCGATGCATCCATAACATCCAGCCGGTAGTTCTAACTGAAGGGCTGTATTCACCAAAGCCTTGCCGTGTTTTGGAACAGTCACCTCTTCAGCGCTGTATAAATCAAACCCGGCTGCTTGTGGAGAAGCTCTCTTAGGTGGGCGCGCGTCTGGACTCATCCTACAGTATTTTAGGACGAACACAGGTTTCTTGGCCTCCTCTTTCTTGGGCAACTGTCGTGGAGACTTTTGCTCCTTCCCAAATAAGGGATTTGGAACTGCCATCATTTTACGTGCGTTCTTATCTAGTGATTCAAGCGGAGTGCTTGCAGCTATCAGGCCTTCCTTTTTCTGCAAACTCTGTTGAATACCTTTTTGAAACTGTGACCAGTCTCGGCCCAGTACTAATTCTTGTGGCAAGTGTGGAACTATGGCTACTGGAATCTCTTTTTCTATTCCAAATCCTTTTATTAGGACTTTGTAAATAGGGTATGAGGATGCCGCGCCATGCACACAGCGGATTTTTACTGTGCCACTGGGTAGACAAGGTATGGTTTTACTTTGGGCTTCTATCTTTTGCTAAAAGCTTTGGGAAACCATACTCTGATCGGAACCAGAATCTAGTAAGGCATTCACATTCACTCCCTGGACTGTTACTGCCAAGAGGAAACCCTCTCTAACCTGTCCTGGGTTAGTGGTTACTAGCGCTATTTTTACCTTACAGTTACGCTGTAAATGATCATCACTGCCACATTTAAAGCATGTTTTCCTTACATATTTTCCTCTGCATTCAGGTAAACATAATGCGCGTTCCCTTCTGCTTCAAGGAATCGCTCAGTGAGCATGGTCGCTTCCTGGGAGCTTTTGCAACCTTGCAAAGTCAGGAAAGTGCGGACATTTTCAGGGACAGCATTCATGTATTGTTCCAGTATTATACTGTCTAAAACTGATTCAAGGCTCTTACCATCCGGTTCTAACCATTTGTTTACCAGTCCCTTAAGACGATGGTATAACGCTCTGGGTGTTTCACCGGGCATTAATTTAGTATCCCTAAATAAATGGTGGTACACCGAAGGAGTTAGACCTATCCTATCTTTGATAGCTCTTTTAACCTCGTCATAATCATTGGCTAAATTTGGTGGTACGGTCTGGTAAGCAGTCAATGCCTCACCCGTGAGAGACATTGCTAACGTGATCGCCCATTGGTCTTTAGGCCAATTTATCAAGTGAACAACTCGTTCAAATGTTTCAAGATAATCATCCAGATTGTCTCTATCAGTTAACTGTCCAAAGTTCCATGCTTCCCTGGACCAGGGTCCTAAAGCATGAGCTTGGTTTAAGCCTGATTAACCTGGTGAAGGAGAATCAGGATCTGGCTCCTTCCTAGTACTCTGGATCCACGCTTCCATCATCTGAATGAGCGGGCGTTGCTGCGCTTCCATCTGGGCTGCAGCTCGCTCTAGAGCTTCTGTCGCTAGCTCACGTTGTCGCTCAAACTGTGATGCCATCCAGGTGAGTACTTCCTTCGTCTCCATAGCCATTCTGAAAAGACAAAGCAGACAAACGCAACCACCCAAGTGCGGTACCACAGTATAGAAGGTATTTTACTTTTCCCACCAACTACACTGATACCCACAGCACAAGTATCCTCAGGTAACCCTGTTAGACACCAATTACCTGATACTAGTGGTGCGTCAGGCTTGTGAGCAACGTTGGTCTCCTCAGCAGCAGACACGCCTTCTCCATCTGGAAGTAGCTTTGCTAGACGATTTCCTGTAGCTTGATTTTCAAAAAAAGTTTCTTGCACCTTTAAATCCTTTGCACATGCGTGCTTGTGCCTTGATCCGTAGCAACTACGCCAATCTGTCCTGCCCCCGCCTAGGGCCGGTGACTCTAGAGCAAGGGTGACCTCTACTTTGTCTTCAAGTGTCCTTTTTGACTAAGGTAGCAGCAAGGGACGCTGGGAGTTGTAGTCTAGGTTTACTATCAAGCAAAGGTGTTGTGGCACGAGGGTCATTTGAACAGATACATTTTTATTTGGGGTTTTCCCTTTCACACATAGATTCTTGGCTCAAAACATGACACGGATTACTTTCCAAAACAATAGGAAACAGGAGCATTTCAAAGTTAGAAAATAAACATATGGCAAACTGTTTCTTCACAGCAAACATTCAGGAGAAAACAACTTTGCATTACCTTCATGCAAAGGTTGTCTAACGTAGGTCCAAGTGATCAATCTCACATAAAGAACAATCCATCTCACAGATATCAGCTGTATCAGGAGTGCTTTCTACGTCAACAATCATCTCCTCGCTGCAATCATTATAACTCTGCTTAGGGGAACTTCTATCCTGCAAGTCACTGAGAACTTCTTGCAGCTTGTGATAAGGAAGCTTATCATAGCTCAGGAAGGAGCTATAGTAAAGGTGAAGTGACTCTGAACAAGCAACCTGTCAGTTCTGGTAGAAATAAGAAAACAGAATTTTTCCATAAAAGACTACCAGTCCCAGAATGCACCAGGTTTCCAACAGCCATTAGAGGAGCTGAAGTGGGGAAACATGTGTTCAATCAGGAGGGCTATGAGGTAATCCCCAAGCACTCATCTCAAAGGGCAGGGCCTGATTCAGCACAGCTGCGCTGTGCTAGGGTGGAGCACTCATCTAAGCAGAATAAAGGTAGAGTTTATTCTACAGAGAATCATCCTCATCCTCAGATTCAGCTTGGACATCTTCATGATCTTGGACAGTTTCATCATCTGGAGGATCATCAGAAGCAGAAGCCAGAACGGACGGACAGAGAGGGCAAGAAACCCTTTGGAAGAAAGGAGAGAAAAGCATTTGGGAGGTCTAAAGGAGTCCATAGCAGTACGTATACTGGAAGGCATTCCAAAGGCAAACTTACACCATTGGACTGGGGAAAGCCAGAAGAATGGTGCTGCAGAGCTAGGAATCTCCAGACGGTACCTGTGAGGGAGACGGCTGCACTTGGAAGGGACCCTAAGACCCGTGCCAGAAGGTATGTGAAGAGAGACCCAGTGTCCAGGGATCTGGACTGGAAGGCTGGACATAAGAACTGGACTACATACTGGCCAGGCTATTTAGAGAGGAACTCTAACAGCAATGGAAGCTCAGGTATGAACACTGATCTATGCCCTAGCTATATCCTTGAAAGACAGCAGGGAAACAAGTATTCTCCTGAGAGTGCTCCATTGAGAAATTCCTCTGTGCCAATCCATGATATTGAACCCATGATTGTTGAAGAAGGGGGAGAGGTAGATACAGGCTGTGAATACATGGATTGCTCTCTGTCTAAACTCCTTTGGTAATTTTCTGTTACAAAGTACAACAACCATCACAAAGAGATACAAGCTTGTTCTTTAATCTACTCAGAAAAGCTTCTGAGTAGGATTTTGAGCCACGCAGTAGAAAGCAAGCCAGCTAAGGGGTTTCAGCTGGATAACTGCTAGCAATTGAGCCTTACCTAATTGCTTGTGAGCTTTGAGGGAATCACTTCTGAGTCTATGTGTGAAGATATAAGAAGTTAACCTGAAAAGAACAGTTTTTCCCTACTTTGTGGGTTTTGTTTGTTGATTAAAGCACTGCTAAGAAAATATTAGCTAAAGTCTACAGAAAAGGCCAGTTTGTTACCAACCAGGTCTTTATTCTTTTGATTTGATTGCCTGACAAGTTCAGCTGTTGTTTTCCTGATTTTGTTTTTCTAAGTTTAACACTGAAAGCAAGTATCCTGTTTTATGTGCTACCAAGCATATCTGTGTTGGGAGAAATAACCCCATAAATAAATATCTTCTTGGCTTTACACTCAAGCACAACTAATTATTGTGAGCGGCTGTGTCTGGTGTGAATGGACTGCATTTCCCACAATCCCTTGCAAATCATATTGATATATGCCTTTGCCAAGACTGTGAACATTCTCACCCAGGCACCCGTCTGACAAGCTGTTCAATAAAGTTGTCCCTCTGATTGGCAGTAACTTTCTCTAGTGCAGGAAACTGATTCTTACATAAGCTCTTAGCAACAGCCTTTACATCTAAGAATGTTTCTGACTGGAGCTGTTTTCGCAGCAGTGCTATCTCTGCTCTTATTAGCACTGTTCTTTAACTGTTGTACAATCTCCTCAGCAAGTCTCTGGCTAGGAATTATGGCAGACGTACCTTTCTCACTCGCAATGCCTTTTCTGTAATCAGAGCTTTCCTCCCTCGTATAGGTAAACTCTTCTACCTTTTCTTCGGGTAGTTTCCACAGAGGTTTTGGCTTTGCTTCTAGTGCTCCTGAGGTAAAGGAAAGGGACCTTCCAGAATCTTCCTTTGCTGGTTCTGGGTTCCAAAGTTTCCCTCTTTGCTGCTCTCCTCTTTGCCTTCCTTGCCTGCGTTGCTCTGTCTGCTGTCGTTGCTTGCCTCGTGGCTTCTGTGTGCTCTCTCTCTCTCCACCTCTCTTCCTGAACTCTAGCTCTGAATCAGGTTTAAAACGGCTTCCTTCAGCAGCCACACCCCTCTGGCTACTCAGGTGCAACTCATTAGAGTTCCACTCAGCTCCTACGTCACTGCTATGGCTGGGCTCAGTTCTAGTTAGAAGCTTTCGGTTTCTATGGGAACCTGACTTGTCCTTACTCTTAAAGGTACAATGCTCATTATATTCCCAATCCATCTGCTCAGCATTGCTGTCATTATCACAGTACTTGTGACCTAGATTGGCCACTATTGGAAACAGGATACTGGGCTTGATGGACCTTGGTCTGACCCAGTATGGCATATCTTATGTTCTTATGTTCCTATTTTGTTGTCAGGTATGGCCTTCCTTTCTGATGCCAAATACGGCCTGGTACGTCTAGCCTCCAGGGATTATGCTCTGTCAAAGGTGACACAGCATTGTCTTGGCTCAGACACGGGGCAGCATACTCATCTTCCAAAGCCTGATTGTCCACCTGGCCTTAGAAGGATGTTTCTGTTGGGTTCAATTTGGAGAAGCTGGTGAAGGACCTGCGTGAGATGAAATCTTATCGCCTTCCGGAGGACAGATCCAAGGGACCTATGAAGCGGGAAGGAGCCCATTTTCCATCAGCCTCTGCCTACTCGAAGGCATACTGGTCAGACTCCCGGGGGTCTTGGAATCCCATTGCTACCGGCCTAGAAAGTCTTTCTTCCCCTCTGCTTATGGACTTTGGACTCATTCTCAATCCTTTCATGGATTGCTTGGGCTCAGAGACCCAGCCCCAACCAGAAGAGGACCCTACCAGGCTGCACAGTGAAGGTTTGGAAGCCCATTCCTGGTTCCTCTTTTTGGGGGCAGGCTTCACCTTTTCTTTCAGGAAGTGGCCCGGGTCACCTGGGATCACTTGGTACTAACCCCCATTCAGTATGGTTATGTCCTGAATGCAAAGAGCTGATCTCAGCCACTTTCATCTTATCACTTTGTGGGTCTGCGAACAACAGGGCTGCTGTGCAGATCACCATGGATATGTTGCCTCTCCTGAAGGCAGTGGTGCCCATTCCCCTGGATGATCGGAGCAAGGGCAGGTATTTAATCTGTTTTGTGGTGCCGACACGGAAGGATCATTCTGGCCTACTCTTGACCTCAAGTGTGTCAACAAGTGCTTTCATGTCATGCACTTCTGGATGGAAACTTTGTGATCCATGATTCAAGCAGTGTGCCGAGGGGAGTTCCTAGTACAGCGATGGCGAACCTATGGCACGCGTGCCAGCTGTGGCACGCGAAGGCCTTGCAGCTGGCACGCGGGAAGGTCCGCAATCGAAAAAAAAAAAAAAACCCTGTCTGCTGCCGCTGTCGGGGCCTCCGCGGCAGAATCGAGCGTGCCGCGGGGTCCCCCTGTACCCGGCAGATCCTGCCCTCCCCGTAGCAGCTCTCTCTTTGGAGCTACAGTCAGACGCGCCGGCTTGCAGAGCGCGAAGGGAAGAGTTTCCCTTTCGCGACTCCGTTAAGCCCGCGGGGGCTGATGGGAACTCAGCCCCCGCGGGCTTAACAGAGCAGCGAGGGAACTCTTCCCTCGCGCTCTGCAAGCCGGCGCGTCTGACTGTAGCTCCAAAGAGAGAGCTGCTACGGGGAGGGCAGGATCTGCCGGGTACAGGGGGGCCCCGTGGCACGCTCGATTCTGCCGCGGCGGCCCCGACAGCGGCAGCAGACAGGTTTTCTTTTTTTTTTAATTTTCCCTGGGCTGGGGGGGTGGGGGTTAGGAGTGGTGATGGGCTGGGCTGGGCTGGGCTGGGGGGGGTTAGGAGTGGTGATGGGCTGGAGGGGGGGTTAGGAGTGGTGATGGGCTGGGCTGGGGGGGGTTAGGAATGGTGATGGGCTGGGCTGGGGGGGTTAGGAGTGGTGATGGGCTGGGCTGGGCTGGGCTGGGGGGGGTTAGGAGTAGTGATGGGCTGGGCTGGGCTGGGCTGGGGGGTGTTAGGAGTATTGATGGGCTTGGGAGGGGGGGGGATTAGGAGTGGTGAAGGGAACTGGGATGGGTGGGTTAGGAGTGGTGATGGACACTGGGCTGGCTGGGGGGGTTAGGAGTGGTGATGGGCACTGGGCTGGCTGGGGGGGTTAGGAGTGGTGATGGGCGCTGGGCTGGGGGGGTTAGGAGTGGTGATGGGCGCTGGGGGGGTTAGGAGTGGTGATAGGCGCTGGGGGGGCTTAAACTAAAAATTGAGTGATGGGGGATTAGGACTGGGAGTGGGCTGATGGGGAGGTTAGGACTGGAAATGGGCTGGTGGGATTAGGACTGGGAGTGGGCTATGGGGGGCTAGGACTGGTAATGGGTTGGGGGGGTTGCTAGGACTGGAAATGGGCTGAGTGGAAGGGGGCTTGAACTGCAAATAGCTGTTGGGGATGGGGCTTGGAATGGAAATGGGCTGAGGGGAAGTGGGGGGCTTGAACTGCAAATAGCTGATGGGGACGGGGCTTGGAATGGAAATGGGCTGAGGGGAAGTGGGGGGCTTGAAGAAGGGAATGGATGCTGGGTGAGACTGGAACTAGAAGGGAGCTGATGTTGGGGGAGGATTAGAATGGGATGGGGCTGGGAGAGTAAAATGGAGAGGGGAAAAATATTTTGTGTAGGAGGGATGAAAAATCTACAATTGGCCAGGTATTGGGAGAGTAATTGGGGATTGAGGATGGAGGGGTAAAATTTGTGTGGATGAAATAGGAATGAGGAAAGAGCAAAAGGAGAAAGATTAGTATGTTAAAGCAGATGTAGAGAGAGAGAGAATGGAAAAAAAACTAGAAGAGAGAAGAAAGGACAAATGGACAGCAGACGATGGAGAGTTAGCAGAAAACATGAAGAAACCAGAAGAAAATGGCTGGACCAATTGCAACTGAAAAAAAATGCACAAAAGGTAGAAAGATATCTCTTTATTTTGAATTTATTAACTGGAATATGTCAGTTCTGGGAAATGTGCATCATTAACATCTGCGCTTTGTTTGGTACAAGAGGAAATTCCTATTTGACGTTGCCACTTGTTCTCTTTCCCCAGTATTCACTGAAATGTATTGGTTTAATATTTGCAGTGTTGCCTTTTGATAGGTAGGGTATGGTGCTTTGTGAGTCCTGGTAATGCTGTCAGGATACGGCGGGTTTGCTATGGGTTCTAAATGGGCAGCGTTTGTAGTAGTTCCTAATGTGCCTGGCGGTTGGCACTGGATTATAGTAATGTAGAAATCTTTTAGTCTTTCTTTATCCATACACTCATTAAGAGACATGTTTACTAAAAGTTAGTGTATGGTAACATTATGCAAATATTTATGCAAATAAGACCACTTATGCAAATGACGTGCTGGCACTTTGAGGAAATTCTTTGGTTTTGTGCGGCAGTTTGGGCACTCGGGCTCAAAAAGGTTAGCCATCACTGTCCTAGTATCTCTGGATTTTGCCAAGGCATATTTTCATATCCCTTTCTAGGGTATCAGCAAAGTATCTGTTTTTCTCCAGGAACAAGCGGGAAGTCAGTCCTCACATATGGATGACGTTGATGCTGATGGAGCCCCGCGGAAGCATCTCCCCAGCTTTCACAAAGCATTTGGGAGATGCCACCATGCATGCGTGGTCACCTTCCCGCCCAAGGGTGCCATCTTTTTACCCCAATGGCCAATGGATTTAAAAAGTATGATTGGTGCCTTCTTGTTCAGGCTACTGAAGCGATGGTTCTCCTTGGACACTGGGGTCCTCAGAGTCTGTCCTCAGATTCACTTGCGGCTGCTCATGGCTGGGCCATGTTTTTCTACAGGTTCTTGGTAGCCTGTAGCTATGGAATCCCATATGTGAGGATTGATTTCTTATTTGTTCCTGGAGAAAGCGTAGCTACACACCTGTAACAGGTGTTCTCCAGGGACAGCAGGAATCAGTCATCGCAACCCTCCCTCCTCCCCTTAGAGTTTCTGTACAATTTTCCATCTTCTTTTGTCGGCTCTAGCTATGTCATCTGACTGAGTAAGATAGCACCCTTGGGCGGGAAGGGGACCATGCATGAGTGGTGGCATCTCCCAAAGGCTTTCTTTGAAAGTTTTGTAGATGCTTCTGTGGGTCTCCATCAGCATTGGCATCACCCATATGTGAGGACTGATTCCTGCTGTCCCTGGAGAACACCTGTTACAGGTGAGTAACTATGCTTACTGTGCTAGGCTCTCACCTTCAATTCACTGCCCTCCTGTTCAGACTCTCCACTGCCCCAAGGATGTTCTTCAAGGTGGTTGCTGCGGTGCTACAGTAGCAAGGGATTTGTGTGCACCTGTATCTGGACTATTGGCTCATCTGAGCCCATTCTCTTTCAGAGGCATCTCGGGTGGCTCCAAGTGGTATCCTTTTTGATAAGCCTCGATTGAGTGATCAATTGGAGAAAGAGCCATTCTCCGGAACCAAGCAGGAAGTAAGTCCTCAAATATGGGTGATGTCACCGATGGAGACTACACAGGAGCGCTCCCCAGCTTCCATACGAAGCTTTTGGGAGGACCATTGCACACACATTCTCATTTTCCCACTTGAAAGGAGCCATCTTACCTCAGTCTTCTTTTTTTCTATGGAGCCTCTCAGATATCCTTCTGTCCTTGCAAATCAGTTGATACCCTTCAGGTTTGTTTTTCCATTTTTCGGTATGTTTTTTCTGGTTGTGTGTTCATCACCATTTTCCTGCCTGTCCCCAGGAGCATCGATACCTCGGTGCTATAGTTTTTCTTGGGTTCTTTATTTCTTTTTCTTTTTGGCATATGGATTTTTTCTCTCATGTTTCCCTGGTCATCTGGGACATTGAAGTCCTTTGACTTGGCGGAGCTGTCTTCCCCAACATGTCAAAGCCGGCCGTGGCTTCAAGAAGTGCTCCCAGTGTGTCCAGACTGTATTCATGATGGACTGCCATTACTGGTGCCTTCAATGCCTTGGGCCTGACTAAAAGCCCTCCACCTGTGCTCTCTACTTGCAGATCACTCGCAAGGGGCTCACGAACTGAGAAAAACAGCGCAAATCTCGGTTTGGGTCCTCCGAGTCTTTGACATCGGCACTGCCATCAATATCAGTGTTGATGCCCTCGAAGGCCTCCATCAAGGGTTCGGCTTTGCATGGCGGCTGTGCTCATTTGGAATGAAAGGGCTGCAATGCACTGGACAGGCGGTTGCCCTTGATGACAGTCATCCCCAGAAGGACCAGACTTCCACCCCATTGAAGTCAAGGGGCAATACTGAGAGCCGGGATAAGTCCCATGAATATTGGCATCGAAGCCCCCTCAGCATGAGTCCGAGGGCAAGGGCTGCCCCAACAGGAGGAGGTGCCTCCCAAGGTCCAGGAGGGCCATTGGGTGACTTTTGATACTGTCACCACTGTGGAGTCCCTGAAGAGGGAACCGACCCCAGAAATCACAGTTGCTGCCCCAGTTCCCACCACTTTGGACACCGCGCTTCTGGCCAAGTGCATGCAAGTCCTCAAGCACAGCCTGGCTGCATTCCTACCCTCACAGGCTGCCTGTGACCCAATACCCTCGGGTTCCTCAATGCCAAGGGCGGCCCGTCCACCCTGTCAGAGGTGCAGCCCATCCTGGAGGTCCATGCTCTTACTGGCCAGGGAGACAGCTTGGGCAGATGGTCAAAGTCCCTTTCGGTGTCCTGGGGTTCCCCCCCCCAAGCGCCTCTGGGTCAGACCACTGAGAGCCTCTGATGCCATCCTCCCCTCCTGACCACTGGAGATGCCATGAGGAATTGTGTTAGTACTTCAACTTTCTCACTGATTCTGATGACTGGGAGACCAAGGAGTTGTCCCCAGTGCCCGAGTGCCATCACAATATCCCCTCGGATCTCCCATCACCGTATGTGCACCAGAAGTCCCCACCAGAGGATATATCCTTCCATGAATTTGTGAGGAACATGGGCAAGGCCTTGCCCCTTACTATCGAGGCTGATGGTTTTGAGTCAGTAGCCCGGGTAGCCATAGTGGACATTGGGACTCATTGTCTACCTTGGCTACAGTCTTCTGATTTGGAACATTGGTGCAGGAGAAGCTAGTGGATGTCCCCTGCCAGAGTGAAAACCTCTTCGGCAAGCCAATGGAGGACAAGGCCGGAGAGCTCGAACATGAGTAGTTAACAATGAACAGACTTTCCTGTAAGCCGGGAGACCCCTCTTAGAAGAAATCCTTGAGGAAGAAGCCTTTCTGTCCCAAGAAGAGAAAATACTATGCTGGCTACCCACCATATCAACATTTTTGAGGCTGTCGGTAGCGGCAGCAGCAGAAGGGTCAGGGCCAGCATCAGTAGCACAGCCCCAAGCCCCAAAAGTCCCAGCCTGCACCACAACTGCAGCCTGGAGGAGGATTTTGACTCCTTCCTAAGGAGCATGGCTTCCTTTCCCGTTCCAAACACAGGTCCGCCTCAGGTAGGAGGGAGATTGATCTATTTTGCCCACAGGTGACCAACAATAACAGCAGACTCCTGGGCTCTCAAGATAGTCTGGGATGGGTACCTGTTGCACTTTGATCAACTTCCTCCTCCCTTCTTTCCAGGGGAGTACCCCCTCGATCCTTCCCACCGAGAGCTCCTCTAGAAAGGAGGTCCAGGTTCTCTTGGCTGACCTGGCCATCAAACTGGTCCCTCCTCCTCAGATCGGGAAGGGGTTCTACTCCCATTACTTTCTGGTTCTCAAAAAGATGGGAGGCTTCAGACTCATATTGGATCTTTGGATCCTCAACCGGTTCCTACTGAAGGAAAAATTCAAAATGATCTCCCTGGGAATATTGTTGCCTTACCTTCAATGGGAAGACTGGCTATGCTCCTTGGATCTCACCCCCTTCATCAGCAGTATCTCCGCTTCATGCTCAGCGGACAGCACTATCAATACTGGGTGCTACCCTTTGGCTTCGCCTCCACACCGAGGGTCTCCACAAAATGTCTACCAGTGGTTGCCATTTTCCTCAAGATACTGGGGATTTTTGTCTTCCCCTACCTGGATGACTAGTTAATCAGAGGTCGGACGCCGGGTGAAGTCCGCAGTCTGCAGGGATCACCACTCAGCTGCTGGAGCATCTGAGCTTCGTCATCAACTATCCCAAGTCTTACCTGCAGCCTACTCAGCACCTAGAATTCATTGGGGCCCTCCTAGATATCACCATGTCTCGGGCCTACTTACCTAAAGATCAAACCCAATGGCTTGTCGATTTAGCCAGGGAATTGCAGAGCAGTCCATTCACACATTCAGGGGGATGCTGAACATTCTTGGCCACATGGACTCTAGTGTTCATGTCAGTCTGCTAGACCGCCTCTAGATGAGGCAAGTGCAGTGGATTCTTTGCAAGCAGTGGTGCCAGGTCACTGGCACTCAAGCAGTCCCAGTCTTGATGGCTACAACCACAAAACCTGTTAAAGGGGCTTCCTTTTCAAGCCCTTCCTCATCTGCGGGTTCTGACTACAGATGCCTTCAAGATGGGCTGGGGAACCCATATCAATGGCCTCAGAACACAGGATCTCTGGACTATTGGGGAAGCCATCACCAGATCAACTTTTGGGAGCTGCATGCTATTTCCAATGCACTCAGGGATTTTTGGGAGCAGCTTGCCAACCAAGTTGTCATTCATCACCAACGGTTCCTGATCATAAGGTACTGGTTGAAATGGCTGTTGGTACACTTGATCTTTATGGTATAATGACTCTGTATATTCTTTCCATCTTATCTTGATCTTCTCAGCATCATTCGACATGAATCCTTGAGCATCTTTTAGCATTCCAATTCAAGGCTGGAATTTTCGCTTTAACTCTTGTAGCTTTAGGAAAGTCAATCTTGTTCTTTTTCCAATAGTTTCTTATTCTATTTCCTTGCATGCATTATTGTTGTAGTACTTGTCTCATCTTGCTGCACGATGAAAATCTCTGTTAAGTTCTGTGATTACCTCTCTTTCTCCTCTGGTTTTAGCTTCTCTGTGTTTCTGGGCAATTTTCAGAGTTTCTTTGGGCATTCAATTTGACCATTTTTGCTTTTTCACTTTCTTCGAGCATAACTTTCTTGATGTCATCCCATAACTCTTCTAGTGTTCTGTCATTTGTATCCAAAGAAGTGAATTGATTTCGTAGGCAGTCTTTAAATTCCTATGATATGTTCTCAAGGTTATAATTTGCTGCATTCATGAGTGGCTTGTTCTTTTTCAGCTGTAGCTTGAGTTTGCATACTAGTAGATGGTGATCTGTACCACAGTCAGCTCCAGGTTTTCTCTTTGTCAATGTTGAGCTTTTCCATCATGACTTCCAGAGAAGTAGTCCATTTGATTTTTGTACAATCCATTGGGCAAGTCCATGTGTACAGTCACTGCTTGTGTTGATGGAAGAAGGTGTTTGGGATGAATAGATTGTTGGTCTTTCATAATTCTATCAGTCTTTCTCCTGCTTTATTTTTGTTGTCAAGTCCATATTTTCCAGCCATGTTGTCTTCTTTTTTGTTGCCAACTTTTGCATTCCAGTCATCCATGACTATCAGGATATCTTGTTTACATGTTCTGTTAATTTCAGCTTGTACCTGTCCATAGAACTGATTAACTACTTCTTCTTTCTTAAACTGTTTTTGGGGCATATACCTGAATAATAATTGTGTTGAAGGCATTCCTCATAGATGAACAGAAATTAAGCATTCACTGATTGATTGCATTGTATTTCATTACAGTTCTTTTAAGTTTCTTCTTAATTATAGATGCAACACCTCTTCTTCTTTGTATTTTGTTTCCAGCATATCATACCATGTGATCAGCAGATTCAAAGTGTCCAATGCCTGTCCATTTCAGTTCGACGACACACAACAGATCGAATTGTACACGTTACATTTCATTCTTGACCACCTCCCTTGGTCCATGCATCGTACATTCCATGTCCTAATATGTAAGGAATCTTTGCAGCTTCTAACTCTCATTTCATGTGCAGCTACATCAGTAGTCAGATCTCCCAAGGGCTTTGTTCCAACTACATCATAAATGCTGGCTTTACTCTGAAAAGTCTTCAGCTCATCCCCAGTAGATTGTTGAGTACCTTCTGACCTGGGGGTCTCATCTTCCAGTACTACATTGTTGTGAGTGTCCATTGGCTTTTCGTGGTAAGATATGGAAGTAGATTGCCAGGCCTTTATTCCACGCAGGTAATGTTAGTGCTGTTGCTGTTGTGACAGAAATGTGATCCTCCACCACCAACACTGACCCATTCTGCTGCTGCCCAGATAGGCGGTTTGTCTGGCATCTTAGCTGAGATCTGTCCACCTTGGAAGACCCTGCCAGTAGTTAAGTCACTGATAGCTCTTAGAATCACTGATGCACACAAGCCCTCACAGCACAACAAGCTGCAAACCAAGCAAGGGACTGCCAAGTCTAACAGTAGCCAATCAACAATAATCCTCTCACTACACTGAACAGACTACAAATTAAATTAAACAGCCTTTCAAATTAGTAAACTGCCTACTTCAACTGCCACAACAGAACCAGGCTTCCCAGTCATAATTGACCAGCAAAAGTCTTTATCAGGATTTACAGGAAGATTTATTTAGCTTACCACCAGCTAATGAGAACACTTCCTCCTCCTACCTCCTCCCCCCCCCCCCCATACATAGCCATCTGGGACTCATTCAACTAGGTAACAGAGCAGGCTCTCGAAAATATTTTAAAAGGCCTGTGGCGACAATCTGCTCTTTTGACCCTTATCTAGCAAAAAATAGTACGGCTGGCTAGCAGAGGCCTCATTGATGGGGCCAAATAAAATAGTGGCCTTTTTTAGTGCTGTCAACAGTACTAAAATAGGTCGTGCAGTGTTCCCTCCCGAACTGAAAAAGAGCTCCCTTTACCAAGACAAGCTTGAAAACTATCATCCAGTATCAAACATCCCTTTTCTGGGAAAACTTATAGAACCGTCTACATTGAACTCAACAGTTGACTAAATGAAAGAAACTAGCTAGACCCATTTTAGTCTGACTTCAGACCTGGTAATAGAACAGAGAGAGTTCTTATAGACTTGCTAGATGATCTGTATAGAAAGCATGACTGGGGATATGCCTTGATACTAATGCTGCTCAATTTCTCAGCAGTGTTCAACACTGTGGACCACAGTAACATCCGTGGCACACAGTATTTGCATGGTTCAAATCCTATCTGTCAGACAGACAACAATCAATTCTGTTTAGCAACTCTACATCATCACCTAGGGCACTGAACTGTGGGGTATCACAAGGATTCATACTGTTACCTTTCTTATTTAATATCTACTTCAAGCCTTTAGCTGAGCTATTTCACTTTATAGACACAAATTCTGTATCTATGCTGATGATGAACAGCTACTAATATCCATTGAACCAGCTCTACCCACAGCTTTGAGCAAATTGACTGCCTGTCTAACAGCAACTCAAAAATGGATAATAAAAATCAAACATTATATGAACCCAAGTTAAACAGAGATTCTTTTGGTTCCTAACACTAGCTGAGAAGTATCTGACATAACAATCCCTTTTTGGAACTATGGATATCTTCTAAAATCACAGATCAAAAATCTTGGAATGCTACTGGACTCATACAGCTGTGGTCTACATTATTGGCACCCTTGCAATTCAACTCCTAAATGTCCAATATCTCCTATAAAAGAGTGGCCAGTGAAATGGTTTTGGACTATATATGCACACATATTTGACACATAAAAGAATCAAATAAAACAAGATCAGATAAAAAAGGAAATAGTATAAAAACTGGGACTTTGCCAGTACATGATTATTCAAATTAAGAAAAAACACAGGTCATAACTGCTAAATAACTCCCCTAAGTGAAGGTTAGACTGCAAAAACATCCACTAAAACAAATCAATATTAAATTTTTCTTGGAACTCTTGTCATGAGAAAGAAAATCCTCTCCTATAGCAAACTTTCCTATTTAATCATTTTTTAGAAGTGAATAAATCACCCAACAAGTGTTCAACCACCATACTAAGTGTAATACTAGAATAAAATGATAATAAAATGATGAACTTAGCTCTGAGAAAGCAAACACCTGTCACCCAGACTTCAAGCCACACATGATGTGTTCTTCTCAAAACCTCAAGCTGGGAAAATCCACAAAGAGTGGCAATAATATACACAAGGGTAGTCCAGGAAGTCCCATAAAAGCCAAGCGAACACAGAACTGTGTTTCGAGCTCATAAACCAACTAAATGAGCTCTGCCTCAAGCGCAGTCTTCAGAAAGGGTTCCGATGCAAGGTGCTGTAGAACAAAAATTGAATGGTGCTTGAAAAGGATATGATTATTGGCACCCTTATAAACAATTCAAATCAGTTTGAACAGAAGAACCACATTCCCATTGCAGTAAAATTAGACGCACTTGTGATCAATTGTAAGTATTCACATGACATAAATCAAAAAAATGAATGATAGCTCTAATGTTTAAAATAGCCACATTCACTCCCTGTTCCGTTTTCACAATGGTGAAGACAAGAGAGCTGCTTGAGACTATAAAAAAAACCATTATCACCAAACATCAAACTTCAAAGGGGTACAAGGCCATCTCCAAAGACCTTGGGATTACTGTGTCTACAGTTCACAATGTTATTAAGAGGTTTTCTGCTCATGGAACTGTCAAGAACCTCACAGGATATGGTGATAAGAGAAAAATTAATCCAAGAAATCTTTGAAGGTTAATGAAAGTTCTGGAAAAAACACCATGTTCAACATCCTAAAAGCTTAAGGCTGACCTGGAGCAATCTGGAGTGGTGGTTTCAATCTGCACTATATGCCACACACTAAACAAAGAAGGACTTCATGGGCAAAGGCCAAGGAGGACCCCACTGCTCAATAACAGACATAAAAAGGCACGCCTGATCTTTGCCCAAACCCACCTTGAGGAACCACAATCCTTCTGGGAAAATGTTCTGTGGATAGATTAAACCAAACGAGCTCTTTGGAAATGTAGACAAGCTATATATTTACAGGTGAAGAAATGAAGCTTATAAGGAAAAAAAACACCCTTCCTATAGTTAAATATGATGGAGGTTCCATAATGTCGTGGGGCTGCTTTTCTGCCCCAGGAACTGGAGACCTGGAACGTATTAAAGGAATCATGAAATCAGAGGACTACCAAGGTATTTTGGAGCAAAATGTGCTACCTAACGGTAGAAAGCTAGGTCTGGGTCAAAGGTCATTGGTTCTCCAGCAGGACAGTGACCCAAAACATACATCCAAAAGCGCAAAAGAATGGTTAAAAAGTAAAAAATGGACTGTTTTAAATTTGCCAGCAATGAGTCCTGATCTCATTCCAATCAAGAGCCTTTGGAAGAAGCTGAAACCTGCCATTGGTAAAAAGAATCCTGGAAACATTCATGAGCTTAAATAAATCACAGCTGACGAGTGGGAGAAACTACCAATAGACAGATGTACGAAACTTATAGATTGCTACAAGAAACATTTGGAGGCTGTCATCACTGCTAAGGGTTGTGCAACCAAATTTATTTATTTATTTATTTAGTATACATTTGTATACCACTACTTCCAGCGATCAGCAGCGGTTTGATTACAGATTGGAAATTGTCAAATCATGACAGGAAATTTTTTTGAGGTATAAACACATTGATTAGACAGGAAAGCACAGCACACAGAGAACTATTTTTACAGGGAACATGGGCTATGGAGGGTTAAGTGGCTTGCCCAAGACCACAAGGAGCACCTGTGGGACTAGAAACCCCAGTCCTTCCGGCCCAAGGTTGCTGTCCTCCAGTGGGATTTGAACCCCTGACCTTCCGGCCCGAAGTACCTTGCCCCAACCACTAACCAAATATTAGTGAAGGGTGCCATTAATCCTTTCCAGATCATATTTTTTTCTCAGAACTTGCTACCTCTAAGTTGCACAAACATCTCTTTTTTCGTTGTATACCTTTAAACATATTATTAAAATATTATGATGACATACAGTTGGAATATTTCCAATTATTTCTCAAGATATTTTACACAACATACCTTAAATGCAAGGATGCCAATAATGTTGACCACAACTGTAACTTACATTGATCCTGCAAATTCAGGCAGTCTTTAAAAGATGTTTCCATCACCTGCAGCAATTCTGAAATCTCTCTCCATACATCAAGAAGATGAGTCTGATTACAGTGGTCCATACAGTGATAACATCATGGTGAGACTATTATAATGCTCTCTTTATTGATTAGACCACAAAGGGGGTCATTCTGGGGCACGAATGGTGGGGATGGACATCCCAAAGGGACGATCATCCCCACTATTCATGCCGGCTCCTGCCCCTATATAACTTCCCCACGGCTCCATTTAAAAGTCCTGGCTGAGTTTGCCAGGCAGTGCCTGCACATGCAGGCCAGGTCTGAATCGCAGTCCCGGCCTGCATGTACAGGCTTGTTTGCAATTCTGATCCCGTGGGGCTAGACATGCCCCGCAGGATCAGAATTGCGATCTTCTTTGTACGTCCAGGTCAGCCCGGACATACAAAGGAGATGTACGTCGGGATCAGAATCAGACCCAAAGTGTTAGCACCAGGTCCAATTAATTCAGAATACTGCAGAATGAACGAAAGAGAATTTGAAGCTGCATGATGACATCAAGAAAATATACTAACTACTCCTATCCTATAAGGCCAAATTTAAAACTCTTATCTCTGATTTTCAAGGTGTTCAGATAAAATGTCCCCAAGTACCTAAAGAATAAAACCTGCTACATACCTTTGAGGTCTATACCGTCCTATCAAGGAGCATCCCTAACAGTACTCTCACCAAAAAATCACTGATGTGACATCTGTCAGCAAGCTTTCTGAGGAATAGCCCCACACTCTGGAACTCATTTCTATGGGCGCTATTCCCAACACAAAACTACTTCTATTTCAGAAAGCAGATCAAAGCCTGACTCTTCTCCCAAGCCTTTAATGGCTTTCGCAACTGACTATCCAGTTACTCACAATGCATCAGGACTAGTTTGCAATACAAACTGCAAGCCAATTCCACATACCTTATTCAACTGTAAATATAACCACTGACTTTTATTTATGACAATGCCTTTGTATTACCTGGCGTGGAGGAATAGCTTAATGATTAGAGCACTGGCTTCGTTATCAAGAGACCAGCTTTTGATTCTCATTGGCACTCCTTGTAGCCTTGGGCATGTCACTTAACCTTCCATTGCCTTGGAAGAAAGGCCTGGCAGTCTGCTTTCAGTCACACTACCAAGAAAACCCAGGAGGTGCTAGGAATCAGCATTGACTCAAAGGCACACATTGCAATTTTTTTTGTTGTTTCTTGTCTGTCTATATGTCTCATCTTCACTTGTCCTCTCTGCTGCCTATCAAGATGTGTCATTGTTTAGTGGTAATATTGTGAGTATCCTGTTAGATTAATATTCTACTGTGCTTCTCTCTTATAATGTATCATCTGCATTGTGCTGACATTGTATCATATTTCTGTTGTTTGAATGCTCCACTGTGCTGCTTTAAGGTGTACATAACTGACATTGCATCATAATGCCCCTACAAGAATTTGATTTTCCTATCTCCAGGTTTATCTCACTGTTCTAAATGTATATTATGCTGACATGCGGTCATTCTGCTATTGTAATGCTGTTAGTGCATTTAAGTTGTTTATGTCAAGTATACCCGTTGTACATCACCTTGGGTGAATCTCTTCATAAAGGCAGTAAATAAATCTTCATCAGCTAGAAACTCCTCGGAGGCTTGTTAACAGCAAAATCACAGAAAAAGATAAATAAAAACCGTAGAAAGAAAATTGCCATGGTACATTCTCCAGAATCTTTTCATATGTGCAGAGATGGCTGTGTGTGAGCCAAAGGGAAGGGATGGGCCCTGCTGTAAAGAAGTGATCCTACTGACATAGGAAAAACCTGGGCCTGCTGAGAGAACTAAGGCCAAGAAAAATAACCCAGATGTAAAGAGTTCATAACTTAGAGATGCCCTGCTGCACTGGTTACTTTTTTGAATTTATTAAAGATATAAACTATCCCATCAAAGAGGCAGAAAAGTTTCTAATCACTGTTGCTTCACATTGGCTGGATTACATGTGGAGCCTCCAGTGCCCTATCGCTGCCTCTAAGATCCGGACTGGTGCAGAAACTGAGGGGAAGGGAGGGCGTGAACTGACCTTTCTTCTCCATTCTTTCCTGATATTGCAGTAGCATGTGATGTTGAACATGACACCAGCCTGGATGGTGTGTTCATAGATCTAACCAGAATTTTAGGCATGGGAGAGAATCCCCTTAAGATTCTATGTAGTAGTTTTTTTTCAAAGCGAGTGTGTTTTCATTGTGAACTGTTTAAATTTACCCGTTTGCAGCATGTTTGTCTGAATTCTAAAGCTTCCCCATCGCGCAGGTAGTTGTTTTTTGGTGATGTTCGTAGGACTGTGGGCTAAGACTTTACAGGTCTCGATTGCAATCTGTTAGTCACCCCCCAATAGTACACATCAGGATAATGTGTGGCATTTAGGATTGTTACTAAACATTATGGCCTTGCTGTGTATGTGCCTTCAAGTCAATTCTGACTCCTGGCAACCCAGTAGCCCCGGGATTCTCTTGGCAGTATGACTGGAAATAGATTGCCAGGCCTTTCTTCCAAAGCAGTGGAGGGTTAAGTGACTTGCCTAAGGCCGCAAGCAGTGCTAGCAGGAATTAAACTCTGGTCATTTGGTTGTCAAGCCAGTGCTCAAGCCACTAGGCTACTCCTCCACTCCATGGTCTTGCTACAGGATCTCATTTCAGGCACATGATTCGCCAGGCCAGTTTTCTAATTTCCTCTGTGAAATTTTACTGAAGGAAACATATTTCACTGTTGTGATGGGGAAAGACAAACTTGGAGCTCTTCATAGATGCGTCACAATTTTTTAAAAAGTTATTTAATTTTAAGGTGAATACGTATACATGGAATATTGACTGCTGCTGTACCCACCTGAGAAGCAAGGGATGACCACAATTGTTGGTGCCCCATATGCATCCTAGACCTCCAAAACTGAGCTTTCACTTATCTCAGACTAGAGGCATGTATGTCAATCTGTTATTGCTTTCATATAAATGCAAAAACATCTCCTCCCATCATCAAAACCGAAGAGCTAATGAAATATTGAGGTATGGCTTTCAACTTTTTTAGCACCAAATGAGAAATGTAGAGATCCTGACCTTTTCCTTCTTTCCCCCATGGTAAAAGCATGCATGTCTGACTCAAGGATTAACTTGAGTCTTGGTGGGCTGAGAGTCTGGTACTGAGGTCTCCATAGCACTGCTAGCTAAGGTGGGTGCCTTCCAAATAGGGCATGTGGCTGGCTTGGGCCATCTCTTCATATTTTTGCAGCTGACCAGGCTGAACACTTAACTGTCTTCCCTGCTGTGGTTTTTGCTTCCTCTGCTGTCAGTCATCATAGGCCCAGGCCTCCTTTCTACCTGCCTGCTTCAAGCACAGTATAAAAGAGACAAGACTGTATCTTTTATGCACTGCTTGATGGCAGATGTCCAGCACATTCATAATACAGCCATAGTATTTGTTGCTCAGTGATAGCAGGGTGCATTGCAAGTGGATAGGAGACCAAACTCTTAAGGAGGTCAAGCAGCTAGCAACTGAATTGTGTGTGTGACTCCTGGTGACCCAGTCCCTGGGATTTCTTGGCAGGAGGTGACCAGAAGGAGATTGCCAGGCCTTTCTTCCATGCAGTAAGTCTACAGCAGCTGTTATTCCAAGGTGGTCTCCCATCCAAGTACTAACCAGACCCAATCCTGCTTAGCTTCTGAAATCAACCAAGATCAGGCTCATTACACTGGACAATGAAGATTTTGCTCCCTTAACACTTTTGGGTGTATCTTATGGATTCTGGGTTGCTGATCACGAAAATCATCTTGAAATTTTCCTATCACGCACCATTTGTCTGCATTCGCCTGTTTTTTAAGTCTACTCATATGTGCAGGCTCACAATGTGCAATGGAAATGCTACTGCTCAGGAATGCATAGGCATGCTTAGTGAAGATGGATGCTGGCCGTACAGGCTATAAAAGCAGCTTTCATACACAAATGCTATGCATGACATTGATATCAGTTTGTGTACTTAACAATAGCATTTACATGTAAGCTTCTTGTCTAAAAGACAATTTGTTACAGCAGAACTGAATTGTCATCACAACAGCCGCAATACATTCTATTACATTTGTGGTGAGTATACACTTAAGTCTCAAAATATGCAGCATGACTGCACTTATTAAGGAAACAAATGAGCTCTACTTTGTAAAGTTGGTGATCAAGACAAATCCTGGGTTCCTCACATTTGCTGTGCAACATGTGCTGTCCATCTCCGAGCTTGGCTCAGAGATACTCGGAAGTCAATGCCGTTTGCTTTCCCGATGATATGGACAAGAACAGAAGGACCATGTGATGGACTGTTACAGCTGTCTGATTAATGTATCCGGCTTCTCTGCTAAAAAGAAGAAATCTATTGAATACCCCAGTCTGCCGTCAGCCATGAGAACAGTGCCGCATGACAACAGTACGCCAGTACCAAAGCCACAAGAGACATGGAACCTAGATGAGGCAGACAAAGATGCCACAAAACACGGGTCAGATGCGGAAAATGATATGGATCCAGATTTTGAACCATTTATGTCCGGTGTGCCTCATCTGATAACACAGTTAGAATTGAATGACCTGGTGAGGGTCTTAAGTTTGTCAAAAACAAAAGCTGAACTACTTGGTTAAAGATTGCAAGGATGGGGTTTACTGTTTCCAAGGACAAAAATTTCTGTCTTTCGAACTGCCAAGAAGATATGAAATATTTTTTTGCGCAGGTTGACAACCTCTGTTTCTGCACTGACATTAATGGGTTGTTCACAGCTTTGGGTTGTGAGAATGACCCACAACAATGGCGCTTTTTTATCAGTTCGTCACTGTTAAGCCTTCAATATCTATTGCCTATGCAGCGAACATGAAAGAAACCCACAAAAACATGTAACTGTTGTTGAAACACATACAGTACAACAGCTACAACTGGAACATCTGTGGTGGTCTAAAAGGAGTGGCACTGCTACTAGGAATCCAAGTACTGTTGTTTCATTTGCAAATGGAACGCCCGAGCTAGAGTCTCATTACATTAAAAAGAACTGGCCGTTCTGTAAACATTTGGTTCCAGGACAGAAAAATGTGGCCCATGAATCACTTGTTGATACAAGTAAGATAGTTTTGCCTTCTCTTCATATAAAACTCGGACTGATGAAAACCTTTGTGAAAGGGATGAACAAAGAAGATGAAGGATTTTGATATTTGAGACAGATGTTTCCAAGAATAATTGATGCCAAGATTTTTGTGGGTCCGCAAGTCAGACATGTCATCAATGACAAGCAGTTTGAAGATCTGCTAGTGAAGTCTGAGAAAATTGCATGGATTTGTTGAGAATTTTCTTGGCAATTACAGGGCACCAAATTACGTCCAGTTGGTTGACAACATGCTTCAGCATACAAAACCATGAAGTGCAACATGCTGATGAAGATTTATTTTCTGCATTCAGACTTGGACTTCTTCCCTGCTAATCTTGGTACAGTCAGCGATGTACATGGTGAAAGGTTTCACCAGGACATTGAAATGATAGAAAAGCGGTACAGGGCATCCGGAATCCATCAATGCTGGCCGACTATTGTTGGACTCTGAGATGAGAAAATTCAGATGCTGAATACAAATGAAAATTGGGAGCAAAACATTTTTAGCTCAGGTGAAATAGTACAATGTTAGCATCATTGTGCAATTAAACATGCTAAATTCAAAGTTTAATTTCATGTTTCTCCAAATTCCTACATGATATAGTCAATCTGAAATTATATTTGTGTTCAGCTTGAAGCTGTCTATCATAATCACCAAAACGTTTTCAGGAAGCAAACCTTTGAACAAATTTGTTGTCCAGTGATTAGTGATGGCTAAAGCAATTCTGTGGACTGTGGGAGAACCTTCACATATCTGATGCATGCCACAACAATCATTATTTTTGAGATATATGTGTATAAAAATAATTAAGATTTCAAAGGACAAAGCAATCCTCAACTTGTTGTATAGGTTCAGTCACATCATTTGACTTCCTAGCACATCAACAGGGAAATGCCTGGTAAAGAGTCAACATGTCACTTTCCAGTCATTAATAGCAGGCACATTGATTGGCATGGGTGTAATGGTGATTAGTTTGCTCCCGACCTCTGTTTCTGGGATGACAGCTAGAATATTCTGCTTGAATCTACTATCTGAACTGGATAATAGGCATAGACATGCATAAAAAGAACTGCTTGTAGAACTTACCTTTGAAACTTGTTCATATGGTGCTCAAAGAACATTTTGAAAAGTCAGAAAATTATATTAAAATGTCTATTTCCCCCAAAATAGAAATATTTTGAGTTTTGCCTTTTTATGAATAATACCAAAATCTGAAATGGGGTGGACACCCTGAAAAGTATGGAGAACATGAGGAGGGGTACCAAATAAAACAAAACTGCAGCGAGATCATTCGACCTCCAGAACTGAAGTGTGCCTGTAGTTTTCTATTTCGTTACAAGGCCAGAGACTTGGGGGGTTAATTATATGATAGGTCCATTGGGTTGCTTAGTATTCATTCCGAAGTGTTCCAGAAATAACTAAGATTTTAGTTACTTGCAGAATGTTGCAAGTTCAGTGGTGCTCATAATTTTTTCAAATAATGTGTTCCATAGTCCTGGAGCATAATGTGAAAATGAACGGGTGCAAGCATATTGGTTGCTTTTTGTTTTTTCAAGTGGTCTGCCTACTGGTTCGCAATAGCATTTATAGGTGGGCGGATGTTTGGTTGTGAATGATTTTGAATGCTAACAGGAGGATTTTGTATTTGATTCGGCTTGATATGGGAAGCCAGTGTAGGTGTTTCAGGCTCCTTGGATGATACAGGGCTGCCATATGTTGTGCTATTTTTAAAGGATGAAGGGTAGATTTGGGTAATCCATGGTATATAGTGTTGTGGTAGTTGAAAAGGGGGAAGATTATTGCTTGGAATACTGAGTGGAAGTCATGTGGTTCAAGTAGGAGGCGTAGGTGTTGTAGTGTGTTTATTTTGTGATATATTGTCTTGACGGTTTTGTTAATCCAGGACTTCAGATTTAATTTCTGATCCAGTGTTATGCCTAGGTATTTGACTTCGGGTTGAATGTTAAGATCTATGTCATTTACTTTTAGAGTTGGTGGAGGGTTGAATGTTTCATCTCTAGTGATGAATAGCACCTTTGTCTTGTTGTAGTTTGATAGTGATGACCCTTTTGTTCTTGAACTATCCAGTCTATGGAAAAAACTACCCTCTGGCAGTTTACTGAAACCTACTAGATATTTGAATGCTTTTATATCTCCTCCTTCCCTGCTGGGTAAGGCCTGCAGTGCAAGCTGTGCACCATTTTGGTAGCCATTATTTGCATTGTAAAAATGGTCTCCAACAGATTTGGTCTTCAGAACTAAGATTCGGAACTCAGGGTGGGGATCACACCAGCAATCTATAGAGGTGATATGCCTTCCCTCTTTCTAATAGTGATATCTCTCTTAATGCACTTAATGCATTAATGCTCTTAATGCACTCAAGTATTTTATTAGCTTCCCCAGTTGCTTTGGCACACTAACTGATTGATGATCTCCAAAACGTAACCTGGCTCCTGGATTTCTACATCCCAAAAGCATGATTTTGCATTTACTTGGAGTAAAGCATATTTGCCATGTTGTTGACCATATTTCCAATATTGTAAAATCATCTTTCATTCTATTTAACACTTGTAGCATATTTAGTCCATTGGCAGTTTTCATATTATCTATAAACAGGCACACTTGCCCTTCTAACTATTTTCAAGTGTTACATACAGACATTCAAAAGGACTAGGCCCAGCACTGATCCCTGTGACATTCTACTGATCACTTTCTTCGTACAAGAGTTGATCATATTAACTATCACTCAAAGTTCTGCTGCTCAGCTATTTTCTTAACCAGTTTATAATATTAGTTTGAGTTCCAAGACTTGCTTATCAGTCATCTAAGTGGAACTGTGTCTGTCTTCACTGATATCCAGAGAGGCCCCATATATTGCACCTTGTTGATCCAGTACGGGAAGGGGGGGGGAGGAGTTTGAGTTTATTTATTTATTTAGCTGTATTTATATACTGCTTTTCACCGGGTCAAAGCGGTGAGTTGATGGAAAATTTTGTGGGAGTGAGGAGGCATTCTCCTCTTCTTTGTACTGATGATAGCTGGCAGAAACAAGCACTTTTCCGATGTCTCTTCATACAGAGAAACAGGTATAGACATGAGCGTGTCCGCTGCCGGTTGTAAACATGCAATCCTTTTCTGAAATCTGGCACACACATGTATCTCTTGTGGTTTGCCCTGGACATGCCTCCACCACTCCCCCATGCAAGATGGACATCATCACACCAGACACGTGTAAGTTTGGGGAGCTTTAGAATGACTTCCTTTAGAGGCGGGACAATGCTGCACGGAGCCCGTCAAGACAGGAAGGGCTCCGAGATGATTTTAAAAGCACAGCCGCGGTTCCCTAAGAGGCAGGGAGCCGCGGCTGCAGAAGAAGGGAGGGAGCTGACATGGAGGGAGGGAGCAGATATGGATGGATGGAGGGAGGGGGGCTGACATGGAGGGAGGGAGCTGATATGGATGGAGGGAGGGAGGGAGGGAGGGGGGCTGACATGGAGGGATGGAGGGGGCTGACATGGAGGGAGGGAGCTGATATGGATGGAGGGAGGGGGGCTGACATGGAGGGATGGAGGGGGCTGACATGGAGGGAGGGAGCTGATATGGATGGAGGGAGGGGGGCTGACATGGAGGGAGGGGGGCTGACATGGAGGGAGGGAGCAGATATGGATGGATGGATGGAGGGAGGGGGGGCTGACATGGAGGGAGGGAGCTGATATGGATGGATGGAGGGAGGGGGCTGACATGGAGGGATGGAGGGGGCTGACATGGAGGGAGGGGGGCTGACATGGAGGGAGGGAGCTGATATGGATGGATGGAGGGAGGGGGGCTGACATGGAGGGAGGGAGCTGATATGGATGGAGGGAGGGGGGCTGACATGGAGGGATGGAGGGGGCTGACATGGAGGGAGGTAGCTGATATGGAGGGAGGGGGCTGACATGGAGGGAGGGAGCTGATATGGATGGAGGGAGGGGGGCTGACATCGAGGAATGGAGGGGCCAGACATGGAGGGATGGGGGAGGTGGGATGACAAGTAGGGAGGGAGCTGATATGGATGGAGGGAGGGAGGGAGGGGGCTGACATGGAGGGATGGAGCACTGGTAATGGGGTTGAGGGGACTAGCACGGGAAATGAGCTGATTAGGGGAGGCTAGGACTGGTAATGAGCTGATGGGGGGTAGGACTGGTATTGGGCTGATTAGGGGAGGCTAGCACTGGTAATGGGGTTGAGGGGGGATTAGCACTGGAAGCGAGCTGATTGGGGGGCTTTGACTGGGCATGGGCTGATTGTGGGGAGGGGAGGATAGAGCTGCTGGCCCTGGAAGATAACTGGGGGCTAAGGCTACAAATGGGCTGATATGAGGGGATGGGAGAATGGAACTGGATCTGAGAGGGGCTGCCATGGTATTTGTACTAGAAGGGACTGGTCAGTGGGGAAGGAGGGGGACTGGAAGGAAATGGACACCAGTGGCAATCATGGGAATGCAAGTTGACATTGGAAGGTACTGGGAGTGAGGACTGGAAAGGGGCTGATATTGGGGAGGGTTACTGGGACTGGAAATAGGCTGATGGAAAGAAGTGAAGAAAATGAAAGAAGAGATAAGAAATGGCAGATGGACCATAGACCACAGAAAGAGAGCTAAGAGAAGACAGGAAAGCAGAAGCCTCAGATCAAAGAATAAATTGCATGATCAAAGAATAAATTGGTCAGACAACAAAGGTAGAAAAAATAATTTTATTTCATATTAGTGATTTGACTACAAAATCATAATTTTGAAATCAAATATTGTTACTTGTTGTTGTGATATTTTCTGGCGTATTTTTTTTGGTGTGCGAAGGAAGAGGGGTAGTCTTATACGGCGAGTATAGGCCAAACACCTATATTTTAACAGGAAAAGTAGGGGGTCATATATAGCATTAAGGTAAGAAACAATATATGCAGTGTTAGATTTGTTTTAAATGTCGCAATGGTTTTGCGGCTCCCAGTTTTTTTTTCCCTTCGGAAACAGGTCCAAGTGGCTCTTTATGTCTTAAAGGTTGCAGACCCCTGTCCTAGTCCATCCATATCAGCCTCTTGCCCCCCTATTGAATAGAGCTCCTTTGGTTTTCTGCAATCCCAGGTGCTTTGCTCTGCAATTCACACTTGCCAAGCATTAGAAAATTCTTTTAATTTTGTAGATCATTTTTCATGCTGTCTCCTCCCTCTGAGGCGTCCATTCTGTTGTTCATGTCATCCATGTGTCAACTGTGTCTCAGGATCTCAAGATGCTGAAACAATGTGACAAAAAGGTCGCCAAAACCAGAATGATGTTAGACTGCTTACAGAGAGGCATAACCAACAGAAGGAAGGAGGTATTAATGCCCTTGTACAAGTCATTGGAGAGGTCTCACATGACGTATTGTGTTCAGTTTTGGAGACTGTACCTTACAAATCATATAAAAAGACTTGAAGATGTTCAGAGGATGGTGGCCAAAATGATATAGCACCTGAGTCAGAAGATATATGAAGAGATTTGAAAAATAAATATGTACACCCTAGAGGAGAGGAGGGGCAGGGAAGATATACAGACATTTAAATACTTTAACCCTGGAATTACTGAGATTTTTTGCACACACAATACCGTTGGGGTCATAAATGACCCCACAACGAATTTTAATTGTTAACCTTGAAAATTTTAAACTAAACAGGCAAAATATTATTCTGAATTAATTATGTATTATATGAAGGTTAAATGTTTTGAAATTTAATGCTTTATCATAAAATTACATGAAGAAGAGTTGCCATGAAAGCAGTTTTTGCATGCACTTGATGAACACAGTAAAGTACTACAGTCATTTGCATGAGGCACAGTCAATTTCTGAATGTTCTTTGCAAACATTGCACTTGCAGGAGGTGCAAACTATGTTGCTTTTCTTGTCTTTTTCTCTGGAACATCAGTGACACCTTGCCCTTTTCTTTGGGATCCCGATATTGCAAACAGCATCAGTGGCTTCTTCAATGCTGGAAGAAGTCTTGCTGCAATTACTCTGAAGCAGCTGCTTTCCTAATTCCAAGAGGAATAGACGACATCTGTGCTTTGACTTGGACTGCCATTCTGGATTTAGTGACATCCAAACAATGAAGGCGTTCAAAGCACTGATGTCCAACATGTTGTAGAAGATTGTCACTGGCTGGCGTCTTGTCATTCGTTTTGTGGTATATGTGTGCAACATTTGATCTGCCGTATCTACTCCACCTTTACTAGAATTATAGTCCAAGATCATGTGTGGTTTATTTGTCTGGACGTGTGTTATCTACTTCTTCTTGATCATGCAAACTGCTCAGAAGAACAACCACTTTTCCTTTCTTCGGGCAATAGGAAACCAGAGTGGCGTCATCGCGAAAGGCAAACAGTGAAGTGAATACCTCTCGGCCCTTTGCTGTTACAAATTCTGGAGGTAATTCTTTTCTGTTCTTTCGAATTGTCCCGAATTGTCCCCAAAAGTGTCATTTGTTTTTCTAGCAATTTCCGTGACAGGGATAAACTGCAGAAGAAATTGTCAACAGTAACATTTCTGCCAGATCGCATCAATCCTTCAGTGAGTTGCAGCACAACCCTTTCATCCTGATTCTGTTCCCTGTTTTGTCCAAGTTCCCTTCCTGTATATACTTGAAGACGCAGAACATATGACGTTGCACTGTCACACAACATCCATAGCTTTATGCCATATTTCCCAGGTTTGCTGGGAATATATTGTCTGAACGGAACACAGCCATGAAATGTAAGCAGTTGCTCATCCACGGTAACATTTTCACCAGGAACAAAGGCATCACTTAGAGTTGCTTCCCAGGTATCAAAAACGTGTTTGATTGGAGCAAGCTTATCCATGCCTCGTTGTTCACATCTGTTGGTTGCATCATCAAATCTGAGAGCACAAGAAATTTGCTGAAAACGGTTACGGGCCATATTTTTGCCGAAAACAGAATGACCATCTTCAAGGTTCCACAACTGAACTATGGATTAATTTCATGACTTGTACATGCCTGAGAGGATCAGAAGTCCAAGAAAACATTGAAATTCTCCGTCTGTCAAATCTTTCCAGGTGTCGTCATAAATGTGTCTTCCGTGTTTGCTCGTCCACATCATGATTTCATTCAAGAAGTTTTTCCTCATGAACAAGTGGAATGCTGCGAGAGGGCCATCAACATTTTGTTCAGCATACCTTGTAGGACCTTGTTGTATGGGCATGACATTAGCTCTGGCGTATCTTCCAGCAGCTTGCTTTATAGGTTTCCTGTTCCATGATGTGGCATCCTTAGATACATAGGCTTCAATGGCAACATTTGTGCTTATAGTTGATGACCTCTTAGCTCCTCTATGACCACAACTAAGATTCCTCACAGATGATACTGACACCGAGGACTCCTGCCTTCTTCCCCGTCCAGCACAGCCTCGACCTGAAACTTGACTCTTTGCTGCAGACGATGTTACCGGCTTAACATCAGTCTCACATTCGCTTGGTGACCACTGCTGTCGCTATCTGAATCATGACTGTCATCATCAGATTTATCGTCTGAACTTGGCTGATATGCTTCTTCGCTTGCTGAATATGCTGCATCATCCGATGACTCAGAGCTGCCACTGTCAGCATCTCGTTGCAATATTTCTCTTACTTGGGCAGCTGAATACTTTTGTTTTGACATCATAAACAATAACCTAAAATAAATAAACAAAAAGAAAGTTGAATAAAATGCAAAGCAGTTTTACTATAGGTGTACAATAATTGTGATGAACGAGCTGAAAGCCTTTAGATTTCATCGGAAATAATGAGAGAACGTATGATTTCAATTACATAAAATGTGTAATTTTCATAAAATAAGAGTACAAAAAATAAATGATACATAATTAATGATAAATACCTTTGTCAGATCAAAAAATTCACAAAACTGCAAATTGTATCATGATCCAAACCGGACGTAAGCAACTGGGGTCAAAAATGACCCCACTGGTACTCTGTGCTGCAATTCATCACTAGCGTCACCTAGCGGATGAAAATTATTCCTCTCATGGCGCAATATAAAGAGAACATTGACATGTGAAAAGTCATAAAAATATTGCATTCTTGAACAACTAGTTTAAAAGATATGCGTTGTGAAACTTGCAATGGGGTCACTTTTGACCCCATCGGTACTCCCAGGGTTAAAGAAATTAATGAACAAATAAAATGTTTTCAAAGATAAGGAAGCAGTATAAATAAAGGACATGAAATGAAGCTGCAAGGAAGTAAACTAAAAAGCAACATCAGGAAATACGTTTTCACAGAAAGGGTGATGGGTGCTGGAATGCCCTCCAGATGGAGGTGGTGAGGGCAAAAACAATAACTGAATTCATGCAGGCATGATACAATCCCAGACACAGATGATCTCTTTAGAGCAAGAGGATGGAATCAAAGCAAAATTAAATAACTTTTATACTTCAAAATATAGAGAATGACTAACCTGCAGAGAGCAGCAGGTATAATTACAACTCTTGCCACCTCACTGGACAGACTAGATGGACCATGCTGGTCTTTATCTGCCATTATTTACTATGCTACTATGTTTTTAAAAGGCAAACTTTTCCTATTAACCCTTTGGCAATATCACTTACAAAGACATTGAACAGACTCTGTCCCAGGACTGATCCCTGAGGCACGCCACTGCTCACCTTCCTTAATTCTGAGGGAATTCTATTTACCACCACCCTCTGTCACCTGTCAGTCAACCTATTTCTGATCCAGGTCACCACCTTGGGATCCATCCCCAGGCTGCTATGTTTGTTCATAAGCCTCTTATGAAGAACAGTATCAAAGGCTTTGCTGAAATCTAAGCAGATCGCATGCAGCACATGCCCTCGATCCAGTTCTCTGGTCACCCTGTCAAAGAAATCAATCGGTTTCTTTTGGCACAATTTTCCTGTTTATGGGATAACTTCACTTTTGTTTCACCTAAGGCTTGTGTTCGGAAGTTCAAAGTAGAAATGTTCAAATAGACCCCTGTCCAGGCAGGTTGTTGAGAGATATAGCAAGCTCCTTTTACCTCTGTGTTTCTGCGTCTGTAAGTTGCTCATTACAAGAGAGATGCTTCCCCACTGAATTAGGCCAGGTGATCTTAACCGCTTTGTTGAAGGGGGATAACATGGGTGACTCTCAGTGTGCAAACCATCAACTGGTGGCTAATATCTCTGAGATTGCCAGAATTGTTGAGGCAGCCGTGGCCGGTCAGCTGCAGCAATTTCTTTCTGATTTTGATCTTTTAGACAGAACCCAGTCGGGCTTTTGGAGTGTGTTCAGCACAGAAACAGTTTTGTATTCTTTAATGAATGAGATAAGAACTATTATAAACTGTGGGCGACAGGTCTTTGTACTACAATTAGATGTATCCAAGGCCTTTGATTTAGTATGTCATGATGTGCTATTAGCCTGATTGAATGCTGTTGGGGTGATTCGTGCAGTATGGAGTGTGTTTGAGGGATTTTTAAAAATTTAATCTTTACAGATTACTTGGTAAGGGGAGTTTTCAGCTGTCTGGCCTATGACATGGGGTCTCACAGGGTTCCCTATTGTTGCCAATCTTATTTCATTTTTATACAAGTTCTTTAGAATGTGTCATACAGGACTTTGGGGTTTCCTATTTTTCATACGTGGATGATATTATCCTTGCATTTCCTGTGGAACAAAAAATATACGAGACCTATGACTTTATGAGTGAATGTTTTCTACACATACAAAGTTCGACGCAAAAGAGTTGTTTAAAGGTCAATCCAAAATTCTGTAGGTTAGAGGGTCGAGTGTTGATATGCCTCTGGCAACTGATATTAGTGTAGGTTCTCTCATTTTTCTTATCTGTGAGATAAAAATTCTGGGACTCTATATAGATTCTTGGCTAATAATGAAATCATAGGTTACGACTATGGTGAGAAACATTTTTGTAATTTTCATGTTCTTCATTTCATACAGGCATGTTTAGAGGTGGAAATATCAAAAAATGTCATAATACCTTCTCGTGAAAACACAAAATACAAAAGCAGGTCACAGGAACTAAAAAAACCCCCTCCAAAAACATTAAAAAGATCCTCAAAGAAACATCAAATACAGACTGCAGGGCCAAATGATTATAATCACAGCACCTACATCTTACCCCTTAATCATTTGTCTCATGGGATCATAGTCCATTAACTTTTTTTTTTTTTTACAAATTTTCTAGATCATCACACTTCAAAAATATTCTCAAAGGAACTGTTAATAGCTGACAAGAAATGTACATATATGTACGTCTTCAAAAATCTCCCAAAAATGTAAATGTTCATCAAACAAAAAACAGCATTACTTATCTGAAGTCATTGTTGCCACGACCTTGGGATCTCCAGCTCCATGAATCAGTGTTACTACAGCCTTAAGGCTCATATCGCCACAACCTGTTATCCAAGTGAACAGCCTGAGTTCATCCTGCTGTCACGTGTCTTCTAGCCAGATCCCAACATCGATGCTTCAGCAAACCGCTTTCCTTAGGGGGCCATGACTATCCAGGACACCATCCTAATTGTTCCACAAAGGCAGGCTCATTTTCATACTGCTTTCATCAGTGTGTGGCCTTTGCAGCTGGTTGGCAGGTTACTAGTAGAGGTGACAGTCTTGAAGAACTTCTCTGGCATCACTTCTCTGGAGGTCTCTCCTTTTCGGAATGCAAAGCTTTTTGGATCTTGAAATAACATTTCGTTGATAGGTCTTCTGATTTAGTTTGGGGCTATGAGCCTGGGAGACAAATAATGAAAGGGAAAGGCGCAGGTGCAGTAAGTATAATCATTTGGTCCTGCAGTCTATATTTGATGGTCTTCTTGAGAATTTATTTAATGTTTTTGGTTTTTCTTAGCTCCTGTGATCTTCTGTTTTTAAATTTAATATTTGGAGATGGGCCATCTTCATGCAGGTGGTTGTCCTCACCCATCTGGATTATTTCAATATAGTTTTATATGGCCTCCCAGTGAGGCAGCTGCATAGGTTGCAGATATTGCAAAATCTGACTGTCAGACTTATTCTGGGGAGATCCAGGTGGGAAGGGGCGATGTCTTTTCTGAATTTCATTGGCTCACCATGCAGGCGCAAATTTTATTTAAGCTGCTTCTGCTTATATTTAAGATTCTACATGAATTTTCACCAGATTACCAGAGCTCCATTGTCAAATTGTGTATTTATTTATTTTTATTTTATTTAACTTTCTTATATACCGCGCTCTTTACATCAGTGCGGTTTACATGTAACATAATATGCAGAGCAGGGGAACTTCACTGCATTTACAATATAACAGGGGGTTTTGAACAGGAAACAAATGAACAGGGTAACTATGTGCAAATAAACTAATAACATATGTACATGGGTCATTCAACTATTTACATAATGGATCTGTTGTGTTCAAGCTGTCAGTGTAATGAGTGCAGTACTATTTATCAGGGGGGTCGGTGTTTGGTGGACTGAGTTTCGTCTTAAATGGCGGTTATATGGAGATTGTTTGCATGGGCTCATAGGTGTGGCAGAGAATGTGTGGTGATCTGTGTGTGTGTAGTACTGTAGGAAGAGGTGATGTTTAAGTGCCTTCCTAAACTGGGAAAGATCACTTATGGCCAGGATAGCCGGGGGTAGGTCGTTCCAGCAGGTCGGTGCATAAAACACGAAAGCTCTTCTCATGGCTGATTGCGAGCATTTTGTGATTTCCTTTGGGATGATCAGGGTATTGATCGAGGCTGATCTCCTTACTCTGTTTAGGGGTGTCGTATGGATGAGATCAGTGAGTGAAGTGGAGGAATTTTTATTAATGGCTTTATAGAAACATAGAAACATGATGACAGAAAAAGACCACATGGCCTATCTAGTCTGTCCTTCCATAACAACAACTACAACAGTCCACTTTTTACCTTTAGAGATCCTCTGTGTTGGTCCCATGCTTTTTTGAATTCAGTTACTGTCCTCATCTCTACCACCTCCACTGGGAGACTATTCCACGGATCCACTACTCTTTCTGTAAAGAAATATTTCCGCATATCACTCCTGAATCTATCTCCCTTCACCCTCATCCCATGTCCCCTCGTAGCAGAACTTGCTTTCAATTGAAAGAGGCTCTCTCCCTGAACATTTATGCCACGGAGGTATTTAAACATCTCAATCATATCACCTCTATCCCGCCTTTCCTCTAAGGTGTACATATTAAGATCCTTAAGTCTGTCCTCATATGCTTTATAATGAAGCCCACTAATCATTTTAGTAGCCACCCTCTGCACTGACTCCATTCTGTTCACATCCTTTTGAAGGTGCGGTCTCCAGAATTGCACACCATACTCCAAATGAGGTCGCACCAAAGCCTTATACAGAGACATTATCACCTCCTTTTTTCTGCTAGCCATTCCTCTCCGTATGCACCCAAGCATCCTTCTAGCTTTTGCCGTCGCCTTTTCTACCTGTTTAGCTACTTTAAGATCATCAGACACAACCACGCTTAGGTCCCGCTCTTCTTTAGTGGACAAAAGTACTTCACCTCCTATACTGTATTGCTCCCTTGGATTGCTGCAGCCCAAATGCATGACCTTACATTTTTTAACATTAAATCCCAGCTGCCAAATTCTAGACCATTCTTCAAGCTTAGCTAGATCCCTCCTCATGTTATTTACACCTTCCTGGGTGTCTACTCTATTGCAGATTTTGGTATCATCTGCAAAGAAGCAAACCTTACCCGACAGCCCTTCCGCTATATCACTAACAAAGATGTTAAAAAGAATCAGTCAGCGTAAGAATTTTGAAGGTGATCCTGGATTGCACTGGGAGCCAGTGTAGGTTTTTTAGGATTGGGGTTATGTGCTCTCTCCTTGATGCTCCGAGCAGCACTCTGTCGGCCGCATTCATTGCTAATTGCAGCGGGTTTAAGGTGTTTTTTGGGAGGCCGTGTAGAATGGCATTTGCATAATCAAAGTGCGGGATTATTATCTCTAATTGTTCACGTCGGTCAAGGAGAGAAATCGGATTGGCTCTTCCACGGGCAAAGTCTTGACATTTATAGGGCATACTATCTCAGGGACACAACCTAAAATATGGAATTCTTTAACTGTAGAATTACACAGTCAGTTCTGTCGCTCTCTTAATTTCAAAACTATATGCTCAACTAGTCACGTACAAAGGGGATCACAATTCTGGTCCCATGGGGCATGTCTAGCCCCACGGGATCAAAATTGCGATCAGGCTTACAATTCAGTCACTGCCCAGATAGCTCAGTCAGGCATTTAAATGGTGCCATGGCGTCATTTTGCCATGGTATCGTGGCTTCATTTAAATGCTGCAATGCCGGCCGCCAGCAATTAAGGTTTTTTTCCCCGCAGCCTGACCCCCGATCTGGACTCCTAAGGCCAGGGTCGGGCTGTGAGGAAGAAATCCTGGCCTCCCAGCCCCTTCCACGCCCCGACTTTTAAAAAAAACAAAGTCCAGGGAAGCTATTCCACCTCAGAGGTGGAATAACTTCCCCGGCCATTTTGCCGGCCCTGGACATACAGAATTAGAATCAGCCCTGTATGTCCAGGACTGGCGACCGCCCACTGCCCACCCACTGTCCACCCTCGGGCTGCCTCTTTACCGTCTCTGACTAACTTCCCTGCATAACTGGCGAGGAAGTTAGTCGGGGGCTGCCGCTGGCACGAATAGTGGGGATGGATGCCCCACTGGAACGTCCATCCCCGCTATTTGTGTCTCAAAATACCCCCTCTATATAAATATGTTCTTGTTCCACTGTATCCAAAAAATTGTGATACTTGTAATCCACTTTGACCTGGCAAAAAGCAGTATAAAAAAACAGTTAACTAAATAAAATAAATATAGGTTCATGACCAACAGTTTGTAGAACCGCTAGTGTACAGTTTGTTGTGTAGATCAGTGCAATAAATTTCTGTTCAAATGCATTTTGAATTTGTCTTGGGACAGCAGAATAAAATGTATGTAAAAATAATATTAAAGCTATAGAATTACAGGGTTTAAAAGGGAGCGAGGTGGCACTGTGGGTTAAACTAGAAAGAGGGAAAGGGAAATCCATTTGCATTGGAGTGATATACAGACCCTCTCCCCTCACAGGGAGAAGAAGTGGACAGAGATTTAATTGAAGACATACACAGTATTGCTATGAAAGGAAAAGTGCTTCTGGTAGGTGATTTTAATATGTTGGATGTTCATTGGCGCATCCCTGCTGCGATAGTGTGGTTCAGTATTAGAACTAGGGCTGATAAAATCCATTCAAAAGTGAGGGGCTTAGACTTAGGAAAACTAACTTTGCTGAGATGGGACAATACCTCAAGGAGTCGTTAGCAGGATGGGAACAGCTGAGGGAAAACTGAAAGGGGTTATTTTAAGGGCAACAAACCTTTCTGTTAAAGAGGTAAATAAATATAAAATAAAAGGAGACCATTATGGTTCACAAAGAAGTATCTGAAAAGGTGAAGAAAAAGAGGGAGGCCTTCACAAAATACAAGAGATCACAGAGAGAGGAAGACAGACATCTAAATTTGGAAAAACTTAGAGAAGCTAGCAAAATAGTCAGGAAAGTAAAGATACAAAAAGAAGAAGAAATAGCCTAATGCAATAAAATGGAGGGATATGTTAGTGGGAGGAGGAAGGGCAAAAGTGGTATTATCAGACTCAAGGGTGAAGAGGAGGAATATGTAGAAGCTGATGAGAATAAAGCAGAATTGCATAACAAATATTTCTGCTCTGTGTTCACAGAACCTCAGAAAACGCCCATAAACAGGAATAGAAGTGACGGGGAATATTCTCTCCTAAATAAATAAATAAAAAACGTTTGCACCTGCAATACAGGCATGATCTCTGAAAGATTTACAGTAGTATCTTGTCAAGACAAATAAGAGCCTACTTGTCTTTATAAAATAGGCTCAAAATAGGCACTTGCTGCATTGCTTAACCTAAGCACCCTGTTATAAAAGTATCCCCAAGGTGTGAGCACGCTGCAGATCTGTACAGAGGCATTATGATATTCTGAGTTTTATTCTCAATTCCTTTCTGAGTTGAACAATTTTTAGAAGACTGTGTTCGTGAGCAACACAGCTAAACTAAGGGGTATGTTTACTAAAACCCCGGTAAAGTGCGGGCCGCGGTAGTGGGCGTTCCCCGCTGAAGAAGAAACGCCATAATTTACATATGCGCTAAGGTGCGCGGCGCCCATGTTTGCCCCACACCTTAGCGCATGGGATAGCTGCGCGAGAGGCATAAGTGGCGCGCTGAAGTGCAAGAAAAAGAGCAGAGCCACAGCACAATGGTTAAGACACTGACCAACGGTGCAGGGATCAGGGGTTCAATCCCCCACAGTGCCCTATGAAGACGGCTGGCTGAGGTGGTAATTTATGAGGCGCAGAAATACTGGGCATCATAAGGCAGCACGCTGATGTTTTTGGCGGCATAGTAATACTGGGCGTCATAAGGCGGCGCGCTGATGTTTTTGGCGGCATATTAATACTGGGCATCATAAGGCGCTGATGTCTATGGAGGCAGTCTAATACTGGGCGGTATAAGTGGCGCGCTGAAGTGCAAGAAAAAGAGCAGAGCCACAGCACAATGGTTAAGACACTGACCAACGGTGCAGGGATCAGGGGTTCAATCGCCCACAGTACCCAATGGAGACAGCTGGCTGAGGCATTATTTTAGGAGGCATATAAATGATGGGCGGCATAAGGCAGCGCGCTGATGTGCAGTCACAGGAACAGAACCATAGCACAATGGTAAAGACACTGACCAATGGTGCAGGGATCAGGGGTTCAATCCCCCAAAGTGCCCAATGAACAAGGCTGGCTGAGGCATAACATATTATGGGGAAGATTGCTTTAGGAGGCACTTTGTTCATATTTTAATTACCACTACTAGCAAACGCACTCCCAAAGCGTGTTAACAGCAGGTGCCCTATAAGGCACATATTAAAGTGCACTGTCATCCAAGGCACCCTAGATTGTTGCTTATAGGGCGCTTGAGAGGGTGCCATATGAGGTACCGCAAGGTCAGTGTACTGTTTATTATGGCAGCACTGTGCAGTTTAAGGAATGAAAAGCATACGTAGGTGCGCAGACAGGCAAGGAGGAGCAGCAGTGGAGCACAATGGTTAAGGCACTGACTGCTGATACAGGGGACATGCGTTTGCTCCCCAGTGTGCCTAATACGTAAGGCTGGCTGTGGCATCAGCTTTGCATTGTACATAATTTGTCCTGCAGCACTTTATATTTATGTTATTAATTGCTGCCAGCAAACACGCCCTCACGTGCCGTAATTGAAGGTGCCGTATAAGGCACTCCATAGGGCACATTACAAATTGCACTGTCTGCCACAGCACCCTAAAATGTCCCCTATAGGGCACCCTATAGGTTGCGTCACAGGAGAATGTATAGTGCACCTTATATGGACGGGAACCATAAGGTTCCCTTTAGGGCGCCTTATAAAGCACCCTCAGAGGCACCTTATGGGTACAGTACGCTGAGGGTGTTTTTGCTGGCATCAAAATATGTACATTAAAAAAAGATAATGCATTGGACAACCCTATCAAATAACCCCACTATGGGTTTGAACCCATGATCTCTGGCTTCAGAGGCAGTGCAGTAACCATTGGGCTACAGCTCTATAGCTGCTAGCAAGCCCCTGGCTGGCTGTAGAGAGCATGGACGTCACCACACAGACAGTCTGCTGTGGTCACCAGGATAGGGTTAGCCTACCCATACCCATGATGCACTGCACATGCAAATCACCTGTCCACAGATTAACACAAGATGGGCAATGCACCCCCACACCACCTCGGCCTGGTAGGGGGTACTGACCGTGTGTTTTACTGGCACAGAGTAGCTACACACCGTCACATTGTGCGGGTACTGTGCTCACCCTGAGGGTGCAATGAGGCGCCCAGGACCAGGTCCACAACACCTTCCATGGCTGAAAGAGGCCATGCCGGAGGTACAAAGCAGTGTTAATGTGTGAGATAGGTACTTTCTGCACAAACACCTTGGATATCTCTGTCTGTTTCAGTCAGGTGTAGCCACTATGGACCCCTAGGTGTGCTATGTACCACCACCCCCCCCCTCCTCCTCCTCCTCCTCCTCCTCCTCCTCCTCCAGGGCTGAGGGTGGCAAACAGGGTCTCCCATCAATAGATCCACATTCTACCTCCCTGCAAAGGTGGCAGTACAGGGGACCATCAACCCGGGTCCTGCTGAGGAACAGACACCCCACAGGGCAGTCAATGCAGCTCTATACACATCCATACCACAATAGCAGACAGACATTAGGCCTGGATATGGTGAGCTGCACCCCACCACTATATGATATTCTCCTGCAGCAAGTCATCAGCCGCTGCACCCCACAAGCTGCTCCATCAAGACACATACCAGCTGCAAACAGTGTGCTAGTTAGTCCACAGTGCATGTTCCCGGTGGAGATGCATGCACCCAGAACTGGGATGTCAGCCTACACAGCAAGCAGTTACATCAGTGACTGGGCCCCAAAAGGAAACCCATATCTATCACATGAGAAAAATACTATATAGCACTATGGGGGTGCCTAGCCATGCTGTGGTCACTGCACAGTCAGGGTGAGAGTGATCTCTCAGCAGGACATACTGAGGTCACCCTGTCTGTGTAGGTGGTGGCCGGGCACTAATATGTCCCAGTCAGTGCCCTATGCCCTGTGCAGATCCACCCTGGCCAGGCCACCCTGTCCGGCCTATACCCATGGTACTTTGCTCCTCATTATGCACATTGGCAGCCCAATACTGGCAACATTGCTGGCAGTGTGGGCTGTGGAAGGTGTTTGCAGCCACCACACACTGGATAGGCAGACAGCCACCCCCACACCTATGCCAGCATTGTGCTACTATAGAGGAGTCCAGCAGCCATACCCACCACACCAGTCCTGGGCACAGTACAGGCATGGATATGGGACGCACTACTGTTGGGGGTCACTCCCCAGGGTGGTAAACACTGTCAGAGACCAGACCTGCAGCGCACACCGCAGACATCACAATGATTGTTATGGTGGAGGTCAATGAGCAACATGTGCTTAACGTAGGAATTGATATCTGCCAGTTATCATGGGCAACGTTTGATAGCTGTGTACCATATACCCAGGTGTAGGGTGGCAGTGCTAAGGTATGCAACTGCTAGTATTGGGGGACACAGGCAGGGCCCAATGTCCTGCCTCTCTAGGAGGCATTGGCCAATGGGGCCTGGTGGGGGGGGGGGGGTGTCTGGCCTTGTTGGCTGCTGCTTTACGGCAGAGTGTCCCAACTCCAGTCCTGGTGTTCCAACCACTGTTCGGGTTTTCATGCTGTCCCTCATAAATATGCATGAGCTACATCAGCATACCATGGGGGTGGTGCAGAGATATGCAGCACAGGCATCTTTAGCAGAGGCAGCATGGATCCTGAATGGTGTGGGGCCCTCCAGGACTGCATTTGGGAGACTCTGCTCTGGGTAATGCGGCTGTTTATGGTGTCTGTGTTTGGTGTGGTAAAATATAGGCGTGTGAACCATGCGTATGTTCTCAGCAATAAAGGTTTCTCCTTACTATCACGGTTTAGTTGTAGGAAAAATATGTGGACTGGATTGGCAGTAGCCCCAGCTGGGCTTTGAACCTGTGACCTTCTGTTTCTGCACACGCTGTCTGTGTGCACTGCACCACCGTGTTGCCACATATATGCTGTGTTCCCTGGGGAGTCCATGACTGTACATCCGACAGAACCTGTCTGTTATGGTGGACGATGCCAGCCTGCACAGGCCTAGGCCACTGTCTGCTGTGGTTTGCAACCACTGCCCCCTCCACCACCTGTACCCTTCCGCCAACATGCAGACATGTCCCTATCTGGAAAAAGCATATGACCTGATTGAGTTGTGGCACTCCAGGACTGAATTTGCGGGACTCAGCTGTCGGTAATGCCCATTGTTATGGTTTGTGTGCGGTGTGGGGTAAAATATAGATGTTGGAACCATGCTTATGTTCTCTGCCATACAGGAGTGTCTGTACTATCACTGTTTAGTGGTGGGTAAAACAATGGGGACTGGGTTGGCAGGAGCCCCAGCTGGGATTTGAATCTGTGACCCTCTGGTCCTACAGGCACTGGCTGTGTCTGCTGCACCACACTGTGGCCACAGAGACAGTGCAGTCTCTGGAGATAGGAAACCTGGCCGCACGAGTCAGACACCCTGCTCTGCACAATTTTACTGTGGGCTCTTTTACCTTGTATGGGGACAGGGGTGCAATTAAACCTCAAAAATGACCTCCAAAAAAGGGGAAAAAACAAAACCAAGCTGGGCAACAGTGATATTAATGGGCAACCAGAACAAACACTCCCAGGAAAGCTCCATTAAAATGCAGTGATTTTTGAACGAGTCTACGGAGTGTAGACCCTTCCAAAAATCATTTCTTGTTTTTGGAGCTTTCCTGGGAGTGTTTTTGCTGGTTGCCCATTAATATCACTGTTGCCCAGCTGGATTATGATTTATTTGGAATTTTTCGTGGTCATTTTCAATTTATATTTGCTATTTTGTTCTGTGCACATGTATCACACTGCTCACGTTTTTTAGGTTTCCCCGGTTTTGCTGTACATTGCTGACGGAAATGGTTTCTCTTCCCTTTAAATGGGCTCTAACGCGAGGGTTTCACTTGCGGTATTTTTAATGCCCAGGTTCAGCCCCGCTCCTGTGCGGGGAGCCTCTCCCCTCCCACTCTCCACCCATTGACCCCGTCCCCCCGCCCCTCGGGAGCCTTCCTCCGCCCTCCGTAAGCGTTTCCCCGCCTCTATCGCACATGAGCGCCCCGCACGCGTGCGCCGGCCCGTTAATGTGACGCGCACGCGTGCGCGGCGCTTAAGAGCACTTAAGTGCATCATTAGCATCCGCTCTTGTGCGCCGCGCACGTGTGCGCGGTTTAGTAAACATACCCCTAAATGTAGCCAAAGCGATGGGACCAGATGAGATATATCCGAGAATACTGAAGGAACTTGGGAACGTTCTAGCGGCTCCACTGTCTGACCTTTTCAATGCTTCTTTGGAGTCCTGAGTGGCTCCAGAGGACTGGAGAAAGGTACATATGGTTCCTTTACACAAAAGCGGAAGTAAGGATGAAGTTGAAAACTATAGGCCGTTTAGTCTAACCTCTGTGGTGAGTAAATTATTGGAAACACTACTAAAAGAGAGAATAGTGAGGTGTCTGGAATCCAATGTATTACAGGATGCGAGACAGCATGAGTTTACCAGAGGTAGGTCTTATCGGACAAATGTGATTGATCTCTTTGACTGAGTGACCAGGGAGCTGGACTGAGAGAGAGCCCTAGATGTGGTGTACTTAGATTTCAGTAAATCCTTTGATACTGTTCCACACAGGTGACTTACAAACAAACTGAGCACCCTAGGGATGGACCCTAAAGTGATTGGGTTGGAAATTGGCGACAAAGGGTACAGGTAAATGGAGCACACTCTGAGGAGAAGGAAGTTACCAGTGGTGTGCTGGGATCTGTCTTTGGTCCAATTCTTTTTAACATTTTTGTTAGTGATATTGCAGAAGAGCTGTCGGGTAAGGTTTCCCTCTTTGTGGATGATACCAAAATCTGCAATAGAGTAGGAGCTGAAATTTAATAAATAAAAATGTACTTGGGCTGCAAAAGTCCAAGGGAGTGGTACAGTGTAGGGGGGGAAGTACTTCTCTTCGTGAAAAAAGAGAGGGACCTGGGCATGTTTCTGGTGATCATAAAGTGGCTAAACAGGTAGAAATGTTGAAGTGAAAGCCAGAAGGATGCTTGGGTGCATAGGGAGAGAAATGGCCAGCTGAAAAAAGGAGGTAATAATGCTTTTATATAAGTCTCTGGTGTGACCTCATTTGGATTATTGTGTGCAGTTCTGGAGACCACAGGATGGAGTTGGTGCAGAGGGTGGCTACTAAAATGATTTGTGGTCTTCGTTATAAAGCATATGAGGACAGACTAAAGATCTTAATATGTATACTTTAGAGGAAAGGCTGGATAGAGGAGATATGATAGAGACATTTTTTGATTGAAAGCAAACTCTGCTATGAGGGGATGGAGGATGAGGGTGAAAGGGGATAGACTCAGGAATAATATGCAGAAAGAGTGGTAGATGAGTGGAATAGTCACCTAGTGGAGGTAATAGAAATGAGGATAGTATCTGAATTCAAAAAAGCATGGGACGAACACAGAAGATCTCTAAGAGAAAAAAGGGTACTATTGCAGTTGATATGGAAGGGCAGAGTAGATAGGCCATGTAGTCTTTTTCTGACATCATGTTTGTATGTTTTACTCTGCAGGATATGAAGACGTTTACAAGGCAGTATATAGAAACTGATTCACTAAAGTCATGTAAATCTCATGTAACACTTTTTTTTTTACATAGGAAATGTGTGGACATTAAAGTATTTTATTTATTTATTTATTTAACTGCATTTATATACCGCTTTTCACCGGGTCAAAGCGGTGTAACATATAACAAAAAGGGGGTGGGTCAATATTTTATAGAGTAGGGCTTTAGTATGTCTTTAGTTAAGAACACAAACTGTGCCCCATTAAGTCAGACCAACAGTTCATGAATTCCAACATTCTGTCTCCAGCAATGGCCAATCCAGGTCATAAGTAGATGACAGGATTCCAAGGAGTAAATTTTATTTTTATTTATTCACATTTGTATACCACTGATCCATATCTGCTCCCAGTGGTATCTGACAGACATCATAATAAAATAAGAATCATCAAATGTTGTAGCTACCTTCACCCTACCCGATATCCAGAAAAATGAAGCCATCAACCATAAGTGCAATAAAACAAGTTGGTCTTCAGTCCTTTTTTAAACCTCTCCAAATTGCACAGCTTAATTGTACCTTTATTGAAAAAATACTTTCTCTGATTTGTTTTAAATGTGCTTCCTATTCATTTCATGTTTTTACCCCAGTCTTAATAGTATTTGAAAGGGTAAACAACTGTTCCATATTTATGTCTTCTACTCTGCCCATGATTTTAGAGATCTCTATCATATCACCTTTCCGATATCTCTTTTTCAAGCCGTAGAGCCCTGACATTTTTAGCCTTTCTTCATAGGGAAGCTGTCCAACTCTCTTTATAATTTTGGGTGCCCTTGTCTTTACCTTTTCTAATTCTGATATGTCTTTTTTGAGATGATGTGACCAGAACTGCACATAGTATTCAAAATACAGTCGTATCATGGAGTGATGCAGAGACAATACAATATTCTTCATTTATCCTCCATCACATCCTCAGTAATTCTTATCATTCTGTTTGCTTCTTTGAACTCTACTGCACGCCAAGTTGAGGAGAGGGATTAGATTGGCTTTTATAGTACAGGCATGTCAAAAGGTGAACGGCCTTAACCTCATCACATGGTAAGTGGCAAAATCATTGTATAGCAGTTGCTGTTCTGAGAATGCAAGACAGATTGTCCATTCACTTAGCTCTTTTTTTCATTTATAATTTTTTACCAGTCTGAAAAGAAGAAAGTTCCAGACAAATAGGCACTTACTGTAGGAAATAAAGATGGCAGTGCCTTGATTATACAAAAAGCAATTAAACAATTAAGCAAAATTAACCCTAGGCTGATCCTAGCCCTCAAAATAAAGGAGGGGAGGGAAAAATGTAACTTTCCTCTTCCAGGCTCCACTATTGAAGCCATAGAAGCAGTTGCCAATTTATGCAAGATTCTTCCCAGAGAGAGGAGAAGCTTCTGTTGAGTCTCTCTGTGTCCCCATGACCTCTCCTTAGAAAAGAAATTGCTGTGCACAGTCCTTGTGGTTCCTAATTCTTTGATATATTTAATTAATTTCACAAAGTCTGTAACTGCAGGAATTCAATAAAAAACCAAGAAGTAGAAACAGTACCTCGTATCCATCTTCAAATTCTTAAGAGGGATTTTCTTACTTAAAATGATCGTACAGACATGAGTGGAATGGGCAGCAAGGTTCAGAATCTTTCCAAGATGTTTCTGTCCCCTTGGGTGTCCAGAAAACGTTTTTTACTCATAGCCTTGACAGGGGGTGTACTACTTTACTGTCTGTTCTTAGTCTCACCACTTGATTTTCTGATATTTCAAGAGGATCAAGAAAACAGATTAATTTCTTGACCCTTAAATCCCCTGTCCTCTTGGGCAGAAGACGTCTGCAGGTCCCCTGCTTTCCTTACACCTCTTACACCTCCCCCTCAGAACTAGCAACAGAAGATTTGCTCTCATCTCTTCTTAAGTCTCTTCAGTGGTTGCCCTTCAGACTTGTTTGTAGTACAGAACACTACCATCCACTGACTAAACAAAATTATTACCTCTTAGATACCTTCTTCATCCCATAATGTTACTCCATGGTTGGGAATAGCAACATATTTCAGGGAAACAAATTACACTACTCTTGGAGCAGACGCAAAGGGGGTGATTCTATAAATGGACACCTATGTGGAATGTCCAAAAAGATGCATATAGGGCCTATGCGCCTTTATAGAATAGTCACCCAGAACTAGTCTCAACAGCACATAAATTTACACCTGCTACTAAAATTAATGTATACATGTGTTCTGTGCATAGATGTGCATATTTTATAAAACATACTGGAAGATCCTGGCATGAGTCTCAACACCTGATAAAAAAAAGATTTTCAAAACCTAATGATGAAAAGTTTTTTTTGTCTGACTCATGTCCAGCTAAGATTGTGATAACAGATTTTTATACAATCTATGCCCAAGTCCTTTTTTTATTATCTGAATCACTGCAAACTCTTACATATAATTCAGTTCCTATAAAGTAAATAAGTAATATTAAATAACTTGAAACTAGGGAGCGGAGCGTGAACTGAAATTGCTTTGAACCCGACAACGTGCAGGTTATTTAATAGTTTATTTACCTTACTGGAACTGAATACTTTACTTTGGATGATACTTAAGAGTTTGCAGTGACTCAGATAATAAAGTATATGAAAATCTGTTATCGCACTCTTAGCTTGAGATTAGACCGACAAAAAAATCTTTTCCTCATTAGGTTTTGAAAATCTTTTTATTGAGCTTTGAGTTTCATGCCAGGATCTTCATATATGTTTGGTGATTAATTCTTTACCTGGCATTGCTGGAGTTGCTTTGTTAAGTTATTTTATAAAATATGCATGTACATTGCAACTCCTCCTCATGTCTTAATTCCGGATAAATTTGACATACTTTCTACCAAAAATAACTACAAGAAAACCATACAAAAAGAAAGTCTATTGCCCAAAAAGCCTTACCACCGAGCATGCCTAATCTTTTGCAAAAATACTCTTCCATGATTATTGGGAATGAGATCCCATATTTTGAGGATCATAGATAGGTCAAGGCATTTTGCTCTGAAAAAAACGTCTCCACATGAATTGCATTTCAGACCATATAGATATTCCCACTATATTTCATCAGGCACAACTTAGATGTTGGGGCACAGCATTGTATGCATCAAGGGTTAATTTTATAAGGGGTACATGCCTTAAGCAGTAAAATATGTGCATACTTTGGCAGTATTTAATCATTTAGGTGCATAATATGGCTTCTTATAAAATACTGACTAGCCTATGCACAGTCACCTAATGGCAGATATTTTGTCAGTGGGTATGCACATAGCAGGAGCATGGGCAGAACATGCAAGTACACATTTAAATGATAAAATACTATCATTTACACACATACTTGAAAAACATAAGTGTGGGCTGGTGAAAATGTCTGCACCTACAATGTAGCTGTGCTTTCTGCCATTTATGCTAGTATTTTACAAAGAAAAGTAGGCACCTACTTATTTTTATAAAATAGGCTTAACATAGGTGCTTTAAAACGTGATCTGTTTAGATGCCCCTTTATAAAATGTGCTGCATGTCAACCTTAATTAATAGCACAGAGTTCTATGCTGCTCTAAAGGGTGATTTACTCTCACATAAGTGCCTGCAACATTTCATAAATTGGCCCATTAATGCCCTTTCTGAATGTGTAACAAATCTGGGAAAGATGATTGTGTAATTTAAAATAATTTCATGTGGGACAGAGGAGGCAGGGAGATCTGTGATACATTAAATAAACATATCATCTTTCTTCCCTTGGTTTGTCTTTGTAAGTTTTCCTCTGGTCACTGAAAAGATCAAGATAAATTTCTGTTGACTTGTGGTGCAGAGCTAATATAACAAATACAAAGTAACTGGAGATATTGTTGTGACCTTCAGCAAAAGAGAAAGAGGTCAGATTTTCAACCACTGTTAAAATTAACAAGATAGTGCATTCTGTAAAATACCTAGGGCCTGCTTTCCTTCACTACCCTGTATAAGATTAATTTTATACACCTGAAGTAAGGTATGCATTACTATATAAAATAGGGGTGCAAGTTGAAAAAGTGCATTTGCCAGCCCTATGACTAGGATAAATTCTTGCACCTAGATTTTTCAAGAACTCGTTTAAATTATAGTCTTTTAGAATTTATGGGCAGCATTTTCGAAAGGCATTTACACGGTTTACAGCCCAGTAAACTGTGTAGATGCCATAAACAGGGATTTTCAAAGGCACTTACCCAATTCAAGATCGGGCCCTATGTGTCTAACATTGCGCTCAGCCCATGCTCCGCCCCTGTGTGCACCCATAGTGAAAGTACACACAATTGGCCCGACATGCATACTTGCAGAATAACAACCACATCAAATACGCATATCAATGCCCATTTATGAACATATATGACTAAAATTCTTATATTTAAATGTGCAAACATGCAAGTGAATCTAGGCATGACTTATAATTACCCCTCTATATTTTAAAAGGAAGCTTTTTGGATGTGTAGGGGTCTATTCTGTAACATGAATAGCGGGGATGGATGTCCCGTTGGGACGTCCATCCCCACTATTCGTTCACCTTTCCCGTCCCCGCCAATCCTCCCCATACGAACAAGGAGTTTATATGGGGAGGCTAGATGGGGGTGAGAAAGGGGTGGTGCGGAGGCGGAGTTAGGGAGGGCAGTGGGCAATCCATGGCCCCGGATGTACAGGGCCGATTCTGATGTCGGCCCTGTATGTCCGCGGCCGGCAAACTAGAAGGGGACTTATTCCACATCTGAGATGGAATAGGTTCCCCTAGATGGTGGGAGATGACAGGCCCAGGCGATGATAAAAACTAGAGGGGGTGCAGGAGCTTCCTCACAGCCCAATCCTGGCCATGGGAAGCCAGATCAGGAGTTGGGCTGCGGGGAAAGAATGAAGCCACTGGCGGCCGGGGATCACGGCTCCTGAATGGAGTCATGGTGCCGTGGCTCTATTCAGATGCCGAATGAGTTAGCCGGGCAGGTGCCTGTACGTGCAGTCCGATCGGAATCGGGTCCGGGCCTGCACATACAGGCTTAGACGCGATTCCAATCCCACGGGGGCTAAATGTGCCCCGCGGGATCGGAATATCGTCTACCACTGTGTGTCCAGTTCCGACTAGACGCACAGTGGGCCGGGACATACACTTTAGAATAGGCCTCCACACCTTTAAATGCTGGCTTGCAACCTCCCTTCATACTCAAAAAATTATCCTTTATGGCATTTTTTTTAAATTTATCATTTCAAATTACATGCAAAACATGAGATTCAATATAGAAATGGCACTAGAGCAAATCAGATCCATAAGTAAGAAATACACTTCATGCAAATAAAAAATGTATATAGAAGCCAATATACACTGAACCCACCACTAGTATCCAATACTACAAACTATAGGAAAACAAGAAACAAACATAATAGGCTGAACACCAACCTAGTTGTGCAGTTCCCATCTCTGGGATTTAGGGGGGAGGGAGGGGCTGAGCCAGCGTTTCAGACAGCCTCAGCTTATGAAAATATGCATTTCACACTATTGTATTTGATTACACGTGTGCAAGATAAGCAGAGCCAGAACAATGTTTCTATTTGAAATACTGCATGTCTCAGCAGAAGGCATTTCTTCAGCCATATGTGGGTAGCCTTTATCACATCAGGGTGCATTCAGACTTTCATGTTATAAATCAAGGAATCTTTGTTGTGAAAGAAATATTTAAGTAAAGAGTCCCGATCAGAGTTAAGTACAAGGCTAACAACAAGAACAGCAGGAAGAAGCACTTTTGCCTTGAGAGGATTCTAGTATCTCAGTTAGATTAAGCAACTCCTAAGATTCCTGTGGTGAATCTGCAGAAATGTTGGTCATTCTCCCCTCCTCTTATTTTGAAGGAAGGAAAGTAGAGAACCTTTGGTACCACTGGGTATAGTCATCTCTGGAATTTTTAACACACTCGGATATTTTTAAGCACCCTCCATTGGAAAATTCCTAAAGCAGATATTCTCCCATCTAATAGTATTTTCAACAGATTCTAGCTCTCTTTTTAAGATCATATTTCCTTTAACAGAGGAATTAGTATGATCCTGAACAGTGCCCAACTGTCATTCCACAACCTCCAGCTTTGCAATTTTGAATTGCCAAGTTTCTGAACTTAGGATAATTTAACAAAATACTGGACCCAAAATAAAGTTAATTAATCTACCCCCAAAATAGCAGTTACAGCATACAAAATAGTTTCCGGAATAACATTCTGTGGTTTCATGTACTTGCCCTACAGGACACCCACTGCTTCAACCTGTGCTTTTAAGCCAATTCAAGTTGCACTTTGATGATGCAAATTGCTCTGACTGGTTTGCTGATGATGCACTTTTCTAATGGGTCCCCAGAAACTTTATAAACCTGAGAACTTCCACTCCACCTTGTCCTTTGATAGGTCTCTTATGAGAGTCCTTGGATGTGCTACTACAGTACTTTGCTTGTCTTCTATTGTGGCATTATCTAGCCTAGTCCACTCTTCCTTATGTCTGTCTGGTCTTAAAAGGTAAGCAGGATCAAGTCTGGTTATTACTTGAATGGGAGACTACATTCCTGACCCTTGTTCTTATACTCTTCCAGTCTCCTACTATCAGGCAAATATCACTATATACTGTGTAGAACATCTTAGTCTTGATGCCTTAGGTTTTAGAAACTTCTGAATACCAGAGGGCTCAACCTGAAGGGAAAGGAGGCTGTTATAGCCAAGGGCACCTAGTGTTCCCTGCTAAGGTGCCACCCAGTCATAACATTATCAAAGAGCCATCATGTAGCCTAGAGACGTTCTTGCTGCTCTGTGCCAGCAGCTGTTCATCCATCTTTTTCAGACTACCCTCAAATGAATCCCATGGTAGCCCAAGCAGTTGCAGACTTGCAAAAGAATATGTCTAGTGTTTTATACTTAGTCAGACAACAACCACCTGCATCCATTCCTTTACCTGTTCATGATGCCAACATATGCTTCCCGACTGCTTTCCTGGGGATAGGAGTACTTTTCATACTTTTGTAAACAGTAACACCCACTGTTTCCAGATCGTCAGTGATTTAAAATATCACATAGAAAATAGATAAACAGGTAAAAGCATAAATAAAATTACAAATAAAATAGATTATGCTATAAATTACAAAGGCCAATAAAACAACACATTACTGTAAACAATAAATTGACAAACAATGTGTGTGTAAAAATGCAAGACGATACTGAAAATGCTCTACACATAAATAATTCATGCCTCAAAATATGTATTTACAAATAACCAGGTCTTTAGAATTTGCAAAAATCCTTCAAGTCATACATCATCCTTAACTATAATGGTAGTGAGTTCCACAATTGTGGGCCTATAAGAGAGCAGGGCCTATTTTGCATGGTGAAATTCTTTGCTAATTGAAGAGAGGAGACTCAGCAGGCACCTCCTCAGGAGCTGGTAAACCCTCTAAATGGGAAACAGTGGACTTCTTCCAAGAGATAAGGGATCAGAGGGTATTTCTGGCCATTTTGATTGAAATAGACCCACATCAAATCAACCTAATGGGTCCTTGAGATCCTTGCATAAGGGTATGTGCAGGAATTAATGTCAGATCTCTGGGACACCTTTGTGGAGTCTCCTTGCGGCTCCCTAGTAAAGAGAAAGATGACACTCTTCATTACCTCCTACAGTTGCAGGCTATTGCAGCCATGCCCTCTGCAAAGCAAGGTCAAGGTAATGAAAAAAGGATGGGAACTTCTAACCCATTCTGGAACTGAAGGCAGTCAGTGTCAATCTCAAAGTGCCCATTTCTGCATGGAGATCCTCAGGTTGGTCATTGTGTCAGTCTGGCAAGGGGAGTTGCTAATCTTCTTGGACCTTTTCGAGGCATACTTACATATTCCTATCTAGAAACATCAGCAGTTTCTCTGCTTCTGCATCCTAGACCACCACTTCCATTTATGGGCCCTATCCTTTGGCCTTGCCATAATCCACTGCATGTACTTGAAGGTCATGGTGATTATGGCAGCCTTCTTGTGCAAGCAAGGAATCCAGGTTCTCCTGTATCTGAATGATTGAATGGTTCAGTCTGTTTCTCTGGAGAAATCCAGAGGGGAAACATCCCAGGTAATCTGGGTGTTCAACTACCCCCAAAATCAATTTAACACCCTCTCAGAACTTGGAGTATCTGGGAGCCCGCTTCAATACATGCTTAGAGTGTTTTCGTTCTGGAGAGATTGAACAAGCTGCAGATGGAGCTCAGGAACTTTGCTCTCAGGCAGCTCCCAGGACCTGGGATAACTGGTAGCTCCCAGGGATGATGACTTCAAATTTGGAGCTAGTGCCTTAGGCCAGAGTGCACATGTGACCCCTGCAGAGGCACCTTCTGAATCAATGGTATTTCTGCTTCCAATTGTTAGAAAAGTGCCTCCTTCTTCAGAAGATCAAGAGGGAGCTGGTCTGATGGCTTCACATCCACCCTCTGATTGATGGGATGTCTCTACAGGCACCAGATTGCGGCAAAATCATCACGGGTGCCAGCCTTTACACTGGGGTGCTGTTCCTTTCAGGAAACTCCCTTGGTCAATCAACAGGCTAGAGAACAGGGTGATTCACCTGGCTCCAGAGAGATTCTGTATCTTCCTAGAGGGAAAAATGGTCAGACAATGCCATGGAAGTGGTGTATGTCAACAAGCAAAGTGTATGTCATTGGGTTGAGGCTCATCTGGAGACTCTCTCAGCAACATACATAGTGGGAGTCGACAATTTTCAGCCTGACTTGCTGTGTCAGAACACTATGGAGCCCAGCGAGTGCGATATGAATACTTGCACGTTAAATCTCATCGTGCAGAGGTGGAACCTGCCAGTGCCTGATCTGATGACTATCCAGGGGAATTCCAAGAACCTTTTTATTTATTTTATTTACATTCTCTTATATACCGTGCTATTCTGCATCAGTGCGGTTTACATTGAACAAACTGAAATTACATTGAACAGGGCATTATAACTTGGAGATAACTATTTTACAGGGAACATGGGCTATGGAGGGTTAAGTGGCTTGCCCAAGACCACAAGGAGCACCTGTGGGACTAGAAACCCCAGTCCTTCCGGCCCAAGGTTGCTGTCCTCTAGTGGGATTTGAACCCCCGACCTTCCAGCCTGAAGTACCTTGCCCCAACCACTAGGCCATTCCTTAACTCCTTTTCAGCCACAAGAAGGATCTGCAGGTGGGAGGCTTGGAAGCCTTTTCCCAAGTGTGGCTCCAGGAGGGGATCCTGTACATCTTTCCTCATGGTCCTTGGTGAACCAGCTTTTGCACAGGATTTGATCTCATCTGGGCTTGGTCATTCTAGTGGTGCCAGACTGGCCACAGTATACAGATCTCTTTAGTCTGTGGGTGAGGTCTCCACTATTGCTACCTTTGGAGAGAGGACCTCTGCAGCAGGGTCCCCTGGTCATGGAAGATCTGTGCCTTTCTCAGTTACAGCAGAGCCCTTGAAAGGAGCAAGCTGTATAAAAAAGGATACTCAAGAGCGGTAGTCCCAAAATGCAAATAGTCTCGCTCCATCTGTTTCTGTGCTTGCATGGAGGCATCTCGAAACACATTTTGGCTCCATCTCTTTGGAATTCCCTTCCTCCCCCCGTACATTCAGTCTGCCCAGGTACTATTGAAAAGGTATTATTTTAAGGAGGCATTCAGGGACTGTGCAGCCTAAAGTTGGGAGATCACTTTTATTGTTTCCTTTGCTATTCTTTTCCTTTCTTCTTTTTAATTGGCATTCTCTTCTTGTGTCAATTTATTTTAGCAATTATATACCGCTCAGATGCTACCTGGTCTAGAGTGGTACAGTAAGTTGTATTAATAATGATAATAATAATAATAATAGTCAACACTCTTCTTACCGTCTGGTACCTCTACTTCCCTGACCTATGGTTAAGGTCTGAAGGGTCTTAAGAAGTGGTGATCCTTTTAGGGCATAGTTGCCAAGAGGGCAGACATAGTAGCCATTTTGTCCCTCTTACAGTCCTGTTTGGACCAGGGTTTAGATCCGAATCTCTCACAGTTCAGGTATCAGCCCTTTCATTCTACCAGGAATAGGTTCAGGCTGTGTCCTTGGTGGCACACCTCGATGTCTCCCTCTACCTCAAGGAATGAAGCAGTTCCCTTCACTCGTGTATCCAGTGGTGCTGCAGTAGTCTTTCTTTGGTGTTGAATGTACTGAAAGGTCACTCTTTTGAGCCCCTTCAAAAGGCCTCTCTCAAGAATTTGACCCTGAAGATGGTATTTCTAGTGGCTATTGCTTCAACAAGACAGGTGTCAGAGCTACAAGACTTGTCCTATAGGGAGCCATTTTTGGTCAATTTGTCAACATCTGTCTCTCTGAGGATGGTGCTGTTCTTTCTCCCAAAGGTGCTGTCTTCTTTTCATTTTAATCAGCCTATGATTCTGGAAGGAGGGCCTTTGATCAGACCCCTCACTGCATCTGATAGATGTGAGGAGGGCATTGGTGAATATCTGGAGACTATTTCCTTCCATCGTTTTTGCCCTCTTCAGTGGTCTAAAGGAAAGACAAACAACAAAGTCCTCAATTGCCTGTTGCCTTAAGGTGGCCATTAGTTTAGCTCACCTCCTGTGTGGAAAATGTATGTCAGAGGGTCTCAGAACTCACTCCACTAGGGCACAAGCCTCATCATGGGCTAAGTCTGCCTTGGACTCTCCAGAAGATGATAGCCATCTGGTCATCCCTGAGTACTTTTTTGAAGCACTACAGACTACATATGGCAGCTGGAGCAGATGACACCTTTGGCAGAGCAGTCCTGTCCGGAGCATCGTCTTCATCCCACCCTGGGTTCTGACTGCTTGGGTACATCTCATTCACCTGGACTGGTCTACAGGGATTTTATTTATTTATTTAACAATTTCTCTGTACCATCTTTCTACAAATCAAGACGATTTACATGAAACTTAGTGCAGGAACAGAAACTACTATAACCAGTAGTGCATGTTACATTGAACACATAATAAACATATTATAACAGATGCTAATGTGGTTAGCTAACTATGTACAAATTAGGCTGAAGAGATTATTTTAACTATGAAACAGATGGGTGTTTGATATGTGAGGTGATGATGGAGGATTTATTCATTGTTTGGGCTTGGTCCATAGTTTTCAAGGAATAAAAATGTCTTCAAACTTTTGCAGAAATCTTCCATGTGTTGTATGCCTCTTAATTGTGGTGGAAGTGAGTTCCATGGTAATGGGGCATATAATGAGAAGGCCTGGTTGTTGGCCCTTTGGCTGCACTTTGCTCTATCTATTGATATTTCTAATGTGTTTATGTTGCTCTGTCTCTTAGGTCTACTGAAACTATGGGGTGTGGTTAAGGATTCTAGGTTGGCTACTGATAGATTGTTGATGATTTTGTTTATATTGATGATGGCTTTATATTTGATTCTTTGCAATATAGTGCCGTGCACCGCCCTGGTGGCCAGTGGTCGTAAGGGTAGGTGGGACACAAAAATTATTTTATTATGAGAGGAGGGTCTTTTAAGAGCCAGGTGTAACCTGGTCTTAGCAGTTCAGCTCCTAACTAAGAAAAATTGTGAATGCAGAGTAGAGGGTTAACAAGGCATTTATTTCCCTTTACACATAAGATTCAGCTGGGTTACAACCTAAAGAAAAAGTCCTTAACTTCAGGAATGAAATCAACTCAGGTTAACGGAAAAACTGTTATGCTTCACAGTTGTAACAATGCTTAGTTAAGCTTTCCAGAGTAAAGCAAATGTTTCAGCACTCTTCTTCCATTTAGCAAATGAATAACATTCTGAAGATAAGATATATCATTCACAGGTTTAACAGTGACTCTGCACTGCCAGAAATACACAAAGAACAGTCCATCTCTTCCTGAGATAAAAGGCTTGGCTCTACAAGTTCCACTTGCATCGGCTCAGAATTATCTCTGTCTGTATCAGTGGTTTCACTGGCTATAATTTCTGGCCACGCCCTAGTCCTGTTCTCTGGATGTTTAAAATGTTCCTCTAGTGTTTGCCAATGAGCATGGCCTACCCTCGGGCGTTGGCTACTTGGCTTATGAGAGGTAGCTTTGCTTTCCTTTCTCACAGGTTTAGCATTACTTTCAAAAGGCTTTTATAAGGTAAGGTTTTCTTCATAGAAACAGAGTCAGCATACCTTGGCTTCCAGCCGCACATAGAACTGGGATTTCCTCCTTCCCTCAGTTCTTCAGGAACACAATCCCTGTGCCAATCTCCTCTCAGAAAGCTTCTGTTACCTTTCGGTTTAGCCCCAGGTTCCTCTGGTACAAGCAGGCTTCTTTCTTTCACTCTGCTTTGCCTCCAAAGGTGATTGTTCCTTTGCCCAGCACTTGTTTCCCAAGTGCTTCTTTCTGCTTGGTTCTTGCTTGTGGTGCTTCTCTCTCGTAAACATTCAGCTTTACCTCCAGCTCCACACCTGCAAGCACTGCTCTGCCTTCTCCAGTCTCCAGTCTTCCGTTTATAAAGCTCTCCTGTGTTTGAGCTTTTCGGGCTGACTGTCAGGTGCTCTCGATTAGCTAAGTGTGTCCACTCAGGCTCTGTGAGTGCACGTCTGCTCTCTCTAGCTGTTCTGTGCGGATATTGCATCTTGTGCACATCTTTTTCTTCATGAAAAACAGCTTCTTCTCCTGCATTTTTGCTTTCATCAGCCCCTGCTGCATGACATATCCCCCTTCTTAAAATATTACGGGCTGAGGAATCTTCTTCCCTACAGCGCGTAATTCGGGACATCGCATCCGCATTAAAATGCAGCTTTCCTGCTCTGTGCTCTACTCTATAATCATATGGTTGCAATGCCATGTACCATCTGGTTAGCCGGCTGTTATTATTTCGCATATGGCTCAACCATTTTAGAGGGGCATGGTCAGTAATAAGGACAAATTTTCTTCCAGTTAAATAAAATTTCAGGGACTCAACCGCTCATTTGATTGCCAGGCATTCCCTTTCGATCGTTGAATACTTTCTTTCGGCCGGCGAGAGCTTCCTACTCAGGAACATGAGAGGATGTTCAGCGCCTTCTTGCACCTGGGAGAGAACGGTGCCTAAGCCGGTTTCCGAAGCATCCGTCTACAGTAAAAATGGTTGGCTAATATCCACGCCTCGTAGTATCAGGGCTCGACACAATCTTTCTTTTAGGTACCTGAAGGCTTCATCCACCTCCGCGGACCATTGTAATGTATTTGGGGCATTTTTTCTTAACATCTCCGTGAATAGCGCGCTCTCATCTGCAAAATGGGGGATAAAACGCCTATAATAGCCGATGAGGCCGAGAAAACTCCTCAACTGCTTTTTATTCTGAGGAACAGGGAAATTTCTTACGCTCTACCCCGACCCACCAAGTGGCCCAAATACTTGACCTCTTTGGCGGCGAACATGCACTTCTCAGGGTTCAGCACGTCTCATCGCTTCCAATACGGCTCCGACTTGGAGTAGGTGTTGATGCCATGTGGCACTATGAATGACCACATCATCCATGTAGGCTGTGGCGTAGCTTTGGTGTGGACGCAGAACTATGTCCATTAGCTGCTGGCAGGTCGCAGCCGCTCCATGTAACCCGAAGGGCATCCTCCTGAACTGGAACAGCCCTAGGGGAGTGCTAAAGGCTGTTTTGGGTCGAGCATCTCTTGTCAGGGGCACCTGCCAGTACCCTTTGGTCATATCCAAAGTCGTGAGGAATTTTGCTTGACCTAGCCTGTCTAACAATTCTTCGATGCGAGGCATCGGATACGCATCAAAGGTTGACACTTCGTTAACTTGACGGAAGTCGATGCAAAAACGCATAGTACCGTCGGGTTTAGGTACCAAAACAATTGGACTGCACCAAGGACTATGCAATTCTTCAATAATGCGTATTTGCAGCATTTCCTGTACCTGGTTTATAACTTCTTGTCTTTTTGCCTCTGGCAAACGGTATGGCCTTTGTCTTATAATTTTCCCAGGAGATGTGATTATCTCGTGCGCTACTAAAGCTGTCTCTCCTGGTACAGGCGTCAGGACGTCTTTGAACCCTTCCAGCAAATGGGCCAATTCCTGCCTCTGTGTTACGGAGAGTTCATCACTGACCCTTGGCGTAGGAGAGGTTTTGCATTCATCCAAGCGTGGGCCCAGATCTTCGTCCGGCTGCTCATTCCCGATTGCCACAAAACCTTCCATATCCGCCTTTCCTGTTGAGCCGAAACCTCCAGTTCCCTGGCTCGTGGGGGTTACCATATCCACTTCTTCTAGGGTTGGGAATCCCACACGTTCGCATATTAATTGAGCAATGGCCTCTCCTGCTTTGACATTACAGTCTTCATCTGCAAAATTGAACAAAAGGACTTTAAGGACGCCTCTGTAATCTGGATCCACTACTCCAGCACCTACGTCAATAAAGTGTTTGGAGGCTAGGCCAGACCGGGGTGTAATGCGACCGTAGCAGCCTTGGGGTAGCTCCAACTGGATATCTGTACTGACTAGCGCTCGTCCATGCTTAGGAATAACCTGGTTCTCGGCACTATATAGATCGTAACCTGCGGCCTGTGCAGATGCTTGTTGGGGGCTGCGAGCCTGCCTGGAAGTTTTACAAAACTTTAGTACAAACTTCTTCCGAGACTCTTCTTGTATTTTAAGTTCGGTCTTTTTTGGTTTTCCTAACAGTGGGCTGGGAACTGCACTAATCTTAGAGCGGGTGCAAGTGGATACAAAAGCTTCCTGCGGAGACAAGCCCTTTTTAAGACCTTTTTTAAACTGAGGCCAGTCTCTGCCTAGCACTAGCTCTTGAGATAGCTTAGGTATCACAGCAATCAACATCTCCTTTTCAATACCCAAGCCTTTTACCAATAGCTTGTATACTGGGTAATGTGTAGCAGCACCATGTATGCATTTTATTTTTACTTTTCCTTCTGGCTGTTCAGGTACAGACTCACCATGCTCCTTGATCAAAGACCATAATTTGTGGGAGATCATGGTCTGATCTGCGCCAGAGTCTAAAAGTGCTTTTGCCTCAATGCCTTGTATTTTTACACTTAATACAAACCCTTCCCTCATTGCTTTCATGTTTTCTCCAATGAGAGCAGTACACATGTAACATTCATTCTTTAAGTGACCCTTTTTCCCACACGAAAAACATCTTTTAGAGGGTTCCTTTAACATAGCGGTAACATTTTTCAAACCCTTATATGCAGAGCGTGAGAGACTTTCTGATGTCTGCGCTTCCATACCAACTGCCAACTTTGGAATCTGCGCCTTTGGTTAGGTGACAAATTCGGCTTCCAAATAACGCTGTTAGCGCAATGGCTTCAGCAGTGGTGTGACAATTTTGCAGAATAAGGACATTCTGCACGCTTTTAGGAACTGAAGACATGTATTGTTCCAATACTATCATATCCATCAAAGTACTCACTGTTTTTTCATCAGGTTTTAACCATTTTGTAGCCAAACTGCTTATTCTATGTCCTAGAGCCTTAGGCGTCTCGCCTACCTTAAGCTGAGTAGCTCTAAACATACGATTGTATACAAAGGGTGTGAGGCCTAGGCGATCCCTGATGGCCTTGATCACTTCTTCATAATTATTGGCCAGAGCAGGGGGCATCGCCCTGTATGCTGACAGCGGCTCCCCTGTGAGGGCTGCTGCCAGGCGAATTGCCCATTGCTCTTTCGGCCAGTTCGCCGAACGTGCAGTTCTATCAAAGGAGTCAATGAAATCGTCCACGTCATCGGTGGCAGTTAACTTTCCTACCGACAAGGTGTCACATGTCCATTGTCCTACCAGAAGATTACTCAGACCAGAGTTCTGTCCTAGCTGAGTGTTGGCTCTCTCCAGCGACTCTTTCTGCTGTGCCAGCCAGGCCTCCATCATTTGCAGAACAGGCTTCTGCTGCTCCTGCATGGCATGAATAGCCTGCCTCTGGTTCTGGCAAGCGAGTTCTCCTTGCCGGTCGAACTGCAGAGCCATCCAAGCACACAGCTCCTTCTGCTCCATGATGATCCCTGAAAAAAAACACACAGAGAAAAACCAAGTGCGACCCAACAACTAACAATGAGCTTCCTTTTTTTTTTTTTTTTTCAACTCTTACTACTATATCCAACACAGGTCAGGTATATATACGTTTTACCTGGTGCCGGTGTTGTGTCAGCTTTGGAAAAGATGTTGCTGCTCCGGCATGCAGTGCTCCGCCTTCGGTGCCAGCAATTGGATATTTCCCACTCTGATCCACGTCTCCTTCCACGCCGGGTTCTTGGCCTTCCAGTCTGGGTTTTGGCACTCCACTCCAGGTTTTGCCACTCCACTCCGGGTTTTGCTTTTTTTTGTAAACCTTGGAGTTAATTTCTTTCTTTATTCTTCTTCTTGCGGTTGTGAACCTCAAAATCCAAACAACTACGCCATTTATGTCGTGCATCGCCCTGGTGGCCAGTGGTCGTAAGGGTAGGTGGGACACAAAAATGATTTTATTATGAGAGGAGGGTCTTTTAAGAGCCAGGTGTAACCTGGTCTTAGCAGTTCAGCTCCTAACTAATAAAAATTGTGAATGCAGAGTAGAGGGTTAACAAGGCATTTATTTCCCTTTACACATAAGATTCAGCTGGGTTACAACCTAAAGAAAAAGTCCTTAACTTCAGGAATGAAATCAACTCAGGTTAACGGAAAAACTGTTATGCTTCACAGTTGTAACAATGCTTAGTTAAGCTTTCCAGAGTAAAGCAAATGTTTCAGCACTCTTCTTCCATTTAGCAAATGAATAACATTCTGAAGATAACATATATCATTCACAGGTTTAACAGTGACTCTGCACTGCCAGAAATACACAAAGAACAGTCCATCTCTTCCTGAGATAAAAGGCTTGGCTCTACAAGTTCCACTTGTATCTGCTCAGAATTATCTCTGTCTGTATCAGTGGTTTCACTGGCTATAATTTCTGGCCAGGCCCTAGTCCTTTTCTCTGGATGTTTAAAAAGTTCCTCTAGTGTTTGCCAATGAGCATGGCCTACCCTCGGGCGTTGGCTACTTGGCTTATGAGAGGTAGCTTTGCTCTCCTTTCTCACAGGTTTAGCATTACTTTCAAAAGGCTTTTTATAAGGTAAGGTTTTCTTCATAGAAACAGAGTCAGTATACCTTGGCTCCCAGCCGCATATAGAACTGGGATTTCCTCCTTCCCGCAGTTCTTCAGGAACACAATCCCTGTGCCAATCTCCTCTCAGAAAGCTTCTGTTACCTTTCGGTTTAGCCCCAGGTTCCTCTGGTACAAGCAGGCTTCTTTCTTTCACTCTGCTTTGCCTCCAAAGGTGATTGTTCCTTTGCCCAGCACTAGTTTCCCAAGTGCTTCTTTCTGCTTGGTTCTTGCTTGTGGTGCTTCTCTCTCGTAAACATTCAGCTTTACCTCCAGCTCCACACCTGCAAGCACTGCTCTGCCTTCTCCAGTCTCCAGTCTTCTGTTTATAAAGCTCTCCTGTGTTTGAGCTTTTCGGGCTGACTGTCAGGTGCTCTCGATTAGCTAAGTGTGTCCACTCAGGCTCTGTGAGTGCACGTGTGCTCCCTCTAGCTGTTCTGTGCGGATATTGCATCTTGTGCACATCTTTTTCTTCATGAAAAACAGCTTCTTCTCCTGCATTTTTGCTTTCATCAGCCCCTGCTGCATGACAATAGATAACCAGTGTAGTTGTTTGAGGAGTGATGTGATGTGAGACTGATGAGATGTGCCAGAATAAATCTTGCTGCCGTGTTCTGTGCTGACTGAAGTGGATATAGTGAGTTCTTAGATATATCATGATATATCGTGTTGCAGTAATCAAGCATAGGTGTGATTACCACTTGGCAGACTGTAGGGAAATCTGTATGTGATAGGAGTGGGTGTAAGTTCTTTATGGTCTGTAACTTATAGTATATTGCTTTGGTAGTGCGGTTTATGTGTGGAAGGAGATTGAGCTGTTGATCCATTGTTACACCGAGGTGGTTGATCTCGGTTTTGACTGTGATTTGGAGATTATCCATATTGATTATTGGTGGTGGCCTGAAGTTCTGGTCTCTTGTAACATGCAAGATTTCCATTTTGTCATGGTTTATCTTTATCTTTTTCTTTATTCAAACATTTGCTATACCACTTAAATGAAAAGACATAAAGCACTCTACAATACAAAAACTAAATGACTGCTGAGAAAGAAAAAAGGAATGGCAATAATCAATAGGAAAGGAAAGAAGATCAATAGAGAAAGGAGAGAAGGAGGGGGAAGGAGGGTAAAGAAGTTAGGGAGGGATGTGGGAGGGGATTAAAGGTGCACTGAAACAGATGGGTCTTTAATGCAGTTTTGAAGCTGGTGAAAGAGGGCTCTGATTGGAGACCTAAGGGGAGGGAATTCCAGAGGGAAGGGGCCAGAAAGAAAAAATCAGTAGAACGAGTATGTTCAAGGTGTGCCTGCGAGGGAGAAGGGAGCACCAGATGGTAGTTGTGGACAGAGCCAAGTAAGCGGGGAGGAACATGGAAACGGAGAAGGTCTGCCAGATATTGAGGAGAGGAAGAGTGCATAGCGCAATGTGTGAGAATGAGAATTTTATACTGTATCCTGAAACATACTGGCAACCAGTGCAGGCTTGCCAAGAGGAGAGTGACATGCACATAATGGGAGGAAGAGGTAAAAAGGCAGATGGCAGTATTCTGTAGGAGTTGTAAATGGTAAATTTGAGAGTGAGGTAGACCTGCGAGGGAGACATTACAGTACTTGATATGAGAATAACAAGAGTCAGAAGGAGAATGGATAAAGAGGATGAGGTAAGGATGGGAGGACTGCACGTAGCTGATGGAGGCAGAAGAAGACACGACAAGAAACCAAGGAGATATGATCTGAAAAAGAGAGGGAGAAATCAAGGACAACGCCAAGGTATCTGAAAGATAACACTAAGGAGATAGTGGTAGAAACAAGGGAGGGAGCCAGGGAGGAAGGGGACCCAAACGTAATCCACATGGCAGTAGATTTGAGGGGATTAAACTGGAGAAAATTAGCAACCATCCAGTCGTGAATGGAGGAAAGGCAGGCATTAAGGGGTGCTATATCTGGGTTAGAGGGACTAGTACGATGAAGAAGGAGGATATCATCCACATAGTAATATGCAGAAATATCAGCTTGCTGTAAAAGATGAGCATGGGGGGCCAGGAAGAGATTGAAGAGAAATGGGGACAGAACAGAGCCCTGAGGGACACACAGGAAAGAGGCATAGAAGGGGAAGTGGAAGAAGGAGACGTAACAGAGAAAGAAAGGAGCAGAACCAATGCCAGGGGACACCAGAAACACCAAAGTCTGTGAGATGATGAAGAAGAGGGCAATGGTCCAAAAGATCAAAGGCCGAAGAAAGATCCAAAGAGACAAGGAGAGTAACATCATCCCAATCATGTGCGACATGCAACTCGTTCAGCAGAGATAGGAGAATAGCTTCAGTACTATGGCCTGAGCAGAAGCCAGACTGGTGAGGATGAAGTGCATTAGCAGAAACAAGGTGAGAAGAAAGCTGGGCAAAGACAAAAGCGCTCAAGGATTTTAGAAAGGAAAGGAAGATTAGAGACAGGACGCCAATGAGAGAGGATAGTCGGGTTAAGAGAGGGCTTCTTGCTGAGGGGACAAACCATGGCGTGCTTCCAAGAAGAAGGGAAACAACCAGTAGACAGTGAAGAGTTGAGCATAAAGAGGACTGAAGGAAGAAGGGACAAGGAGGGCTCTAGAAGCCATTTAGAGGGAATGGAATCTAAAGGGCAGCAGGTCTTATGGGTGGACGAGATAGTATGATGGAGCTCGGAGGCAGTTATGGGCTCAAAAGAGGACCAGGTTTGGGCGAGAAGAGGGGACGAGGGGGAAGTTGGCCACATCAGTAGAATCAGGACAGGAAGGGGGAGCTGGGCCAGGAGATGAAAGGGAGGAATGAGACCGAAGGAAGGAGTAGAGCTGTTTGGAAGAGTTAGAAGAATCCAGAATAAGCTTGGAATAGTAGTCCTTCTTTGTAGCATGGAGCATGCCTCGGTATTCCTTGTGATGCTGGCAGAAGGAGGTCAGGGTGACAGGAAAAGGGTGGTTCTGCCAAAGACACAGGGCATGGAGCAGCTGTGAGTGCTGAATGCGCAACCTCGGGGAGAACCAGGGATGGTGAATAGGAGGGTGGTCAACCAGAACAGGTAGGGGGGGGGGGGCAAAAGATCGACGACAGCAGAAAGAACAGAGTCCCGGGTTTATTTTGAGTTTGTGTGACTGTAACCATTTGGAGATTTCCATGAAACAGTTATTGAGCTTTGTGTAGTCAGGAGAGTTTGTAGTGAATGGTGTGAATAACATAATGTCATCTACGTAGAGTAGGCATTTAATGACAAAGCTTTTGATAACATCACATATTGGTTGTATGTAGAGGTTAAATAGGATAGATGATAGTGCTGATCCTTGTGGTACTCCCTGCCTGAGGGAGAAAGTTTGAGATTTGATGGGTCCTATGTTTATCTGCTGTACCCGATCAGAGTGGAACCATTTAAAGGTGGTACCCTGGAGGCCACTTTGATGACATCTATTCAGAAGGAGCTGATGTGAGACTCAGTCAAATGCAGTGGACATGTTCAAGAACAAGAGTATAAATCCTTGTGATATCATTTCTGTGCCTCTGATTAAGGTGTCGGATGAAAAGAAAGGAAGAGGACTGAAAATACCTTGAACCCTACTAAACCAGTCCAGGACCCATCCTGAGAAGGCAACTCCTTCATGTTTGGGAGCTCTGACACTTTTTAACTTCCTTTAAACTGCATTATCAATATCAATGTCTCATGCAAAGTCAAGTATAATAAGAGTGCCAAAAAGTGTTTGTACAAAGTTATTGCTGATTAATACTTTTTATGAGTTTCTTTGCTTTTGATTCTTCTTCATTACTCCAGTCTACATTTCTGCAGAGATTGATATTCAAAATATCAACTAACTCCAGTGAAGTCAATATTCAGCTATGTGGTGAATATATAATTTGAAACATGTAATCTAAATATTTGTAAATTATACCTGTATTCAGCGGTGCTATACTTTTAGGTGGCACTGTTGAATATCCACATATAACCTTGAACCGTCCAAATTAGTTGTTTCATGTTATACCTACTATTTGTATAGCCCACTTGGCCATCTATCTTATATGTTTAGAAGGTAGTTTTATAAAGGATTTTTATATGTTCTATTTGCAAGTTTATACATGTAAAAGAGCTCTTATGACATCACCTAATGCATAAAAAATATGCATAGTGAAATTTAGGACTGTACTTGTATACAGCTTTAGAGTAGTTGTGTTCCGGAGAGGAGTTTGGGTGGAACACAGGTAGAGTAGTGATTTATGTGCTTCCAAACAGATGCAAATGTCATTTGCTCCACTATTCAGTCCTCCCTGTTGAGGGTAAAGGCAGAGAAGTTTGCATCCTGGAGATAAATGTGTGGATGGTGTCATTGACAGTGTTTTGGTTTCCTGGACTATGGGATGATGTTCCAAGAGCTCTGGAGTAGAGATGACGTCCATCTGTCCAAGAAGGGTTGAAGTGTCTTTAGCAACAGGCTGCCTAACCTACTGAAGAGGGCTTTAAGCTAGATTCATTGTGGATGGGTGAATAAAGCCCCCAGATAAGTGAAAGCCCCCAGATAAGTGAAACATTACATACCTCTGTAGAAATAGGTAAAAGGGGCAACATCTGGAAAGTGGTGTGTATAAATGCCAATAGCATGAGAAATAAAATCCCAGATACTAAGGCTTTAATGGACGAGGCAGATTTGGATTTAATGGCAGTTACGGAGACATAGTTCATGGACAACAATGATTGGGATATAATTATACCAGGCTATACTTTATTCAGGAAGGACAGAGTAGGAAGAAGGGGAGGAGGAGTGGCACTATATATAAAAATATATTATTAAAGCTATAGGAATACAGGGCTTAAAAGGGAGAGAGGAAACACTGTGGGTTAAACTAGAAAGAGAGAAAGGGAAATCCATTTGTATTGGAGTGATATACAGATCCATCTCACAGGGAGAAGCGGTGGATGGAGATTTAATAGAAGACATACGCAGCATTGCCAGGAAAGGGGAAGTGCTACTGTGATTTCAATATGCCAGATGTTGATTGGCACATCCCTACTGCAGTGTCATTTAGAAGTAAAGAGATCCTGGATTCTCTACAGGAAGAACTATTCAGGCAACTTGTAACAGAACTCACACGTGAAGAGGCTATACTGGACTTGGTGCTTAACAATGGGGAAAGTGTTTCTGATATAGTGGGAGATCATCTTGGATCCAGTGATCACCAGATGGTGTGGTTCAGTATTAGGAGTAGGGCTGATAAAATCTATTCAAAAGCGAGAGTCTTAGACTTTAGGAAAACTAACCTTGCCGAGATGGGAGTCATTAGTGGGATGGAAACAGCTGGGGGATGTAGAAAAACAACGGGCAAAACTGAAAGGGAATATTTTACCTTTTTGTTAGAAAGCTAAATAATGTAAAAGGAAAAGGAGGCCACTATAGTTCTCAAAAGAAGTAGCTGAAAAGATGAAGAGAAAGAGGGAGGCCTTCAGGAAATACAAGAGATCGCAGAGAGGGGAAAACAGGCATCTTTATATGGAAAAAGTTAGAGAAACTAGCAAAGTAATCAGGAAAAAAAGAAGAAATAGCCTATGCAATAAAATGGATGGATGTGTTAGTGGAAGGAGGAGGGGCAAAAGTGGTATTGTCAGACTCAAGGGCGAAGGGGAGGAATATGTAGAAGCTGATGAGGATAAAGCAGAATTGCTTAACAAATATTTCCACTCTGTCTCCACAAATGAAGGACCAGGAGCAGGAACTCAGAAAATACCCACAAATAGGAACAGAAGTGATGGGGATCTTGAACGATTTTCAGAAGACTGTGTTTGTGAGGAACTAGCTAAACTAAAAGTAGACAAAACGATGGGATCGGATGGCATACATTCGAGAATACTGAAGGAACTTGGGGACATTCTAGCAGCTTCACTGATTGACCTTTTCAATGCCTCTTTGAAGTCAGAAGTGGTCCCAGAGGACTGGAGAAAGGCACATCTGGTCCTTTTACACAAAAGCGGAAGTAAGGATGAGGTTGAAAACTACAGACTGGTTAGTATAACCTCTGTGGTGAGTAAATTATTGGAAACACAGCTAAAAAGGAGAATAGTGATGTTTCTGGAGTCCAGTGGATTGCAGGATCCAAGGCAGCATGGGTTTGCCAGAGGCAGATCTTGTCAGACAAATCTGATTAATTTCTTTGACTGAATGACCAGGGATTTGTACCAAGGGAGAGCCCTAGATGTGGCGTATCTAGATTTTAGTAAAGCCTTTAACATTGTTCTGCACAAGCAACTTATAATTCAACTGAGCACCCTAGGGATGGACCCTAAAGTTACTGACTGGGTTGGAAATTGGTTGAGTGTGAGGCGGCAAAGTGTACAGGTACATGGAGCTCACTCTGAGGAGAAGGAGGTTACCAGTGGTGTGCTGCGGTGATCTTCCCTTGGCCTAATTCTTTTTAACATCTTTGTTAGTGATATTGTTGGAGAGGCAGACTTGGATTTAATGGCAGTTACGGAGACATGGTTCACGGACAACAATGACTGGGATATAATTATACCTTAAATAGTTCAACCAGAGTTGATAAATAGTTCAACTAGAGTTCTTGAAAAATAGTTCAACCAGAGTTCTGTGATCCTCAGTCGTGAAGGATTACAAAAGGGGACTACTATGTCTGGAGAGAGATCTGCAATAGTGAATATATACTTCTGGGACTTTTTCTGAAGGGAATTCTTTGGATTACAGCTGATTAATGGGTGAACCCAGTGTATTTGTTAAATCAGTCAGGGCCTAGTAGCAGCAGTTTAAGTTTAAATTTAAAACACAGAAGAGAGCTTTCTGGTTATATTTAGAACCCAGCAGAGAGCTTCTAGTTTAAATTTCATACTAAGTAAGAGCCTAGCAGCAGCAAAGAGCTTTAATTTAAATCAAATCAAAATATAACTTAGCATAAAAGGCAAAACAGGTACCGTATTCTTTGAGCACTAAATAAATTCTTCTAGAGACCTTTACAAAGAGGCCTTCTACCTAGGGGGCAAGAGACCTGTGAAACGTTTTAAATAGGTGTTAAAGCCAGGTGGCAGGTCAAAAAGGCCATTTTGAAAGACTCCTATTCAAGCAAGGACTGTTAATCACCCAGGAAGTTGGTCACAGCTTACCTTAGAAGCACAGGACTGTGTAGCAGCCCTCTTTTAATAAGTCTTATTTCCCTCCCTCCCAAACACCCACCCACCCCTGGGATCATCATAGCTTTATAGGTACTTACACATCTTAAAGGAAAGGAGCTGTTCTCAAGTGCACCTCTTTATCCAATCAGTCATACATTAAGGACCTGTGATTAATTAAGCTTCAGGTGAACAAGGTATATTAAACATATTAGGTATGCTTTTATTAGCATAAGTATCCATATCAACCCTTAGTAAGTAAAGAACTTAAAGATCTAAACACAAGCTTAAAGCTAAGATGTAGACAGCAGTCCAGCAGCGAGATGGGGGCTTTCCAGTCTTTTGCATTGAGTGTAACATATATGATTTTCTTCCAGTTGGTGAGAGCTCTTACGTGTGCACTAGGTGCAAGGAGCTCTTTGCTCTCAGGGAACGAGTCCATTTTCTAGAGGCTAGAGTAGCAGAATTGGAAGACATAAGACAGACAGAGAGGTACATAGACGAGACCTACAGGGATATAGTCCTGAAGTCCCACCTCCAGTCTGGCAGCATCCCTGTTGCCATGGAGGAGAGAGGTCACGTGACAGGAGAGCATCACCCTGGTGTGGCAGGAAGTGATCCTGTAACTAGGACCTGTCCTCCAGGTGATGTAAAACCCTCTCGCACCGAGGAAGTTTCTCCAGGGCCATGTGCCCATGAGGGAAGGTTTAGAACAGCCATTATAGTTGGTGATTCGATCATTAGGCATGTAGATAGCTGGGTGGCTGGTGGACGTTAGGATCACCTGGTAACATGCCTGCCTGGTGCAAAGGTAGCAGACCTCACGCGCCACCTACTTTAAATAAGGTATTAGATAGTGCTGGGAAGGAGTCTACTGTCTTGGTACATGGTCGGTACCAATGACATAGGAAAATGTGGTAGGGAGGTTCTGGAGGCTAAATTTAGGCTTTTAGGTAGGAAGTTGAAATCTAGAACTTCCAGGGTAGCTTTTTCTGAAATGCTTCCCGTTCCACGCGCAGGACCCAAAAGGCAGGCAGGGCTCCGGAGTTTCAATGCGTGCATGAGACGATGGTGCAAGGATGAGGGTTTTGGATTTGTTAGGAACTGGGGAACATTCTGGGAAAGGGGCTCTTCTGAAGGGATGGGCTTCACCTTAACCGGGATGGAACCAGGCTGCTGGCATTAACCTTTAAAAAGGAGATAGAGCAGCTTTTAAACTAGATAATAGGGGAAAGCCGACAGTAACCCAAGAGCGCATGGTCCGGAAGAATGTATCCTTGAAGGATACTACCAAAAGCAGAGAGGTTCCAAAAAAAAAATAAAGTAGCACAAATGCCCTTGAGAATGGAGCAGACAGAGCTTAAAGATTCCAAATTACCCATGCCTACCAATAGCCAAATTAATATGAATAAAATACATTCTCTAAAATGCTTGTATGCAAATGCTAGAAGTCTAAACAATAAGATGGGAGAGTTAGAATATATAGCACTAAATGAGAGATTAGATATGATCAGAATCTCAGAGACATGGCGGAAGGAGGACAACCAGTGGGACACTGTGATACCTGGGTACAAACTATATCGTAATGATAGAGCTGATCAAATTGGTGGAGGGGTTGCGCTCTATGTTAGAGAGGGCATTGAGTCAGAAAGGATTAACGTTTTGCAGGAAACAAAATTTGCTGTAGAATCTCTATGGATTGAAATTCCATGTAAAAAGGGGAAGGCGATGGTAGTGGGGTTGTACTATCGATCGTCTGGCCAGAATGAACAAATGGATGATGAAATGCTCAAATAAATCAGGGAAGCTAACAAACGTTACAGCACAGTAATAATAATGGGTGATTTCAATTACCCCGGTATCAACTGGGTCAGTGTCACGGGAGGACATGCTAGGGAGATAAAGTTCCTAGATGAAATAAATGACTGCTTCTTGGTTCATGAACCGACCAGAGGGGAAGCCATATTGGACGTAGTCCTTAGTGGAACACCAGATCTGGTGCAAGAGATAAGGGTGTTGGGGCCACTTGGCAATAGTGATCATAGCATGATTGCATTTGATTTAATTAGTTGAGGAGGGATGGTAAGGAAATCCACAGTGCTACCTTTTAACTTTCGAAAGGGAGACTATGATAAAATGAGGAAAATTGTTAAGAAAAAGCTAAAAGGAGTAGTTGCAAAGGTTAAAGACTTACATCAAGCTTGGGTGTTGTTTAAAAATACTATCTTTCTAAGAATATATACATATGGGGGTCTCCTACCCTGTGTGGTATTTTTGCTTTATCTCCCCCTCTAATTGGGGACTAATGATGTCACTCTATTTTTCTTTGCATGATGTTTTCTTGATATTGATTGTTGTGCATCTTTTCTGTACAAGCGTGTTGCTTGGTTTTTGTTATTTGAAAATTCAGAAATAAATAATTAAAAAAAAATACTATCTTGGAAGCCCAGACTAGCTGTATTCCACGCTTTAAGAAAAGTGGAAGGAAGTCCAAAAAACTGCCAGCATGGTTTAAAGGTGAGGTCAGAGAGACTGTTGTTGCCAAAAAAGCATCTTTCAGGAAATGTAAAAAAAAGCCAAATGACAAAAACTGGAAACAGCACAAGCACTGGCAAGTTAAATGCAAGGCGTTTTTTGTCTGCACAGTAAGATCTTCAGTGTGTTCAGTTCTGGCGGTTTTTACAGCACCACTTGCACTTATGTTTTATGTACCATGTAAAAAAAATTTTTAAACAAGCAATCAAGATTAGATTTTAACGCGCCGATTATTTACTATTCTTCATTTCATATAACTATATATTTTGCAGTATATTCATTGGGCACACTATCATTAATTTTCTTTAAAAAAAAAAAGGTTTTTGTCCATGCTTCTAGTCCGCGGTGACAGTTCACGAATAGTATGGTTCGGCTCCTTTTAAATCTTCTACATATTCCTTTTAGCCACGTTTTTAGGATTACTTGTTTTGACATATGTTTTCTAAATGATGTTTTTTAATCATTACTTTTAAATCATAGTTTTTATCTTCACTCTAGCATTACATCAAGACAGTTTCTTTTTAGACACCTGTATATATTTATAATCCTCTTCTCCTGATTAGTTACACAATGGTTAGGATTAGTTACACAATTCAGTGTATTTATTTTCACTCAGCCTCTTGATTAACTCTACAGGCATATCTTCTTTTCTTGCTGTCTTTAGCGATACTAAGTTTTTTTAGAGAGTTTCAAGACAGTAAGTTTTTGTTTTTATTACGCAATATGTTAGTTTTGTTACAGTTTTTCATTTTTATGTTATATTTTAGTTTTGTTAGTTACAACACAGTTTTATCTTGCAAGAGCCAGTTGTTGCCAGCTCATGGTGTTATCTACAACATAAGAGGATTTATGTTTAGGGTCTCTGTACCCACAGTGCTTGAATGTGAGTAACATGTTGTTTCTATATCTGTACATTGAATTTTACATTACTTGATACTTCAATTTTGCCCTGCGTCTTCTGTGCATATATTTCTTTTACATAATTGTATATATGTGGTTTTACTTATTTATTAGTGATATTGAATAATTATTGTTTTTATTGTAAAAAAAATTTATTGTTACATTTACATATTTTAATTGTTACCAACATGCCCACTTAATTTTAATTTGTTTGGTTTATTATGTTTTCAATGTGGTTTCCTTTGTATTTAAGTACCCACCCCCCGAAGAAGGCATCTGCCGAAACGCGTTGGGGATCAATAAAGCACTTGTGCTCATCCTTTGCTCTTGCTTCTTGTGTACTGCTGGGTGTTTTTTGCAAGAGGTTCTTGCTCTTTTTGTGCTTTCCTACTTGTGCCACCAGTCATTTAACCCAGGCCCTTGTGATTGTTTCCACTGCCAGGCCAAAGCTACCCTTGCGGCCAGTAGCAGCTTAGCCTGCAGGCATCTTTGATATCTTTGTTTTTTAATATAAGTCCTTTTTCCCCTCCTGTGATCACTTCGACCACTGACCTTGGTGCTAGATCCGCCATTTCCATGGTAAGCCAATAAGCTTCCAGAGGGTGATGATAAAAGACACACAGCACCTTAATCACCATTGCCCTGTAGTATCTTCATAGCTCGGGGAAATTCACCCCCCCCCCCCTGTTCTCTTTGGTGGATCAGGCATTTGACCCCTATCTTAGTTTTCTTCTCCCTCCCCCCCCCAAATACAAAATGTACTATTAAGTGCCTTTCCCATCTTCCCAGGGTGCTAGCTGACAGATTTATTGGGAGCTGCCCAAACATAAAAAGGAATTTTGGAATAACATTCATCTTAATTGCTGCTAATCTGCCGAGCCAGCTCAAATGGAAGGCTTTCCAATTCCGCAGGTTAGCCTCTGTTTCGCATTAACAGGGGGTAGTTTAGGCAATACAGATCAGCTGGATCCCCTGATATATTTACCCCTAGAGTTTGATTTTTGTGGTGGCCCATCTGAAGCGGAAATCAACAATTTCTTTCTGTGATAAACTCTCCAAATGTAGAGCTTCTCTCTTCCCTTGGTTAACCTAGAAGCCAGAAAGCTGTGAGAAGGTTTCATTCTCCTTCAACAATCCCAGTAAAGATTCAACAGGGTTTCTCATGAATATTAGGGTGTTATCTTCATTTAATAGGATCTTATGCTCCTATCCTCTGACCTTTATTGGGCGAATCTGTTCGTTCCCTCTGATCCGTGTTGCCAGGGCTTCTATCACTATAGCAAAAAGCATGGGGAATAATAGGCAGCCTTGTCTCGTGCCTGTAAATAGCCTAAAAGTTTCTAAAGCATCGCTATTGACCAGCATTCTAGCTGCCTGAGCCATGTATAATGCCCATACCCCATTAATAAACCCTTCCCCCAATTTGAATTTTGCCATTACAGCAAAGAGAAACTCCCATTCCACCCAAACAAAAGCCTTTTCAACATCTAATGCTATGCATAGCACCAATTCCTATTGTTCTTTTGCCCAGGTCATAATATCCACTGCCCTCCGGATGTTATCTGATATTGCCCGGCCTTTAATAAAACCTCATTGATCAGGGTGGATGAGTTATGATAGTATTCTCTCTAAATGGCGAGCTAACATTTTTGCAAATAACTTAGCATCACAGTTTATTAGAGCTATGGGGCAATAGCTCCCGCACTGGTCTGGTGGCTTACCATCCTTATGCAAAAGGATCAGGTTTGCCAATGCCATAGAGGCAGGCAGTGGTTCGCCTCTTACCGCTCCGTTAAACATGCTCTCTAATAGGGGCGCGAGCTCTGTTTTTAACAGGTGATAAAATTCGGGAGGGTATCCATCCTCCCCCACCGCCTCTCCCTTCGGGAGGGATTTTATTGCCGCAATCACCTCTTCTTCCATGATAGGTTGGCACAGGTGCACTGTGTTCCCTTCTTCCAATTGAGGGAGCTGCAATGTCTCCAGGAAACTCACTATCCTTTTATCTCCTGGGTCCTGCAATTCTCCCATCAAGCGAGTCGCCCATTTTTTCCTTAGATGCCAGCCAGGCCAGTAACTTCCCTGCTCTCTTCCCTTGCTCCATGTAATTACGCTTTTTCAGCCTAAGCAAGTGGGTGATTATGTCAGCATCCAGTGGCTGAAGCTATTCCCAGTTTTTTTGCCACCCCCTTTGCTCCCATTGCTATGTGTCCTTTTTGCAATTGACCTACTAATTCAGCCAATCTAAGATGTTCCTTTTCCCTTTCCCTTTTTTTTTTGTTGCAGTTTGCAACAGGATACCTCTTAAATAGGCCTTCCCTGCATCCCACAATATTCCCTCGGGTGTGTCCCCTGTGTCGTTTTCCTTCAAACATGTACCGCTTTCTGTCTTCAGCTGCCCTATTATATCATCCTGTTGCAGTAGTAATACCTTTTCTCGCCACCAACTGTGTTGCGCCCTCATCCCCCTTCCCTTTGGGATCCATCTAACTTCTACCACCCAATGATCCACCATCACTATTGGGTGTATTTGCACATCCTTAAAGTTCTGGGTCTGGTCCCTTCTGGTCAGCACATAATCTAGTCTGGAGTGTGTTTCTGTTCTTGGGGATAGCATGTGTATTACCTACTATTTTCATTTTGCTGTTGCCACATATCTACCAGCCCCCATTTCTGCATGGTATCCCGCAGTTCCTTTCCCTCCCGGTGGTACGTGTGAGCAACATAGTTGAATCTGTCTAATTTCCCAAAGGCACAATTCAAATCTCCCACCACAAATCAATTCCCCTTGGCCTCCTTCCCAAAGAGCCCCATTGCATCTTCAAAAAATTCCCCCTTATTCCCATTAGGGGCGTACATTTTTAGAAAGGACACCTCTGCTGTCTCTACCCTCCCAGTAACCCATACCACCCACGCTTGTGTGTCTCCCCCCCCCCCCCCTCGGAGGTGTATTAGTGTATTTAATGAATGGGAACATTTTATGGATTAGTATGGTCACTCCCGCACTTTTTTGAGTTAAAGGCAGAGTAAAACAGTTGTTCATATCCCCCAGCGCATAGTTTCTCATGTTCGTGGGTTGTCAATGTGTTAAATGCTGCAGGCATGTCATCCACTGACTCCGGGCTGCTCTGCGCTACTTGGGTCTGTTCTGTCTCTTCTACTCTCCTAGGGTTTCCCCCTTGGTCCACTTGTGATGTCAGTGCTAAGTTGTTGCGGTCTCCCTGTTTTTGGCCATACTCATCTGGATACTTCTCCTTCTCTTTGTTCTTTATATCAGCGACTTCCTCAATTTTTAGTCAGGATCCTACTTCCTCTGGCATATTGAAAAACGTATGCACCCCATTCACCACTACAGTTAGGCATGCTGGGTACCAGAGAGCAGCCTTAATTCCCGCCTTTGTCACATAGTCCCTGCTCTTCAGTAATTCCTTCCGGCGGCAGACTGTCTCCGTTGCTAAGTCTGGAAAAATCATTATGCGCCATGATTTGTATTCCACATAAGCAGTCTACCTGGCCTAAAATCCCTGTCTGGGAACTGCAGAAGCTTCACTATAAAGGCCCTCGGCCTGCTGGTGCTCTCCGGTTTGGGCCGCAGCTCTCGGTGGGCCCTTTCCCCCAGGAAGTGGGCAACCAGAGAAACATGCCTCTAATAGGTCTCTCACAAATGTGATTGAGTCTGTGCCCTCCTCCCCCTCCGGGATGCCAAAAATGCGCAGATTAGATCGGCGATCTCTATTTTCTTGATCTTTCATCTTTGCAGACATCCGGCTCACTTGTTTTTACGGCACGTTCACTTCTGCCTGCTGGCCCTGCTGGTTATCCTCTGTCACTCATTCTAGATTCTGCCTCTTCTAAATGAGTCCCCAGCACTACAAACTTTTCATCTATTTTTTTAACACGTAGTCCGCTATTTCAGCTTTAGTGGCTCTGATTTCTTGCAGCCCTGTCATTAAGGTGGGCTCCTGCTCCAGGCCTCCTTCTTCTTGCTCACTAGCCGCTGAGGAGGATGGCGACAAGGCCCATGAAGAGGTGCTGTACACCGTTGTCAGAGGCTTAGCTTTGACCGTGTACATGTCCCGTAAGGTCTTTGTGGCTTTCATTTTGACTGATTTCGGCAGTGTGCTGGCATTCTCTTTTTCTCTTTTTTGCTGGATTTGGGAGGGTTTTTTTTTGGTGTTTTTTGCAGGGAAGGGAGAGAGCTGTATTCACCAGCGTCTGCTCACCTCACCGTCCAGACCAGAAGCCCCCAGGAGAGTCTCTTTCTATTGAAAGCAAGCTCTGCTATGAGGGGCCATAGGTTGAGGGTGAAAGGGGATAGACTCAGAAGTAATATGCGGAAATATTTCTTTATGGAAAAAGTGGTAGATGTGTGGAATAGTCTCCCAGTGTAGGTGGTAGAGACGAGGATAGTATCTGAATTCAAAAAGCATGGGACAAACACAGAGGATCTCTAGAAGAAAAAAGAGGACTATTGTAGTTGATATGGAAGAGCAGACTAGATAGGCCATGTAGTATTTTTCTGCCATCATATTTCTATATTGCTATTTCTCCTGAATTTTGTGCTAGTAATTTATAAAAACATAAATATGTATGGGACCCTTTTACTAAACTGTGATAAAGTTTTGCACATACTTTGCTTCAACTGCAACAATTAACGTGCAAAGGCTGTGCGGTAATATTTGGGTGCGTGCCCAGCATATTCTCTACAATTACTACAGTGAAAGGCCTTTACCGCTTATTGCATATTAACAGTTAACACGGATTCACTTAATGCCTCCTCTTGAGGGAGGCAGTCTGTACATCTGAGTTAAGTTCCATGGTCATTCTTCACCTATAACCTGCCCACTTCCCACCCCCTTGCACAGTGTGCAGTTAACCTGTTAATTAGTGCACACTGTCATGCCAGTATGGTAACAGTTATTGCACACTGACAGCATGGGCTAATTTTCAGACTAACTGCTTAGCACACTTTAATAAAAGGGCCCCTATGTTTCTTTATATAATATTATAAAATTAGGCACCGTTCACACTTAGGTGATCTGATATATAAAATGACTGTCTCGGTGGCTGTCATCGGTTAGACATATGTGTAAGTGGCAGTGCATCTGGAATGCCCCAATCCCATCCCTTTTTTGGATGGATAATTTTAGCCATATGACAGTTTAAATGTGCAAAGTTATCCATTCAACATCTGAGATTTTTGTTGCTGTATAAGCACATCTGTGGGGAGCCCCATTGCTGACCACATGTGCTTTTGAATATTGATGCAAACATGTACTTCTTTCACTCTCATCCAGATATTTCATATGAAATTGTTCAGTTTTCCCAAGTAACTGTAATATGTTGGATGGTTAATTTGTATTAAAAAGGACACATGGAAGCTATTCATGGGGTGGAGGCATTCCCAGGGACAGTGTTAAAACAGGATCAGAATAACATGCATAGTTATGTATTTTTGAAAACTGAACATACAGCTTTAGTCCAAAAAAGTAGCAGTGCAAAAAATAGGACCGGTATTTGCAGGTACTTCCACTTTAAAAGCTGATGCAAAATCTACAGGTAAAAATATGAAATAGAACCATTTGCCTCTTGCCTTTGCCTCTGATGTACAAGAAGCACGGCTAAAGACAACAGCTCAACCTGTCACGTGTCCCTATCCCCAGCCACGTGCTTAGGTGATTAGGATTGCCATTTTAGTCTTCTTTAAAGGGTTTGAAAACTATTTCCTTCAGGAGCAGTGCCCTCTGGGAGTGGTAGTTTCCCTCTTAAAAAGGATAGTCATGGAGACATCGAGTGAAGGCAAACATGACACAGTTTAATTCCCCAAACTATGCACAAATAAGGTTAAAACGCAAAGTATCTGGATATTTCCTCCAGGACAAAAAGTACAGAAGATATTTACATCCTTAAGCTGAGTAATTTCTCAAAGGCATTAAACAGAAACAGATGTTTCATCAGTCAAAACAGGCAAACCAAAAGTACAGCTTCTTAGGTTCAGCAAAGTAAAGAATGTCTTTCTGCTTCCTTAGTGAGATAATATACAGTGCTGTGCAAGCTTGTCTTACTTAACCTGGTTCCTACCTTAGCAAGGTTAAGTTTTCTTGGTAGTGCTTTTTCCCAAAAGCATTTACTCAGGCTGCTACTCCTTAACCAAGGATTCAGTAGCCTCTGCATGACACAGTCCATTGGCAGTTCAGTAATCAAGGGATCTGGTTCATTATACTCCACTTGCATTTCCTCCTGCTCTGGAATTATAATATCCTGCACTGAGCCCTCATGACCTGCCTCTGGTGGAATTCTTGCTGAGGATTCCTGTAACTCCCTCCAGGACTTCTCTACCCGGTAAGGAATATGGAGAACTGTATCACTGAATATCTTTCTTTGGTTCTCTTGCCCCAGTTCCTCTCTGAGGTTTAACCACGGCTCTCTGTTGGAGGCTGGGTTCTTCTGCCTCCTGGTTTGAAACCTAGGCACCCACCTCTGAGTGTTGTGAACCTCTCGGTCAGGAACAGAGGTTTGGAACCTGCCCTGCTCTCTCCGCCTGAGCAGCTCTTGCCTGGTTTCCCTTGTGCCAGACTCTTTCCAGGTCCTTCTTCTTTCCTCTGCTTGGAACTTTCTTTCTGGGAACTTCCAGCTCAATTTCCAGTCCTGCTCTAAGTCTGTCTCTGACTCTGTCTTCCTGGACTCTCTCCTTGAGTGTTTGCTTGCTCTGCTCTTCCCTTCTGAGCAACCTTTTCCTCCTGAGCAGCTCTTCTCCCCTCTGCTTTTCCCTAAGCAGGGTTTATAAAGGTGCTTCCTTGGTAGCGTTTCTCTCTGCCTTAACAGGTGTTCATAATCATGCTCCAAGCCTGCTACTCCATCAGCAGAGCTTGAGTGTGGCAGCCTAGCCTCAGAAACTTTAAGCTTGCTCTGAAGCCTGTGCACTGCTGGAATGTTTTTAAAGGTACAATCACTGATTTTCTCTAACTCTGCAGGCTCACCAGTGCCTTCCTCATCACAAACCATAGAAGTGATGGGGAGAACATCTGGATGGATGCACAGGCCAGTCCTTTTTTTAAAAATATTTATTTGATTTTACAATTTAACAATTCACAATCAAATGTGACAGAAAAACAAACTTAGGAAAAAGGATTAAATTCCCCCATCAATAATAGGAAAAAAGAAGGTTCATCTAATACAGCCCACAAGTAACAGGAACTGAAGATCCAAGACAAAGTAAAAAAGAAAACAGATTTTGGGGGCGGAGACTGGTCGTTGGTGAAGATGGAAGTGTAAGAGCTGAGATCCAGAGGGCATTTGGAAAGAATCCTGACTTCTGCTGTCTTTATTCATATACTGTAGTTCCTACCTACTTGGTTATTATTTGATTCCGGATATGTCTGGCCCCAAACCGACGCAGCTGGAGTACCAAGTTTCTCAAAACACCAGCGCAAAGAGAACCAAAACGGAACCTCTCTCTCCTCACAAAATGGCGGTCATCCAAGACTGTCCTGAGACTTTGCAGGAGCTCCTGGATGAGATTCGGGCAGTCAAAGACCTGGTCAAGTCTAACGGAGAGTCACTATGTGCAATGGAAGAAGATATCAACGCTTTGAGAACTTCCATGGAAGCAATCACGACTCGTTTTGCTTCACATGGGGAAAGGTTCAAGGCCATTGAGAAGCAGGCCAAGCTGATACGATCATTACAAAGAGAGGTGGAAGATGGCAACAACCGTTCACGGAGAAATAATATAAGAATACTAGGAGTACCTGAGGGTGCAGAGGGTCATGACATGGTGTCCTTCCTGCAGGACATGATTTCAGATGTGTTAAAATTGCAGTTTATTATGCCATTCGAAATTGAGCACGCCCATAGAGTGCCTACTCAATCCGTGGTCACGGGCAAACGTCCATGCCCAATCATTTTAAAAGTGCTGCGCTTTCAGCAAGTAGTGCAAATAATGGGAGCTGCCAGAGCACTTTAGAATTTGGAATACCAGGGACATAAACTCTTGTTCTTCCCAGATTTTGCAAAGGCGATGGTAGATCGAAGAAAGAGTTTTATGGCGCTGCGTCCACGCTTGTTGCAGCTGCATGCCCATTTTGGGCTGCTCTATCCTGCTCGCTGCATAACCAAACCAAGACTTTTGAAGATCCAGGGGAGTTATATGCATTTCTGGAAAATAAGGAGGCACCTCCCCAATGCCCCAACTACGGCGACTGTGCTACAGGAGACAGAGGCTGCATACTTTCTCTAGTCACAAGAAAATCAGCCAACATTTTAGGGTCATAAAAAGTAGAAATCTTATCATAGGTTACTACACAAACAGAAGGAAATTTAAGAACAAACGTAAGCCCCAAAGACTGGGTCCTGACCCATAAGACCAGGAACCCCTGTCACCATTTCTGAGTATGCTAAGACATATCAGGAAGAATATGTATACAAGATCCTAAAAAGGGCTTATTCATAGCATGAAAATACAATTTAAAAACTGCATTTCTATCAAATTCCAAGACAAAAGTCAAAATAAGTGTAGTTCTTTGGGTAATGACCTACAGTGATGATTCCAGAAACTGTCAAGTTGGCAGCGAATGAATTTTAGTGCACTGCTGGAGGGGGTAACCCTCACCCTGCGGCAGATACTGGGCCCTCACCAACGGAGGCAAGTTCCCACAGTCCATCCCCAAACATGCAATGAGATACTTCCTGGCCATTTCAACAGGTGGGACCAGAGGGGACTTAGGAAAATTTAGTAGACGCAAATTATTATGCCTTACTTGATTTTCCAGATATTCATACGTTGTGCCGCAATAGTGCAGTCTTTCATCACCATATCAGTCACAGCCTGCTGATTGTCCACTGTAGACTCCACAATACCCATTCTCACAGACAGATCCTCCATTGCCTTAGAGTGGTCTAAAACAGCTTGGGAAACCACTTTTGTATCACCAAGAGCTTGAATTGACAAAGTTTGAAGGGAAGCATTGAAGCCCTGTATTGCAGTCCACAGAGACTCCATCGTCATTGCCTTAAGTCTTTGTACCTCTCCCACAGTTCCATGGAATGCCAACTCACCCCGTTCAGCCACAGTGGACTCCACAGATCTCTCCAGGGTTGCAAGTCCTCCACTAATTACTCTCCCCTCGCTGGCAGCGTACCTCCTGGTGAAGCCCCTGAGCCCACCACTTGGGACCGTGAAGGCTCCAAAACATCGGCTGAGGACAGGTTTCCAGGATTAGGAGGTGGCGTCCACATCACAGGGCTCAGAAAAACCCAGTCATAGCTGCCCGAGATACTCCCCCCGGGCGGAGCTGAGGGGGCTGAAACTTGAGACGTGGGTAGTATACCAATGGCATCCAGCGTTGCCTGCTGCGAAGTCAGAGGAGGAACGCCGTCCGAGAGAATCAGTCTCCCCGTCCCCTTCCTTTTCCCTATGACTAGAGGAAAGGAAGCCTCAAAACATGCAGGCAGCAGGAACAGCTCTCAGGTGCGTCTCACCCACGGGCATTCGAAAGCTCTATCTTGGATCTCTTTGAGGGTGAAGCCAGTCCTTTTATAAATTTCATACAGTATATTTTACAGTGGTTTCAAACCAGTTTTATATACACTATATATAAGCCATTTTTCAGTTTAGAGCATAAGAATTGCCATACAAGGTGAGACTAAAGGTCTATCAAGCCCAGTATCTCGCTTCCAGCATTGGCCAATCCAGGTTACAGGCACCTGGCAAAATCCCCAAAAAGTAGCCAGATTCCACTGGCTTTCCCCAAATCTACCTTGGTAAGTTAAGCTTCTTAAAACACAGTTACACTAATTGCTTTTACCACATCCTCCAGCACTGAATTCCAGAGCGTAACAACTATGTTTTGAGTGAAAAGAAATATTTTCTTCTGTTTGTTTTAAATGTAGGGCGGAATATTCACAGCGATTAACGTGGTTAGCAGAATTGCAAACTGCGTTAATCGCACTGAGCAGGACATTCAGCGGCACATAGTTGGTTCGTGCTACTAAATAGCCCCCTTACAACCCTGCAATAATTGATTAGCATCAGGGTGTTCTGGTGTCACCAAAGATACCGGTCAGCAGTGATATTCAGCAGCTGTCCTAACTTTAGTCGCTTTAGTTAGCAAGGCAGCAGTTGAATATCGATGCTGCTGCAGCACTACCCAGCAAACCTGGATATTCAATTCTGCTGGCTGGATATGACCCCGACATTGAATATTCAGATCTTAGTTAAAGCGACGATGGCTAGACGCTTTAACAGTGCAGGTAGCCGTCACTGAATATCAGTCCCTTACAGTAGTACTTAGTAATTTCGTTCCATGTCCCCTAGTCTTTATGTTTTTTAAAAGCATGAACAATGGTTTTGGGTTGACCTGTCCAACGCTACTCAGGATTTTATAGACCTCTATCATATCTCCCCTCAGCCATTAAAGATCATATCATAAGCACATTGTGTAAGAACGATACCAGGAACAAAGCATGAGAGCTCTGCAGTATAACAATCTGTAATATTTTGGTCAGTCATGGGTTTTTGGCGTGCTTTTGCAGACAGTTGCAGAAGCATAGAAATGAGCAACGTATTGGTTCTTCCTTCCTTCAGAATAAAAATGAAAATAGCCTCTAGATACATTGCTGTTTCAGTACTTTTTCTCTGCAATTTTTATTTTATGGTCTTTGAGAGAAAAAACAATCTGTGTGTTAAAACATTAAAAGCTACCTTTGCTTCATAGATTTTATAAACATACACATAGCTACCATCAGATAGCCTGCTGGGCATTACTGGTGGGGGAGGAGGGTGGAGAGACATCAGGAGGCAAATCAGACAGTTGCAGAGCGGAAGGGAAATGAGTGGGAGCAGTATAACTATGACTTTGCATCAGAAAACTGCTCCTGTATCACTCTGAAAGCTAAACAAATGGGTGTATGCATAGTTTCTCTCTGAATCTTTTCCCTCTTTAAACTATTGTAGACAACAGAGACAGTGTTTTGAGAAAACTGCAGGACGGCAACGCTGATCTGTTTCTGGCACAGTGGGAGCCTGCTTGTATAGAAGTTGTGTATTAAAAGTCAAGTTACTTTTTTTTGTCACTTCTTTATTCGCATGTACTTACCGGTATGTATAAATTTATGAACAATTGAAAAAAAAAAAAGTCAAGTTACTGTGAGACTTGCATGCTGGTCTGAGTGGTGGCTTTCCATTGCAAAATAGGTCTGGATCTAAATCCAGTTTCGGGTTGAAATACTGTATGTGCTTCTCATGAACCCAGATGGTTCTACTAGTAGTATCTGAAAGAGAACAAAATATCATTCATAGGGCAATTTTTGAAACATTTTGGACACTTTAGACAAAGCGATGGGGGCCAGATGGGATACATCCGAGAATACTGAAGCAACCCGGGGAAGTTCTGGCGACTTCACTGTCTGATCTTTTTAATGCCTCTTTAGAGTTGGGAATGTTCCCAAGGTACTGGAGAAGGGCGCATGAGGTCCCTTTACACAAAACCAGAAGTAAGGATGAGGTTAGGACCTACAGGCCAGTTAGTCTGACCTCTGTGGTGAGTAAATTGATGGAATTGCTGCTAGAAAACAGGATGGTGAAGTTTCTGGAATCAATGGATTGAGGGATCCAAGGTAGCGTGGTTTTACTAGAGGCAGGTCTTGTCAGACAAAGCTCATTAATTTTGTTGACTGGGTTAGGGTTGCCAACTTTTTGAAAGAAAGAAAACCTGTCACCTGTGGCTAGCCATGCTCTGCCCATGCATTCTCCCTGCCCCGCCCATAAAAATAATTTCAGAGAGGGCAATGCTGCAGTCTTTAACAAGGGGTGGGGGGGGGAACAAGAGGTTGAACTCTTCAGCAGCTATTCAGCCACAGTCCCCTTCTCAGGCCCCTCCAACACACATATGCTCTTCCATATGGCATTAAATCCAAACATATATTCTGCATCCACCAAACCCCACCCCCGGCCCCTTCCCCAACAATCTGTGCAGAGCAGAGTTAGAACCTTCCCGATAAAATATATCATATGAGAAAAAAACTCTCTCAATACCAAGCATATTGTGAACAAATCAGGGCCAGCCTCAGAGTTGATTCAAAGTGCTGGCACCCTAAGCAAATCTTAACCCATATGCCTCCCCCTGGCTGTCAGAATTTATTATTTTGCTTTGAATGCCCTACACTCTACTGACCCCCAGAAGCGATCACTAGGTTGCCTGATAGTATTAATTCCAGGGCCAGCCTAACCGAAAAGTAATTCGGAACCAAGAGCACATCTACTATGCCAGTACAAATGTCCAAAACTCACACAAGGACCCTATGTAGAAAAAGACAGCGCCGTAAATATTGCAGTGGGTCCTAAAACATCAAGCCAGATTACTACACATTCTTATAAAGAAATTTCATGCTAACAGAATACCCAGTCTTGGTCTCCCTTCCACATTATAGATAGGTCTTCGTCAATAAGTGAGCACAAAGTGAAAATAGAAATATGTAGACAAAAATTAAACCAAGACCTCAGAAAGCCCGATTCTGCCTGCAGTGCCACCGAAACAGAAAGAAATGCATTTCCCCTTATAATGTACAAAACAAAAGACACTAGATATCAGGACTGGCAGTAGGAGGGAAACAACCAGGACAATTGCATATTCCCAGCAGACCCAGCACAAGAAAATGCAAGAGCACTGCGCGGGACCTGCATTTAGACCAGGGGTCTCAAACTCAAATTGCTTTGAGGGCCGAATGAGGACTTGTAAAGTAACCCGGGGGCCGCATAAGACACGGGCCTCATTTGCATAAGGGGCCTCATTTGCATAAATATTTGCATAATGTTGCATAATGAGTGCATGGATAAAGAAAGACTAGAAAATTTCTATATTACTATAATCCAGTGCCAACCGCCAGGCACATTAGGAACTACTACTAACACTGCCCATTTGGAACCCATAGCAAACCCCCCGTATCATAACAGCACTACCAGGACTCACAAAGCACCAGACCCTACCTATCAAAAGGCAACACTGCAAATATTAAATCAATACATTTCAGAGAACAATACATGACCTACTGGGAAAAGAGAACAAGTAGCAATGTCAAATAGGAATTACACAGAATACCTCAGCACTGTAGAAATAAAACTATAAATAATTTCTTGTACCAAAGCACAGACATTAATGATGCACATTTCCCAGAGCTGACATATTCCAGTTAATAAATTCAAAATAAAGAGATATTTTTCTACCTTTTGTGCATTTTTTTTCAGTTGCAATTGCTCCAGCCACTTCTGGTTTCTTCGTGTCTTCTGCTATCTCCATCGTCTGCTGTCCATTTGTCCTTTCTTCTCTCTTCTAGTTTTTTTCCATTCTCTCTCTCTACATCTGCTTTAACATACTAATCTTTCTCCTTTTGCTCTTTCCTCATTCCTATTTCATCCACTCAAATTTTACCCCTCCATCCTCAATCCCCACTTACTCTCCCAATACCTGGCCAATTGTAGATTTGTCTTCTCTTCCAGACAAAATATTTTTCCCCTCTCCATTTCACTTTCCCAGCTCCATCCCATTCTAATCCTCCCCCAACATCAGCTCCCTTCTAGTTCCAGCCCCACCCAGCATCTGCTCCTTTCTAGTCCCTGCATCAGTCCATTTCCAGTCCTATCCTAGCCTCACCATCAGCCCATTTCCAATCCTGGCCCCCCGGCAGCCCATTTCCAATCCTAGCTCCCTCCCCTCACAGCCCATTTCCATTCCAAGCCCCCCTCCCCATCAGCCATTTGCAGTTCAAGCCCCCCTTCCACTCAGCCCATTTCCAGTCCTAGCAACCCCCCCAGCCCATTTCCAGTCCTAGCCCCCACCATAGCCCATTACCAGTCATAACCCCCCCTGCCGATAGCCCACTTCCAGTCCTAACCACCATCTGCCCATTTCCAGTCCTAGCCCCCACCATAGCCCATTACCAGTCATAACCCCCCCTGCCAATAGCCCACTTCCAGTCCTAACCCCCATCTGCCCATTTCCAGTCCTAGCCCCCACCATAGCCCATTACCAGTCATAACCCCCCCTGCCAATAGCCCACTTCCAGTCCTAACCCCCATCTGCCCATTTCCAGTCCTAGCCCCCACCATAGCCCATTACTAGTTATAACCCCCCCCAGCCCATTACCAGTCATAACCCCCCCTGCCAATAGCCCACTTCCAGTCCTAACCCCCATCTGCCCATTTCCAGTCCTAGCCCCCACCATAACCCATTACTAGTTATAACCCCCCCCAGCCCATTACCAGTCATAACCCCCCCTGCCAATAGCCCACTTCCAGTCCTAACCCCCATCTGCCCATTTCCAGTCCTAGCCCCCACCATAGTCCATTAACAGTTATAACCCCCCCCAGCCCATTACCAGTCATAACCCCCCCTGCCAATAGCCCACTTCCAGTTCAGTCAGCCCCTCCATAGCTCATTACCGGCCAACAAAAAACCCCCCAAAACCCTGGCTTCTGCCGTTGCCGCCGTGGCAGCAGCAGAATCAATTGTCAAATTAAAAAAAAAAACTGACTTCTGCTGCTCAAGCAGCTGTCCTGCGGCCCCTTTCCCTCTGCCCGGAGATCCGACTCTGCTCTATCAGCGGCGTGCTTTTCAAGCCGCGACTAGAGTATTCCCCTATCGCGCGGTTTTTCAAGCCGCGCGAGAGGGGAATACTCTCTTCGCGGCTTGAAAAGCACGCCGCTGAGAGCAGAGTCGGATCTCCGGGCAGAGGGAAAGGGGCCGCAGGACAGCTGCTTGAGCAGCAGAAGTCAGTTTTTTTTTAAAAATTTGACAATTGATTCTGCTGCTGCCACGGCGGCAACGGCAGCAGCAGAAGCCAGGGTTTTGGGGGATTTTTGGTTTTCCGCCGTCGCGGGCCGCACAAAGTTGTCTCGCGGGCCGCGTGTTTGAGACCCCTGATTTAGACCATGCGCATACTGAGACGGCTCTGCTGTGTCCCACCCCATCTGATGATGTCTGATGTTAGAGAAGGACGGGACGTGGCAGAGACGTCTCAGTGAGCATGCATGGTTTAAACGAAGCCTTGACAGATTTTCTTGGAATCTAGGAGCCAGCCTAAAAATCTAGGAGCCAGCCGCCGAAACGTAGGTCACAGTGCATGCCCCTCCCCCCCAAAAAAGGTGTATCGCAGTTACTTTTTTAGGTTTTAGGGCCTGAGTTGCTAAGACTGTTTCCCCATTTTCCATGGTAAAATGCTTACTAAATCAGGCTCTTAATGGGCCACTGCATAGTGCCAACAAAAGAAGATGAACCCGTTCCTCCTCTCCCTCCCTCCCTCCCCCCCACCCCCACTGACCCATTAAGCTACATCTGTGTGTGTGTGTGTGTATGCGTATGTGTGGTGTGAGATGGGGTGCCTGTGAGTGTGTGGTGTGGAGGTGGGGGAGCCTGCGTGTGGGTGGTACAGAGGTAAGGGTTCCTGTATGCATGTGTGGTGGGAAAGGGATGCACCTTTGCACATACACATTGTGTCTTTTACTTCCTATACATTCATCAATTCCCTCCCCAACCCCTCTCCTGCTGTCCCTCCCCCATCCCCAGATTCTTCCCTTCAACTTCCCCCCTGCCCTCCATTCCCAGAAATGCTGAAGTGGCCAGGAGAGATGCACTGACTGCACAGCCTGCCAAAAGAAAAAGTTACTAAGTTTGCTTCACAAACGGCTGAATAAATTAAAGGTTCAGCCCTCTGTGCAGCAAACTAGATAACCTTTCTTTTTTTGGCAGGCTGTGCAATCACTGATCACAGACAAAAGAGCCAGTGACTGCCTGTGGGGATCTTAACCTCTGCGAGCAATTACTGGCTCTTCCAGCCGCAATCCCACAACCGTTTCTGCACGTCTGCCCATGGGTGTTCGGATTCCCACAGGCAGACATAGGAGCGATCGGCAGTCACCAGAAAGCAGGAACTTCATTAGCCGGTTTTACTGTGCTGCCGGCTGCCAACATGTAAAACTGGCTGGGTTGGCCTAAAACCAGTTGGTTACTAACCCTAGACTGGGTGACCAGAGAGTTAGACTGAAGTAGAGCCCTTGATGTGGTGTACTTAGATTTCAGTAAAGCCTTTGACACTATTCTGCACAGGCGACTTATACATAAATTGACTGCCCTAGGGCAGTGCAATACAATGTGGGCCTTTGAGTCAATGCTGACTCCTGGCAAGCCAGCAGCTCCTGTTTTTTCTTGGCAGTGTGACTGGAAGCAGTTTGCCAGGCCTTTCTTCCAAGGCAGTGGAGGATTAAGTGACTTGCCCAAGGCCACAAGGAGTGCTAGTGGGAACTGAACCCTGCTCTTGTGGTTAACAAGCCAGTGCTCTAATGGTTAGGCTACTCCTCCACTCCCCTAGGATTAGACCCTAAAGTGCTGGACAGGGTTAGAAATTGGTAGAGTGCAAGGTGGTAAAGGGTATAGGTAAATGGATCTCACTCTGAGGAGAAGGATGTTACCAGTGGTGTGCCACAGGGATCTGTTCTTAGTCTGATTCTTTTTCACATTTTTTTAGTGATATTGCAAAAGGACTATCGGGTAAGGTCTTCCTCTTTGTGGATGATCCCAAAATCTGCAGTAGAGTAGACACCCAGGAAGGTGTAGTAGATAACATGAGGAGGGAACTAGCAAAATTTGAAGAATCAGAACTAATTTCTGTTTGTAATTTGTATTATCTTCCTTTGAGATCATTGACCACGGTTCTTAAGGGAGGAGTACAGGTGGTTGCAGGATCTGCAGAATTAAAGTTAAAAGGGTTTCTCGCGTCTTCTAAGGACAAAATTTTGTCCAGAGCTAGCTTCGTTGTTTCTTTTTCTTCAAAATTAGATAAAGGATTAAGAAAGTCTATTTTTCTAAAAAAGAATCTTTGGGACCCCTGTAGCTGCTGTACTGAAAAGGTCCTTCCCACATGTTAACTTCATTCGGAGGAGGCATTAAGTGCACCCGCATTTAACTGCAAAATTGACAGCATGTGGCAGGGGCCATGTGCTAACCATAATGCGCAGTCTGTACCTATTCTCTACCCATAACACGTTGTCTCCATCCCATTGTGCACTAAGCAGTAGTATGGGCTTGTTACCATACTGCCTGCTTTAACATTCAATAACCGTTAGCGGGTGCTAAAATGCATATTAACTTTTAGAGCACTTTAGTAAACATGCCGCTAAAAGTGGAGGAGTGGCCTAGTGGTTGGGGCAAGGTACTTCGGGCCGGAAGGTCGGGGGTTCAAATCCCACTAGAGGACAGCAACCTTGGGCCGGAAGGACTGGGGTTTCTAGTCCCACAGGTGCTCCTTGTGGTCTTGGGCAAGCCACTTAACCCTCCATAGCCCATGTTCCCTGTAAAATAGTTCTCTGTGTGCTGTGCTTTCCTGTCAAATCAATGTGTTTATACCTCAAAAAATTTCCTGTCATGATTTGACAATTTCCAATCTGTAATCAAACCGCTGCTGATCGCTGGAAGTAGCGGTATACAAATGTATACTAAATAAATAAAATAAAATAATCATCTAAAGGCTTTAACTGTATCAGTGTTAACAGAAAAATAGCTTAACTTCTCCAGGTAACTGTTTTACGACATCATTTCTCTTTCGCGTTTTCAAGAAATATAACTATTTCAAGTGAGTTTGGTCGCATGAGAACCAGATCATTTTACAGTGGAGAACAAATGATGAATATTGTCTCCATCATTTTCAGCTGTGAGCTAGACTAGTCAGACATGTTTTTGTACACTGCAGATCACAAACATGTCTACCAAAAATATGTTAAATAATTTTGTGACAAATTTCTAAAAAGCAAAGTGTTAACATTCAGATCATTATGTTCGAATGCCCATCAGACAGAGATAACATTCATGGGAACACATATCAATGAGAATCTTGTAGACACATGTTTCTAGCCCGGGGCTACTCAACAAGGAGTTTCTAGACAATCTCTGCTTCTTTACAATCCTCAGTGTATTTCTGTCACACCAAATTATTTTGTAAGAGTACAGAATAAAATAAAGCTGGCACCATCATTTGAAAGTTGATAGCGTGGGAATGGGCCGACTTCAACTCTGTTGTCTACTACTGGTACAACCCACATTGGAGTTTTTCTGTAATTATGTTAGCTGCTAATAATATCAACAAGTTCAGGAATGTATTCAGAATAAAATCAAACAATAGATGTGCAGAACATCTAGAAGAGGGCTGTACTGGAGGGGGACAAATGCCTTCTTTCAGTCTGCAATCTATGGAGCTGATTCATAACAATTTCCTTAGCTGGTTGTTGATCACATAAGTCATGTGACTTGGCTCCTATGCAATACCTTCTCAATTTGTTTCTCCCAATTTCTTTTTTTTTTTCCCAAGCTCTTCTCTGCCCCTATAGCCATGTACAACAACCCCACTTTATAACAAACAGGCAGGAAGTCAGCAAATGTATTGTTAAAACTTTACTGTGGCAAGTTTTATAGTACTGAAACTCTAATGGGAGAAAAATGGTCTGGGGCTTGTCTTCGGTTTCAGGTGACTGTGATTTGTACTGCAGCTGCCTCACATAAAAAGGATTTTTTTTTTACTCATAGTGGCACGCAAAGTGGATGTCACATAGCTTACTGCATTTCTGATAAAAATAAGTGAGGGCAATCTAAGAGCTTTCCCATTTCAAACCAGGTTGCTGCTTTCATCCTAGGCTAGCTATTTCACTTTTGGATAAACTGTGCTATAAAGAATGATGGAAGTATGAGGTCCAGTTGTCATGATGCTTGTTGTTGTTGTTAAGTGCCGTCGAGTCGGAGTCGACTCATGGCGACCCTCTGGATAGCTATCCTAAATTGTGTTCGGTCTTCAGTCAGGCAGCTCATTGTTGACAGACTGGTACCCGTAGCTGCTGTTATTGTAGCAATCCATCTCATTGCTGGCCTTCCTCTTTTGCGTTGACCTTCTATCTTGCCAAGCATGATGTCTTTCTCTAATGATCTCTCTCTTCGCATGATGTGTCCGAAGTATGAAAGTCGAAGTCTTGTCATCTGAGCTTCTAAAGAAAGCTTAGGTTTGATCTCTTCTAGTACCGACTGGTTTGTTCTTCGGGCAGTCCATGGTATACACAGTATTCGCCGCCAGCACCATAATTCAAAGGCATCAATTTTCTTCCTGTCTGTCTTTTTCACTGTCCAGCTTTCACATCCATATGATGTTATTGAAAATACCATGGCTTGAACAAGTCGAATCTTTGTATGGAGAGAGACATCTCTGCTCTTGAGAATCTTATCTAGGTCTTTCATAGCCATTCTGCCAAGAGCAATGCGTCGTCTGATTTCTTGACTGCTTGTTGCTTCTTTATTGATAGTTGATCCAAGTAGGTTAAAGTTGTTCACGATTTCAATTTCTTCTCCTTCAACGATGAACCTGTTGATTATGCCAGTTGTCATGATCTTTGTCTTCTTTACATTAAGGTGCAGGCCCATTTTGAGACTATGTTCTTTGATTGTGAGAAGCAAATGTTTCAGATCATCTTCACTTTCAGCCAGTAATGTGGTATCATCAGCATAGCGAAGGTTGTTGATGAGTCTTCCACCAATCTTCACACCTCTGTTGTCTTCATACAGTCCTGCTTCTCTGATGATTTGTTCTGCATATAAATTAAACAGGTAGGGGGAAAGTATGCAGCCTTGTCTTACACCTTTGCTTATTTTAAACCATTCTGTTTCTCCTTGTTCCGTTCGAACTGTTGCTTCTTGATCAATGTACAGATTACGCAAGAGAACGATCAGGTGTTCTGGTATACCCATGCTTCTTAATGTGGCCCAGAGTTTCTCATGGTTTACACAGTCAAAAGCCTTGCTATAGTCGATAAAGCACAAATAGATATCCTTTTGGTATTCTTTAGTCTTTTCAAGGATCCATCTCACATCCGCAATGATGTCTCTCGTTCCTCGCCCTTTCCTGAACCCTGCTTGCACTTCAGGTAGTTCTTGTTCTAGGTATGGCTGTAGTCTCTTTTGAATAATCTTCAGTAGAATCTTGCTGGCATGTGGGATCAGAGCGATTGTGCGATAATTTCCACAGTCAGTTGGATCACCTTTCTTTAGTATTGGTATAAACACAGATCTTTTCCAGTCAGTTGGCCATGATGTTGTCTTCCATATTTCTTGGCAGAGCCTTGTAAGTACGGTAACAGCTGCATCAGATTGCTGCAATACTTCTATGGGAATACTATCAATGCCTGGTGCTTTGTTCTTTGATAAGGCTTTCAATGCTGCTTCAACTTCTTCTTTCATCACCAATGGTTCCTGATCATAAGGTATAGGTTGAAACGGCTGTTGGTCCACTTGATCTTTATCATATAAAAACTCTGTATATTCCTTCCACCTTTTCTTGATCTTCTCAGCATCATTCAACATAGAACCTTGAGCATCTTGTAACATTCCAATTCGAGGCTGGAACTTTTTCTTTAACTCTCGCAGCTTTAGGAAAGCCGATCTTGTTCTTCCTCTAATAGTTTCTGCTTCTATTTCCTTGCAAGTGTCATTGTAGTACTTTTCCTTGTCCTGTCTTGCTGCACGTTGGAAATCTCTGTTGAGTTCTGCGATTGTCTTTCTTTCTCCTTTGGCTTTAGCTTCTCTGCGTTTCTGGGCAATTTTCAGAGTTTCTTCCGTCATCCATTTTGGCCGTTTTTGCTTTTTCACCTTTTGTAGAGACTTCTCGCTTTCTTCTAGCACAACCTTCTTGATGTCATTCCATAACTCTTCCGGAGCTCTGTCATTTGTATCTAAGGCAGTAAATCGATTTTGCAGGCAGTCTTTAAATTCCAGTGGTATATTCTCAAGGTCATATTTTGGTGCATTTATGAGTGGTTTGCTCTTTTTCAACTTTAGCTTGAGTTTGCATACTAGTAGTTGATGATCTGTACCACAGTCAGCTCCAGGTTTTGTCTTTGTTGATGTTACAGAGCTTTTCCATCGTTGACTTCCACAGATGTAGTCAATTTGATTTTTATACAATCCATTGGGTGAAGTCCATGTGTACAGTCGTCGCTTGTGTTGCTGAAAGAAGGTGTTTGAGATGAATAGATCATTGGTCTTGCAGAATTCTATCAATCTTTCTCCAGCTTCATTTCTGTTGCCAAGTCCATATTTTCCAACTACTTTGCCTTCTTCTTTGTTGCCAACTTTTGCGTTCCAGTCACCCATGACTATCAGGATATCCTGTTTGCATGTTCTGTCAATTTCAGCTTGTACTTGTTCATAGAACTCTTCAATTTCATTCTCTTCTGCAGCTGTTGTTGGGGCATATACTTGAATTATAGTTGTGTTGATAGGCAATCCTCGTAGACGAATAGAGATTAAGCGTTCGCTGACTGCATTGTATTTCATTACAGTTCTTGCAAGTTTCTTCTTTATTATAAATGCAACACCATTTCTTCTTTGTCTTTCATTTCCAGCATAGTAGACCATGTGATCATCTGATGCAAAGTGCCCGATGCCAGTCCATTTCAGTTCGCTGACACCCAACAGATCAAGTTGTACACGTTCCATTTCATTCTTGACCACTTCCAACTTCCCTTGGTTCATGCTTCGTACGTTCCATGTTCCAATGTGTAAGACATCTTTACAGCTTCTGACTCTCATTTCATGCGCAGCTACATCAGCAGTCAGACTTCCCGAAGGCTTTGATCCAACCACATCATAAATGCTGGCTTTACTCTGAAAAGTCTTCAGCTCTTCCCCAGTAGCTAGTTGAGTGCCTTCCGACCTGGGAGTCTCATCTTCCAGCACCATAGCACAATTTGTTTTGTTGTAACTATCCATTGGGTTTTCATGGCAAGATACAGAAGTAGATTGCCGGGCCTTCCTTCCGCGCAGTTTAAGTTTGGTGTTGTTGCCGTTGTCACAGAAATGTGATCCTCCGCCGTCAACACTATCCCATTCTGCTGCTGCCCAGATGGGTGGTTTGTCTTCGTCTGGCACCTCAGCTGAGACCTGTCCATCTTGGGAGACCCTGCCAGTAGTTAAACTACCGATAGTTTAGCTCTCAGCATCACTGATGCACACAAGCCCTCACAGCACGACAATGCGTCATGCCTAAATTTCCATGCTCATTTTGCACCTCTTTGATAAAGTCAAGTAAAACACCATAGGAAGCTATAATTGCACCCTATGCAAATCCTGAACCTGGCATCTCCCTTCTATTATGACATATTAGCCTTTAGTCAAATAGTAGTTCCAACTTCACATAGGCCTGTTGGCTAGTGCAACAAAGTAAAAACACCGTGAGGCAGCTGTGCAAACAAAACGTTTTCGGCTCTCTGTTGGCTATTGTGCTCCTCCATTATCTGCACCTTGTGCGGCCTCACTGCTTGCACGGCCCTAAGTAGAGCCCTGGTCAAGTATATGCATGCTTTATAAAGTAGAGCGTAAGGGGTAGAGAACTTGCAACCACTTACACCAGCCCTAGAGCTCTAAATGTCTGTGCCTAGGTTTCTACAGAACAGATGTAGACTACAGTATCTTATAACTGACATGCAAAACTTTGTGCCCTGCCCAAACTCTGTCCCTTGCACATGCCCACGGTGAAAGTATATATGATCAGGGCTGCCCACATAGGTAAGATTAGACAGTCGCCTAGGGCGGCAGCTTTTGAGGAGCAGAAAACAGCAGCAGCAGTCAAAGGAGGGCAGCAGATCATGTCGACCTTATGAACTGAAAGAGCCATCAGCACAGAGCGAGCACACAGATACATACAATTCAAGTTTTATGTTAAAAAAGTATGTTGTCCAATTATGCCTTTTTACTGGATTGTTGTTGGAAGGATGGTGTTGGATGATCGAGATTAGTGAGTTTAATTATCAAAATCTCAGAGCTAGGGGTGCAAGGCTGAAGGTTTCCCTACGGCTCCCAATACCATTGCACGGGGCCCTGTCACTTAAGCATACATATGACTAAAATATCTAGATTTACGTAAATCTAGATGGCTCCTTATAAAATTATCCCTAAGAGGGTAGTTTTATAAAGGCATTTTCACACTTATTCCAGTGTACATGCCTTAAATGCCTCATAAAATTATCCCAGTGACAAGAAAGCATATCATTGCATGCAACTTTCGTGTAGGCATGTTCTGGGACAGAATTTTGGGGTAGCCTAGGTGGAATCCTGATTAATGCATATACTTTATAAAATACAATTGTTCACATGTTTTATACACAGGTTGAAATGTACGCAGGTTCATTCACCTGAAAGTTATACAGGATTTGTGCTGATATTTTATAAAAGCATATAGGTGCCTATGTGTCGTTATACACTTACCTACAGATAGGCACCTTCTTGCCCTCTACATGAACAATAAAGTGGTATTTGGTGGAATTTTTGTGAGTATGATGTTCATTCCTAGTGCTTTGATTTCTAAAATTCAAGATGAGTGTTACTTTTAATTGTCTTTTTGTGCATTCTTGTCTGAATTACATAAATTGTGTGAGGTAAAACAAATTTCTGAAAGCATTTAAATGCTAATCCAGCAAATGAAAGCCCAAATTGCTTATCCATAGCTTTGTTAGTACTGCAGTTAGTTGGCTGAAACTTAACAGATCACTATCCAGTTAATTTAATTTTATTACGAAATCAAATGTGACTGCCCTTTCTGTATTGTGAGAAACATCTGTGTGTCTATTCAGTTGAGTCCATGCCCAGGCAGGACATAGGAGGGTAAATACAACTTCAAACTTGGATCATAGTATCTCTGATGGAAAGTTAGTGTCTGAATGCTTTTTCTGTGCTGCCATTTTTCTTTTCTTCATCTCTTGCCAAAAATACAGCAGTTATGTCAACTTCCTCCAACTTAATTCAGTTTTCTTTTAAAGCTCTTTAAATTCTTCTGACTATAAGTTGCAATTCCTTTTTCTTAAACAGATAAATGACAAAAGTAGAGAGAGATGGTTCATTAAAAAACCTATGAGTATCAGGTTGCATAATCTAAGCGAGAGGTGATGAGAGTGTGAATAAGAGTTTTGGTAGCCTGTTCAGAAATTAAGGGATAGATTTTAGTGATGTTATGGAGAAACAAACAGGTTTTAGCAGTCCATACTTGCAGCCTTCAAACATGATGTGGTTATGATGCCTCAAAAAACCTTCACTAGACCCTACCTCTCTTTCCAATTATTGGCCTATCTTCCTCCTCCCCTTTGTTTCAAAACTACTCACTGCCACTGTCTTGACATGCTTTCCTCTCAAACCCTTTGGGATCCACTACAATCTGGCTTTCATCCTCTGCGTTCAACAGATATGGCTCTTGTCAGTGTCTCTAGTGACTTGTTCCTCACCAAATCCAAGGGCCTTTACTTGATCCTCATGCTTTTTGACCTTTCTTCTGCTTTTGACCCTGTTGATCACCATCTTCTCTTCAATACTCTGTCCTCGCTTGGATGTAGGAGCTCTGCTCTTCCTAGTTTTCTTCTTATCTCTCCCATCTCACTTTTAGTGTATGTTCTGGTGGATCCTCCTCTACTACCATACCGCTCTCAGTTGGTGTACCTCAGGGCCCTGTCTTGGAACGTCTCCTTTTCTCTCTCTACATTCAGTCTCTTGGTGCACTTATCTCCTTCCTTAGTTTTCAGTACCATCTTTATGCTGATAACTCCAGGAATCCCGGCCCATACCTCTGCCTGCTTATCCTGCTGCCTGGATTTGTCATCACCGTCTGAAATTGAATATGGCCAAAGCTGAGCTCCTTCTCTTTCCCTCTAAACCCATCTTCCCCTCTCCTCCCTTCTCTATTTATGTAAATAACACTATTCTTCTCGCTGTTTCCTCAGCTCGCAAACTTGGGGTTCATCCTTGACTACTCTCTCTTTCTACTACTACTACTATTACTGAACATTTGTATAGTGCTACAAGATGTATGCAGCACTGCACAGTCATATGAAAGACAGTGTCTGCTCATCAGAGGTTACAATCTAGTCATGGGATACATCTAGGAGGACTAGTAAGAAAACACAAAAGAGATCAGGTGAGTCAAGATCTGAAAGTGTCAGCAAAGAGGTGAGTTTTCAGCATGGATTTGAAAAGGGTCAGGGAAGGCGCTTGACGTATAATGGCACAGATAGAAGCAATTTGCCAGAAGAACAGATTTCCCGGGGAGGGGTAAAGGAAGAGATAAGAGGAAAGGTAGTGAGGAGCTGCAGAGTGAATGCACTTATAGGCCAGCTGGAGAAGTTTGAACTGGATATGGAAACGGATAGGGAGCCAATGAAGTGACTTGAGAAGAGGGGTTGTATGAGCATATCGAGGCTAGCAGAAGATTAGTCGTGCAACTTTGAAGAGAAGAGAAGAGAGATGATTCAGAAGAGGAGGTTGCAATAGTCTAGATGGGAGGAGACTAAGGAGTGGATAAGTGTCTTAGTAGTGTGTTCAGAAAGTAATGGATGAATTTTGTTGATGATTGTAGAGAAAGATGACCCCAAGGTTGCGAGCTGAGAAGTAAAGTGTTATCCACAGAAACTGAGAAAGGAGGAAGGGGAGAGGAGGGCTTAGGGGGATAATTTCATATTATTTCTCTGTACATATCCAACAGATAGCTAAGACCTGTCTCTATAATATCAGCAAAATGTGTCCTTTCCTTTCTGAATACACTACTTAGACTCTCTAGTCACCTCTTGACTTGACTATTGTAAACTTATAAACTTCTTATATGCATTGCAAAGAAAAGGAATATTAAGGATCCAACAAACCTTTTTCAAAGATGGGGAAGCTGTAAAACTAGAGGGCATAACGTAAAGCTGCAAGGAGGTAAACTGAAAGGCAATGTCAGGAAATACTTTTTCACTGAAAAGGCGGTGGATGCTTGGAATGCCCTCCAGATGGAAGTAGTGGGAGCAAATACAGTGATGGAATTCAAAATGGCATGGGACAGACGCAGTGCATCTCTTTTTAGCAACAGGATAAAATCAAAATAACCTTAACTGTCTCTGTTATCTCCACAAATAGAGGTGACCTGCTCGAAGTGGTGGGTACATCCCTAAACAAAGGCATGGGGAAGGGTGACCTGCACAGAGTGGCGGGTGCACCTACTCTAGCCACCTTGCTGGGCAGACTAGCTGGACCGTGCTGGTCTTTATCTGCCCAAAAACGCCCAATTCTATCAATATGGAACCCAAATCCTCTTTTAGTTATCTCATGTGGTTGCTTTAAACATTGAACTATACTATCGTTGAAGGTCTCAGACTTCTTTGGCACTCATCTTCAGACTCACATTGTGTCTAACATTAGTGCCTAATCGCATCAACGACCTTCAACGAAGATATCTAGTGATAATGAAAGCGAGTGGAGCTCTTCTCTCATTTTCTCATTACTCGAACAGCCATGCTGTTACTTCCATCGTGTTATTTCCCAAACGATTCAGTGTCCAGCTATCATCAAGTACTTAGCTTCTATATATGATTTTCTTCTTTGTGCTCCCTTCACGCTCTCTGATCCCAACACCTTCCTCTGGTGCCTCCGTCGTGTTTCACAATTGTTGTTTCCTCAGGGGATCACTGTTCACTGTTTTTTAGTCACTATAAAATAAAACCCATTTCAATAACCACTTAACTCTTTCTAAGTTCCTGATACTTATGTTACATTAATCTTACTGCCCATGTGGATGTAAAGCACCTACCAGAAATGCAAGTAATACTGCACACGCCTCTTATCAATTTTCTTAAGCCATTCCAATGCTCTCAAAACGTTCTTGAAAGGACGCCGCGCATGCAGATTATGAGTCACCCTTTCAAATTTAAAGGCCTTACATTGTTCTTCCATTGGTAGTTCTTATCCCCGCCCCCCGAAAATGAATTTGTTATCATGAATACTATGAATAATTCTCGTCCTTTTTATCCAATGGTACTTCCTATATCTCTCTCCCACACAACGGGATTCACCCCGTCTATAATATGAACCTATTACACGACCGAATATGTTTGTTAATAATATGTTGTTTTTCTCACTTAATAATAAATCATTTCCTTCTCTAGTATTGTAATCTCAACCCAAGATAAGATTTTATATTCTAAAAAAACCTCTTAACCCAATTTACTCATATTTATATCACTATAGGTATTTAATTACTCCACTTTTAACATCCAGCACTACTTTTACTTGTTGTCTCTTTATAATGGAGGATGATCAATCTATAGTAGCATTAAGGCCTGTAGGTATTACCGATCTTAAATCAAATATCCACTTTTGCTCTCTAATCAAGAGAGCTTGTGCTTGTGATTTTCCTACTATACCCGACTCTATTCTGTCAATGCAAAAACACCTCAGTTGTTCAAAAATATGACCCTTTGTTAAACAATGCTGGACCAGCGGTGCTTCCTTAACCTTGCATTTCAACCGTCTTCTATGCTCGCCCATTCTTGTTTTAAAAGGGCGATTCATTTTGCCCACGTAAATCAACTCACACGGACATTGAATGACATACACTACACTAGAAGAGTCACAAGTGGTATATCCTCTTAATTGATAAGTGGATCCCAGATAGACAAAAACCTCCAACTCCATGGTAATATCGTATATGCTACAACTTCCACATTTCCTATGACCCTTCTTAATATCAGATGTAATTACTGGTAAAACTGAAGGTTTCAATACTGCGGGGCTAAGATGTTCCTTTAAATTATGATTACATTGCCATACGCAGCGTATTTTTTATCCACTAACCCGGGAATAACTTCTATAATATTACCATGTTTCTTTAAAAAATTTTTGATCCCTAAGCTCAGAGGAGAATACCGAGTGATCAAGTTAATGTTGTTAGAATCCATGCTTTCCTTTTTATTGGAGGTGTTATTTTGCAGTAATAGGTTCCTATTATTATAAAGGGCTCTGGAATATGCTCGTTTCACCACTGTTGTCGGATAACCTCTTTCCTTAAAGTTACTTGATAATTGTCTTGATAAATTTTTAAATTCTCGGACATCTGAACAATTCCGCCTAAACCGCAGAAACTGAGAAAAAGGAAGTCTCTCCTTTAGCTGCAACGGATGTGCACTTTTGAAATGTAAAAATGTATTTCGGTCCGTATCTTTTCGATACACTGATGTTAACCATTCACTTTCACCCTTACCCTTACTAATGACTACATCCAAATATGTCAATTTTTCTTTGTGGTACATATGTGTAAATTGTATATTCGAATCGCATTGATTTATCCACTGCAAAAATGATGTTAATCTTTCCTCTGTTCCTTTCCACAACATGAATACATCATCTATGTACCGACTCCATACGATCACATTAGAAATAAATGGGGATTGTGACATCCAATGATCTTCAAATTTGCCCATATACAGGTTTGCAATTGATGGTGCACATGTAGCCCCCATAGCTACTCCAGATATCTGTTGGTATAGGACTCCTTCAAAAATAAAATAATTCCGAAAGATGGTCAAACTTGCTAATCGTAATAGAAATGTGATGTGCATTTCTGAAAGATCCCCTCGTTGGTGCAACGTGTTCAGTGAGGCTACTGCTATCATCCTACCACCCCTTCCTCCGGCTTCGCCATATTACTAGCAAAAGCCTCACCGGGGTTATCCGGGTCAGGGGGTACCCCACCCCCGCCCAACTAATAGCTACGACTCCGGACCCCGGAAACCTCCGGGATTCCACCACCGGTTCAGGTGATCCCAGGTCCCTGAACCGCCCCCCCCCCCAAGCTGCGACCAGTGCACCTACTGCCTAACACCTCTTCCATGGCCTCCTGCCAGTCATTAAGGAGCAAATCCAACCCAACCGGGGATAAATGCACCCCATCCTGCCGGTATAAACCTGCGCAGGAAACTTCCACTCAGGGATGCTGTATCTGAAGACCCCCATGCTCCATCACCCAACACCCAATCTGGCAATTAATCTTTGTTAACCCACAAGACCACCGCCGCTGCTCCCCACAGGCCGGCCGTGGAATAATATCCGACCATAATAACAAGACATCAGGAAACATTTGCAACTCTTCGCTTATATCCTGTTTCGCCGCCCGAATTAGCTGCTTACAAGTCCACGATCATTGCCCCCCAGATGTATCAGCATCAACTTCGGCCACTCCTTCACACGCCCATGGTGTCGCAGCAAAGGCAGGAGCTGCACCCAACACAGCCCCCTCTTGCCCACCCATATGACCACCAGCTCCGCTGGGTCAATCCTGAGATTAGGCCCCATCGGCCGTACCACTGCTCGTCGCTCTGCCCAATGCACAAAGGAGTGGCCAATCAACCTGCAGGTCCTAGGATGCTGTTCACCATCTGAAACGCAAAACAACAATTAGCAGCCCCCCCCCCCGAAACCCCTTCAGCCCCTTCACAAACGCACATAACCCTGAAATGCTTGCGAACGCCATCGGCCAATCTGCTGAATCTCTCCCTGCGGCAACCCCTCCGCCGCGGCACTGGTAGCGGCTCCAATCCGGAAGGAATGCAGAGCAAACCCCGCAGGCTCTACCCCTACCCTTAGCAAAGCCAACCGCAGGACTGCCGCAAACTGAAAACGCGTCAACGGGCTAGAATCTTCGTGCAAGAAAAACTGCCTCTCACCCACTGGGCGCACCCTCAAATACTCCCTTACCGATGCCACCGGGCAAGTCAGGGAATTCCCTATCGCTTGTAAAACCACCCAATGACCACAGCCCCGTTGATCCGTTTTAGACCTTGCAAGCAATATACGCAAACTCCCGGTCCCCCAAATAGACGTGCCTCCTCCCCAAGCCTTGCGCTAGCTGGCGTGAATTTGCCACTAGCTCCCCAACTCGGAAGGCCCCAAAAAACACCAGGCAGAACACCGCCCGAAACAGCCGAGTTTCATAAGAAGATGATGCGACCCATGGCAGCGCCGCAGAAATTTATGCCAGTAGCTCATGCGTAATTGGCCGGCGACCGTCCTACAGAGTCGGCTGGGAGTGCTCCTAACCTTGTAATAACCTCCATGTCAGGAACCCCCCACCCTGGCAGCCCCAACCCACCGCCCGCGCAAAAAAGGAGAACCCCGCCAAGTGCGCCCGCACTGACGCTTTTGACACCCCCTGGCCTTTGCCGCGACCACTTACTCAGCCATCAAGTGGTCGGGCACCTGCCACTACCGCCACCCCCGAGTCACCAGAAAGCTGACCACGTCGTCGCTTCCGCGCTGATACTTTGTCCATGTCCCCGGCGCCACCGACCGCTGCAGCAGCGTCAGTGTCTCCACCGGCCAAGCTGCCATAAGTACTCCGGGACCTGCACACCTTCGGCATCCGCAGCTGGCGCCAATGTCCGGAATTGCTCCCACTAAAAACGAGAAAGAGCATCCGAAATACAGTTAGTGCTACCCGGAATATGGCGAGCCCTAACCAATACATTCAACCGCAAGCAAGCCAATACTACTGCCCTCATCAAAGCTGCTACCTGCAGACAACGCAGCGTATAATTATTTATCACACTAACCACCGCCTCATTGTCACACCACCACACCACCCTGCGGTTACACAACCTGTCCAGCCAAAGTTCCAAGACCACCAGGAAAGGAAACAACTCCAAGAACGTGATATTCACCGTTAACCCTTCGTCCTGCCAAGCCTGCAGCCAGGACGCCGCACACCATGCCCCCCCGAAGTAGATACCTAACCCCCCGCTGCCGGCAGCATCCGTGAAAAGCTGTAGATCGATAGTAGAAATCGCCGCCTCCATCAACACCGACGTGCCATTGAATTCCCGCAAGAACACGTCCCACACCCCTAATTCTGCCCGAACACTCCGCATCATCTTGATCCGATGATGAGGCTTTGCCACACCTGCCGTAGCTGTCGCCAAGCGCTGCAGAAACACCCTGCCCATTGGTATCACCCTGCAAGCAAAATTATGAGAGCTGATTAAGGCCTGTAGCTCTTTCAACGTGATTTTACGCGATCCCAGCACGTTGGCCACCAGCAACCGCAAACGCACTATCTTCACACCCGGCAAATACGCCACCATTGCCACTGTATCCAGCTGTATGCCCAAAAAGGTGAGGCTCGTAGCTGGACTCTCTGTTTTCTCCCCCGCCAGCAGCACCCCCCACTCCCGTGCTAAAGTCACAAACCCGTCCAACAACATCTGACACTGTAACGTCTGAGTCTCTCCCACGAACAAAAAATCATCTAGATAGTGCACAACATTCATGCAACCGACCTGTTTAATCAAGGCCCAATGCAGAAAGGTGCTGAACATCTCGAAGTACGCACATGAAATCGAGCATCCCATCGGCATACATTTGTCAAAATACCAGCCCCCGTCAAAACAAAACCCCAACAACGGAAAGGCCGACGGGTGAACCGGCAGCAACCGAAATGCTGACTCAATGTCCACTTTACCATCCGACTCCCCACTCCACAACAACGCAACAAGTCCACCACTGCGTCAAATGATGCATAACGCACTGTACACCATTGTTTCGGAATCAGATCGTTGACGGACGAGCTTACGGGGAAGGACAGGTTGTGAATCAACCTGTACTTCCTTGGCTCCTTTTTCGGAACAATGCCCAAGGAGGACACTACCAAATTCGCAAACGGCCAGCATGAAAATGGACCAGCTAGCCTGCCCAATTCCCGCTCCTTTTGAAATTTATTTTGAACCACCTGGGGTAATCGTCTCACTGAAGCCGCATTATCCGCCCGCACCGACCCTACCACCCCTATCACCGGAATACAAAACCCATCCCTAAAACCCTCCTCCAGCACCCCCCGAGCCCTCCGCCACGGATAACGCTGGAGCCAAGGCCGCATAGCCTCCAGCCGAATTGGCGTGGGACCTCGCTCACCCAAATCTGCACTACTTAGGAGCCGTAAGGGGGGGGGGGGGGGCGAGGCAACACGCTTCGTACATTTGAGGGCGGAATGCCCCCCTCCACAGAGGGAACAGGCATGCCGAAACTTGCAGTCGGGAAATGGACAGGACGACTTATTAAATCGCCAGCAGAGATCTCCTGAACCCTCACCCCCCCGACCTCGGCGACCCGAACGCCCCCTCCCGAAAGGAATGTCCCCTACCCGCCATAGCTACCCCTCCTTTTGCACCCCCTTGTCCCCCTGACCACCCAGCCCCACCGGTCCTGGCAGCCATTTGTGTCAACCACAAACTAATATCTTGCATCCCCCAGGACAAGAGCTTATTTTCTTCCATCTTGTCCCGAAACTTTTCGTCATAGTTGAGCCAAGCCCAACTGTCATGCGTCTGCGCGGCTTCCAATATCGAAACAGCATACGCAAGCATCATCCCGTATTGCTCCGGATACTGATGACCCCACACGCTGGCCAACCGTAAGAAAGCCCTAGTCCAATTCACCACACTACGGGAAACTTGCTTGATCCTGCCCGCCTTTTCGTCTTCCTTTCTTTTCTTACGGCTCTCACCCGAACGCCGCCTCCCCTCCAACAACCGGAAGATGTCAATGTACTTCCTCTTCCAAATCTTCCTGCGCAGCGCCCGTGGAACCCCCTCCCATAGCTCCGAAAAGGACGCCAGAGTCGGAACCGACCCACTCCCCTCCACTCCAGTGGTTGTGGCAACCGCTGCCCAACCCACCAAATCCTCCCCCGAAGTGTCAGTCGACGACCCGCTGGACGAAGATGATGAAGTCTCATTCTCACGATACCTCCGACAAGCATGCTTATGCTTCCTCCGCGCTTTGGCCCCCACACCAACACTCAGTCCCCCCCCCCCATGCTCCCCGCCCCCCTCACCCCCAGCAGGTAACTCACCTGTCCGCTCCGCTGCATCGCTGGCCGCAGGTGCACCCGATATCTGTTCTGTGAGTAGCTCCGGCTCTTGGTCGCTCCGTAACCCCTCCGCACGCTCGACCCCCGCTGCCATCGCCGGAGGTGGTCTCGCCGACCCGGTCGCCACTCCTCCGGGACTTCCCGCACCAAATCCTCCAGGTAAATGCCATGCCGACGAAGCCTGAGAAGGAATATAAGGAAAAACGGGGGGGGGGGGGGGCAGCCCCTAGCCAGGAGGGCTGCCAGGCTCCCAGCCAATCTGCCCTGGATGTGCCTTGCCCCCCGCCCCTCCAGTAATCCCAGGCCGTGGGCCTACCGGCCTGAAACAACCCCCCCTGACCAACCGCCCCAAATCCCACACCCTGGTTAAACTGCCCCGCAGGTGGCACCTGCAAGCCCCCCACGGACCCTCCCGCATCGCTACCCCACCCCCAACAAGTACGTAACCCCTGCTCCGCTCCCACCGCCATCTCCCCCTGCTGTGCAGTCCCATCCGGGGTATTGCGCACCCGCCCAGGGGGCCCATCTGTAGACCCCGCATGCCCAGCACCCCAGGGCTCCGTAGGACCAGCTTGCCCCCTGCCCCCCCGAGGGTGCCCTCGCCCCCACCCCTTTCCTTCCCCGGGATCTCCCAGACTGTACCGCCCCCACAGAAGAGACCCCAGGAGCCCCCCTCTCTCCCCCCCCCTTACCCCCTACTCCTACCGTGCAAGGCACCACTCTCCCTCTGAGGAAGACTATCAGAACACCACCTGGAACCCCCACTCCTCCTTCCCCCCCTTTCTCCACCCCTCGTGCTGGGACGAGCCGGCATAAATACTCACCCGCTCAGCACTACTACCAGCAGGAACCCTCCCACGTGCTCCTGACAGACTGCACGGGAACCAGCAGCCTGCCTCTCTGCCGATCCACTCACCGCCTCCCCGATCGCAGCCTGCTCACCCAAAGCTGCAACCACCGCCGCAACAAGGGATGCACAAGAAAAGAAAAAGTGAACGCAGCACACGTCTGCTGCCTCCTGCCCTGCGTGCCCGAATGTGAGGCATGCCGGCTCCAGCTCCCTCTCCTTCCTCCCCCCTCGCCTCAACCAATACCGATTGGCTCCCGCTGCTGCTGCTCAGCCGCGGGAACCAATCAATTTAAAGGACGCCATCCTGGCCTCCCAGCATGCCTCCGGCCCCAGCGGCCCGCGGCACGAAGTGGACGCCACGCGCCGCCGGCCCGGTTACTGCCGGCCGGCCAGGTACGTGGCCCTGTGGCCTTCCTAACTTCTACGGTTTAGGCGGAATTGTTCGGATGTCCGACAATTTAAAAATTTATCAAGGCAATTATCAAGTAACTTTAAGGAAAGAGGTTATCCGACAACAGTGGTGAAACAAGCATATTCCAGGGCCCTTTATAATAATAGGAACCTATTACTGCAAACTAACACCTCCAATAAAAAGGAAAGCATGGATTCTACCAACATTAACTTGATCACTCGGTATTCTCCTCTGAGTTTAGGGATCAAAAATTTTTTAAAGAAACATGGTAATATTATAGAAGTTATTCCCGGGTTAGCGGATAAAAAAATACGCTGCGTATGGCAACGTAATCATAATTTAAAGGAAAATCTTAGCCCCACGGTATTGAAACCTTCAGTTTTACCAGTAATTACATCTGATATTAAGAAGGGTCATAGGAAATGTGGAAGTTGTAGCATATACAATATTACCATGGAGTTGGAGGTTTTTGTCTATCTGGGATCCACTTATCAATTAAGAGGATATACCACTTGTGACTCTTCTAGTGTAGCGTATGTCATTCAATGTCCGTGTGAGTTGATTTACGTGGGCAAAATGAATCGCCCTTTTAAAACAAGAATGGGCGAGCATAGAAGACGGTTGAAATGCAAGGTTAAGGAAGCACCGCTGGTCCAGCATTGTTTAACAAAGGGTCATATTTTTGAACAATTGAGGTGTTTTTGCTTTGACAGAATAGAGTTGGGTATAGTAGGAAAATCACAAGCACAAGCTCTCTTGATTAGAGAACAAAAGTGGATATTTGATTTAAGATCTGTAATACATACAGGCCTTAATGCTACTATAGATTGGTCATCCTGTTTATAAAGAGACAACAAGTAAAAGTAGTGCTGGATGTTAAAAGTGGAATAATTAAATACCTATAGTGATATAAATATGATTAAATGGGGTTAAGAGTTTTTTTAGAATATAAAATCTTATCTTGGGTTGATATTACAATACTAGAGAAGGAAATTATTTATTATTGAGAAAAACAACACGTTATTAACAAACATATTCGGTCGTGTAATAGGTTCATATTATAGACGGGGTGAATCCCGTTGTGTGGGAGAGAGATATAGGAAGTACCATTGGCTAAAAAGGATGAGAATTATTCATAGTATTCATGACGACAAATTTGTCTTCGGGGGGCGGGGCTATGAACTACCAATGGAAGAACAATGTAAGGCCTTTAAATTTGAAAGGGTGACTCATAATCTGCATGCGCGGCGTCCTTTCAAGAACGTTTTGAATGAAGTTTGAGAGCATTTGAATGGCTTAAGAAAATTGATAAGAGGCATGTGCAGCATTACTTGCGTTTCTGGTAGGTGCTTTACATCCACATGGGCAGTAAGATTAATGTAACATAAGCATCAGGAACTTAGAAAGAGTTAAGTGGTTATTGAAATGGGTTTTATTTTATAGTGACTAAAATACAGTGAACAGTGATCCCCTGAGGAAACAACAATTGTGAAACACGACGGAGGCACCAGAGGAAGGTGTTGGGATCAGAGAGCGTGAAGGGAGCACGAAGAAGAAAATCATATATAGAAGCTAAGTACTTGATGATAGCTGGACACTGAACCGTTTGGGAAATAACACGATAGAAGTAACAGCATGGCTGTTTGAGTAATGAGAAAACGAGAGAAGAGCTCCACTCGCTTTCATTATCACTAGATATCTTCGTTGAAGGTCGTTGATGCGATTAGGCACTAATGTTAGACACAATGTGAGTCTGAAGATGAGTGCCAAAGAAGTCTGAGACCTTCAACGATAGTATAGTTCAATGTTTAAAGCAACCACATGAGATAACTAAAAGAGGATTTAGGTTCCATATTGATAGAATTGGGCATTTTTGAGTATATTTATATTACTAATAAGTAATCGCTCAGAGAAAGACCATAATTAATTGGTCTTTATCTGCCGTCATATCCTATGTTACTATGAATATTATTTCATGCTTCTGCTGCAGTATGGGAATCATCCAGGACAACCCTTTACTCTTTTTTTCAAGCTATTAAACTCTGCCCTACCTCCTAAAGATGATGTCAATATTTTGCTTAGCTCTGATCTCTTTGCAGAGAAGTTCTTTTCATTTTAAGAACATAAAAATATAAGATATGCCATACTGGGTCAGACCAAGGTCTGTCAAGCCCCGTATCCTGTTTCCAACAGTGGCAAATCTAGATCATGAGTACTTAGCAGTTTCCCCAAAAGACACAGGTTCCATAATGCTTGTATTGGGGCAAGCAGTGGATTTCCCTGGTCCCCTTTAATAATGTTTTTGGACCTTTTCTCCCTGAACTTGTCCAAACTTTTTAAAAATCCAGCTACACTAACAGTTTTTACTACATCCTCCGATAACAAATTCCACTACATCTCCTCTAGATTTTCTGTATTTTGATGGCATAAACAGTCGATCTATGTTTACCCGTTCCACTCAATTCCTTAATTTATAGACCTCTATCATATCTCTCCTCAGCCGTCACTTTTTCAGGTTGAAGAACCCTAACCTTTTTATCCTCTCTATGTAGGGGTATCCTTCCATCCCCTTTACCATTTTGGTGGCTCTTCTCTGTACCATTTCTAATAATGCTATATCCTTTTTAAGATATGGCGACCAGAATTGCACACAATATTCAAGGTGCAGTCGCACCATGGAACGATACAGAGGCACTATAATATCCTTTCTTTTATTCTCCATTCCTTTCCTTATGATACCTAGCATTCTATTTGCTTTCTTTGTTGCCGCTGCACACTGGGCAGAGGGTTTCAACATGCTATTCATGATGATGCCTAAATCTTTTTCCTGGGAGGTGGTTCCTAATGTGGAACCTTGCGTCGTAAAACCATAGTTTGGATTGTTCTTTCCTAGGTGCATAACTTTGCATTTGTCCACATTAAATTTCATCTGCCATTTGGATGCCCAGTCTTCCAATTTATCAAAGTCCTCCTGAAATTTTTCACAATCCTCATGAGTTTTAACAGCTTTGAATAATTTTGTGTCATCTGCAAATTTATTACATCACTCATTATTCCCATTTCCAGGTCATTTAAGAATATGTTAAAAAGCAGCGGACCCAGCAAAGATCCCTGGGGTACACTACTATTCACCTTTCTCTATTGGGAAAATTGGCCATTTGGCCCTACTTTCTGCTTTCTATCTTTTAACTGGTTCCTGATCCACATTAGTACACTGCCTCCTTTCCCATGACTTTTTAATTTTGCCAAGAGTCTCTCATGAGGGACCTTGTCAAAGGCTTTCTGAAAAGCCAGATACACCGTATCAACTGACTCACCTTTGTCTACCTGTTTATTCACACCTTCGAAAAAACATAACAGATTATTAAGACAAGATCTTCCTTGGCTAAAGCCATGTTGGCTATCTCCCATTAAGCTATGACTATCTACATGTTCAGTAATTTTGTTCTTAATAATGGTTTCTACCATTTTTCCCGGTACTGACGTCAGGCTCACCGGTCTGTAGTTTCCCGGATCACCCCTGGAACCCTTTTTAAAAATTGACGTTACATTGGCCATCCTCCACTCTTCAGGTATTACAGATGATTTTAATGATAGTTCACAGATTACTTATAGTAGGTCTGCAATCTCATTTTTCAGTTCTTTCAACACCCTTGGATGTATGCCATCTGGTCCAGGTGATTTGCTGCTCTTCAGTTTATCAAATAGTTGTAATACATCTTCCCGGTGTATCAATATTTCTTTCAATTCTTCTGCAGCATCACCTTTAAATACCATTTCAGTCATCTCTAACATCCTTACATCTTCCTCAGTAAAACCTGAAGCAAAGAATTCATTCAGTATTTCCTCTATGGCCTTGTCCCCTCTTAGTGTTCCTTTTACCCCTCTATCATCTAATAGTCCAACTGACTCTCTCATAGGTTGTTTGCTACGAATATACTTGAAAAAAGTCTTTATTATGTGTTTTGCTTACACAGCAACTTATTCTTAAATTCTCTCTTTGCCTGCCTTATCCATACCTTGCATCTAACTTGTCAATGCTTATCTTATTTCTAGTTTTCATCTTTAGAGAGAAAGTACCTTGGATATTTTATTTATTTAGCAGGTTTTTTATACTGCTTTATCATTTCAGTCACTTGGTAATGTACTTTAAACAAGGTCATTGATAACTTGGATTTTTCTGAGGCAATGAAGGGTTAGGTGACTTGCCCAAGGCCACAAGGAGTGTTAGTGGGAATCAAACCATGTTTTTTTGGATTCCAAACCAGTGCTCTAATCATTAGGCTACTCCTCCACTCCAAAGGCAATGGAGGAACAACTGACCTGTCCATGGCCACAAGGAGTGCCAGCAGGAATCAAATCCTGATGCCCTGGCTTGTAGCCCATTGCCCTAATCATTCCAAAATCTCCACCAGCTGTTCCTCCATTGCAATTAGCAGTCTCTATAGTTGACTCTCAGATTCTTTACCTCTGAATTCCTGCACTTCTTCTTCAACAGACCTCTTGCTTCAATTTCCCAGGCTCAGTGTGCCACTTACACTAACCATTCTTATCCAGTTGCCTGAATCTGCAGCCATATCTTCAGCCCTGGGAACACTTCCAAGTTCATTCAAAGCATTCTTTCTCGAACCTTTAGACAGGATTTTATCTAGTAACAATATAACCACGTCCACTGAGAACATACAAACAAAAGAAATGCCAAGCTGGGCCAGGCCATAGGTCCATCAAGTCTAGTATTCTGTTTTCAACAGTGGTCAATCCAAGCCACATGTACCTGTCAGTGATCTGTAACTCTGATGATCAACCCTTTACTTGAATTCTCTTCTCTCCTGCATACAGTAGTCAACTCCAGCTTGCCCACTGGGCAGGTCTCCCAGCAATGGAAGGAAGTAATTTTTGAGCCACTTTTAAAGTCAACCCTTGGCCCCAGTGTCCTAACAAATTACTGATCAGTTTCAAACTTTTTTTTCATATCCAGGCGGTCATCTAGAGTGCCAGTGGTGCAAAGGCGCCTCCTTGCCTTCACTACTGCCTTTCTCCAGGATGAGCAGCTGCAATAATGGCTTAGCACCAATGCACTTTCCAAAACCTCTAACACTGCGCTGCTATTCCTGCTTCCACCCCCTGCAATGCCCAATGCAGACTTCCTATTAGCATGGGGATGGAAGAGTCTTGGAGAGAAACAGAAGAAATTGATGCATTCTTTGCGATCTGCTGGGTACCTCCTATCTTTGATGTGACCAGAATGGTGTATCTTATGGGGTTGATATTCAGTGGCAGTGGTTAGGTGCTTTTAAACTGCCTTGCCATCACCCCTATTAATAAACCAGATATTTAGCACTGGCAATATTCAGCCACCAGCAGGTTAGCAATAACCGGTTAAAGTTAGCACAGCTATTGAGATGACCTAACTTTAACTAGTTAAGCTATCTGATTAGTGGCTGAATATCACCATGAACCAGATAGCGACTGCTAATTCCCCCGATCTGCCCACAGGTCATCCTGGTTCAGTGTATTTCAGCTGGTTGGCAGGTCTGCTAACCGGCTAAAATGCTTTGGATATCCCCGCCATATGCCTTTATATTCTTACCACTTATCTGCATCTCTCCATTGATGCTAGAAATGTGCATTACAACTTGCACTCAGGGGATCGTCTTCCAGTGCTTTTTCTTGACGTTTAATGAGATATCGTTGGCCTGTTCCTTCTTTGTGAAGATTTTGGTTTCCTGCTTGTAAACCCACTTTAAGTCAGACAGTGAACATCAAAAACACAACTGCACTGAAATTTTTATAACTACCTATTAGTATTCCAAATTCTGTTTCTACCTTCAAGTCGCAAAACATTGCAAATGTGTACTGATTACAAGCAAATTTTTTGCAGTTCTCTGACTTTTCTAACTGATTCACATTTTTTTTTCTAGAACAAGTAGTACAGTGTGTTTGGATTCTCTCTTTGGGGATCTGATTTCTAGCAAACTATGGTCCATGAAATTTGCAAAAGATATTTGAATGGTTATGGGCATGTATGTCTTTTAGAACAGGTCTGTCACAAAATTCACCATATCTTTCTTCATTTCATTCTGGAATTCCTTTCTTATGGGCCCTTTTACTAAAGTGTGTTAGGTTTCTGCACCTAATGCGTGTTTAGCAGAAAAACTAACCGAACCTCTGCGATAACTGTCAGGGGTGTGGTCAGCATGTTCTTGACAGTTAACCCATGCAGTACCACTCTAACACTGTAAGACTGATACCCTGTGGCCTAGTCATAACCAAAAAGCCTGAACCAAAGCAAATGGATTCTTGCTACAGAAACTTCTGCTGTGTTGCAAGCTTCAAATCTGCTGACCTCGAAGCAAGTGCTTGCTAAGTGCTTGTGTGTCTGCATGCAAAAGGCTATTGTTCCTTGCCCTGCCAATGTACAAGAGAACCTACTTCTTCGGCCTTTCTTAGTCACAGACTGCTCTACTGGCCTTGGGGATTTGCAACAATGTGTGAAACTGCATACCATCATCTTCTGCATTTTGTCTCTCACCAAGGACCCTTTATTCACAAGATGACTGCATGATTCGCTAAGACACTTTACAGTATCTTATGCCAAAAAATCACCAAAAGATGATAAAGACTCTTTACAAAGAATAATAGAGTATGTACAGGAGGACCAGCGGCCATTTTGCCTTTTCTTTTGTTTTTGTTTCTATAAGCATAAAAACACTCTGGGCCCTGTTTACTAAAGTTCTTCTCCCATTTTGGCCCCAATTCTGTAAGGCGGAGAGCAGGGCGGCATGTCCCACTGGGATATGCAGCCCTGCTATCCACCTTTGCCATATTCTGCCTCCCGTCCCCCCTGCATGTACAGAGTCACTGTGTGTGCTATGCGGGAGTGGGAGGAGCATGAGCACGACCAGCTCCCAGATGTACAGGACCGATTCTGGTCATCTCGGTGGTGGAATAAGCGCTGACTGCTCCCCGGTTCAGCCAGCCAGCCCCCTGGCAGCATTAGCTGCAGGCATGGTGAATTCCCACCACCCAATTCGTGCCCTGGCTGGCCCCACTGGGGGTCAGGAGGCGGGTTAAAGGGGGACAGCAGTGCATTGGGCTGGCTAGGAGGCAGTGAGGGCATCCCCTGGCTGACTGCAGGGGCATGCCGGGCTGTCTCTGGGCCCGATCCTGCTCCCCCGGGAGCATCTTGCTTCCGCAGTGCAGAATCAAGTCCTAACTGATCCATCCTGCAAAGGCCATCCAGACATCCTGGACGTACCCCTTGCTGAATCAGGCACCATGTGTCTATGGGAAAAATGCTTCATAAACAGGGGCCTCTGTGTCATTCCAAGACTCCCACAGACACCTGTAAGGTTCTATGTTCTCACGTGGCTTATCTCCTATGGCTCGAGCCAGTGTAGCTTGCCTAGCTGCCTCCTATGGACTTTGTGCCTCAGTTCCCAGCTGCATTTTTCCATCTGACAGAGCTAAGTTATCAGTCTTATGTCTTCAGTAAGGTGCGAATTAGTCATATAGCTCTTTCCTGTACTTTTCCTAAGTGCGGAGTAAGCCTGTGACCTCTGTTTTCTAATTAGTGATTTACTGCTACTACATAATCATAGTGCGACTACAACTTATTACATTTTCTAATGCTAGTCTATATATTTTCTATTTTTCTATCCAAAATAAACCTAGTATATCATCCCAGAACTTTGTCTCTCTCCTGGTTCATTACGTACCAGAAGCCCCCACTGAATTTGCGGGCAAGGGATTAATGGCAAATTTTTTCCTAGTCATAACTGAACATAATATGATATTTCTTACTTTTTTGTTTGCCAATATTCCCCACAATACATGGTGCTGTCATCATGGGTGTACTTAACTCCATCTATTGAGATGGCATTAGGGGAACCCATGCTAATGGCAACATGGACAGTTAGTATGTGATAAGTTCTGCTGCGCTAAGTGCAATGTGCTCAGCACGCCCATTTTCCATCCCCCTACCCCCTTCAGTATCTTCATGTAGGAGTGGCAGTCAGCACATAAATCTGTGTGCAGTAACTGTCATACCCCACAGTAACAGTTACCATAGGCCTTTGTGCACAGTTACCACAAGCAAAAACACACATTAACTGCTTAGTGCACTTTAGTAAAAGGTCCCATTATTTAGCTCACACTTTTGCAGTAGTATTTCAGGGTAAGTTGCATTCAGATAGGCTACATAATTTCCTTGACCCTGAAGGCTTACAGTCCAACTTTGTACCTGATGCAATAGAAGGTTAAGTGATAAATCCAAGGTTTCAAGGAGTATCCGATCCCTGACTTTCCTGGTTCTCAGCCTTTGGCCCTAGCCTCTGTGCTATTCCATTCCTTGATATATATTCACGTTTCTGCTTTTTGCTGCACTTTAACATAGTTGAGTCTAAGACAATGGATGTAACAGTGTCCTCCTCATATCTTCCATATGGTCTACAGACCTGGTAAAAGCTGGCAGAACTTGGTCCCTTTTAAAAGCCATCTCAATTGCCTCTTTTAACTCCTGGTTCAGTTTGTTGTGACTATTGAGAACATGTCGTACCTTTTTATTTCTATATTGTGACTCTTTACATGAGCCATCTCTGCCAAGCTGCTTCCTGCTGTTGCAGTGTGCTTATCTCAATGTTAGATTGTTCTGGAGGTTTTGCATGGGATAAACGTGTTTACCGGGAAAACAACAGGGGTTTGATTATTGCTCCCTGTGAACCATAGATAGATTATACATGGTGCATGACAGCACTCCTACTCCTAAATGCACCAGAAGTTAGTGGCACTGGAAAGTGGGGATGGGTGGAGATGGGAATATGTGTGCATGGGGATTTTATATATTTTTGCAATGGCTTCAAAACATTGCGAAATTTCTGAGTTTTCCTTTGAAATGTGCTTGAAGTTCTGCAAGTACAAAGTATACACTGAACTACAAGCCCCTTGTATTTCACGAATGCACACCCATCTCTGTGGCCTTCACAAAATAAACATCTATGGAACTGTATTTTTGTTTTCCCCATATATTACTTTAGTAGTTCAGACAATGCCGATACTGGAGAACTGTAATTGAAACATTTGTTTTTGAAAGAAATATGATTTTGATGGTCTTGGGAGAATAGATCCACAGAATAGAGACTAGTTTATTTTCAGTTTGGACAGTTTTTCCTGATTTTCATGCAGTTTTTTATTTGTTTCATACATTAGTTTTAATTCTGTTGCTTGCTGATCAACTTAATTCATAGGCTCACCAAATTTTTAAAGGCATACTAAAAAATGCACATCCCTAATAGAGGCTATCTTTTAGTTGGCATCATATAACCATCCCCCCACCCGCAGTGAAACAAAAGTAATTCTTTCAACTAATTTCATTAATTAATCCTACCTACTAAAAGGGGTTGTTTGAAACCTTTATTAAATATACTTTTTAAAACCTAACTGTTTGCAGTTTAAGTTCACACTCTGTCATTAACATAGTAAATGACGTCAGATAAAGACCAGTATGGTCCATCTAGTCTGCCCAGTAAGATGGCCGCTCCGTGAAGGTCACCCCTCCCCATGTCTTTGTTTAGGGGCGAACCTACCGTTCCGTGTAGGACACCCCTGCTTGTTGAGAAATTAGATAGTTTCGTTTATTTTGGATTTTATCCTGTTGCTGTAAAGGGATCCACTGTGTCTGCCCCATGCCATTTTGAATTCTGTCACTGTATTTGCCCTCACCACTTCCATCAGGAGGGCATTCCAAGCATCCACCACCCTTTCAGTGAAAAAGTATTTCCTGACCTTGCCTTTCAATTTACCCCCTTGCAGCTTCATGTTATGCCCTCTAGTTTTACAACGTCCCCGTCTTTGGAAGAGGTTTGTTTGTTCATTAATTCTCTTCATCCCCCTTATCCCTCCTCTCCTCCAGAGTGTACATATTTAGGTCTTTAAGTGTCTTCTCATAAGACTTCTAACGCAGGCTCCAAATCATTTTGGTCGCCTTCCTCTGAACAGTTTCCAGTCTTTTTACATTCTTTTTGAGATATGGTCTCCAAAACTGAACACAGTATTCCAAGTGAGGCTTCACCAGTGACTTATACAGTGGCATTAGTACCTCTTCCTTCCTGCTGGTAATTCCTCTTTCTATGTAGCCCAACATCCTCCTGGCTTTTGCCATTGCCTTGTCGCACTGTTTTGCCACCTTGAGATCCTCAGAAATAATCACACCGAGGTCCTTCTCCTGGTCCATGCACACCAACCTCTCGCCCCCTATTGCATACATTTCCCTTGGATTTCTGCTTCCCAAGTGCATGACACTGCACTTCTTCGCATTAAATCTTAACTGCCAAGCATTAGACCATTCTTCCAGCTTTTGTAGATCTTTTCTCATGTTATCCACTCCCTCAGGAGAGTCCTCTCTGTTTCAAATTTTTGTGTCATCTGCAAAAAGACAGACTTTTCCATTGAGTCCTTCAGCAATATCACTCACAAATACATTGAACAGTGCTGGGCCCAGGACCGAACTCTGGGGCACCCCGCTAATCACCCTCCTTTCATCCGAGTGAGCTCCATTTACCATCACCTTCTTTCGTCTGTCAGTCAACCAATTTCTGATCCAGTTCACCACCTTGGGACCCATCCCCAAACTACTGAGTTTATCGATAAGCCTCCTATGAGGAACAGTATCAAAGGCTTTGCTGAAATCCAGGTAGATGACATCCATCGCATGCCTCTGATCTAGTTCTCTGGTCACCCAGTCAAAGAACTCAATCAGATTTGTTTGGCAAGATTGTCCTTTGGTAAAACCATGTTGCCTTGGATCATGCAAACTGTTGGTTTTGAGAAAGTCCACTATCGCTCTTTCAGAAGCGCCTCCATTACTTTTCCCGCCACCGAGGTAAGGCTCACCGGCCTGTCAGAGATCTTTTTGACTATTCAGTTGGCTTTAGCATTTGGATTTTATAGCATTGAGTTCAGGGAATTCATTTTCACATTGATGCATTGAACAGATACCACCAACAGCTTCTTTCTGATTTGCAAAGGGATAAATGGCCTCCTTTCTCTGGTTCCTTTCTGCAGGTGACACCTATCTTTTTTGTTTTCTTTCTTCTTTGATAGGTAGGCAGGCGGGGAGAAGCACTGTTAGTCACTCACCTAGCCACAGTTTCTGCCTCTTAGTGGAAGACAGGGGTACATAAGAAATACCATACTGGGTCACACCAAGGTCCACCAATACAATATTCTTTTTCTAACAGTGGTCAATCCACCTCAGAAGTACCTGGAAGGATCCCAGAAAGTACTGTTTATTCTAGAACTTAATAACGCTTTATGCACAGTGTCGTGAAGTACAAGGTTCAGAGCCGATGGAAACAGAGGATTCACTGCAAAGTGAAACCAGAATTGACAGATTTGAAACAAGCATGGAGGGTTGGCATGGAAACCCCAAACAAAAGACGTCACAGTGTGCTAGGGAACACCCATCCCCTGAGCTAGCTCCTGCTTCATCAGGGAAGAGGGAACAGCTGGTGGGAGGTGTGGCCAGGCCCAACGGAAAAAGAAACACAGATAAAAACTCTTTAGTTAAGGATAGAGAGAGCACAGGAGGGGGCACAGGAGGAGTGGAGAAAACTGAAGGAACGAGGAGAGCAGAGAAGGATAGATATCCCGAGGGCAGCCAAGGTTTGTGGCTGGGAGAAGAGAAAAGGGAAGGGAATCCCAATCTCACTCGGAGAAACTTCTCAGAGGAAGAGAGCTGTGAAAGACATACAATTCCAGCTCACAGAGAGCAGTGCTCAACTACCAAAAGCACTGGGGATTTTTACCACTCTAAAAGCAAAGACGTTTATTCTGGGAACCAGAGAAGACAGCCATGCTGTGCTCATTACAGTCATCCTGAAGGTAAAGCTTATTTCCCTGATACAAAGCTTTTATCAGAAAGGAGAGAAAAGTTTTACCTACCAATTTGTAGCCAAGGGAGATTCCTGGGGGAAAGCAGTTTAAAAGGCAGACATAGAACTTCCCCTAGCCAAGCAGAAGAGGGAAGCGTGTATCCTTTCAGTTACCGGGAGCTGTGTGCACAAGAATCCAAACACCCAGACTCCTCTAGCAGGTTGGGGGAAGGGAATCCTTTGATTGAAGCAGAGAGGTTTGCACGGCAGACGGATGAACCCTCTCTAAGAGACATTGAAGGAGAAGGTGATCCTATGCAGTGGGATTCTTATCAACCCCCAGTGTCTGAAGTGTATATGGACTGCTCGTATATGATAGCAGACAATGTGCAATCCCTTTGTTAATATTGCTGAATTTTGCTAAAGAAGAAAACAGCCAAAAGGAGCATTTTGGAGAGAAACACTGTTTTATTCTTTTGTGCCTTAAAAGCTGAGAATAAGCATTTATCTGAGTTACATATTTTTGTTCACACCAGAAGCATGGTTTCTTTGTTAATATAACCTTCTGTTCATGGTCAACAATATCCAACCCCGGGAGGGGAAATAAATCCTTATTTAACCTGAACCACTCGTGTACAACTTGGAATCATTTCAGTGCTGTGGAACTACGTTACCCAGGAGGCCCTTCCAAACCTCCATTAAGTAGTTTTCAGCACAAGAAGCACAACTGCCCACTCGCCTTGCTCATGCTATATGCCTCTGGGAGGGTGAGTGTTGACAACAGGCAACAAAATGATTGACAAATATAACTAGGAGAAAGCGTATCTATGCTGCTTACTCTCAGGGATAAGCAATTACTTTTTCAGACTCTACCTTAATAACAGTTTATGGACTTTTCCTCCACTAATTTCTTAACACAGCTATGCTTAACAGCCTTTACTACATCCTTCAGCATTGAATGGAAATTTAACTATACCCCCAGAGGTATAGTTAACTACTACTTCAATAACAATGCTGCTTTAGTACATGATGCTTCCCTTCCCTCCCCTCCCCCACATGCCGACCACACCCCTAACATTACCATGGAAGATTTTGCTGTTAATGCGTATTAAAATTTTCCATTCAGACACATGTAATGAATTTCTTTTACTGGGCGAGATGGTGTACTTAGATTTCAGTAAAGTCTTTGACGCTGTTTCGGACAGGTGACATAAATAAATTGAGCACTCTAGGGATGGACCCTAAAGTAAGTGACTGGTTTAGAAATTGGTTGAATGGGAGGCGACAAAGAATACAGGTAAATGGAGCTCACTCTGAGGAGAAGGAGGTTACCAGTGGTGTGCCGCAGGGATCTGTCCTTGGTCTGATTCTTTTTAACATTTTTGTAAATGATATTGTGAAAGTGCTGTCGGGTAGTTTGTCTCTTTGCGGATAATACCAAAATCTGCAATAGAGTAGACACCTGGGAAGGAGTAGATAAAAAGAGGAGAGACCTAGCAAAGCTTGAAGGATGGTTGAGAATTTGGTAGCTGAGATTTAACATTAAAAAATGCAGGATCATGCATTTTGGCTGCAAAAATTCAAGGGGGCAGTACAGTATAAGGAGTGAAGTACTTCTGTCCATGAAAGAAGAACAGGACCAGGAGGTAATTGTTCCTGATGTTCTTATGGTGTATAAATATGTAGAAAAGGCAACAGTGAAAGCTAGAAGGATGCTTGGTTGCATAGGGAGAGGAATGGCCAGCAAGAAGAAGGAGGTGATAGTGCCTCTGTATAAGTCTTTGGTGAGAGCCCATTTGGAGTACTGTGTGTAATTCTGAGAACATACCCAGGGCTGGCCCCATAGTTGGTTCAAGCTGTTTACACCCTAGGCAAACCTTAAGTTTTATATCCCCTGGCTGTCAAAATCTATTGCTTAATTTTTAATGCCCTGTTCTTTGCCACCCCCAGAAGCTTTGGCCCTTGGTGGCCACCTAGTTTCCCTGATGGTTGGGCTGGCCCTGACCATACCTTCAAAAAGATATGAACAGGATGGAGTCGATGCAGAGGGCAGCTACCGAAATGGTCAGTGGATTTCATCACAAGGTATATGGGGACAGACTTAAAGATAAGAGCATAAGAAATGCTCACTGGGTCAGAAGAAGGTCCATCAAGCCCAGTATCCTGTTTCCAACAGTAGAAAATTCAGGTCACAAGTACCTGGCAGCAATATTCCATCTAACCTGCACTGGGTCCGCCGCCAACATTCCTGCCAGCAGGGGGGGGGGGGGTGCAGAGCAATCAACGCTCTGTCCCTCCCCCACCAGCCGGAATGCTGGCGGAGGACCCGGCGCAGATTAAAGAGAACATTGCGAGGGTGCTGCGGCATGTGTTAGACACAGCACCCTCGCAATGTTCTTTTTAATCTGCACCGGGTCCTCCGCCAGCATTCCTGACGGTGGGGGGAGGGGCAGATCGTTGATCGCACTGCACTCCCCCCCCCCCCCCCTGCCGGCAGGAATGTTGGCAGCGGACCCAGCGCAGGTTAGAGGGAACATTGCCTGGCAGGTTACCAAAAAAGCACACAGGTTCCACAATGCTTGTCCTGATGCAAGCAGTGGATTTCCCGGATCCTCTTTAATAAATTGTTTATGGACCTTTCCTCCAAACCATTTATAAATGCAGCTACACTTACAGCTTTTACTGCATCCTTGAGTAATGAATTCCAGAGTTTGATTACACGTTGAGTGATAAAATATTTTCTTTTATTAGTCTTAAATGGGTCACATTGTAGCTTCATTGCGTGTCCCCTAGTCTTTCTACTTTTTGATGGCATAAACAATCGATCTTTTACCCGTCCCACTCCATTCATTAATTTATAGACTTCTATCATATCTCCTCTCAGTCATCTCTTTTTCAAGTTGAAGAGCCCTAACCTTTTAAGCCTTTCCTCATAGGGATATCCTTCCATCCTCTTTACCATTTTGGTGGCTCTTCTCTGTACTCTTTCTAATTTTGCTATATCCTTTTTAAGATACTGCAACCAGAATTGCACACAATATTCAAGGTGCGGTTGCACCATGGAATGATACAAAGGCATTATAATATCCTTAGTTTCATTCTCCATTCCTTTCCTTATGATTCCTAGCATTCTATTTGCTTTCTTCGCTGCCACTGCACACTAGGTAGAGGGTTTCAATGTCTTATCCATGATGACGCCTAAATCTTTTTTCTGGGTGATGGTTCCTAATGTGGAACTTTGCATTGTATAACCATAGTTTGGGTTGTTCTTTCTTAGGTTCATAACTTTGCGCTTCTCCAAATTAAATTTCATCTGCCATTTCAACGCCCAGTCTTCCAATTTATCAAGGTCCTCTTGCAATTTTGGTACCTTCTGCAAATTTGATCACCTCACTCGTTATTCCCATTTCCAGATCATTTATGAATATGTTAAAAAGCAGCGGGCCCAGCACAGATCCCTGGAGTACTCCACTATTCACCTTTCTCCATTGAGAAAATTGGTCATTTAGCCTTACCCTCTGCTTTCTATTTTTTAACCAGTTCCTGATCCATAATAGTACACTGCCTACTATCCCATGAATTTTTAATTTCGCCAAGAGTCTTTCATGAAGGACCTTGTCAAAGGCTTTCTGAAAATTCAGATACACTATATCAACCGACTCACCATTGTCTAACCTGTTTATTCAAACCTTCAAAAAATATAACAGATTAGTAAGACAAGACTTTCCTTGGCTAAATCTATGTTGGCTTTCTCCCATCAAACTATAACTATCTACATGTTCAGTAGTTTTGTTCTTTATAATGGTTTCTATCATTTTGCCTGGAACCGATGTCAGGCTCACCGGTCTGAGTTTCCCGGATCAGCCCTGGAACCCTTTTTAAAAACTGGTGTTACATTGGCCATTCTCCAGTCTTCAGGTACTATAGATGGTTTTAATGATAGCTCAAAGATTACTAATATTAGGTCTGCATCTTTCAGTTCTTTAGCACATTCAAATGTATGCTATTTGGTCCTGGTGATTTACTATTCTTCTGATTATCAAATATTTGTAATACATCTTCCCTGTTTATCTATATTTATTTCAATTCTTCCAATATATCACCTTTAAATACCATTTCAGGCATGGGTAGCTTTCTTACATCTTCTTCAGTAAAGACCAAAGCAAAGATTTTATTCACTCTCTCCTCTATGGCCTTGTCCTCCCTTAGCACCCCTTTTACCCCTTTGTCATTCAGTGGTCCAACTGTGTCTTTCACAGATTTTTTGTTATGAATATACTTGAAAAAGCTTTTATTATGCATTTCTGCTCCCACGACAAGCTTTTTTCAAATTCTCTCTTTGCCTACCTTATCAATGTCTTGCATCTAACATTCCAGTGCTTATGTTTTTTCCAGTTTTCATCATTTGGCTCCTTTTTCCCTTTCCTGAAGGATATTTTATTGGCTACAACAGCCTCTCTGACCTCGCTTTTAAACCATGCTGGCAGTTTTTTGGCCTTCCTTCCACTTTTCTTTAAGTGTGGAATACATCTGGTCTGGGCTTCCAAGATAGTGTTTTTAAATAACACTCATGCTTGATGTAAATCTTTAACCTTTGTAACTGCTCCTCTTAGTTTTTTCTTAACTATTTTCCTCATTTTATCGTAGTCTCCTTTTTGAAATGAAAAGCTCTCTGGGACTACTGACTGAGGTTTAAATTTAAGCTAAAAACTCTCTGGGGCTACTGAGCCCTGAGGGAGTTAGCAAATACACTGGATTCTAATACATAAATTTATCAACTTTAACCCAAATAATTCCCTTTTCTCCAAGATTTAGAGAATTTCCGAAAAGTAAAGATATACAGACACATAAAGATTTATTTCCAGCAGTAGCAGCCCCTTTTGGTAGTCCTTCAAGACTGGGAGGTATGTTTACTATAGAGCAGATGCAGCTTCTGTGCATATTGGAGCCATGGCCCCATTGAAGTCAATGGGACCGCGGCTCCGATATCGCACGGAAGCCGCTACCGCTGTATAGTAAATATACCTGAAAATCACAAATCTCTGGTTGACCTATTTATGCCTGTGCTTCTAAGGTAATCTCTTAGCAATTTCCTGGGTGATTCTCAATATGTGTACTTTGGAAGACGGGTGAGAGAGGGGAGATGTGCGTCCATCCACAGTCCGTTTGTGCATTGTTACCATGGGGCACCATGCCATCTGACATGCGGATGCACTTAATGCCTTCCATTGAGGTAGCATTAAGTGCACCCGCGCTATTGGAAATATTCACAGTTAGTGTGTGCCCAAAACTGGCATGCTTATCATGATGCACGGTCAACACCCATGTTCTACCCCTAACCTTCCCTGTCTCAGCCCAATTGTACGCTACTCAGCATGGGAGTTTTGGTGCAGGGTGTCACACTATCTTTCAGCATGGCACACATATCACTCACTAAATTCCATGCTAATGGTTAGCGCTGCTTAGAAACACGCTTCTTAGTGGCCTTGGAGTATCCGCTTCTTTATATCTTGCCTTACCTCATTCAGTGGATTTAGGAGAAATAAAGATTATTTAATTAAGAATTGCAACATAATCAGCTGGCCTGTTTGTCCATTTGTGGCAATCATAGTCATGCAAGTGGAGGAGTAGCCTAGTGGTTAAAGCAACTGCCTAGTACCCAGAAGATCAAGGATTCATTTCCCACTGCCACTTCTTGTGACCTTGGCCAAGTCACTTTACCCTTCATTGCCTTGGAAGAAAAGGCCTGCCAATCTACTTCTAGTGATATATTGCCAAGAAAACTCAGAGGCAGCTGGGTTACCAGGAGACAGCACTAAAAAAAAAATCAACACATGGATGGCATCTACAGTACTTTTCTCTCTTTGAAAAGAGCATGTTTAATAGTCTGCGCAGAAACAGGAATATTGTGTTCAACTTCTTTAACTATTTTAATTTAAGATTTGGTTTGAAATAGGAAAGAATGGCAATTAAAGAATGCAAATTAGAAAGATTTGATCATTTATGGGGGAAAATGTCTAGAAGGCATTAACATCCTGCGATTTAAGCTGTATGTCTTTGGGAAGCTGATTATCTAATCAATAGTGAAGGTGATGAAGCTTCGCAGAATCAAAACATAATGCAGTCTTGTTCATCAGGGGACTCTGGCCTCTTCTTCTCCCAGGTCCAGTAAAGAAATGGCATAGGAATAGCAGCTCGTATAGCTTGCAGCTGATGAAAGTTTCTTTGGAAAAAGAAAAGGTTATGTTCTTTTAATGTTACTTAAAATGCAAGCACTTGTGTTGTTTTTTTTTTTTTCAATTCTCAGAGCAAACCAGCAGTTCCTTCAGCAGTCTGCTAATAAGCTCACTGGTGAGTTCAGCTGAAATTCTTTTCTGTTTGAACCTGTCCTTGATGCCAGACTGTCAGCCAGAGCCCATTTATTAGGCAGATAATGATGTTTGCAGTGGATGTTGAGGTATGTGTGTATGAACACACATCGGAAGTGTGCATGCATAGGCACTTAGGCCCACCCACAGTTTTATTTTTTTCACAATATTTCTTAACCCTGGGAGTACCGATGAGGTCAAAAGTGACCCCATTGCAAGTTTCACAACGCGTATCTCGGAAACTAGTTGTTCAAGAATGCAATCTTTTTATGACTTTTCACATGTCAATATTCTCTTTATATTGCACCATGAGAGGAATAATTTTCATCCGCTATGTGACGCTAGTGATGAATTGCAGCACAGAGTACCAGTGGGGTCATTTTTGACCCCAGTTGCTTACGTCCGGTTTGGATCGTGATACAATTTGCAGTTTTGTGAATTTTTTGACCTGACAAAGGTATTTATCATTAATTATGTATCATTTATTTTTTGTATTCTTATTTTATGAAAATTACACATTTTCTGTAATTGATATCATACGTTCTCTCATTATTTCCGATTAAATCTAAAGGCTTTCAGCTCGTTCATCATGATTATTGTACACCTATAGTAAAACTACTTTGCGTTTTATTCAACTTTATCTCTGTTTATTTATTTTAGGTTATTGTTTATGATGTCAAAACAAAAGTATTCAGCTGCCCAAGTAAGAGAAATATTGCAACGAGATGCTGACAGTGACAGCTCTGAGTTGTCTGATGATGCAGCATATTCAGCAAGCGAAGAAGCATATCAGCCAAGTTCGGGCGATAAATCTGATGATGACAGTCATGATTCAGATGGCGACAGCAGTTGGTCGCCAAGTGAATGTGAGACTGATGTTGAGCCGGTAACATCGCCTGCAGCAAAGAGTCAAGTTACAGGTCGAGGCAAAGGTCGAGGCTGTGCTGGACGGGGAAGAAGGCAGGAGTCCTCGGTGTCAGTATCATCTGTGAGGAATCTTATTTGTGGTCATAGAGGAGCTAAGAGGTCATCAACTATAAGCACAAATGTTGCCATTGAAGCCTATGTATCTAAGAATGCCACATCATGGAACAGGAAACCTATAAAGCAAGCTGCTGGAAGATACGCCAGAGCTAATGCCATGCCCGTACAACAAGGTCCTACAAGGTATGCTGTACGAAATGTTGATGGCCCTCTCGCAGCATTCCACTTGTTCATGAGGAAGAACTTATTGAATGAAATCATGATGTGGACGAGCTAACAAGGAAGACACAGACGGAAAGATTTGACAGACGGAGAATTTCAACGTTTTCTTGGACTTCTGATCCTCTCAGGCATGTACAAGTCATGAAATGAATCCATAGTTCAGTTGTGGAACCTTGAAGATGGTCATTCTGTTTTCGGCAAAAATATGGCCCGTAACTGTTTTCAGCAAATTTCTTGTGCTCTCAGATTTGATGATGCAACCAACAGACGTGAACAACGAGGCATGGATAAGCTTGCTCCAATCAGACACGTTTTTGATACCTGGGAAGCAACTCTAAGTGACGCCTTTGCTCCTGGTGAAAATATTACTGTGGATGAGCAACTGCTTACATTTCGTGGCCGTGTTCCATTCAGACAATATATTCCCAGCAAACCTGAGAAATATGGCATAAAGCTATGGATGTTGTGTGACAGTGCAACGTCATATGTTCTGCGTCTTCAAGTATATACAGGAAGGGAACTCGGACAAAACAGGGAACAGAATCAGGGTGAAAGAGTTGTGCTGCAACTCACTGAAGGATTGACACGATCTGGCAGAAATGTTACTGTTGACAATTTCTTCTGCAGTTTATCCCTGTCACGGAAATTGCTAGAAAAACAAATGACACTTTTGGGGACAATTCGAAAGAACAGAAAAGAATTACCTCCAGAATTTGTAACAGCAAAGGGCCGAGAGGTATTCACTTCACTGTTTGCCTTTTGCGATGATGCCACTCTGGTTTCCTATTGCCCGAAGAAAGGAAAAGTGGTTGTTCTTCTGAGCAGTTTGCATGATCAAGCAGAAGTAGATAACACACGTCCAGACAAAAAAACACGCATGATCTTGGACTATAATTCTAGTAAAGGTGGAGTAGATACGGTAGATCAAATGTTGCCACGTATACCACAAAATGAATGACAAGACGCTGGCCAGTGACAATCTTCTACAACATGTTGGACATCAGTGCTTTGAACGCCTTCATTGTTTGGATGTCACTAAATCCAGAATGGCAGTCCAAGTCAAAGCACAGACGTCATCTATTCCTCTTGGAATTAGGAAAGCAGCTGCTTCAGAGTAATTGCAGCGAGACTTCTTCCAGCATTGAAGAAGCCACTGATGCTGTTTGCAATGTCGGGATCCCAAAGAAAAGGGCAAGGTGTCACTGCTGTTCCAGAGAAAAAGACAAGAAAAGCAACATAGTTTGCACCTCCTTCAAGCGCAGTGTTTGCAAAGAGCATTCAGAAATTGTCTGTGTCTCATGCAAATGACTGTAGTACTTTACTGTGTTCATCAAGTGCATGCAAAAACTGCTTTCATGGCAACTCTTCTTCATGTAATTTTATGATAAAGCATTAAATTTCAAAATATTTAACCTTCATATAATAAATAATTAATTCAGAATAATATTTTGTCTGTTTAGATTACATTTTTCATGGTTAACAATTAAAATTCGTCGTGGGATCATTTATGACCCCAACGGTATTCAGTGTGTTGCAAAAATCTCGGTAATTCCAGGGTTAACTGTGTAAGCTGACATATAAGATGGAAATCTTCTAAGCAGTAGGTTCAGCTTGGTGGTAATTCGTCCTACATTCCAGACTCCTGCGTTTACTGCTGAGACAAGTACTGGTGTATGACTGCAGAATCCATCTTCTTAGCATCAGGTTCTCAATAGATTAGTTCTTTGGTTTGGACAGTGTTTGCATCAACCCACCTGTTCACTAGCAAACATTAACCTCTTTTAACTCTTCAAAAAGACTGAAAACAGAGTTAAACAGTTCCATGCATAGCTGATTTATTTAGTACAGTTCTTAATCCTTTTCAATTAGTTAAGTACAATTTTTCCATTAAATGTCTGTTCACCTGAGATGGTGGGTCAACGGGAAGGAATATTCAATGGTGGGGGCTAGGTTACGTAAAAGCATCACAGTTTCGCTTAAAGCCAGATATTAAATGGCGGAAAATATCTGGTTTCCACCGTTGAATATCCAGGCTTGCTGGACAGCAGAGATATTCAGTGGCTATCTGCGTAGTGAAAGCAGATAAAGTTAGAAGAGCTATAGCAGCTGAATATCCTCACTAATGGGACAGTGAGCGCCGCCTCTCCCAATCTGCCCACAGACTAACCTTGTTTTGACAGGCATTTTTTTCAGTAGTCTGTGGGTATATTCAGCAACACTGACTAATTAGTGCCTCTGTATATTGGGCTGACTGCATTTTAACTGGTTAGCAGGTCTGCTGGTCAACTAAAACACTTGAAAAATGCCCCCCCCCAACATTTTTTTTCAATAAAGAAAGTATGTTGGATGAAGCCAAAGTATTATTTCAGAGAAAATATTTGAGCTACTGACTGTAATTTTACACTGATTGAAAACAGACATTGCTGCCTGTTTTTGAAATTTATTTATAGGCTTCAGAAGAGTAAACCACAGTTGAAATAAGATGCAAATGGCATTATTGAAAATGTTGGCAAACGTGGATTGCTAAGTCCACCCTGTCTGCCCATTTTTGATCTGTAGTTTTCTCTCTCCCTCCATCAGTCTTCCTTTTATGTCTTTGCTAGGGATGTGTATTTGTTAGTGTGCATTTGGATCATTAGTGTGTGCTAAATTGATTTAATATATACTTACCAATGAATTAATGAGTGGTAAGTCAATTAGCACGCAATAGAAAGATATAGCGCATGTTTATACATTTCCATTAAAACAAATGTGTGGTCTGATTGGAAAAAACACTTGAAAACTGGGGAAAAAGCCAAATGAACCAAACATTTCTGGGCTGTGCACATCCTTAATCTTCGCCATGCATGCTTGAATTTTGCCACTGTTTTAACTCCTATAGCCAAGACATAATGTTTCCATGGCTACAGTATGGGCTACAATAGCCCCACTACTAAGAGAATCACAGGGAATAGTACTGGAATGTAGCTAGTCACTCGCAATGTGCAGTTTCCCTACACATCCCACTATAGTGATACAGAAACCAAAGAAGGGGAACGGTCTCCTCCTCCTGCGACCTGGCCCTGATTGGTATATTTTGTTTTTAACATATGTTTATGATTATTTCACAAACATTTTTGGTATATACTATGTTTTGTATAAATGTTTGTCACACAACGTTTTTACTTGTAGTATTTATATTTATGATTGGGAATAATTTATTTCTTATGTGTGATCATTTATTATTGTTCAGGTTTTTATTGGTTTTAATTATTTTTTGTTTATTTATGAATTATGATATGTTTTTATTGATATTTATGTATTTATGATTTTAGTGTGCCAGTTTAAAACCCCTGATGAAGGTAATGAAACACGGCCAGTATCGGGTAGTCCCTGGTATACGAAAAATAAAGGTTTGTCTTTCCCATTTACCACGCCTGGATTTGGTCTTTGCATCTACGTGGTATAATTGCTTCTCATGGTGTTGCCCTGACTGGTATATTGACACTTGCAGCACTGTGGGTACCATGAGTCTAACTCAGATATCAGGAGGAGGCGCATGTGATATGAAGCACTGAGACTCTCCTCCTCTTGCTATAGCTGGGGGAAGGGGAAGGGAGGGAGCTTCAGTCTGGATGGGGGGATGGAAAGAAGGAGGAGCAAAAGTCAGCCTGAGAGGAAGGGAAAGGTGAGCAGCGGATTGGCCTGGGGGGAGAGAGAGAAAGGGTGAGCAGAAAATAGGTTGGGGGATATATTGAGGATTGTGAGGAGGAGCAAGAGGGGAGGAAGGCGGAAAGAGAAAAAGGATGGGGACAGAAATAAGTAGGGAAAGAGGATATATACAGCACTTTTGGATTTTTTTTTAAATCAAGCAGTGGCACATAAAACAACTGGGAATATTTCCAGATCTTTCTGCCACATTTTTTAAAATCTCTGATTGCCTCAGGTATTTGAGACTTTTTTCTTTTCCACACATTTTACAGAATGGTTGCTTGGTACAGACACTTCTCTTGGCATAGTTGTAAAATTAAAACACATTTGCCTATATCAGTGGTTCTCAACTCAGTTCTCTGAGACCCCTTGTCCAGTTGGGTTTACAGGATATCCACAATGAATATGCATGAGATAGATCTGCATACAGTGGAAACAGTGCATGCAGATCTATCTCATGCATATTCATTGTGGATATCCTGAAAACCTGACTGGCCTGGGGATCCCAGAGAACTGGGTTGAGAACCACTGGTCTATATCAAAAGAGGGGATAACCAGCACACAGCGACAGATACAGCCCTAAACATAGCCATAAAGGGGGTAACCCGCATGAGGCAGCATGTGCAACCCTAGCCACCTTACTGGGCAGACCAGATGGGCCATGCTAGTCGTCATCTGCCATTATTGCTGTCTTACTGTGTTATCAGTTGGAATAGGAATGTCTCAGATGATCAGAAAATCATCTTTTTCCACAATTCTATCAGGGTAATAATCCTAGTGCATAGCTTCCACCATCTTTCAGGGCTTGCAGTATGGTCTAAGCACAATTTTGATCCCTCATTTGAATTGTTTCTAGCTTGTATATGTCTTTTTAGAGATACGATCTCTAGAATTGAAGATAGTTCCCAAGATAAAGTCTCGGCGAGACCTGCAGTAACCAGCTCAATTATGGCCTAAGCATCGCACTTGTACCTTCGTAAATGCACATAGATTATTTTGAGTCAAGTAATGACATGTCCTATATACACCATTCATGCCGTCCATCTTTATTCTGGTCCTCTTCACCTCTAACTGCATTATGCTTGTCCTCCCACTACTCCAAAACTTGCTTTGGTCACTCTCCACATTCTTGTTGTTTTTTCTGTCCTTAGCTTCTCCTCCCATTTCTCACTCTTCATGTTTCTTGGTTTCATGGCTTAGCTTTCTAGTAAATGCAGCTGTCTGATTCTAGTCAACCATGTTGAGTGTGGCACTTCATTGCCACTTCACAGTTGATTGAACATTGTGTAATCCTTGGAATTTGCAAGTCTCTTGGGAGCTGTAGTCATATTTTTTTAAGGCCATAATAGAGCAGGCAAGCAAAACCATGGACACCTATGTCAGATTCTGGGGACCAGCAGTTTGGAAAGTTACTAAGCCCATGTTTTAAACTGTTCTAGATATTGTTATAATAAATAAAAATTGTTGAAAGAACTCGACACTTGGTCTGAGTGTGCCAGGAAACAGTTAAGGAACCTATTGTTAGTTGCAGCTTTGTTCTCGGATCTGTGATGCACAGTACACTATACAGACTAATAAACTTATAAAGTAGCGACAGTCAATACACACAGCTGCCCTGCATGCAACATTTAGCATACCTCTCCCTTTTCATTTTGCATATTCAGAATTTGCATTCTACATTTAAATGTGTATTTATGAAATCTATTTTTTTACATTATCACAAAGACAGAAGTGTTGGCAGGTTAGAAAGGAAAAGAATAAGCACATAGATACTAATATTCAACAAAAATAAGCTGAGCGGCTAAATGTAAGCATCTAAATTTGTCTGAAAATAGGTTTCTAAAACCAAGGCATCTAAATTAAGTCTATTCTCTCTATATTTAGGAATCTAGCACTGGAAATCATTGCCAAGTGCTTAATTTATATTCTCTAACATACATATTGTCTTTTTAGGCTACTGTCTAGCAATATTAGTAGAATGTGTTGCAATAGTGGTGTAAAAATATATTTTAAGGTTCTCTGTGATAGTCAATGTGGGTGCAGTTTGGTTCTTTAAGTAGCAGCAGGGGGGCATGGGTGTTTGAAGGAGAGTCTGTGAGGGCTGGCACTGGTCCGTGATTAAGGGTACATAGGAACAAAAGATAATGCCATACTGGGTCAGATCAAGGATTCATCAAGCCCAGTATCCTGTTTCCAATAGTGGCCGATCCAGGTCACAAGTACCTATCAGGTTCCAAAAATAGTATGCAGATTCCATCTTGCTTATCCTGAGGTAAGCAGTGGATTTCCCTGGTCCTCTTTACTAAATGGTTTATGGATCTTTCCTCCAAGAACGTGTCCAAATCTCTTTTCAACCCAGCTACATTAACAGCTTTTATGACATCCTCTGGTAAAGAATTCCAGAGCTTGATTATGCATTGATGAAAAAATAATTTTTTCCGATTAGTCTTAAATATGCTACATTGTAGCTTCATTATGTGCCCCCTAGTCTTTCTACGTTTTGAAGAAGTAAACAGATTATTGTACTGTAGCAGTAGTAGTAAGTGTTATTATGAAGATTTAGGGGCCATTATTCAGTGATGTTGGGCAGTGCTTTTAAAGTGCCTGGCCACCACTGCTTTAATTAAAACCCGTTATTCATTGCCAGAACTTATCTGGTACCTGGTGCTGAATATCCATTTTCCCTGAACAGGGCAATGCCTAGCCAATCAATGGCAATATTCAACTCCTAAGTGGATAGCATTTTTTTTATGTGCCATCAAGTCAGTGCTGACTCCTGGTGACCCAGCAGCCCCTGGGTGTTCTTGGCACGATACGACAAGAAATAGATTGCCAGGTCTTTTCTTCTGAGGCAATGGAGGGTAAAGTGACTTGCCCAAGGTCACAAGGAGTGCTAGTGGGAATCAAACCCAGATTCTCTTGGGTACTAGGCTGTTGCTCTAACCATTAGGCTACTCTTCCACCATGTGGATGATGTAAACCGCATAAAAGGACGTGTTTGCTAAGGTGGGCTAATGGTTAGCATATGCTATTTGTAACCAATCCTGTGTTATTCAATGGGACCTAGTTAGAAAAAGCACATGCTAATCATTAGCCCAGCTCAGCAAATATGCCCTAAAGTTAGGATAGCCATTGGCTTAATGTTATGCGATTTAGCTATCTGGTTAGCAGCTGAATATTGCCACTGACCGTAGAGCTGCCGAAACTGTCCCCATTCTGCCTGCAGACCACTTTGGATTTAACTGGGCATATTTTCTATGGTCACTGGGGATATTTGACATTACTATCCAGCTAGTACCACTGAATATTAGGATTGCCATGGTTTAGCTAGTTAGCAGCACCTGCTAACCGGCTAAACCCTTTTGCGTGTCTCCCCCCCCCCCCTTAATGTTTGTAACTTATGTTGGGCATTCTTGAAAAGGTGTACAATCAAGGTGAAATAAATAAATAAAGTTATGTACTGTAGAAGTGGCAGTCAGCAGTTCCTCCAACTACATAAGCGCTTTTGAATATCCGATGCTGTAAAGTCTTTGGAGAAAAGTATTATAGTGATGATTTAAGAAGGTGAATGGCAAGTAGTCTTCAGTCAGCCAGAAATCTGAAAAGATGTATTTGTACATCTCTGGCAGAACATTAACAGTTTTGTGTTAAGTAAATAATATAGGGTGAACATAAACATAAATATTCCGCAGATATAAATTAATTGCTGTACTCTGTTATGCTGTCAGCTAGTGGAATATAGGGAGAGATAATTTATTTAGTTCAGATAAACTAAGAGGGGATTTAATGATATGAGGAGAAATGTTATTTTCATCAGGGTAGAGACCATCAAGCTAATCTGCTCTTTGAAGTGAAGTCTCTGTGTGACCTTGAATGAGTCATTTTGTCTCCTCACACCTCAGTTTATCTAATGGCACTTAAGTAATAGGTCTTTCTCCCAACTGAAAACTGCCATGTAATGTCCATATATGTAAATCATTGTTACCGGCCTTTTGCCCTGGAGAAGGCTACATGTATTCTTCTGAAATGCTAGAACTGTAAACCACCTTGGGATCTTATTTAGATAAACGGCACTACACAAATTCAGATTATTATTATTGTTACTCTTTGTAGTGTACTAATTTATTTTTAATTAGAAATAGATACAGGAAATGACAATGTTTGGACTTGTGGGTCCTTCAATCTAATTACAGTAGTTTCTTAGTGCAGAGAAGGGGCAGGAGCTTTTAGTGATAGGTATGAGAAGAGGCTTCTCTCATACATGCCAAACTGGTAGCTTATTCTCCTCATATGTTTTTCTTGTAGCTGCAGCAGAAGGGGGTGGAAAAGTATGTATCTGGTGGACAGATACAACCAGCAGAAGAGAGGGAAAGGAGGGGGCACCTGGGGAATTGGCAGAAGTTGAACAAAGGAGACCATGGGAGGGAGAGAAAGAAGGAGAGGGGCACAGGGAGCATGTGTAATCAACTGCGTTCTACTCTTTTTCCCTGATAAGAACATAAGATATGCCATACTGGGTCAGTTGCCCACCCTTCTTGTACAAGTAGTCAGTATGTGCTGCACAGAGAAAGTTTGTTCATGAAAAACATACCTGCAGAACTGAAAGATATTTTTAAGTCAATGGTGAAAATTGTCAGTCATGTGAATTCTAGTGGCTTAAATACAAAGCTTTTCAGGCAACTTTGCAACGACATGGGCAATCCCTTAATATTTTACCCAAAGATTCGTTGTTTGAGTCAAGAAAAAGTGTTGGTATGAGAATTTGAATTACACACTATAATCCTGATGTTTTTTTTACTGATGACAAAGCTAAAGCAACGAGTCAAACAACTCAAGACAAACTGCAGAGATTTACTGATTCTGAGTCTGCAGTTCATGTCTTGCCAATATAGTCAAGAAACTGAATGCACGACATCTATCACTTCAGGGTAAAAAGGCCCCGCTGTTCACTGCTAATGATAAAATCTCTGCATTCAAAAAAAAAACCAATTCCTTGAAAAAGAAGAGCTGAAGCAGGACAGTTTGATACTCTAGCTATATACCTTGTGGAAAATATGTCTATAAACAGGCTCTACCAAGGGCTATGTGAATGGTGTGGCCACATAGGGCACAAGTACAGAAAGGGTGCTGATATCATCACTGAGCTTCCAGGAAGCTCAAAAAGAGCTAGTTACTGCACGTGGCTGGGGGGGGGGGGGGGGGGGGGGGGGGGGGGTGGGGTAGGCACCAGCTTAGTTGGTCATACAGGGCACATAGTCCTATCCATAAACTCAGGCATACACTGTTAATTAAGTACTTCATGTGACTGGCTGCTTTGTTTGAAGAATGTTTCCCTCTTACTATGGAAATTGAAAACTATAGGCAGTTAGCTAACCCTTTCTTGAAAACTCAAAATGCATCCATTCTGGCATCAAAAGAAGAACAACTTGTTGAAATCTGTTTTGGTGCTTCGCTCCAGGAGCAATGTCGTAGTGTCCCTCTATCTTCATTTCTGTCCAGGCTGTTAGGCTCTTTCCCAAGTGTAGCAGATAAAGCAATTTGTAAACCTTTACCATTTGTGAAGACGTGCAGTTGTGGTCAACATTATTGGTGCCCTTCCATTTTAGGTATATTGTGTACAATATCTTGAGAAATAATTGGAATTATTCCAACTGTATGTCATCATAATATTCTAATAGTATGTTCAAAGGTATACAACAACAAAAAAGATATCTGTGCAACTTAGATGGGGTAATTTCTGAAAAAAAAATAAAATATGGCCTGGACAGGATTAATGGCACCCTTCACTAATATTTGGTTGCCCAACCCTTGGCAGTGATGACAGCCTCCAAACATTTCTTGTAGCCATCTATAAGTTTTGTACATTTGTCTGCTGGTAGTTTCTCCTACTTTTCAACTGTGATTTGTTCCAGCTCATGAATGTTTCCATGATTTCTTTTACCAGTGGCAGATTTCAGCGCTTTCCGAAGGTTCTTGATTGGATTGAGATCAGAACTCATTGCTGGCCATTTTAAAACAATCCATTTATTCCTTTTTAACCGTTAAATTGTACTTTTGGATGTATGTTTTGGGTCATTGTCCTGCCGGAGGACCCATGACCTTCGACCCAGACCTAGCTTTTTTGACACTAGGTAGCACATTTTGCTTCCAAATACCTTGGTAGTCCTCTGACTTCATGATTCCTTTAATATGTTCCAGGCCTCTAGTTGCCTGTAAATGTATCGCTGGTCTGCATTGCCAAAGAGCTCAAGTTTGGTTTCAACTGTCCACAGATCATTTTCCTAAAAGGATTGTGGTTTCTCAAGGTGTGTTTGGGCAAAGATCAGATGTGCCTTTTTATGTCTGTCTTTGATCAGTGGGGTCCTCCTTGGTCTTCGCCCATGAAGTCTTTCTTTGTTTAGTGCACAGCATTTGGTGCAGATTGAAACCATTACTCCAGATTGTTCAGCCTTAAGCTCTTTGCATGTTGTATGTGGTGTTCAGCCTTAAGCTCTTTGCATGTTGTATGTGGTTGCACTTACCTTTGAAGACTTCTTGGATCAATTTTCCTCTTCCCACCACATCCTGTGAGTTTCTTGACAGTTGCAAGAGTAGAAAACTTCCTAATAACATTGCAAATTGTAGACACAGGAATCCCAAGGTCTTTGGAGATGGCCGTGTACCCCTTTGAAGTTTGATGTTTGGTGATAATGGCTTTTCTGATGGTCTAAGGCTGCTCTCTTGTCTTCACCATTGTGAAAATGGAACAGGGTGATTGTGGCCATTTTCTCAATTAGAGACATCATTCATTGGTTGATTCAAGTCATGTGAGTACTAACAATTGATCACAGGTATGTCTAATTTTACTGTAATGGGAATATGATTTTTCTGTTCAAACTGATTTGAATTGTTTATAAGGGTGCCAGTATAATCGTGTCTTCACAATGTTACAGTTTTTAATACTATTTCCTTTTTTGTGCTGTCAAGTCAATGCTGACTTCTGGTGACCCAGCAGCCCCTGGGTTTTCTTGGTGAGGTATGACTGGAAGTAGATTGCCTAGTCTTTTCTTCCAAGGCAATAGAAGGTATAGTGACTTGCCTAAGGTCATGAGGTGGGCCAGTTGAAATTGAACCCACATCTCTTGAGTGCTAGGCTGTTGCTGTAACCACTAGGCTACTCCTCCACCTCTAGCATTTTCTATATTTCCTTTTTCAATTGGTCTTGTTTTATTAGATTCTCGTATGTGCCAAATATTTGTGCATATACAATCCAAAACCATTTCACAGGCCACTTTTTTAGGAGATATTGGGCATTAAGAGGTTGAACTGCAAGGGTGCCAATAATGTTAACCATAACTGTATATGTGTGAATGTGGATGTACCAAATTATTGTGACACAAAAACAAAAAAGAGAAACAGACTTGATGCTTCAAAAGACATTGCTGGCAGATATCGCCTCTGACTCCTAATTAAAGCAAAATCATTGAAAATCTGCAGCAACAGGTTTCTCATTAGATTTACTGGCTAAGTCCATTTTTTATTCTTTTTTCTTTGGAGTATGTTTTGTGTTTAACAACGTAAACAGACAAAGTTTGCTTCCTTATGCCTATTCTCAGTAATGGCAGAACAGAGGGTTGGGGATGTCAGCTGCTTCTCAGCCAATCACTTCCCACCAAAAGTACCCAACCAGCAGTTGCTGTTACTTTTTCCCATTTCACACCAGTACCAGAGCTGCAGGGGAGAGGGCACAGATCAATACTGCTGCCTATTGGCTGTGGAGGCCCTGAGAGCTGGCAGACAGAAAAAATGAGGAAGGGTGGCCAGAATGCTGTGCAGGTAGAATTATGTGGCTGGTGTGAGCTCCCAAGTGTGACACAATGGTTTTGGAGAGCATTACCAAGATCTTCAAGTTACAGCTGCCCACCTACCTGAAGAGACTAATTGCCTGAAGTGTCAGTGGCTTCATGCGACTCACCGGTAAGGGAAGCAAGCTTATCAACTTTGCGGGTATAGAGGTCTGGCTTCCGAAGGGGAAAAATGCATCCCCCTTCAGGTACCTTTGTTACAGATTGAATCCATCTTGTGCTAACGTCTATAGCTCAGGCCTAAGAAACAGCCTTCTTTGACTTTTTCACACTGAAACTGCAAAATCAGCAAGATTGAGCAATGAAATGAACTAATATCCTGTCCTAGAGAGCTGACACAAAAAAGCCAGGTGGCTTGCCACGCTGCCTCAAATCCAGTCCCACTGGCTCTCTCCCAGCTGAAGTCTCGTGAATTATGAGACTTCAGCTGTGAGAGAGAGCCAAAGGGCCTGGATTGGAGGCAGCAAGACAAGCCACCCGGCTTTTAAGTAAGCTTGCCATCCTGCTGCGGAAATGTGGCCTAGTGGGGGGCAATATATCACGGTGCGCTGGCCGCAAGAGGGGGGCGTCCGCTTCAGGAGCTGAGGGTGCTAGGAATGTCACTGATGAGGTGCACTGCTGTCCTCTTGAAAAGTTGTAATAAACTACTCTCAAAATAAACCTAAAAGCACTTTCTTTTCATTTTGTTACCGCTAAATATTTTAAATTCAATACAGTGCTCTGCAGACTGGCAAATATTGATAATAAAGTAATTTTCAGTATGCCTATTTGTGTAAAATGTAGATATACATAAATTCAATTTACACTGAAACAATAGGATTTATTTACATATATACATAGTGGTGCCTGAGCACCTGGCTAACCCTCAGTGGGGTACCTTAGCCCAAAAGGTTGAAAGCCGCTGTCTTAGAAAGATTCACTCCTGCCATCTACACACAGGGTCTTGCAACTGTACCTCTCCCTTTTTTGCACTCAGACAGTTCTTTTAAAAACAAAGACACCAAATTCTGCAGCAGTGAACGAGGGATTTAGGCTTCAACACAATTTTTATAAATTCCTCTGAATGCAAGGCATCACAGCTAAAACTGTTAAGCATTAAGCACTCATTAGCATAATGTAAATGGATTTTTTCATTGCTGTTACACAAGAGGAAAATGTCAGAGGGACACAGGTAAAACAAAATATGAGAGCCTTGCAGAGAGCAGAACACAAGCAAACAGGAGGTAGGTAACAGAAACTGCAAAAGGTGAGGAAATGGAAAGATGGTGGTGAGGTAGGAATGGGCGTAATTTGGGGAAAGAAAGGGGACATTGATCCCTCCAAAGCTGCAGGACATGGGCACTGATTGAAGTGCCTCCAACCTTCCTCCACATGGTCTGGCATCTCCTCTGCTCTCTCCCCTCCTCCCACCGCATCCAGCGTATCCACTTCTTGCCTCTCCATGTCATAGTCCACCAGCTTCCCCTAGTCTCTCCCACCCTGGTGCACTGCACACCTCAAACCTTTATCCTACCCATCATAGCCATGAGTTTCAGCAGTACGGGCCTTGGAGCCTCATGTCAAGTGCTCTGTGATGATCTGCTGAGTCCTATCCTCCCGGCAGCATGAAGTGTATATCAGAGGGAGTGGGACATGGAAGGACCTCACACAGCCATTCAGCATGTTCTCTTTCATTTTACTGAAATTCACAGTCACAACCAGTAGGGCAGAGGTTTGAAGAGAGTGGAAGGACTGGGGAGGGAGGAACTACAGTAGGAGGAGATGTTGGACTATGGCAGGGGTGACAAGAGGACGAGATGCTGTGCCACAGTAGGGAGTAGAAGAGGAGGGGAAATATGCTAAACCATTTGGGGGGAGATGAGAGAGGGGAGACATGGGACACTGGATGGAAGCAATAAGGAGACAGAGAGGAGATACTGGATGATTGGGGAAGAGGCAAGGAGGCTGATGCTGGCACATGGTAGGATAGGAGTTAAAAGAAGGATCTGATGTGGGGGCTGTGAGAGGGCTAACCTGGTGGGTGGCAGTGAGGAAGTGGATGCTGGGGACTGAAGAGGATGGAAACAGGTGGGGGACAAAGCAAGGGCATATTCGGCAGAAAGTGGAGATAGAGAAACAAAGGGATTGATGTTGGGGGAAAGAAGGAAGAAAGCCATGGGAAATAAATATTGGAGAAGGAGGTAGGAGGGCAGATATGGGTAGGAGCTATGGGGAAAGAGGTGAAAAATGGATGCCAGGGATTTGGGAGAGTCAGAGCAATAGATGCTGGGAAAAAGAAAGGATGTTACTGAGGGAGGTCAGAATTACTGTCTAACCCCACCAGACGGCAGCCTCCATTTTAATCATAAATGTAAACGTTCTCAAAATACTTAGCTCATTATTCAGGACTTCATTTAAACTTCCTCGATGCGGTATCCAAATTAGGCACGACGTGCACATATCGGGATCCTCTCCCTGTATCAAGTGCTGCTTCCGTCAACTCGTAGAAAGGCTTCTACGAATTGACGGAAGCAGTACTTGGTTTAAACGAAGTCCTGAATAATGAGCTAAGTCTTTTGAGAAAGTTTACATTTATGAATAAAATGGAGGCTGCCATCTGGTGGGGTTAGACAGTAATTCTGACCTCCCTCAGTAACATCCGACAAAAAGAAATTTCCTCTGGTTTTGGGGGGTTTTGTTTGGTGATTGCTTATTGTTGATATTCATTTTATTACCAAACCTAGGGTGATTGGGGAAAAAGAAAGGGGCAGAGGGTGAGAGACAAAGGAAGGGGACAGTCTTTGAAGAAGGTGAAAGAAGGTAAAAATGTGGAAGGAGATGTTAGAATTGAGCCTGGATAAGGAATAAGACATAAGAAAGGGACCGGAGATGGAGAGGGGGATGATTGACAGGGAAAGAACTAGGATTGGTAAAGGGATGAGAAGCAGTGTTAAATGAGGCTGGAGAGAGAATGAATGCAAGGGATGGACATGGGGGACTAAAAAGTGACTCCACCTCCAGTCCCTTTCTTATGTCTTGTATTCAGGGGAAGGAGAAGGTGAGGGATAAGAGGGGAGGGCATGAGGAGTGAGAGATAAAGTAGGGAAAGACGGTAGAGGAAAGAGAGATGGAAAAAGGCAGGAAGAGAGGTAGAGTGAGGAAGAGGGGAAAGATGAGAGGGAAGGAAGGAAGAAAAGATGAGAGAAAGGTGGCGACCCTCTGGATAATTGTCCTAAACTGTGTTTGGGCTTCAGTCAGGTGGCCCATTGTTGACAGAGTGGCTTCCATAGCTGCTGTTATTGTATTGATCCATCTCATTACTGGCCTTCCTCTTTTGCATTGACCTTCTACCTTGCCAAGCATGATGTCTTTCTCTAACGATCTCTCTCTTTGCATGATGTGTCCAAAGTATGAAAGTTGAAGACTTGTCATCTGAGCTTCTAAAGAAAGTTTAGTTTGATCTCCTCTAGTACTGACTGGTTTGTTCTTCGGACAGTCCATGCTATTTATTTATTTAAAATTTCTTATATACCGCGCTATTTGTCATCAGTGCGGTTTACACTGAAACAATATAACACTGGTCAGATATATCAGACCTATTTTACAAATAACAGGAATATTAACATGGAAGTAAACAGGGAAATCATATACATTTCTAGCAAAATACATGTAGGTAATATATATAATCTGTGCAGTTAGTTAGGGTAGGTATGAGGTTGAGAGCATGGAGGAGGGGAAGGGGTGTTTAGGTGTATAAAGTGTGTGGTGAAAAGGTGGTGTTTAAGGGCTTTTTTTGAACTGTTTAATGTCCTTAATACACAGTATTTGTCACCAGCACCATAATTCAAAGGCATTAATTTTCTTCCTGTCTCTTTTTTTCACTGTCCAACTTTTGCAACCTTTATGACATTATTGAAAATATCATTGCTTGAACGAGTCAAAATTTTGTATGGAGAGAGATATCGCTGCTCTTTAGATTCTTGTCTAGATCCTTCATAGCCATTCTGCCAAGAGCAATGCGTTGTCAAATTTCTTGACTGCTTGTTTCTTTATTGATAGTTGATCCACGTAGGTTATCCACTATTTCAATTTCTTTTCCATCAACAATGAACTTATTGATTTTGCCAGTTGTTAGAATCTTTATTTTCTTTACATTAAGGTGCAGGCCCATTTTAATACTATGTTCCTTGATCTTGAGAAGCAAATGTTTCAGATCGTCTTCACTTTCAGCCAGTAAAGTGGTATCATCAGCATAGCGAAGGTTGTTGATGAGTCTTCCACCTATCTTTACACCTCGGTTGTCTTCATACGGTCCTGCTTCTCTGATAATTTGTTCTGCATATATATTAAACAGGTAGGGGGAAAGTATGCAGCCTTATCATACACCTTTGCTGATTTTAAACCATTCTGTTTCTCCTTGTTCCATTTGAACTGTTGCTTCTTGATCAATGTAAAGGTTGTACAAGAGAATGATCTGGTGTTCTGGTATACCCATGCTTCTTAATGTGGCCCAGAGTTTCTCATGGTTAACACAGTCAAAAGCCTTGCTGTAGTCAATAAAACACATATAGATATCCTTTTGATATTATTTAGTCTTTTCAAGGATCCATCTCACAACGATTATGTCTCTTGTTCCTCGCCTTTCCTGAACCATGCTTGCACTTCAGGCAATTATCATTGCAGATATGGTTGTAGTCTGTGCTAAATAATCTTGAACAGAAAGTGCAGCGGAATGCAATGACCACGGCCTACCATGGTATTGGTTAAAATTCTTTATTAGGGACCCAACTTAACAAGTTTCGGCCAAAGCCTTCATCAGGGGTCTAAAAAACAAACACACATAAAGTGAGCATAATACTAAAACCAAAAATCAAAAATTAACAAAAACTGTGTTAATAAAAACTCTATTAATAAAAAAGGTTACCAGAAAACCACATAGAAGGTATGAAAACACTCCTATGCGGGGGAGCGACTACTCTTCCCAATCTGAAACACAGTAAATGTACAAACATGAATAATAATAAAAATGAAGGAAATGCAAAAAGCACTAAATTGAAAATGAAACATACATATGGCATAACATAATGAATAAATTACATTAACATATAAAATAAATATGAGTAAAAACAAACTGAAATCTCATCTATGAAATACTAATACATGTGAAAAAACATTTTGTGAATAAATATGAATGTAAACAAACTAAAATCTTGTCTTGTGAACCGACTGAGATATAAACGTGTCTACAAGAAACTATCTCACTTAAAAGAGAAAACACATATAAAAAGAAGATGCGAAAGTGCCATCGGTGAAAAGGATGGTGCCATTGCTGTCATCACTAAATATTTAGATCATCGCACCCCACCCGTACGCATCCCCACTCATTTTTTGGTGGATTTGGCCCATATAGCTTTGACCAAAAATTACTTTTTGTTCAATGATCGCTTCTTCCAACCAATAAAAGGTACAGCTATGGATGCCGCCATGGCACCTGACATAGCTAATCTATACGTGGCACAATTTGAAGATACTTATCTACAGGACTGTCCCTTTGCACCTTTTGTGGTTTCTTGGAAGAGGTACATTGATGATATTCTAGTATTATGGAAAGGCACCGATTCTCAATTATACCAATTCCACAATTGGCTCAATAGCTTAGATGTTAATCTTACATTTAAAATGCAATTTAGTACCATAGAACTTCCCTTCTTAGATATTTTCATTAGGAAATCTCAGTATAGCTTCACCACCACTATTTACCGTAAACCTACTGACCGCAATAAGCTTCTTCGTTTTGAAAGCTTTCATAACAGCCTTTTAAAAAATAATTTACCCCTATCACAGTTCCTACGCCTGCGGCGTTTATGTTCTAATAACGAAGACTTTAAAGAGAAATCTGTTCAGATGGCAGCGCGATTTCATACTCGGGGCTATCCGAGAGAGTGTGTTTTAAAAGTGCTCGGTCCTCCTCCAGATCACAGTTACTTCTGCCTAAAGAAAAACAAACTAATGATAAATTTGTCTGTGTCCTTCGTTTTTCCCACCTTTCTTCTAAAATCCAAAGGATTTTGAGGTCTCAGTGGCACATTTTGCAAACTCGCCCCTGTTTTTCAAGCCAACCTTTCACTATTGCACACAGCAGACAACGTAATTTAGGAGATATGTTGGTCTCCTCATTTATGCCCCCGGTTTCTACTGTCATACAAAATAAAAAAGGTCATTACAAATGTAACAAATGTTCCACCTGTAGGCATGCCATTGTAATGAGGGACTTTTTCACACATCCCTCTACTAATATAAAGTATCCACTACATGCCTATACTGATTGCTTGTCCACACATGTTGTGTACTGTCACAACTCCACCCTGGTGGCTAATGGACGCCAAGGCAGGTCGGACATAAATAAAATAAGATTGGGTTTGGTATGTATTTTCTAGGGCCCAGGGAGATATAGCCTTGGTAGCGTCCTTATTATCAAATACCCAGAGAACAGAGGTCTTCGAGTGGAGGGAAAAATAAGGCTTTATTTCCCTTGTATTGCAAAAGGTTCAAACGGATCAGATTCAAACAACCAAAAGAAATGTCCTTACATCAGGGTAGAAAGAAAAGGTACAACTCAGGTTCAAAAGCAAAAACTGTTTTCTTCACAGAGGGGATACAAAAACATGCGTTTCTAAATTCACAAGTTTACTGCTCACTTGCTACATAAGGATTCCAAGCTTCCAGTGGTACAAAAGCTACAATCCATCTCTTCCTCAGAAAGGGACTCTACCACTTCCACTTGTATCGGTTCTTGCTCAAGCGTATCTGAACCAGAGTTAATGGTTCCTGGCAAGTTATAGTCAGGCTTTTCACACAAACGCTGTATGAGCTCCCAGTGCTTGGGGTTCAGCGTGAGGCGTCGGTCATGAGCTGTTCTATAGTGTGAATATCCTTTTCTCTTCAAAGGTTTTACATTCGCTTCCTGCAAACCTTGCTTAGTTAAAAGTTTCTTATTTGATAAAAGCTTTTCATACCTTGTCTCCTCAGCTGTGTGCCATGGACAGGGAGCTTCTGTTTCTTGTCCTCTCCATACACTAGCCCTCTGAAGGCTGTTTCCAACAAAGTATGGGTTACCTTGTAACTCTGGCTTCTTTCCTTGGGACAAGGCTTGAGGCCTACTCCTGGTGAGACTCTGCCTTGCTCCTGCAATATGGCCTGGGTTTTTCACACAGCAGTCACAGTACGGCTTTTGCGTTCCTGAATCTCCTGGACCCTTCTGTATTCTCTGGCCTTTCAGGTCTCCCTGGCCTGTACCTCTTTCCTGCACTCCAGCAGCGTCTGTAGCTTCTGCAGTTTCTGCAGCATCTGCAGTTTCTGCTACTTCTCCGGCTTCTGAAGGCTCTGCAACTTCTCTGCTGCCTTCTCTGCTGCTTCTGGCTTTACAGACACTTCTCCTTCTCCAGCCACCTTCCTCTTTACCGCCACTTCTCCAGCCCCCTTCCTCTTTATCGACACCTCTCCCCCTCCAGTCTTCCAGACTTTCTTTAAAAGGAGTTCCTGCCTTCCTGGATTGGAGGCTGGCTGGCTTTAGGTCACACCCTGTAGGGCATGGATCCTCAGTCTTCCGGAGGTCCCTCTTGCTCCCCCTACCAGGCTCCTGAGAATACTGCAGCTTGTGCATGCCTTTTTTCGCTTTTAAAACATTTTCTTCTATTCCCTGCTGGTCTGCTGCATCACAGTACATTATAATCTGTCCTTGTCCTCTTTTGTATGTTGGTAAAACAATACGTGTTGTCAAAACTCGTATTCAGGAATACAAGAGTTGCATCAAAAGAAGGATCATCACAGCTCCACTCGTATCACATTGGGTTCAATTTCAGCATGATATCAATGATATAAGGTTTTTCGTTATCAAGAAATTTTTCCCCTCCCCTCGTGGAGGAGATTTGAATCGTAAACTAACCCAAGAGGAACAAAGATTTATCTTTTTGTTTGACTCGGTCTCTCCGAAAGGACTGAATAAGGAAATTGAATATAATATGTTCCTTTATTTATCTTTTTGTTTGACTCAGTCTCTCCGAAAGGACTGAATAAGGAAATTGAATATAATATGTTCCTTTAAGTTTTGTTCCTATTTTCTAACACTGTTTTCATTTTTATTCCATATTTATGCACGTTGTGTGTAGTAATTTAACTGTCATGTTTTGAGTTTTATAATATAGTGTGCTTTTCTTAAGGCTTACTTTAAACGATACCTAGCTGATTTGATATGATGGTTTTTACAATTCTGGTCTCTCTATTCCTACCTATTCCTTTATCATTTCTTCTTTTTTTATTGTATGGCTTATTTATTTATATTTTTATGACCTGCGGTATAAAAACTTTGCAATGCTTTTTAATGTTCATGATGGTGCATTATGTGCGTATTCATCTCTTCTGTTATCTCATCGGTGTTACTATTATATGTGGGTTTATCCCTTTTGACATTAAGTTTGTCTTTTCCTTTACATATTTTACATATACCTTGGTGTTGCACAGTTTTTTATCCTTTGTCAAGCCTGTGACACTATTTTTATTTTGTTTTTTTAAATGTACCTCTCTTCCCTCCACCCTCCTCCAACCTTTCCCCCCCCTTCCCTCCCTTCTCCCCCCCCCCCTCTTGCCCGTTTCTGTACGGTTATAATGCCCTTTTATGCCTTATTCTCATGCACCCGTGGTGGCTTCAACCACTTTTCCGTTGAGGCTTTTTGCCTGTAAGCAATAGTTTGTTCTCCATCTATTACTCCCATTTCAGTAGCCACTCCTAGATTGTTTATTTTCCACGATTCTGCTAGTCCTTAATGACACATTGTTTATTAGTAACAACTTATACTGTGTATCGACTGATTTGATTTTGCTCTTGTCCTCCACGGTAGTCCCCAGTGTGCATGTTGCAAACTGCTGGTAGGAGGAGCTTCTTCCCCTTCAAATAGTGCTCTTATGCCCCTGCGCGGCGTTTTCCCGCCTCTCACTACATGTGCAGGTATGGCGTACTTTCTTGGTTTGTTTTATGGCTTACTTCTATATATTGTTTTTTCAAATCTTTTTTTAAACTCTTTCTCACAAATTACAGCCTTTTAACGGTTGTTAATTTACAGTATGCCTTTATTTGCTCTAGTTGTTCTCTATGGCTCAATCTGTGTGATCCATACCAAGAGATAGTTTTTTTCCCCTTGCTGTATTGATGCGGGTCCTCCATTTATTTCCTTTATGATATGTACGAACGCATCATTCATAGTATTTTATGTTGGTGCGTTATGTGCATATATATTATCCTTTGTTATTGCACGCTCTGCACAGTTCTGTTGTCTCATCGGTGTGCTTCTTGTGTGTGAGATTAGTCCCTTTACAATTATCCTGTGACACGCCCGTGATAGTATTTGTTTCTGCTTAATTAATCCTCTTGGTCTTCCCTTCCCCCCACCCCTCCCCTCCTCCCCTCCCTCCCCCCCTTCCCCTCCTCCCCTCCCCCCCTCCTCCTTTCCCCACCTCCTCCCCTACGGTTTTAATGTCTTTCTATGCCCTGTCCTCATGCACCCGTGGTGGCTTTGATAACTCTTTCGTTGAGGCATTTTGCTTGCAAGCAATAGTCTGTTTTCCGTTTTATACTTTCATTTTGGTAGCTATTCCTAGATTGTTCGTTTCTCGTGATCTTGTCAGTCCTTAATGACATATTGTTTATTAGCAATAATTCATATTGTATACCGATTGCCTTTTTTTGCTCTTGTCCTCTACGGTAGTCCGCTGGTAGGAGGAGCCTCTTCCCTTTTTAAATAATGCTCTTATGCCCCTGCGCGGCGTTTTCCCGCCTCTCACTACGTGTGCAGGTATGGTGTTCCTCTCATGGTTTACTTTATGGCTTGCTTATATATGTTGTTTTTAAGTCCCTCTCTCAAATTATATTTTTAGATCGTTTATTCACAGTATGAATTTCATTTTGTTCTAGTTGCTCTCTATGGCCTAATCTGTGTGATTTACACCAATTGTGTTCTCTCCTCTCCGATGTATTGATGTGGGTCCTCTGTTTACTTCGTTTATGACACATACGGATACAGCATGCATAGCATTTTTTATGTTGATACATTATATGCATTTAATTTTTCCCTTTTGTGGATATAGATCCCCCCCTTTTTTTGTTCATGTTTCCCACGCCCTCGGTATTGCATGATGAACGCCCTGTACAATCCTGTTGTCTCATTGTGCGGTAATTGTGTGTGAGGTCACTCCCTTTCACAAATATTCTCGTTTATCATGTTATATGCTTGTGATAGTATTTGTTTTTGCTAAATGGATCCCTTTTGTCCTCCCCATCCCCTCCTTCCCACCTCCCCCTCCCCTTCCCGCCTCCCTCCCCTTCCCACCCCCCCCTCCTTCCCTTCCCCCCCCCCTGTTTCCAACGGTGGATCATCTACCCTATACACGATAGATGTATGTTTTCACCGATGGCACTTTCGCATTTTCCTTTTATATGTGTTTTCTCTTTTAAGTGAGATAGTTTCTTGTAGACACGTTTACATCTCAGTCGGTTCACAAGACAAGATTTTAGTTTGTTTTCATTCATATTTATTCACAAAATGTTTTTTCACACGTATTAGTGTTTCATAGATGAGATTTCAGTTTGTTTTTACTCATATTTATTTTATATGTTAATGTAATTTATTTATTATGTTATGCCATATGTATGTTTTATTTGCAATTTAGTGCTTTTTGCATTTCCTTCATTTTTATTATTATTCATGTTTGTACATTTACTGTGTTTCAGATTGGGAAGAGTAGTCGCTCCCCCGCATAGGAGTGTTTTCATACCTTCTATGTGGTTTTCTGGTAACCTTTTTTATTAATACAGTTTTTATTAACACAGTTTTTATTAATTTTTGATTTTTGGTTTTAGTATTATGCTCACTTTATGTGTGTTTGCTTTTTAGACCCCTGACGAAGGCTTCAGCCGAAACTTGTTAAGTTGGGTCCCTAATAAAGAATTTTAACCAATACCGTGGTAGGCCGTGGTCTTTGCATTCCGCTGCACTTTCTGTTCCTGTTTATTGCGGAAGGCCTCTTCTTTTCCTTTTTCCTAAATAATCTTGAGTCAAATCTTGCTGGCATGTGGGATCAGAGCAATTGTGCGATAATGTCCACAGTCAGTTGGATCACCTTTCTTTAGTACTGGTATAAACACAGATCTTTTCTAGTCAGTTGGCCATGATGTTGTCTTCCAAATTTCCTGGCAGAGCCTTGTAAGTATAGTAACCGTCGCATCCAATTGCTCTAATACTTCAATGGGAATGTCATCAATGCCAGGTGCTTTGTTCTTTGATAAGGCTTTCAATGCTGTTTCGACTTCTTCTTTCATCATCAGTGGTTCCTGATCATAAGGTACAGGTTGAAATGGCTGTTGGTCCACTTATCTTTATCGTATAATGACTGTATATTCTTACCACCTTTTCTTGATCTTCTCAGCATCATTCAACATCGATCTTTGAGCATTTTGTAACATTCCTGTTCGAGGCTGGAATTTTTTTTTTAACTCTCTTAGCTTTAGGAAAGCTGATCTTGTTCTTCCTCTAATAGTTTCTGCTTCTATTTCCTTGTGTGCGTCATTATAGTACTTCTCCTTGTCTTGTCTTGTCTTGCTTCATGTTGGAAATCTCTGTGGAATTCTGTGGTTGCCTCTCTTTCTCCTCTGGCTTTAGCTTCTCTGCATTTCTGGGCAATTTTCAGAGTTTCTTCCATCATCCATTTTGTCCATTTTTGCTTTTTTACCTTTTGTAGAGACGTCTCACTTTCATCCAACACAGCCTTCTTGATGATATCCTTTAACTCTTCTGGAACTCTGTCATTTGTATCTTAAGCAACAAATCAATTTTGCAGGCAGTCTTTAAATTCCGATGGTGTATTCTCAAGGTCATATTTTGTTACATTCATGAGTGGCTTGCTCTTTTTCAACTTTAGTTTGAGTTTGCCTACTTGTAGTTGGTGATCTGTACCACAGTTAGCTCCAGGCTTTGTCTTTGTTGATGTTATAGAGGTTTTCTATCGTTGACTTCCACAGATGTAATCACTTTGATTTTTGTACAATCCATTGGATGAAGTCCATGTGTACAGTCACTGTTTGTGTTGCTGGAAGAAGGTGTTTGAGATGAATAGATCATTAGTCTTGCAGAATTCTATCAGTCTTTCTCCAGCTTCATTTCTGTTGCCAAGTCCATATTTTCCAAACACTTTGCCTTCTTCTTTGTTGCCAACTTTTGCATTCCAGTCACCCATGATTATCAGGATATCCTATTTGCATGTTCTGTCAATTTCAGATTGAACGTGTTTGTAGAACTCATCAACTTCATCCTCTTCTGCAGCTGTTGTTGGGGCATATACTTGAATTATAGTTGTGCTGCCCAGCATTCCTCATAGACAAATAGAAATTAAGTGTTCACTGATTGCATTGTATTTCATTACAGTTCTTGCAAGTTTCTTCTTAATTACAAACACAACACCATTTCTTCTTTGTCTTTCATTTCCAGCATAGTAGACCATGTGATCATCAGATGCAAAGTGCCCGATGCCAGTTCATTTCAATTCACTTACACCCAGCAGATTGAGTTGTACACGTTCCATTTCATTCTTGACCACCTCTAACTTCCCTTGGTTCGTGCTTCGTACGTTCCATGTCCCAATATGTAAGACATCTTTGCAGCTTCTGACTCTCATTTCGTTTGCAGCTACATCAGCAGTCAGATATCCTGAGGGCTTTGTTCCAACCACATCATAAATGTTGGTTTTGCTCTGAAAAATCTTCAGCTCCTCCCCATTAGCTAGTTGAGTGCCTTCCGACCTGGTAGTCTCATCTTCCAGCACTATAGTGCAATTTATTTTGTTGTGGCTATTGTCACCACGCCCTTTACCCTAGGCAGTTGCCTAGGTGCTGGGAGTGATGATAGTCTTTATTTATTTTAACACATGCCTATAGTTGTAGTTGTGTAGTTGAAATAACTTAAGCCAAGAGGGAAAATAGGCACGCAGGATTTTTATTATTCCTTTAGGCCAGAGGAACTTCTTAAACAGTTCCAAATACCAACATAAGGTATGGAAACTTCCAGAGAAAAACAACAAGGTAAAAGGCTTTGTATTCAGCTTATCAGCAAACTTAAACAAAGTATTTCTTCATACTAGAATCATAGCAAAAGAACTTTGGTGCAAAAACCTTCTTCTCCAGAGTGTGACTTTTAAAACATGTACAGCTTCAAGTAATCCCACAAAGTAAAACTTCACTGCACACTGTTTTCTCTCTTCTCACATGCAATGGTTTCTTCACCTGCTATCTGCCAGGCTCTATACTTTGTACAAGCAGTCTTTCAAAGAAGGGGTTAAGCTTAGAGAATCACAGCTCTCCTATTTAGCATATTCCTCCCAGCTCTGCATCTTTGAAACGGCTGCTAGCTTTGTCTTCGTGACACACTCTAGTTTTTAGCTACTTTCTAAAAACTAAAGAACATTCCATTTCTTCAACAGGTTCCTGTGTCATAGAAGATTCAAATTCCATGCTCTCAACATCTGAGTTTGCTAGAGAATCATTATTCATGAATTCAGTATTGTCTTGCTTTAAACCTTTTAAGATTTGTAAAACCTTATTTAAAGCAGATTCTCCTCTCCTCTGAGAGATGTCTTTACTCTTAGGTAATTCTTTAACTTTCAGAAGTTTGTTAGAGGGTTTAACACTGCTCACTTTAGTCTGAGGAAATAAGGATTTAGCCGGCTGTACAGCTAACTGCTCTGGTTCCATATAAACGTTTGGAGCATGTTTCAGGTTACTCACATGGCTTGGAAATTCCCCTGGATAAGCTTTAAAACCTCTGGCTGGGTTTGTCTTTCTCCACGGAGCTTTGGGTGAAGCTTCCTTCACTCTCTGCAAGCCTCTCTTGGGTAATTCTGCTGAGCTCCTAGAGCCTCTTTCCCTTCTAGGACTCTCAGACCCATTCACCTCAGCATTGGACTCAGCACTGGAACTCCTCCTTCTTCTCTCTCTCAGAAGAAGATTCTCCTTCACTGGAAGTCTGGCTCCCAAAGCACCTTCATCTAAGGCTGCTTTCTCTTGCAGTGTACCTCACACCTGCACTCTGAGCACGTCCTGCACTTCCCGGACTCCTTGAGTTCTCTGCTGCTCTTTGTCCGTTCCCTCTCTCTCTCTTGCCAGATTCCTGGCGTTTATATCTGTATTTCCCCTTCCTACTTGCTAGCTCCTCCCCTAGCTGTCCCTCGTGAGCAGGGCTGGTAACTAGGGAGCTAGGGCGTGTCCCTTGACAACAAGTATTCTGTGAGGAGTTTTTTTCTAAACCAGGAGTTTTAACCCCTGAACTTCTGGTTTTGTTTCTCTTCTCTGAGAAAAATGTCTGATTTCTCCCTTCTTTCTCAGGCTCTCTCTCTTCTGCGCCACCACACTATCCATTGGGTTTTCATGACAAGGTATGGAAGTAGATTGCCAGGCCTTTCTTCTGCGCAGTTTAATTCTTTTTTTTTTAAATTTGATTTTCAGTCAATTACAATAACCAAAAAAGAAGAAAGGTAAATCCAGAATAACTATACAGGAAAAAAAAAGTACAGAATAAAAATGAAACAATGATAAAGCCCACATCAAGAAATACCGGCTGAGATTAATACAAGAAAACATGAACAAAATTAAGCAAACATGGCAATAAAGCCTACAATTTAAGAGGTTTTAAACTCATCCATTATTATCCCCCAATGAAGTGCCCTGACGTTCAATCATACATTTTTCTAAATGAGAGACATCAGCGAAAATGTAGGAAGACCCTTCAAAATTAATAATACATTTACAAGGGAAACGTAAGAAAAACATGGCCCCTAAAGCAAGGACCTGAGGCTTCAACCGCAAAAATTGCCTTCGTCTAAGCTGAGTCTCGCAAGAGACATCAGGGAAAATGTTTATAGTTTGATCACAGAATTTAGCAGATTTAACTTTAAAGAAAGCGCGCAAAATACGCTGCTTCACATCAATAGAAGAAAAGGTAGCCAATAATGTGAAACGCAAACTAATGGTATCCGAAGAGTCTTCTAAAAAAGCGGTCAAATTGGAAATGATAGGAACAATCTCATCCAGCCCCCCTTCAACAAGATTAATGTTCTTAATATTAAATGGAAGATAATAAATTTGAGAAACTTCAATAGGTTCCTGAATAGCTAATATTTCTTTAAAATATTTATGCAAAAGAATTCTAGACGATAACAGAAAAGACTGAGGAAAATTCAAGAAATGTAGGTTGCAGGAACGAAAGGAATTCTCAAGGGCCTCCAGCCTAGAACGCAGTATCAAAGAAACTTCTATCCCGGCACCATTAGTGGCACAAAGCGGGAGCACCTGAGAATACATTTTAGTTTTCCTCAGCAGCACAGGACAAGGTACTGTGTAGCAGCCCTTTTTTAATAAGTGTTATATCCCTCCCTCCCTCCCCACACCCACCCTCCCCTGGGAATTTCACAGCTTTATAGGTACTTGCACAACTTAAAAGACAGGAGGTGCTCTCAGGTGAAGCTCATTACCCAAATCAGTCATACACCAAGGACCTGAGATTAATTAAGCTTCAGGTGAACAAGGTATATTAAACTTCTTAGGTACAGTTTTAGTGGTATAAATATCCATTGCACCCTTTAGTACATATAGAACTTAAAGATCTAAACACAAACTTAAAACTAAGATGCAGACAGCAGTCCAGCAGCGGGATGTGGGCTTTCCAGTCTTTTGCATTGAGTGTCACATGTATGATTTTCTCCCAGCTGGTGAGAGGTCTTACGTGTGCACTAGGTGCAAGGAGCTCTCTGCTCTCAGGGAACAAGTCCGTTCTCTAGAGGCTAGAGTAGCAGACTTGGAAAACATAAGACAGACAGAGAGGTACATAGACGAGACCTACAGGGATATAGTCCTGAAGTCCCACCTCCAGTCTGGCAGCATCCCTGTTGCCATGGAGGAGAGAGGTCACGTGACAGGAGAGCATCACCCTGGTGTGGCAGGAAGTGATCCTGTAACTAGGACCTGTCCTCCAGGTGATGTAAACCCCTCTCGCACCGAGGAGGTTTCTCCAGGGCCAAGTGCCCATGCGGGAAGGGTTAGGACAGCAGTTATAGTTGGTGATTCGATCATTAGGCATGTAGATAGCTGGGTGGCTGGTGGACGTGAGGATCGCCTGGTAACATGCCTGCCTGGTGCGAAGGTAGCGGACCTCACACGCCACCTAGATAAGGTCTTAGATAGTGCTGGGGAGGAGTCTGCTGTCTTGGTACATGTTGGTACCAATGACATAGGAAAATGTGGTAGGGAGGTTCTGGAAGCTAAATTTAGGCTTTTAGGTAGGAAGTTGAAATCCAGAACTTCCAGGGTAGCGTTCTCCGAAATGCTTCCCGTTCCACGCGCAGGACCCAATAGGCAGGCAGAGCTCCGGAGTCTCAATGCGTGGATGAGACAATGGTGCAGAGATGAGGGGTTCGGATTTGTTAGGAACTGGGGAACATTCTGGGGAAAGGAGGGGCTCTTCCGAAGGGATGGGCTTCACCTTAACCGGGATGGAACCAGGCTGCTGGCATTAACCTTTAAAAAGGAGATAGAGCAGCTTTTAAACTAGATAATAGGGGAAAGCCGACAGTCGCCCAAGAGCGCATGGTTCGGAAGAATGTATCCTTGAAGGATACTACAAAAAGCAGAGAGGTTCCAAAAAAGAGTAAAGTAGCCCAAATGCCCTCGAGTATGGAGCAGACAGAACTTAAAGATCCCAAATTACCCATGTCTACCAATAGCCAAATTAATATGAATAAAATACAGTCTCTAAAATGCTTGTATGCAAATGCTAGAAGTCTACAAAACAAGATGGGAGAGTTAGAATATATAGCACTAAACGAGAGGTTAGATATGATTGGAATATCAGAGACATGGTGGAAGGAGGACAACCAGTGGGACACTGTGATACCTGGGTACAAACTATATCGAAATGATAGAGCTGATCAAATTGGTGGAGGGGTTGCGCTCTATGTTAGAGAGGGCATTGAGTCAGAAAGGATTAAAGTTTTGCAAGAAACGAAATTTGCTGTAGAATCTCTATGGATTGAAATTCCATGTAAAAAGGGGAAGGCGATGGCAGTGGGGGTGTACTATCGTCCGCCTGGCCAGAATGAACAAATGGATGATGAAATGCTCAAAGAAATCAAGGAAGCTAGCAAAAGTTACAGTGCAGTAATAATAATGGGTGATTTCAATTACCCCGGCATCGACTGGGTCAGTGTCACAACAGGACATGCTAGGGAGATAAAGTTCCTAGATGAAATAAATGACTGCTTCTTGGAGCAGCTGGTTCATGAACCGACCAGAGGGGAAGCAATATTAGACCTAGTCCTTAGTGGAACACCAGATGTAGTGCAAGAGATAAGGGTGTTGGGGCCACTTGGCAATAGTGATCATAGCATGATCGCCTTTGATTTAATTAGTGGAGGAGGGATAGTAAGGAAATCCACAGTACTACCCTTTAACTTTCGAAAGGGAGACTATGATAGAATGAGGAAAACAGTTAAGAAAAAACTAAAAGGAGCAGTTGCAAAGGTTAAAGACGTACATCAAGCTTGGGTGTTGTTGAAAAATACTATCTTGGAAGCCCAGACCAGCTGTATTCCACGCTTTAAGAAAAGTGGAAGGAAGTCCAAAAAATTGCCAGCATGGTTTAAAGCTGAGGTCAGAGAGGCTGTTGTTGCCAAAAAAGCATCTTTCAAGAAATGGAAAAAAGAGCCAAATGATGAAACCTGGAAACAGCACAAGCACTGGCAAGTCAAATGCAAGGCATTGATAAGGCAGGCAAAGAGAGAATTTGAGAAGAAGCTTGCTGCGGAAGCAAAAACGCGAAATAAAGACCTTTTCAAGTACATTCGTAGCAAAAAACCCGTGAGAGAGTCAGTTGGTCCATTAGATGATAAAGGGGTTAAAGGAGCACTAAGAGGCGACAAGGCGATAGCGGAGAGACTGAATGAATTCTTTGCTTCGGTCTTTACTGAGGAAGATGTAGGGATGTTACCCACGACTGAAGTGGTATTTAAAGGTGTGGAAGAATTGAAGGAAATATCGATACATCGGGAAGATGTCCTACAACTATTAGATAAACTGAAGAGTAGCAAATCACCTGGGCCGGATGGTATACATCCAAGGGTGTTGAAAGAACTGAAATTTGAGATTGCAGACCTGCTATCAGTAATCTGTGAACTATCATTAAAATCATCTCTAATACCTGAGGATTGGAGGATCGCCAATGTAACACCAATTTTTAAAAAGGGTTCGAGGGGTGATCCGGGAAACTACAGACCGGTGAGCCTGACATCAGTACCGGGAAAAATGGTAGAAACCATCATAAAGAATAAAATTACTCAGCATATAGATCGTCATGACCTAATGGGAGACAGCCAACATGGCTTTAGACAAGGAAGATCTTGTCTTACTAATTTGTTATGTTTTTTTGAAGGAGTGAATAAACAGGTGGACAAAGGTGAGTCGGTTGATATTGTGTATCTGGACTTTCAGAAAGCCTTTGACAAGGTCCCTCATGAGAGACTTTTGGCAAAACTAAAGAGTCATGGGATAGGAGGCAGTGTACTACTGTGGATCAGGAACTGGTTAAAAGATAGAAAGCAGAGGGTAGGGCTAAATGGCCAATTTTCCCAATGGAGAAAGGTGAATAGTGGTGTACCCCAGGGATCTGTGCTGGGTCCGCTGCTTTTTGACATATTCATAAATGACCTGGAAAGTGGAATAACGAGTGAGGTTATCAAATTTGCTGATGACACAAAACTATTTAAAGTTGTTAAAACCCAGGAGGATTGTGGAAAATTGCAAGAGGATCTTGATAAATTGGAAGACTGGGCATCCACTTTGCAGAAAAAGCATCTTTGCAGAAAAACTAAAGTACAAATCCAACACTATACCAATGATACTGCCTCAAAACACTGAATCTAATAACACATGGATCTCCTTTCACATGATAGACCAAAAACACCTACTCAGGATCATAACACTTATCAACACCACAACTTCCCCACTTGACCCATGTCCTGTGTCATGGATCAAATGCACAAAGGAAGAACTCACCGAAAACATCCAACACATAGTGAATCAATCCCTTAATCAGGGCATCATGCCCAATGCCCTAAAACTCACTACGCTTCGACCAATAATAAAAAACAATAAACTAGACTCAAAAGACCCAAACTCTTACAGACCGATAGCCAGCATTCCATTTATAGCTAAAATAATAGAAAAAAACGTCCAACTACAACTACAAGACTATATCGATGAACACAAACCCTTAGACTCTCACCAGTTTGGCTTCCGCCCCTATCACGGTGTAGAAACCCTACTAATTACACTGATAGACTTCCTCATTAGAGGCACAGATGATAGCAGTCAAGGCTTCATACTCCTTTTCTTAGACATTTCTGCCGCCTTTGACAACATCAACCACCTTACCTTGATCAATAGACTAGAAAATCTAGGAATAGGTGGGACAGTACTCAATTGGTTTAAGTCTTACATCACAAATAGACTAATACGTGTTCAAATAGACCAGGAAGTATCGGAAACCTTCCCCCAAGGACAAGGAATACCCCAAGGATCCGCCCTTTCTGCCCTCCTTTTCAACCTGTACCTCCAACCCATTACAGAAATATTCAGAAAACACAAAATCAGTCACTTTATCTATGCTGATGACATCATGCTTGCTCTCCCCATATCTACCAAAAACCCTACCTATGATGCCTTATCAAAATGCATGATGGAAACCACCTCCTGGATGGAATCTAACTACCTTAGCATCAATCTCAAAAAAACAGAAGCAATGTTTGTAACAAGACCACCTATGACTGAAGACACCTATCCAACATCAATCTCAATCATAAATACTACAATTCCAGTCAAAAAAGAGGTAAAATACCTAGGTGTAATAATAGATCACACACTTACCATGATACCGCATATAAAACAGACAGTAAAAACTATATTCTACAAACTCAAAACCATACAACATCTAAGGCCCCTTCTAGACACCCAAGACTTTAGATCAGTTGTTAACACACTCATCACCCCACACTTTGACTATTGTAATAGTCTCTTAATTGGCCTACCACAAAAAAGTACATACCTGCTTCAAAGAGCTCAGAACATCTGTGCGAAAGTAGTCACTAAAGCCAGCCTAGCAGATCATGTAACCCCAATAATGCTAGAACTTCATTGGCTCCCTATAAATAGCAGAATCAGATATAAAATCCTCCTAACCACATTCAAGCTCCTGAACAACATCGCCCCTTCATATCTAACCACACTATTACATGCCCCATCTGAATCAAGAACCCGCAGACTAAACGCAACACACTCACTTGAAATACCAAAATCATTCAAAAGAACTAAAAAATCCACCAGCACCAGAGCCTTCACATTCACTGCCCCCATGCTCTGGAATGATCTCCCAATAAACCTTCGGATCATAAAAGACCTCACCCAATTTAGAAAGGAACTCAAGACATACCTTTTCTCCGAACACTTTGAAATCCCTTACCCCCAAGTCCAACCACATACCATCCCAAGACACTCAAACACAAAGCCCTAAAATTACACTCAACTACCCACACACATACACCCACCACTTACACCCATCACAGACACCCCAAAACACTCTCAAGAGAAAAAGGAAATAAATTCCTCCGCACACATATATGACCCTGACTACCGGTAAACAAGGTAGAATACTCTGATTGACACTACGATACAGAAATTTATAATTATATACAAAATGTAAATAGTTACAACAATTAATGCACAGTTATCTGTATAAAGTTAGAAAGTTATAAAGTTACTAAATATTATCTGTATAAAGTTACTATATATTATCTGTATAAAGTTAAAAAACTATGTTCCATGTAATGTATACATTAGTGTACAAATTTGTTTACTTTGTTCCATGTAAACCGCCCCTGATCTCTGGAAGGGGCGGTATAGAAGAATTAGATAAATAAATAAAAATAAAATAAATAAATAAAATGGCAGATGAAATTTAATGTGGAGAAGTGCAAGGTTATGCACCTAGGGAAGAACAACCCAAACTATGGTTACACGATGCAAGGTTCCACATTAGGAACCACCACCCAAGAAAAAGATTTAGGCGTCCTTGTGGATACCATGTTAAAACCCTCGGCCCAGTGTGCAGCGGCGGCCAAGAGAGCAAATAGAATGCTAGGTATGATAAGGAAAGGAATGGAAAATAAAACAAAAGATATTATAATGCCTCTATATCGTTCCATGGTGAGACCGCACCTTGAATATTGTGTGCAATTCTGGTCGCCATATCTTAAAAAGGATATAGCAATTTTAGAAAAGGTTCAGAGAAGAGCCACCAAAATGGTAAAGGGGATGGAAGGCTACTCCTATGAAGAAAGGCTAAAAAGGTTGGGGCTCTTTAACCTGGAAAAGAGACGGCTGAGGGGAGATATGATAGAAGTCTATAAATTAATGAACGGAGTGGAACGGGTAAACGTAGATCGATTGTTTACCTTATCAGAATATAGAAAGACTAGGGGACATGCAATGAAGCTACAGGGTAAACTATTTAAGACTAATAAAAGAAAATATTTTTTCACTCAACGTGTAATCAAACTCTGGAATTTGTTACCGGAGGATGTAGTAAAGGCTGTTAGTGTAGCTGGGTTTAAAAAAGGTTTGGACAAGTTCCTGGAGGAAAGGTCCATAAACCATTATTAAGAAGGGACCCAGGATATCAATGCTTGAACCAATACAAGCATTGTGGAACCTGTGTCCCTTGGGGAAACTGCTAGGTACGTATGACCTAGATTGGCCACTGTTGGAAACAGAATACTGGGCTTGATGGACCTTGGTCTGACCCAGTATGGCATATCTTATGTTCTTATGTTCTTATGTAACTGCCCTGTCAACCAGACCAACCTTCTCATCAAGTTGCTGGAGAGATACAACAGCTTCTTGAGAGAAGGTGCATAATGAGTTTAACGTGGGGGACATTTTCTTATCTATAGAAAGCAAAACGCCCCAAACATCCTTTAACGTAATCTCGGCATCTGGAAGCTTGGCCGGTAGTTCAGTAACATTGCCCAAGGCAGCAAATTGAACTGGAGAAGGCAAAACAATAGAAACTTTAATATTGCTTACCAACTCAGAAGACTCTCCGGATAAAAACAGGGGACTGTAAGGGCACAGGCACAGGAGGAGGAGACCTCCCACCAGAACTTAGGGAGGCTCCATCTGGAGAGGACTGCGCAAGCGGAACAGGTGCGAAATGTTTGTCCAGGTGGCCGGCCGGTTTAACTCCGGCATCGGTCGCCAGACTCTTAGTTGCAACTTTAGCCTTCCATTTCCCCATAGTAATATACAAACAGGGAAAGGAGACTGCACCACACTAGCGCTGCTGTGACGCCGAAGGGGCGCCAAAGGGGCAGGCCCTGCCCCTTTGACCACACCCCTTCGAGCCACACCCCGTGGACACGCTCCGCGGTCACAGAAAGAACGGATAATATAACAAGGAAGAGGATGGGGGGTGCCCCAGGCGCGCCTGCCCAATCTTCCAGAGAACACAACAATGCAGAGCACAGTGTCCACTCAGCAGCAGTCCCAGAGCAGATGTTCTGCCCAATACACCTCCAGCGTCTCTCAGCCGAATCCAAGGAACCAGGCTACAGAGGTAAGATTTTAAAGGACTAAAAATCCCCGCCAGGTGCGGGGTGCCATGGGCACACCTGCCTGATCTTCCAGAGCACACAGCAATGCAGAGCACAGTGTCCGCTCAGCAGCAGTCCCAGAGCTGATGTTCTGCCCGATACACCTCCAGCATCTCTCAGCCGAATCCAAGGAACCAGACTACAGAGGTAAGATTTTAAAGGACCAAAAGTCCCCACCGGGTGGGGGGGGGGGGGGTGCCCCAGGCACGCCTGCCCTATCTTCCAGAGCACACAGCAACGCAGAGCACAGTGTCCGCTCAGCAGCAGTCCCAGAGCTGATGTTCTGCCCAATACACCTCCAGCGTCTCTCAGCCGAATCCCTGCACAGTTTAATTCTAGTGTTATTGCTGTTGTCACAGAAATGTGATCCTCCACCGCCAATACCGTCCCATTCTGCTGCTGACCAGATAAGAGGTTTGTCTTGGTCTGGCACCTAGCTGAGACCTGTCCATCTTGTGAGATCCTGCCAGTAATTGAGCTGCTGATAGCTTACTGATGCACACAAGCCTTCACAGCATGACAAGCTGCAAATCAGCAGTATGCTTTCCTTTTTGCAGAGGTGTCTCTTGCAGGCTGGTTAGTCTTACTGAGGGCCTAATGTAATAAGTTGTGCTGTACTTTAGCATGATGGTTTCCGTTTGATTGTGTACTGTATGAATATATGATCAATGATTGGAAGGCACTCTTTGGATAAGAGTGTGGGGCCATTGATTGGAAGACACTCTTAGATAAGTTGTAGATGTTCCGGAATTTTCATAAATGTTTGACTTGATTAATTAAAATAAGTTGTGTATAAAGGGTTTTTCTGATCTATGAGGAAGAGTGCCCTAGGCCTGATTAAATTGGATTCCATGCAATTGTTGGGACATCTCCAAAGTCTTTTCCCCTTCTTTTTAGATGATAGGAATATATAACTACATTTTAAGAAAAATTCATTATTAACAAAACAAAAAAGAGATTTAAAAAAGTTAAATATAATTATTGTGGGGTGAATTTTTGTGGGTATATTACTTTTGATTAAACCATGCTAACCTTACTCCCAGTGTGGTCAAGGTTTTAGCACAGAAAAATCCACAGTAAAATCATTGCACCAAAGGACGCAAGACCAGCAGGCCAATGGGATACAAACATGCTGAACTGAGAATTTGTTCCTGATGTGAAAAAAAAATATTCAGAATTTTGGAAAGGATTTATACTTTCTCTTTATTTATTTGTATTTATTTATTTAGCATGGTTTATATACTTTCATTTGCCATGGTCAAAGTGATTTACATAGATCAATTAATAAGAAATTACATTGAACAATTTTAACTTGGCAAGCAACAGCAACAAATTAAAACTTATGTACAGTTAGGAAGGCTAATTGATATTGTTTCTAGCTGGTGTTCGATATTAATCTGATGTCAGGGGCGGCCCAAGGGGGGTGCGGGGTGATGTGCAGAGATTAATTGTGGGGCCTCATTTGCATAAGGAACCATATTTGCATAAACATTTGCATAATGTTAACATGCGCTTTTAGTAAACATGCCTCTTAATGCGTGTCTGGATAAAGAAAGACTAACAGATTTCTACATTACTATATTGCAGTGACAACCACCAGCTCCATTAGGAAGTACTATAAACACTGACCATTTAGAACCCATAGCAAATCCACCGTATCATAACAGCACTGCCAGGACTCACAAAGCACCAAATCCTACCTATCAAAAGGCAACACTGCAGATATTAAACCAGTACATTTCAGAGAATACCAATACATCTCACTGGGGGAAAAAGCACAAGTGGGACTGTCAAATAGAAACAATATGAACAGAATAACTCAACTTGGTTACACATGCAGAACATAGACCGTCACCACACAAAGAACAAGGGATCACAATTTAGATATAGGAAGATAATAATTAAACTGGGAACCCCAAAAACCAAACATGAAATGTACAACACTTTCCTTATTCTTTTCGCTCACGCTGGCGGCTGCTTCTGTGAAGCTGCGAATGCCGGGAAAGGTTAAAGGGCATTGCCTTTAACCTTTCCCGGCACTTGCGGCTTCACAGAAACAGCTGCCAGAGTGAAGGAAAAGGCTGTTCACGCTGGCGGCTATGCAGAGGGAGCCAGGGCCTCTCACGGGGTTCCCAGCTCCCTCTGAAGCCGTCCGCTGTGCAATAATGGAGTTCGCGTGGGGCCCTGTGTGAACAACGTTATCGCTCAATGGACGGGCCGACCCTGTCTGATGTGGAACCCAAGTATCTGTTTCTGTAGAGCATGGGGTAGGCAGGTTTAAGGAGTTCTCTTTGTTGCAGGGGTTAGGTAGGTTGACCAAAGTGTTCTAAAAACAAGTGAGTTGTCAGGTGTTTTCTGAATGTTGGTAGGTCAGTGATTGTCCTTTATCTCACGCCCTTTTCTTCAGTTCAGTAGCCATCCCCTCAGCACTTTGAATCAGGGTATCCATGGATGGGGCACCTGGTACATGGGCCTATAATACTTCCTAGGTCCAGAGAGACACCTAGTGGCCTCTCTTTTCCACCACCATCATCTTGTAAAATGGTGGCACCTGACTCTTAGTAGTGCATTGAGACACACCTCTAGGAATTGGTCTGTAAAATAAGTCAGTGCTTCCTTAGACTTTGCCTTATGTAGCAAACGGAGCCTTAGCACTGCGTCATGACACACCACTAGAGGTCAGGCATGGAGGTTGGTGAGAGCTTTCCTGTGCCATGGGTGCTCTGGACCACATAGTCCCCAGGGGGACATAGGAATCCAGAGATGAGTTAGGGCAGTACTATGGTGATCGGGGTCTGGACCTACTGCACCACCATGGAATTTTTGTAGATGGAGTAGGAGGCAGGGTTCAGGGAGTTAGTCCAACTTATTTTTTGTTGCCTTGCTTCCTGTCACTGCATGAGCCAATCCCTGAGACATTTTACCTCCAGTTCAGCAAACTGCCAGAGATTACCAAGCGGTGTGCACCATTTTTTTCTGCCAGTGCACAATTTCTTACACTGCGGGAATCTGTATGCCTTAACTTTACTGCATCGGGAGGAAAAGGATTTTAGTGCATACATTAGGATGCTGTGTGCTGAAGCTTAGGACACCGTCCTGATGCACAGCTTATTAAAATTGAGTCTTGAGTTATGGAGGTTGATATAACTCTTATTCTTTCAGCACACAGCAGGGGGTCAATAGCTTGTTGCTTTTTAGTATTAAATTCAAGATAGAGATCCAAAATGGCAAGACTTTGGCAGTAATTGAGCTAGACTTTCCTTTCTCTTTTCTTTCTTCTTGCCCTTCTCTTTCTTTTATCTATTTGTTCTCTTAGAAATTTGTACACTGTTTTTGTTATTGTCAAAAAATGATATTGTAATTATGTAACCCACTTTACCTATTTTAAATTGAATTCACTTGGGGTATGTTTACGAAAATGTGGTAGGCATTTGCAGTTTCCGCCGGGCATTAGTTACAAAAGTGCCGCAGTAGCTGCAAGTGTCACGCATTGTCTGTTTGGGGCATGCCCAGCATTTTTCCAGCAAATAGTGTGCTGAAAATGCGGGGATCACAGAGAGACATCGCTGATGCAGCTAACTCCACCCATAGAGCTGGCAATAGCTGAATCTGCGATGTCAGCAAAATGTGGGGCTACCACACGTGGTCAACACCTGCAGTCACCGCATGGTACAGGCATGCCCACTATCTGCCGACTTGCACTGCTAACATGCAAAATGCAGCAATTGTGGAAAATTGCTTGTGGTAGCTGCATTAGCTGTCTCCGTGATGTGATTTTCCCACGTCAGCGCTGTGTAGGGTTGCCAACCAGCTGGTTTTCAGCCGGCCTGGCCGGTTTTCCTGTGGTCGGGCCGGCTGCCGGCAGAGAACCGAAACCGGCCATTGAAAAGCCGTTTTTTTGCTCTGGCTGCGAGATCGGGAGCGGCCAGAGCAGAAAAAAACCGGCTTTGCGCTTGCGATCGCGATTGCGATCACAGTCCTGGCCCCCCCTTGCAGCCGCTGCTGCTGCTTCTTACAGAGCAGCGGCTGCAATAAAGTTAATTTAAAAGTAAGGAATCCTGTGAGGGGCCTTCCGGCCCTATGAAACTCCTTCTGCAGTGCCCGCCCCTCTGATGTCACTTTCTTTTCAGCCAGGGACCCTGCAGAAGGAGTTTCATAGGAGCTGAAGGTTTCTCACAGGTTTCCGTACTTTTAAATTAACTTTATTGCAGCTGCTGCTCAGTAAGAAGCAGGAGCAGCAGCTGCACGGGAGGGGGGACTACAAATGGGCTGTGATGGGGGGGGGGGGCCTGTACTGGAAAAGGCCTATAGGGGGGGGACTTGGACTGGAAATGGGTTGTGATGGGGGGGGCCTTGACTGGAAAAGGGCTAGGGGGGGGGGAACTTGGACTGGAAATGGGCTATGGTGGAGGGAGAGGGAACTTGGACTGGAAATAGGCTGTGATTAGGGGGGGCTAGGACTGCAAATGGGCCATGATGGTGTGGAGCCTAGGACTGGAAATAGGCTGTGATGGGGGACTTGGACTGTAAATGTGCTGTGATTGGGGGGCGGGGCTAGCACTGGAAATGGCCTGTGATGTGAGGGCTAGCACTGGAAATGGGCTTATGAAGAGCTGGAATAGGACTGGAAATGGGCTGATGTGGGGCATGGGAGAATGGGACTAGAAGGGAGTGGATGCTGGGTGGGTCTAGAACTATAAGGGAACTGATTTTGGGGGAGGACTAGAATGGATGGGGAATGAGAATGGAGAGGGGAAAAAATATTTTGTGTGGAAGAAAAGTCTATGATGGGTCGGGTATTGGGAGAGTAAGAGGGGCTTGAGAATGGAAGGGTGAAATTTAAATGGATGATAAAGGATAAGGAAAGAATTGGAGGAAAGAGCAAAAGGGAAACAATCATTATGTTAAAGCAGATATAGAGAGAGAATGGAAAACATCTAAAAAAAGAAGAAAGGACAAATGGCTAGATCGCAGAAGACACGAAGAAACCAGAAGAAAGTGACTGGAGCAATTGCAACTGAAAAATGAAATGCCCAAACAGAAGGTAGAAAAATACTTTTTATTTTGAATTTATTAACTGGAATATGTCTGGTCTGGGAAGTGTGTATTGCTAACATCTTTGCGTTTTTGTTTAGTGCAAGAGGAAATTACTTTATAGTTTTATTTCTCCAGTGTTGTACATTTCATGTTTGGATTTTGGGGTTCCCAGTTTAATTATTATCTGACCAAGGAAGTTAGCCTACACGTATCCTCGGTAATTTTTGTGGGTGGGGCTGGGGGCGGGGCAGGGGTGGGCCTAGGGGAGGAGAATGGGTGGAGCATGGCGAGCCAAAGGTGTCGGGTTTTTCTCGGTGAAAAAGTTGGCAACCCTAGTGCTGTGATGACAGCTAACACCCTTTAACAGACATACCACTTCTTGTTTATGTGAGAGAGATGCAATAGGACTTATTACTGGATCTTAATGCTCCATGTGATTCTCTGTTTTCAAGTACAGTATGTAGTTGGTATAGATTTTCTTTTTCAAAATATACTGAAAGGGAAACATCTCTTCTCTCTCATCCTGGGATGGAGGAGCTTCTCTCTTTTACATGTGCCCTGTGCCAGGCAGGTAATAGAAAGGGATTTGCGGCTTCTTCTAGCTTTCATCAGCCTCAGTCCTTCTGCTGACACTCACATCAGGCACTGCTACAGATTAGACCTGAGTAAGCTTCTTATGTTTCTTCTCCAGACTCATTTTGGACAGCAAACAGTTTCCTGATTGGTTAGTTGCAGACAGCACACACACTTTCAGGTCTGGGAGTGCAGTAAGGCTTAATATGAAGCAACACACTTTAACCTCTTAAAGCCAAGTTTGGATTGTTCTAAAGGAAACATTTCTGCATGCATCTTTTAGGTCATATTTTAACTGGATAAAAGGCAAAATTAGGACCAGAGCCACATATAACCCATCAGTCTTCCTTGTGGTGGAACTGTGTATCATAAATCTGCCTGCATCAGGTGCTGCACATCTTTTTCTGATTAAAGATGCCCCAGCGTGGCCGGAAAAAGCAGAGATAGCTGCTAGATCATTCCAGTTCATCCATCTGTTCCAAAATTGGGATATTTGCTGATGTTCATTTCTAACAGACTGTCTGTGTGAAGGCCAAGTAGGCTCCTATTTTAAGCTTATTTTATAAGGTCACAAAGGAGTCTATCGGTTATGTCTACTAAAGGGTGTTAGCTGTCATCGTGCTGCTAACACGGGAAAATCGTGCCACAGTGACAGCTAACATGGGACAAATGCAACTACCACAGGCAATTTTCCGTGATAGCTGCATTTTGTATGTTAGCAGTGCAAGTGGGTGGGGTGTAGACGGAGAGTAGGTGTACTTGTACCCAGTGGCGTAGCGTGAGTTGTCAGCACCTGGGGCAAGGCAAGTAATTTGCGCCCCCTAACCCGTGGATTTTAGCCGCCGGGGAGCTTCTTTGCGCGGGGGAGCCGACTGTGATCCTACCCCGGGAGGGAGCGATCGTCAGCACTGACCTCGCTGAGCCGGAGTCCAGGGAAACGAACAGCACAGCAGCAAGAGCCCGACAAGCATGGTTAAACGCCCAACAGCAGGGAAGAGGAGGAGATCCGGAACCAGAAACTCGCGATGCCGCCCTGCAGCTCCGCCTTCTCGAGCGCACAGGGCGATCCGACCCCAACCCCAGCTTTACATTGAGATCGAGGGGCGACGACGCGATAAACAGTCCCCCTCCCACCCCGCCCCTGCAGCTTGTGTGAAATAGCTACCTAGAGGGGGTCAATCGCATCGCCTGCGCTTTGTTGCCGAGGGTTTGCCAAGAACAATGCGACTCCCAGGACTGCGGGCTCGAGGGCTATAGCGCAAACCTCTTTGCAGTGCCACCACCAGATGGCGTACGCGCCAACATGTATCATAGGGACCTGCCTTTCCCCCTCATCGGCAACAGAGAGCTGCGAGTGCGAGCGCCCCCCCCCATGTTGCGCCCGGTGCGGCCGGCCCCCCCTGCACCCCCCACGCTACGCCTCTGCTTGTACCATGCAGTTTCCACTGGCATTTGAATGTAGCAGCGTTCACCCTTCACTATCAACAGAACCTGGGTTCTTGGGATTGGATCTCTTCACTCAAAACAATGAGAAGGAAGCAATAATAATGAATAAAGCAATTCACACACACAATTGTGTTACACACAGGACCAAAGTGCTTTGGGAGAGAGAGAGAAAGAGCAGCAAAGTCTGGAGTTTTGCATGGATTCTGGAACGATATCATGACACTTTTGTTTCTTTTCACCATAGGAAAATTTAACCCCATCCAGTACTGAAATAATCTGAAAGCAATCAATTGATGGTTTTCTAGAGAGAAGTAATTATCAATCTGGGTCTGATTACTTTTCAAAAATAATATTCAAAGCTATTTTCATCAGTGCACACTTTCATTTTGGTAATAGTATTTTATCCTACACACTAATCGTTGGTGCAGCTCACTTTAATTTTCCCATGTGCCTGGTTTAAATCAGGATTATATTTCTGCATGTTTTGATGTGCTGATTAGGCCTATGCTCTTGCCTTGTAGAAGGTTTGCAGCAGCCTCAGAACATATGGGAAGGGGTAAGGTTGTGTCATTTGCCAGCATCATGCTACGTGACAAATAACAGTATAAGTAGTAATTTGAGACAACGAGAACAGATTACAAAAGAGTCTGCCCTGCGCCTTTCTGCCCATACAACCTCTTTCCTCTCACCCCCACCAAGCATGATTTTTCACAAAAGTATGGTTTGTGCTTTTGGTAACATTTTTAGAGCATTTTAGTCCTTGGGAGCCACAAACAGGATTTCAGGATATACCCTACACATATTCGAGCTGCTGGTAATGCCCAGTCACGCTACGGCAACCCAGCGCAGCTTCATTGCTATTCATGGAGCCAACGATAAGATGCCAGAATGATCTATAGCAAAATCATAAGCACAACAGTTTAGCATTGTCAGTATTACGCAGTAGATAGCTGAATAATATTTTTGACTATCTTTACTTTGGAAAGGGCTAAAGTTACTAATGCACTATTTATCCCAGGTTCCATTTCATGCAGTGGATATTATTTATTAATAAAGAGTATTAATGCAGTTGTGCACTCATATAGCCCAAAATTTGTTCAAACTGCATCAAAAAATAAGAGTTTTGAAGAGCAGGTTTCTCCCTCTCACAAATATTGGTGGTCCATATTTATGTGAAGGTACATTTTAGAAATGATATCCAGGTCTAAACCGCTAAAACAGCCGCCCATGTGCAAATTTCGTCCTGGTTTTAGAAACTTGCACGTGCCCAAAATGGACAGTGTCGGGCCCAGCCACATAGACATCCCTGTGAACAAAGGGCAGGATGGTGACATTTATCTTTTGTTAGTGTTATAGCGGAAGGGCTTCTGGTAAGGTTTGCCTCTTTGCGGATGATACCAAAATCTGCAATAGAGTAGACACCCAGGAAGGAGTAGATAACATGAGGAGGGATCTAGCTAAGCTTGAAGAATGGTCTAGAATTTGGCAGCTGGGATTTAATGTTAAAAAATGCAAGGTCATGCATTTGGGCTTCAGCAATCCAAGGGAGCAATATAGTATAGGGGGTGAAGTACTTTTGTCCACTAAAGAAGAGCTGGACCTAGGCGTGGTTGTGTCTGATGATCTTAAAGTAGCTAAACAGGTAGAAAAGGTGACGGCAAAAGCTAGAAGGATGCTTGGGTGCATACGGAGAGGAATGGCTAGCAGAAAAAAGGAGGTGATAATTCCTCTGTATAAGTCTTTGGTGTGACCTCATTTGGAGTATAGTGTGCAATTCTGGAGACCACACCTTCAAAAGGATGTGAACAGGATGGAGTCAGTGCAGAGTGTGCCTACTAAAATGATTAGTGGTCTTCATTATAAAGCATATGAGGACAGACTGAAGGATCTTAATATGTACACCTTAGAGGAAAGGCGGGATAGAGGTGATATGAATGAGATTTTTAAATACCTCCGTGGCATAAATGTTCAGGGAGGGAGCCTCTTTCAATTGAAAGCAAGTTCTGCTACGAGGGGACATGGGATGAGGGTGAAGGGAGATAGATTCAGGAGTGATATGCGGAAATATTTCTTTACGGAAAGAGTAGTGGATCCATGGAATAGTCTCCCAGTGGAGGTGGTAGAGATGAGGACAGTAACTGAATTCAAAAAAGCATGGGACAAACACAGAGGATCTCTAACAGTAAAAAGGGGACTGTTGTAGTTGTTATGGAAGGACAGACTAGATAGGCCATGTGGTCTTTTTCTGTTGTCATATTTCTATGTTTCTATCCCATGTTGAATGCAGGTCCATGCAAGCTATTTTGCATGCGGTGACATGCATTGGCATGCTGCTCTAAAGAAATGGCCTCATTTCCTCTTGGTTTTTGCTATGAGCATAAAAAGTATTGGGGATATTGGAGTACCTTTTTCAGCACTCCCTGCAGGTGTTTAGCTGTGAAATAGAGAGTGTTTAGATGCCTGTTTGTGCCCTAGAGCAGGAATAGGCATGGATGTTACTATCGGTGGGTGGAGACATGCTTGCCATTTCTGAAATTGGAGACGGATGTCTTTCTTGGCTGGAATACCCTGGACACTCACCCTCCACGTTCTTGTCCAAGATGGGCATCCCCATGCTTGGGACATCCCTGGAGCCATTTTGTGAAAAAGCTCTGGAGATGTCTCCGTGATTTGGGCCATCTGCCGATATGCCAGGTATGAATAAGGTTTCTAAAATGACCACTTTAGACTCTCAAACCATACAAACCATCAAACCTGTATACTAAAGTGCATTAAACCCTTTGGATTTAAAAACATAGACACAAAGAAAATAGCAGAAAAGAACTGATTAGGTGCACCCTGGCTGCTCATTTGTACCTGTTTGCTGTTTTGTCACAGGTCTTACTAATTTTTTTCATCCCCCTTGCTCTGCCACTAAAAATGGGGGTAATTTTATAATTTTTTTCTTTTGTGTATAGCCTGTTTTAAACAAAGAAAACACCTTTATAAAATGGAAGGGCCATATGTGTGCATAAAAGGTATATGCACTGAAAGATCACACATACATTTACGTGGACAGTGCATAGGCATTCCCTGGGTTGTAGTTTAAATGGAGCAGAGGCAGAGTTGCAGTATGCATGTGTGTCTTATAAACTGTGTAGTTATGCGCATTGAGTACACATGCACAGTTACACCATTTTCGGAACAGGTGCAAATTGGTGTACTATTGGGACTGCTTCTGGATGCCTCTTTTTTAAAGGTAGATAGCAGTTATTATTTAATAAAAAAACCTTAGGCTTATAATAGGTGCCTTTTTCCAATGTACCACCCACATGTCTTTTGTATGCACACTTTAACTCTGCCAATATTTTGGAGCTTATCACCCACCACCCTCTTACTGAAAAGGTTTTTTCTCAGTCTCTGTCAGTTTAGTAAGATGATGCCTTGTTCTTGAACATCCCATACTGTGGAAAAAGCTACTTTTTGGTACTTTGTTGAAGCCAGCTAAATATTTGAATGTTTGTATCCTATCTCACCTCCACCTTCTTATTTCCAAAGAGAACATCCTTCAGGCTCACTGTGAAAGCCTTGCAGTACAGTTGATACATAATTTTGGGGGCCCTCCTTTGGTTTGCCTGTACCATAGCTGCAGATATGGTCTATAGAACTGCACACACGTGGGAAAAGAGGTGGGTGCTATGGCGGGGGGGGGGGGGGGGCTGGCATATGCTCAGAAGAATCTTCTGATTCTTATGAGCTAGTGGAGAGCAATTCCATTCATGATGCCATGTGTGGCTGACTCATCCTGCTCGCCCATGGAGAACCAATTAAAGGGCCCCGCTGATTTTCAAGGTGTTTTTTATTTTTAATGCCAAAGAAGTTAGCACAATTGCCCACTCATCACTCCTCTAAACTCCAGGTCCAAAGAAGTATTTAGCTGACATTTATACATGACTTGGACCAGTGTAAATGCAATAATGTGTGCTAATGCATTAATGCAGGTAGTTGAATGTACTGTCTCATCCTGACAGTACCGTGATATCTTGACGGAACAACCAACCCTGCCTCAAATCACCTTCTCTCTGAGGCCATCAGCAAGACACATTCCAGAGAAATTAGTATGCCATCATTCCACCCCTTCTTCCAGCGCTTATATGGGCAGACCTGCTATTCTTCAAGATAGAAGATCATATCTCCCCAAATGCTAGTGCATGTCCACACACACACATACCATATGCCCACACATACACATAACACATACCCACACACACACATACCATGGCTGAAGGCCCGATCTTCAGGGAGCCTGGCTCAGATTATCTGGGTGCACCCAGAAGCAGGGGCAGTGGAGCGTCTCCTCCAACTCCCATATAGGCTGCCTAATATTGCAAGACTTCAGCCCGCCAATGGGAAATGCTTTCCCCACCTCAAACTGGCACAGAGCAGCACTTTACAAAGAGAGGGTCAATGCAGCATAGCCAACTTCTTTTAAAGGAAATGTGAAGAAGTTTGCCAGACTCTGCTAATGGCATTGTCATTGCTGTTGCTATGTTGGGATTGCTGGGCCATCTTCTGGCCTGGGCCCCCCCCCCCCTTCCCTGCATTGCAGGGGCTGCTTGGATGATATTTATGCCACTGTATTTATCAGTTTTAGATACTATATCGAGGTAAACTGAGAGATTCGTAGTTAACTGGGAGCTTTTTGTGATATAAATGGTGTCAGCAAACAGTTGTTCTATGGATGAGAATTCCTATCCAATCCCACCAAGACTGGGTAATGCATACTTTTGTTGCAGAGTGGCAAGCACGACCCTAATCAAGGGCATAGAGAGGGGCCCCTCCTACATGGAATGGCGGGTACACATCCAAAGTCCGCCTTACAGAAATAACCGGATGGGTCGTCCTAGACCTGCATTGACTGGGCAGGGCAGCAAGGCCCACATCAGAGCTTGGCCTCTTCCCATGTATATATGCCCTTCTGTCTTGCATATCTCGAAGCCCCTTGCACAACAAAGAAATCCATCTGCTGTTCTTCTCCCACTACCTACCCTCTTAATGCCTTTACCTGAAGGAGGAGGTTGAAGTGGTTGAAGATGAAGGACTGAGATAAAGTAACATCCAGATCTGTACCCATAGAAGATATGACGCCCTTTGTGGAGAAGCCCGACACTGCTTCTATCCAGGGCTCTCTCACCTATAACAAATGGACTACTGCAAATTCACACGACATCTCAGGCCATCCACACTTAGTCCCAGTATGACCATGTCAAAAGACATACACCTGGTCTCAAGGGGACCACGTAGTCTCCAGAATGCCAGATGGTTCCTTATTTGCTGGTAAGTTAAAATTCACAGTTATCACAACTGTCCTGCCTGGGCTGGTGTTATGTGTTATGTACCAAAAGAAGTTAACCTTGCCACCCAGACCTCTTGGTTAAAACCAGCACTATCCACCATCTTGCTTCCTGGAAGACATTCCCCTTGACTAATGGAAACATAGTCATCTGATTAATCATGCTACACAACTTTGGAGTCCAGACCCTGCTCTGAGCTCCATTGGCCGCTATTGATGCTTCAAGCACACTGCCATCCTTCCATAGAGTTAGGCCAGTTATACTCCTCTACGTACTACCTGTTGGACCAAGTGTAGGTGGCCACCAATGTGCCACATAGACATCTCCACTGCTTACCTGACCTAATTTGACAGCTTCATCCTACCACAGCACCACATGGGCTGTGAAGGGCAGATAAAACTATGCAAAAAAACCCAAACCCACGTATTTCACAGCCCTCAGTTGGAAAGTCATCCATGTGAGTCTGATCCATCCTGCTTGTCCGTGGAAAAAGCAAAGTTACTTACCTGAACGGGGGTTCTTGGAGGACAGCAGGATTAGTCATTCACACAAACCTACATGTCTTCTCTCTAGGATGAACCTGCCTACAGCTGGAGAATGGACTGAGGTGGAAAGAGGTGGGCAATGTGGTGTGGTGGCTGGCACGTGCTCAGAAGAGTCTTCTGATTCATCTCCAGGAACAAGCAGGAATGTAGTCTTCACATATGGGTATCGTTGGTACCAACGGAGCCTGCGCGGGAACGCTCCCCAGTGTCCAATAGGAAAGCTTTTGGGAGCATCCCACAGCGCCTGCGTGCTGCCTTCCTGCCTTTCCCAACTGTCCCTCTTCAGTTCTTCATTTTCCATGGAGCCGACAGGTCGCACATCCTGTCACCGCAGAAAAAAATCCCTTCTATTCTTCTTTTTTGTGGTCGTGTCTGCCTTCCCTCGACGCTACACCAGTACTGCCGGTTCTTCTTTCTTTTCTTCTTAAAAAAAAAGCAAACAAAAAAAACTTTTTTCTGGAGTCTTTCCAGTAATTTTCACTTCAGGTGCAAAGTGCCATTTTGGGCACTAGGCCCAACTTTTTCCTTCAAAATGGAAAAACCCGCTTCGGGTTTTAAAAAGTGTTCTAAGTGTAGCAGTACCATCTCCGTCACCAACACCCATGAGTGATGCCTCAAATGTTTAGGTCCTGACCACTCTATTTCTGAGTGTGTTGCCTGTGGGATGATGTCGAAAAGGGGCCAGCAAAACCGAGCTGCTAAACTTAGCACCCTTTTTCCCTCCGATGCAGCTTCCGTGGCATCAACGTCTTCCAGGGCTTCATCTTCCTCCCATGGATCTCAGGTAACTAAACATAAATCTAGCCAGTCCTCAAAGGATAGATCTCCTTCTAGACATCGAGATGCCTCTGGCGTTGCCCTTGAGGGACTTTCACCGGCAAAATTGCTCGGCGGGAGGCTTCGGCTTCCAAAGCACTAATGGAGCTCCAGGATGTTCTCGAGGCTTCAACCTCGGCAGAACTACTGGTGCCATGCTCTGGGGTACTGGCTGCTTCATCCGGTACTGATACCTAAGCATTGGCAGCGTCGATAGACCAGAGATTCTTGGCTATTGATTGCAGTCTGGCGGCTCTTCTCACAGCCTCGATGCCCCTGAAACCGCTTCAGACAATTCAACCGGTACCGGCTCCGACTCCGGTGCCGGCATCGACTGCATCGACATCGGCAGGTATTCTACCGGGACCGAGTCATGCGTGTCTATCCGGCATCGACAAGTCGTTACTGGACCACTCCGATGCCAACTTCGATCGGTACCGGTACCTTGCCTTGCACAATCACCCGGATCGGAGATACTTCGAATCCTTGGATGAGTCTGAATATTCTGAAAGCTCTGACGATACCAAAGTACTTCTTCCTGAGGATTCCTCTTCTCCTCAGCGTAGGATGTCTCCACCAGAGGATAGGTCCTTTCTGGATTTTATCCGAGATGTGTCCCGAGGTCTTTTCATCACAGTAGCTCCTGAAAAAGAGCATAGGGCAAAGGAATTAGAAATCCTGCAATACCCTAAAGCTCCCAAGGAGGCAGCTACCTTACCTATTCATGAGATCTTGCATGATCTCATGTTAAGGATGTGGGAAACACCTCTAACCACATCTCCTCACTCTTGAAGACTCGACACCATGTATCGAGTTCCTCCTTGTCCTGGGTTTCAGAAGACTCAATTACCACAACATTCCATGGTGGTGGAATCAGCTATGAGAAGGATAAAGAGTGCAAAAGGCATGCATCTAATCCTCCAGGACGTGAGTGTAGGACTCTTGACACCTTCGGACGTCAAACCTTCCAGGCTTCCATGCTTTCTGCTAGGATCTGTTCCTATATCTTATATATGGGAATGTTCCTTAAGGAGGTCACTGGAGATTTAGAGCTTATGAGCCCTCTCCTTCCTGATGATAAGAGGCAAGATTACCTCACCCTTGTCAAACATGCCCAGGATGTTTCCAAGTTTGTGAATCATGCAGCCTTTGACTGCTTTGAGTGCATAAGCAGAACCTCTGCCATTGCCATAGGTACACGTAGGATTGCCTGGCTCCAGGCATCTGACTTGGAAATTTGGGTGCAGGATAAACCAGGGAATATTCCTTGCACAGGAGAGAATCTCTTTGGCAAGAATTGGCAGGAAAAAGCTAATGAGATAGATGCTGACAATATCACTTTGGATAGATTGTCTAAATCTACAGCTGATCCTGCGAGGAAAAAATCCTATAGGAAACCATTCTTCAGAAAGAAGAAGACGTTTTATCCCTCCTATACCCAGCAGGGACATCGTTTAGGTCAGTCTGCCCAAAAGGGACAGCAGCAACAACCTAGACAAAAGCAGCTAAGCCTCAACCGGCTCAGCAGACTCAGCCTCCACAGGGGCTTTGACTCCTATCTGGAGAACTTTGCCTTCCTGGCCCTGAATGGCCTAGAACCCTCCACCATCCCAGAAAGGTTATGTCATTTTGCCCCCAGATGAGGTCAAATAACAGCAGAAAATTGGACTCTTGTCTATTGTAAGAGAGTGGTACAAGCTTCATTTCCTCAGCATGCCCCCTCCTACAATGGTAAGACAGTTCAATTCTCAGACCTCTCTCAACGACCTGTTAGGTCAGGAGGTCACTATGCTCCTTGCTCAAGGGGCAATAGAAGAGGTACCTATTCCCCAACGGGGTACAGGGTTTTACTCCCTCTATTTCCTTATTCCAAAGAAAACAGGAGGACACAGACCCATTTTAGACCTTAGAGAATTTAACAAATTCCTGTTCAAAGAGAAATTCTAAATGATTTCTCTAGGAACTCTGCTGCCATACCATCAGAGTCAGGATTGGCTTTGTTCTCTAGATCTCAAGGATGTGTACACTCATGTTCTCATCCATCCAACTCACCAAAAGTTCCTTCGCTTTCTTTTTCAAGGGAAGCACTACCAATACAGGGTCCTTCCTTTTGGCCTGGCCTCTGCACCAAGGGTGTTCACAAAATGCAAGGCTTTGGTGGCAGCATTTCTCCACATCCTGGGAATATTCGTCTTCCCTTAATTAGACGACTGGCTCATTCGAGCCCCTTCAGAGCCAGAGGCCAGGGTTGCCCTCTCTCGCACAATGCACATCCTTCAGTATTTGGGACTTGTCATAAACTTCACAAAATCCAACCTTGCTCCCACTCAGGCCCTAGAGTTTATAGGAGCTCTTCTGGATACCAGACAGACAAGGGCCTACCTTCCACAGCCCCGCTGCCTTCACATTGTGCAGTTAGCTTCCCAAGCAGTGCTAAAACCTCACCTCACTGTTCGGGAAATGTTACAGTTGCTAGGCCACATGGCATCCACCGTGCATGTGGTTCCTTATGCTTGCCTCCATGTGAGGGCAGCCCAGTGGACTTCATCCACTCAGTGGACTCAGGCATCAGATTGCCTGTCAGACAAAATAGCAATCTCAGATCGCCTTATTTTGTCCCTCCAATTGTGGCAATCACCCCAAAACCTTTTGGTGGGGTCTTCTTTTCAGCAACCCCCACCCCAGGCCACTCTAACAACAGATGCTTCACAGGTGGGTTGGGGAGCCCACCTGCAAGGCCTCTCTACCCAGGGTACCTGGACTCCACAGGAGGCCTATTTACACATCACCCTCCTAGAACTCAGAGCAATTTCCTTGCTCTTCGAGTATTCCACACCCAGCTCAGCTACAAGACAGTCCTAGTTCAAACAGACAATCAAGTAGCCATGTTCTATGTGAACAAGCAGGGCAGAACAGGCTCTCTGTCGCTTTGCAACGAAGCTGTGCGACTATGGGCCCTCACCAGAGAGCATCAGATTCATCTCCTTGCGGTGTATCTTCCAGGCATTCAAAACTCTTGGGCAGACAGACTCAGTCGAGTTCTGCTTCCACACGAATGGTCTCTCCATGCAGACCAGGTGGCCAAAATTTTTCAAATTTGGGGAACCCCGGACATAGACCGCTTTGCAAGTCCACTGAATGCCAAACCTCCCCAGTTCTGTTCCAGAATTCCAGCTCAGGGTTGTCAGGCCAGGGATGCTTTCCTCCTCCATTGGGGTCAGGACTTCCTGTATGCCTTTCCACCCATTCTCCTAATTCCCAAAACCCTGTTCAAGCTTCAGAGAGGCAGAGGTCATATGATCCTCATAGCTCCACATTGGCCACGGCAAATGTGGTACCCTCTGCTCCTACATCTCTCTCAAGCTCCGCCTCTGGAGTTAGGATCTGCTCCAAATCTCCTTTCTCAAGAGGATGGGATGCTGTGGCATCCCATTCCCCAGTCTATGCATCTCAGGGCCTGGTTGCTGAAAGCCATAACTTCACGGTCTTAACATTTCCCAGCAGGTAAAGGATATCCTTTATGCTTCAAGGAAGCCTTCCACAAGACGCTCTTATGCATTTAAGTGGAAAAGGTTTACCATATGGTGCTCGCAGAAGGGGCTTAACCCTCTTGCGATACCTCTGGAATTATAACTGGAGTATCTCCTTCATTTATCAAATGCAGGGCTTAAGACCAATTCATTGAGAGTTCATTTGAGTGCTATTGCAGCTTCTTTCAAACCTCTAAATGGACAACCTATTTCCTCTCATCCTCTCATAGCAAGATTTATGAGAGGCCTTCTTTTAACTAAACCTCCCATTAAGCCACCACCGGTGGCATGGGACTTAAATCTGGTTCTCGGGCAGCTCATGAAACCGCCTTTTGAACCATTAGCCACTACCTCTTTGAAATTCCTTTCCTGGAAGGTCATCTTTCTTATTGCAATCATATCAGCACGTCGCATCAGTGAATTGCAAGCGTTGGTAGCTGATCCTCCTTATACAAGGTTCCATCATGATAAGGTAGTCCTTAGGACTCATCCACACTTTATGCCAAAGGTGGTGTCACCTTTTCATTTAAACCAAGTGGTTTATCTTCCTGTATTCTTCCCAAGGCCTCACGCCTCAAATGCAGAAAGGAATCTTCATACTTTGGACTGCAAAAGGGCTTTGGCCTTTTACTTGCAATGGACACAGCAACATAGAAAGTCCTCTCAATTCTTTGTTGCTTTTGATCCTAGTCATTTGGGACTTCCAGTCCCCAAAAGAACACTGTCCAGCTGGATTGCACAGTGTATATCTTTTGCCTATGAGAGTAAAAACCTTCCTCTTGAAGGCCATGTCACAGCTCACAATGTGAGAGCCATGGCAGCCTCTATGGCTCATCTTCACTCTGTGTCTATTGACAACATCTGTCGAGCAGCTACTTGTGCTTCAGTTCATACCTTCACAGCCCATTACTGCTTAGGCAAGGACTCCCGCCGGAATGCCTTGTTTGGTCAGGCTGTTCTTCAACACCTGTTCCATACTTAATCAACTCCTACCCACCATCCCTGGTAGGATGCCAGAGATCCATGGGGGGAAGTGGAGCCCTTTCTCAAGGGCACACAACTTCTGGGGCCTTCTCCCTGGCATCTGCAGCTAGGGAGTCCCCATATGTGAAGACTATATTCCTGCTTGTTCCTGGAGATAGCATAGTTACTCACCTGTAACAGGTAATCTCTGGGAACAGCAGGAATTTAGTCTTCACAACCCACTCACCTCCCCTAGGAGTTGTATCTTTCTATCTCTCTCTCTTTCTCTCTTTCCCTATCTCTTTGTCTCAGCTTTAAACTCAACTGGAGCAAGACAGTTGGGAAAGGCGGGAAGGCAGCATGCAGGCGCTGTGGGATGCTTCCAAAAACTTTCCTATTGGACGCTGGGGAGCGTTCCCGCGCAGACTCTGTCGGTACCGACGATACCCATATGTGAAGACTAAATTCCTGCTGTTCCCGGAGATCACCTGTTACAGGTGAGTAACTATGCTTTCTGAGCTAATGGATAGCAATTCTGCCCAAGGAGCCATCAGAGGACGTCACTTGTGTGTGGCTGACTAATCCTGCTGTCCACGGAGCATCCCAGTTACAGGTAAGTAACCTCACTTTCTCTTTGACTGCTCAGCTTTGTAAAATCAGATACTTGTGCACGTAGGTTGCAGAATTGCTGCTTATACATATGTGCTGCCACTTGCATGTTCAAAGCCCCAAATGAGGCCACTCCTATTTTCTGTTTGTTTGTAAAATACTTGTACTGCTCCCACAATGTATACCATTAAATGCACATTTATTTCCTGTGGTCTTATAGGTAGTTTACAAAAGTCTCTGCATTCAGCGAACCTTTGGAAAGTGCGAACATCCTGACTTGGAGCTCCTTTTTACTACTTGGACAACCTATGTAAAATCTGTTTTACTACTCTATAATCCAGACTATTAAATGACACACACTAATAGTAGTAAAGCAAATTCTAATAAGAGGTGTTCCTTTCTCATTTTATCTAGGATGCTTCTCTGAGCTACAGAAAGGAAAATCTACAGGGTTTTTCTTGTGCTGATGGGAAATTCTTATTTAAATTGTAAAAATAAATTAGACTACCTATGGTCCTTCAGTTTTCAGTTATCATCATCATTTACTATTCATGAACCTGAAAAATAACACAATTATTTTTATTCTAAATGTTTCATTAGCAAATTTGTTGTTTTTTTACAGAGCGTTTTGCACAGTATGGCTCTAAAAACCTAAGACAAGCATGGAATAAGTAAGTATATTTTAAAAATTATGTCTGAATGTCCTTTCATCCATTTATTAAAAGAAGGAGATTGAGAAAATTATTGTACAGTTGCCTATAGGGAATGTATGATTTTGCATTACTTTAACAACAGGCCGGTTCTATAGGAGCACGCCCCCCAAAATGTTCCAGTTTGCAGCTTTTGTTTTTAACCTTCTTAAGTAAAAACTACTGGCGGAGCATACCTGATCCATCATGAAATACTGTCTGTTGCAGAACACCGAAATGTCTAACACTCCTGGTGGTTGAGAAAATGCCCCCTTTAATAAGACATTTCTTGTTAACAAGAATCCTTTAATGCTATATTCAGTAACATGGAGCTTGCTCAGAGAACGCTCCATCTATTATGTGCATCTTCCTTGTGAAGTCGTTAAACAGCTATTCTGTCTTTCTTTGAAATACTTATCACTCAGTAGGGAAGTGACAGAAAGGATATACAAGAAGGTGCAGACGTTTAAGCACCCCTAGTCAGATTGTATGTTTCAATGACTCTCTCAGTGAACAGAAGCTACTACAATATCAACTTGGTACAAAGTGAAATACAATTTTAATGTGCAGATTTTTACAAATTCAGAATAAGAAAACAATGAATCTGGAAGATACAAATGTCTGGACACCTTGCCAGTTGATTCATTACTACTTGCTCTTCAAAAGGCCCAAAGAGTTTATTTACTCCATTAGGCCTTTTATTAGTCAGACAAAAGGCTTCTGTTAATATATTTATGTAAACTGTTAATCCTATACCTTTGACGCTAATGCAAATGAAGAACATCCTTTGCTATTATTTTAGTTCTCATTTCTGGTGGCTGGAATTTACAGTACATGAAATACAGATCAAAAGAGGCAAGCTCACCACAAAGGCCAGTACAGTACCAAAATGGGCTAGGGTCCCACTATTCCAACAGCTAGACCACTTTATTATGTAATTGCGAACATAACATTAGATAATGAAAAGAAAATGAAAAAACAGCACATGACAAACCGAACACATTTCAGCAATATTCAGCTGTTATCCGTATAGCTAAGCAGTTTGGAGCTGATATTCAGTGGTGCTGGTCACACATATAAAGCGGCTGCTGCCGCTGCTTTTATTCATAACAGATATTCAGTGTCACAGCTTGTCCAGCACTGAATATTCGGTTTCACTGGACAGCACGGTTGCTATCCAGTTAGCTGCAATGGTCAGTGGCTACCTGGATAGCAAAAACCATAGAATGTTAGGTCAGCCATTGACCGGTCCTAGCTTTATGCAGTTTAGCTATCCAGCTAGCGGCTGAATATTGCTCCTGCTCCGCCTACAGGCCACTGTCTTTTCTGTGGTCTGTGGGGTATTCAGCAGCACTATCCAGATAGTGCCATTGAAAATCGGGCTTGCCAAGGTTAGCTGGTTCTGTTAACTGGCTAAACCCTTTTGAATATACCCTCCATTAATTTAGGCATGCCCAAAGGCTGTCCTGAATATTAAACTGCTTAGCTATACTGATAGTAGCTGTATATCGTCACTATCCATACAGCAGTGGTTCACATTGCTCTTTTCCTATATTCAGTACCACCATGTCTACAGATATTTAAATGCTACGGATGGCATTTAAACCCCCCTCCCCCCCCCCACACTAACCATAGGGTTTATATATGTTCATTTGACTTTTTCTACCATGTGTCTCTCCTGTATGTGCAATATGCACCAGTAGTCAGATTTTGAGTCTTGTGCATTGCAATTTTAATATTTGTATTAACACATCATAGCCTTATGGTTTATGTTTGATCTATTTTTGGTCCTTGAATAATGAAATTGGGGTTTTTTTGTAAGCTGATCTTTTTTTTGTATTCCACTTGTGTATGTTTCAGGGCTATTTTTAGGAATTACTTGATACTTTTTTTGGCATTATTTCTAGATATGTAGGGTTATTTTATAAAGGCGTTTGCACATACAAAGCCTGTCTTACACATGGCACACGTCCTTTATAATATTGTGCACTGGTATATGCATATACAAGTGTGCATGGTGACAGAACAGTACTGTGCACCATGTGTGGGCATTCTGGGGGGCTTAGTTTGGATCAAACAGGGGCGGCGTTGCAATGTACATGCTTATTTGTTAAAATATGGCCAGTTCACATGTAGAGACCATCTTCAGAGCAGGTAATAATTTATGCATTGAGATTTAAATGCTACATGATCTGATTCTGGAAGCCTATTTTATAAAGCAACAGGCGCTTGTTTTGCTTTATAACATAGGCTTAAAACAGGCACCCTTTTGGATTTCTCACATAAGTGCCCTGTTATAACTTCAAGCCCTTAGTCCCCCTTTCCACCAAATGTGTTGATCAATTTATTATTAATAGTCATTAGCTATGGGAGAATTATATTAAAGTGACAAAGCATTTGCTTGTTTTAAGACAGGTTTGTAACAGAGAGATATGCCAGGGATGTGCCTGCCTCATTGTACCCTTCCCTCTTCTCATGAATGGCTAAGCTAGAAATGGATCTATAACATTCCCATGAAGTGATATGGATGTGATTGTGAACATAAGAACATAAGATATGCCATACTGGGTCAGACCAAGGTCCATCAAGCCCAGTATCCTGTTTCCAACAGTGGCCAATCTAGGTCATACGTACCTAGCAGTTTCCCCAAAAGATACAGATTCTGCAATGCTTGTACTGGGTCAAGCATTGATATCCTGGGTCCCTTCTTAATAATGGTTTATGGACCTTTCCTCCAGGAACTTGTCCAAACCTTTTTTAAACCCAGCTACACTAACAGCCTTTACTACATCCTCCGGTAACAAATTCCAGAGTTTGATTACACGTTGAGTGAAAAATATTTTCTTTTATTAGTCTTAAATAGTTTACCCTGTAGCTTCATTGCATGTCCCCTAGTCTTTCTATATTCTGATAACATAAACAATCGATCTACGTTTACCCGTTCCACTCCGTTCATTAATTTATAGACTTCTATCATATCTCCCCTCAGCCGTCTCTTTTCCAGGTTAAAGAGCCCTAACCTTTTTAGCCTCTCTTCATAGGGGTATCCTTCCATCCCCTTTACCATTTTGGTGGCTCTTCTCTGAACCTTTTCTAATAACTCTATATCCTTTTAAGATACGGCGACCAGAATTGCACATAATATTCAAGGTGCGGTCTCACCATGGAACGATATAGAGGCATTATAATATCTTTTGTTTTATTTTCCATTCCTTTCCTTATGATACCTAGCATTCTATTTGCTCTCTTGGCTGCCGCTGCACACTGGGCCGAGGGTTTTAACATGTTATCCACAATGACGCCTAAATCTTATTCCTGGGTGGTGGTTCCTAATGTGGAACCTTGCATTGTGTAACCATAGTTTGGGTTGTTCTTCCCTAGGTGCATAACTTTGCACTTGTCCACATTAAATTTCATCTGCCATTTTGATGCCCAGTCTTCTAATTTATCAAGATCCTCTGGCAATTTTCCACAATCCTCTTGGGTTTTAACAACTTTAAATAGTTTTGTGTCATCTGCAAATTTGATAACCTCACTCGTTATTCCACTTTCCAGGTCATTTATGAATATGTCAAAAAGCAGCGGACCCAGCACAGATCCCTGGGGTACACCACTATTCACCTTTCTCCATTGGGAAAATTGGCCATTTAGCCCAACCCTCTGCTTTCTATCTTTTAACCAGTTCTTGATCCACAGTAGTACACTGCCTCCTATCCCATGACTCTTTAGTTTTGCCAAAAGTCTCTGATGAGGGACCTTGTCAAAGGCTTTCTGAAAGTCCAGATACACTATATCAACCAACTCACCTTTGTCCATCTGTTTATTCACACTTTCAAAAAAACATGATGTGATGTGCTGTGCAGGAAATAAACAGCCTCTTAGGTGTTGTATCTGGCACTCCAATACACAAGCTTGCTGCTTTCAGAAAGTGTGAAACAGCATTATGGGGCTTATCTCCAAGAAGAAGCAGGAATATAGTCTTCACATATGTGTATCGTCGGTATCGACGGAGCCTGCGCAGGAATGCTCCCCAGCGTCCAATAGGAACACTTTTGGGAGCATCCCTCAGCACATGCGTGCTGCCTTCCCGCCTTTCCAACTGTCCCTCTTCAGTTCTTCATTTTCCGCGGAGCCGACAGGATCTAATCCCTGTCACCGCAGAAAATTCCGTCTTTAGATTTGTTTTCTTGTGGTCGCGTTTGCCTGCCGCACAATGCTTACTGGTACCACTGGTTCCTTTCTTTTCTTTAAAAAAATAAATTTATACTTTAAACTGTTTCTTCAAAAACCTTTCCCTTTTGGGGCTAGGCGCCATTTTGGGCACTAGGTCCCATATTTCTAAAACATGGAAAAACCAACTAGTGGTTTTAAAATATGTACTAAGTGTGGCGGTACCATTTCCGTCACTGACACCTATGATTGGTGTCTGAAATGTTTAGGGCCTGAACATTCTCCAACTGAATGTCTCTCCTGTATGGGGATGACTAAAAGAGGAAGACAGAACCTGGCTGCAAAGCTCAGTACCCTCTTTTCTTCAGACTCCAGATCCATTGCATAGACATCGTCAAGGGCCTCGTCTTCCTCCCATGGATCTCAGGTAACTAAACATAAAAGCTGGTCCTCAAAGGGTAGCTCTCCTGCTAAGCATCGAGAGGCCATTGGCATTGCCCTTGAGGGAACCACATTGCAAAACAGCCCTGGCGGGAGGCTTCGGCTTCCAAAGCATCGATGGGGCTTCAGGATGTTCTCGAGGCCTCAACCTCGCAAGAACTACCTGTGCCATGCTCAGGGGTTCCGGCTGTTTTTACCGGTACCGACACCCAGGCAACAGCAGCGTTGATAGACCAGAGGTTCCTCACTATCGAGCGCAGCATCGCAGCTCTTCTTTCAGCTGTGGTACCGGTGGTCCAATGGGCACCGGTGCCGACATTGATACCGATGCCGGTACAGACACCGGTACCGACACCAATGATACTGGTACCGACGGTATGGGCCCCAGTGGGAACTCTTCCCATCCCGTCTCTGGCTGGAATCGACAGATCGGTATCGGGTCAGCTTGGTACCAACTTCGATCGGTACTGGGACCGGGCTTTGAAAGAGCATCGGGGTCAGGAATACTTCGAATCCTCTGATTCTGAAGATTCTGACAATAATGCTGGTACTAGAGGGTTTCTCCCAGAAGATCCCTCTTCTCCCCAATGCAGAATGTCACCTCCAGAGGATGTCCTTTCAGGATTTTATCCGTGATATGGCCAAAGGTCTTTCAATCACAGTAGCTCCTGAAGAGGAACCCAGAGCAAAGGAATTGGAAATTTTCCAATATCCTAAAGCTCCTAAGGAGGCAGCCACTCTGTCTATTCATGAAATTCTGCATAGTTTGATGCTCAGAATGTGGGAGACACCTCTGACTACTTCTCCTCACTCTAGGAAACTTGATACTATGTATCGAGTTCCGCCATGTCCTGGATTTCAGAAAACTCAGCTGCCACACCATTCCATGGTAGTGGAGTCTGCCATGCGTAGGATGAAAAGTGCAAAGAGGCATGCATCCAATCCTCCAGGTCGTGAATGCAGGACTCTGGATGCTTTTGGATGCCGCACTTTTCAAACTTCCATGCTTTCAGCTAGGATCAGTTCATATATTCTATATATGGGAATGTTCCTCAAGGAAGTCACAGGAGACTTGGAACTTATGAGTCCATTTCTCCCAGATGACAAGAGACAAGATTTTCTTGCTCTAGTTAAGCATGCTCAAGATGTCTCCAAGTTTGTAAATCGTGCAGCCTATGACTGCTTCGAATGCGTCATCAGAACCTCTGCTATTGCCATTGATGCACGATGGATTGCCTGGCTGCAGGCATCAGACTTGGAGACTTGGGTACAGGACAAATTAGGCAACATTCCTTGCACGGGGGAGAATCTCTTCAGCAAGAAATGGCAGGAAAAGGCTAATGAGTTAGATGTTGACAATACTACTCTAGGTAGATTGTCAAAATCTACAGCCACTCCAGCCAAAAAGAAGCCTTATAAAAAGCCCTCTTTCAGCAAAAAGAGGAAATTTTATCCTTCCTATACCCAGCAGAGTCAGACTCAGGGTCAGGTTGCCAAAAAAGGGGCAAACTAGACAGCAAAAGAAGCCAAAAGTCCCGAGAGCCCAACCAGCTCTCCAGGTTAAGCCCCCTCAAGGGCTTTGCCTCCTTCCTAGAGAGCTTTGCCTTCCTGCCTCTGATGGGTCCCCAACCCCCCAATATTCTGGTCGGTTATGCCACTTTGCCAACAGATGGCATCAGATAACAGCAGAAGATTGGACTTTGTCCATTGTAGGAGAAGGGTACAAGCTTCATTTTCACAGCATGCCCCCTCCTACAATTCTAAAGCAATTCAATTCTCAAACCTCCGCAGACAATCTGCTAGATCACGAGGTCTTGACACTTCTTGCCCAAGGGGCAATAGAGGAGGTACCCATTCTTTAACGGGGTGCAGGGTTCTACTCCCCCCTATTTTCTTATTCCAAAGAAAACAGGAGGACACAGACCCATTCTGGACCTCAGAGAATTGAACAAATATCTGTTTCGAGAGAAGTTCAAAATGATTTCTCTAGGAACTCTTCTGCCATACCTTCAAAGCCAGGATTGGCTTTGCTCTCTAGACTTAAAGGATGCATACACTCACATTCTCATCCATCCAGATCACAGGAAATTCTTATATTTCCTTTTCAGGGGAAAACATTTCCAGTACAGGGTTCTTCCCTTCGGTCTGGCTTCAGCACCAAGGGTATTCACGAAATGCATGGCAGTAGTAGCTGCATTTCTACGAGCCCTGGGGATATTTGTCTTCCCTTACTTGGATGACTGGTTCATTCGAGCCCCTGCAGTTGCAGAAGCCAGTACTGCACTGTCCCGTACAATGCAAATTCTCCAATACTTGGGATTGGTAATAAACTTCCCAAAATCCCAACTGGTTCCTTTCCAATGCCTGGAATTCATAGGAGTCTCTCTAGATACCAGACAGGCAAAGGCTTTCCTTCCACAGGCCCGGTGTCTTCGCATAATGCAACTAGCTTCTCAAGCAGCAGGCAAATCTTCCCTCACTGCTCGAGAGCTACTGCAGTTACTGGGACATATGGCATACACAGTTCATGTAGTCCCATATGCTCGCCTCCACATGAGAGCAGCTCAGTGGACCCTATCCACACAGTGGACACAGGCCACAGGTCATTTGTCAGACAAAATAATAAACTCTCAACGACTAATTTTGTCCCTCCAATGGTGGCAGTCACTAGAAAACCTGACAGTGGGGTCTCCTTTTCATTAACCCTCTTTTCAGGCCACCCTAACAACAGATGCATCACAGGTGGGTTGGGGAGCACATCTGAATCATCTCTCTACCCAGGGAACCTGGACTCCACAGGAGGCCGGTTTACACATAAACCTCTTGGAATTAAGAGCAATCTATTTAGCTCTTTGAGTATTCCACGCCCAGCTCAGCTACAAGACAGTCCTAGTCCAGACGGACAATCAAGTAGCCATGTCCTATGTGAACAAGCAGGGTGGAACAGGCTCTCTGTCATTATGCAACAAAGCTTTGCGACTGTGGGCCCTCGCCAGAGAGTATCAAATTCACCTTCTAGTGGTATATCTTCCAGGCATTCAAAACCTTTGGGCAGACAAACTCAGTCGAGTACTGCTGCCTCACGAGTTGTCCCTCCACCTAGATCAGGTGGCAAGGATATTTCATTTCTGGGGCACTCCAGACATAGACCTCTTTGCAAGTCCATTGAATGCCAAACTTCCCCGGTTCTGTTCCAGGATTCCGGCTCACAATTGTCAGGCAAGGGATGCCTTCCTCCTTCACTGGGGTCAGGAATTCCTTTATGCCTTCCCACCCATTCTCCTCATCCCCAAAATACTCTTCAAGCTTCAGAGAGACAGGGGTCGCATGATCCTCATAGCACCACGATGGCCTCGCCAAACATGGTATCCCCTGTTTCTACATCTCTCTCAAGCAGCACCTCTGGAGTTAGGGCATGTTCCAGATCTCCTTTCCCAGGAGAACGGGACGTTATGGCACCCGAATCCCCAGTCCCTGCACCTCATGGCCTGGTTGCTGAAGGCTTAGACCTCCAGGATCTCAACCTGTCTGAACAGGTAAAAGATATCCTTCAGACTTCTAGGAAACTTTCCACAAGAAGGTCTTATGCCTTCAAGTGGAAACGTTTTACTATATGGTGCTCCAAGAAGGGATTAAACCCCCTTGTCATACCCTTAGAATCGATACTAGAGTATCTCCTTCACTTGTCGAATTCTGGTCTAAAGACCAATTCGGTAAGAGTCCATCTTAGTGCAATTGCAGCTTCTTATAAGCCTCTGAATGGACAACCAATTTCCTCTCATCCACTCATATCAAGATTTATGAGAGGCCTTCTATTAACCAAACCTCCCATGAAGCCACCACCAGTGGCATGGGATCTAAATCTAGTTCTCGGGCAGCTCATGAAGCCGCCTTTTGAACCTTTACCCACTACAGCCCTTAAGTTTTTGACCTGGGAAGGTCATCTTCCTAATTGCAATCACCTCTGCACATCACATTAGTGAATTGCAAGGTTTAGTGGCTGATCCTCCTTATACTATGTTTCATCATGATAAGGTTGTTCTTAGAACTCATCCTCACTTTATGCCAAAGGTGGTTTCGCCGTTTCATTTAAATCAATCAATTTATCTTCCTGTATTTTTTCCGAGGCCTCACGCCTCTAATGCAGAAAGAAACCTTCATACTTTGGATTGTAAAAGGGCCTTAGCCTTTTACATACAAAGAACACAGCAACATAGAAAGTCTTCACAACATTTTATAGCTTTTGACCCTAGTCATTTGGGACTTCCAGTCTCCAAAAGAACTTTATCTAAATGGATTGCCCAATGCATATCCTTTGCTTATGAGAGTAAGGGTCTTCCTCTTCAGGACCATGTCACAGCTCATAATGTGAGAGCCATGGCAGCTTCTATGGCTAATCTCCACTCTGTGTCTATCGATGACATTTGTCGAGCAGCCACCTGGGCTTCGATACACACCTTCACAGCCCACTACTGCCTGGATAAAGCCTCCCATCGGGATGCCTTCTTTGGCCAAGCTGCTCTTCAAAATCTCTTTCAGACCTAAATCAACTCCTACCCACCAACCCTGGTGGGATGCCAGAGATCCATGGGAGGAAGGATTCCCACCTTCTAGGGTAGCACCTTCCTGGGGCTATCTCCCTGGCATCTTCAGCTAGGGAGTTCCCATATGTGAAGACTACATTCCTGCTTGTTCCTGGAGATAGTGTAGTTACTCACCTGTAACAGGTGATCTCCGGGAACAGCAGGAATTTAGTCTTCACAACCCACCCACCTCCCCTAGGAGTTGTCTCTCTATCTCTCTGTCTCTTTCCTCTCTCCCTCTGTCCTTTCACTCAGCTACAAACTTAACTGAAGAGGGACAGTTGGAAAGGCGGGAAGGCAGCACGCATGTGCTGAGGGATGCTCCCAAAAGTGTTCCTATTGGACGCTGGGGAGCGTTCCCGCACAGGCTCAGTCGGTACCGATGATGCCCATATGTGAAGACTAAATTCCTTCTGTTCCCGGAGATCACCTGTTACTGGTGAGTAACTACGCTTTACCCTGCATACTGATTTAAATACACTATTACAAAATTACCTTAAAGCAGACGCTTTTAAGGATTCCTTCTTATTATGGAAGGGACCTTACTGCATTAAGCATGTTTGTGATGTTTAGCAAACACTGTTTCATTTTATTTAAAAAATTACACAGACCCTTAATTTGAAGCAGCACTACAAATGGGCAAAATAAATCTATCCCCAAGCTTAAATCTGTCTCATTGAGGTCAACCAAACTCATATGTAAACATGACTTACGGAAACCTTCAGTGCTTGCCATTTAGTATTTGGACCATCAGGATGAAAAGGATCATGTTTAAAGATCTACACCTTCTCCTTGATTTCAAAATTTTCACTGGTTGCAGCCATTGAGCTTTAGAGATGTGAAGCGTTTAGAGAAGTGAGATAATGCTTCCCTTTAGTCATAACACTTCCTTTATCTGGAGTGGCTTTGTGAGAGCCCACCCTCAACAGGACTCTGCGGATTCCAAACCGAATGAGTGGAGTTCCGAATAAAACTGTAGTGGTTGCTACTATAGGTGTTTCACTGAGTTTGTCAGCTGGTTATGTGAGGGCTTTCTCAACATTCAGATGGTAAATGGTTTTGTTTAACTGAAATTCCCATTTCCCTTAATCTATTTTTTTAGTCATCTTTCACCAAAAATACTAGGAAGAAAGTTCCAGATTTCTCATTTAGTTCCTCTTATACTGCAGATATGTTGGTAGATTAACCACTGGAATATGTAAATAGAGAAATGAAATTTATTCCAAATTTGAAAAATTAGTTAGTGGATATGTTATTGTTAAGTGCTGTCAAGTCAATCTCAACTGATGGTGAACCTGTGGATAGTTTTCCTAAACTGTGCTTGGTCTTCAATCAGGGAGCTAATTGTTGAAAGAGTGGCATCCAGAGCTGCCAAAAATGTTATTACTCTCTAATGATTTCTCTTCACATGGTTTTCTCTAAAGTATGAAAGCTGAAGTCTTGTCATTTGAGTTTCTAAGGAAACCTTAGATTTGATCTTCTCTAGTACTGATTTGGTCATTGGGCAGTCCATGTTTTATATTATATTCTTTGTCATCATCCCAAATCGAAGGCATCGATTTTCTTCTTGTCTTTCTTCTTCACTACCCAACATTCACATCCATATGATGTTATTAAAATACCATGGCTTGGATTAGTCGAATCTTTGTACACAGAGAAACATCTCTGCACTTGAAAATCTTGTCCAGGTCCTTCATAGATGTTCTGCCAAGAACAATGTGTCATCAGATTTTTTGACTGCTTGTTGTTTCATTACTGATCCAAATAGGTTAAAGTTGTTTACTATTTCTATTTCTTCTTCATAAAGGATGAAACAATTATTGATTTTGCCAATAGTCAGGATCTTTGTCTTCTTCATGTTAAGGTGCAGGCCCATTTTAAGACTGCGTTCTTTGATCTTGATAAGCAGATGTTTCAGAATATCTTCACTTTCAGCCAGTAATATGGTATCTCAGCATAGCAAATGTTATTGATGAGTCTTCAACCAATCTTCACATCTCGGATGTCTTCATACAGTTCTGCTTCTCTGATATGTGTTCTTAATATGGGCCTGAACGTTTCATGATTTATGCAATCAAATGCCTTGCTGTAGTCAATGAAACATATTTAGATATCCTTTTACTATTCTTTGTTCTTTTTAAGGACCCATCTCACATCCGTGATGATGTCTTTTGTTCCTTGCCATTTCCTGAATCCTGCTTGCACTTTGGGCAATTCTTGTTCCAGATGTGGTTGTAGTGTCCATTGAATGATCTTGAGCAAAATCTTGCTGGTGTGTGGGATCAGACTGATTGTGCTATAATTTCAACACTCATTTGGATTATGTATCTTTTTTCAATATTGGTATGAGCACGGATATTTTTCAGTCAATCGGCCATGATCATGACTTCCAAATTACTTGGCAGAGTCTTGCAAGTAATGTAACAGGTCATCTGATTGCTGTAATACTAAAATCAGAATGCCATCAATGCCGGGTACTTTGTTCTTTGATAATGCTTTTAATACTTCTTTGACTTCTTTCATCACCAATAGTTCCTGATTATAAGGTACTTGTTGAAATGGCTGTTGATCCACTTGATCTTTATAATATAATGACTCTCTGTATTTTTTTCACCTTTCCTTGGTCTTCTCAGTATCATTCAGTGTGGATCCTTGAGCATCTTTTAGCATTCCATTTTGAGGCTGGAATTTTCTCTTTAACTCTCATAGCTTTAGGAAAGCCAATCTTATTGTTCCTCTAATACGAGTGGTTTCTGATTCTATTCCCTTGCATGCATCATTATAATGCTTCTCTTGGCTTGTTTTGTGGCACTTTGGAATCTCTGTCCCACTATTACCTCTCTTTTTCTCTGGCTTTAGCTTCTCTGCATTTCTGAGCAATTTTCAGAGTATCTTTGGTCATCCTTTTAGGATGTTTTTGCTCTTTCATCTTTTATGGAGACTTTTCACTTTCTTTGAGCATTTTCTTGATGCCATTCCATAGCTCTTCTGATGCTCTGTCATTTGTATCCAAATCACTTTTGCAAGTAGTCTTTAAATTCCAGTGATATATTTTCAAAACCAGATTGGAGGAATAGCCTAGTGTTTGGGGCAACAGCCTAGTATCCAGGAGATCAGGATTTGATTCCCACTGGCACTCCTTCTGGCCTTGGGCAAGTAGCTTTACCCTCCAGTGCCTCGGGAGAAAAGGCCTGGCAATCTACTTCCGGTCATACCTTGCCAAGAAAACCCAGGGGCTGCTGGGTCACCAGGAGTCAATACTGACTTGACGGCATTTAAAAAAAAAAATCAAAATCACACTTTGCTACTTTAATGAGCAGCTTGCTCTTTATCAGCTTTAGCTTGTTTGCATACTAGTAGCTGGTGATCTGTACCACAGTCAGTACCAGGTTCTGTCTTTGTTGATGTTATTGAGCTGTTCCATTCTTAACTTCCACAGACGTAGTCAGTTTGATGTTTGTACAGTCCATAGGGTATCCTTGTGTACAGTCACCTCTTATGTTGTTGACAGAAGGTATTTGAGGTGAATAGGTTGTTGGTCTTGCAGAATTTTATCATTCTTTCCCCAGCTTCATTTCTGTTGCCAAGTCCATATTTTCCATCCACTTTGCTTTCTTCTTTATTCCCAACTTTTGCGCTCCAGTCTCTCATTACATCTTGGTTGCATGTTCTTTCAATTTTAGCTTGTACTTGTTCATAGAACTGATCAGCTGCGCCCTCTACTAAATCTATTGTTGGCTCATATACCCGAGTAATAGTTAAGAACATAAGATATGCCATACTGGGTCAGACCAAGGTCCATCAAGTCCAGTATCCTGTTTCCTAAAATGGCCGATCTAGGTCACAAGTACCTAGCAGTTTCCCCAAAAGGCACAGGTTCCACTATGCTTGTATTGGGGCAAGCAGTGGATTTCTCAGGTCCTCTTTATTAATGGTTTATGGACCTTTCCTCCAAGAACTTGTCCAAATCTTTTTTAAACCCGGCTACACTAACAGCTTTTACTACATCCTCCGGTAACGAATTCCAGAGTTTGATTACACATTGAGTGAAAATATATTTTCTCTTATTAGTCTTAAATAGGTTACACTGTAATTTCATTGCATGTCCCCTAGTCTTTCTATATTTTGATGGCGTGAACAATCGATGTACGTTTACCCATTACATTCCACTCCATTCATTAATTTATAGACCTCTATCATATCTCCCCTTAGCCATCTCTTTTCCAGTTTGAAGAGCCCTAACCTTTTTAGCCTCTCTTCATAGGGGTATCTTTCCATCCCTTTTACCATTTTGGTGGCCCTTCTCTGTACCTTTTCTAATAATGCTATATCCATTTTAAGATATGGCGACCAGAATTGCACACAGTATTCAAATTGCGGTCGCATCATGAAATGATACAGAGACATTATGATATCCTTTGTTTTATTCACCATTTCTTTCCTTATGATTCCTAGCACTCTATTTGCTTTCTTGGCCGCCACTGCACATTGGGTGGAGGGTTTCAACATGTTATCCATGATGATGCCTAAATCTTTTTCCTCAGTGGTGGTTCCTAATGTGAAACCTTGAATCGTGTAACTATAGTTTGGGTTGTTTTTTCCTAGGTGCATAACTTTGCACTTATCCACATTACATTTCTTCTGCCATTTGGAAGCCCATTCTTCCAATTTATCAAGATCCTCTTGCAATTTTTCACAATCCTCATGTGTTTTAACAACTTTGAATAATTTTTTGTCATCTGCGAATTTGATTAACTCACTCGTTATTCCCATTTCCAGGTCATTTACAAATATGTTAAAAAGCAGCGGACCCAGCACAGATCCCTGGGGTACTCCATTATTCACTTTTCTCCATTGGGAAAATTGGCCATTTAACCCTACCCTCTGCTTTCTATTTTTAACCAGTTCCTGATCCACAATAGTACACTGCCTCCTATCCCTTGACTTTTAATTTTGCCAAGAGTTGCTCATGAGGGACCTTGTCAAAGGCTTTCTGAAAATCCAGATATACTCTATCAACTGATTCACCTTTGTCTACCTGTTTATTCACATCTTCAAAAAAACCATAACAGATTAGTAAGACAAGACCTTCCTTGGCTAAAGCCATGTTGGTTGTCTCCCATTGAGCCATGACTATCTACTTGTTCAGTAATTTTGTTCTTTATAAGGGTTTCTACTATTATTCCTGGTACTGACATCAGGCTCACCGGTCTGTAGTTTCCCGGTCATTCTAGTCCCACAGGTGCTCCTTGTGGTCTTGGGCAAGCCACTTAACCCTCCATTGCCCATGTTCCCTGTAAAATAGTTATTTCCAAGTTATAATGCCCTGTTCAATGTAATTTCAGTTTGTTCAATATAAATTGCCTTGATATCATGATAGGCGGTATATAAGAAATGTTAATAAATAACTAAATATATAAATATATAAATATCCCTGGAACCCTTTTTAAAAATTGGCTTTGCATTGGCTATCCTCCAATCTTCAGGTATTAAAGATGATTTTAATGATAGCTTCCAGATTACTAATAGTAGGTCTGAAATCTCATATTTCAGTTCTTTCAACACCCTCAGATGTATACCATCCGGTCCAGGTGATTTGCTACTCTTCAGTTTATCAAATAGTTGAAATCATCTTCCCGGTGTATTGATATTTCTTTCAATTCTGTGGCATCACCTCTAAGTACCATTTCATTCATGGGTAACATCCCTACATCAGTTATGTTGATGAGTATTCTTCATAGACATATGAAAATTTAGCATTCAGTGATTGCATTGAATTTCATTCAGTTCTTGCAAGTTTTTTCTTAATTATAAATGCAACACCATTTATTATTTGTCTTTCATTTCTGGCATAGTATACCATTTCAGTTCACTGACACCCAACAGATTGAGTTGTCACATTCCGTTTTATTCTGGGCTACCTCTAGGTTCTTTTGGTTCATGCTTTGTATATTCTATGCCCCAAAATGGTATGTATGACATCTTTGCAGCTTCTGACTCTCATTTCATGCACAACTGCATCAGCAGTCAGAGGTCCTAAGGGCCTTCTCTCACCCACACCATAAATGTTGGCTTTACTCTGAAGATTCTTCAGTTTTTCCCCAGTAACCCACTGAGTGCATTCCAATCTGAGGTGCTCATCTTCCAACACTATATTGATATTTTGTTTGTAGAGACTGTGCCATTGGATTTTTGTGGCAAGATACAGAAATAAATTGCCAAGCCTTTTGTCTGCACAAGTAATGCCAATGTTTTGGACATTACGAAAGAAATATCATCCTCTGCCACCAACACAGTCCCATATCGCTGCTGCCCAGTTGCTAGGGATGTCTTAGTCAGACTATACTCATGGCTGTACTGGCACCATGGCTTGAGTATAGCACAGCCGTGGGAGCAAATGTAAATGCTCCTGTGGCTGTGTAAATGGGCTGATACTGGGACTGGGTGTCTGGGACTAGCAATGGGCTGAAATTGGGACTGGGAAGCTGGCTGAGACTTGTGCTGGGGACTGGTACTAGAAATTGATATTGAGAGTGGGGGGACTAGAAATGGGCTGATACAGGGGCCGGTAGGGGAGGGGGCTGACTGATACTGGCAATGGGCTGATACTGGGAATGGGGGACTGGGACTTGCAATGGGCTAATATTAGGACTGAGGGGATTGGAAGTCGACTGATACAGGGGCAGGGGGACTCACTAATACTGGAAATGGGCTGATATTGGGGTTGGGGGGGACTAAAAATGGGATGATATTATGTCTGGGGAGAGGGGAATGGAAAAAGGACTGAGACTGGTAGGGAGCTAATTCTGGGGCTGGGGTCCTAGGATTGAAAGGAGGCTGATACTGGCAAATGCTAGGGTCAGAATAGGAAGAAGAGGGAAATGCTAGGGGAGTGAGAAGGGAGAGGAGGACAGATATTTTGGGGAGTAGGGAAGAAGTAAAGTCAACCAAGGAAGGTTGAACGAGAGGGGCATAAGAACACATTCTGAGGTATGAAGGAAGAAAGACAAGGTTAATGAATATTGGGGAAGTAAATGGGTGGGTGCTGGAGAAGGGAAGTAGGAGGCACAAAGGCAGCTACTAAGGATATGGGATGTGGGTAAGCAGGGATTCTGATAGGTGGAGATTCTAAGATTGGGTGAGAAAACAGAAGAAAGACTCTAAGGCTGGATAGTGGGAGTTTAAGTGAGGACTCAGGGCTTTGATGGGATTGTGAGTGGGAACTGGGAGTTGCTTGGGAGGATAAAGGGGACTAAGAAATTGACCAGAGATTACAAGAACAGTGGGGGACAAAGTGATTGGGTGAGCTGAGCTGTGAGACCAAGTGGAGAAATAAGGGGGGGGGGGGAATGATTGAAGCACCTGGAGGGCTTGGGGGCAATTGAAAAGGACAGAGTGGATGAGAGCCACAGGAAGTGACAGATTGTCCTTGAAGCAGTTGAAAGAAAATAGAAATAGGAGAAGTGAAAGGGGAAATGGAAGCCGGGATGGTGGTAAGACATAAGAAAGAGCTTGTTAGGGAATGAGCCTGGGGCTGGTAAAGGTATGAGAAGCAGAAGGTGGTAAATAAGACTGGGTAGGAGAAGAGTACAGAGGAAGGAATTGGCCGACTAGAAAGTGGGTGAAAGACGGGGGCGGGGGAGCATAGTAGGATGCTGGCAAAGGAATGAGACATGTGAAATAGAAGGACTAGGAAAGTGAAATTAGGAAATGGAAAGCTGGTAAGAAGGTGAATGGTGAAAAGAGAGAGACTGAAGTAAGAGAAAGAAGAATGGTATGACACTATAGTTTGATAAAAGCCAAATGAGAGAAATAGAAGGATCAATGTTAGAGAGAGATGTAGCAAAGGAAAGGATGAAGAAAACGGAGTGTGAAGAAACAGAAAATGGAAATGGGATCTTAGAAAAGGACTTAGAAGAAAATCAGTAAGTGGAAGTAGAAGAGAGAGACTGGGACCATTTGGAAAAACAAGAAAGGTACAAAAGTGTCAGTTTTTAGAGAACGAAATATGTCTGCTTTGAAAATATGCAGTTCTTATAGTTCATTAGAGGAGGAAATACATTTCTCTTTCTCTTTCTTCCATGTTTCACAACTTGGAGTCTGATTTTGGGGTTTTCCATTTCAATTTCTGTCTTTTGTAGGTTCTTATTCTTTAATTGGTGATGGTCTGTGTTTTCCATGTGCAGCTGAGATAAGTGATTCTCCAGGACCAAGCAGGAAGTCAGTCCTCACATATGGGTGACGTCGGCGTCGACGGAGCCCACATGCGGAGCATTTCCCCAGCTTTCAAAGAAAACCTTTGGGAATGCAGGCACGCATGCGCGGTCCCCTTCCCGCCCAAAAGTGCCATCTTGCTCAGTCTTCTTTTTTCCGCGGAGCCCTATGGACGCCTGTCCTTGTCACCCGTGAAAAAAGTTGATTTTTCTGCGTTGGGTCAAGTGTTTTCTTCGGTTCGACGTCAGTTCCTTTCCCGCCTGGACTCGGTACACCGGTGCCAAGCCTGGATCTCTCTTTTCGTTTTTTGTCTGCGCTCATGCCTTTTTTCTTTTCCCTGGTAGCCCAATTTTTTGATCTTGCAGGGGCCCTTTTTCCCTCGATGGCTGCCAGTGGCTTTAAGAAGTGTGATCGGTGCAAGAAACTCATGTCTCTTACCGACACACATGACTGCTGCCTCTGGTGCCTAGGGCCAGACCATGATTCTGCGGTCTGTAGCCCCAGTGGCAAAATGTCTTCCAAGGCATTACGGAGCCGTCAGCAGCAGCGTGAGAGGATCTTCTCCGAATCTGCCTCTGGACAGGTCCGGACTTCGTCAGAGGCCTTGACGTCTTGGGAGTCTGACCCCGAGCATCGTTGGGGCTCCTCTGAAAGGGAGTCCCCCTCAAGGGAGCATCGAAGGAAGAAGAAACCTGCGAGGGCGGCATCGGTGGATGCTCCTGGCTCCTCGAGGGCCAGGTCGCATAGCCCCGATCGCCGTCCCGGGTCTTCGGAGTCGGAGAGGCCTGGCCTGCAAAGCATCCTCGTGTAGAGTCGGAGGCTCCGAGTCATGTGAGTACTGTAGTCCTCGTGGACTCTCCTCCGGGGGAGCCGACATCGGGCCCGATGCCGTCAGAGGCTGCTGGGTCTCCTGAGCTCGGACTCAGGTTGATGGCCTTGTAGAGCAGATTGTCTGCCTTCATGGAGCAGCAGCGGGTGCTGATCGCCGGTCTCACCGGCGCATCTGCCCCAACCACCGGGACCTCGACGTCCAAGTCGACCCTGGAGGCCGAGCCGATCCTTGAGACCATGTGAACTCGAGTCGATCCTCGGCCGAGGTCACCCTCAGCCTTCTGTTCGGGACCGAGGTCGTCGACGCCAGTACCCTCGGCATCGGGGCGGATGGTGTCGGTGCCCGCCCACTCAGAGCTGCTCAATTCCTCCTCGGAGGAATCGGCGTGGGAAACGGAGGAGGAGGAGTCCCCTGACACCCTCCGGACTCGGTGCATCCCTTCGGACTCACCAGGATCTGAGCCTTGGACAAGGTTCCCCCCGGAGGATACCAGGTTCTCGGATTTCGTAAGGGACATGGCCAAAGCATTGGCATTCCCCGCGGACCCCGAGGAGGAGCCTCGAGCCGAGGAGCTCGAGGCTCTGCAGTATGACTCTCCTCTCAAGGAGGCCTTTACTGTCCCGGTTCCTCCGATGCTGGAGCGGTTGCTCTTACGCATGTGGGAGGTGCCGGCCTCGATGCCAGTTCTAAGCAAACAGGTCGATTCCATCTATTGAGTCCGCAAGAGCCCTGTTCAATGTAATTTCAGTTTGTTCAATGTAAACCGCACTGATGCAGAATGGCGCGGTATATAAGAATATAATAAATAATAAATAAGAGCCCCGGATTTCAAAAGGCACAGCTACCGCACCACTCCATAGTTGTGGAATCGGCCATACATCGCCTGAAGAGTCAGAAGATGCACTTCTCGGTGCCTCCCAGCAGGGAAGCCCGGAACCTGGATGCCCTCGGTAGAAAGTGCTTCCAGGGCTCTATGCTTGCTTGCCGTGTCCAGACCTACCAGCTGTACATGGGCATGTACCTTCGAGACCGGGCAAAGGAGATTGCCGGGTTCTCTGCTGGTCTGTCCAAGGAACCTTTGCAGAGGTTCAAGGCCTTGCCTTCTGGTATTCGAGAGTGCTCGAAGTTTATATCGCGAGCAACCTACGATGGATTTGAGGCTTCGGCCCGTGTAGCAGGGGCCGGCATTGGTGCATGCCGCCAGGCCTGGCTACAATCCTCGGACCTCGAGCTGTAGGTACAGGACAAGTTGGTTGATGTCCCTTGCCAAGGTGAAAACCTCTTTGGCAAGCCCATGGCCTAAAAGGCTGCAGAACCCGAGACCGAGACTCTTACCTGGACAAGGCTGTCCAGGAAAACCTCTGCCCCTTCTCAGAAGAAGAAGGGCTCGGGGAAAAAGGCCTTTTACCCGAGGAAGACCACTGCCTACAAAACCTACCCTCACTACCAGGCCTCTGCAGCTCCCCAACAGGGCCAGCAGGCCAAGGGGCAGGGTCATGGGCCCCGTAGGCAGAAGGCTCCCAAGCCTCCTACTCCAGCTCCTGCTCAGCAGGGAGGGGGTTTTTGACTATGCCGGCATAGCCTCTCCTCCTCTACAGGGCACAGGAGGTCGGCTGACCCTGTACGCAGACAGGTGGCCAGCCATCACAGGGGATACTTGGGTGTTAAGCATCATCCAGAAGGGCTATCTGCTCCATTTCACCCAGATACCCCCTCCTACTTTCCAGGGGAGCCTCCAAGACCCCCTCTGCACAGAAACTTACTCCTTCAGGAGTTGGAAGGTCTGCTACAGGACCAGGAGGTGGAACCGGTGCCCCACCACCTGGAAGGGCAAGGCTTCTACTCAAGGTACTTCCTGGTACCAAAAAGAACAGGGGGCCTCAGACCCATCCTGGACCTGAGAAATCTGAACAAGTTTCTGGAGAGGGAAAAGTTCAAGATGCTTACCCTTGGAATCTTACTGCCCTACCTCCAGCAGGGAGATTGGCTATGCTCCTTAGACCTGAAGAATGCTTATACTCACATCCTCATCCATCCAAGTCACAGACAATTCCTCAGATTTGTGGTGGGAGGGAAACACTTCCAGTACAGAGTGCTTCCCTTTGGCCTCACCTCCGCCCCCAGGGATTTTACAAAATGCCTGGCGGTGGTTGCGGCCTACCTCAGGAACCAGGGGATCTTTGTGTTCCCTTACCTGGATGACTGGCTTATCAGGGGCCAGTCTCCGCAAGAGGCCAGGCAGGCCACCTTAAGAACCATATCCCTGCTTCAGCACCTGGGGTTCGTTATAAACGTCCCAAAGTCCACTTTAGTCCCCTCACAGGACATGGAGTTCATAGGGGCAAGATTGGATACCATCCATGCAAAGGCCTATTTGCCTGTGGACAGAGCTCACAGGCTAATAAAGTTGGCCGGCCAGTTTTGGGCGAACTCTCTGGTCTCGGCCAGACACTTCCTCCGGCTCTTGGGTCACATGGCTTCCACAGTGCATGTCACCCCAAATGCCCGGCTGCACATGAGGCCGGCTCAGTGGTGCCTCAGGGCACAATGGCTACAGGCCACAGGGAAATTATCAGACAGGATAAAGGTGTCCAAACTCTTGGTGGACTCCTTACGCTGGTGGAGGCATCTCCCAAACCTGGTCGGGGGAGTACCTTTTCAGGCCTCCCCACACATTCAGGTACTGACAACAGATGCTTCCTTGCAGGGCTGGGGGGCACACTGCCAGGGGGCCTGCACCCAAGGCCTGTGGTCTTCGTGGGAGGCCGCCCAGCAGATCAACCTGTTGGAATTGAGAGCCATTCGACTAGTCTTACGGACTTTCTCTCGGGTCCTCTCTCACCAGTCTGTCCTAGTTCAGACGGACAACCAGGTGGCTATGTTCTACGTCAACAAGCAGGGAGGCACAGGATCCCGACTTCTGTGCCTGGAAGCACAAGCTCTATGCTCCTGGGCTATCAATCAGGGCATGACCCTCAGGGCGGTCTACCTCCCAGGCCAGGAAAACTACCTGGCGGACAGGCTCAGCAGACTCCTGAAGCCTCACGAGTGACAGTTGGATCCTCGGGTAGTCCAACAGATCTTTCTGAAGTGGGGACTTCCAACCATGGATCTTTTTGCCAGTCCGCTGAACAGGCAACTACCCATGTTCTGTTCCAGGCAACCGCATCCCTTGAGAACAGCGGCAGATGCATTCCTGATCCCCTGGTCAGAGGGCCTGCTGTATGCATTTCCTCCCACACCTCTGGTGGCCCGGACTGTATTCAAAATCCAGCAGGACTGAGCCACGGTGATCCTGATAGCCCCCAGGTGGCCCAGGCAGCCGTGGTTCCCTCTTCTTCTGCAGTTGGCAGTGGATACTCCACTTCCTCTGGGGCTGCAACCCGACCTTCTGACTCAGGATCAGGGGTCCCTCTTGCATCCCAACCTCAAATCCCTCAATTTGATGGCCTGGCTGCTGAAAGGGTAGTCCTTGCTCCCTTGCTCCTACCAAAGGAGGTTGAGGAGGTGGTGTTGGCCTCCAGGAAGCATTCCACTAGGAAGGCCTATGCTCTGAAGTGGCGTAGGTTTTCTACTTGGTGTTCTCAACAGCAGGAGGATCCCTTCTCCTGCTCGGTCCAGGTGGTGCTACAATACCTGCTCCACCTTTCCAACCTAGGACTTCAGTCCAACTCTGTCCGGGTTCACCTCAGTGCCCTCTCAGCTCACCACTCGCCGGTGGATCGACAATCTCTCTCAGGCCACCCTCTGGTGTCTCGCTTTCTCAGAGGCCTGCTTCTGCTTAAGCCTCCTATTCGTCCACCGGCCACCGAGTGGGATCTCAATGTGGTCTTGCAGCAACTGACTCGCCCACCTTTTGAGCCGATGGCAACCTGCCACTTAGGTTTCCTCTCCTGGAAGGTGTTGTTCCTTGTGGCACTCACCTCGGCTAGGCGGGTGAGTGAGCTTCAGGCCCTGGTCTTGGATAGGCCTTATACCAGGTTCTATAGGAACAGGGTAGTCTTGCGGACTCATCCTAAGTTCCTTCCAAAGGTAGTGTCCTCCTTCCACCTCAACCAGGAGGTGGTACTTCCGATGTTCTTTCCCAGGCTGCACGCCAGTAGCGTCGAAACTGTCTTGCATACCCTGGATTGTAGAAGGGCACTGTCCTTTTACCTAGAATGTACGCAGGGGCATAGAAGGGCTTCTCAGCTCTTCATTTCCTTTGACCCTAATAAAATGGGGTTGCCTGTTACTAAGCGTACGTTGTCCATCTGGGTGGCAGACTGCATCGCCTGGGCATACAGGGCAGCCGGCCTCTCCCTGGAGGGTCGAGTCACAGCCCACCGGGTCAGGGCGAAGGCCGCAATAGTAGCTCACTTCCGTTCTGTTCCATTGGCAGACATCTGCCGGGCCGCTACTTGGTATTCAAGCCAGACTTTTGCGGACCACTACTGCCTCGAGAGGGAGTCCCATAGGGACAGTGCTTTCGGGCAAGCGGTACTCCATAATCTCTTTGAGGTTTAGGCAACTCCTACCCTCCGGCCCTGGTGTTGGGCTACCGTTCAGGTGTGGTCTTGGAGAAGATTCTCTGACTTGCTGAGGCTCTAGAGGGAGCTCTATTTTTCTGCCTGGGTTCCTGGTAGCCCAGAGCTAGGGAGTCACCCATATGTGAGGACTGACTTCCTGCTTGGTCCTGGAGAAAGAGTAGTTACTCACCTGTAACAGGTGTTCTCCAGGAGCAGCAGGAATCAGTCCTCACAACCCTTCCTCCTCCCCTTGGAGTTGCAGTTGTATATAGTTCATTTTCTTTTTTGTGCTGTCTTTTAGCTATGTCATCAGATTGAGCAAGATGGCACCTTTGGGCGGGAAGGGGACCGTGCATGCGTACCTGCATTCCCAAAGGCTTTCTTTGAAAGCTGGGGAAATGCTCCGCATGGGGGCTCCGTCGACACCGACGTCACCCATATGTGAGGACTGATTCCTGCTGCTCCTTGAGAACACCTGTTACAGGTGAGTAACTACTCTTTCTGTTAACATGTAGGTTCTCTCTAAGAATCTGCAGTTGTTCAGCTTGTTCTCTTTTCCAACGGGGGGTTACTGATGTTCTAGAATATTTGCAGTGCTGATTTTCCATAAATAGTTTTGGTGTAATTTGAGTTCTTGATGCTGGTGTCAAGTGCCCATTTGCAGAGTTTTGTGTTATAGCTATTCTCAGAAAAACGCTCAATACTAACAATACGGGACAAAAATCTTCTTCAGTTTATCTCTTATGGTCATTCAAGAACATTTTACTTTTACTAACTTTGAAGGTCTCAGACTGTTTCGGAACTCATTTTTAGACTTGTAACATGTCCAACTGATGTGCCTAATAGCATCAATGACCTTCAATACACATTATCTAGTAGTGATAAAGCAGATGGAGTTATTATCCCCATTTGGTTTGGGGATCAAATGAAGCGATGATGGAGAGTTGGTTGTGAAGCCATCAATTAGAAGCTAAGTGTTGGAAGGATAAATAATGAGCTTCTATTGATCATTTTAAAAGTTTCAACAGTGACTGCTAGGGATAATAACTCCATCTGCTTCATCACTACTAGATAATTTGCATTGAAGGTCATTGATGCTATTAGGCACATCAGTTGGACATGTTACAAGTCTAAAAAAGAGCGCCGAAAAAGTCTGAGACCTTCAAAGTTAGTAAAAGTAAAATGTTCTTGAATGACCATAAGAGATAAACTGAAGAAGATTTTCTGAGAATAGATATAGCATTGATCGCTCAGAAGAAGACCATAATTTAGTGAGTTTTGTGTTATGACATACAAAGTCTAGCTGTGAAGGGAGTTAGTGATGTTGTCACTGATGGGAGACTAGAATTTGAATATAATTTTTTATATGCTGAGATGTAAAGTGAAACACTCTACTTCTGCTCTGCATCTGTTGTTGGGAGAGTTTTATTGATGAGTCTGGGAGTGTTCCATCTGAATGAATAATTACGTCCTATCAGACTGATATTCAAAGGCAATTAGGCGTTGGCTGGCAAATGCATTAGCCTAACCATGTATTTTCAAAAACATACAGATAATATCAGGCTTTTAAATTGCAGAATATACATATATTATCTGTATACTTGTGGGGCATGTTAGGAGAGGAGCAAGGGCAGGCCAGAAAATTATCCAGAGAGTCGCAATGTCCAGCCACTTTTCATGTAAGTTACATGTTTAATTTAGGTCTGTGGAATATCAGGCCTGGCCTAAACTGATAATATAATGACCACACCATCACTCTCTGTATATTCAGTGCATGTTCTATATGGATAATCACACAGAATACACAGATTAAGTTAAATGGAAGGGTGGCATTTAACAAACCAGTGGGCTGAACATTTACCCCTGTTTGTGCAGTTTGAACTGCAAGATCGAACCCAAGGGAGGGGGGGGGGGGGGAAGAGGGTGTCACAAAATCGAAAGTTGGCTCAGGTGAGATCTGTCCATCCTGGCAGACCATACCAGTAGTTAAGCTACGGATAGCATAGTTCTCAACATCACTGATGCATGCAAGTCCTTACGGCACAACAAGCCGCAAACTAAGCAAGTACTGTTTTAATAGGTGGCCATAGGGCATTACTTGAAAGCTATTGTGAGGAACAGTTTGGGCATAGATTTGTTTCTTTTATGGGAGATGGGGTTAGTTATTAAAGGCAATAATACTATTGCTATGTGTATGGTTTGCAAATACTATTGCTATGTGTATGGTTTGCAAATAACGTAGTGTGATTTCTAGCGTTAGTTACTAAAATGCATTAAGGGAATAATGCACAATATTTGCTCTTAACCTTCATTAAAGGGCAGAAAAGTTCATTATTTTACCTTAATGCATGCTATTTTACCCCAAGACATGTCTCTTAAAAAGATGTCAAGCATGCACATGCATGAAAAATACCTTATTATGATGGAAATGTAATAATGCAGCTTGTGTTGAACAGCGTAAGCTGCATTATTCCTAGAAAAATAACACCAGCTCAAAGTTGGCATTATTTTTCCAGTACGGGAACATTGGGCTCCTAAGCCACATCTTGATGCTCCCTGCTGCATTCCTAAAGAGTCCAGTGTTTCTAAATGAAAATCCACAGTTAAGGGGTCCCCTCCAACCAGCACCAGAAAACAGTCATCACCTCCCTCCAAAGATACCCCCAACCTAATCATGCCACCTGAAGACCTCCCCAGGCTTACTTTTAATTATCCCTGATGCTCTAGTGAGACCCAGACAGGAGCAATTCTCTCACACTCCTGTCCAGCTGGTGCCAGCTTTGAAATAGCACCTACAACCCCAAGTGCTAGTCTTGAGGGGTACTACTGTTAGGGGTCAAGTTGCCTTATTAGGGCAAAATGCAAAAGTCCCTAATATGGCAGCTTGACCCCTAGTGTGGGGGGAACTTTGATTGTGGCTTTGGAGGGGATCAGGGTATGTGTGGGGAGTGGGATTTCTTTGGGATGGCGCAGACTGTTTGCTGGTGCTGGGGGAACCCACGGACTGTGGATTTTTGGAGTATCAAAGCCATGTGTTAGTGGTCTGATGCTCCTGGTTTGGAAAAAAAATAACTACCCAAATAGCTACATTAAGAGCACATACAAGACTCCCAATAAAGCTCTTAGTAACACACTACTCCTCTCTTGATAACACACAATTTTTCCTTACACTATTTTCTTTGCACTACTATTCTTCTATACTATTAACCACAGCTCAACACATACAGTATGGGTCAACATTATTGGCACCCTTGCTATTCAATCCCTTAATGTCCAATATATCCTAAAAAAGTGGCCACTGAAATGTCTTTGGACTATATATACACACATATTTAACACACAAAAGAATCAAATAAAACAAGACCAATTAAAAAAGGAGATAATAGGAAATAGTATAAAAACGGGGACTTTGCCAGGACATGATTATTCCAAACCAAAACTTGATTCCCCTACCAATCCTCAGGAACTACCACCTAACTTCCTAAACAGTGTCCCACCAAAATACACCCCAAAACTCCTCAATATGATGCAATTTTTGTCGGATCGTTCACCGTGAAAAGAAACTTTTCCTTTCTCGAAGTGAACCCTCCATTTTAATCAATTTAAACATGGCCTAATATCGGCCTAAAAGCCCGGCCAAACAGCACTTGCTTCCATCAGTATCAATTAAGGTAAAGTCCAGTATCATTCCAATCTCAGGGCTGTAAAGGACACGAACAGCCTTCAAACATCTCAGTCCTCCTCACTGATATTAACAAAAATACAGAGAGAAAAAAGTACTTAGCTGGACCGATAATAAGGAGGGGATGCCACATCAATAACCAGCTCCACTGCCATTCTTCCAAACCAGGATCCACAATCTCCTCATACACTGCATGGCAACCACATGATGATGGTAAATCTCCTCCAACAAAATAGAGACAGGACAGGACACCGCTCTGGTGTTATTTTTGTTCTTTAGCCTTACAGGGGGACACATGGGAAGATCCTACTACTGGTGTTTGCTCCCAAAATTAACTATATATTGGAAATGCTGTCATTCTCTTTTCCAATGCATTTTTATAAGGATCAGTTGTTAGTGTCCTTTCTATGGAGAAATAAGCCCCCTAGGTTTGCTACGAAAAAACTAAAAGCACTCTGTGGATGAGTTCATTTTTCTGGTTTTCGGTGGTACCATCTAGCTTTTCCATAGGGCTGGGCGATCGCCTGATTTGGTTGGATATAGAGGAACATCTGGTAGCTCCTGTGCCCTTGAAGATGCTTATTGGTATGAGGCATCTGTCTGAATCTAGGGTAGGATGTATAATCACCTCCATTCAGGATGCTCTACAAACTTTAGCGTTACTTCTACTCACAGATAACCCCTCTTCACCCTCTTTACCCTTGTGGTATAATCTGCTGTTTAAGATTCATCACAGATCATTTGCCTGGAAAAGGTGGCCATCCTGTGGTATATGGACAGAGGGGCAATTGTTAGATAGTAACTCCTGGAAATTTTTCTCTGCTCTTCAAACGGAATTTGGGCTTCCACCTTCGTATCAGTTTCAATGACTGTAGTTGCAACATTGCATTAAGCATTCTAAAATATACTTTCATACCCTTTCAAGGTAATGGGGTTTTAGCTAGTTGGTTAACTCAGTTATAAGTATCAGAGGGGCCGTATCGGCATTGCATGCTATGTTGAGAGACTGCTTGTTGCAGAGCCCGAGAGCCTTGGAACATATTTGGCTGAGCAACTTGTCTGCTTCTCCTCTTCCACCACAAACTTAGTCTTGTTTCTGGAGTCAATTAATTAGGGTGTCTAGATCAGCTGCCCTTATGCAATGCTTGTTTTTCTTGGCCCACCAAGCCTTCATCACCCCAGTACAACTAGCCAAATGGGGTTCAGGTAAAGGCAACCGCTGCTGGTCGTGTTACAGTGCAACGAGTACTTTAGCCCATATGATGTACGAATGTCCTAACATTCAGTCTTTTTAAAATCATGTTTGGGATAGAATCCAACATATTTTAGACTTTAAGACTTCCTTGTCCTGGCATATTTTAGATCCTTTAAGATCCTTGGCCCAGATCCCTTTATCAAAGGAGGGTTTTCTTCCTTTTGGACTTTATGATAGGGAGGCCTTAAAGTTAATTATTTTACATTGGAAATCCTCATTATCACTGGATTGGCACATGTGGTGGAATTTGGTATGCCTTTATGGTAAATATGAGTGGGCATCTACAAGATTAATTCACTTGCATGAGACTAGTGTCAAGAAATGGAAGCTTTTGGAGGACTTTGTAGCTACTACCCATGTGGGGAGGAGTGAGCCACAGGCAACTAGATTTCTTTGCCCCTATTTTATATCTTTTTCTATATCTTTTTCTTTATTTTCTATGATTTAGCTGGGGGTAATAGTACGGTTTTAATGTGATTTCTGTATTTCATGGTAACCAAAGAGTTGGGGAGGGAGGGAGCTGTTACCACCGTTGGGTCTTTGGTTGTTAATGGAATTTGTACTGGAAAATTTAAATAAATAAAAACTTCAAAGGGGTTCAATGCAATCTCCAAAGACCATGGGATTCCTGTGTCTATAGTTTGCTATGTTATTAAGAAGTTTTCTGCTCATAGAACTGTCAAAACCTCCCAGGATGTGGTGGGAATAAGAAAATTAATCCAATAAGTCTTCAAAGGTTAGTGTGAACTGTTGGAAAAACACCATGTACAGCATCCTAAAAGCTTAAAGCTGACATGGAGCAATCTGGAGTGGTGGTTTCAACCAGCGCCAAATCAAATAAATAAAGATTTCATGGGTGAAGGCCAAGGAGGACCCCACTGCTCAAAGACAGACATAACAAGGCATGCCAGATCTTTGCCCAAACTCACCTTCAGAAACCACAATCATTCTGGGGAAATGTTGTGTGGACAGATGAAACCAAATTTGAGTTCTTTGGCAATGCAGACCAGCGATACATTTACAGGTGAAGAAATGAAGCTTATAAGGAAAAAAACACCCTTCCTATAGTACAATATGGTGGAAGTTCCGTAATATTGTGGGGCTGTTTTGCTGCCTCAGGAATTGGAGGCCTGGAATGTACTAAAGGAATCATGAAGTGAGAGATTTACCAAGGTATTTTGGAGCAAAATGTGCTACCTAGTATCAGAAAGCTAGGCCTGGGTCAAAGGTCCTCTACCAGGACAATGACACAAAACATACATCCAAAATTACAAAAGATTAGTTAAAAAGGAACAAATGATCTGTTTTAAACTGGCCAGCAATGAGTCCTGATCCAAATCCAATCGAGAACTTTTGGAAAGAGCTGAAATCTGCCATTGGTAAAAGGAATCCTAGAAACATTCATGAGCTGGAACAAATCGTAGTTGAAGAGTGGGAGAAACTGGCAACAGATATACAAAAGTTATAGATGATTCCAAAACATGTTTGGAGGCTGTCATCACTGGCAAGGGTTGTGCAACAAAATTTTAGTGAAGTGCGCTATTAATTCTGTCCAGGTCATATTTTGCTTTTATCTCAGAAATTACTACATCTAAGTTGCACAGACATCTTTTTTTTGTTGTATACCTTAGAGCATTATAATATTATGTTAACATAATGACAGCAGGTTACCTTGTACATAGTTACCCCTGTTAACCCTGTATATAATTTCCTGTTTATTGTAAGTCCAGTGTAGGCCTGCCTGCCTGCACTGCACTGCACAAATCTGTTACCTGTAAACCACACTGATTTTTAAAGAGACATTAAATAAATAAATGTTGATATACAGGTGGAATATTTCCAATTATTTCTCTCGTTATTGTACACAAAATACTTAAAATGCAAGGGTACCAATAATGTTGACCACAATGTTCCATGTAACAGAATTGTTCCAGTGTAAACCGCCCCGATCTCTGGAAGGGGCAGTATAGAAAAACACCATTTTTCATTACACTATTTACTTTACATTAATATTCTTCTACACTATTAACCACAGCTCAATACATAGCTCCTCTAAAAGCTTATGCCCATCTAATGTAGGAAAACAACAGAACAGTTAACAAAAGACTTTCGTCTAAAATAGATGTAAATAAAAGGAGAAAAGACCTCAGTATAGACTCAATCTCCCTCTATGAAGCAAAACTCTGCCAAAGGGAGATTGAGTCTATACTGAGGTCCTTTTTCTTTTTATTTATATCTATTTTAGATGAACGTCTTTTGGTATCTGTTCTGCTGGTTTCCTACGTTGGATGGATATAAGCCTTTGTTTGTTTGTTTATTTATTTATTTGCAATGTTGTCAAATGAGGAGTAGTGTGTTGCTAAGAGCTTTTTTGGAGGACTTGGGAAAAAATAATGCCAGCTTTGAGCTGGTGTTATCTTTTCCTTGGAATAAAGCAGTTTGCGCTGTTCAATGCAGACTGTGGTATTTCTATACCAAAGGAGTCACTAACCTGCAGTACTGAGTTACCACAGGTTAGTGACTCCTACCGTAAATTAAGCTTCAATAAAATGTGAGATTTTACCACAGAATATTAACTAGCACCCTTAGGGGCTTGTTTACAAAGCCGCAGTAGCGATTCGCGATCGTTATCGGAGCCGCGGCCCCATTGAAATCAATGGGGCCGCGGCTCCGATAACGATCGCGAACCGCTACCGCGGCTTTGTAAACAAGCCCCTTAATCTTTCTATTTATTTATCTCTGCTCAGTCTTCATGTGTAAGTAGCAAATAAATAAATACGTAAAGTTGACAGTATTTTTTTTTTAAATTAAGGATTTCTTTGTATAAGCTTGACTTTTATTTTATTACTGAGGAGATTTAAGCTTTTGAAAGCTCCAGTCTGCTTAACCAGTCCTATCATTATGAATCTAAAGTGCGCTAAGCAGTTAACCCATTAATGCATGATTATTTTTTTCACATGAAACTCCATAATATGTTAGCAATACCAAACTAATAACACCTCAACTGATAATTTTGGTCAAAACAAATATTTTGACTGCTATTTTGCACAATATTTCAGCGTCCCCATTTCGGGGACGCTATGCATGAAAGGGCGGTTGAAGTGGCTGTTGTATAAAACAACTGCAAATAATGTCAAACTGCAAATAAATTTCCAAAACTTATTATAAATGAAATGTAATTAGTATTATGTGGAAATGATCTTTATGTATCAAAATTGTGTAGCCAGCCACATCACATATGACAGTGGTGCGTGACATGTACAGGGGGCAGGATATGGAGAAGGGAATGGCCCAGAGTAGGCCATGGATGTGGCAGACTCAAGTCAAGTGGGTGGCACAGATGTGTGGGTATACCCAAGAAGGGATGTGGAGGGACCCATGTCAGGGTGGGTGGGCTGGAGGAAGGAGCCACATGCTGCCACAGACACCTGTCCTATGCATGGGGCCACCTGTGTGGCAGCCTTACCACCCCATGGTGACAGAAACAGGCCTGGGACCACATCCACAGTGCCCGATGGCTGACATGCATGCCCTGTGCAGCTAGACGGTGATGTGCTGGGTGTACTATGTGTATGCAACACACCATGCACATGTCCGGCCCCCCATGACAACCACCATGTGTGCGGCACTGGCATCGTGCAATGGGCAGGTGACGCTGCCCCCTTGGCATATCTCAGCAAAAATATTGGCGGAGTGGGCCTCGAACCCCCGGACCCAGAGGCAGTCCCCATACCAGCAGCCCACGATGGAACACTGCTGTGACCAATGTCCCAGGCAGGCAATGTGCATGATGCACAGAGGCATGGGCCAGCCACACATGGTGTGGACACGCACAGGCCCGTGGCAGCTGCTGCACATACCGCAGCCCCTCCCCAGGCGCTGACATGTGCATTGAGTGGTATGGGCATATGGCTCAGGCAGTCATGCAAAGTAATGTAGATGTCAGCTGCTATCCATTCATCATCATCCTCCAGCATTGAAATAACTTCATGTAATTTGTAATGCCTTGACATTCTAAAGTTGAAAAATGTGAAAAATCATAAACAGACAACACAAAAACACCAAATAGCACGCTTTGTGGAATAATTGCATATTGCACATGCTCTGTTGCACTTAATTGCTCATATTATCGCTCATCGCAAACGCCCTACCCATTCATGCATAGCGTCCCCATAACGAGGACAGCAGAAATATGTATCCTACTCAGAACGGAATCACTGTAAATTCTACATACAAATATATTTGAATAAAAACAATATATGAAACAAAAATCAAGCTTACTTGAGAGAATGACTGATTGCATTGTTGTCGAAAAACGCTACTTTTCAAGCGTATGATAAATTTAGCAAATTTTACTAAACTCTTACTTCAAGTTCTTTTATCTGTTCTGCAGGTGAACATATCACAGAACTTTTTGTAATGCATTCATTCTACATTTGTTCCTAATAAAATATTGCATGATTGAATTGTTTTATGCATGGTTTAATATGACCTGAGGCATAAAATTTGAGCGTACCAATTTCGGGGACGCTATGCATAATGTGATACCACAGTAACCCTTACTGTGGAGGTATGATTGGCACGCTAACTTCCATTCATGTGTTAGGGCACTGAATGAGCGGGGTAGGGGCAAAGACTGGGCGTGGTGAGCACATTGCAGTTAGCACAGGGGGACATATCACATGCTGTTAATGTTGACATTAGGGCAGATGCTCCTAACGCCACCTCAGTAGGTGGAGTTGTGCACCTTTGGTAGTAGGGCAATGTGTTAAGTGACTCATCTGCACAGTAACTGTCGGGAACGTGCTGGTCATGTCCCCCCGATAGTTACACAGAGGCTTTGTAATTAACATATGTTCATTTTGAACTAAATGTGCATTACTTGTAGAAACCTAACATGCTTTAGTAAAAGGTCCCCTAAGTAAACCGAGTTGCTCTTGTGGTGATCCTTATCAGAGCTCCATGTAGGCATCATACTGATACAGGAAAAATACCAGGAGAAATAAACTCAGAGAAACAGGAATTTCGAGACAGATCGATGTGACCATAATATTAAAAATTGCATATCTTTACTTTAATTAGTTAAAAAATATATACGAAGGATATTAGCCTACCATAAATACTAAGGTTAAATGCAAGTAAACCAGAACAGGGAAAAAACAAGTGTGATCGTTATTTTGAGCAGTTTACTAGTACCATTGTTTTAAATGGGTGGAGACACTAAGCAAATCTGTTTTTTTTAATGCATTAAGATGCAGGAGATAAATTATCTTCCTCTCGCAATGCACTGTGGTGAGAGGCACAGAGCGAGCTTAGCACCAGTACACCTGTCATCGCTGGAGGGCAGAAAGACAAACTATTCCAAGGGGAACTGACCTTTCTCTTTTAAGCTGAGAGTAAATTTCATATCCTAAGGCACATATTCTGTGTTTAAAATTATTAGCTCCCTCATGGCTTAGGTATCAACAATAGGGTTCATTATGGTTCAATAGAAAGCCCATGAAATGCCTTAAAAACCGCAGCCTTTGTAGAAATGAATATGTAATTTTAAAGCAAGGTACTGGGTCAGTTATACTGTTCTCTGATCTTAATAAGTTCTAATTTACGTTGAAAATGAATACTTTGATGGACTGTCTGTCCTAATGAGCTTCAACCAAAATACTAACGCTTAGGTGGCCTGATTAGCAATGCATAAGCTACAGAGCTGAGCCTTTCATGAATCCGTTCTAGTTTATGGTTGCAAGTTTGTGTTGCCTATACACAAGAGCACATGCATCATGTGGCAAATCCATTCTCTATCTGTTTCATGTCTGAGTTTGGTCCCAAAAGATTTCATTTACAAATTTTGAATATAGACCATTCTCATTAAATTATTCAAATCTCATAATGATTGATCTTGCAGTGGTCTGCTCAGCATAACAGTTGAATACGCATTCAGTGCAGTGAGCGAACATATATCTGCCAAAATCATTCTGTGAACAGAACTATATTACTACTACTACTATTAATCATATGCAGCGCTGTACAAACATATAAAGAAGACAGTTCCTGTTTGTAGAGCTTACAATTTAATCAAGACAGACAGAACAATACAAGGGAAACAAGGGGGTACAAATAGGGAAGGAGACAAGGAGAACAAGGGATTAGGATCCAAATGCGGCCTTAAAGAGGTGAGCCTTTAGCATGGATTTGAAGAGGGGGACAGAAGAGACTTGACGTAAAGGCAGAGGAAGTTTGCTCCATGCATAAGGAGCAGCAAGGTGAAAAGATCAAAGTCTGGAGTTTGTACAAGAAGAAAAGGACATAGAGAGAAGAAGGACAGAGGAGGAGCGAAGTTCATGAGGATGGGTGTAGGGAGAGAAGAGAGGAAAGGTAACAAGGGGCAGTAGAGTGAATGTTAGAAGAAGTTTGAATTGGATACGGAAACGGAAGGGGAACCAGTGAAATGATTTCAGAAGGGGGATTATATGAGTGTATCGGGGCTGGTGGAAGATTAGCCACTCATCAGAGTTCTGGATAGATTGAAGAGGAGAGAGATGACACTGAGGGAGACCAGCAAGGAGGAGGTTGCAGTAGTCAAGACGGGAGGTGACCAAAAAATGTACAAGAGCCTTAGTAGTGTGTTCAGAGAGGAAGGAACAAATTTTGTTAATGTAGAGAAAGAAACGACAGGTTTTAGCTATATGTTGAATATGTGCAGAGAAGGAAAGGGAGGAGTCAAAAATGACCCCAAGGTTGTGGGCTGAGGAAACAGGAAGAAGAAGAGTATACATCCCTGCACTGACACTGTACACACACAGCTGAAAGAAATTCACATCACTCCCAATGTTTTAAGTTGTTCTTGTGAACATTGTTTGCTGTTTTCCAATGTACTTAAGGTATTCTGTGGTCTGAAGAAAGATAGTCCATGGAGTACAGTGTTTCCTAATTACCCAGGTTGGGGAGGTGGGGAGACTCTCTGACAGTCCAGAGGAAGGAGTAAAAATCAGAGTACGAGTAAAAAACATTTTTCACAGATGAAAAACATCATAATATGGGAAATTAGTAAATAGCAGTCTAAGGCGGTTGTTTTAGAAGCCCTGATTGTACTTTGGACATCTGGAAGCAGGCAAACGGATGTCCCAATCACTGAGGCATTCCCACTTTAGAAGCTGGTTCTGTAAATATCCCCAGTGCGAGGATGTCCAAGTCATGAAGCGGTGTAACGGAGGTATTGCTGGTGTGTTCTGGGCAAGTTGGACATGCATACCCGATTTCAGAAATGACTAGCACATTCCCATCCATGAACAGGACCGTCCATGTCTGTTTCTGCTCCAGGGCACGAATAGGCATAAGAAAAGTTCTTGTTCTGCCATCCAGACATCTGGATGATAACAACGAAAAGTGCAGGGAAATGAAGACACTTGTTTTCAGTTTGGCATGCTGATGTAAACCTCTGTATGCAAAATAGCTTGCATGGACATGTATTCAGCATAGGATAAATGTCCCTGCCTTAAATGTTTGTAGCGGGGACATAGAAACATAGAAATATGATGACAGAAAAAGACCACATGGCCTATCTAGTCTGTTCTTCCATATCAACAAGTACAACAGTCCCCTTTTTACGTTTAGAGATCCTCTGTGTTTGTCCCATGCTTTTTTGAATTCAGTTACTGTCTTAATCTCTACCACCTCCACTGGGAGACTATTCCACAGATCCACTACTTTTTCCGTAAAGAAATATTTCCGCATATTACTCCTGAATCTATCTCCCTTCACCCTCATCCCATGTCCCCTCGTAGCAGAACTTGCTTTCAATTGAAAGAGGCTCCCTCCCTGAACATTTATGCCACGGAGGTATTTAAAAATCTCATTCATATCACCTCTATCCCGCCTTTCCTCTAAGGTGTACATATTAAGATCCTTCAGTCTGTCCTCATATGCTTTCTAATGAAGACCACTAATCATTTTAGTAGCCACCCTCTGCACCGACTCCATCCTGTTCACATCTTTTTGAAGGTGCGGTCTCCAGAATTGCACACTATACTCCAAATGAGGTTGCACCAAAGACTTATACTGAGGCATTATCACCTCCTTTTTTCTGCTAGCCATTCCTCTCCGTATGCACCCAAGCATCCTTTTAGCTTTTGCCGTCGCCTTTTCTACCTGTTTAGCTACTTTAAGATCATCAGACACAACCACACCTAGGTCCCACTCTTCTTTAGTGGACAAAAGTACTTCACCCCCCTATACTATATTGCTCCCTTGGATTGCTGCAGCCCAAATGCATGACCTTACACTTTTTAACATTAAATCCCAGCTGCCAAATTCTAGACCATTCTTCAAGCTTAGCTAGATCCCTCCTCATGTTATCTACACCTTCCTGGGTGTCTATTCTATTGCTGATTTTGGTATCATCCGCAAAGAGGCAAACCTTACCTGACAGCCCCTCCGCTATATCACTAACAAAGATTGTAAAAAGAATCGGACCAAGGACAGATCCCAGGGGCACACCACTGGTAACATCCTTCTCCTCAGAGTGAGCTCCATTTACTTCTACTCTTTGTCACCTCCCACCCAACCAATTTCTAACCCAAGCAGTAACTTTAGGGTCCATCCCTAGGGTGCTCAGTTTGTTTATAAGTCGCCTGTGAGGAACAGTGTCAAAGGCTTTACTGAAATCTAAAAACACCACATTTAGACCTCTCCCTCGGTCCAACCTGGCCACCCAGTCAAAGAAATCAATCAGATTCGTCTGACAAGACCTGCCTCTGGTGAATCCATGCTGCCTCGTATCCTGTAATCCGCTGGACTCCAGAAACCTCACTATTTTCTCTTTCAGCAGCGTTTCCAATAATTTACTCACCACCGAAGTTAAACTAACCGGCCTGTAGTTTTCAACCACATCCTTACTTCCACTTTTGTGTAAAGGCACCACATGAGCCTTTCTCCAGTCCTTTGGTACCACTCCCGACTCCAACGAGGCATTGAAAAGGTCAGTCAGTGGAGTTGCTAGAACGTCCCCAAGTTCCCTCAGTATCCTAGGGTGTATCCCATCCGGTCCCATCGCTTTGTCTACTTTAAGTTGAGCTAGTTTCTCACGAACACAAATTGTTCAAGATGTCCCTCGCTTCTGTTCCTATTTGTCGGTGTTTTCTGAGGTCCTGCCCCTGGTTCTTCATCTGTGAACACAGAACAAAAATATTTGTTAAGCAATTCTGCTTTATCCTTATCAGCTTCTACATATTCCTCCCCTGCACCCTTGAGTCTGACAATACCACTTTTGCCCTTCCTCTTCTCACTAATATATCTGAAAAATGTCTTATCCCCCCATTTTATTGCATTGGCTATTTACTCCTCCTTCTGAATCTTTGCCTTCTTGACTACTTTGCTAGCTTCTTCCAAATACAGATGCCTGTCTTCCTCTCTCTGAGATCTCTTGTATTTCATGAAGGCCTCCCTATTTTTCTTCACTTTTTCAGCTACTTCTTTCGAAAACCATAGCAGTCTCCTTTTCCTTTTACCTTTATTTACCATTTTAACAAAAAGGTTGGTTGCCCTTAAAATATCCCCTTTCAGTTTTGCCCACTGTTTTTCTACATCCCTCAGCTGTTCCCATCCCACTAACGACTCCCTGAGATATTGGCCCATCTTCACAAAGTTAGTCTTCCTAAAGTCTAAGATCCTCACCTTTGAATGGATTCTAACAGCCCTAGTCCTAATACTGAACCACAGCCTCTGGTGATCACCGGATGCAAAATGATCTCCCACTACAACATCAGAAACACTTTCACCATTGGTAAGCACCAAGTCCAGTATGGCCCCTTCATGTGTGGGATCTGTTACCAATTGCCTGAATAGTTCTCCCTGTAGAGAATCCAGGATCTCCTTACTTCTAGATGATACTGCAGCAGGAATGTGCCAATCAACATCTGGCATATTGAAATCTCCTATCAGTAGCACTTCCCCTTTCCTAGCAATGCTGCGTATGTCTTCAATTAACTCTCTGTCCACCTCTTCCTCTTGTGAGGGAGGTCTGTATAATCACACCAATGCAAATAGATTTCGCTTTCCCTCTTTCTAGTTTAACCCACAATGCCTCCTCTCTCCCTTTTAATCTCTGTAATTCCAAAGCTTTAATAGTATTTTTTTACATATATTGCCACTCCTCCTCCCCTTCTTCCTATCCTGTCCTTTCTGAATAAAGTATAGCCAGGTATAGTTACATCCCAATCATGGTTTTCTGTGAACCATGTTTCTGTAACTGCCACTAAATCCAAGTCAGCCACTCCCACCAAAGCTTCAACATCAGGGATCTTATTTCCCATGCTACGGACATTTATACACACTGCTTTCCATGTTACCCCTGTTACCCATTTCCATAAAGGTATTTAATGTATCACCTACCTGGGGGCTTTCACTTACTTGGGGGCTTTCTTCAGCCATCCCCAACGAATCTAGTTTAAAGCCCTCTTCAGTAGATTAGCCAGTCTACTGCCGAAGATGCGTTGAACTTTCTTGGACAGATGGATGCCATCTCTGCTCTGCAACCCTTGGAACTGCATCCCATGGTCTAGGAAACCAAAACGCTCTCGATGACACCATCCACGCAGCCATGCATTCATCCAGGATGCGAGCCTCTCTGCCTTGGCCTTTACCCTCAACAGGGAGGATTGAAGAGAACACCACCTGTGCACCTAACTGCTTCACCCTCTGTCCCAGAGCCATGAAGTCACTTTTGATATGTTCCAAGGCATACCTGGCAGTATCATTTGTTCCAACATGGATTAGCAACATTGGGTAATAGTCAGTGAGCTTGATGAGTCTCGGAAAACTCTCCATAACATCTTGGATTTTGGCACCAGGCAGACAGCATATGGCTGATCTATGTTGGTTCTGTTTGTTGTTTTGATTTGTGTAGTCAATTATAATGTAAGGTATGTATTGTATTTCCCTATGTATGTGTCTATGTTCTGACAATCTGATGCTTGTTTCCCTACCTTTTTGTGTAACTTGTGCTGTATTAACCGCTTTGATTTAAGGAAAAGGTGGGATACAAAACTTGTAATGTAATCTCTGTTGTACATGTGTCATGTATTGAAATGTATTGTATTGTACTGTGGCCGCTTTGATTGAAGGATAAGGCGGGATATAAAACATGTTAAATAAATAAATAAATAAAAATATGTCTCTGGACATCAAGTCTGGTCGGCAGATGGACGCCTCAGTACCCCTCAGAAGAGAGTCTCCAACCACCACTACCCTTCATTTCCTTCTGGTTACTGATTCTGCAACTTTGGGGTACTTTAGCTCTGGTTTTTCCCTTTCCAGGGATGCTTTCACCTCCTCCTCTTCCAGGGCTGCATAATGGTTCTTCAATTCAAGGGCTGGAGAAGTTGGATTGGTGATTTTGCAGGCCCTGGTGACTTGTGTCCAACCACTGACATTCTGTTGGCACCCATCTTCTGTGCTGGAGAGCTTGGTTGCTGCAAGAAGCATCCCATCAATGTACTTCTCACTGTCTTGAATGCTCCTCAGTTCGCCACTTCCTCTCTGAGTTCCTCCACTTGTTTCCTCAGAGCTTCAGCATGCAGGCATCCTGCACATGGAACCGGTCCTTCAACTGGCATTAGGACCTCTTCTGGACCGAGGCAGAGGCTGTAACGGGGGCAACAGCTTTAGAGATATGATTTTTCCCAGCCATTGTTCTGTTCGTGGAGCTTAGGCATCTGTTAAAGCAAAAGAGAGAGATCTACCAAGTACCACAGCAGACGCAGCTCAGCAGCTCCCCTGATTTGGGGTAGAGCGACCAAGTGGGAGAGGCAGCCAGATCTCCCGCCCGGAGGCTCCTACCCAATCGGGGCAGTGGGAGGAGCTACAACAGCGGAGGCTCCTGCCCAATCGGGGCAGTGGGAGGAGCTACAACAGCAGAGGCTCCTGCCCAATCGGGGCAGTGGGAGGAGCTACAACAGTAGAGGCTTCTGCCCAATGGGGGCAGTGGGAGAAGCTACAGCAGAGCAGCAGAGCCGGCTTAAAAGCCAGTTCCAATGAGGGACAGAAGCAGACGCAGCTCCCCCGATTTGGGGTAGAGCGCCCGAGCGGGAGAGGCAGCCAGATCTCCCATCCGGAGGCTCCTGCCCAATCGGGGCAGTGGGAGGAGCTACAACAGCAGAGGCTCCTGCCCAGTCAGGGCAGTGGGAGGAGCTACAGTAGCAGAGGCTCCTGCCCAATCAGGGCAGTGGGAGGAGCTACAACAGCAGAGGCTCCTGCCCAATCGGGGCAGTGGGAGGAGCTACAACAGCAGAGGCTCCTGCCCAATCGGGGCAGTGGGAGGAGCTACAACAGCAGAGGCCCCTGCCCAATCGGGGCAGTGGGAGGATCTACAACAGCAGAGGCTCCTGCTCAGTTGGGGCAGTGGGAGGAGCTACAGCAGAGCAGCAGAGCCAGTTTAAAAGCCAGCTCCGATGAGCATGCCCGCGCTCTGCGGGCCCGCGCCTGAGGGCCTCTCCAGAGGGCCCTTTGGTGTGGCCCTTAGGCGTGGCACAAAGGCGGAAACAAACAGCACCAAACAGTACATCCAGCCCCCCTGATCAGGGTGGAATGACTCAGCAGGAAGCCACCCCACTTAGAAGCTCCTGCCCAATCAGGGCAGTGGGAGCACCTTCGAAAATCACCAGCCCAGCAGAATCCACCCACCCCTGACAGAACCGCGCCTGAGGACCGAACCTGAGGGCCCTTAGGTGTGGCACCCCAGTGCAGCCACAGAAACAACCACAACCCAACACTGCAAGAGCCACAAGCAGCAACCAAACTCAGACATCGAAGACAAGAGAGACAACACCAGCAGAGCAAAGTAAGTGCAACATCTACCAAACTCTGACCGCATAAGAATGTACACAACATGGATTCTGCCCATCAGCCTCCTCCTCACCCATCTCTTACCACACCAGGCAACCAACCACACCCTACTAACAAGCACTCCATGGCAGCCAGCACAACTCTTCACACACCCACAGTACACACACTGGAACACAATCAAGACCCCTAAGCACAGGAGGCAAAACAGACACAAACCCAACACACAAACAAACCCAAACAAAGCGCAGATTCAACTAAGCACCCTGATTACAATCACAATCGAGCTCATCAACACCAGATCCATAAGAAACAAAATTAACACAATAGCAGACCACATAGAAGAGCATCAACCCGACATACTGTGCATTACTGAAACATGGCTCACCCCCACCGATAATGTGCTACTTAATCAGCTAGTACCAACCACATACACAGCATTCAACTGCCCACGCACACAACGAAGAGGAGGAGGGGTCCTGATCCTTGCAAGGAACAGCCTAAGATTCAAGTCACAAAGCTCATCAAACACCAACCAATGCAACACCATCACTGTGGAAAACAAACGGATGGCACTTTGCCTCACCTACAGAGCCACGAATGCACCACCAGACAAACTAGCATCCACTCTAGAGGAGGTCTGTGCCTTCAACACCAGCAACAAACCCCTGCTACTACTAGGAGACTTCAACCTAAAATCCTCCAACACAAAGGACGCAGAAGCCTTCCTACAAGCTATGGGATCCTTACAATACACCCAAATGATCAACACACCAACACACAAACACGGATCATCACCAGACCTCCTACTCCCACCCAATTTTCTAACGGACAATGGTAACATATCTACACCAGATGTCACCCCCGTCCCATGGTCAGACTATCACATAATCAAAACAAAGGTCATGCCACAAGGACAAAACCATGACAAAAACGTAGACAAACCAACAGCACAAAGAAGATTTAAAAGCTTCAACAAGGACCAATTTCTCAAGGACACGATACCGCACTTGAATACGGAAGAAGAGGATTTAGACGATCAAATCAGAAAATGGAACAGCATCATCAATGCAGCCTCCAAAGCCACCGAACACAGACCCAAGGTACTCAAAAACCATACGGATCAAAATAAGAGAACTCAGGAAGTTAGAACGGCAATGGAGACACACCAAGTCTCCCAACAAATAGACTCTACACTTAGCAAAACAAAAAGAGTACAACGATCTCATCAACCAAACAAAGAGAGAATACCACACCAACCTCATACTCAAATCAAACAACAAACCGAGAGAGCTCTTCAAAATTGTGAAAACACTCACCAAGGAGAACAAATCCGACAGCGAAGTGCAAATAGGCCCACAAACATTCGCAGACCACATCCAAGACAAATTCCACTCAGCTCCACGAAGGAATACTAACACAAGCACCAAACCAACCACCACCCCAAGAAAACCCATCCACAGAGCAGCTCTCACACATCATCACCGCCCTCAACATAAGCACGGCCCCAACAGACCCATGCCCAGTCACATGGATTAAAATGACAAAGTCAAACTTCATCCACACCATACACAACATGGTGAAAAGTTCTCTAACACAAGGTATCATGCCAGACCAGCTAAAACTCGCCACAATAAGACCAATCCCGAAGAAATCAGCACTCAACAAAAACAACCCAGCAGCCTACAGACCCATCTCAAGCATCCCCCTACTGGCTAAGATTATTGAGAAAGTGGTACAACATCAACTACAAGACCACATTGACAACCACGCACAACTCGACCACAACCAACACGGTTTCCGCCCCAACCATGGAGTTGAAACACTCCTGCTATACCTCTTTAACGACATACTACACCTCATAGACAACAGCAAGAACGGAATACTCATGATCTTCATTGACCTATCATCAGCATTTGACACAGTCGACCACAGAACACTACTAGCAGAACTACATGGAGCCACACTGAGGTGGTTCCACTCTTACCTAACGGACAGACAGATACAGGTCAAGATTGGGCCCAACACATCCTGACCCATAAATGTCATGCAAGGCGTACCCCAAGGATCCGCACTATCAGCTCTCTTATTCAACATCTACATCCAACCAATATGCAACATCATAAAAGAGCACGGGATAAAATACACAATCTATGCGGACGACATAATGATATACACACCAATCACCCTCGACAACCCAGACCACACCAAGATAACAGACTGTCTCACACATATGAACACCTGGTTTCAAGACAACAACATGACCATAAACTACAGCAAGACCGAGGCGCTAATCATCACACGAAACTCCGACTTCATCCCCCCCCCCCCGCGACATCAAGATAGTTACCACAACCATTAATTGTACATAGTTTAAATTATACATAGTTCCCCAAAGTTTAAAAATTAAAAAAAATTGTTCATGTATATAGTTCATAAAATGTTCAATGTAAACAGAAATGCCATTCTGTCTCCTCAACTGTTTTTTGTAAACCGCACCTGATCAACGGAAGGTTGCGGTATATAAAAGTTTGTTAAATAAAATAAATAGATAAATAACCATACCCATACAATCAGAAGTGAAATACCTCGGAGTGACAATGGACAAAGAACTTAATCTTCAGTCTCACATCAGCAGAACCACCAAAAATGCATACCACAGGATGAGACTAGTATGACGCCTCAAGCCCCTCCTCACTCAGGAACACTTCCACACAGTCACACAGTTTGTCAAGCACTAATAACCCCAATCCTAGACTTCTGCAACCTAATCTATCTATCTAGGTCTAACGAAACAGACACTAAGAGCATTGCAACTGGCACAAAACACTGCAGCACGCATAATTGCTGGCACCACAAGACAAGAACACATCACACCCACCCTAAAAGAGCTCCACTGGCTGCCTATCAGTGCCCGCAAGACAATCATAAACATTTTCAAAATCAAACACCAATCATCAGCTTTCAGCTTACACCCACTCATGCAACCAGACAACAGCACAAGACCGAGAAGAAGAGGTACATCCAACCATGACAACACACCTAAAGATATCAACAGGGTACGCAAGGACACCGAAAAACGAGCCTTATCAAAGGCGGCACCAACAATCTGGAACGCCCTCCCCGACGAACTGCGTTCAACAACAGACCTTAAGGAGTTCAGGGAACTACTGAAGACAACCCTCTTCATAGAACACTACGGTGACATTACTTAAACCATGCAACAGACACCTGAATTCCCCCCACATGTCACTATAATTGTAATTAAGCAAGGAACTGATACCCATAGCATTGTAAATAGCGCACGCTGTAAATAGCACCACAAGAATCAACGTCCAGACACGCTCACACGCATACACTACTCACTGCATGTGTACTCTATACACTGTATCTTATTGATTGTTTGCTCTTCAGACCGCCTTGATTGCAGGATAAGGCGGTATAGAAATACGTTTAAATAAATAAATAAATAAATACCAGCCGGTTTCCCAGCTGTCCTTTCAGAGAAAAAGCAGTTAAATCTCTTTAGTTATATTCAAAATGTGCTGGTACAATTCTCAGTGATTTGTTAAATGGGGAGGTGCCCTATAAAGCAAGACTGCTCACTAGGGGTGGGTGGGAGTCGGTGTGGGTAGGGAGGGAACTAACACCTGATTAGGTGTTAGCAGTTTCCAAAACTGAGGAGGGTACTAGAGTTCAGCAACCTACTGTGCTCAAGGAAAGTTCCACTAAAGCACCAAAAAGAAAGTAACCTTACTTTAAAAATATGCAAAAAACCCTTTTAAGAGCTCCCAGTCAGAGATCTAGCAATTTAATATAATAAAATAAACCCTCAAATCCTTACTGTTGGTTGATCTGTAGTGCCCTTGTTAGGAAAGCCTCAACAGGTCAGGGCACTGGAGCCTTTTATGCGGGCCACAGCTGCTCTCAAGTAAACAGGCCCACTAACTCCTGATTAGGTGTTAGCAGTTTACAAAACTGAGGAGGGTACTAGACTTCAGCAACCAAGTCAGAAAGGATTAAAGTTTTGCAGGAAACAAAATTTGCTGTAGAATCTCTATGGATTGAAATTCCATGTAAAAAGGGGAAGGCGATGGCAGTAGGGGTGTACTATCGACCTCCTGGCCAGAATGAACAAATGGATGATGAAATGCTCAAAGAAATCAAGGAAGCTAACAAAAGTTATAGCGCAGTCATAATAATGGGTGATTTCAATTACCCCGGTATCGACTGGGTCAGTGTCACGGCAGGACATGCTAGGGAGATAAAGTTCCTAGATGACATAAATGACTGCTTCTTGGAGCAGCTGGTTCATGAACCGACCAGAGGGGAAGCCATATTAGACCTAGTCCTTAGTGGAACACCAGATCTAGTGCAAGAGATAAGGGTGTTGGGGCCACTTGGCAATAGTGTTCATAGCATCATCGCCTTTGATTTAATTAGTGGAGGAGGGATAATAAGGAAATCCACTGTACTACCTTTTAACTTTCAAAATGGAGACTATGATAAAATGAGGAAAATAGTTAAGAAAAAACTAAAAGGAGCAGTTGCAAAGGTTAGACTTACATCAAGCTTGGGTGTTGTTGAAAAATACTATCTTAGAAGCCCAGACCAGCTGTATTCCACGCTTTAAGAAAAGTGGAAGGAAGTCCAAAAAACTGCCAGCATGGTTTAAAGGGGAGGTCAGAGAGGCTGTTGTTGCCAAAAAAGCATCTTTCAGGAAATGGAAAAAAGAGCCAAACGACGAAACCTGGAAACAGCACAAGCACTGGCAAGTCAAATGCAAGGCATTGATAAAACAGGCAAAGGGAGAATTTGAGAAAAAGCTTGCTGCGGAAGCAAAAACGCAAAATAAAGATTTTTTCAAGTACATTCGTAGCAAAAAATCTGTGAGAGATTCAGTTGGTCCATTAGATGATAGAGGAGTTAAAGGGGCACTAAGAGGCGACAAGGCGATAGCTGAGAGACTGAATGAATTCTTTGCTTCGGTCTTTACTGAGAAAGATGCAGGGATGTTACCCATGACTGAAGTGGTATTTAAAGGTGCGGAAGAATTGATGGAAATATCGATACATCGGGAAGATGTATTACAACTATTAGATAAACTGAAGAGTAGCAAATCACCTGGGCCAGATGGTATACATCTAAGGGTGTTGAAAGAACTGAAATATGAGATTGCAGAACTGCTATTAGTAATCTGTGAATTTTCATTAAAATCTGTAATACCTGAAGATTGGAGGATCGCCAATGTAACGCCAATTTTTAAAAAGGGTTCCAGGGGTGATCTGGGAAACTACAGACCGGTGAGCCTGACATCAGTACCAGGAAAAATGGTAGAAACCATCATAAAGAATAAAATTACTCAGCATGTAGATAGTCATGGCCTAATGGGAGACAGCCAACATGGCTTTAGACAAGGAAGATCTTGTCTTACTAATCTATTATGTTTTTTTGAAAGTGTGAATAAACAGGTGGACAAAGGTTGACATAGTGTATCTGGACTTTCAGAAAGCCTTTGACAAGGTCCCTCATCAGAGACTTTTGGCAAAACCTAAGAGTCATGGAATAGGAGGCAGTGTACTACTGTGGATCAAGAACTGGTTAAAAGATAGAAAGCAGAGGGTTGGGCTAAATGGTCAGTTTTCCCAATGGAGAAAAGTGAATAGTGGTGTACCCCAGGGATCTGTGCTGGGTCCGCTGCTTTTTAACATATTCATAAATGACCTGGAAAATGGAACAACAAGTGAGGTTATCAAATTTGCAGATGACACAAAACTATTTAAAGTTGTTAAAACCCAAGAGGATTGTGGGAAATTGCAAGAGGATCTTGATAAATTGGAAGACTGGGCATCAACATGGCAGATGAAATTTAATGTGGACAAGTGCAAAGTTATGCACCTAGGGAAGAACAACCCAAACTATGGTTACACGATGCAAGGTTCCACATTAGGAACCACCACCCAGGAAAAAGATTTAGGCGTCATTGTGGATAGCATGTTAAAACCCTCGGCCCAGTGTGCAGTGGCAGCCAAGAGAGCAAATAGAATGCTAGGTATAAGGAAAGGAATGGAAAATAAAACAAAAGATATTATAATGCCTCTATATCGTTCCATGGTGAGACCGCACCTTGAATATTGTGTGCAATTCTGGTCGCCGTATCTTAAAAAGGATATAGCGTTATTAGAAAAGGTTCAGAGAAGAGCCACCAAAATGGTAAAGGGGATGGAAGGATACTCCTATGAAGAAAGGCTAAAAAGGTTAGGGCTCTTTAACCTGGAAAAGAGACGGCTGAGGGGAGATATGATAGAAGTCTATAAATTAATGAACGGTGTGGAATGGGTAAATGTAGATCGATTGTTTACGTTATCAGAATATAGAAAGACTAGGGGACATGCAATGAAGCTACAGGGTAAACTATTTAAAACTAATAAAAGAAAATATTTCTTCACTCAACGTGTAATCAAACTCTGGAATTTGTTACCGGAGGATGTAGTAAAGGCTGTTAGTATAGCTGGGTTTAAAAAAGGTTTGGACAAGTTCCTGGAGGAAAGGTCCATAAACCATTATTAAGAAGGGACCCAGGATATCAATGCTTGACCCAGTACAAGCATTGCGGAACCTGTGTCTTTTGGGGAACCTGCTAGGTACGTATGACCTAGAATGGCCACTGTTGGAAACAGGATACTGGGCTTGATGGACCTTGGTCTGACCCAGTATGGCATATCTTATGTTCTTATGTTATGTTCTATTGTGCTCAAGGAAAGTTCCACTAAAGCACCAAAAAGAAAGTAATCTTGCTTTAAAAATATACAAAAAAACCCTTTTAAGAGCTCCCAGTCAGAGAGCTAGCAATTTAATATAATAAAATAAACCCTCAAATCCTTACTGTTGGTTGATCTGTAGAGCCCTTGTTAGGAAAGCCTCAACAGGGCAGGGCACTGGAGCCTTTTATGCATCTATGGGGCCACCTGTGCAGCCATCCATTTTGGGGACATCCAAGTTGCTAACATTGGGCCGAAACATAAACATCCTTGGCTTTTTGTTGTATGTTTTGCCTTGGATGTCCCAGATTGCACCTGGAAGTCCTTTCGAAAATGCCATGTTACATGAATTATTCCACAAATAAAGTGCAATAAGGTTTTGCCTGCAAAATTAACATAGAAACATAGAAACATGATGACAGAAAAAGACCACATGGCCTATGTAGTCTGTCCTTCCATATCAACAACTACAACAGTCCCCTTTTTACCTTTAGAGATCCTCTGTGTTGGTCCCATGCTTTTTTGAATTATGTTACTGTCCTCATCTCTACCACCTCCACTGGGAGACTATTCCATGGATCCACTACTCTTTAGGTAAAGAAATATTTCCGCATATCACTCCTGAATCTGTCTCCCTTCACCCTCATCCCATGTCCCCTCGTAGCAGAACTTGCTTTCAATTGAAAGAGGCTCTCTCCCTGAACATTTATGCCACGGAAGTATTTAAACATCTCAATCATATCACCTCTATCCCGTCTTTCCTCTAAGGTGTACATCTTAAGATTCTTAAGTCTGTCCTCATATGCTTTATAATGAAGCCCACTAATCATTTTAGTAGCCACCCTCTGCACCGACTCCATCCTGTTCACATCCTTTTGAAGGTGTGGTCTCCAGAATTACACACTATACTCCAAATGAGGTCGCACCAAAGACTTATACAGAGGCATTATCACCTCCTTTTTTCTGCTAGCCATTCCTCTCCGTATGCACCCAAGCATCCTTCTAGCTTTTGCCGTCGCCTTTTCAACCTGTTTAGCTACCTTACGATCATCAGACACAACCACGCCTAGGTCCCGCTGTTCTTTAGTGGACAAAAGAATTAATTGAATACATGTTAACTTATCCATGTACAATCGTTTTAACATTATTTGAAACTTTTAAATATGTGCAAAGTCTTTTAATTTAAATAAATATCTGAAATGAATTGAAAACAGGCCCAACATTGGGAAATAGTCTGACAAATCTGAAAATGTTAGGAAATTTTTTACTCCTGCACATCTCTAGTAATTGCCAAAATTAGTGTGTGGGAAATGTAAAACCTCCAACTGTGAAGGGAATTTCTGGCATTTTGGGAGGGCTGTTAAGAACATAAGAACATAAGATATGTTATATTGGGTCAGACCATCAAGCCCAGTATCCTGTTTCCAACAGTGGCCAATCTAGGTCACAAGTACCTAGCAGTCTCCCCAAGACACAGGTTCCACGGGTCCACTTTAATAATGGTTTATGGACCTTTCCTCCAGGAACTTGTCCAAACCTTTTTTAAACTCAGCTTCACTAACAGCATTTACTACATCCTCCGGTAATGAATTCCAAAATTTGATTACACATTGAGTAAAGAAATATTTTCTCTTATTAGTCTTAAATAGTTTACCCTGTAGCTTCATTGCATGTCCCCTAGTCTTTCTGTATTTTCATGGCGTAAACAATCGATCTATGTTTACCCGTTCCAATCTGTTCATTAATTTATAGACCTCTATCATATCTCCCCTCAGCCATCTCTTTTCCTTTTTAGCCTGTCATCATAGCGGTATCCTTCCATCCCCTTTACCATTTTGGTGGCTCTTCTCTGTACCTTTTCTAATAAGGCTATATCCTTTTTAAGATATGGCAACCAGACTTGCACACAATATTCAAGGTGTGTTCGCACAATGGAGTGATGCAGAGGCATTATAATATCGTTTGTTTTATTCTCCATTCCTTTCCTTTCTTTATGATTCCTAGCATTCTATTTGCTCTGTTGGCTACCGCTGCACATTGGGCAGAGGGTTTCAATGTGTTATCCACGATGACACCTAAATCTTTTTCCTGGGTAGTGGTTCCTAATGCGGAACATTGCATCGTGTAACCATAGTTTGGGTTGTTCTTTCCTAGGTGCATAACTTTGCACTTGTCCACATTAAATCTCTTCTGCACTTAATGCATAAAACAAGCTGCTATCACACATTAACATGCAATGCCATTAGCTGTACATCTTGAGATAGTGTTCACTGCTGTGCTGTATTAACAGGTAATGTAAGTTGTCGGATGTTTCTGTTCCATGTAAACCGTGCTGATGGCAAATAGTGCGGTATATAAGAAATGTTAATAAATAAATAAATAATGTGCACTAATGACCTCTGCATTAACTGTGAAGTGCACTCCACTCCCATTCGCTGCCCCAAAATGGCATTTTCCATGTTAGCTGTTTAACACAAGAATTAGCATGTAGAAAAAATCAGGAGGGGTAGTTATTGTGTTTTAAGGGAATAATGCACAAGTTTTCCCCTTAGCATGTGTTAGAGCAAAATTGTGTGTTATTTTACCACAACATATGTTATTTTACTCCAACCTGCATTGCTTAATTATGAGATGCAAATGCATGCAAAACACTTTATTTGCAAATAGAATAAAGCAGCTTGCTTTGAACAGTACAAGCTGCATTATTCCTGAAATAATAATGCCAGCTCAAAGCTGGCATTATTTTTCCACCCAGGTGGCCGCTGAACCCCTAGCAAAAGTATCATGGAACTATCACTAGGATCACAACTGCCATTTTGACCCAGGCATGGGCAATGGGGATTGCTCCTATCTGGCTCTCCCTAATCCACCAGCAATTCAAGAAATTAGGACTGGGGTGGCCTACAGGGAGTGGGGGTGGGGTATTTGCAGGAAGCCTAGGAGAAATAATTGTAGTTTCAGGGAGGTGAGGGTTTTTGGGAGGGGGGGTCTTCTAATATGTCTTCAGAAATGGGGATCTGTGTGGGTAAGTGGAGGTTTCTTTGAGAGGAGCTGAGTCTTTTCTGGGTGGAGGAGTAGGGGTCCCCCAGACCATGCTGCTTTTATTTATGCACAGCCCCTTTAAGAAAAGCTCCCTGAGCATCAGGCCGTGTGTTAGCAGCTTGATGCTCTGGGGGAGCAGAATAATGCAGCTTGCAAGGTTTTTGCAAGCTGAATTATTGATTTACTGCAGGCGGTACTAACCCCTTATACTGAGTTACTGCACTTTAATGATGCTTGCGGTAAATTAAGCTGTGGTAAAATATGAAATTTTACTGTGATTTAGTAATGTCCCTGTTAATGTGCTTTGCTTACTGTTAGTGCACACTAATTTCTGTGTTAGACAGGTAACACAGCTTAGCAAATAGGCCTCCTGGTAAAGCAAGACATTTCTTTGATAACCCCTTTCTTATTTTGATTTATGCTTGTGGAGATATTACAAGTCAACATGGACTGTGAGAGAATATGAAGATAAATCTATTCTGCCCGTTTCTCTCTACTGCCGTATCATCACCTCTGCTTGATCTCCACCTTCTCCTGATTTGCCTACCACCAGAATTTATGCCTGTCTCATGGTTTCTTTCATTTCCTTACCGTTTCTGACCCATTACCTCCCTTACGATTTTCCGTCCTTTCCTTTCCACTTGGCCCAACTATGATGGATATATTTTAGTGATGCTAAAAGTACATTTATATCCGTCTGTTATTCTGTCCGTATGCATCAATTTATTGATTCATTTGCCAACATAGAGATGCATATGGTTTGAACGGAGCAGTAGAAAAGAAAAAGATCCAGTGCAAGTCCCCACGTCCTGCCATTTAGGAAGAGAAGCAACAGCACTGACCAGCCAGGTCTCATTGGGAGAAGAGGCACAGAGAACGCTAAAGAGCCATCAGGAGTCCTCAGGTCTGACCAGCACAAGAAGAGATGCAGCTGGAGTTTGTGGGAATCCCCAGGCCTCCCATGCACAGGGACAGTGGCTGGAGCCAGAGAGATTCCCCAGCTCTCACCAGCAGAGGAAGAGGAAGGGCAATGGCTAGGGCAGACTGGAGTCCACAGCTTCTGCCGACACAGAAAGAGGAGGGGCAGTGACTGGAGCCAGAGAGATTCCCCAGCTCCCTCCAGCAGAGGAAGAGGAAGGGCAATGGCTAAGGCGGACTGGAGTCCACAGATTCTGCAGACACAGAAAGAGGAGGGGCAGTGTCTGGAGCCAGAGAGATTCCCCAGCTCCCACCAGCAGAGGAAGAGGAAGGGCAATGGCTAGGGCAGACTGGAGTCCACAGCTTCTGCCAACACAGAAGAGGAGGAGCAGTGGCTGGAGCCAGTGAGGTCAGCAGCAATACAGAAAGGAGAGGTAGGTTTAAAGAAGTGAAAACCAGAAGGGCAGGATAAGACGGGCAGAGCATAATAGAAGGAGGAGGATTAAGACAGGGAAAAAGAGGAAGCACAGGGAAGAAGGGATAGTAAGTAGTCACTGAGGAAAGGAGAGGAGTAAAGAGGAAAAGAAAACAGAGACAGAGGCATAAAGGAAGGAGAAGGGTAGAGAAGAGGGGAGGGGGTGGGACGGGACAGAATATAATGGAAGGGGCCTGGTTAGAGATGAGAGATGGACAGGGGAAATGCAGGGGGAGGAAAACATTTGGAAGAATGCAAGGGAGCAGGGAAGGGAGGGGGGAGAGTACAAGAAGGGAGAGACAGAGTGAAAGTGGGTGGCAGGGTGGGAATAGTGAGAGATAGGGATCAACACAGAGGGAGTACATAAAGATAAAGGACAGTACAAGGGAGCCAATGCTTCTGCTTCTGGAGAGACTGCCCAGTTATACCCATAAATGTCCATTTGTTTTGCCTGACCTCTTTTCACAATTTTATCAAAGCAATGTACAGAATGCATAAAAGAATAAAATATGTCATTAAAAACAACAACAATAAAAAAAATCAATAAAAGGAAGAAAGAAAAAAAGAATAAAGAGAGAAAAGAAAAGAAAAGATAAAGAAGAAAAAGAATAGTTACTACTGTTTAGCTTTAGAAAAATTGCTTGCCAGAATGTTTTTCACTGCCACAGACAAGTAAAAGTAGTTATATCCCGAGTTCAAAAAACTGCTGGGAAACACCCACACTTCTTGGCAGTCCTCAATAAATCCCCTTTCTGAGGATTTTAAGGCCTGCCCCCGCTCTCATCATGGTCTGTAATCTTCATTATACCTGTGTCATAGCTATCAATCCTTGCAGGCAACTAATACTTGGTCTAAAATGCATTTATCTTGTCAATCAGTCTTTAATAAAAAGCCTATCTATTGACATCAGCAACACCAGGAATCATGTGGAAGAACTGCATCAGAGCACGTTCATGGTATGCATTTTAAGAGCAAGAAGGCAAACTCACTTGCCTACATGCATTTACAACTTGGCCTCATTCATACATGGATTGAAATAGCTAACAATGAAGAAAAGAACAGCTGAATTGCACATTTAGAAAACTGATGATTTGCCTGGAGGGAAAAAAAACCTCAAAGGGTTAGGAATGTAGACAGCACGGTAGGGCTCAATATTCAAAGGCATTTACACAGTTTACAGACCTGTAAAATGCGTAAATGCTGCAGAATGGGATTAGTGTTGCTGAATATCCCCTACTAATGCCGCTGCACGCCCCCATGCTAATTCCTTAGCATCAGGGCGCATCATGGGAAGCGACACACAGGTAGAGCTATGCGCAGCAAAAGCTAGACTACCTTTACCTGTAGGAGCTAACTGGACAGCAGCTCAATATCGCTGTTTCCTGGTTAGCTTCTGCGGCTGTGGAGGCTGTGCGGTAAACTCGGATATTCAATGCAGGGGCCGCATCTGATCCTGGCATTCAATATCCAGTTTAAGGGTCAACACCGATGGCTAGGCACTGTGCTTGCGTTGAATTTTGGGCCTATAGTGTACATCTTAAGTCAGAAAACTCAGTTCTTCCGTGATGATTGCCTCTCTTGTCCATAACGGGGTAGTTTTATAAAAATCCTGCCTAGATTTGCATGCGAACAATGTGCATAAATCTAGGTATTTTAGACATATATGTGCATAAATAAACATTGTCACTCACCTCAGAGGCAATTCACTTGACCTCATCTTTGCCCCACTTGCAGTTACAAGGCTCAATCATAACCTTAGCCTTTCCATCACTCCTGTCCCGTGGTCCGACCACAGTTTAATAACCTTCCAAATACCATTGCAGCAGGATCAAGTCCCACACAACCTCACAAGTACAGCCTCTTCAGCAAATGCTCGCCGTTTCAAATCACTTGATAAGGACGACGTCACCAAAAATGCACTCCCAATACTCAACCAGCCCTCAAACAACCTGGACGATTCGATCACCAGATGGAATGACACTCTGAAGACGTTTTCCCAACTACCCCCATCGCACAAAGCATCAACATCCAACAGTCAACCAAGAAAAAGGAAGCCAGCCCCATGGTTTACTGCCGATCTGCGGAAATTGCTGCTCCTCCTAAGGAAGCTAGAAAGAAGATGGCGACATTCTCATGCCGCGGATGACCATACAACATACATTGGTCGCTTAAATCTTCACCGTGAGTCAATCTCCGACAAGATGAGAACTTACCACACCGAACTCCTCCTCCGTTCTCTAAATAAACCCCGGGACCTCTTCAGCTTAGCGAGATCCTTAACCAAGGAACCTTCTCCTCCTCAGCCAGATCAAATCCAACCCCAGCACTATGCCGACTACCTCCAATCCAAAATCCTCAAATTAAACATCGCACCAGGACCCACACCTAGCCATATCCCCCACTTACAGCAATTGCTTACTGAATTCACACCTCCATCAGAGAAAAACATTGAAGACCTTATCACTGTCATCAACACCACTACAGCACCAAACGACCCTTGCCCTGCGTATTGGATCAGAGTAATGCGCACTGAGCTCACTCCAATTCTAGCCAGCATCATGAGATTCTCCTTCTCAACCGGTAAATTTCCATCCTCTCTCAAACAAACATCCATACGCCCGCTCCTGAAAAACAACAGACTAGATCCGACAAAAACCGGCTCATACCGTCCGATCTTGAGTATTCCTCTACTAGCCAAATTAATTGAGAAGGTTGTTCAAAGACAAATCCAACATCACATCGACTCATCAGCCCCACTAGATCCCTGCCAGCATGGGTTTCGAGATTCCCATGGAATTGAAACATTACTCATCACACTAACCAACACCTTGAGCAGAGGAATAGATAACGTCGAAAACGGATTTGCTCTTATCTTCCTTGACATTGCTGCCGCTTTCGATTCCATCAACCACGACCAGCTCCTTACATGTCTTCAGGAGAAGGGGATCTTAGGCCTGGCCTGGGAATGGTGTAAATCCTATCTAGCTGACCGATGGCAACATGTATGAATGGGATCCGCAACATCTGAACCATTCAAGCAACAACAGGGAGTACCCCAAGGCTCATCGCTTTCCGCGCTACTCTTTAATGTGTACATGCAGCCCATTTGCGAGATCATCTGCTCATTCAACATATCCAGCCTGATATACGCAGACGACTGTTCTGCTCTTCGCCCCAATCAAAGTTCTACAACCTGATTTTACCGCCCTTGTAGATTGCTTTAATGCAATCACCAACTGGCTTCAAGCGCAGAATTCCGCATTAACTTCAAGAAAACGGAGGTCCTATTCATTACAAAGAACAAAAACTTCTCTCCCCCCCCTACCTTGAAGGTAAGAGACGCAGAACTCCCAAGCAAACCTGCGATACGCTATTTGGATGTGATGCTGGACCCAACACCTTGACTTCAAAGAACACATAAAGAACACTACCAAGATTATATACAATAAAATCAGGACTCTACGGCACATAAAACCCATGTTAGCTCCCGACGACTTCAGAACTATTTTCCAGGCACTGGTAACCCCACATTTTGATTATGCAAACGTCATTCTGCATGGCCTCCCCAAGAGCACCCTCAACCCATTGCAACTTGCAATGAACGCAGCCGCACGCATGCTCTATGGTCTGTCCAGAAGAACCCACATCACACCCATCCTAAAGGACCTTCACTGGTTGCCATTAAATTGTAGACTCACATACAAGGTATTACTCATCACATTCAAAGCCCTTAACATGATATCCCCCTCATCCCTCACAGTCCTCCTCATCCCAACCCCAAACAACAGGTTGAGGAGGTCAGTAGCCGCCAACACGCTGATCATCCCGATTGAGTCCACTAAATGCACACAAGCAACCAGGAACAGGGCATTCGCCTTCTATGCCCCAAAGTGTTGGAACAACCTCCCTCCAAGCATCAGATCAATCAGAGATCTCACACAATTCAGGAAAGCCCTCAAGCACCACCTATTCCTCCTATACTTTTCACAACCAAATGCAACCAATTCACACCCCACACCCCAACTCACTCTCTCAACGCCCAACACCTTGCAAACCGAATAATACCAACCAAGCAACAGAACCATACCACACAGTACTTTGTGTGTGAGATTCTGATCGTTAATGTAATAATCAAGAATGATGATATGATAATGTAACACTCGAAGACCCAGCTTTAGCCATTTAGTCAAGCCTATCATAGAACTTGTAAATAGTTACTCTGTTACAACTGTGTTAGTTATTGTGTAAATAGTTCACCTAGTTACAATTCCAAGTTTTTGATCCTGTTCGATGTAGCACTAGGCATTTCATTGTCTCTTGCAAGAATTGTTCACTGTAAACCGCACTGATAATGAAGAGCGCGGTATAAAAAAGCTTTAAATAAATAAATAAATATACATAACACGTCCCCTTTGTCATTACTTTTGTATACTACTGTATACACTTATGACAATGGACCCAATATTCAAAAAAGGTTGCGCTCCTAAGTGAGGCTCTTAAATGTTCAAATTTATGAACTTACCTTAGGAGCCTAAGGGCCCCTTTTACTAAACCCTGCTACAGCTTTGACATTAACATGCCAATCTCATGCACATTAATGGCAATGGCCACAGGTTAGCTGTTCAGTATGTCCTCAGCAGCTATCGTGCGAAGAGTTTTCCTAACGTGCACTCTACTAGATTGGGTTCACTTAATGACTCCTATAGAGGAGTCATCATGTGTACCCATGTTAGGAGCTACATTGCTGCTGAGTGCATGGCAATTGCCCTGGTGCTATCGACAATGCACTCTCCATGCCCACTCTCCTCCCAATTAACATGCATTTTAATGTGCATGAGCAGGCACTATCGAGCATTAGTGCTCTCAACTGCCTGTAGCCCTGCATTAAAATGCCTTTTAGCCAGCTAACGGGCTCTAGCAAAAGAGGCACTAAGTTTTCAGCTGAAAATTCCTCCTAGTATAGGAGATTCAAATTTATGGTGGGGGGGGGGGGGAGAGATATTCAGCGGTGGTGGCTAGCCATTCTAATGTGGCTAGCTGTCACCAATGAAGCTAAGACACAGACATTGAGTGCCAGGGTTATATCCAGCCACCAGCATTGATTATCTGGGTTGACCAGATAACAAAGAAGCTAACCGCACAGCCACTGCCTGGTTAGCTTCGGCAATGAAAGTTAGGTCATCTTTTCAAGTGCCGAACTTTTGCAGATTTGCAATAAATCAGGTAGTGGCTCAATATTGCCACTGCCTGGTTATTGCTGGGTGCCACCCCAGAAAGCTCCAATGCTAGCTGGTGTGCAACGGCGGCACTCACAGATATTCAGTGGCACTATCCACGTCAGTGCTGCTGAATATCCTGGTCACTGCGATTAACGCAGTTAGCATGTTTTCTAACTGCGTTAATTGCTTTGAATGACCCCAACATGCTTCTACATTTAGACCTACCATTCAGGGCCGGCCCATCCATTGAGCAAGAATGTTGTTTGCACAGGTCCCCGCGTTTCAGGGGGGTCCCGCGCAAACAAAATTCTGCCCATCAGCCCAGGAAAACTTTAAAAGAAAAACTAACTTGCTGCTGCTGCTGCTGCTGCTGCCGCTGCCGCCCTGGCAGTGGCAGAATCAAGTGTCTCCCGCGGGGCCCCCGCCCACCCAACAGAGCCCTCCCTCCTGCCCAACAGAGCCCTCCCTCGATCACTCTCCTCGGCGCGGCTTTCAGAACTGCGAAGGGGACTCTTTCCCTCTCTCGGCTCTGTTAAGCCCGCTGGGGCTGATTGGAACAGGCATTTCCTGTTTCCCATCAGCCCCGGTCGGCTTAACAGAACCATGAGAGGGAAACCCTCCCTTCGTGGCTCTGAAAGTTGTGCCGAGCAGAGTGATCGAGGGAGGGCTCTGTTGGGCAGAGGGGGCCCCGCGGGAGACACTTGATTCTGCTGCTGCCACCGCAGCAGTGGCAGCAGCAAGTTTGTTTTTTCTTTTAAAGTTTCCCTGGGCTTATGGGGGGAGGGGGGTTAGGATTGGTAATGGGCTGGGGGGGTGTCTAGGACTGAAAATGGGCTGATGGGGGGGCTAGGACTGGAAATGGGCTGATGGGGGGTTAGGACTGGCAAGGGGCTATGGGGGGGTTGGGACTGGTAATGGGCTGATGGGGGTTAGGACTGGTAATGGGTTATGGGGGAGGCTAGGACTGGAAATGGGCTGATGGGGGGGTTAGGACTGGTAATGGGCTATGGGGGGCTAGGACTTGAAATGGGCTGATAGGGAGGTAGGACTGGTAATGGGCTATGGAGGGGCTAGAACTGGAAATGGGATGATGGGGGGGTTAGGACTGGTAATGGGCTATGGGGGGGCTAAGACTGGAAATGGGCTGATGGGGGGCTAGGACTGGAAATGGGCTGATGGTGGGGTTAGGACTGGTAATAGGCTATGGGGAGGGCTAAGACTGAAAATGGGGTGATATGGGGTTAGGTCTGAAAGTGGGCTGATGGGGGCCTTAGGACTGGTAATGAGCTGTGGGGGGGGGGCTAGGACTGGTAATGGGCTGAGTGGAAGGGGGGACTTGAACTGCAAATAGCTGATGGGGATGGGGGCTTGGAATAGAAATGGGCTGAGTGGAAGGGGGACTTGAACTGCAAATAGCTGATGGGGGGGGGCTTGGAATGGAAGTGGACTGTGAGGGGGGAGTTAGGACTGGAAATGGGCTGAGTGGGGGGGAGCTAGGACAGGAAATGGGCTGTTGGAGGTGCTAGGATAGGACTGGAAATGGGCTGTTGGGGGGTGCTGAGATTGGAAATTGGCTGTGAGGGGAGGGAGCTAGGACTGGAAATGGGCTGAGTGGAGGGGGGAGCTAGGACAGGAAATGGGCTAATGGAGGTGCTAGGATAGGACTGGAAATGGGCTGTTGGGGGGTGCTAAGATTGGAAATGGGCTGATGCGGGGACTAGAAGGGAGAGGATGCTGGGTGGGGCTGGATCTAGAAGGGAGATGATGTTGGGGGAGGATTAGAATGGGATGGGGCTGGGAGAGTGAAATGGAGAGGGGAAAAATATTTTATGTGGGAGGGAAGAAAAATCTTCAATTAGCTGGGTATTGGGAGAGTAAGTGGGGATTGAGGATGGAGGGGTAAAATTTGAATGGATGAAATAGGAATGAGGAAAGAGCAAAAGGAGAAAGATTAGTATGTTAAAGCAGATGTAGAGAGAGAATAGAAAAAAACTAGAAGAGGGAAGAAAGGACAAATGGACAGCAGACGATGGAGAGTTAGCAGAAGAGACGAAGAAACCAGAAGAAAGTGGCTGGAGCAATTGCAACTGAAAAATAAAATGCACAAAAGGTAGAAAAATATCTCTTTATTTTGAATTTATTAACTGGAATATGTCAGCTCTGGGAAATGTGAATCATTAACATCTGCGCTTTTAGTACAAGAGAAAATTAATTTATAGTTTTATTTCTACAGTGTTGTTGTACATTCCAAGTTTGGCTTTTGGGGTTCCCAGTTTAATTATTGTCTTCCTGTTTCTAAATTGTGATTCCTTGTTTGGTGATGGTCTATGTTCTGCATGTGTAACTGAGCTGAGGTATTCTGTTTATGTAATTCCTATTTGACATTGCCACTTGTTCTCTTTCCCCAGTAGGTCATGTATTGTTATTCTCTGAAATGTATTGGTTTAATATTTGCAGTGTTGCCTTTTGATAGGTAGGGTCTGGTGCTTTATGAGTCCTGGTAGTGCTGTTATGATACGGTGGGTTTGCTATTGGTTCTAAATGGGCAGTGTTTGTAATAGTTCCTAATGTGCCTGGTGGTTGGCACTGGATTATAGTAATGTAGTGTAAAAGGGGGTGCTTGTTAGGAAGGTACCACCATCTTGGCAAATATGTAAATTAACTGTCTTGCAGAGGATTGTGGTTATTGAAGTCCATTCGCATAAAGCTTGCCTTTTAAAATAAATGAAAACTCATGTAGTTGGTCGAGTGTAAGGCAAAATTAGAATTTATTTATGGGGTGAATATTCCACACACAGATATGCTTGGTAACACCATCCAGATAACTTCTGCAGGGTTTATTCAACAGAAATAAGGCAACTGAAAAAACTTGTGCAAATAAGTATCAAAGTCCTTTATGGAACAGAAAGGCTTTCTTACAGCCACTGCTAATAAACTCCTTAGCAGTGCTGGGGGAAAAACAAATCAAAAAGGAAAATTTCTTTGTACAAAAACATAGCTCACTTTCTCCATACAGAAAAGAACTTTTAAAACCAACGTGTGCACGGCTTGTGCTGGGCTCTCCTCTACCAGCAGGTGACAATTAACTGCAATCAGTAGCTTGATTTCAGCACACGTGCAAACTTTTCAACAAAACTTTATGGGAAGCCAATATTTAGAATGTTTCCTTTTGATGTTTTCTCTTATATTTAGGATTTTCCTAAAATAACAAGCTGCTCAAAGAACAGTCCATATAATCATCCTCTGTATCAGATATTAAACCTTGCTCTTGAAATTGCATAGATCCTGTTTCTCTGTCTGACTCAGAGGGCTTTAGGAACTTACCTCTATATGGAGAGAAACTGTTTCCCTGCTGTTTGCACTGCTCAAAGCTAGAGAAACGTTCACAGTTCCTACCTGAATCCAGGCAAGCGTCAGGCTGCTTCTTCTGGTATTCTGGCCAGTATTCAATAGAGCTTCTGTGTCCTGTCCTCCAGTTGGTATCTCTGGACCTCAGGATCTTTTCTCCAGACGTCCTCCAAGAGGTATTTGGGCTCCTTTTCTCCTTAGCTGCAACAGACCACTTCCTAGGTGTTGCTTGAGGGTCCCCTGGCTGTGGATCTACAGACATCTGGCTTTCTCCAGTCTTCTGAAGGTTGTTTTCCCCAGGTATCTCTCCAGGCATAGGTATTGCTCTGAGCTCCTCTCTTGGACCGTCTGCTTCCTTGTCCTTGTTCCTTCAGGTTCCGGTTGTTCTTCCTTCTGTTCCTCTGATTCCCCGTCTCTGTCTCCGTCTTCCTGAAGATTCCCCTCTAGTTTTAAAGGGCTTAGATTGCAACTCCACCCTTGCAGTCTTCAGGTGTTTTGGATTAAGCATTCTCCTAGGGGCTGTTTGATTAGGGATGACTTAATGCTTTCTCTGATTAGACTCATGCGTTTCCACTCTAGCTCCCCTAGGGACTTTCTGCATACTGGTGCATTCTGGAACATGTAGTCTTTTAGGGAAACAAGCTGTCTTATTTCTATAACCTGCCAGCACAGGTCCCTTGATCAGAGTAAATTCTCCTCTATTGTCATTACTCCCTGAGCTTTGATAAGCTTCCTTATCACAGTAGAAATCTTTTAGTCTTTCTTTATTCATATGCTCATTAAGAGGCATGTTTTTTAAAAGTTAGTGTATGGTAACATTATGCAAATATTTATGCAAATGAGTCCCCTATGCAAATGAGGCCCACACCGAGTCTCCGCACATGGCCCCGCAGCCCCCTTGGGCCGCCCCTGATACCATTCATTTGCCTAGGTGGCGAAAACAGTGTGACAAGGTGGTAGCAAAAACCAGAAGGGTGCTGGGTTGCATACAAAGAGGAATTACCAGCAGAAAGGAAGACGTACTAATGCCACTGTACAAGTCACTGGTGAGGCCTCACTTGGAATATTGTGTTCAGTTCTGGAGACCGTATCTCGCAAAGGATATAAAAAGACTGGAAAGGGATCAAAGGAAGGCATCCAAAATGGTTTGGAATTGAAGACCTAAATATGTACACTCTGGAGGAGAGGAGGGACAGGGGAGATATGATTCAGACCTTTACATATTTAGGGGCTTGTTTACAAAGCTGCGGTAGCAGCTTCCGCCCGATATCGGAGCCGCAGCCCCATTGAATTCCCGCTACCACAGCTTTGTAAACAGGCCCCTTAGAGTATTAATGAACAAACAAACCTCTTCCAAAGACAGGGAAGCTGTAAAACTAGAGGGCATGACATGAAGCCACAAGGGAGTAAACTGAAAGGCAATGTCAGGAAATACTTTTTCACTGAAAGGGTGGTGGATGCTTGGAATGCCCTCCTGATGGAAGTGGTGGGGGCAAATACATTGAAAGAATTCAAAATGACATGGGACAGACTAGTCTTTATCTGCTGTCTATAGTATAAACCTAATGCAGGTGTCTGGTGCTGAAAATCAGTGTTAAGAGCTGAACATTTTTTCCTCATTCTAAATCCACTCCCGTTGCCACCCACTTTTAATGCTCCTAAATTTAGGAGTTTAGTGAAATTTCAAGAAAATAAATTAGGCACCCAACCCTTGTAAATCTTCAAAGTGGCCAATTTAGGAACGTAAATCCTTTGAATATTAGGCCCAGTGATTATAAATAAGCCATTCTTTATGATTTTTGGCTCTAAGAAGAACTGCTTTTTGAAGATATTTGTGAGAGAGAAACTGTTGCATGATTTATTTCAGGTGTCTGCACAGGCAAATATTTTTTTCTTTGGAAAATTCAGCATTTTTCCCAATTCTTATTAGTTTTTTTATTTCGTTTCATACATTCACGTGAATAAAAGGTTTTAACCCACATTAGAGCTTTTTAATATTTATTTACATTCTCTTATCTACCATGCTATTCTGCATCAGTGCAGTTTACATTGAGCAAACTGAAATTACATTGAACAGGGCATTATAACTTGGAGATAATTATTTTACAGGGAACATGGGCTATGGAGGGTTAAGTGGCTTGCCCAAGACCACAAGGAGCACCTGTGGGACTAGAAACCCCAGTCCTTCTGGCCTAAGGTTGCTGTTCTCTAGTGGGATTTGAACCCCTGACCTTCTGGCCTGAAGTACCTTGCCCCAACCACTAGGCCACTCCTCCACTCCATGGAATGCATGGAAATCAACCACAGACATGTTAATTCATAACTTAATGTGTGTTAAATCAATTTTCCATGCACTTTTTTAGTGAACTAACTATTTGCAAATGAATAAACATGTCCCAGTTTATTTCATGAGTAAAATGTATTTGAAAATACTCAGGCAAGGTTATATAAAGAATATGTAAATGAGACTTTGTATAAGCAAATAGAACGTTTTCCAGATGTTCGTCTAATGTTATCATTCTGGATCTTCAGAAGGAAACAGAGAGGGGAGCTGGAAATGTCTTTGTAACTTGAGACTATAAATTATGAAACAGTTGTCCCAACTGATAATGTTTCTTTACCTACAGTATCTGACGTATGAGTGTTTGGAACACATTTTTTTATTTCTTAATTATTAAATGCTATCATGCTCCCCAATCAGACAGAAAGGAACATTTTAGATAGTATGTGGAAACTGGCAATGAGACGTTGAGGTCAAGCCATTCACAGTTTTGGCAGTATTTTAGAAAAGGCTCTGCCAAACGTGAAGCCTTTTCTGAAACCCATATAAGGACCTGCGGGAGTGCACCTGGACTTGCTGACACATAGAGTCTGAGAAACCATTTTACAAATCTACATGTGGGGAAAAATCAGCGGAGGAAACTAGGCATCTTAAACATGCAAGTGCCAGCTCTTAGACGTGTAAACTGATATTTCACAACTTCCATGCGTATGTGGGTCATTTACAAACCTGTACGTATAAATACTATAAGCAAACAATAGAGGTCAAAATCCTCATTTAATTCCAATTTGGAAGGGGGAATAAGCAAGGGGGGATTGAGGAAAATAACCCCTTAATCCTATTTATAAAAGCTGACCGAAACAAGCTCTTTTAAAAAACCTATACTCATATATGCCAGGGAGCAGCTATAAACCCCGAAGTGGACATTTTTGGTCATACACATGCATTCCCTTGTATGAAATAAGGAATACACATCTAGCTATTTGCCCTACCCATGCCCCCTTGCAATTTCTATGTGTTACGGACACCCACCTGTAAATTTATCCCTTTCTAAAATCACTATTTATAATTAGGTACCATGTCAATGTGTAAATGCCGGACTTTCTAAGTGGAAGATTACAAATAAGGCTTCTGAAATATCCCCCATATCCGTCTAGGTAGTTAACCATCTAGAACAGAACTTATACAGCTTAATGAAAATACATAAAATCCCAATATACATAACCAAATAAAATAAATCAAAACATAAAATCAATTATTCCCTTATGTTTCACTGTCTAGTACCTGTTGCTGGGTTTTCAACAAGAAAGATGCAGGAAATGAAAAGAATAAGAATCTAATATTGAACTATGTCAAGAAAACTTTTACCACTCTCAGAGGAAGGGAAGGGTTATAAAATGGGGAGACATTTTGCTGACTGAAAATGCTGTAGCTATGTTACTAAATAAGTTAAAAACAAAATTTGATACTTTTTTGGTGGGAAAAAATGCATTGAGTCTCATGTTAAAATTGGAGCCCAAAGAAAGGTTCTGATTAGGGATTTGTGCTTTCTGGTGTATTTCAAGTCCAGAAGGAATGATTGCATTAACAGTTTAGAAATATTGATCACACTTGCACAGTGGGAGACTTTTTTTGTTTACCTTCTGCTGGATTACCACAGAGACTTCTGTAAAACAGCCAGGAGAGAGTGAGATTGCATGGACATCTGGTCTTTTTCAAACTTAATTGTCTATAAAAGTCAGCTTTAAAACAATCCTTTAGTATGTGTAAGGTTTTAAAGTCGGCATCATGCTGGATTTGATTTTGTCTATCAGACGCCAAGGGATTCTTTTACTAAAGTGCGGTAAAGGTTTGCAGTTAAGGTGTAATAAGTTCCTAAATTACCATGTGGTAACTGTTTAAGGCATTCCCAGCAATTGCCTGTGCCCTGGCTGCAGATGCATTAAGTGTGTTGACAGATAGTATAGATGCATTTACTGTTGTGTTCCATTGAGGTGGTGTTACGTTATCCATTCCCTACCCGTACTCTACTTATGTCCTGTCTAATTTCCATGCTGTGCACTTAATGCAAGAATTAGTGCATGCTAAGTGTCATTAGCATGGGCTAATCCACACTATTTTGCATGTATTTTATAAAGTGAAGTACGCTCCTACTTAACTGTACAAAATACCAGCCTAAGTGGCAGTCCTTGAGTAGGTGTAAATGGTTGTGTAAGTGCATGTGTACATTATCATACAATCAACATACTGTATGTACTTGCTCTCTGCTACCCACACTCCCTCCAAATTCCACTAATGTGCACACCCACAGTGACAGTACACGCCATGCAAATAACATGCATTCGTTATGCTAGTTAGTATTTTATATGAGGTCATGTATGCACTCAAAGCTGACTTCAAGGCCAAGCAGCACCATTTTGAACCCAGTGCTGTAAGGGACAGGAGTAAATGGGTATTGCTCCTGTTTCCTTACACTAGAATACCACTAGAATAGTGAGGGAGGTGTGGTCTAGTGGTTAGGACAAGGTACTTCAGGCCAGAGGGTCAGGGGTTCAAGTCCCACCTGGGGACAGCAATCTCAGGCCAGAGGGACTGGGATTTCTAGTCCTATAGGCACTCCTTGTGGTCTTGGGCAAGCCACTTAACCTTCCATTGCCCATGTTCCCTGTATGTATTAGTGTATGTGTCTCATATCCTCTTGTGTTAAATGTATCCCCCAATTGACCGCTTTGACCCAGTGAAAAGTGGGATATAAATACAGCTAAATAAATAAATACCAATGATAGCTTGAAAGTAGTTCCAGGGGGCCTATAGGTGGTGAGTAGAGGTTGGGGGGGGGGGTGGGTTCCATTCATCAGAAACACTGCTGCATTTTGAACATATGTTATTTCACCAAGGTCTGCTTCAGGGCATCATATCGATAAAAGCACTTATCTGTACTATAGCTCCACATATGAGTATTCACTGGGCTGGTATTTCATCACTGCTTGCTCTTCCATAAGCTGGTAATTCATCATTGCCTATTCTTCCATACTGATGTAACATCCTGCATTTATTCACTACTCCATCCTTTATATCACATACCCATCACAGACCAATAAAAACCCTATAATGACAATATTCATTTGACATTAACATTAATAAGGGGCTTGTTTACAAAGCCGCGGTAGTGGTTCGCGATCGCGATCGCAGCCGCGGCCCCATTGAAATCAATGGGGCCGCGGCTCCGATTACGATCGCAAACCGCTACTGCGGCTTTGTAAACAAGCCCCTAAGACTGTTCAGGTGGGAAGTGCTAAGTTTAAATATCTGTTGTTGTTCATGCGTTTTCAGCACTCAATCTCTCTTACCCCTCTCCAATGAACAGGAACATGATCAATAATCTGTCATCTGAGCTGACTAAATGTATGATCATGCTGAATACTATGTTGCAAAATGCAAAATAAAAAAGGAGAATGGAGAGACCACAGCAGTAGACACACAAATGTTCTTTAATCAAGATGTATTATTGTGGTTCCTGACTTGACTGAGTTTCAGTAAACACACCTATGTCAGGGGTCCTGGATGTTAAACTATATGTACCGATAACCCAAAAGTACATGTAAAAAGCCACTATACAGTGGGTTTAAATCTAATCATTCTGATAGCTAAGGTCTGCTATCAGAAAAACAACAAGATATGGAAAACAATTGTACTGTAAAAGATACCAAAGTGTATTTTGAAAACGTTGAAAGATAATAGGAAACAGGACTGTGGACCTGGAGGCCCAACAGTACAGGATCTAGTTGGCTTCCCTTAGGTGTTTGAAAGGAAGGGCCTAGTGATCTGGCCTAGTTCCTGGTGTTGTTAAGCCTGGGTAGGTGAGAAGGGGAGGGGGGTTATAGATGCAGCTGAAGTATGAGTAATATTTTGAATTCAAGGCTGTTACAGTTGGGGGGCCTGGGATTGGTGGTACAGATGGGGTAACTATGGGAGGATGGGAGGAGCAGTGAGTATCTAGTGTTTTCTTGGGTAGAGCAGCAGTTGGTGCTATGGCTTGCATTTAGCACCCACCCTTCCCTCCCTTTTTAATTGTTATTTGTTTGTTTCCTTGTTTGTTACGGGATTAATTTTGTTGCAGTGTATTGGGGGGGTGGGGGTGGCACTCGAGCTAATTCCTCTATTGGTGATTGTAACCAGTTCTTTAATATGGTCCTCACTTTATGGTCTCTACTAATAATGCCATAAGATCTAGAGCACATTTATTCAAAATGCCATTTCATTTAGATAGAAAGACCTTATCCTATGTGAACATCTTGGGCTCTTTTTGAATTGTTAACCCTCTAGAGCAGGCATATCCAACAGGTAAATTGCGATCTACCTGTAGATCGCGGAGGGGTCAGAGGTAGATCACCAGCCCCACTTGGCTCCATCTCTCCAGCAGCTCGCCCCGTCGTTAGGAGACAGCTCATGCCGGCAGGTCGCCTGCTGAGGGCATGCCGCCGCTGCTGATCCTTTGCCTGTCTTTTTTCCCTGCCTGCAGGAATCTTGCCTGCGGGTGTATTGGGGGCGCTTGTTGTTTTCATGCCAATAGTTTGTGGGTATCCCAGGGGGCCACCGCCCGCACCCCACGATGAGAGACCACAGGCCTGGCATCATACCTGGTCTCCCATTCCCTCTCAGAATCACCCATTCCAGCCCCCGCCCCAACACCCTTAGAAGTGTGTTATATACCGGGCGATATCCATTCACCTGGGCTTTACCTCAATAAACTTACTGTATAAGTTGTGTCGTGTGCTGGTCATTGGTCGCTTTATAGTTTGCTTTCATTAAAGGTTTTCAGGCAGACACATCAAAATGTCAAGAATTTGGTGATTTTGGCGGGCTTTTCCAATTTTGTTCTAACTTGCCTATGCCTTGCCTTCGAATTGGTTCAAACACAGTGACTTTTGCTTGCCTCTGCAATTTTATTTTGCCTAGCCTTTGTGTTGATTCTACACCGCGATTTTATTTTGCCTTGCCTTTGCGTTGATTCTACACTGTGTGCAGAATTTATTAAATCACATGTGGTGGTATTTGAACTTGTTTGGCGGTATTTGATGTTATCTGGTTTGCTGGACAGGTGTTTGAGTTTTTTTGATGATTGTTTGGTGGTATTTGATTATTGGTGCCAGTATGATGAATTCTTATTTTTACCTTTAGAACTGCATGTGTGGTTTTGGCATCTCCAGTCCTGGTATTGCACATCATCCAGAGGTCTTCAGTTCCTGTTGATCTTTAATACTTTGGGAAAGTGACAGTTTTGGACCAGATTCAGCCAGTGTTTATACTAACTTAGCAGATTTGGCCTTCTTACATCCAGCCACCCCAGTATAACGAAGATGAGCGTTCCAAAGAAGAGCAAAACCTACCACTTTCATGATGAATGGGAAATGGACTACTTCTTCATCATGGTGAAAGACAAGTGTTGTTGTCTAATTTGTAACGCCCCAGTATCCTTGCCCAAAAAGGGTAATCTGGAACATCATTATAAGGCTCTGCATAGCAATAAGTTTGATGCTGATTTTCCACCCAAAAGTGAAATTCGTAAACTGAAGCTCAAAGAACTTAAATCGAAATTGGCTACTCAGCAACAGTTGATGGCGAAGCCAAGGTCACATTTGGTCAATGCAACCATAGCATCCTTCAAGGTCAGCAACCTGATCGCAAAGAAATGCAAACCTTTCACTGAAGGGGAATTTGTAAAAGATTGTTTTCTTGAAGCAGCTGACAATCTTTTTGAAGGATTTAAAAATAAGAAAGAGATCATACCTGCTATTCAAGATGTACAATTGTCAAGAAACAACGTCGTGGCGGAGCTAGCCACTGAACAGAATGGACGCCTGAATTTTTGCTCCCGTTGCTGCCCAAGAATCCTGAACATATCCCGGTATTCCATTGAAGTTTGTACCCCCTACCTACATCAATAACACCGCAATACAGCTGGATGGCATCCCTGAAGCCTGCCCGGCTGGAATTTCCACAGGGATCCGGCTCAGCAGCGAAACGATCCAAACCCGAAGTGGGTTCCCCGCAGAAAATGGCCGCGGGAGAGAAGGAGGGAGTGACTGCCGGTGGCCTACGTGAAGTGCTACAGGAATTGAAATGCGTTAAAGAAATGATTGCAGCCAATTCTAGTTCACTGAACATGATTCAAGAAGACTTGCTGGAGGTAAAAGAGAAACTCCTCACCATCACCACTCGACTTAATGCAGTTGAATTACAAACCCAGAAGCATGGCGTTGCATTAGAACAGCTGGGCCCTTTGGCCAAACGAGTCCGGCACATAGAAAATCTGATTGAAGATCAAAATAACCATTCCCGTAGAAATAATATCCGCCTTGTTGGAGTCCCTGAAGGCGCTGAAGGTACCGATCCGATTGGATTTCTGGAAAAAACCATACCGGAGATGCTGCAGCTTGTCTTTGCAAGGCCTTTTGAACTAGAACGGGCCCATCGAATCCCAGCGCACAAAGCTGAAAACACACGATACCCGCGCCCACTCATAATGAAGGTACTGAGATACCCACAGGTCCTACAGATCTTTCAAGCTGCACGGAAGGCCGGATCACTGCAAATCCAGGGACACAAAGTAACACTTTATCCGGATTTGAGCAAGCAAACGGTAGATCGGAGAAAAGCGTTGCTGGCCTGTAGACCCATGCTACAAAGTACACAGGCAAGATACGGGCTATACTACCCAGGAACCATGCGGGTCACGCTGCATAATGAAACGAGGAATTTTGTTGATGCTGAAAAACTGAAAACTTTCCTACAAGAAAAATGCGGTATGGAAACCTGAGGTCAATATTCTGATCTCTCACGCAGTGTAGAGAACTCAGCATATACTCAGGGGGTGCGGCCGTGCGTTCTCACAAATTTTAGAACGCCTTAAGCCTTGTTAAACACCTCATTGATTGTATTTCTGTTGTTCTAAATAGTTTTAATTAAACAGATATTTCTGCTTGAAATGTAGGGGTGGCAACGGGAGGTCGGGGTTGGTTACTGTTTCAGTGGATTGTGTTCACCTTAGCGATACAATGTTTGCCAGTTATGCAGTTGTTTGTGTCAGTCCAGTCCAGTACAAAACCCTCCACATACACGCAAATGCAAGTACGCGGCAGGCCTATCCATAGGATAGCTTTCACCTATAAGACAGCTTATCCCAACGTTGATGTCTAGTGATCTTTTAATGCTTTCGTTAAATGTAAAAGGTATTACTGGCCCTGTCAAGCGAAAGAAGATTTTAGCGTACTGCCAGCAAAAAAAAGCGGATATTGCCCTCTTACAAGAGACACATTTAACAGATACTGAATCGCAGAAAGTAACCTCTAAATACTTCCTGGTGGCGGCCTCGGCCTCTGCCACTCAACGCAAAGGGGGGGTAATAATATTAGTGCGCAAATTCCTGCAATCCGCCATTACCGACACACGGATTGATCCGCTAGGTCGATGGGCCAGAGTGACGATGAAAATAAATCAACAGCTTTACACATTCTTCAATATTTACGCGCCCAACCTCGATGACCCTAACTTTTTCAAACTGATAGCTAAAGAAGTTACAGCCGCGGCTCACACCAATATCATATTAGGGGGCGATTTCAATGTCATCTTGGATCCACTGTTAGATCGCACGCCCTATCGGGCTGTAGACAAAGTCAAATCGCAGGCAATTCTTAAAGGCATCATAACAGAGCTACACTTGGTAGACCCATGGCGCCTACTTCATCCCCAAGAAAGAGACTACACATTTTATTCCATCCCACATAATACCCAAACAAGGATCGATTTCTTCCTACTGTCCACAGAGCTGATGCCCCAAGTGTTGTCCGCAGAGATATATGCTACAACGGTATCGGACCACGCCGCTGTCTCCCTAGTGTTGAATACCAACGTTACACAGCATGTTCCACCAAGATGGACATTTGATAAATCCCTACTAGCAGATGACTCCTTTGTACAGCTACTGTCAGGGGAAATTGAGACCTATTTTAAATATAATACACCCACTGATACCTCCATCTGGAGCTGGTGGGAAGGTTTTAAAGCGACCATACGAGCTCATATTACCACCTACACCATTAGACGGCGTAAAGCCAGGAAAAAAGAAAAGATGAATTGGAACTCCAAATAAAAGCTGGGGAAAGGTTACTAGCCAAAAGAGCTGACTCAATGATATTGATTAGACTCCAAAAATTGCGATACCAATATAATGCTCTCCTCAACAAAGAAGCACTGAGTAGCATCCAGCTACAACGTAGTATATACTACTATGACAGCAACCGCTCAGGATCCCTCTTAGCTCAGCAGCTCAGACCAAAAACCAGCAAGACCGCTATAGCGGCGTTGCAGGACAATTCCGGGGGCCTTCTCCTGAGATCTGACAAAATACTAGACCGCTGCAAAGAATTCTATGAGGAACTATATCGCTCAGATACCCAATGTAGTGACAGAGCCTTTGAAGATTTTGTCTCCAAGATAGTAGGACCCACATTAACCAGTCATCAAAGTCGAACGCTGGAACAAGAGATCTTAGTAACTGAAATACAAGATGCGATCAAACAGATGGCTCGTGGCAAAGCCGCCGGTCCAGATGGTATCCCGTTGGAATTCTATAATAAATATTGCATTCAATTGGCTCCCATGCTACAGATCTACTACAGTGGCCTGCAAGATGAATCTCCAGAGATTGGAGCCCTGGCAGAGGCTGTGGTGGTAATTCACCCGAAACCGGGCAGGGATACACAAAAGATAGAGAATTACAGACCCATCTCTCTCCTAAACTCTGATTATAAAATCTATGCTAAAGTGCTTGCTAACCGATTAGGACGGATCTTAAAAGATTTGATACATGAGGATCAATGTGGATTTATACAAAACAGATCCACTACAGATAATGGAAGATTATTGGCACATGTACTGGCATCTGCCAAGACCAAGGCCGAGCCCCTGATAGGGCTAGCATTGGATGCCGAAAAAGCCTTCGATCGACTGGAATGGTCCTTTCTATTTCGATCCCTACGGTGGTTTGGGATAGGAGAAAAGTTCCAAAAACGCGTTGAATTGTTATATACCAAACCCACAGCTCGAATAGCGGTCAACTCACACCTCTCAGCCCCTTTTCAGTTGCAAAGAGGGACCAGACAGGGTTGCCCCCTGTCACCGATGCTTTTTAATTTAGCCCTGGAACCCTTATTAATAGCGCTCCGACAGAAGGAAAACATAAAAGGAATTGAGTTAGCTGATGGTCCCTGTAAATTGTCAGCATATGCCGATGACCTGCTCATTTTTCTACAACCATCAGACCTTCCTGAAACACTGCAACTCATAGATGCATACTCAGCGATATCCGGATATAAAGTAAATTTGAATAAAACAACAATTATTCCTCTGAATGAACAGGTCAGCGAAGAAATGATGCGTGGATACCCCTTTCAATATGAGAAGTCATCCTTTAGATACCTGGGCGTGACCTATGGCACCACCTTGGAAGAGACTGTCGCAATCAACATTAAGATGTGTCAAGAAATTGTACATGATAACATCTGCAAGTGGACCCCCCTTCATTTGAGCTGGTGGGGCAGGCTAGAAACGATAAAAATGATGTTGGTACCAAAACTCAGCTATATATTAAGTATGATACCCTTACGTTTCCCGACAGCCTTCTATAAGAAAATGAATAGTCAACTGATAGCCTTTCTATGGAACAACCGAGTACCCCTAATAGCTGCCTGGAAACTGAAGTTACCTAATACACAAGGAGGTGTCCATTTCCCAGATCTCGGCTGGCTACACACTGCCTCTCTTTTAAAGCAGGGTGCTCAATGGGTCGACTCTGACGACACGGATAAAGGACCTAGATGGCTGAGTGTGGAGCGGGCCCTACATTCCCCCCTGCCCACATGGCTACTGGTAGGCACAGTAGTAGACCAGACTGCACCACATAATGCTATTATCCGAGAAACACAGCATGCCTGTCGATTATTGGCATCATGTATCGATGGAGGGGATGACTTTGCCGCAGATATGCCCATATGGCTGAACCCGCGCCTTATCATCGGAGGGAAGCCTGTCTTATGGAAAAAATGGGTGGAACATGATCTTATCACATTTGGATCACTGATCAATGGAAGTGCATTTAAAACCTTTGACAGATTAAGAACGGAATTCCGATTGCCTAATACATGCTATTTCCAATGGTGTCAGCTCCGATCCTGCATGAGCAAAGCGGGTGTGTCACCTGTCTTGATACGTACAGGATGGCCACTGCGACAGAAACTTCAAGAATTACAAACAGATGCTAAAGCTGTTTCAAGATGTGTTGCGATTCTCCGATCCAAAAGTGACAAGACATGTTCTAAGATACAGTCGGTGTGGGCTACTGAAACCGGTCAAGATCTACCTCCGGAAAATTGGACACTTTTTGGGGAACTCAAATACGTGCCACGAGAGCAGCGTCCTCTCACACAATCGATGTACTTTATAGCACATCGAGCGCATATTACAACCGGCTAAGAAAATGAAATGGACACTACAGGAGGGAAATCGATGTTGGTCCTGTAACATGGAAATTGGGACACTGGCACATATGTTGTTCCATTGTAAATCCCTGGAAATATATTGGAACAGAGTTTGGGAACGCATATCACAGATCCTCAACTTACAAACTCCTATCACTTATCGGATAGTGATATAAATCCATAGCTCTGGAACCTACTCTGATGAAATGGGATGGTAAACTGCTGGACTTAATGCTCGGGATAGCGCTTAAAATAGTTCTAATACACTGGAAGAATCTCGACAAAGCTTGTTTCGAGCATTGGTGGAGTCTCTTAATCCTACATAAGACCTACGAAGAGATCTATATAGCCAAGAACCCATGGTCTGGTAAACTAAGTAAGAAATGGTCAGCTTTACAAAATTATGTTTGATGAAAATGATTGCTGGAGGCTGCCTTGTGGAATGGTCTCTGCTGTAACCACATTGAACGGAGAGAGGGAGGGTGGCGTGCTGGCATGGACTGATACTAGTTCTTGTTAACGTTATTGTACTGTCTTGTTCAAGTTATTATATTCTTTTGCTATTTTGATCAATAACATCTGCTTGTATCCTGCTATATCACGATCGTTTGTATTGTTATTTTATATGTTAAAACTGAATAAAAACTACTATTAAAAAAAAAAAAGAAACAACGTCGTGTGGCGAATAGAAAAGATGTGTGGAGACACAACTGAACAGTTGTTGGAGGATGTTTCAAATTTTGTTGCTTTCTCACTCAAACTGGATGAATTTACAGACATAAGAGACATAGCCCAGTTACTAGTCTTTATCCGGATGGTTTTTGAAGACATCAGTGTTAAAGAAGAACTACTTGGAATGATTTCTTTAAAAGGGAGAACTACCAGTCAGGAAATATTCAGTTCTTTCCATTCTTTTGTGACAAAGTGTAATCTTCCATTGCATAGACTTGTTTCCATCACTACTGATCATGGCCGGCCCGTCCATTGAGTGAGAATGTTTTTTTGCACAGAGCCCCGCGTTTCAGGGGGCCCCACGCAAAGAACATTCTGATCTAAAAGTAAATTTTTAAATTTAAAAAAAAACCTGTCTGCTGCTGCGCAGGGGCGGCCCAAGGGGGGTGCGGGGCCATGTGCGGAGACTCGGTGCGGGGCCTCATTTGCATAAGGGGCCTCATTTGCATAAATATTTGCATAATGTTACCATATACTAACTTTTAGTAAACATGCCTCTTAATGAGTGTATGGATAAAGAAAGACTAAAAGATTTCTACATTACTATAATCCAGTGCCAACCACCAGACACATTAGGAACTACTACAAACACTGCCCATTTAGAACCCATAGCAAACCCTCCGTATCCTAACAGCACTACCAGGACTCACAAAGCACCATACCCTACCTATCAAAAGGAAACATGCAAATATTAAACCAATACATTTCAGAGAACAACAATACTTGACCTACTGGGGAAAGAGAACAAGTGGCAATGTCAAATAGGAATTATATAAACAGAACACCTCAGCTCAGTTACACATGCAGAACATAGACCATCACCAAACAAGTAATCACAATTTAGAAACAGGAAGACAATAATTAAACTGGGAATCCCAAAAGCCAAACTTGGAATGTACAACACTGTAGAAATAAAACTATACATTAATTTCCTCTTGTACCAAACAAAGCGCAGATGTTAATGATGCACATTTACCAGAGCTGACATATTCCAATTAATAAATTCAAAATAAAGAGATATTTTTCTACCTTTTGTGCATTTTTTTTCAGCTGCAATTGCTCCAGCCACTTTCTTCTGGTTTCTTCGTGTCTTCTGCTAACTCTCCATCGTCTGCTGTCCATTTGTCCTTTCTTCTCTCTTCTAGTTTTTTTCCATTCTCTCTCTACATCTGCTTTAACATACTAATCTTTCTCCTTTTGCTCTTTCCTCATTCCTATTTCATATACTCAAAATTTAACCCTCCATCCTCAATCACCACTTACTCTCCCAATACCCTGCCAATTGTATATTTTTTATCCCTCCCACACAAAATATTTTTCCCCTCTCTCCATTTTACTCTCCCAGCCCCATCCCATTCTAATCCTCCCCCAACACCAGCTCCCTTCTAGTTCCAGCCTCACCCAGCATCCATTCCCTTCTAGTCCCTGCATCAGCCCATTTCCAGTCCTAGCCCCCCATCAGCCCATTTCCAGTCCTAGCAACCACCAACCCAATACCAGTCCTAGCCCCCCCATCAACCCACTTCCAGTCCTAACCCCCATCACCCCATTTTCAGTTTAAGCCCCCCCTATAACCCATTACCAGTCCTAACCCCCCATCAGCCCACTTCCAGTCCTAACCCCCATCAGCCCACTTCCAGTCAGCCCCCCATAGCCCATTGCCAGTCCTAACCCCCCATCAGCCCACAGTACATTACCAGTCCTAACCCCATCAGCCCACCTCAAGTCCTAACCCCTCCCCATCAGCCCATTTCCTGTCCTAGCCCCCCCCCATAGTCCATTATCAGTCCTAACCCCCCATAGCCCATTACCAGACAGTCCCCCATCATCCAACAGCCCATTACCAGTCTTAACCCCCCCATAGCCCATTACCAGTCCTAACCCCATCAGCCCACCTCCAGTCTTAATCCCCCCAGCCCATTTCCAGTCCTAGCAACCCCCCCCCAACCCATTACCAGTCCTAGCCCCCCATAGCCCACTCCCAGTCCTAATCCCACCAGCCCATTTCCAGTCCTAATCCCCCATCACCCAATTTTTAGTTTAAGCTCCCCCCCCCCATAGCCCATTACCAGTCCTAAGCCCCCATCAACCCACTTCCAGTCCTAATCCCATCAGCCCATATAAGAACATAACATAAGATATGCCATACTGGGTCAGACCAAGATCCATCAAGCCCAGTATTCTGTTTCCAACAGTGGCCAATCTAGACTTCTATCATATCTCCCCTCAGCCGTCTCTTTTCCAGGTTAAAGAGCCCTAACCTTTTTAGCCTTTCTTCATAGGAGTAGCCTTCCATCCCCTTTACCATTTTGGTGTCTCTTCTCTGAACCTTTTCTAAAATCGCTATATCCTTTTTAAGATACGGCGACCAGAATTGCACACAATATTCAAGGTGCGGTCTCACCATGGAACGAAATAGAGGCATTATAATATCTTTTGTTTTATTTTCCATTCCTTTCCTTATCATACCTAGCATTCTATTTGCTCTCTTGGCCGCTGCTGCACACTGGGCCGAGGGTTTTTAACATGGTATCCACAATGACGCCTAAATCTTTTTCTTGGGTGGTGGTTCCTAATGTGGAACCCTGCATCGTGTAACCATAGTTTGGGTTGTTCTTTCCTAGGTGCATAACTTTGCACTTGTCCACATTAAATTTCATCTGCCATTTTGATACCCAGTCTTCCAATTTATCAAGATCCTCTTGCAATTTTCCACAATCCTCTTGGGTTTTAACAACTTTAAATAGTTTTGCGTCATCTGCAAATTTGATAACCTCACTCATTATTCCACTTTCCAGGTCATTTATGAATATGTCAAAAAGCATAGGATCTTCTAATCCATGTTCAGAGTTCACAAGGATTGGAGTGCCGGCAGCTCCTCCCTGAGGAACATTCATAAAATTTGTGAATCCTCCAGGAGTATTTTGTCTTCCTCCAACTCTACTGGCTCTATCCTGTTGGGATCTCCTATGAGATCCTCCTGGATACCCGAATAGAGGGTACCCGTTTCCTCCCAGGGGTCCTGGCTCCAGACATCTTTGCACCCCTGCAGAGAAGTCATCTGACTCATGCAGTCTTTTACATTTTCTTTGCATGGACGGCCCCCTTGGCTCTTGTCCCTGCTGCTTCAAGCAGAATGCCTCATGGATGAGCAACAGAAATTACAGAGTAAACCCAGGCACTGGAGGTGCATCTGCCAGAAATTCCTTAGACGTTGAGGGCCTTGGGGACGGAGTTTTAGCGTCCCTGCCTTCTAAAATGTCAAGGCCCTGTCTGTGTACCTCATCCAGGACTGGTGGGGACCCTGGAATTCCTATGGGCAATTCTCCCACTGTCTGCGCTGTCTTCCTCAGTCCCAGTGGGAGTACCTGCCTCACTGAAGCTCCAGTCTTCCAGGGATTTGGACTCAGCCTCACAGCCACAGCAAAACCCCATCGCGGAAATGGAACTGCGCTTGGCATCACATGCTAGACACGCGGCCTTAGAGGGCATCGTAGTCTGCAGGAGGGAGCCCACTCTCCAAGCAAGGAATGCCAAATAGTTTCTCGGATCCCTAGGGAAAATCTAAGACAAGCTCTTCAGCATTGCTTGACTGTTCTTATTTTTAAAGGGGCTCCCTTCTCCACAGAGCTGATTGTTTAAACTGAAAGTAGAAAACAAAAAAAGAATACGCGATGGATCAGCTCCCCCCGTGTCCGTGACTGCTTCCCCATGCAGCACAAAATGAAACTGGTCACCTGAGAAAATGGCGCTATTTCCTGCATCTGTAAAATGACCTCTTTGCAGCCACGTGGATTCATGCATTGGTCTGCCAGTACCTGACCCGACATTCCCGTCGACAATTGCTCAGCACTCCCTGTCCAGAACAAGCAGCCCCGATCTTACCTTGCACTTTATTATGCTCGGGCTCAAGGAGGATTGCTTGCTATTGCGTGCCGCTGCTGCCCCGGCTGCTGGCGAAAAGACAGGGTACTTTTCAAGGCCCAAAACCTCCGCAATTGAAAGTTTCCTGCTTTTGACAGCAGCTCCTCACCCGTCCTGGGTTCGGGAGCTGCAGATCCTCATTTGCCTCTGCGGTGAGCCCAGTATCTGGGATCAGCTCTCTCCAGCTGCTTGGAGACTGGAGTTTATTGGGGCTGGTAGGTGGTGTCCAACTGCCCAAAACTTCCCATCAGCCCCCGCGGGCTTAACAGAGCAGCGAGGGAGAAACTTCCCTCGCGCTCTGAAAGCCGGCGCGTGTGACTGCAGGCAGCTGAGAGAGGTGATACCGGGGAGGGCAGCTCTGCTGGGCAGGGGGGGCCCCGCGGCACACTCGATTCTGCCGCGGCGGCCCCGGCAGCAGCAGCGACAGGGTTTTTTTTCAATTTTAATTTTGAATCAGAATGTTTTTTGCGCGGGGCCCCCTGAAACGCGGGGCCCTGTGCAAAAAACATTCTCGCTCAATGGACGGGCCGGCCCTGCTGCTGCGGCCGCGGCTGTGGCGGCAGAATCGAGTGTGCCGCGGGCCCCCCCTGCCTGGCAGAGCCTGACCTCCCTGCATCAGCTCTCTCTCCGCAGTCACACGCACCGGCTTTCAGAGCGTGAGGGGAGAGTTTCTCCCTCGCGGCTCTGTTAAGCCCGCGGGCGCTGATGGGAAAGTTCCCATCAGCCCCCGCGGGCTTAACAGAGCCACGAAAGGGAAAGTAGTCCCTTTGCGCTCTGAAAGCCGATGCGTGTGACTGCGGAGAGGGAGCTGATGCAGGGAGGGTAGGCTCTGCCGGGCAGGGGGGCCCCGTGGCACACTTGATTCTGCTGCGGCGGCCGCGGCAGCAAACAGCTTTTTTTTATTTTAAATTTTCCCTGGGCTAGGGGGGGGGGGGGGGTTAGGTGTGGTGAGGGGCTATGGGGGGAGCTAGGGCTGGATATGGGCTGGTGGGGTTAGGCCGGGAAGTGGGCTTAGGGGGGGGTTAGGACTGGTAATGGGCTATGGGGGGCTTAAACTGAAAATTGGGTGATGGGGGGTTAGGACTAGAAATGGGCTGATGGGATTAGGACTGGGGGTGGGCTGATGGGGAGGTTAGGGCTGGTAATTGGCTATGGGGGGGGCTTAAACTGAAAATTGGGTGATGGGGTTAGGACTGGAAATGGGCTGATGGGATTAGGACTGGGAGTGGGCTGATGGGGGCTTAGGACTGGTAATAGGCTATGGGGGGGGGCTAGGACTGGTAATGGGTTGGGGGGGTTGCTAGGACTGGATATGTGTTGAGTGGAAGGGAAGGCTGGAACTGCAAATAGCTGATGGGGACGGGGGCTTGGAATGGAAATGGACCGAGGGGAAGGGGGGCTTGAACTGCAAATAGCTGATGGGGTGTAGGGCTTGGAATGGAAATGGGCTCTTAGGGGAGGGAGCTGGGACAGGAAATGGGCTGATGGAGGGGCTTGGATAGGACTGGGAATTGGGTGTTGGGGGAGCTAAGATTGGAAATGGGCTGTGGTGGGGGCTTGGACTGAAATGGACTCATGGAGGGGCTAGAACTGGAAGTAGGCTCATGGGGGGCTTGGATTGGAAATGGGCTGAGTGTAGGGGAGCTAGGATTTGACATGGGCTGATGGTGGCGCTAGGAAAGGACTAGAAATGGGCTGATGGGAGGCTGGTATTGGAAATGAGCTGATGAAGGGACTCGGATAGGACTGGAAATGGATGGGGAAGCTAGGACTGGAAATGGGCTGATGGGGGGCTAGGACTGGAAATGGGCTGATGCGGGGACTAGAAGGGAGCGGATACTGGGTGGGGCTGGAACTAGAAGGGAGCTGATGTTGGGGGAGATTATAATGGGATGGGGATGGGGTTGGGAGAGTAAAATGGAGAGGGGAAAAATATTTTGTGTGGGAGGGAAGAAAAATCTACAATTGGCCGGGTATTGGGAGACTAAGGGGCTTGTTTACAAAGCCGCGGTAGCGGTTTGCGTTCGTAATCGGAGCCGCGGCCCCATTGATTTCAATGGGGCTGCGGCTGCGATCGCGATCGCGAACCACTACCGCGGCTTTGTAAACAAGCCCCTAAGTGGGGGATTGAGGATGGAGGGGTAAAATTTGAGTGGATGAAATAGGAATGAGGAAAGAGCAAAAGGAGAAAGATTAATATGTTAAAGCAGATGTAGAGAGAGAATGGAAAAAAAACTCGAAGAGAAGAAAGGACAAATGGACAGCAGACGATGGAGAGTTAGCAGAAGACACAAATAAACCAGAAGAAAGTGGCTGGAACAATTGCAACTGAAAAAAAATGCACAAAAGGTACAAAGATATCTCTTTATTTTGAATTTATTAACTGGAATATGTCAGCTCTGGGAAATGTGCATCATTAACCTCTGTGCTTTGTTTAGTACAAGAGGAAATTAATTTATAGTTTTATTTCTACATTGTTGTTGTACATTCCAAGTTTGGCTTTTATGGTTCCCAGTTTAATTATTGTCTTCCTGTTTCTAAATTGTGATTCCTTGTTTGGTGATGGTCTATGTTCTGCATGTGTAACTGAGCTGAGGTATTCTGTTTATGTAATTCCTATTTGACATTGCCACAAGTTCTCTTTCCCCAGTAGGTCATATATTGTTATTCTCTGAAATGTATTGGTTTACTGTTTGCAGTGTTGCCTTTTGATAGGTATGGTATGGTGCTTTATGAGTCTTGGTAGTGCTGTTAGGATACGGCGGGTTTGCTATGGGTTCTAAATGGGCAGTGTTTGTAGTAGTTCCTAATGTGCCCTGGCGGTTGGCACTGGATTATAGTAATGTAGAAATCTTTTAGTCTTTCTTTATCCATACACTCATGAAGAGGCATGTTTACTAAAAGTTAAGCCAAAACCTTCTACGGGGGATAAACAAGTATGTGCATGAGCTGGCGTTTTTTAGTTTTCTAGTTTCATTGGCAAAGCACACATGGTGTCGGTTCCGTGAGTTTACAATCAAATTTCCTTTTTTCCCTGGCAGCCTCCTGTGCTATGAAAGTATGATTTTAGACAATGGAATATCACAAGCAGGTTGCTCCAATGTCCCAAACACGAGTTCCTAAAGTAGCTACTTTGTTCATTTCAGCTTGACCTGTTAAAGTTTCTCCTTTCAGGAGCTGTCGGCTTGAATATGCTTTTCATTCCTCTATATTAGAATATTATGGTTTTTTGATTAGGTAAATTTACATTATTTGCACATATCCATTGGCCCGATACAGTACCATTTTGTCCTGGGCAATAGAAAGTTTCTTGAGCAGTCGATCACTATATGTCATTCTCAATTTCAATTTAACATTAGGTGACAAAATATGGATGCTATATTAAGAATATTAAGGTGTAGTACCCATCGCACGAGAATTTTATTAATTATTTTTTCAAAATATAATTTTGAATTAATGTTTGCTCTTAGTAAACCTATTCCCTTTAGTCAGTGAGATATTTGTCCTCCACCTAAGGTTTTTCGCTCCTGCTGCTTTCTTTCCTTTTATGCTCCATTAAGTTGGTCCCTACTATTTTATGATCTATGGTCATGATATTTATGGTGAATGTTAGTTGTAAGTTCTACCTATTTAATTGTTGATTATTCATTTTAGTTATACAAGCACAATTTCCTACAAAAGACCATAACTTGCTGGGTCTTCACTGCCCAATACAGAGGTATTTATTATATAATACAATTGCTGTCACATCCCTGTTTTATTTGGTGTTTATTTGTTTTTATCTGTTTTTATTTTTTTAGTTGTACGTTTACATTATTGATTTGTTGGCAACAATTTGTTTTTAATTATTTATAATTAAGGTATTCATACTTTTTATCCTTCTTATCTGTTGCACATTATATTTACTATTTATTATTTTTTAACTATTTATGATATTTATGTTATTAATGTATACATACATGGTTTATGTATTACAATTTAGTCATCTGTTCCTATCACATTGTATTATTTTAATCATGTATTCATAATTAGTATTTATGTTTTTTATGTTTTAGTACCTTACCTGATCAACCCCTGACAAAGGTTTACGAAACACGGCCTGTGTCGGGTTGGTAATAGATAGACCACTTAGGCCAAGGCATTAAAGAGGTGTACAAAAATATACAAGGACTGCATAGAGGCAAGAGAAGAGCACCATTTTCATATAGGACAGGGAGAGAGAGAGAGAAGGAAAGAAAAGCATAGGTCAGGAAAAAGGAAGAGGAGGGAGACAAAAGGAGATGCCACTAGAGGACACCAGAACTATGCAGGGATAAAATGGCAATATGGGTGTCAAGGAGGGGGAACCCAGGAGGGAAATGCTAACTGGAAAAGATGGGTTTTCAGGGCAGCCTGAAACCTAGTAAATGATGGTTCAGAGCAGAGGGTAAGGGAGAGAGAATTCTACAGGGCAGGCCCTAAAAAGAAAAATGCAGAGCCCCATGTGTGTTCCAAATGTGCTTGGGATACAGATGGGAGAACCAGGTGATGGGGTGTGTATGGAACATAGTTGATGGTGTGGAGTATGAAAATGAAGTAGATCGGCCAGATACTGAAGAGTGGAAGTGTGAATGAACAAACAAGGATTTTATACTGAATTCGTAAAGGGACAGATAACCAATGGAGACAAGCTAGCAGTGGGGAGATGTGATTAGACTGAGAGGAGTGAGTGAGTATACCAGCAGCAATATTTTGGAGAAGATGGAATCTATGAAGGAGGTACTGCGGGAGGCCAGCTAGGTGAAATTACAGTAGTCCATTCTGGAAATCACAAGGGAAAGAAGGAGTGTATTCAGAAAGGCTTGGGTGAGAAAAGGATGGATTGCGCGGATTTGACAAAGATGGAAGAATGACCGACGAACAACAGACAAAATGTGTTCTGCAAAGGAAAGGGAGGAATCAAGGGTGACCCCAAGGTAACGGAAAGAGGAAACTAGGGGGATAGGAGTCAAGGAAATGATGGGGCCAGGGAGGGGGAGGGGACTCCAAAGGTAAACTACATGGCAGTGGATTTAGAGGGGTTCAAATGCAAGAAATTGGAAACCATCCAAGAATAGATATGGGCCAGGCAAGAATTAAGTGGTGAGAGATCTGGGGAAGAGGAAGTGGTGCGGTGGAGGAGAATAATAAGTATATGCATATAAGTATATGCAGAGATACCAGACTGTTGGATGAGCAGAGAGAGGGGGGCCAGAAAGACATTAAAGAGGAAAGAGGACAGAACAGAGCCCTGAGGGACACCACAGGGCAGGGGCACAGGAGGAGAGGGAAAAAGCCAAAGAGTATGGGAGGAAAGACGGCACTTGAGCCTGGGCTGATGGGAAGAGGAAAGAGTTGGAGGTAATGAGGAGGGCAACTGTAAAGAGAAAAGGATACAGAAGTGGTCTGGCCAGGGGAGTGAGAGAATTGAAATCATCAATGGGGCGAGAGGGGAGGTGGAGGGAGCAATAAGAAGATCCAGGATCTGGCCAGCCACATGAGTAGGGGAGCAAATATGCTGGCAGAGGGAGACATCCTCGAGAAGGGAAGCAACGGTCCTATCCCGAGGCCTGACTGGGGGGCTGAGATAGAGATTAAAATCACCCAGAAAGAAAGCCTGAGGATAGGAGAGGGTGATTTCGAAAATGGTGAGCTAAACATCATCCCACCTGTGGGATGGGAGAGAGGGAGGAACATATTAGAGGAGAAAATGGAGCAGCATGAAAGAATCCAACTGGAGGAAAAGAGACTCACGGAAGTGTAAAGCTGGGGAAGGTGAAGCTCACAAAGGTGAAGAGAGGAGCGGTGGAGGACAGCCATGCCTTCTCCAGACCATCCAATCCTGGGGGCAGAGAGACCTGAGAAATCTGGAGGCAAACACTGTGCAAGAAGTGGGTCCTCTCCCTCATGGAGCCAGGTCTCGGTTATGAACAGAATATCTAAGGAGTTCTGGAGAATCATGTTATGTATTAGGACCATTTTGGAGTGAATAGAGCAGCAATTTAGGAGGGCAAGATTAAGAGAAGGGTGAGAGAATGTCAATGACTGGGAAGATGTCAGGGGGGCAGGGGTATGACGATACACCAGGGCATCTGGGGATCTGGCCACCTGAGGTGAAGCAACGTTGCCTGTAGAGCCAGGGCACCACCACCAATGAACTGGTATAGAAGCCATTAAGGAATAACCGAGGAATAGAAGCAGGAAAGGGCCCAGTAAGACAAGGGAAAGCAGCATAGACTTCGTGAGACTAACCACAATGGCGCAGCAGTGTGAAGCCGCAGGAATGAAACCAGGAGCAGAACTAGCGTACCAATTGAATACATGACCAGATACGCCCCGGGGTGCACTCCTTCGGCGCACACCCGCAGTGCGGGAGGTGATCCACGTCTCTTATCTGGAGGGGAGCAATCAGGAGGAACAGGTGAGCAGTGATGTCACTTTGGGACCTGGTGGAGTGTGGGAAATGGAGTCCAAAGGTGCAGTGGATACCTGGAGGCAGGAGAGAGGGGAGATTGTCACAGAGGTACAATATCAGAAAATAACAGGTAGCAGGCAATAGATAGCAGAGGCAGCAGCAGTAGTAGCAGGAGAGACAGTAGTGATGATGTTCAGTGACACTACCAGGAGAACCCTTATCCAGATAAACGGCCATAGTTATCCAGATAGCGCTTTTAAATACTGACCCCCATAGTTCTTGTAATCTTAGTTTATTTCTTCTTACTTTATACTAATATTTATATGGCAGTCATGTTAAGTATTATAAGAAACAGCTGCTGAAGGCTTTAGTAGACATACCCCTAATAGATTCTAAAAGAGAAAAAGGAATGTTGGCCTTCCAGTTTCACAGATATTGGTTATTATTATCTTTTGTTATTAATGATAGCAATATGATTTTGATTTACTTAGATATGCTTAAGTTCTGTGTTAACTGGATTTGGTACAAAAAATATTTTCAAGCTACCCTACTTTAACCCCTATTTTTTCTTTTGTTAGTGGTATAAAAACATATATGGTTTTTTGAGTGAGGGAAGGAGGGGGATATAGAAGAGTAGATGCTAACTGATGTGATGGGGAGGGGTGGGGGCATAGCCAGAACCCAACTTTTGAGGGGACTGAAGGTTAGCATTGGGGGGGGGGGCCCTGGTTTAGCATGTGGGGGCACTAGATATTCCAGGTCCCCCCACCCCCAGAGCACTAACCTTTCTCCACGGCGTTGCAGGAGCTCTCAGTCCTTCCTTCCCCAATTTGCAGCTGTGATGTGCATATTAAAATGGGACATGTGTGCCATGTCAGCAAATTAGGGGAAACGAATGGAAGGGCTTAACATTGTAACAGTATATGATGGCAGATAAAGACCAGTATGGTCCATCTAGTCTGCCCAGCAAGGCAGCAAGAGTAGGTGCACTTGCCACTCCATGCAGGTCACCCCTCCCAATGCCTTTGTTTAGGGGTGTGCCCACCTCTCCATGTAGGTCACTCCTATTTGTTCAGATATAAGAGATAGTCATGCTTATTTTTTTTATATTTTATTTATGATAATTCTTGAATACACTATACATGAAAGAAATAGTATAAAGTATTATAACAATCCAAGAAAGTATTAAATCCACATAAATCCCATGTTCAATTCCTTGTTCTTTGTAAACTCAATGTTGTTTGTATACATTGCAGTATGCTTGTTCGATGTACACCGCGCTGATTTTAATAGCGCGGTATAGAAGAAATGTTAAATAAATAAATAAATAAAAAGAAACACATCAAGGAAGAGGAGCCAGCCAATAGTAATCATGAAAATGACCAAGGAAAATAGGCGTATACACAACTCCATAACAGGGAGCAAATTTAAATATCCATACCCCCCACTAAGTCCCAACTACTTCCTTTTCTTTCAAAAAATTTAACAATGATGATACATCAGTATATACAAATGTTTGTCCCCCTAACGATATAATACAACGACATGGAAACTTCAAAAAGAAAGCTTTCAAACCCAGAAACTGCTTACGCCGAATCTGGGTAGTATGGCCAACATCCGGAAAAACCTGGAGTTTATAACCACAAAAGAGAGCCTCTCTACATTTAAAGTAAGCTCTCAATACACGCAATTTAGTAGACTCAGAACCAAACTGCACCACTAGAGTGCTACGTTTAGAAATGACATCTGCTGAATCCTCCAGGAAAGCTGTAAGGTTCTGACCAACTGACCCAGCCGAGGGAACAGAAACCCCTCCAGCCGGCGGTAAAGGAACAGAACCACCAGACAGGTAATACATATGGTTAATATAAAAAATCCCATCTAAGTGCAGTACTTTGGCAAAATACTTTTCAAGCAAAATTTTCTGATAGAAGGTGAGTTATAGGAAAATTAAGGAAACGTAAGTTTTGGGTTCTAAACTGATTCTCCAGCACTTCTAATCGATAGGAAAGTGTTAAGGAATCTCAAATTAAAGCAGCATAGACAAACACCCAGACTTCACAGCACCGATGTATGCTCCTTACGTGCGCCAAAGGGGCACAAAAGGGGCGTGTCCTGCCCCTTGGCTCACGCCCCTTAGACCACGCCACGCAGCCCGTGTTGGTACTGCTGGGTTTTGTAGAGCAGATGGGAGGGTCCTCCAGCCCTGGGAACATCCTCCAAGATGCCTGCTAGCTGTTCCATGCCTCCAGACAGCCTGCTTCACTGCTCTGCTAGAATGACAACCGTAGCAGCTGCCACGTACAACGGCTTGCTCTCCCGTTATGCTTATTTTGATTTTATCCTGTTGCTGTAAAGGGATCCACTGTGTCTGTCCCATACCATTTTGAAATCTGCCACTGTATTTGCTCCCACTACTTCCATTGGGAGAGCATTCCAAGCATCCACCACCCTTTCAGTGAAAAAGTATTTCCTGACATTGCCTTTCAGTTTACCCCCATGTTATGCCCTCTAGTCTTACAGCTTCCCCGTCTTTGGAAGAGGTTTGTACAATTGTCGATTAATACTCTTTAAATATTTAAAGGTCTGAATCATATCTCCCCTGTCCCTCCTCCCCTCCAGAGTGTACATATTGATATGAAAGTGGAAGATCCTGTGCCCCTCCAAGCCCACCTTTGGCTACACCCCTGATTTAAATATGATAAATGATCATGGGCTGTCCTGACGAAAGATGTGTCATCCCTGTAAACTGAATTCTTTCATCTTCCAGCAATACTAAACAAACCGATCAGAGGTTTACTAGCTCTTATTTACATTATAAAGAAATTAAGCCTTTTTAAGCTTCAGATGTTAAGACATATGACAAAGCAGACAATTTATATGGTGCAAGACGTAAGGTTTTAGTTTGTTTTTTCATGTCATTTAACTGGCACTGAGACTGCTATTTTTATTTCAACAGATCTAAGGGCCAGAAAACAGCTGTATTTTCTTTTACAGGGATTTAATAGGCAGGCTTTGTATGTTATGTAGCTGCTGTACCCAGTGACCACTTAAAATCTAGTGTTCCCTTTTTTTGGCATGCCAGAATTCCTTTGCTGATCAACAGACCAGCGTGCTGACAAAATCAACAACAACAAATCAGTGACCTGCCCCTCTCCCCAACCTACTCTAACTTGGCACACCAGAGGTTTATTGCATCTGCCCCCCCTGTTTCTCCTTTCTTTGTGTCTTGGCTGGAGTCCAGTCAATGAGAAAATAAATATGTGAGGAAAGAACACTGTGGAATGTTAACTGCACTAGCGCCTTTCTCACCTTTTATCACCAGCCAAGATTCAGTGAGGCTGATATAAATTCACCATGCCTTCTGCTAAAAAGCATAAAAGAACAGCATTCTTTCTTTAAGAACCAAACTGTAAAAGATTATTTTCTTTTCACTCAATTCTGCTTAAGCCTGTGGAAAGCATTAGCTCAACAATCTGATATATGAGTTTAGTGATTTATTGTATTACTATCTTCAATTTTCAGTTCTCAGATATAGATTTACTGAAACATAAATCTTGATGGGTTTTGTTTGAAGAAGTATTTATTAGATCCTTTTCTGCTATAGGCTGTGTCCATTTAGTAATATCTTGCAAAAGAATGATTCCCTTACAGGCCGATGCAGAAACCCTGCGCTACAGCCCAGTGCTTAAAGCTCTAGTGCAGGGTTTCATAGTGCAAGTTTAACGCTTACTGTTTATGCTGGGATGCAATATGCAAATTACCCAGTGTGCAGAAAGCGTTAAACTGCCTAACACATGCGCACGGAGGTCAACTCAAGTTTGGCATGCTGTCCAGGACAAACAGGTCATCTGAGGTGAAGTACCTAGAGCAGAAGCACCCATATGCAGTCCTGGTGGGCCACACACCAGTCAGGTTCCATGCTGACACTCATACAAATGCCTGTGCTGTATATCTATGCACCACCCCCATGGCATGTAGATGTAGCCCATGCATATTCATGAGGGATAGCAGGAAAACCCGAACAGTGTGATGCAAACCTGGACTGGAGTTGGGAATCTGTGCCGTAAAGCAGCAGCCATCAAGGGCAGACACACCCACACCCACAGGCCCCATTGGCCAATGTCTCCTGGAAAGGCAGAACATTGGACCGTGCATGCAGCACCCAAAACGAGCACTTGCATAACTTACCAATGTCACCCTACACCTGAGGTATACGGTACACAGCTCGGAGACGTTTGCTAGGAGCACAGGCAGGCAGTTATCCATACGTTACGTACATACTGCTAGTTGACCCCATCCAAACAATCTGTTAGGTGTTTGTGGGGCATGCTCCAGGCCTGGCCTCTGACGGTGCTTACCACCCTGGGGAGTGACCACCAGCTGTAATGCGTACCATATCCATGCCTTGCCGTGCTCAGGACCGGTTTGGTGGGCAAGGCTACTTACCCCCTCAATCGTAGCACCATGATGGCAGAGGTGTGGAAGTGTGTGTCTGTCTATACAGTGGGTGTTGGCTGCAAGCCCCTTCAACAGCCCGCACTGCCAGCACTGTTGCCAGTATTGGCCAGTCAATGTGCATAATGAGGTGCAAGGTACCATGGGTATAGCCAGGGCAGGGTGGCGTGGCCAGGATGCATCTGCACTGGGCATAGGGCCCTGGCAGGGACATTGGCTGGGATATTGTAGTGTCCGGCCACCACCTACACAGACAGGGTGGCCAAAGCATGTCCTTCTGGGGGATCACGCTCACCCTGACTGTGCAGTGACCACAGCATGGCTAGGCCCCCCCATAGTGCTGTATAGTAGTTCTCTCATGTGATAGATATGGGTTTCTCTTTGGGGCCCAGTCACTGATCTATCTGCTTGCTGTGTATGCAGACAGCCCAGTTCTGGGTGCATGCATCTCCATTGGGAACATGCACTATGGACTAACCAGCAGACTGTTTGTAGCTGGTAAATGTCTTGCTATAATGGCTTGCAGGGTGCAGTGGCTGTTGGCTTGCTGCAGGGGAATATCTGGTGGTGGAGTGCAGCTTACCATACCCTGGGCTTATGTCTGTCTGCTATTGTGTTATGGCTGTGTATGGAGCTGCCTGCCTTGGGGGGGTGGTGGTGTTCCTCAGCAGGACTGGGGTTGATGTTGCCCTCTACTGCCACCTTTGCAGGGAGGTAGAGTGTGGATCCCTTGATGGGGACCATGTTTGCCACTGGGGGGGGTGGTGCCTGATGGCGGCAGACAGGGATATCCATGGTGTTTGTGCAGAAACTAGCTATCTTACACATTAACACTGCTTTGGAACGCCCGCTTGGCCTCCATCAGCCATGGCAGGTGTTGTTGACCTGGTCCTGGCCACCTCATTGCACACTCAGGGTGAGCACAGTACCCGCACGATGTAACGGTGTGTGGCTACTCTGTGCCAGTAAAACACCCGGTCAGTGCCCCCTACTAGGCCAAGGTGCTGTGTGGGTGCACCCGGTCACTTCCCCCAACAGGGCCGAGGTGCTGTGGGGGTGCATTCCCCATCTTGTGTCCATCTGCGGACAGCTAATTTGCATGTGCAGTGCATCATGGGTACGGGTGGCCTAACCCTATCCTGTTGACACCAGCAGACTGTCTGTGAGGTGACGTGTAGGCTATCTGCAGCCAGCCAGGGGCCTGCTTACAGCTATGGAGCTGTAGCGCAATGGTTACATCACTGCCTGTGCAACCAGAGGTCATGGGTTCAAACCCACAGTGGGGCCCTTTGGTAGGGCTGTTCACAGCTTTATTTTTATTTACTGTACATATGTCTATGCCGGCAAGACCACCCTCAGCTTACTATACCCATTAGGTGCCTCTGAGGGTGCTTCATAGGGCGCCCTGTAGGCCACCTTATGGTTGCCATCCCTATAGGGTGCACTATACATTATCCTGTGTCGCAACATACATGCTGCCCTATAGGGGTCATTCAAGGGTGCCTTGGCGAACAGTGCACTGTAACATGTGCCTTATGGGCCGCCGTATGTTAACATGCTGGGAGAGTGCGTTTGCTAGTAGTGATAACAAAATAACATTATACAGCCTCCTACAGCACTCCACAACATAATACATACTGCCTCAGCAGGCATTTTTCACTGGGCATTGTGAGGAGTTGAACCCCTGATCCCTGCACCATTGGTCAGTGTTTTAACCATTGTGCTGTGGCTCTGTTCCTGTGCTTGTGCATCAGCGCGCCGCCTTGTGCCTATCAGCGCGTCGCCTTCTGCCGCCCAAGGGGACCAGTGCGCCGCCTTCTGCTGCCCAAAAATAACTGTGCGCCGCCTTATGCCACCCAAAAAGCACTGTGCCATAGGTCAGTGTCTTCACCGTTGTACCACGGCTCTGTTGTTTTGTATACTCAGCAGCGCACCACTTTGCCTTTCCACGTGCTAATGTCGACCTCCGCACATTAGCGCGACGCACACACGTCCGGTTGCTTACTACTGTTTTTTTTCTATTTTCTGCCTGAACCGCCCACTCCTTATATGGCACAGGCACATTAGCACGGCCCCGCACGTTAGGAATGTTTAGTAAACATGCCCCTAAGTCACTCAAATGTCAGTTCTGAGTCAATATCTGTGCTGGATCACAGGGGGTGGAGTCAGTGACCTTAAGTATAGCACTCATTGATCAGCTTCAGATTGATGACAGCATTGGATAGAGTGGATGGAGTCAGTAACATCAATTGATTTTAAATTATTCTAATCTCCAGGAACAAGTAGGAATGAGTCTTCACATATGGGTACGTCGGTACCGATGGAGTCTGCACGGGAACGCTTCCCAGCGTCCAATCAGAAAGCCTTTGGAAGCATCCCACCACGCCTGCATGCTGCCTTCCCGCCTTCCCAACTGCCTCTCCTCAGTTTTCATTTTTCCACGGAGCTGGCAGGACGTCCTCCTGTCACCGCAGAAAATTCTTCTTTTATTTTTCTTGTGGTCGCGGCTGCCTTCCCCGACGCTACCGGTACCGTCGGTGTTTCTTTTTTCTTTTCTTGTAAACTTTTTTTCCTTTTTAAGGAATAATTTTCCTCCTTAGTGTCTCACGGTTTCTCAGGCCTTCTAGGCCTTTCCATTTTCCTCCATGGGAACCGCCAGCCACTCTTCCCAAGAAATGTACAAACTGTGGCGGTACAACCTTATTTTTAGACACTCACAATTGGTGTCTAACTTGCTTGGGTCCTGACCATTTTCCTCCGGAGCCCTCGGGCAATAGTATTGTGAGAAGAAGTTCTCAACATCGAGTTCCCCTCGACACGCGGTCCCCATCCAACTTCAGGGCACCGACCATATCTTCTTCTACACAGGATCAGGTAACCCAAATACAGTCTGTTAAGACTAGCCAGTCCTCGAGCGGCAGTTCTCATGCACAGCATAGAGATGCCTACGGCCTTGTCCTCAAGAATCCACTGGCTTCAAAACCCCGGTGGGAGTCTTCAGCCTCCAAAGCCTGTGTGGGGTTTCAGGTTGTTCCTGAGGTTCACCCCTCACAGAACATACCTGAGCCATGCCCGGTGGTGGCATCCGCTTCGAGCGGTACCGATACCCTGGCATTGGCAATGGTGTCGAATGAAACATTCCTCACCAAGGATCATCGTCTGGCATCTTCGGTACCTTCGGGGCCGGTGGATACGCTCCAGACCGACCTTTCAGTATCGGTACCGGCACCGATACTAGTACCGACGTCGGTACCCTCCAGACGTGCATCGATAGACTCGCTTCCTTTGATGCCGAGTCTGGAATCGATCTCCAGTCTGGAGGACTGGGTACCGACTCGCCTTGGTACCGACACCCGTTGGTACCGAAGGCTCGGTTCTGATCATTTGGATCCACAACCAGGGGCGGCCCAAGGGGGGTGCGGGGCCATGTGCGGAGACTCGGTGCGGGGCCTCATTTGCATAAGTGGCCTTATTTGCATAAATATTTGCATAATGTTACCATACACTAACTTTTAGTAAACATGTCTCTTAATGAGTGTATGGATAAAGAAAGACTAAAAGATTTCTACATTACTATAATCCAGTGCCAACCGCCAGGCACATTAGGAACTACTACAAACGCTGCCCATTTAGAACCCATAGCAAACCCGCTGTATCCTGACAGCATTACCAGGACTCACAAAGCACCAGACCCTACCTATCAAAAGGAAACACTGCAAATATTAAACCAGTACATTTCAGAGAATACTGGGGAAAGAGAACAAGTGGCAATGTCAAATAGGAATTACATAAACAGAATACCTCAGCTCAGTTACACATGCAGAACATAGACCATCACCAAACAAGGAATCGCAATTTAGAAACAGGAAGGCAATAATTAAACTGGGAACCCCAAAAGCCAAACTTGGAATGTACAACAACACTGTAGAAATAAAACTATAAATCAATTTCCTCTTGTACCAAACAAAGCGCAGACGTTAATGATGCACATTTCCCAGAGCTTTCATATTCCAGTTAATAAATTCAAAATAAAGAGATATATTTCTACCTTTTGTGCATTTTTTTTCAGTTGCAATTGCTCCAGCCACTTTCTTCTGGTTTCTTCATGTTTTCTGCTAACTCTCCATCGTCTGCTGTCCATTTGTCCTTTCTTCTCTCTTCTAGTTTTCTTTCCATCCTCTCTCTACATCTGCTTTAACATACTAATCTTTATCCTTTTGCTCTTTCCTCATTCTTATTTCATCCACACAAATTTTACCCCTCCATCCTCAATCCCCACTTACTCTCCCAATACCCGGCCAATTGTAGATTTTTCATCCCTCCCACACAAAATATTTTTCCCCTCTCCATTTTACTCTCCCAGCCCCATCCCATTCTAATCCTCCCCCAACATCAGCTCCCTTCTAGTTCCAGTCTCACCCAGCATCCATTCCCTTCTAGTCCCTGCATCAGCCCATTTCCAGTCCTAGCCCCCCATCAACCCATTTCTAGTCCTAGCTCCCCCATCCATCCATTTTCAGTCTGAGTCCCTTCATCAGCTCATTTCCAATCCTAGCCCCCCATCAGCCCATTTCTAGTCATTTCCTAGCCCCACCATCAGCCCATGTCAAATCCTAGCTCCCCTCCACTCAGCCCAATTCCAGTCCAAGCCCCCCCACGAGCCTACTTCCAGTTCTAGACCCTCCATGAGTCCATTTCAATTCAAGCCCCCCCCACAGCCCATTTCCAATCTTAGCTCCCCCCAACAGCCCAGTTCCAGTCCTATCCTAGCTGCTCCATCAGCCCATTTTCAGTTCTAGCTCCCTTCCCTCACAGCCCATTTCCATTCCAAGCTCCCTCCCCATCAGCTATTTGCAGTTCAAGCCTCCCCGTCCACTCAGTCCATTTCCAGTCATAGCAATCCCCCAACCCCTTACCAGTCCTAGCCCCCCATCAACCCATTTTCAGTTTAAGCCCCCCCTATAACCCATTACCAGTCCTAACCCCCCATCAGCCCACTTCCAGTCTTAACCCCATCAGCCCATTTCCAGTCAGCCCCCCATAGCCCATTGCCAGTCCTAACCCCCCCCCCCATCAGCCCACAGCCCATTACTAGTCCTAACCACATCAGCCCACCTCAAGTCCTAACTCCTCCCCATCAGCCCTTTTCCTGTACTAGCGCCCCCATAGCCCATTAGCAGTCCTAACCCCCCCCATAGCCCATTAGCAATCCTAACCCCCATCACCCTATTTCCAGACAGCCCCCATCAGCCCACAGCCCAGTACCAGTCTTAACCCCCCCCAGCCCATTTCCATTCCTAACCCCCCATCACCCAATTTCCTGTATGCCTCATTCCACCCCCCGCCCTTTACCTGTCTTAACCCCCCCAGCCCATTTCCAGTCCTAACCCCCCCATCACCCCATTTCCAGACAGCCTCCATCAGCCCCAGCCCATTACCAGTCTTAACCCCCCCAGCCCATTACCAGTCTTAACCTCCCCATGCCCATTTACAGTCAGCCTCCATCAGCCCCAGCCCATTATCAGTCTTAAACCCCCCTAGCCCATTTCCAGTCCTAACCCCCCCCAGCCCATTTCCAGTCCTAACCCCCCCTCACCCCATTTCCAGTCAGCCTCCATAAGCCCGAGTCATTTAGCTGTCTTTACCCCCCCCTGCCGATTTACAGTCCTAACCCCCCCCCAGCCCATTTCCAGTCAGCCTCCATCAGCCCCAGCCCATTAGCAGTCTTAACCCCCCCAAGCCCATTTCCAGTCCTTAACCCCCCTCCAGCCCATTTCCCGTCCTAACCCCCCCCATGCACATTTCCAGTCCTAACCCCCCCACCTTGCACATTTCCAGTCCTAACCCGCCTCCATCAGCCCCCCCCCCTTCCCTTCCCTTCCGGCAAATTTAAAAAAAAAAAAAAAACCTGGCTCTAGCTGCTGCCGCGTCCGTCGCAGCAGCGGCAGAATGGCGTGTCCCGCGGGGCCCCCTCTCCTCGTCGAGCCCTCTGCAAGGGCTTTCAGATTCGCGAAGGGAGAGTGCTCCCTCGCGTCTCTGTAAAGCCCGCAGGGGCTAATGGGAAATTTCCCATCAGCCCCTCGCGTCTAAAGGGGCAGATGGGAAATTTCCCATTAGCCCCTGCGGGCTTTACAGAGACGCGAGGGAGCACTCTCCCTTCGCGAATCTGAAAGCCCTTGCAGAGGGCTCGACGAGGAGAAGGGGCCCCGCGGGACACGCCATTCTGCCGCTGCTGCGACGGACGCGGCAGCAGCCAGAGACAGGGGTTTTTTTAAAATGTAATTTAAAAAAAAAGCAGAATGTTCTTTGCGCGGGGCCCCCTGAAACGCGGGGCCTTGTGCAAAAAACATTCTTGCTCAATGGACGGGCCGGCCCTGTCCACAACTCTCGGTTCCTCCGATACCATTAGAGTTGCCACCGGCTGGCCTTCATCCACCGGTATCAGATACGGTACCGAAGTTGGTACCGATATCCACATTACCATTGCTGTCGGTGCCTTCCATGCTTCTCTCGTCAGGCTCGTTTCCCTCGATACCGAGTTTGGAATCGATCCCTAGCATGGACGATGTGCTACCGACTGTCACTGGTCCTGACCTGCAGTACCAGCGACCATCCTCTAAGGATCCCATACTGCACCATTCAGGATCTTCTATTCCTATATACTTGGATAGATCCCTCGGTGCAAACGCTAGTTCTTCATCAGATCTAGCCTATCCAAAGGAAGTTCCCTCTGGGGATCCTTCTTTTCAGGCTTTCCTCCTGGATATGGCAAAATCACTTGCCATTCCTATTCCTGAATAAAGAAAGGGGTCTATCTCTATGGATGATTACTATGACGTAACTCAAATGAACTTCATCCAATAATACGGACGTGCTTTAAGAGCTGCGTTTGAGAAGAAGAGAAAGAAATTGAAAGAAAATATAAACAGAAAGAAAATTTGAAAAAAATAGAAAACGTTTTGTGTGCTGTGAAGTATCCCACAGATGAACGAGCTAAGTATTTTTTATGCTACTAGCAGTGAATGAACAGATTGAGAAGTATTTTATTATAGAACAAGTTACATCAATCCTAAAATTTGGGTAGCACTTATGGCAGTGGATACTACACAGTTTTCAATCAACTTCAGCCGTTGATGTTAAACCAGCACATGTCTGGGAAAATATTGAATCCCAGTACTCTTTAGTGCTAATGGTTGTTTTCTGAGGCTGACGTTGTAGGAAAACTGAACTAGTAGGAATTATTGGATGAAGTTCATTTGAGTTACATTCCTATTCCTGGACAGGATCCTACACAAAGGAATACAGAATCCCTCTCTATTCCTTGCAAAGCAAAGGAGAACATAATGCTTCCTTTGCATCATTCCTTGCAGGATCTCCTTCTACGAATGTGGGAAGCTCCTTTAAAGGTACCCCCACCTTCCAGAGCAACTGATCTTCTATATCAGGTACTCCCCTCTCCAGGATTTCAAAAGACTCAACTTCCTCATCATTCCATTGTGGTAGAATCAGCAATGAGGTGGGTGAAGAGTACTAAAAAGCACTCTTCTTATCCGCCAGGTCGTGAGTCTAAGACACTAGATGCCTTTGGACGTCAAACCTTCCAGGCATCCATGCTTTCAGCAAGAATTCTCTCATATATTTTTTATATGGGTCTATCTCTTGAGGAGGTCACAAAGAAATTACATCTTTTGACTCCTTTTCTTCAAGAGCTCAAGAGTGCAGACTATTCCTCACTGGTTAGTCATGCTCAAAATATCTCTAGGTTTCTTACTCGTGCTTCCCTAGACTCCTTTGAGTCTGTTAGCAGGACTTCTGCTATAGCTATAGGAGCACGACGTAAAGCCTGGCTCCAAGCTTCAGACTTGGACAAATGGGCACAAGTTAGACTGGGAAATACTCCTTGCACTGGAGAAAATCTCTTTAACAGGAGTCTTTACTCCAGGTTGCTCAGTTAACAACTGACTGTCCTGTTTCTAGAGGCTGTCCTACGCCTTCTGCTTTCCCAGTAGGTAGGAAATGTCCTACCATACTTTCTTCTCCTAGGGGGAGAAGGTTTTATCCATCATCTGCCCATCACACAGATGTTCCCAAACAGGGGAAACATCGCCCTGGTCTGAAGAATCCACAACCTCAACAAGGTCAACAAACCCAGCAGTCGCAGGGTTTCAAATAGATCATTGTCCCTCTTGGTTGGTGGTTAGCGTGGCAGTCTGCTTCTTTTCACTTGAAGTATCTGCACTAATTTTTATCCTAACCTTCCTAGATATCTCTTCATGAGACATCTTTTCTCTAACTCTAAGGGGTATGTTTACTAAACTGCGTTAGTGCAATTCGAGTTAGGAGCTGCGGTAGTGAAAGAAACCCCAAATAAGGACATGGGCGGTACATCGTTACCACTACCGCGCGTTAGAAAAATTAACGAGCGTTACCGGGCGCCGTGCCGCGTTACTGCGCGTTAATCGTAAGAAGACGTACAGACACAAAGCACTGAAACAGAGCTGTAGCACAATGGTTACGGTACTGACCTCTGTTACAGGCAGCATGGGTTCGAGCCCCCAGTGTGCCTAACGCAAAAGGCTGTCTCAGGCATCATCCTGTACATTACAGAAGGAAAGAGGAGGCATGTTTTTCGTTACGCTGAGTACTGGTGTCAGAAAAACACCCTCGGAGTGTGCCTAGCCACGTGCATTGGTACGTGCGTAGCTGCGCGCGTACATTCGTGCATGGGTACGTGTTTGTTTACGTGCGTGGGTACGTGTGTTTTTACCAGTGTGGGCATCTTATATTACAGACTGTGTAGGGTGTCCTGCACCTATGCATTATGCTAACAGATGTACTTGTGATGTCATATGGTTTTAGCAGAGCCTGTGAGCAGGTGCTGGTGTTTCACAGGGTTGGATTGGGCCAGTCACACCCATGATGCACTGCACATGCAAATCAGCTGTCCACAGATACACACCATGGGGAATGCACCCCCACAGCACCTCGGCCTGGTAGGGGGTACCAACCGTGTGTTGTACTGGCACAGAGTAGCTACACACCGTCACATTGTGCGGGTACTGTGCTCACTCTGAGGGTGCAGTGAGGCGCCCAGCACTAGGTCCACAGCACCGTCCATGGCTGAAAGAGACCATGGCGCAGGTCCAAAGCAGTGTTACTGTGTGAGATAGGTAGTTTCTGCAGGAACACCTTGGACATCTCTGTCTGTTTCAGTCAGGTATAGCCCCAATGCACCACCACACCCCTCCCCAAGAGCTGAGGATGGCAAACAGGGTCTCCTATCAAGAGATCCAGTCTACCTCCCTGCAACGGTGGCAGTAGAGGGGAACATGAACCCTAGTCCTGCTGGGGAACAGACACCCCACAGGGCAGTCAATGCAGCTCTGTACACAGCCATAACACAATAGCAGACAGACATTAGGCCTGGATATGGTATACTGCACCCCACCACTATCTGATATTCCCCTGGTGCAAGCCACTCCATCACAACACCTACCAGCTGCAAACAGTCTGCTAGTGCCCAGTGGAGATGCCTGCACCCAGAACTGGGATGTCAGCATACACAGCAAGCAGATGCATCAGTGACTGGGCCCCAAAAGGAAACCCATATTTATCACATGAGAGAAATACTAGATAGCAATATGGGAGTGCCTAGCCATGCTGTGGTCACTGCACAGTCAGGGTGAGAGTGATCTCTCAGCAGGATATACTGAGGTCACCCTGTCTGTGTAGGTGGTGGCCAGGCACTACAATGTGCCTGTCACTGCCCTATGCCCTGTGCAGATGCACCCTGGCCAGGCCACCCTGTCCGGCCTATACCCATGGTACCTTGCTCCTCATTATGCACATTGGCAGCCCAATACTGGCAACAGTGCTGGCAGTGTGGGCTGTTGAAGGTGTTTGCAGCCACCACACACTGGATAGACAGACAGACACCCCCACACCTATGCCAGCATTGTGCTACTATAGAGGTGGTCAGCAGCCATACCCACCACACCAGTCCTGGGCATAGTACAGGCATGGATATGGTACACAAGACTGCTGGGGGGTCACTCCCCAGGGTGGTGAACACTGTCAGAGACCAGACCTGCAGCACACACCGCAGACATCAGAATGATTGTTATGGTGGAGCTCAATGAGCAAAATGTGCTTAACGTAGGAATTGATATCTGCCAGTTATCAGAGGAGACGTTTGATAGCTGTGTACCATATACCCAGGTGTAGGGTGGCATTGATAAGGTATGCAACTGCTAGTATTGGCAGATACAGGCAGGGCCCAATGTCTTGCCTCTCCAGCTGGCATTGGCCAATGGGGCCTGTGGGTGTGTGTGTGGCCCTGTTGGCTGCTGCTTTACGGCAGAGTTCCCCAACTCCAGTCCTGGTATTCCAAACACTGTTCGGGTTTTCATGCTGTCCCTCATAAATATGCATGAGCTACATTTATTTATTTATTTTATTTATTTAACAATCACTTATATACCGCATCTTCAATACATCAGTTGCGGTTCACAATAAACAACAATCAACAAAGCAGAGTTTGTTTTACATATAACATCATATAACCAAAAGACAATAAAACTTGAAAACAATTGTTAAAGTTAACTAGCACAGAACAGTGCAAAACTATATACATTATATACAGACATCTGCATACCATGGGGGTGGTGCATAGCTATGCAGCACAGGCATCTTTATTAGAGGCAGCATGACACCGGAATGGTGTGGGGCCCTCCAGGACTGCATTTGCGGGACTCTGCTTTAGGTAATGTGCCTGTTTCTGGTGTCTGTGTTTGGTGTGGTAAAATATAGGCCTTGCGTATGTTCTCTGCACTAAAGGAGTGTCTTTACTATCACTGTTTAGTGGTGGGTAAAACTATGGGGACTGGGTTGGCAGGAGCCCCAGCTGGGATTTGAACCTGTGACCCTTTGGTCTTACAGGCACTGGCTGTGTCTGTTGCACCACACTGTGGCCACAGAGACAGTGTAGTCCCTGGAGTTAGTTAAACCGGCCTGACGAGTCAGAAACCCTGCTCTGCAACAGGTTTACTGTGGCCTCATTTACCTTGTATGCAGACAAAGGTGCACATAAACCTCAGAAAAGACCTCACAAAAGGGGCACACACCCATAACCAAGCTGGGCAACAATGATATCATTGGGAAACATTACACCACACGCCCAGGACAGCTCCATTACAATGTAATGCTCTTTGAAAGGGTCTGCGGAGCGTAGACCCTTCCACACATCATTTCCTTTTATTTTGGTGCTTTCCAGGGAGTGTTGTTCCTTGTTGCCCATTGCTATCACTGTTGCCCAGCTGACTTCTGCTTTTTAAAATGTTTCTTGTGGTCATTTCTAACGTTTTATGTGAAATTTTGTTCTGTTCACATGTATCACACTGCTCACGTTTTGTGGGTTTCCCCGGTTTTTCTGTACATTGCTGACGGAAATGGTTTCTCTTCCCTTTAAATGCTTTTAACGACAGGTTTTCATTCGCGTTGGAATTGAGCTCTGAAATACAGCGCGTTAGTATGAGGGGAGCCTCTCCCCGCCCACTCTCCGCCCATTGACCCCTTCTCTCCGCCCACTCTCCACCTTCCGCGCTGTTTTAACGCGCCGCGGAGGTTTACGATCGTTAACTGCGGTTAACGCGCGTAAGGTACGTTTACCGATCGTTCGCACGTCAGTACGCGCTTTTGGACGTTCGAACGATCGGTAAACGTACCTTACGCGCGTTATTCACGATTACCGCACTTTAGTAAACATACCCCTAAGAGTCTTTATGATGCTCATGCCCATACATAACAGATTTTCCTCTTCCTCTTGGAGGAAAGAGAGGTAACAACTATCAATAGACAGTTGTTTCCCTATACTGGCATGTATCATCTCATCTGTCAGAGACTTCCTCCATAGTCGGTCTCTTGCAACTCTGTTTTACCTCCCTCTTACTACAACATTGGTTTGTAAGAGGGGCTCTTTTAAACGGGTAAGCCCCTATGGTCCTCTACCTGTTCTACCGGGGGCTTCTCCCTTCTGGAGTTGTTTCCCCCCCTTGTTACCTTAGGGCAGCTCATCAGACAATAGGAAGTCCTACCATGTCTGTTCTTCCTTTTTCCCAATCAAAAAAATGAAGAGGGAAAACAAATTTTTCCACGCTGCCCTGGTAGTTGCTGCAGATACAGCAATTCCTACTGGTTAAGCCACTGGTTTTGTTCACCACACAACCAGGGCTTTCCCTCCACTAGCAATCCTCCTAGCCTCACTGCTAAGTCCCAAACAGGTTCGTAACCTCGTTTGGGAAACCCTATTATCACAGTCTGGTTGGTTACCTTCTATTCTTTGCCCCCTTGTCTTTGGCAGAATAGCTGGTTGCCTGCTGGCTTTCCACAGCCAGTTTTTTCTTCTAACCAACCTGCAGCATGCTCTCTGCATCTCTACAGAGTAGCTTTGCACTATGGGCCCTTGCTAGAGAGCATTGGTATCTGGCCTAGCAGATAACCCCAGATTGTTAGGAGGGGTTCCCCCAGTCATGTTCCATGTCTGGCAGGTATTCCCTACCCTTACCATCTCATCTTAAATCTCTTTTGAGGCATAAGCCTCAGGCCTTTCATTACGTGAAAACCTCAAGGAGGGCCAATTCCCTGACTTGGCCCATATCTCCTTGAATCTTCTAGTCAGAGATAAACTTCTTCAATGGCAGCTAGAGGATGCCTAATACCCATCTTGCCCTCATAGGTGGCTCACTAGGGTATCTTCCTCCAGGGGCGTCCTCTATCCATTCTCCATACTGAAATTCTGGAGAGATCTGGACTTCCTGTCTGCAGACTGAAGTTATCCTCTGCAATTTTCACATAGGCCATCCTGGTTATTCAAGAGCTCAGATTCTGCAAAGACTTCAGACTTCTTCTTGTCAGGGAAACCTTTCCTCTGACTCTGCCAGTCATAACCAGGAAAAGAGGATTCTCTATGTATCTAAGTAATATTCCCAGCCTCCTTCCTGCAGATCAGGCGCATACAGTCTTAAAATGATTACTGGACTTCATTTAGATTCTTGTAATTATCATTTCATGTATTCACCTCAACCCTGTTGTTGCAATTTATTATCTCATGTATATAGTTCAACCCTGTTGTTGTATTTATTATCTCTGTATATAGTTCAACCCTGTTTGCCAAGTTGTTACTCCTGTTCCTTGTAAAACCAAACAGAATGTTGTATTGGTCGTTTTGTTATATTGTAAACCGCGCTGATACCGAATAGTACGGTATATAAGCAAATGTAATAAATAAATTTAAAAAAAATCTATTCAAGCAGGTATCAACCTTCTTGCTGTCAGAAAAATCTTCCTCTCTCCCTAGGGGGAATGAGGTTCTATGGACATCTCTCCATCCATACACCTGGAGACAAGTGTCTATATGCCTGCATATTCATATAGATATGTATAGATACATATATATACTTATATCTATCTGTGTCTTCTGCCCATACATATCTCTTTATACATGTATGCATCTATACCCTATAGGTGTGTGTGTGTGTGTGTATATATATATATACATACATACATACATATTTATAGATATAATGAGATATATTTTGATAGATCTGTATCCATCTACTTATCTATCTGTCTGTTAGGTTCAGATATCCTTACATTCCTATATGATCCTGACAGATGGGCACTACCCCTTTCAATGCTGTGCCAGCATATTTAGGGGGCTACACTATAACCATTTCCTGTGGTAATTAACAAATTTTTTCCTTACCATAACCTTTTAAGGTTTAGGTACTCCTGAAGCTCTCCATGTCCCTTTTTTCTTTCCTAATTGACCCCATTTAGGAAAGACATTGCGGAGCTTCAGGTACTCTAAAGCTTAACGTTCCTGAGTCTGTCCTTCCTTCTTATCAGATACAAGGGTCTCCATACCCTTTCTCCCCTACATGGACTGATTCCAACCCCAGTCCAGTTGGGTCAGACTCATTTTTTCTCTTGGTCCAGGGTTTGTACTATTTTTGGACCAAAACAGCTTAAGCTTTCTTTAATAGTATCTTCTGCGTCTCCGCTGAAGCTCTACCTCTTATACTACCCCAGTTTTTTTTTCTCCTAGGGTTATTCTCACCCTGAAGGTTTCTGACCTCCACTTGTTTTTTCTACTTTTATTACCTCTACTTCTCAGTGAGGTACCCCTTGAGCACAATCACTGGCTCTTCTAACAGATCCATATCTACCTCAGTGGACTTGTGCAATGCCAACAAGGGAGGCCCAGATCACAATATTATACTACTAAATGCCCTCTATACAGGGTCTTCCCCTTTTGAAGCCCTGTTCTAGCCAGCTGTTCCACAGCTCCTTTTTTGTATTCAACTCCTACCCTTCATCCCCAGGATGCCTGAGGTCCTGAGGAATAGCATGGCTCATTCTAGACTTGCTACATGCTAGGACTCCCTCTGGGCATCTGAGCTTGGGAGTCCCCATATGTGAAGACTCATTCCTGCTTGTTCCTGGAGATAGCACAGTTACTTACCTGTAACAGGTGATCTCTGGGAACAGCAGGAATAAGTCTTCACAACCCACCCACCTCCCCTAGGAGTTGTTTTTTCTCTATCTCTATCTTTCCCTTCCTTGCTCTCTCTCTCTTTGTCTCAGCTTTAAAACTTAACTGAGGAGAGGCAGTTGGGAAGGCGGGAAGGCAGCACGCAGGCGTGGTGGAATGGTTCCAAAGGCTTTCTGATTGGACGCTGGGAAGCGTTCCCACGCAGACTCCATCGGTACCGACGTATCCATATGTGAAGACTTATTCCTGCTGTTCCCAGAGATCACCTGTAACAGATAAGTAACTGTGCTTTGCTTTCTAATGAGAGGGTACCACTCTGAGACATCATTGGCAATTTGGATTTGTGTCTGATCACTTAAATATGACAAAACCACTGCAATATAGTGCCTCCAATACCATATTCTCATAGCCCCAACAGCATAACAAAATGTATCAATGAATCAAAAGCTCCAGAGATATCCAGGAAGATCATCTCAATCGCCCTAGACATTTGAAGCTCACTCAAACAGACTTCCACAATGGAAATTGATAAAGTTACAGTACTGAACCCCTTACAAAATAGAAATTAGCAGTCTTCGAGCAGTTTATTGTCAGAACAAACTGCAATAATTGGAATAGGACTGCCTCTCAATAATTTTAGCAAGGAACATTAAAGTTGAAATGTGGTAGATATTCAGATTAATCTAATCAACTGTCCTCTTAAAAATAGCTCTTTTCAAAGAGGGGAAACCAACCATCATAAAGATAGTAACATAGTAGCATAGTAAATGACGGCAGATAACTAGTCTGCCCAGTACGATGTTAAGAGTAGGTACACCTGCCGCTCTGTGAAGGCCCCCCTTCCCCATGTCTTTGTTTAGGGGTGATCCCACCACTCCATGTAGGACCCCCCCTATTTGTTAAGGAATTAGATGGTTCAGATTATTTTGCTATTTTCTTGTTACTGTAAAGGATCCACTGTGTCTGTCCCATGCCCTTTTGAACTCCGTCACCGTATTTGTCCCCACCACTTCCATTGGGAGTGCATTCCAAGCATCCACCACCCTTTCAGTGAAAAAGTATTTCCTGACATTGCCTTTCAATTTACCACCTTGTAGCTTCATGTTATGCCGTCTAGTTTTGCAGCTTCTCCGTCTTTGGAAGAGGTTTGTTTGTTCATTATTTCTCTTTAAGTATTTAAAGGTCTGAATCGTATCTCCCCTGTCCCTCCTCTCCTCCAAAGTGTACATGTTTAGGTCTTCAAGTCTCTTCTCATAAGGCTTCTGACGCAGGCTCCAAATCATTTTGGTCGCCTTCCTCTGAACAGTTTCCAATCTTTTTACATCCTTTGCAAGATATGGGGGTATGTTTACTAAACCGCGCAAATGTGCGGGGCGCACTTGAGCGTGCGCTAAGGTACCTTAGCGCATGCTAATAGTGCGTTTTTGGTGCCCCGCACATGTGCGCGCCCCCCACACAAGTGCGCTCCGCTCGCACAAGAGCGGGGCGCGCTGATATGCGATAGAGGCGTTGAAAGGCATTTCGAGGGCGGAGGAAGGCTCCCGAGGGGCGGGGGGACAGGGTCAATGGGTGGAGAGTGGGAGGGGAGAGGCTCCCCGCACAGGAGCGTGGCTGAATTTCGGCAAAAAAATATCGCGAGTGAAACCCTCGCGTTAGAGCTGATTTAAAGGGAAGAGAAACCATTTCCATCAGCAATGTACAGCAAAACCGGGGAAACTTGCAAAACGTGAGCAGTGTGATACATGTGCACAGAACAAAATAGCAAATATAAATTGAAAATGACCACAACAAATTCCAAATTATAATCCAGATGGGCAACAGTGATATTAATGGGAAACCATAAAAAACACTCCCAGGAAAGCTCCAAAAAAAGGAAATTATTTTTTTAAGGGTCTGTGCTCCGTAGCCCCTTTCAAAATTCATAGCAATGTATTGGAGCTTTCCTGGGAGTGTGTTTTTATGGTTGCCCATTAATATCACTGTTGCCCAGCTTGGTCATGGTTTTTTGGCCCTTTTTCCGAGGTCATTTTTGAGGCTTATTTGCACTTTTGTCTCCGTACAAGCAGGGGCGGCCCAAGGGGGGGTGCGGGGCCATGTGCGGAGACTCGGTGCGGGGCCTCATTTGCATAAGGGGCCTCATTTGCATACATATTTGCATAATGTTACCATATACTAACTTTTAGTAAACATGCCTCTTAATGAGTGTATGGATAAAGAAAGACTAAAAGATTTCTACATTACTATAATCCAGTGCCAACCACCAGACACATTAGGAACTACTACAAACACTGCCCATTTAGAACCCATACCCTATCCAATACACCCCTGGAAATCAACCCAATGTAAACTAGAAAAACATGATTCCCCTATACTATATCACCAATCCAAACAACTACGAATGTTACCCTGGACTCCACAACCAACTACTATCCCCACACTTAAGTACCAAATTTTTTGTCGGATCGTTCACCGTGAGACGAAACTTTTCATCTCCTGAAGTGAACCCTCCTTTTTACTCAAAATTGAAAACGGCTGTTTCTCAGCCAAGCCGACCAAATCAGCACTTTGCTGTCGTCAGCACAAAACATTTAGTTAAAACTTCAAAAAGAGTCTGTTGGCTCCCAAATGGTCCTCGGGCTACAAAAACCCAAATTCACAGCTCCAAAAGTCCCCCTTAAAACGTAAAGATATTTTAGAGGACTTAGCTGTTACGGAACGGGTCCCCTTCACTCTGTCCGTGATAGTCTCCAAAAGTCATTCCTCTTGCCGCCAAGAATTAAGGGCTCATGAGTTAACCGACAAGGGAACAGCACCGCTCCACCACTCCGCACAACGAGGTTCAAGCGCGACACCAAAGGTGTTTCAAGACATCTGTTCTTCCATCTTCCACAGCTCTTCGTCAGGCAGTATGAACCCCGTAAGAATCACACCGCTTAAATCAGGTGATACAATGACGTCAGAGTTCAAAGGTCCACAGCTCAATAACTTTATTGAGCTCCTAAATGCAACCCCCACCAGTCAATGTCAGCATTCATCCCATTCGGTGCCATCGATTGGAGACGAAAAATCCACTGCTGTTCTTTAAAATGCAAACGGGCCAATCGACCAACCCCCCCCCCCCCCCCCCCCGCAATCCTGGGGCTACCACCTCTAAAACCCTCCATTTGAGATCGTTAAAGTAATGATTCACTTGTTGGCAATATGAAACTCCTGGAGCCCCTTCTTGTCGCTTATCAATGCGTGATCTATGTTCTAATAAACGTTTGCGAACCGGTCTGATAGTGCGGCCCACATACTTGAGACCACAAGGGCACACCAGCATATACACCACAAAATCAGATTTGCAAGTGGAATGTGTTGCTGAACGGTACTTAAACCCTGTGCCCGGATCTTCCCAAACCTCCCCTTGCAAGGCTGAAACACAGAAATCACACGTCCCACAGGCATAGTGTCCCCGTTGTAACCCCAATGGCTCAAAAATAAAGCATCATATGTAATTTGCGAAAGAATTGATGAAGGGCAATTCTTATTTGAAAAGGATCATACCGAGGAGACGGCACATAACCCAAACCGAAATCTAAAACAGGGAAATTAGGGAAATTTCCGGGGCCGCCCCTCCGGTCGTCGGCCTTTGAACCAATACCAGGACGGGTGGAGGGGTCCATTCACCCGCTCACAGACCAGACAACAGTCATCAACCTTTCCGGTAGATCTTTGACCGAGGACCAACAGTCTGTTTTAGATTTGGGTTTGGGTTATGTGCCGTCTCCTCGGTATGATCCTTTTCAAATAAGAATTGCCCTTCATCAATTCTTTTGCAAATTACATATGATGCTTTATTTTTCAGCTATTCCGTCAGGCTCAGCTGATGTTTCTATTTGCAAACCGAAATCTTCTTGGAGGCCCCCTGTTAGCACGGATGCAGCCTTATTAACAATTCAAAACCTAGTGTTGCATGACTTAGGAAAATTGGAGGGCAGCAAGAAGAAATTTAGATCCAATTTGACGGGGCAGCAATTTCAAGCACTTTGTTCATTGAGGAATGAGTCTGGGGTGGTAATTCGGAGGGCGGATAAAGGGGGAGCTATGGTCCTATTACGTCACGAGGATTACCATCATAAAGTCATATCCCATTTGGCTGATCCAAAGTATTATGAGGTGTTGGAGGTTGATCCTACGCGGGAGTTGATGTCTACGATCCGAGCTTTGACTCAAGAAGCATTTGAACGGCACTGGATAACCCATCATGAATTCCAGTTTTTGAACATCACCTCTCCAGTGGTTCCAGTTTTGTATATGGTACCTAAGGAGCATAAATCTTTGTATGACCCCCCGGGGAGGCCAATTTTTTCCTGCCGTGATTCGGTTCTAGAACCCTTATCTCAATTTTGTGACCATTTTTTGCAACCATTGATGAACTCGGCCCGGTCTCATGTAAGGGATTCGTTCCATTTACTGTCTGAGTTGTCGAGATTGACCCTTCCTGAGGGAGTGCTGCTAGTGACCCTCGACGTGGTTTCATTATATACGAACATCCCTCAACAGGGGGCATATGAGGTTTTGGAGCGTATGGATTGGTCTCTGCCCCCTCGTTTACTGAAGTCATTTGTTTTGAAGCTACTTGAATTGGTGCTCTTTAACAACTATTTTTTATATGAACGCCAATTTTATCATCAGATTTACGGTGTGGCAATGGGGGCTACAGTAGCCACTTCTGTAGCGTCGTTATATGTAATGAATTTTGAGGAGCAACATATATACAATTCTCTGTGGTTTCAACAGGTACTCTTATGGAAGAGATTTTTGGACGACATTTTTTTCATTTGGGGGGCATCGGAGGCCTCTTTGCACGATTTTTTGTTATGGTTAAACTCTTTGGACATTAATTTACAGTTTACGGCTCATTTTCATCATCGGCAGATAGAATATCTGGACATTTTATTATATCTTCGTGGGACCCGTTTATGTAGTACTCTGTATCGCAAACCTGTTCAAAAAAATGTTCTATTAAAATATTCCAGCTTTCATCCTCCAGCAATGAGGAAAAGCCTTCCTTTTGGACAGTTCTTACGTATTCGGAGGTTATGCTCGTCACTGGGGGAGTACCGATTGCATGCCAGAGCTTTGAGTCAGCGTTTATGTCACAGGGGGTACCCGGAGGACTTGGTCCGAAAAGCTTTCAAAAGAGCCCTCTATAATCACCCTGAGTGGTGGGGGGCCCATGGGGATTCTCAGCCTGTAACTTCACCTATTGGAAGGCAGAGGGAGGTGGTGATTAGTATATTACCTTATTTACCCACGGTCCCGTCCCTAGTGCATATTTTGAAAAAACATTGGGCTTTGCTGTCTCTTCATACTTGTTTTTGTAAGCCATTGATGATAGCTTATAGATGCTCTCGCACGATAGGGGATTGGGTGATTAGGACCCAGCCCCGGGAATTGGTTGAGCCATTGGGGTTACAACGGGGACACTATGCCTGTGGGACATGTGATTTCTGTGTTTCAGCCTTGCAAGGGGAGGTTTGGGAAGATCCGGGCACAGGGTTTAAGTACCGTTCAGCAACACATTCCACTTGCAAATCTGATTTTGTGGTGTATATGCTGGTGTGCCCTTGTGGTCTCAAGTATGTGGGCCGCACTATCAGACCGGTTCGCAAACGTTTATTAGAACATAGATCACGCATTGATAAGCGACAAGAAGGGGCTCCAGGAGTTTCACATTGCCAACAAGTGAATCATTACTTTAACGATCTCAAATGGAGGGTTTTAGAGGTGGTAGCCCCAGGATTGCGGGGGGGGGGGGGGGTGATCGATTGGCCCGTTTGCATTTTAAAGAACAGCAGTGGATTTTTCGTCTCCAATCGATGGCACCGAATGGGATGAATGCTGACATTGACTGGTGGGGGTTGCATTTAGGAGCTCAATAAAGTTATTGAGCTGTGGACCTTTGAACTCTGACGTCATTGTATCACCTGATTTAAGCGGTGTGATTCTTACGGGGTTCATACTGCCTGACGAAGAGCTGTGGAAGATGGAAGAACAGACGGCTTGAAACACCTTTGGTGTCGCGCTTGAACCTCGTTGTGCGGAGTGGTGGAGCGGTGCTGTTCCCTTGTCGGTTAACTCATGAGCCCTTAATTCTTGGTGGCAAGAGGAGTGACTTTTGGAGACTATCATGGACAGAGTGAAGGGGACCCGTTCCGTAACAGCTAAGTCCTCTAAAATATCTTTACGTTTTAAGGGGGACTTTTGGAGCTGTGAATTTGGGTTTTTGTAGCCCGAGGACCATTTGGGAGCTAACAGACTCTTTTTGAAGTTTTAACTAAAAGTTTTGTGCTGACGACAGCAAAGTGCTGATTTGGTCGGCTTGGCTGAGAAACAGCCGTTTTCAATTTTGAGTAAAAAGGAGGGTTCACTTCAGGAGATGAAAGGTTTTGTCTCACGGTGAACGATCCGACAAAAAATTTGGTACTTAAGTGTGGGGATAGTAGTTGGTTGTGGAGTCCAGGGTAACATTCGTAGTTGTTTGGATTGGTGATATAGTATAGGGGAATCATGTTTTTCTAGTTTACATTTAGAACCCATAGCAAAACCGCCGTATCCTAACAGCACTACCAGGACTCACAAAGCACCATACCCTACCTATCAAAAGGAAACATGCAAATATTAAACCAATACATTTCAGAGAACAACAATACATGACCTACTGGGGAAAGAGAACAAGTGGCAATGTCAAATAGGAATTACATAAACAGAATACCTCTGCTCAGTTACACATGCAGAACATAGACCATCACCAAACAAGGAATCACAATTTAGAAACAGGAAGACAATAATTAAACTGGGAATCCCAAAAGCCAAACTTGGAATGTACAACACTGTAGAAATAAAACTATACATTAATTTGCTCTTGTACTAAACAAAGCGCAGACGTTAATGATGCACATTTACCAGAGCTGACATATTCCAATTAATAAATTCAAAATAAAGAGATATTTTTCTACCTTTTGTGCATTTTTTTCAGCTGCAATTGCCCCAGCCACTTTCTTCTGGTTTCTTTGTGTCTTCTGCTAACTCTCCATCGTCTGCTGTCCATTTGTCCTTTCTTCTCTCTTCTAGTTTTTTTCCATTCTCTCTCTACATCTGCTTTAACATACTAATCTTTCTCCTTTTGCTCTTTCCTCATTCCTATTTCATCCACTCAAATTTTACCCCTCCATCCTCAATCCCCACTTACTCTCCCAATACCCGGCCAATTGTAGATTTTTTTATCCCTCCCACACAAAATATTTTTCCCCTCTCCATTTTACTCTCCCAGCCCCATCCCATTCTAATCCTCCCCCAACATCAGCTCCCTTCTAGTTCCAGCCTCACCCAGCATCCATTCCCTTCTAGTCCCTGCATCAGCCCATTTCCAGTCCTAGCCCCCCATCAGCACATTTCCAGTCCTAGCAACCCCCCAACCCAATACCAGTCCTAGCCCCCCCCATCAACCCACTTCCAGTCCTAACCCCCCATCACCCCATTTTCAGTTTAAGCCCCCCCTATAACCCATTACCAGTCCTAACCCCCCCCATCAGCCCACTGCCAGTCCTAACCCCCATCAACCCATTTCCAGTCAGCCCCCATAGCCCATTGCCAGTCCTAACCCCCCCATCAGCCCACAGCCCATTACCAGTCCTAACCCCATCAGCCCACCTCAAGTCCTAACCCCTCCCCATCAGACCTGTTCCTGTCATAGCCCCCCCACAGCCCATTATCAGTACTAACCCCCCAATAGCCCATTACCCTTCATAACCCCCCATCAGCCCACAGCCCATTACCAGTCCTAGCCCCATCAGACCACCTCCAGTGTTAACCCCCCCATCAGCCCATTTCCAGTCCTAACCCCCCCAACATCCCACAGCCCATTACCAGTCCTCAGCCCATCATCCCACCTCCAGTCTTAACCCCCCCATCAGCCCTTTTCCAGTCCTAGCCCCCCATAGCCCATTACCAGTCCTAACCCCACCCCCCACCTCAAGTCCTAACCCCTCCCCATCAGTCCATTTCCTGTCCTAGCCCCCCATAGCCCATTACTAGTCCTAACCCCCCCAACAGCCCACAGCCCACTACCAGTCCTAACCACATCAGCCCACCTCCAGTCTTAATCCCCCCAGCCCATTTCCAGTCCTAGCAACCCCCCAGCCCATTTCCAGTCTTAGCCCCCCATAGCCCACTCCTAGTCCTAATCCCACCAGCCCATTTCCAGTCCTAATCCCCCATCACCCAATTTTCAGTTTAAGCCCCCCCATACCCTATTACCAGTCCTAACCTCCCCATCAGCCCACTCCCAGTCCTAATCCCACCAGCCCATTTCCAGTCCTAATCCCCCATCACCCAATTTTTAGTTTAAGCCCCCCCATAGCCCATTACCAGTCCTAACCCCCCATCAACCCACTTCCAGTCATAATCCCATCAGCCCATCTACAGACTTTGCTCCCAAATAGCCCATCCCCACTCCTAACCCCCCCAGCCCCCCATCGCCCATCACCACTCCTAACCCCCCCCAGCCCATCACCACTCCTAACCCCCCCCCCCCAGCCCAGCCCAGCCTAGCCTAGGGAAATTTTTTTTTTTAAAAAGCTGTCTGCTGCCACTGCTGGGGCCGCCGCGGCAGAATCGAGTGTGCCGCGGGGCCCCCCTGCCCAGCAGAGCCTGCCCTCCCCTGTATCACCTTTCTCTTTGCAGCTGCAGTCACATGCGCCGGCTTTCAGAGCGCGAAGGAACTAGTTTCCCTTTCGCGGCTCTGTTAAGCCCGCGGGGGCTGATGGGAACTTCCCATCAGCCCCCGAGGGCTTAACAGAGCAGCGAGGGAGAAACTCTCCCCTCGCGCTCTGAAAGCCGGCGCTTGTGACTGCAGCTGTAAAGAGAAAGGTGATACAGGGGAGGGCAGGCTCTTCTGGGCAGGGGGGCCCCGCGGCACACTCGATTCTGCCGCGGCGGCCCCGGCAGTGGCAGCAGACTGCTTTTTTTTTTTTTTTTAATTTTACTTTTAGATCAGAATGTTTTTTGCGCGGGGCCCCCTGAAACGCGGGGCCCTGTGCAAAAAACATTCTAGCTCAATGGACAGGCCAGCCCTGCGTACAAGGTAAATGAGCCCACAGTAAAATTGTGCAGAGCAGGGTTTCTGACTCGTCAGGCCAGGTTTCCTATCTCCAGGGACCACACTGTCTCTGTGGCCACAGTGTGGTGCAACAGACACAGCCAGTGCCTGTAAGACCAGAGGGTCACAGGTTCAAATCCCAGCTGGGGCTCCTGCCAACCCAGTCTCCATAGTTTTACCCACCACTAAACAGTGATAGTAAAGACACTCCTTTATTGCAGAGAACATAAGCATGGTTCAAACACCCATATTTTACCCTACACCGCACACAAACCATAACAATGGGCATTACCTACAGCCGAGTCCCCCAAATTCAGTCCTGGAGTGCCACAACTCAATCAGGTCATATGCTTTTTCCCAGATAAGGACATGTCTGCATGTTGGCGGAGGGTACAGGTGGTGGAGGGGGCAGTGGCTGCAAGCCACAGCAGACAGTGGCCTAGGCGTGTGCAGGCTGGCACCGTCCACCGCAACAGACAGGCTCTGTTGTATGTACAGTCATGGACTCCCCAGGGAAGGCAGCATATCTGTGGCAACACAGTGGTGCAATGCACACAGTGTGTGCAGGAACAGAAGGTCACAGGTTCAAAGGCCAGCTGGGGCTACCACCAATCCTGTCCACATATTTTTCCCACAACTAAACCGTGATAGTAAGGACAAACCTTTATTGCTGAGAACATACGCATGGTTAATACGCCTATATTTTACCACACCAAACACAGACACCATAAACAGCCGCATTACCTAGAGCAGAGTCTCCCAAATGCAGTCCTGGAGGGCCCCACACCATTCAGGTTCCATGCTGCCTCTAATAAAGATGCCTGTGCTGCATATCTATGCACCACCCCCATGGTATGCAGATGTAGCTCATGCATATTTATGAGGGACAGCATGAAAACCCGAACAGTGTTTGGAACACCAGGACTGGAGTTGGGAAACTCTGCCGTAAAGCAGTAGCCAACAGGGCCAGACACACCCACACACACACCCACAGGCCCCATTGGCCAATGCCTCCTGGAGAGGCAGGACATTGGGCCCTGCCTGTATCTCCCAATACTAGCAGTTGCATACCTTAGCAATGCCACCCTACACCTGGGTATATGGTACACAGCTATCAAATGTTTCCCATGATAACTGGCAGATATCAATGCCTACGTTAAGCACATTTTACTCCTTGGGCTCCACCATAACAATCATTCTGATGTCTGCGGTGTGTGCTGCAGGTCTGGTTTCTGACAGTGTTTACCGCCCTGGGGAGTGACCCCCAACAGTATTGCGTACCATATCCATGCCTGTACTGTGCCCAGGACTGGTGTGGTGGGTGTGGCTGCTGAACTCCTCTATCGTAGCACAATGCTGGCATAGGTGTGGGGTGGCTGTCTATCTATCCAGTGTGTGGTGGCTGCAAACACCTTCCACAGCCCACACTGCCAGCAATGTTGCCAGTATTGGGCTGCGAATGTGCATAATGAGGAGCAAGGTACCATGGGTATAGGCCGGACAGGGTGACCTGGCCACGGTGCATCTGCACAGGGCAGAGGGCACTGATGGGACATTTTAGTGCCCGGCCACCACCTACACAGACAGGGTGACCTCAGTATGTCCTGCTGAGAGATCACTCTCACCCTGACTGTGCAGTGACCACAGCATGGCTAGGCACCCCCATAATGCTATATAGTATTTCTCTCATGTGATAGATATGGGTTTCCTTTTGGGGCCCAGTCACTGATTTATCTGCTTGCTGTGTATGCTGACATCCCAGTTCTGGGTGCACGCATCTCCACTGGGAACATGCACTGTGGACTAACTAGCACACTGTTTGCAGCTGGTATGTGTTGTGATGGAGCAGCTTGCGGGGTGCAGTGGCTGATGACTTGCTGCAGGAGAATATCAGATAGTGGTGGGGTGCAGCTCACCATATCCAGGCCTACTGTCTGTCTGCTATTGTGTTATGGATGGGTATAGAGCTGCATTGACTGCCCTGTGGGGTGTCTGTTCCTCAGCAGGACTGGGGATGATGTTCCCCTCTACTGCCACCTTTGTAGGGGGGGGTAGAATGTGGATCTATTGATGGGAGACCCTGTTTGCCACCCTCGGCCCTGGGGGAGGGGGGGTGGTGGTGCATAGCCCACCTAGGGGTCCATAGGGGCTACAACTGACTGAAACAGATATCCAAGGTGTTTCTGCAGAAACTACCTATCTCACTGCTTTGGACCTCCGGCATGGCCTTATTCAGCCATGGAAGGTGCTGTGGACCTGGTGCTGGGCGCCTCACTGCACCCTCAGGGTGAGCACAGTACCCGCACAATGTGACGGTGTGTAGCTACTCTGTGCCAGTAAAACACACGGTCAGTACCCCCTACCAGGCCGAGGTGGTGTGTGGGTGCACATGGTCACTTCCCTCTACCAGGCCGAGGTGCTGTGGGGGTGCATTGCCCATCTTGTGTTAATCTGTGGACAGCTGATTTGCATGTGCAGTGCATCATGGGTATGGGTGGGCTAACCCTATCCTGGTGACCACAGCACTGTCTGTGTGGTGACGTGCATGCTCTCTGCAGCCAGCCAAGGGCTTGCTAGCAGCTATAGAGCGGTAGCCCAATGGTTACTTCACTGCCTCTGAAGCCAGAGGTCATGGGTTCAAACCCACAGTGGGGTTATTTGATAGGGTTGTCCAACGCATTATCTTTTGTTAATGTACATATTTTGATGCCAGCAAAAACACCCTCAGCGTACTGTACCCATAAGGTGCCTCTGAGGGTGCTTTATAGGGCGCCCTATAGGGCACCTTATGGTTCTCGTCCATATTAGGTGCACTATACATTATCATGTGACACAACCTATAGGGTGCCCTATAGGGGACATTTTAGGGTGCTGTGGCGGACAGTGCAATTTATAATGTGCCCTATGGAGTGCCTTATAGGTGCCTTATACGGCACCTTCAATTACGGCATGTGAGGGCGTGTTTGCTGGCAGCAATTAATAACATAAAATTAAAGTGTTGCAGGACAAAATATGTACAATGCAAAGCTGATGCCACAGCCAGCCTTACGTATTAGGCACACTGGGGAGCAAACTCATGACCCCTGTATCAGCAGTCAGTGCCTTAACCATTGTGCTCCACTGCTGCTCCTCCTTGCCTGTCAGCGCACCTACTTATGCTTTTCATTCCTTACACTGCACAGTGCTGCCATAAAAAACAGTACACTGACCTTGCGGTACCTCATACGGCACCCTCTGAAGCGCCCTATAAGCAACATTCTAGGGTGCCTTGGCTGACAGTGCACTTTAAAATGTGCCTTATAGGGTGCCTTATGTTAACACGCTTTGAGAGTGCGTTTGCTAGTAGTGATAATTAAAATATGAATAAAATGCCTCCTAAAGCAATCTTCCCCATAATATGTTCTGTCTCAGCCAGCCTTGTTCATTGGGCACTTTGGGGGATTGAACCCCCGATCCCAGCACCATTGGTCAGTGTCTTAACCATTGTGCTGTGGTTCTGTTCCTGTGATTGCACATCAGCGTGCCGCCTTATGCCGCCCAATATTAAAAAGCCTCCTAAAACATTAGCGCGCCGCCTTATGCTGCCCATCATTTAAATGGCTCCTAAAATAATGCCTCAGCCAGCTGTCTCCATTGGGCACTGTGGGGGATTGAACCCCTGATCCCTGCACCATTGGTAAGTGCCTTAACCATTGTGCTGTGGTTCTGCTTTTTTTCCTGCATATCAGCGCGCCACTTATACCGCCCGGTATTATAATGCCTCCATAAACATCAGCGCGCCGCCTTATGCCGCCCAGTATAATGCCTCAGCCAGCCGTCTTCATTGGGCACTGTGGGGGATTGAACCCCTGATCCCCTGCACCATTGTTCAGCGTCTTAACCATTGTGCTGTGGCTCTGCTCTTTTTCTTGCACTTCAGCGCGCCGCTTATGCCTCCCGCGCAGCTATATCATGCGCTAAGGTGCGGGGCGCACATGGGCGCTGCGCACCTTAGCGCATATGTAAATTCCGGCTTTTCTTTTTCAGGACGGGACGCCTACTCCTTATATGGCACCCGCACACTACCGGGGCCCGCACTTTACCGGGGTTTTAGTAAACATACCCCATGGTCTCCAAAACTGAACACAGTATTCCAAGTGAGGCCTCACCAGTGACTTGTATAGTGGCATAAGTACCTTTTCCTTTCTGCTAGTAATTCTTCTTCGTATGCAGCCCAAGATCCTCCTGGCTTTTGCCACCGCCTTGTCGCACTGTTTTGCCACCTTGAGATCTTCAGAAATAATCACTCCAAGGCTTTCTCCTGATCCGTACATACCAATCTCTCGCCCCCTATCGCGTACATTTCCCTTGGATTTCTGCTACTCAAGTGCATGACTCTGCACTTCTTCGCATTAAATCTTAACTGCCAAGCATTAGACCATTCTTCCAGCTTTTGTAGATCATTCCTCATGTTAACCACTCCCTCGGGGGAGTCCACTCTGTTGCAAATTTTCGTGTCATCTGCAAAAAGACAGACTTTTCCATGCAGTCCTTCAGCAATATCACTCACAAATAAATTGAACAGTACTGGGCCCAGGACCGACCCCTGGGATACGCCGCTAATCACCTAACTTTCACCCGAGTGAGCTCCTTGTACCATCACCTTCTGTCGTCTGTCAGTCAACGAATTTCTGATCCAATTTACCATCTTGGTATCTGTCCCCAAGCTACTGAGTTTATTGATAAGCCTCCTATGAGGAACAGTATCAAAGGCTTTGCTGAAATCCAGGTAGATGACATCCATCGTATGCCCCTGATCTAGTTCCCTGGTCACCCAGTCAAAGAACTCAATCAGATTTGTTTGGCAAGATCATCCTTCGGTAAAACCATGTTGCCTCGGATCTTGCAACCTATTGGCTTTGAGAAAGTTCACAATTCGCTCTTTCAGGAGCACCTCCATTACTTTTCCCGCCACCGAGGTAAGGCTCACAGGCCTGTAGTTTGACACTTCTTCCCTGTCACCACTTTTGTGTAGAAGTACGACATCAGCCATTCTCCAGTCCTGAGGAACCTCTCCTGTTTCCAAGGATCTGTTGAAAACATCCTTTAACGGCCCTGCAAGAACCTCTCTGAGCTCTTTCAGTATCCTGGGATGTATCTCATCCGGTCCCATGGCCTTGTCCACTTTCAGTTTTGCAAGTTGTTCTAACACATCATCTTCTGTGAATGGTGTGGTATCTACTTCATTCCCAGTTTTATATTTGGGAGTCACAGGTGGTCCTTCTCCAGGACTTTCCTTAGTAAAAACAGAGCAGAAGTATTCATTTAGCAATTTCACTTTTTCAATGTCACTTTCCATGAGTGCGTTCCCAGCACTTCTGAGTCCTGCAATTCCACCTCTGATCTTCTTCCTTTCCCCAATATACCTGAAGAAAGTTTTGTCGCCACACTTCACATCTTTAGCCATCTTTTCCTCTGCCTTTGATTTTGCTATCCTTATTTCTCTCTTTGTCTCATTGAGTTTGATCCTGTATTCATTTCTGTGTTCCTCTGTTTGCAAGCTTTTGAATTTTGCGAAAGCTGTGTTTTTTGCCTTTATTTGAGCAGCAACTTCTTTGGAAAACCAAATAGGTTTTCTTCTCCTCTTGTTTTTGTTTACTTTTCTTACATATTTGTCTGTTGCCCCTTTTATTGCCATCTTTAGTTTAGCCCATTGCAATTCCACTTCCCTTATCTCCTTCCACCCTGTCAGCTCCTCCTTTAGGTATTCGGCCATTTTATTGAAGTCAGTGTATTTTTGAAGTTTAGGACCTTGAGCTTGCTATGATTGGCCTGTACCATGGCTTTCATCTCAAACCACACTGTATGATGATCGCTGCTGCTCACAGGGCACCCACGCAGACATTCGACACGCTATCACCGTTGGTGAGCACTAACTCCAGTGTTGAGCTTTCCCTGGTTGGTTCCATCACCACTTGTCTAAGTAATGTATCTTGGAGAGCATCCACAATTTTTTTGCTTCTTTCCAGATTTGCAGGAGTAATCCAATCCACATCAGGTAAAGTCACCCAATATGATCGCTTCTCCCTTTGTGGCTATCTTGGCAATATCTATAATCAATTCATTATCTATCTCTTCAATTTGTGTCGGAGGTCTGTATACTACAGCAGTATGGATGACAGTGCTATCTCCTCTTTCCAACACAATCCAGAGCGCTTCTTCTTTTCCCCATGCCCCCTGCATTTCAGTATCTTTAATATTGCCCTTGACATACAAGGCTACTCCTCCTCCTCTTCCATTTTCTCTGTCTCTTCTGAATAGATTATAGCCAGCTATGGCTATATCCCAATCATGTGAGTCATTTAGCCAAGTTTCTGTAATGGCCACAATGTCCAAATCCATTTCCACCATTAGGGCTTCCAGGTCCAGAACTTTGTTGGCTAAGATTCGAGCATTAGTGCTCATTGCTTTCCAGGATTTAACTGGCTTGTGTGTATTTTGCATTGCTTTTGTTCTGCCCACATCTTCCCGCTTGTTTTTGATGTGTGGTTTAAAAGTGTGGCTGTTTCTGATGTTATTCTGCTTTTGCAGGGGGTGATGTCCAGAGCTTGACTTTCCATATCTGTGTTCACTTTCTGCTCTAAGTACTTCAACAACTTGGTTTGTATTCCTTCTGGCTGAAGAGTCTGGGAGGCACTTGACTATCTTCGCTCCATTGAACTGTGTTCCCAAGTTGGTGCCTCTGATGATGGAATCCCCAAGTATTAGTAGTTTGCTGTTTGGTGAGGTTTTCTTCATATTTGGTCCTCTAGTAGGATATTGGGCATTGTCTGTCTCATTTAAGGGCCCTTTAGTTTCTTTGGATTGGGCATCCTCATTAGCCAAGGCAGAGAAGGCATTATGCAGGGATATCTCATGATGCATAGGATGTCTTTGTGTCACAGGTCACAATCTACCAGAACCCACTGTGATCCATTTATTCCTGGGGTGTTTGATTCTTTGTTGGAGCGGTGGTGGACGTTGTTCAGTTTGTGTCTTAGAAGAGGTGCGTTTCATTGCAGCCAGTTCCTCCCTCAGTTCCACTTCCTTATTAGGCAAGGCAGAGGAGGCATTATGCAGGGATATCTCTTGATGCATAGGATGTCTTTGTGTTACAGGTCGCAATCTACCAGAACCCACTGTGATCCATTTGTCCCTGGGGTGTTTGATTCTTTGTGGGAGCGGTGGTGAACGACGTTCAGTTTGTATCCTGGAAGAGGTGTGCTTCATTGCAGCCAGTTCCTCCCTCAGTAGGGTCACTTCTTTATGCTTGGCAGATAGGTCTTCCCTTCGTAAAGTCAGTTCTTTATGCATGGCAGCTGACCTGAAGCACAGAGGACAAGCTCTCAGGTTCCAAATGATTTGTCTTGGAATGAATGTACCGCAGTTATTGCACTGAAAGCACAACATGCTGAATAAGCAGTCCTAGAAGAAGAAGAAAGGAAGAAGGGGCAGGCCTTAACCCAAGTTAAAAGGATAGATGGCAACGTATGCGATCACTATATAGGCAATGCAGCCCCTGTGGCGAGTGGGGTGAGGGGCAGGATGGGCGGGAACCTAAGTGTCTCTGGCCAGTAGGCTGTTCCTGAACTGGGGCACCCACAGATATCTGCTCCAGGGCTACACAGGAAAGCAGTCAGTCAGTCAGAATATCCCCAAACATAATGTATAGCCACAGTTAAACCTTATATTAGCGATATCCCCAAAAAGAAACACTTAAACTCTATATTGGTAGCTAGAAACCAGCAGAGATAATAAAGAAAATTATAGTCTTAGCTTTTGGCTTTGTGAGCACTCCAGAGCTCATGCAGTCTGCCTTAGACTGGTATTGTGTGTCCAGGTGTGAGATGGTCTACAATCAGCCCCTCCCTGAGAGCAAGCTATTCTCCAAGCAGTGCAACAGATTTAACCCTTTATTATCCGAATACTTAGGTCCCAGTAGTCTGAATATCCCTAAACGTAATGTATAGCCACAGTTAAACCTTATATTAGCGATATCCCCAAAAACAAACGCTTAAACTCTATATTGGTAGCTAGAAACCAGCAGAGATAATAAAGAAAATTATAGTCTTAGCTTTTGGCTTTGTGAGCACTCCAGAGCTCATGCAGTCTGCCTTAGAAGAGAAGCATTTATCACTTTAAAGTAGGCAAGCTTTTAGCCATCTTAACTAATCCAGGAGAACACAGGCCTAACACACATGACAAAGTAGACATACATGTAAGTCAAGCAATAGTTTCTTCTAAGGATGCAACATCAAATGTTGCCCATGGCACAATTTATAGTAGCTTAAAAGTGAACTTCATGACTGTCATAGTATGCGCAAAACTAATCCATTTGGAGGAACTGCCCCGACACAGCCTATTATATTATCCCATCAGGAGTTAGGACTTAAGTGGACTCCAGCACCACCAAAGATAATATTTATTTTATTTTAATAAATGACCAGGACATTACTAGTTATCCTAGCTGAATTATCCTTACTATGTCCAGGCTAAGCAAGATGCCTCCAAGAGTAAGATAATGCCTTATCTATTTTAATTGTACAGAAAGCTTTTTTGGCACCTATCACTGCATCCCCATAATCGACCATAGCTGATAAATATTCATCCTTTATGTCAGCTGTTTTGTACAGTACTTCTGCCAGTGCCTCTCTACCTCACAAAGAACTTGCTTCAAGTTTTTCATCTCATCAGGAGTTAATGGGCACAGCCACAGCCATACCGACTAGATTAATGAAGAAACGCATGTACATTTCTAGTATTCCATAACATAAGTGCATGAATTTAGGCCATGCCTATGCTCCACCCAATCTCTGCAACCATGCACACCCTAAAGGAAAGTATGTTTGATGGGACTTGTGTGCATGGTTGCAGAATGGCTACTGCCCACAGGGCACACATAACTTCCCATTCATGCGCGTAAGTTCTTAAAAATAGGAAAATAGGTGCATGTCTAGTGTGTAAATACCCACTTGCATTATATACAATCAACCCCTAAGACGGTAATTCTATAAACGTCTCTGCAGTTAACATGTGTTGTTACATGAATTTGTAGTGCCTGTTCTATAACGTGATGTATGAACATACTTTGCTTTATAGAATAGGGGTGTAAGTGCTGTGATACCCATGCAAAATCTAGGTGGAGCTCTTACACAAACCCTAGAGGATGTAAATGCCTGCACGTAACAGGGTCTCTCCATTTCAAGCAAGGTAAGAGTGTTTGGCTTTTAATTACTAGCTTTCTGCCTGAGAGCTCCTGAAAGGGTTTTGGTGTACATTTTTGAAACGTTACATTCTTTCTAGGTGCTGTATTTCAAAAGGGGACATATTTGTTTGTGGTGTAGGTTAAAACTCTTCTTTTAGTTTCTCTTTCCCAGCTCTTTGAAGCCACTGACAACTCATCAGGAGTTAGTGGGCCTGATTGTGAAAGATCTGAGGGCAGCTGAGAACTGCATGAAAGTCTTCAGTGTCTTGCAAGTTTAGGTATTCCTAACAGGGTCTCTCTATTTCAAGCAAGTTAAGTGTGTTTGGCTTTTAATTAACAGCTCTCTGCCTGAGAGTTCCTAAAAGGGTTTTGGTGCACATTTTTAAAATGTCACATTCTTTTTAGGTGCTGTATTTCAAACGTGGACATGTTTGTGGTGTAAATTAAAACTCTACTTTTAGTTTCTCTTTCCCAGCTCTTTGAAGCTACTGACACTTCATTAGATTTTAGTTCCCTCCCTTCCCACCCCAGCTCCCACCCACCCTATGTGAGCATTCTTGCTTTATTGGGCAACTCCCCAATTAGCTACACACAGGGACTTAGAACAGCAGTTTTAGAATGCACTTAAAAGAGGTTAACTGCTTTTTCTCTGAAAGGACAGCTGAGAAACAGGCTGGTACTTTGGTAGGTCTCTCTCTTGTACTTCAACAGGTATCAAAACTCCATCAGCTGAACAATGGCCTGGAAAAATCATACTGCCAAAGCTGTTGCCCCCGTCACAGCTTCTGCTTCTATCCAGACAGAAATCCCAATGCCAGTTGAAGGGCCGGTTCCATGTGCAGGATGCCTGCATGCTGAAGCTCTCAGAAAACAAGTGGAGGAGCTTAGAAAAGAGTTGTTGAGGCTGCAGAACATTCAAGACAGTGAGAAATACATTCTTGAGATGCAGGGGCACGCCGGTCCATCACAGGGCCCGATTCTGTATGCCATAGGAACATTTTGCTCCCTTTTTACAGAATCGGGTCTTAATGGGCCCATCCTGTTGAGGGCCGTCTGAACAGTCCAGATGTGCCCCTTTCTGAATCGGGCTCTTTGTTTCTTAATATAAAACAAATGTGGCTTTAGATCTATTATTAAATCATATACAATGAATTTTGAATTAAAAGGTCTGACAATTATCATATAGATAACCAATGATTCAATGACATAAAACTATGGTGGTTACAGTGGAAAGCCAGACAGAAACTAGGTTATTATGTTGGCACTGTCTTGTTGCTTTTGCGAGTGAACAAAATGGAGAATGATGACTTTTCCCGACCATAACAGGAATGGGTATGAAGGCACATATTAGAAAGGCCGTTTAGGAGAAATCTGAGATGTCCATGTCAGAACACCTTATATCCATCCCAAAAGATAAACATGCCTGCTGCGATATAGAGAGGGGCGGGGACATGCAGAATAGGGGGCTATACAAATGTTGCAAACCAACTGATTTCAGAAAAGTGGACATGAGATATAGATGTTTGCATTATTGGCCACAGAAGTGTGCCAGCAACAGTATTTCAGGACATGCATGTGTACATGCTGCCACATACACATTCTGGCCTGCCTTTGTAGACATGGAGACATGCGCCAGCGGCGATGCAGCAGCAGACAGTAAGGCCTTACTGGATACCTACAAGGTTATTTTCAGTTGGCTGAAAGTATTGTGGGAGTGAGGCGACATTCTCCTCTTCCTTGCATTGTTAATATCTGGCAGAAACAAGCACTTTGCCAGTATCTGTTCATGCCCAGAATCAGGTATAGACATGGACTTGTCTGCCATTCCTAACAGGGGCTTTAAAGTTCAAACAATGGTAAGAATTTGAGGGTTTATTTTTTTTTTAAAATTGCTAGCTCTCTGACTGGGAGCTCTTAAAAGGATTTTGGTATATTTTTAAAACAAAGTTACATTCTTTTTGGTGCTTTAGTAGAAATATTTTCTTTAGTGGGGTAGGTTTAAAACTGCTTTGGTAACTTTCTCAGCTCTTGGGAACTGCTGACACCTAATCAGGAGTTAGTGGGCCTGATTAGCTTGTGAATGAACTGAGAACAGCTGAGGCCTGCATAAAAGGCTTCAGAGCCCTGCCCTGTGGAGGCATTCCTAATAGGGGCTATACAGTTCAAACAACAGTAAGAATTTGAGGGTTTATTTTTTTTAATTTCTAGCTCTCTGACTGGGAGCTCTTAAAAGGGTTTTGGTATATTTTTAAAACAAAGTTATATTCTTTTTGGTGCTTGAGTAGAAATATTTTCTTTAGTGGGGTAGGTTTAAAACTCTGCTTTGGTAACTTTCTCAGCTCTTGGGAACTGCTGACATCTAATCAGGTGTTAGTTCCCTCCCTACCCCCCCCCAACTCCCACCCACCTCTAGTGAGCAGTTTTGCTTTATAGGGCACCTCCCCATTTAACAAAACACAGGGACTTGGAACAGCACATTTTGAATGTAATTAAAGAAATTTAACAGCTTTTTCTCTGAAAGGACAGCTAGCAAACTGGCTGGTACTTTGGTAGATCTCTCTCTTTTGCTTTAACAGATACCTAAGCTCCACAAACAGAACAATGGCTGGGGAAAATCATATCGTTAAAGCTGTTGCCCCCATTACAGCTTCTGCCTCTGTCCAGGCAGAAGTCCCAATGCCAGTTGAAGGACCGGTTCCATGTGCAGGGTGCCTGCATGCTGAAGCTCTAAGGAAACATGTGGAAGAACAAGTGGCGAGGCTGAGGAGCATTCAAGACAGTGAGAAGTACATTGATAAGATGCTTCTTGCAGCAACCAACCTCTCCAGCAGAAGAGAAGATGGGTGCTGACAGAATGACGAAGGTTGGACACAAGTCACCAGAGCCTGCAGAATCACCAATCCAACTTCTCCAGCCCTTGAATTGAAGAACCATTATGCAGCCCTGGAAGTGCAGGAGGTGAAAGCATCCCTGGAAACAGAAGAACCAGAGCTCAAGTACCCCAAAGTTGCAGAATCAGTGACCACAAGGAAGCAAAGGGTAGTGGTGGTTGGTGACTCTCTTCGGAGGGGTACTGAGGCATCCATCTGCCAACCAGACTTGATGTGCAGAGAGGTATGCTGTCTGCCTGGTGCCAAAATCCAAGATGTTACGGAGAGTTTGCCGAGACTCATCAAGCGCACTGACTATTACCCAATGCTGCTAATCCATGTTGGAAGAAATGATACTGCCAGGTATCCCTCTGAGCGTATCAAAAGTGACTTCATGGCTCTGGGACAGAGGGTGAAGCAGTTAGGTGCACAGATGGTGTTTATTTATTTATTTAATGTCTCTTTTATTCCGCGCTCTTTAGAATCAGTGCGGTTTACAGGTAAGAAATCTGTGCAGTGCAGGCAGGCCTACACTGGACTTAAAATAAACAGGGGTCTTATACAGGGCTAACAGGGTAACTATGTACACTTTAACTGGCTGTCACAGGCTATGTGGACAGCTCTGTGTTCTCTTCAATCCTCCCTGTTGAGGGTAAAGGCAAAGGCAGAGAGGCTCGCATCCTGGAGATGAACGCATGGCTGCGTGGATGATGTCATCGAGAGCGTTTTGGTTTCCTAGACCATGGGATGCTGTTCTAAGGGTTGCAGAGCAGAGATGGCATCCATCTGTCCAAGAAAGGGCAACGCATCTTCAGTAGTAGACTGACTAATCTACTGAAGAGGGCATTAAACTAGATTCATTGGGGATGGGTGAAGAAAGCCCCCAGGTAAGTGATATATTAAATACCTTTATGGAAATGGGTAACAGTGGTAACATATGGAAAGCATTGTGTATAAATGCCCGTAGCACGGGAAATAAGATCCCTGATGTTGAAGCTTTGGTGGCAGTGGCCAACTTGGATTTAGTGGCAGTTACAGAAACATGGTTCACAGAAAACGATGAATGGGAAGTAACTATACCTGGCTATACTTTATTCATAAAGGACAGGGTAGGAAGAAGGGGAGGAGGAGTGGCACTATATGTAAAAAATACTATTAAAGCTTTGGAATTACAGAGCTTAAAAGGGAGAGAGGAGGCATTGTGGGTTAAACTAGAAAGAGGGAATGAAATATCTATTTGCATTGGCGTGATATACAGACCTCCCTCACAAGAAGAAGAGGTGGACAGAGAGTTAATTGAAGACATACGCAGCATTGCTACGAAAGGGGAAGTGCTACTGATAGGGGATTTCAATATGCCAGATGTTGATTGGCACATTCCTGCTGCAGTATCATCTAGAAGTAAAGAGATCCTAGATTCTCTACAGGGAGAACTATTCAGGCAATTGGTAACAGACCCCACACGTGAAGGGGCTATACTGGACCTGGAGCTTACCAATGGTGAAAGTGTTTCTGAAGTTATAGTGAAAGATCATTTTGCATCCAGTGATCACCAGATGGTGTGGTTCACTATTAGGACTAGGGCTGTTAGTATCCATTCAAAGGTGAGGGTCTTAGACTTTAGGAAGACTAACTTTGCCAAGATGGGCCTATACCTCAGGGAGTCGTTAGCGGGATGGAAACAGCTCGGGGATGTAGAAAAACAGTGGGCAAAACTGAAAGGGGATATTTTAAGGGCAAACAACCTTTTTATTAAAATGATAAATAAAGGTAAAAGGGAAAGGAGACCGCTATGGCTTTCAAAAGAAGTAGCTGAAAAGGTGAAGAAAAAGAGGGAGGCCATGAAATACAGAGAGAGGAAGACAGGCATCTATATTTGGAAAAACTTAGAGAAGCTAGCAAAGTAGTCAGGAAATCAAAGATTCAAAAAGAGGAGGAAATAGCCAATGCATTAAAATGAGGGGATAAGACATTTTTCAGATATGTTAGTGAGAAGAGGAAGGGCAAAAATGGTTTTGTCAGACTCAAGGGTGAAGGGGAGGAATATGTAGAAGCTGATGAGGATAAAGAAGAATTGCTTAACAAATATTTCTGTTCTGTGTTCACAGATGAAGAACCAGGAGCAGGAGCTCAGAAAACACCCACAAACAGGAACAGAAGTGAGGCACATCTTGAACAATTTTCAGAAGACTGTGTTCGTGAGAAACTAGCTGAACTTAAAGTAGACAAAGCGATGGGATCGGATAGGATATACCCTAGAATACTGAGGGAACTTGGGGACAGTCTAGCAGCTCCACTGACTGATGTTTTCAATACCTCGTTGGAGTCGGGGGTGGTGCCAAAGGACTGGAGAGAGGCTTTACACAAAAGCGGAGTAAGGATGTGGTTGAAAACTACAGGCCGGTTAGTTTAACTTTGGTGGTGAGTAAATTATTGGAAACACTGCTGAAAGAGAAAATAGTGAGGTTTCTGGAGTCCAGCAGATTACAGGATCCAAGGCAGCATGGATTCACTAGAGGCTGGTCTTGTCAGACAAATCTGATTGATTTCTTTGACTGGGTGACCAGGGAGTTGGACCGAGGGAAAGCCCTAGATGTGGTGTATTTAGATTTGCACTGACTGATCTTTTCAGTGCCTCTTTGGAGTTGGGAATGGTACCAGAGGACTAGAGAGAGGCACATAGGTCCCTTTACACAAAAGTGGAAGTAAGGATGTCGGTGAAAACTACAGGCTGCTTAGTTTAACCTCTGTGGTGAGTAAATTATTGGAAACGCTAATGAAAGAGATTTGAGGCAGCATGGATTCATCAGAGGCAGGTTTTGTCAGACAAATCTGATCGATTTCTTTGACTGGGTGATCAAGGAGTTGGACAGAGGGAGAACCCTAGATGTGGTGTATTTAGATTTCAGAAAAGCCTTTGACACCGTTACACATAGACGACTTATAAACAAACTGAGCACCCTAGGGATGGACCTTAAAGTTACTGCCTGGGTTAGAAATTGGTTGAGTGGAAGGTGACGAAGGGTACAGGTAAATGGAGCTCACTCTGAGGAGTAGGATGTTACCAGTGGGGTGCCCCAGGGATCTGTCCTTGGTCCGATTCTTTTTAACATCTTTATTAGTGATATAGCGGAAGGGCTGTCGGGTAAGGTTTGCCTCTTTGCGGATGATACCAAATTCTGCAATAGAGTAGACACCCAGGAAGGTATAGATAACATGAGGAGGGATCTAGCTAAGCTTGAAGAATGGTCCAGAATTTGGCAGCTGGGATTTATTTGGGCTGCAGCAATCCAAGGGAGCAATATAGTATAGGGGGTGAAATACTTTTGTCAACTAAAGAAGAGTGGGACCTAGGCGTGGTTGTGTCGGATGATCTTAAAGTAGCTAAACAGGTAGAAAAGGCGACAGCAAAAGCTAGAAGGATGCTTGGGTGCATACGGAGAGGAATGACTAGCAGAAAAAAGGGGGTGATAGTGCCTTTGTATAAGTCTTTGGTGCGACCTCATTTGGAATATAGTGTGCAATTCTGGAGACCGCACCTTCAAAAGGATATAAACAGGATGGAGTCAGTACAGAGGGTGGCTACTAAAATGGTTAGTGGTCTTCATTATAAAGCATATGAGGACAGACTTAAGGATCTTAATATGTACACCTTATGGGAAAGGCGGGATAGAGGTGATATGATTGAGATGTTTAAATACCTCCATTGCAGACGTGTACAGGGGGAGAGCCTCTTTCAATTGAAAGCAAGTTCTGCTATGAGGGAAATGTGATGAGAGTGAAGGGGGATAGATTCAGGAGTGATATGCGGAAATATTTCTTTACGGAAAGGGTAGTGGATACGTGGAATAGTCTCCCAGTGGAAGTGGTAGAGATGAGAACAGTATCTGAATTCAAAGAAGCATGGGACAAACACAGAGAATCTCTAAAGGAAAAAAGGGGACTGTTGTAGTTGTTGATATGGAAGGACAGACTAGATAGGCCATGTGGTCTTTTAATGTCGTCATATTTCTAGGTTTCTATGCCACCAGTTGGAAACATGCAGCCCCATTCTGAAATCAGGCACAAACATGGATCTTTCCCAGACTGCCCTGGACAATCTTCCCTCATGCCTATAAAGGTGAAACTAATGTGCATTATTAGTAAATAGGTACTCACTGACAATAATGGGGCTGCATTAAATAATAGCAATAACGCTTGGCATATTAACACAGGTTGGTAAATCTAGCCCTTACTTTTTTAAAGATGTGTTTCTTATAAGTTTTGTCTAGGCTTCAATGAAACAGGAACTAGCAGAAGCATTTTTCACTCTTTTTTTTTTACTCTTTCCCTTGTTTTGCCACATTTCCAGCCAGCAATCTGACACATGTGAAATTTGAGAAGAGAAATAAGAAAGCAGGGGACACCAGTGGTGGCTGGCCAGCTATGTTTTTCTCAAATTCCAGTTAATTTTAAGTAATGCAGTCTTTTTTTCCTTTACTTTCCAGATGTGGCAACATGCCTAAGTGGGCTCACAGAGCTATGATACTACCCTATTCCAGATGTGGTAAAGAAATCCATACTTGCCATGACATTATATATATGCCTCCATTAGTCTCCTGCTGCCTGCAAACATATATGCTGCTATTACTAGGAGGAACTGTTGCTCCAAGTGTAAAGAAAATTGTTAGGGCAGATTTGAGCCTTGTGTACTTCACAGTGCAAGTTGACACTGCAAACCTTTGCAACCGATGCTGCTTATCAGTGGTCAAGTATTAATCAGGCTCAGAGCAGAGCTGGAAAAATCCCAGGTTCCAGGTAGCCATGGTGCCTTAAAACTGAGCTCTGATGGCCGGGGTTTCATGCTGCCACTGTTATATCTGCTACTGAAAAAAGAAACGCCGGGGTGCATAAACTGCAGAGCACATCTCATGAGACTTGAGAATGCGAGCCTTGCTCTGTAATGTGCGCATCATATAGCTTAAAGCTATTGCGTGCTGCAGTTGATGCAAGGCAAATGCAGCGTTTAGGTTTTTTGGGAGTGGCAAAAGCAATGGGAAACCTACTTTCTGGCTGAGTGGTGCCTGGGAGCTGGGGGAAAAAGGTGACTGATGAGGAGTTTCTTGGAAGTAAAGGGTGACTGGCTAGCCAAGAGGGTGCCTAGGTGGTAGAGAGGGGGTGGCAGAATTGTTAGGGGTTAGAGGTTGATATTCTTGTGGAGGGAGAAGAGAGAAAAACTGAGTGAGGGCAGAGTGCAAGGGGGAACTGGTGGGGACCTGAGGAAGAGCAGGGTGTGGAAAGAGATACTGGTGGGGACCGGGGCCATGGTGATATGCTAAGAAAGCATCATTTACCTGAGGTGCAGCTATTAGAGGTCATCAGCATGCTGCTGACAATATAGAGAGTGAGAAGTGGAGAGAGGCCATTGGTTTCTGCTGGCACTGAGCAGTGGTGCATTAAGGGACTGATTTATTAAGCTTTCTCTTTCCATTGAGACAGAGTGAGAAAATAACCTTAGTAATTCAGGCCCTAAAGGAGCTGTGGTGGATCTTGGGGGGAGGCATTGTGGGAGAGAGGTCTCAACAGCTGGCTCTTATGTCCTAATATTGAGAACATTTAAACTTGCAGCAATCAGACGCTGCATTTATATATCATCTGGATATTGTCACGTGCACCACCTTGGCAGGGTAATAGACCAAGGTAGGTTGGACACAAAAATATATAAGGTTGAGTTTGGCAAGTGTTTCACAGGGCCCAGGGACTTTTAGCCTGGTAGCCTCCTTGTTACCAAATCTCAAAGAACACAAAGGTCAGAGTGGAGGGAAAACAAAGGCATTTATTTCCCCTTCTTGCAAAGGTTCAAACGGTTGGGCAATAACATCAACACAAGTGTCCTTACTTCAGGTTAGAAGAAAAAGTAAAACATGAGTTTAAAGCAAAACTGTTATCTTCACAGAGTAGTGTACAAAAACAAACATTTTCTATTCCACAGGTTATGACTTATACGCTAGACAAGGACTCCAGGCTTCCTGTCATGCAGTAATTACAGTCCATTTCTGTATCTGAAAGCTCTTTAGCAAATTCCACTTGCATCGGTTCCAATTCGGAAGCCTCTGAAACTGAGTCAGTAGTTTCTGGCAAATTGTAGTCAGGCTTCTGATATAACTTTTGTATGACCCCCCAATGCTCAGGGTTAAGAGAAGGGCGTCGGTCCTGTGCTCTCCTATACTGAGAACACTCCTCCTTCTGCAAGGATTTTACCTTAGCTTCATGCAAACCTTTCTCATTAAAAAGTCTCTTATTTGATAAACGTTTCTTGTACGTTGTATCATAGGCAGTTCTATATGGACAGTATTCCTCTGCTCCCTGTCCTCCCCATATACCAGCAGTCTGAAACCTGCTTCGAGTACAATAAGGGTTACCTTTTATCTTTGGCTTTTCTACTCCAGGTGAGGGTTGAGGCCTGCCTCGGCTGGGATTCTGACTTGCCTGAGCAATAGGCCTTAGGTTCTCCAGCCGTCATTCAGTTGGTTTCCTACTGCAGTCACAGCAATGCCTTCGCCTCTCTGGACGAAGAGCACTCACTCTTGATGGAGCTGTCTCTCCTTCTGCTCGGTTGCTCCTCTCTTCATGCCACAGCTGCTGCTGCCGCCTTCTGCCAAACTCCTGTCCAAGGGCTACTGCTTCAGCCCTTCCTTTCCCAGAACTGGCCTTCTTCCTGCACCTCTCTTCCTTGAAGAGCACACCTTCTCCTCTCTCCTTATCTCTGAGGAGAACCCTTTCTCCTGGATCTGTCCGTTCTTCCGATTCTGCCTCTTCTGCTGGTCCTGCCTCTCCTAGACTCTCTTTAAGAGGTACTCCTCTCTTCCTTGATTGGAGGCTGGCTGGCATTACCTCACGACCTATGGGGCGTGGTTCCTCAGTCTCTCGGAGGTCTCTCTTGCTCCCTCTATCTGGTTCCTCGAAATATTGCAGCTTATGCCTGACTTTTTCTGTATTTAAAACATTTTCTTCTGTTCCCAGAGGGTCTGCTGTGTGACAATATTCAGTAGCAGTATCTGGATAATGGCTGTTGCTAAATATTTGAATATTGTGGTCTGGCTCCAAATATTCAATACTTCGTTTCATAACATCAGACCAAGTAGGGTGGAAGGGTTGCAATGTTTTTATCCAGTCTGTACAGGGCCAAATGAATAGTGAGGCTGGAAACATCTCCTTCCTTCAACTGTCTATTTACCGACTCCCTTTCAGCTCCATCCGCTTCCTTAGATGAATTGCTGTCACCAATAGCAGATATATCCCTATTCCCAGGATCATGTTTAATCCTCGTGGATTTTAATATTCATGTGGATTTCTCCATGGCTGGTATCAAACAAGAACTTCTGATAGGTTTGAGGGATTTGGGTTTTACACTGCTCTCTACCTCTGTTCACAGTAGATCCAGTTTTTTCAAACATCGATCACACACACACAGTTTCTGTCTGTAGAGCCCAGTCTATGGTCTGATCATTATTTGGTGCATGTCTCTTTCATTGATATGTACAGTATACTCCCAGAAGCCTTATAGTTGCTGGGTTAGACAACTGAAATCCTTGAACAGAGATCTGCTTGCTCAAGAGTGTCTTTGCTTCCTGCATAGCTTTAATTATGTCTCACCAAACGAAAGGTACTATCAGGAGCTCCGCGCTGATGAAAGCATTGGATGCAGGGACAGAGGATACAAGTCTGAAAGAGCTACCCTTGGCACAATCCTGGCCTTCATATCCTAAGAAAACAAGTACATAAGACAGAATGACAATGTCAGCAAGATAGTTCAGAGCATCATTTTGAAATATATAGGCATTTACAGCACAAATATAAGCATAGGATCAGGCAAGTAAAAAAAGAAATGATGTTTCTGACCTAGATAATAGGCAAGATAATTACACACCTCAGTGGTAGCAGGTAGTGAATAAACTCTGCCCCTCTAAATGCATGTTAAGGAGTCTGAATCTGGGCTTCAGTCCAGATCAACTTGCTAGATTTCTGAATGATAGAATTCAACGAATCTAGAACACTATCAGAATGTCTGCTGGACTTCCACATCCAGACCGTGTAGATGCAAATGTATTAATTTATAATAGTCAAGGATCTGCCCAATAGTCAACCTTTTTAGAGCTTGTTATCTAAGTTTGCTCCTACATCAGGTTATGCTTTGGAGAAATTCATTAAGTCAATGACTTCTATATCATCTTCCAATCTGATTCATGCAATGTTTATGAAAGAATCTGTTGTACCTTTCTTTCCCAGTATTGGACATGGTCAGTACCAGCATAGAGCAAAGATTTGTGCCAATTAAGTGGAAAGAATCAGTAATCTAACCCATCCTAAAAACTACCAACCTAGATCCCCTGTTATCCAAGAATTGCAGAACAGTCTAAACCTGGATAGAAGAGATTGGTCTAGCGGACATGGTCCTTAACTGGTTTCATTCCTACTTCCATGACCAGTCTTTTAGGGTTTGCCTGAATGGTCAATACTCTGCAGTATAACCTCAGTCAAGTGGAGTACCAGAAGAGTTGGTGTTGGCTCCAAATTTCTTTAATATCTCCTTGGCGCACCCCTCGTTACTGTTATTTCAAGCATTGGCATGAACCTTTACTCTTATGCTGATGACTTTCAAATTGTTTTGGCCAATAAAAACTGGGGCATTATATTAAAAAAAAACAAGTTGGTGATAGCCTATTAGTTATCTTGGACTGGGTAATCGCTTATCATCCGAAACTGCATAGATCGATGGTAAAGAATAAGTCTCTCCCATTCTACAGATGTTATAATGTATTCAAGTTATTGAGTTGAATGTAAACCACGTTGTTACAATGTAAACAGTTGAGTTCAATGTAAACTACCTTGATTTAAGGAAAAGGTGGTATATAAATACTATTAAATAAATAAATTAAATAAATAACAATTCCAGATTGTGGAGAGTGATATAGCAAACACTTCAAATAAATAAATAAAATAAATAGAGAGGGGTTCTACAGGGTTCTACACATGCTGCTGTTCTTTTTAATATCTATCTTTACCCTCTCTGTAGTAGTTTGTGAGATCTGCATTTTCAATTTTCTGTAAATGATAAGTTGTTTTTCCAGGCTAAAAGGCAATGGCTTAGACCTAAATTTAAATAAAACTGAGTGAATGATTCATACGCATAAGCAGATTTTAAATTTTACTCCTAAGAAATACAGTAACAGTCATTGGCTACAAGTAAAATCAGAGGTAACCTATCTGGGGGATCAAACCCCAAATTGCTAAAATAGTGCATAATTATTTTTACAAACTGCAGCTTCTTTGAAGACTGTGGTACTGCAGACCCTCTGCAGACAGGAGAAAATGCTTTAAGCTTAGAAAAAAGAGGCAGACACCGGCTGCAGCATTACAAGGAGCCATATAGGGGGAGCAAGTGGGACCTCCGGAGGACTGAGGAGCCACGCCCCAGAGCCAGTGATGCAATACCGGCCTGCACCCAATCAGAGGAGGGAAGAGTTCCTCTTAAAAAAAGCCCAGATGACTGGAGAGGAGAGGCTTTCCAAGAGGGAGAGAAGGACCAGGAAATAGGAGTCCTGGGGAAAGGAACAGGCCCAGCAGACTCAGCAGAGCCAGGTGAAGGAGTTTGCCCCGAGTATCCCAGGAGTGGAGAGGACACGCCTTCCAAGAGGGAGAGATACAGAAAGGGAGCTACCCCTGGAAGCAGAAGGACTGTGCTAGAAAGTCCTGGACCTGAGTTTGGCAGAGGCCAGCAACCATTGAAGGACATAACATGGAGTAACCAAGAAGAAGATGAAAGAACTTCTTTAAAAGGTAACATTCTGGGCTCAGACAGAAGGAAGCTTTGGTGTGAATGTGGTTTAACACCAGCAGAAGGCCTCCGGGAGAACCGAAAGCCTACCCTTGTGCAAGTAAGGCCAAACCCCAGTAGGAACTGGCCTCAATCCTTACCTTGCCAGGATAAGCCAAGAAAGAAAGGTAATCACTGTTTTTCTGATTATAATTTCCTGAACGCTGTGACGCAGGAGGAACAGGGAACAGAGGAATGTTGTCCTACTAGAACTGTTTATACTTCAGGATACAAACCTATATCAAATAAGAGACTCTCTAGTAAAAGAGCCGTGTGCAAGAGAGACTGTTCTCAGTCTAGAGGTACACCAAACCAGGGCTTACCTTTGAACACAGAGCATTGGGACATCGTGCAAACGTTGTATAAAAAGCCTGAATGCAAGCTACCAGATATTGATGACCTTGAACCAATGCAGGTGGACATAGCTGACGACCTTTCGGACCCTGAAATGGATTGCAGCTACTGCCAGGCGGAAGGCTTTGACCCTTTAGACAAGGAATAGAGCTGTAGCCTGGGGAATATGTGAATCTTTGTTTTCTCATATTATTACTGTGAAGTTAACAGGTTTAATACAGTTTTTGTTTTCTTTCAACCTGAGATAAGGACAATTTCTGTTGCTGTAAAGATCTGAGCTTTTGAACCTTTTTGCAATCGGGGAAATAAAAGCCTTTATTCTCCCTTCACTCGGACTATTATGTTTCCTTGAGCATTTGGTTACCAGAAGGCTACTAGGACTACAAAGAAAACCTGGGCCCTGTCTTTTAACCAAACTCAGTTACAAATATTTTTGTGTCCACCCTCTCTACTGTGACGCTTCTTTGCCACTAGGGCTGCGTTGGGACAAGACTGAATCCATCTATAGATCATAGGGAGCTTAGGAACATTTTCAGCATTTGATAGTTGCATCTTTAGATTATTGTAATGTGATAAATTTGGATCTCGCTGCCTCTTTTTTTAGATCCTTGCAAATGTGACAGAATTCTGTGGCTAGAACACTGTCTGGACAATTTGATCACCTTTGTTATGTTTTATCTTCACTTCACTGGTTACCAATGGTGTGGCGTATACAATTTTATATTTTGATAATTATATTTAAAGTCATATGTCTTTCTTTGCCCTTGCTGCTTACTCATCGATTTTTTATTTTCCTAGTCATAGATTATACTCTCAAGATCATGCCAATTTGGCTGTTTCCTCTCTAGATTTAACTAGTAAAACAAGTACACATAACAGAATGACGTCTCTGGTTGGCTCAAAACTCTCGAATGCCTTGCCAATTGACTTCAAAATGAAAATGGATTTATTTGTTTTTAGGAAAATAGTGAAGATATTTTGTTTTGGTGACGGCATTTAGTTTATTTTATTTTGTCAGAATTTTTTTGGAGTATTTGATGATGTTTTAATATACTGGTTCTTTTGTTTGTCTGCATTGGGTCTATTATTTCAAATACTGGATGCCACCCAGAACTACTAGAGATGGACAGGTTATAAATATTTTAAATTTAATTAGATTGGTATAAGGTACAGGTTAGTAAATCTAGCTTCACGTTTCCTTTAAAACTGTAAGCGAAAATAGCCTGTACAGTCTCTCTTTTATGCTTACACACCTATTGACTTCTGGTTGAAATTTAGTAGGAGCCAGTGTTGTTTAGAGACTTTTATAGAGCCCATTTGATGATGCAGTTATGCACGACTAGGCTTTAGGAACTTCAGTCTCTGTTATTTAAAATTTGAGATGCATAAACACTTTGATGCAGATTTAGAAATCTCTGCAGACCAGGAGTGAATATCCACCCTACTTGAAGTATCATCCTTGCAGTACTGAAAAAACATACCAGGGGTTAAGCACCATGTCTTTTAGTAAGAGGCCCAAAAACTGTATGCCACCTTATTTCAGTTCTTAGAAGACTAAGCAAAAATAGAAATATAACTGCTATCCAAGACTGCTGAAAATGAAGTGGAGAATTCATAAAATAAGAATTTTTATGTGAAAATATAATGGGTAACAGAAGTATCTTTTAGTTAAAACAGATGAGTCTCTGTTCTCTTTCATGACCTGTACAGATTTTTTATCACTGAATCTATTTTGGTTTCTTTTAAGTGGCAAGTGGTATTTTGGGGTCTATTTTTTCATTAAAGTAGACTGACAAAGTTCATCACTTTCTCCTTGTTGGAATGTACTAGATCAGCACTCCTACATCTCTTATAAAAAGTAACCAAATAAACTAATTTGATCTAAATTAAACAGACCTTCACTCTTTTTGAACATCTACATTAATTCTAATTCTGAAAAATAAAATACTATAACTAGCTTTTCGCTAATACAGCAATTTCAGAGGGAACTGGCTATGCTCAGGGAGGAAATGAATTATAAACATTTTCATTCTTATATCAGGCCACGTAGACTTTTACAGATGGGAAAAGTACTGGCAAGATTCTCTTCCTTATATCCTCATTGGGAAATCCTAAGAGCTGGATGCGCTTGGTACTGACCCCATAGATGTGTCAGCTCTGGTGTTTCAGAACAGGCATGTGTATATACACAAACACATCCTGGACTGTCATTTTGGAAATGGAGACATGCAGCAGTTGACAATAACGACTCAATAGTGACCTGCTAGGTTTTCTGAGTTGGCGAAAACTATTGAGGGAATGAGAGGGCGTTCTCCTCTTCTCTGTACTGCTGTTAGCTGGCTGAAATGAGCACTTTTCCAATGTCTATTCGTGTCCAGGGGCAGGTAGAGACATGGACGTGTTTATCAGCAGATTTAAACATGCGGCGATAATCTATAATCAACTGCACATGTGTATCTTGTTTGGAATGCCCCAGACATGCCTCTGGCATGTCCCTGTGTGATATAAACATGATCATGTTGACTCTTGCAAACGCGGGGCATTCTAAAATGGCTCTTGGGACATGGATGTGATTCGGATGTCTGAATGGTCATTTTCAGATGTCCAAATCATGAATAGGGCTTCTAAAATGACTCTTAATCAACTGGTTTCAAATATGCACTATCGCTGTTAAGGTGTTTGGGGACATGTTTACTGAAATGCACTAATGTTTGCTGTGCTAAGGCACATGCTGAACAATTAGCACTGGATCACTGTAATGGCTACTGTGTGGTAAAGCAGCCAGCATGGTAAAACTCCCACGCTAACTGCTTAGTATGTGATGGGATGGGAACTGGGTGGATTAGGGGTGGAGAGTGGGTGTTGACTACACATTGTGGTTTGCGTGGACATGAAAAGCGAATGCCGTCACTGTTGCCTTTTAGACTGAGTGCTCTAACCGCCAACTCTGTGGGTAGCATTAAGTGCACCTTTGTTAATTGCAATTGCAGTTTTAGCACGGTAAGGTGCTTCTCAATTCGACAACTGCAGGGGAACATGCACCCCAAAGTTAGTGTGGGTCTCTTTCATCTCCTATGCTAATTTTTGACTCTTAACAGATGCTAAGGTGCCAAACATTTGAGTGCTTTAATAAACATGCTTCTTTATTGAAAGCTAGATCCCACTTTAAAAAATGAGACCTGTGGTAAAATAAAGTACAGCCTTAGCTTGTGTTAATGTAGTAGTGCATATTAGTGATGTAGCTGTTAGTCATAATACATTATGAGGGTAATATTATAAATCTTCATGCAGTATCTGCGCATTGCCACACACATATTTGGGGATCAGTTTTATAAAGTCATTTATGTGCATACTTTATGACTAGGGGCATAATAGTGCATCTGAACCTGGTCACGGCAGTTACACCTGCTCAAGCGCAGGCACAACCACACCGACTAGATTAATGAAGAAACACATGTACATTTCTTGTATTCCATAACAACATGCATGAATTTAGGCCATGCCTATGCTCCACCCAATCTCTGCAACCATGTGCACCCTAATGGAAAGTATGTTTGATGAGACTTGTGTGTATGGTTGCTGAATGGCGACTGCCCAAAGGGCACGCATAACTTCCAATTCATGCGCGTAAGTTCTTGAGAATAGGAAATTAGGTGCATGTCTAGCATGTAAATACCCACTTGCATTATACAGAATCAACGCCTAAGACGGCAATTCTATAAACATCTCTGCAGTTAACCTGTGATGTCACATGCATATGTGGGGCCTGTTCTATAAAGTGATGTACAAACATACTTTACTTTATAGAATAGGGGTGTAAGGGCTGAGATACCCGTGCCAAATTTGGTCCCCTTACCCAAACCCTAGACGATGTAAATGCCTGCACGTAACAAGGTCTCTCCATTTCAAGCAAAGTAAGAGTGTTTGACTTTTAATTACTAGCTCTCTGTCTGAGAGCTCCTGAATGGGTTTAGGTGTACATTTTTGAAAAGTTACATTCTTTTTAGGTGCTATATTTCAAAAGGGGACATATTTGTTTGTGGTGTAGTTTAAAACTCTGCTTTTAGTTTCTCTTTCCCAGCTCTTTGAAGCAACTGACACCTTGTCAGAAGTTAGTGGGCCTGATTAGCTTGTGGAAGATCTGAGGGCAGCTGAGGACTGCATAAAAGTCAATTGCCTTGCAAGTTTAGGTATTCCTAACAGGGTCTCTCCATTTCAAGCAAGGTAAGAGTGTTTGGCTTTTAATTACTAGCTCTCTGACTGAGAGCACCTAAAGGGTTTTGGTGCACATTTTTGAAAGTTACATTCTTTTTAAGTGCTGTATTTCAAAAGGGGACATGTTTGTGGTGTAGGTTAAAACTCTGCTTTTAGTTTCTTTTTCCCAGTTTTTTGAAGCCACTGACACTCATCAGGTCCCTTCCTTCCCTCCACGGCTCCCATCCATCCTATGTGAGCATTCTTGCTTTATAGGGTAACTCCCCAATTAGCTACACACAGGGACTTAGAACAGCACTTTTAGAATGTGGTTAACTGCTTTTTCTCTGAAAGGACAGCTGAGAAGCAGGCTAGTACTTTGGTAGGTCTATCTCTTTTACTTCAACAGATACCAAAACTCCACCAGCTGAACAACGGCAGGGAAAAATCGTACTGCCAAAGCTGCTGCCCCCGTCATATCTTCTGCCTCTGCCCAGACAGAAATCCCAATGCCAGTTGAAGGGCCGGTTCCATGTGCAGGATGACTGCATGCTGAAGCTCTCAGAAAAAAAGTGGCGGAGCTCAGAGAAGAGGTGGTGAGGCTGAGGAACATTCAAGACAAGGAGTACATTGATGAGATGCTTCTTGAAATATCCAAGCTCTCCAACAGAGGTGAAGATGGGAGTCTACAGAATGATGAAGGTTGGACACGAGTCACCAGGGCCTGCAGAATTGTCAATCCAACTCCTCCAGCCCTTGAAATGAAGAACCATTATACAGCCCTGGAAGTGTAGGAGATTAAAGCATCCCAGGAAAGAGAAGAACCAGAGCTCGAGCATCCCAAAGTTGCAGAATCAGTGACCATAAAGAAGCGAAAGGTAGTGGTGTTTGGTGACTCTCTTTTGAGGGGCACTGAGGTGTCCATCTGCCGACAAGACTTAATGCCCAGAGAGATTTGCTGTCTACCAGAAGAAAGAAAAGTAGGCTATAGACACAAACTAAGACCCTAAGTTTTGATTTTGTATACATAATTCATGGTTTTATCTTTGGCCCCCTCTGGGGTATGGTACATTATAATTGTAATTTTAATTCTGGTCTTTTTTATCACCTTTTTTAACCCCTGACTGATTTACTAATTGTCATATTGGTTTAACTACCCCCTGCTGTTTCGTTTTAATTCCACCTACTTGCCAAGTGTGTATTTAAGAAGGCTCTTAGTTTGTGTCTATAGCCTACTTTTCTTCTTTGAATGTTTGATATTATTTTGTCTGCACCTATTTCAATTATTCGCTTTTTTTCGCGGCCGCATTTGACTCCGCCCATTTTGTGACGTCATCTTGGAGGGCGCGAAAATCGGCGTCTACATAATACTCCTTGTTCTCCTTAGGTTACTTCTCATTATCATCACGCTGTTCTTAGTTTCAGCACATTGTTGTGATTCCAGGCATAATTTCTACACGATCAGCACAGGATTAATCATCGGTAAATGTAAGATTATGTTCTATTGGATTGTTTTTTTCCTTTATATCTCTTCATATCTTTCACACTGTTTACGGTTCTAGTGGTTTGATCAGTCCACTCTGCCCCCTCCAATGGTTACTTATGAAAAGACTCTTTTTAAATTTACAGTCTATTTTCTTTCTTGTATGATTTGATATTTACGATATATGTTTTCTGCATCTTTTTTCATTCACTTGGTATTTTGCACAGCTGTATTTGACTCTGCCCAATTCCGTTATGTCATCTTGAAAGGCGCGAAAAATGGCGTCTACATAAACTGCTTGTTCTTCCTAGTTTTCTTTTCACTGGCATCACGCCGTTCTTAGACTTAGCACATTGTTGTCATTTTGGTATTTCTATACGGTCTGTACAGGTCTACTCATCGATAAATGTAAGGCTATGCTCATTTGGTTGCATGCTTTTTTTCTCCACACTGTCACTGTTTTAGCGGTTTGATCAGATCAATAGGATCCTAACACTTTTCTTACATTTATACAATTTTCACTTCCAGCACTCTTCAATAATTTTCATTTAATGTCTTAGCCGGTCCATATTTTTGCATCAAACATTCTTGAGATTACCTAGTTGTTCTCCCCCCCTTTTTTTTTTCTCTGTACATGTTTGTCCTTAATTTACACTCATATACATTCACCTGCTCCTGGGTTGAAGATTACATAAGCACACCTTATTCCCATCACTATTCATCCCTGAACAGAGATATGCAATACATGTGATCACCTTTATTCCACTGACGTTTAAATTTCTTCCTCAGCATAAGTTCTGTTGATAGTTCTCTGCACCTATCCACCATATGACCTCCTAGCTCTTTTTTATCATTTAATAGCTCCTTCTACACATGTTTTTGTTTATAGTTCTCTGCACAAACTTATCATTTGGTCTTTTACCTGTCTATAAGGACCGGAGAATTCTTCAATAGAAATGTTTAACAGCTAGCATCAAGTCACGTGTTTATATATATATATATATATATATATATACATATTTTGACTAACACTCATTTCCTTTTACATGCATCCGTTTGTTTCTTTGTTATGACATTCCTTTTATCAGTATTCATGTATTTTATTAGTCATGTGTTTTATTATTATATTTATAATTGTATAGTTTGTATATTGTTTAATATTTGATCATCATTTATTGTTCTTATGTGAAATTATATATTCTATGTTTTATGTTTTTTTAGCTTGTTCTTTCATATTATTAGCTATTGTATAATAGTCCGATCAAACTGTTTTAATGAGACACCTCACCTGACACAGCACTGGTAGGTTTTGATTTATATATATGAGCTTATCGATTGGACCACCTTTTATTTAATACAGTTTACACTCTTGGTGTAGTTTTAATGTGACTTTTGTCTCACTCTACCCCTCCGTTTCTATATCTAGGTTATGTATGTATGATTGTTAGTTATTTTCATCATCTTATTTTCACATGTACACTGATAACTGCTCCTCATTAGGTCACACAGGCCTCAACGTTTGGATAAATTGGTCTGTCTCTTGTCTCGGCCCTTCTTATTCTTATTCTTCTTATTATTTTTATAAGTTATCTGAATGTACCTCATTATTTATTTATTATTTTTTATCTCCTTATTTTTTACTATGTGTATTATTTATTAAGATACGGTGTTTTATATTGTTTTGTTTTAACATTGTTTGTTCATTTATGTTAGCTGTATGTCCCCCGAGGAAGGCGTTTGCCAAAACGCGTAGGGACTATCATCAATAAAGCAGTCTGTTACCAACCTACGTCTCTTGCTCTGTTTGTTCCTTGTTTGTTCTGCAAGAGCGACGCTCCTCCCCTTGTTACCTTAAGTCCAACTCTGTCAGGGTTCACCTCAGTGCCCTCTCAGCGCACCACTCGCCGGTGGATGGGAGGCCTCTTTCCAACCACCCTTTGGTGGCTCGTTTTCTCAGAGGCCTCCTCCTGCTTAAGCCTCCTTTACGTCCACCAGCCCCTGAGTGGGATCTGAATGTGGGCTTACAGCGGCTTACTTGTCCGCCATTTGAACCTATGGCTACCTGCCCTCTCCGTTTTCTCTCCTGGAAAACCTTGTTTCTGGTAGCTCTTACCTCTGCTAGGCGAGTGAGTGAACTTCAGGCCCTAGTGTCTGATCCCCCTTACACTAGGTTCTACAGGAATAGGGTAGTCTTACGACTCACCCGAAGTTTCTTCCTAAGGTTGTCTCCCCTTTTCACCTCAATCAGGAGGTGGTTCTTCCAACCTTCTTTCCCAGGTCGCATGCCAACCGAGCTGAGATGGTCCTGCATACCCTGGACTGTAGGAGGGCGTTATCCTTCTACCTCGACCGTACGTGGGAGCACCAGAGGGCTGTTCAGCTCTTCATTTCTTTTGACCCCAATAAGTTGGGGCTACCTGTCTCCAAGTGTACTTTGTCCATATGGGTCACTGACTGTATCGCCTGGGCTTATGGGGCAGCCGGCCTCTCGTTGGAGGGTCGAGTCATGGCTCATTGTGTCAGGGCGAAGGCTGCGTCAGTGGCTCATCTCCGCTCTGTTCCGTTGGCAGACATCTGCCGGGCCGCTACTTGGTCTTCAAGCCAGACTTTTGCGGCCCATTACTGCCTTGAGAGGGAGTCCCGCACGGACAGTGCTTTCGGACAGGCAGTACTCCATAATCTCTTTGGGGTTTAGGCGTGAAGGGGTGGGAGCGCGTGGCAATGCTCACACTCCATCATAAAGGTACCGGGGGGATGAGGGGTTCGGGGCCATTGGGCCACCAGGGTTATTTTTAATTGGGTGAGTGGGTGGGAGGTTCAGGGACACTGGGCCACCAAGCTTAGTTTTAATTGGGTGGGGGGATCAGGGCTACTGGGCCACCAGGGTTATTTTTAATTGGGTGGGTAGGTGGGTGGGAGGATCGGAGCCACTGGGCCACCAGGGTTTTGGTTTCTGTCGGGGGTCGTTGTCAGGGGCACCGGCCCCCCGACAGTATTTTGATGTCATCGGGAGCTTTCGTCAATGCGTGGATTATCTGAGGGGAAGTCTAACACTTCCCTTCAGATGATCCAGACATTGAAAGCCCCTGATGCCATCAAAATACTTTCAGGGGCATTCACAAGATGTTTGTCACCTCAGACCCAGGCATAGAGATATTGGCACTTTGGCTGGTTATTTAATCCTCTACTCGTTTCTCTGGATCGGACGCAGACAATATTAGCATGCCATTTTAATACGCACAGTTCATTTGCCTATAATTTAAATACGCTTGGTATTACTGTGTGCGCTTGCTTTTCCTTTGCTGTTTATGTGAGTATCAATCCCTCTTCTGCATGTTGCCTGTTAGAACTTGTGCTTATAAGTTGCATTTTCTTCGTGCAAAGGGTGTGTTGGTCTTTCTGTATTGGCCCTTTAGATTGTAAGCCCTCCAAGGGATAGGAAAATACCTACTGTTCCTGAATGTAACACATCTTGAGCTACTCCCGAAACAGCATGAGTTAAATCCCAATTGTCCTCCCTTTCCCTTATTAAGCCAGAGTAAATGTGTTTATAAGGTCACAGTCCATAATGTTATTAAGGTTGACTATGGCTACCTTAGAGGTTCTGATTTCAACTAGACACAGAAACATATAGAATGACAGCAGATAAAGACCATACTGCCTCTTCAATCCTTTCCTTTCCCTCAAAGATCCTCTGTGCTTGTTCCATGCTTTCTTGAATTTAGATACCATCCACATCTTCCCCACTTCTACTGGGAGGCAGTTCCATGCGTCTACCACCTTCTCCATAAATACATATCTCCTTAGAATTCTCCTGGGTCTGACCCCTTACACCTTCATCTTATGACTTTTATTACAGAGCTTCCTTTCAAATGAAAGAGGCCTGCCTCCTATTATACATAGATTTACAGTGTGATTGTGAAGTCCCTCCACAGTGAGCACCGCATTTGAATCAAAGGCAAACCAACCTGCACAAAGAGACAGCAACAACCCCAACCGCCCTACCAACATCCAGCCAGGACCACACATGCCCCCCTTTCCTTTCTTCCTCCTACCTGCACCAGCACCACTCGCCGGGGAAACCTGACTGACGTCTCTCCGAATGCACAAAAACAGAGGGCAGTGTGAAATTGACTGTGTCAAAATGCTCCGAGCTCCAGAGTCCTTCCTGCCACAGTGCACATGCTCCCCTTGAGCACCTTGGGCATTTCCGATTGGCAAAGTCACTGCGGGTCTCAGGGACAATGCGGCAAACCCTCCAGCCAGAACCAGAGTAGCTCAGCCGTGACTGTGTGCAGCTGAGCTGCTCCAGTTCTGGTGGGAAAGTGCAATGGGCAATTCTACATTATCCTAATCAGCCTTACATATCCCTCCCCTCCACATTTAAATCCCACAATGCCACTTTTGCACTGCCTTCTCTCACTAACATATAAAAAAAAATTCTCTCCCCATTTTACTGTATTGGTTATCTTTTATTCCATTGTCATCTTTCCTTTCCAGACTACTTTCCCATCGTCTCTTAGTCTTTCAAATATTGTTGCTTGTCTTCCTCTTTCTGAGATCTCTTGTAGCTTATCAACACTAACATTTTCTGTATTTTTTTAGATTCTTCTTTCAAAAACTACAGCAGCCTCCTTTTCCTTTTAGTCTTATGTACTTCCTTAACAGATAGGCTGGAAGCCCTTCCCTTAGATCCATCTGGCTAACGACTCCTTGAAGTATTTCCCTATCTTGACAAAGATAGTTTTCCTGAAGTCTAGGATCCTTGCTTTTGAATGAACCATCTCTGCCCGTGTCTTAATATTGAACCACAGCATTCGGTGATCACTGTATGCCAGATGATCACCCATAACAACATCAGAAATGCTCTCCCATTTATAATTGCAGGTTCAGTATTACCCTTCTTCCAAGTAGGTTCCATTACCAGATGCCAGAGCAGTTCTCACTGTAGAGAATTCAGGATTTCCTTATTTCTAGATGACACTGCAGCAGGGATGTCTCACTTAATATCCAGAAGCTTAAAATCTTCTATCAATAGCACTTTCCCTTCCATAGAAATATTTTGAATGTCATCAATTAAATCTACATTTCATCTGCTTGCAAAGGGAGTCTAAATATCACACCAATGTAAATGGATGTACCGTCCCTTCTTTCCATTTTAACCAACAATACATCCCCTTTTCCAGGAACAAACAGGAAGTCAGTTCTTACATATGGGTAACATCGGCACTGACGGAGCCCGAGCGGAGCATTTCCCCAACTTTCAAAGAAAGCCTTTGGGAATGCTACCACACATGCGTGGTCCCCTTCCCGTCCAAGGGTGACATCTTGCTCAGTCTCCTTTTTTCCACAGAGCCCAATGAACGTAGTCCTCTACTTCCCCGGAAAAAGCACCAAATCTCTCTCTCTTCCTCCGGTGCTGCACCAGTTTCATTCCCGGTGGGTTCAAGAAATGTGACTGCTGTAGTCAGACTATCTCAGTTACTAACAATCATGACTGCTGCATTTGCTGCCTGGGCCCAGACCATGACAGTTCCGCCTGTGACTGATGCCAAGCCATGACCCCTAAAATGAATAGGAGGCGGTCTGAGATGCAGGGGAAGCTATTTCCAAGATCTGACTCTGCCCCAGCTTCCTCTTCACCAAGCCCCAAAGCCGTCTCTTCGCAAGAGGTCCGGGTGTCCTCAGAGTCCCATGGCAGCAGCGCCTCCTCCAGCAAAGCCCTTGACCCTCCTAAAAAGAAGGTCCCAAAGGAGGTGCCTCCGATGAAACTTAACAAGGTCCCTCGCTGAGACTTGGGCGACTCTGAGCAGCGCCCTCAGAAAGTCTCGAGAGAAGAGTCCTCGGCCGGCAGAGACTGTGACAGGACCCATGGGCCTAGTGCTGGCTTCAGACCCAAGACCCTCGGTGTCCATGCTGGGAGCTGCACAGCCATCGGGCTTCGAGTCCCATATGGCGACCATGGAGCAGAGCCTGTCCTCCATCTTGGCCTTGCAGTGGGCATTGATTTCAGGACCCCTGGCATCATCGGCCCCGACACTGGGCCCCCCAACCTCAGGGGAGCCTCCGGGCATCGAACTTGGCACCAAGCACCACCGGCCTCAGGTAAGTCCTCGGCATCAATCGAGGTCTCGATCACGCTCCTCAGGGATCTGGTCCTGCCCGGCGGGTTTCCGGGAGTCCAACCCCAGGTCCTCCGGGGAATGGCCAGTTCCTCGGAGCTACCTCCGGGGCTGACTCCTCAACGCCCTTAGACTCTGGAAAACTGAGGACAAGGCCTCACCAGAGACCTCCTGACACCAAGACATCCCCTCTGAGCCATCTCCCTTGGAGTCTTGATGCCACTCCCCGCCCAAGGATGTGGCCTTTCACAACTTCATTCGTGACATGGCCCAGGCTCTCTCGATCCAGATGGAGTCAGAGGAGGACCCGCGCAGCAAAGAGCTCAAGATTCTACAACATGAGTTCCCTCCTAAGGAGATCTTGTCTTACTAATCTATTATGTTTTTTTGAAGGTGTGATTAAACAGATAGACAAAGGTGAGTTGGTTGATATAGTGTATCTGGACTTTCAGGAAGCCTTTGACAGGGTCCCTCATCAGAGACTTTTGGCAAAACTAAAAAGTCATGGGATAGGAGATAATGTACCATTGTGGATCAGGAACTGGTTAAAATATATAAAGCAGAGGGTAGGGCTAAATGGAAAAAGGTGAATAGTGGAGTACCCCAGGGATCTGCGCTGGGTCCACTGCTTTATGACATATTCATAAATGACCCTGAAAAGGGAATATAACGCATGAGGTTATCAAATTTGCAGATGACACAAAACTATTTAAAGTTGTTAAAACTCAAGAGGATTATGGAAAATTATAAGAGGATCTTGATAAATTGGAAGACTGGGCATCCAAATGGCAGATTAAATTTAATGTGGACAAGTGCAAAGTTATGCATCTAGGAAAGAACAACCTAAACTATGGTTACACGATGCAAGGTTCCACATTGGGAACCACCACCCAGGAAAAAGATTTGGGCGTCATCATGGATAACATATTAAAACCCTCTGCCCAGTGTGCAGCGGCGGCCAAGAGAGCAAATAGAATGCTAGGTATCATAAGGAAAGGAATGGAAAATAAAACAAAGGATATTATAATGCCTCTGTATCGTTCCATGGTGCGACTAGACCTTGAATATTGTGTGCAATTCTGGTTGCCGTATCTTAAAAAGGATATAGCGTTATTAGAAAAGGTTCAGAGAAGAGCCACCAAAATGGTAAAGGGGATGGAAGGATACTGCTATGAACAGAGACTATAAAGGTTAGGGCTCTTCAACCTGGAAAAGAGACGGCTGAGGGGAGATATGATAGAGGTCTGCAAATTAATGCATGGAGTGGAACAGGTAAATGTAGATCAATTGTTTATGTCATCAGAATATAAAAAGACTAGGGGACATGCAATGAAGCTACAGGGTAACCTATTTAAGACTAACAAGAGAAAATATTTTTTTACTCAACGTCTAATCAAACTCTGGAATTTGTTACCGGAGGATGTAGTAAAAGCTGTTAGTGTAGCTGGGTTTAAAAAGGTTTGGAGAAGTTCCTGGAGGAAAGGTCCATAAACCATTATTAAAAGGGACCCGGGATATCACTGCTTGACCCAATACAAGCATTGAGGATCCTGTGTCTTTTGGGGAAACTGCTAGGTACTTATGACCTAGATTGGCCACTGTTGGAAACAGGATACTGGGCTTGATGGACTTTGGTCTGACCCAGTTTGGGCATATCTTATGTTCTTATTTTCTTATTGTTAAGATCTTTGTCTTTTTTACTTTAAGCTGCAGAACCATTTAAGACTATATTCCTTGATCTTGATAAGCAGAGGTTTTACATCATCTTCACTTTCAGCCAGTAATGTGGTATCATCAGCATAGTGAGGGTTTTTGATGTCTCCCACCGATCTTCACACCTCGGTTGTCTTCATACTGCTTCTCTGGTGATTTGTTCTGCATCTAAATTAAACAGGTAGGGGGGCAGTATGCAGCCTTGTTGCACACCTTTGGCAGTTTTAAACAATTTTGTTTCTCCTTGTTCTGTTAACTCCCAGAGTTAATAGATTAAACCCTTTGAAAATTCAGCACTCTCTTACTAAGTTCAGGGCCCCTAATTTGCCACAATTACATGACTGCACCAGGTGTAATAGAACTTGTATTTTGTCATAGAATCATAGCAACTTGCTTATTGGGCTGTACCCTCTATCCTCAGCCTTCCCCGGCCTTCCTCCTAGGTCTTTCGAGGTATGAATAAATAAGATGGGAAGGTGGATGCGGGAGAGGAGAAGGGATGAATGAAATGAAATGATAGATGGATGAAGAAGAGACCGAAAGAGATTAAAGAGGGTGGGTGAGAGAAGGATCAGATAAACTGGGGTAAAAGAGATGAAGGGGTAGCTTGATGGGAAGGAGGAAAGCAGCAGAGAAACTAGGTTTGGAGAGAGATGATGGCAGGGGGCAGATGAGAGGAAATCAGAAATCTTTAGGAGTGGGTAAGATGTGCTGTTTGGGGAGGTAATGGAATAAGAGGAGCAATAGTGGAAAAGAGAGCAAAAAGAAATAAGTAATAAATCAAAGAAATAGAAAGGTGGACATTGCAAAGTTTAAAAAAACACTTTCTTTAAGCTCACTCTCCAGATGTTTCTACTCTATCTAGACCACTGTTCCCTCTAAGCTGTGCACGTGTGCGTGCGCACACACCTCGCCGAGCGAGCGCACATACTTTACAACAGAGCGCACAAAAATTACGGTTCTGATCCTGATAGAAAACAACACAGACGTCTTAAAATTTAAAAGTTGTGATTGTAATTACTAGAAATTTTCCGCTTCATTTAGTAATCGTCTATTTTCTTTTAATTTGATTAAAATCAATGTTGTGTACATACTGTATTCTGACGTGTAGTCAAATTTTAAAGTATATAACTCTGAGTGTCATTGTGTGGCGCACAAAAATTTAACCTTCCTTCAAAAGCTGCACAGCTGATATTTTATGCGCACACAGCCTACAGAAAATTAGAGGGAACATTGCTCAGAAGGCCTGCTCGCTGCCTCCATCTGCCTTTTTTCCTTAAAAGTATTGTGCCCGGCGGCTGGAAAAACAGATCTCGCTGCTGGACTGCAGTCTCATGATAATAGTAATTTTGCAGCTCTTATCGTGTGACTTTGGCCCTTTAGGGGGAGCTGCTTTTCTGGCCTCCGGGCACAATACTTTTAAAGGGATAAGGCAATTTGCACGCTGCTGAAGTGTTTTTTTTTTTTTTGGGGGGGGGGGGTGATGTTTGCTATCCCTCTTGCTGCTGCCATTGCCACCATCACCATAGAGAAGAAGGGTATACCTCCCCTCCTGGCACCGCTAGCATGGGTGGCCCTTGGCAGACTTTTGCTTGGGGAGTCCCTCATCTGAATTTACTCCACTGCTCTGATGCTGAATATCCAGTTTCACCATTGACAGCCAGTGCTGTCCAAGTACCTGCTATCCCAATAGCAAAACCACATAAAATTAGGTGTTCTTTTTTTGTGGTCTGCCTTTATGCAGTTTGTTATCCAGTTAGCAGTCTAGATATTGCTTCTAACCAGATAACCCCAAACGCCACCACGGCTCTATCCACCGATTGTTCTTGTACTATCTGGGTAGTGCTGAGGCAATCAGAGGGAATATTCAGCAGCATTATACCAGCACTTTTGAGGCTGGTCTCCTTAGTCTCCTGCTTATCTGCTATCTGTATCTTGCCATTCCCCTTGATTTACTCTAGTTCCCAGTTGCTGTGTGGTCTGTCTTGATTAGATTGAAAGCTTTGATGATCAGGGACTGTCTCTTGTACATATACAGTGCTTTGTGTACCTTGTTGTGCTATACAAATGATAAGTAATTGTAATAGCAGTATTGAATTTCTCGATTGCCAGCACTTATTTTATTATAGGTCCTACTAACCGGATAAGTGCTTTTGAATATCAGCCCAATAAGTCTGGCTTTTTGAAAATAGTTAATTTCATTTAATAAAATAAAGACCTGTTTGGCATAGGACACTGAGATGGGAATAGAGGTCGGGATGTTCACTTTTCCTGATATTTTACAAAAGGCTCTGCCAAACATAGAGACTCTTGTAAAATACTATAAGGATGTGCAGGAATGTTTATGTATTTACTGGCATGTCCAACAGGAGCAGTGATTTTAGAAAGTCGCACACAGTAAGAAAGAGTGACCTACTCTCCTCAAATTTTGACATCTGCAATTCTTTGCAATAGCTGCTCCTGATAGCATCGATCCCCTCTATACTCGCACCCGCTGACAAAGGCAGCCCCTCCCTGAAAAACACCCCCACTCCTGATCCTCCCCAAGGTCTTACCAGGAGTCTCCCTGGTTTCTAGTGAAGGGAAGGAGTGATCCCCAGTCACTTGTGCCTCAGACACTAGATTCAAAATGGTGCTGGCTGACTCCTAGCAGTTGTCTCACAGTACTACCATTACTAGTCAAACTGCCAAATAGCATATGCACATACATTGCAATATTGCCCCTGCTTCACTCAAACTGTGCACCTGGGAGCCTTTTGAATCGCATGGATATAAGCACATATGATCTTATCAGCACATGCTTTACACAGCGAAAATGGTTTATAAAACTACCCCTCTGTAAGGGTAGGAATAGAGGTTAAAATATATGTTGCCGGCAATGCTAAATATATTCTTGACTAGTTTTTAAGGGAGAAACACTTTTTGTCAAGCTATTTCAAAAGTTAGATGAGAATGTTCACCTATAGTGCTAGCAATATGAAATATATTAAACTGTACATGCATAATATGAATGGTCCTTATAAACAGTGAATTACATTATGCATTATCACAAACATTTCCAGCTGCCTAGTCAGCTGAAAATGAGTTCATGCTGCAGGCCCTGTTCTTGTGAAAATAGTTACCAAGTGTGATGTGTTCAGACATTCCCCAGCACGTATGCAAAGACCAAACCTCAGTGGTGACCAACATACTCTCTAGGATTGAAATTGTAATGGTGGTTTAAAAAAAGAGCCAGCAAGGTACCTCAGCAAGTCATCAGTGTGGCCATTTTGGATTCTGTTGACAATGTGTTTCCATGACTATTAACGGGGCTAAAGGAAGACATTGTCAGATTCCCACCCGAAATTATGTTGAGTCCCATGTGCAAAGGACTGCAGGCCTCTCTCTAATGTTCAGATCCTGCCCGTGTCCGTCTGGAAGTAGCAGGGGTTGAACAATTTCTATTCAAACTTAATGAAAGCCAGTCAAGCAGATTGGGTCTGAAGTCCCTGTATTGATGATGCGCATGAGCTAGGTAGTCTTCAAGTTGTTGGGAACACTTCTCTTTTCCTACAAATCCTTTTCAAATACTAGAGGGTCATACAGGTTTCTTGTCCTAGTTATTGACCCAGGTTTCAAGGTCATTTCCTTCAGCACCTCACTTTCCCTATCACAAGGCTTAGGACCATTGGCCAGAGCACAAGTCTCCATCACCTAGCAGCCCCTAGTTCAAGTTCCACCAGCAGATGGACCTGAAAGACATTTTACTACTGAAGGAAGGATTCCATTTGGTGTCCTACACCTTTATTATAATATAAAAGTTGTACATTCCACATTGTAAGTTTGTTTGCAAGATATTACAGTTTTGATTTAATAAATAAATTTCTGCTTAACTTACTCCACCATTGTAAGCCCTGAGTATTAGCATTTCAAATAAAAGCCTGCATTAAAAATATATTTATCTGAGTTGAGATATAGAGAACTATGGAGTTATTTAAGAGAACATTAATTATATCGTCATTTAAGACTCTAACCCTTAATCTGGTACAACTGAAACTTCTCGATAAAGAGAAGGTAAGAGCCCCAAAGATTAACATTCAGAAGGCACTATGGATCTTAGGTAAGATAGGGCATCAATGCCACAAGCTAAAGACAAATTAGTGAAGGCACTAAAGAAAGGTGATGACTTTATTTTAGATATGTCAGAGACAGGAACATAACATAAGAACGTAAGATATGCCATACTGGGTCAGACCAAGATCCATCAAGCCCAGTATCCTGTTTCCAACAGTGGCCAATCTAGGTCATACGTACCTAGCAGTTTCCCCAAAAGACACAGGTTCCGCAATGCTTGTACTGGGTCAAGCATTGATATCCTGGGTCCCTTCTTAATAATGGTTTATGGACCTTTCCTCCAGGAACTTGTCCAAACCTTTTTTAAACCCAGCTATACTAACAGCCTTTACTACATCCTCCGGTAACAAATTCCAGAGTTTGATTACACGTTGAGTGAAAAAATATTTTCTTTTATTAGTCTTAAATAGTTTACCCTGTAGCTTCATTGCATGTGCCCTAGTCTTTCTATATTCTGATAACGTAAACAATCGATCTACGTTTACCCGTTCCACTCCGTTCATTAATTTATAGACTTCTATCATATCTCCCCTCAGCCGTCTCTTTTCCAGGTTAAAGAGCCCTAACCTTTTTAGCCTTTCTTCATAGGAGTATCCTTCCATCCCCTTTAACATTTTGGTGGCTCTTCTCTGAACCTTTTCTAATAATGCTATATCCTTTTTAAGATATGGCGACCAGAATTGCACACAATATTCAAGGTGCGGTCTCACCATGGAACGATATAGAGGCATTATAATATATTTTGTTTTATTTTCCATTCCTTTCCTTATGATACCTAGCATTCTATTTGCTCTCTTGGCTGCCGCTGCACACTGGGCCAAGGGTTTTAACATGTTATCCAAAATGACGCCTAAATCTTTTTCCTCGGTGGTGGTTCCTAATGTGGAACCTTGCATTGTATAACCATAGTTTGGGTTGTTCTTCCCTAGGTGCATAACTTTGCACTTGTCCACATTAAATTTCATCTGCCATTTTGATGCCCAGTCTTCTAATTTATCAAGATCCTCTTGCAATTTTCCACAATCCTCTTGGGTTTTAACAACTTTAAATAGTTTTGTGTCATCTGCAAATTTGATAACCTCACTCGTTATTCCACTTTCCAGGTCATTTATGAATATGTCAAAAAGCAGCGGACCCAGCACAGATCCCTGGGGTACACCACCACTCACCTTTCTCCATTGGGAAAATTGTCCATCTAGCCCAACCCTCTGCTCTCTATCTCTTAACCAGTTCTTGATCCACAGTAGTACACTGCCTCCTATCCCATGACTCCCTAGTTTTGCCAAAAGTCTCTGATGAGGGACCCTGTCAAAGGCTTTCTGAAAGTCCAGATACACTATATCAACCGACATATCAACCGACTCACCTTTGTCCAACTGTTTATTCACACTTTCAAAAAAACATAACAGATTAGTAAGACAAGATCTTCCTTGTCTAAAGCCATGTTGGCTGTCTCCCATTAGGCCATGACTATCTACATGCTGAGTAATTTTATTCTTTATGATGGTTTCTACCATTTTCCCTGGTACTGATGTGAGGCTCACCGGTCTGTAGTTTCCCGGATCACCCCTGGAACCCCTTTCAAAAATTGCTGTTACATTGGCTATCCTCCAATCTTCAGGCACTAGAGATGATTTTAATGATAGTTCACAGATCACTAATAGCAGGTCTGCAATCTAAGGAGGAGGACATATTGTTATAGCAAACGCTGTGAAAAGCTCTTATTCAATCACTCACCCACAGAAGGAAAACTCTCAGACAGGCTGGAATGCAAACAGGATCTTTAATGTGCACACAGGATCAGACAGAGAGCCGGTACCCTCCACAAAAGGTCTGAGCCCCGAGGGACGGCCTACAATGCCTTATATACAGTACAGTTTTAAACTCATTCTACAATCCCATTTGCCACAGGTATTTCCTGCCCACCAATCAGCAGCCCCTGGGGAAGGTACCTGGGTGACCTGTCCAAACCGGTATGCTCAGGTCTGCTGATTTCTGGGCTAGGGGCTATTGTGCTCAGACCTGGAGTGGGGGAAGGGTGTCTACTGAAATCTCAATGCCTTCTCTTAGCAGGCCGATTACCTCATGGCTTGGGGGAAGGGCTACCTACAGCTAGACCTCATGGCTTGCCGCATGGCTTGGGGGAAGGGCTACCTACAGCTAGACCTCATGGCTTGCCGCATGGCTTGGGGGAAGGGCTACCTACAGCTAGACCTCATGGCTTGCCGCATGGCTTGGGGGAAGGGCTACCTACAGCTAGACCTCATGGCTTGCCGCATGGCTTGGGGGAAGGGCTACCTACAGCTAGACCTCATGGCTGCCTCATTGCTTGGGGGAAGGGCTACCTACACCTAGACCTCATGGCTGCCTCATTCCCCCCTTTTTAAGTAGGACCTCAACCGCTAGAAGCGGTTGAGGGCTGTATTTGGGACAGGGCCATGACAGTGGTAACCACCTTGCGTTCTACCAGGGTATCAAGGGTGGTGGTCATGAAGCGGTAAAGAATAGGGATATAACATGGCAGAATGGCACATAGCAGTAAATGAAAAGAACCCCTACCACTGGGATTTTTAGTCCCCCTGGCCAACTGAACCACTTCATAAACCACCCAGGACCCATGGACAGGTAACTAGATCACTTAGGTCTTGGATAGGGTGTTCAATGGAAACACTTGCATCAGTGAGTTTAAAACAACACATACCCTATACCCTCTATAGCAACTCCTGCACAACGTTTTTGTTCCGTGTGCAAAAGTTGCTGTTCTGACTGTAAAAGGTTGCAGGGCCTGCAGAGGCCTCTTCCCTTTGGGACAAAGGAGGGCCGTGTGCAAAAAGTATGCAGAGGCTTCTTTCCTTTGGGGCAAAGGCTCTTTCCCTGGGATCCACCCTTATCAGCATATTAATGGCTTTTTATTCTTGCTAGTGTTGAGTCATTCTGGCTGCACCCTGCCATTCCCTTTGCTTCATTAATCACTGGCACTGTAATCTTCAGGGCATATGAGTACTTTGTATCACCAGCTTTGTTTGGCCTGTTTAACCTGTTCAGGCCTGGCATGTCTTTTCTTGTGCTGGGTCCATTTTCTGTGCACTTTCAGGCCTGACCTGTTTCTTAGCTAGGTCCATTCTCTGTGCACTTCTGTTCAGAGTATGGTTCCCCTGGCTTTACTCTTGTTGTGCTGGGCTCTGGGTACTCATTTTCTTAGCCCACATGCTTTTTCCGTGCCATCATAATGTATTACAGCCTCAGGCAAGGATGCAGCCATACTAGACATACCTATCAGCCAATTTCCCTTCAGTCCCAATTTTTCTTTTTTCTTTCTTGTTTATGGGGGAAAGGTAATCCCACTATGGGCAATGGACAAGCAACCATTTGAGACAGATATTGAGACAGATAGGGGTCATCAGAAAAGCAGCTTCTGGTACTGTTCCCTATAGACAACATACATTGTAATATCATTTTCTTGCAGCTGGTCAATAATATTGAAAACACATAACATGAAAGTATGTCAAAAGCAGCAGTGCTTAATAATGTGATAAAGAAAGCTCTGAGAATAGTACAGCAAAATCTTGAGCTGGTGTGGGTATTGCAGTTGCTGAAGCCGAAATGACTTGTAGATTTCCGTTACTTTCTAAGAAAACAATATTAAAAGGATAACAATACAATCGTTCACAGAAGCCCCCAAAACCCCCCCAGTCAGTCCAACAGTTCTTTTTCCTGCCTCTCAGCAGTTCCCCAGGACCTCGCAGTGTGCTTCACCTTTCTCTGAAGTTCAAGTTCTGTCTTTCAAAATTTAAACCTTCCATTTTCATAGGCAGACACCCTGGCCTGTCTCCAATGTGTCACACTGGTCCAGATAGGGACTCCTTCACATATCTCAGCGGTGGGCAGCTCTGAGTTCTCGGGATGGTCTGTTCCATCTGGATCCCGGCCACCTCCCTTGTCTTGTGTTACGATTTGGACATTCATTCTTCCAATGTCCCTCCTCTTTGCAGTAGGCACATTGATTGGGGGCTAGGGGAAACCTCGGCCCCCCGTATCCGCGGCCTCGCCCTCGTTCTTCCGTGCTGAACAAAGTAGGAAGCAGTTGTCTAGTGTCCGACCAGGCAGGCTGGTGTGTTTGTATACTACTGGTCATAGGGTCTGTCAGTTCTTGGGGCTTTTCAGTATAGGAAGCATAATGGGTTTTCCAGTTCAACAGGTCCGTAGTGGAGATAGGGACATAAATCAGGCTGGATGGTCCCAGTGTCACACGCCCAGCAGCATCAAGGTACAGGAGCCCCTGTACTTGTCGTAATGGCATTTGGAGATCATGCGACTGCAGGTAGTAGGCCCTCGGGGTGGACGATTCAAGCTCAGCCTGTGTGCTCTCAGGGGAGGAAATGGTGGAACTGGAGGTGGTACCAGGAGTGTGAGGGGTGGAGGATGTGGGAGGGGAATCTGAAGACGATGGGCTGGAATCCACAGAATATTCCCTAAATCTGGCCCCACCCACCCCAAGAGGAGGTCTTCCTGACTCTTCAGCTAGGGGCGGACCCTGCAGTGGTGCAGATGGGACATGAGGTTGAAGCAGAGGGAGAGGGCGTGGAGGAATGTCTGGAGGGTCCCGCCCCTGGTAGATAGAGGCGGGTGTCCATCCCTTTTGGCGACCACTGGCCGCCATCATTATTCTACACTGATCCTCGTGACAGCGCTGGAACCATCTTGGTCTGAGCTGGCATATGGCCAACCATGAATCAATATAGGGGAACTGGTCAGGGCGCTCTTTTTCAACAATTTGATGGAGCAAAGACACAGTGGACAGGTCAGTGGACCCCTGGGGAGGCCATAACTTAACTAAGGCTGGCCATTCCCTCTCACACAAAAAGGATAATCTGGAGGCGGAGAGAGGTACCCCATAATCCTCTCTAAACCCAGATTTAAAATTGTGAAGCATGCACTGTAGGGGCGTTTTTTCTTTTGACTTTCCTAACCCCATGTTCTAATTCTAGTTCAATAACTAAGTACAGTATACAATGTGGATCAGATCTTCTAACCTAATCTCAATTTGGGGAAAAATGCAATTTACAGTAAGAGAAAAAGGAAAAAATGCAATTTACAATACAGATCCTATCTAGACTTAATCCAGGAAAAATAATACAATTTACAATACAGACCCTATCTAGTCCTAATTCAGGAAAAATAATACAATTTACAATACGGACCCTATCTAGTCTTAATTCAAACACAAAATTTTTTACACTATAGGTCCTGGCAATTTACAATAATATATACACTCAGATTTGATTTAGATAAGAGTTAAAAATATAAGCTAGCTATTCTTAAAATGTCCACCAGATGGAGCTCCAGAATCACTAACCATGAGGAATAGTAGTAAATACAGCTAATGTCCACTAGATGGAGCTCCAGAATCGCTTTAAGTATATTGCAGTGTAGCTTACACGTGGTCTTTTCAAGATGGCCGCCTCCACGTGCGTTCCACACCGGATTTCAGCTCTGCACACCTCCGGACACGACTCCCTCAGCAGTTCCTGAAATGTGGTCCTTGCAAGATGGCGGCCTCCTCGTGCGTTCCACACCGGCTCACTCTCCACTCACAGATGAGGAAAGAAGGAAAGTGATGGACATCTAGGTTTTCTCCTTTAATGATTCTGTTTTTGCTGATTCTGGGCTTAAAGGGAAAAACAGGGATAGGCATCGGGGCAGCACAAATTAACATCGGGGCACAAGGGGAGCATGGGGACAGCACAGATTAATATCGGGGCACAAGGAGAGCATGGAGACAGCACAAATTAATATCGGGGCACAAGGAGAGCATGGAGACAGCACAAATTAATATCGGGGCACAAGGAGAGCATGGAAACAGCACAAATCAACATCGGGGCACAAGGAGAGCATGGAGACAGCACAAATTAATATCGGGGCACAAGGAGAGCATGGAGACAGCACAAATTAATATCGGGGCACAAGGGGAGCATGGAGACAGCACAAATTAATATCGGGGCACAAGGAGAGCATGGAGACAGCACAAATTAATATCGGGGCACAAGGAGAGCATGGAGACAGCACAAATTAATATCGGGGCACAAGGAGAGCATGGAGACAGCACAAATCAACATCGGGGCACAAGGAGAGCATGGAGACAGCACAAATTAATATCGGGGCACAAGGAGAGCATGGAGACAGCACAAATTAATATCGGGGCACAAGGAGAGCATGGAGACAGCACAAATTAATATCGGGGCACAAGGGGAGCATGGAAACAGCACAAATCAACATCGGGGCACAAGGAGAGCATGGAGACAGCACAAATTAATATCGGGGCACAAGGGGAGCATGGAGACAGCACAAATTAATATCGGGGCACAAGGAGAGCATGGAGACAGCACAATTTAATATCGGGGCACAAGGAGAGCATGGAGACAGCACAAATTAATATCGGGGCACAAGGAGAGCATGGAGACAGCACAAATTAATATCGGGGCACAAGGAGAGCATGGAAACAGCACAAATCAACATCGGGGCACAAGGAGAGCATGGAGACAGCACAAATTAATATCGGGGCACAAGGAGAGCATGGAGACAGCACAAATTAATATCGGGGCACAAGGAGAGCATGGAGACAGCACAAATCAACATCGGGGCACAAGGAGAGCATGGGAGCCCACAAGCAGAAAGGAAAGAAGAGAAGCAGCGATCTATTCTTTATCTCAGGTATGTTTAACTTATCAAGTGCTATATTTTGGTTACTTTTAGAAGTTTTTGGCAGCGCTTTTAAAAGATTCTTAAGAGTGGTAATACTAATATCCTAGGCAATTTTTCTTCAATATCTTTGGCAGCGCTGCACTTTAAATACCTTTCAAAGGGGCCCAAGGTAGCAGAATTAATTCATACTACAGTTAATTATCTTACTGGTCCACAAAAAGGACTCTAATTTTATCTTACTGGTCCACAAAAGGACTCTGATTTACTGGACGAACGATGGCTTCAGAACCCCCCCCCCCCCTGGGGTCCCTACTAGGACCGTTCATGCGGGTGATCGGGCCGCTACAGGTTCCTAGAATTTACTAGGAATTACAGACGGAGTACAGAAAGTAGCAGTACTCACCAGAGCTCTGATCAGACAGGTAGTTTGGATGCCAGTCTATCCAGCCGGTTTTCAATCGGGGATTCAGCCGCAGGGACCAACCGCCCAGACAAATCAAGGTATCCTTCCGAGCACAAGGTGGCCCGGGGCGCCAAGGACCGTTAATCACCTGGAGGGGTCGGTCCCTGACCGGTGGAGGCCCTGATCCTGCAAAAAGCAGTAGTCTTCCCACTGTGGGTGTGATGAGAGAGGCTTTTCTTTCAATTTCCCGGCCAATGCACCAAAATGTTATAGCAAACGCTGTGAAAAGCTCTTATTCAATCACTCACCCACAGAAGGAAAACTCTCAGACAGGCTGGAATGCAAACAGGATCTTTAATGTGCACACAGGATCAGACAGAGAGCCGGTACCCTCCACAAAAGGTCTGAGCCCCGAGGGACGGCCTACAATGCCTTATATACAGTACAGTTTTAAACTCATTCTACAATCCCATTTGCCACAGGTATTTCCTGCCCACCAATCAGCAGCCCCTGGGGAAGGTACCTGGGTGACCTGTCCAAACCGGTATGCTCAGGTCTGCTGATTTCTGGGCTAGGGGCTATTGTGCTCAGACCTGGAGTGGGGGAAGGGTGTCTACTGAAATCTCAATGCCTTCTCTTAGCAGGCCGATTACCTCATGGCTTGGGGGAAGGGCTACCTACAGCTAGACCTCATGGCTTGCCGCATGGCTTGGGGGAAGGGCTACCTACAGCTAGACCTCATGGCTTGCCGCATGGCTTGGGGGAAGGGCTACCTACAGCTAGACCTCATGGCTTGCCGCATGGCTTGGGGGAAGGGCTACCTACAGCTAGACCTCATGGCTGCCTCATTGCTTGGGGGAAGGGCTACCTACAGCTAGACCTCATGGCTGCCTCAATATAAGACTAAAAAAACTGCCTAAGAGCATTTAAGGGCATGTTTACGAAAGCGTGCTGTTCGCATGTGATTGAGCCTCTCATCTAGCTGGAGGTTTATGCTAATCCCAGGGGCATATGCATCCCTCCCCCTGCCATTGCCATGTTGCAGCCACACAGCACCACACTAACTGGCCCATGATGCACTTAAGAGCATACACTGAGGTGGCGCTAAGTGCACCCATGCCTGCAGCTGCAGTTAGTGCATTCCCACAACACCCATGCTAACTTTGCTGTGCTGTAAGAACCCATATTCTTCCACTGACCTGCGCAGTCTTGTGCTAACCATTAGTGCTGGGTTCCTAGTGTGGTGTGCTTACCACACACTGAACTCCACGCTAATGGTTGGCGCACTTTAGCAAACATGCCTCTTACTGACCTAAAAGACTTTCGTAAAGCACTAAAAACAGAGTCAGATTAGCTTGAAACTCTGCCCCTGCTAATCAATATTTCTATGCATCCATCTATGTAATCTATTGTTTTTGCATCTCTACTTTTGTTACATAGTTACCTAAGATCCCATCTACATAGCCTCCTTTCTGATATGTAGCTGATTGTTTCATATTCGAATTTTTGAAGAATAGGCAGAATATAAATAACATAAATAAATAAGTGAAAGAAGGAAAGGAGGAATGTATGGTTCTGGACATATATTATTCAGTATTTGCAAAGATGGAGTTGGAGAAGACCTACAAACAGCAGGAATACATATAGCAGAAGGGTAGATAACCATTTTATTTGTAGGGGAAGAGAATTTTTTATGGAGCTAGACAAGAGGTGTAGCCAGAGAAGGGTAAAGTGCCGCTGTTGGCATTTTTCAGTTGCTGCGGTGGTATGCACAGAAGAGCTGTGACATCTCTCCTACCTGTGAAGAGCCCGTCCCTCTGGAATGAAAACTCTGATTCCATAGGGGGTGGAGAGATTTGGAGGCAGTTTAGGAAGTCCGTTTGCCTTATGAGGGTGAGATATGTGGTGCTGATAACTATCTGGGAGAATATTTTTGCCTATTGGGGTGGGGTAGGGTAGGGTAGAGATAGCTAGTGGGAGAGTATTCTTTTACTCTTTGGCCTGTTAGTGGGTGTTAAGGCTACTGGAGACATGTTGGGGAAAAGATGGGTTCAGATCACCAGTACAGACATCCCTTGATTGTCACTGCTTTGAGCAGCAGAGACCTCCATTGTCCCTATTAAATTATTGCAATATAGCCTGGAGATGACCTAGTAAGTTTCCAGGGGAGGTTACCTTCTGCTGAGTTCCATCAGACTGTGAAGAGATTCCTTTGGGAGAGAAAATCCAGCTTCTATAGGCAGACTTCTGTCTTTTGGTAGCCAGCCACTGTACCATGAGGAGGGAGTGAACTGTCTGCCCCAGTGGAACGGGTGTCTGTGGTCATTCCCCAGCCTCTCATACCATCTAGACTAGAGGGAGCCACAGGACAAAGAGCAGCAGAGGAGAGATCAGAGGGATAGGAGAGTGTCTTGAGCTCAATTGTACACCCTGAATTCCTGAGTGACTATGCAAATCCTGCCAGCACCCCCACTAGCTCTAACTTTGGAAAGGAGAAGGAGACAAGAAGTAAGAAAAGGGGAGTCACATACTCCAGGAAGGAAGGAGAGAGGGTTCAGAGAGGTACAGCAACATCCCAGCAACCCTGTGACACCAGAGCCAGTATCAGGACCTGCATCTACAGAAATCACCAACTCTGAGGAGAGAAACTGCAGGAGTTCAGTAACACCAGAGCCAGGAATGAACACAGGGCAGTAGTGGAGACCTGTATCTGCACAGCTACCAGCTCAGGGTACACTGAGAAAGATTATTGGAGAAGGAGGGGGGTTTCCACTCACGGTAACCGCAAGGAGTAACAACAGTGGAGAACCTTGGAATAAAAGTCCAGTACTCCAGAAGAAATACTAAGAGTGAATTTTTGTAATATAGCAGAGTGAGAAGAGAAAACATAAATCCACATATAACATACTTTGACAAAAAGAAAAAGGAGTTAACAGCTTGTAATATATTTCTGTTCTTGTTTCTTCCATTTGCATTTTGTTATTGTTATCAGCGATCACATTCTGGCCTGGACTCGCTTATTTTGAGGAGGAAGTGGGGTTTTAGGTGCCATAGGCTTTCCAGCATAGAGTAGTCGGGTTCAAAGAACACACTGAATTTTCCCAGATGCTGCAAGGGCTACACACAGGCAGGGGGTTGCAGCAGCTTTCTGGAAAAAGAAATTCCCTATGCTGACTGGCCCACATCGACGTTCCAGTTATCATGAGGGATTTCATGACCGCCTGTTCTACTCTGTGGACTTTGCTAGATATTCAGCATAAAGGTACACATGTACTTTCACTTTTAGAATTATCCCAGGAAAAGTACCTAACTGGTACAGACACTTTCTCACAGTTCAAACATGTGCATACTTTTGAAAATGTATCTATAAGCTCCTAATTCTAAATCCTTCCCTACCCCCATCCCTTATATGCAGAATAATACTGCATGCATGCTTTTACCTGGATATAGGGTGATCAACTGTATAAAAGCCCATATACATGGATATAGTTTTACAACAGAAATTATTTTAAAATTGTTCTTTAAAGCCTTATTGCATAGCACAGCCTTACCATGCATGCTAATCTGTATTGCATAGGCTCTTTTATTTTTGTAGAATTGAAGTTATTTCATACACTGTCGTATTCTGTACGTAGAGAGATGTGCAGCATATATTTTAATAAAGAAAGTGTTCTAGTTGCCAAAACATGGGAGGGGGGAGGTCCTGTGAGATTATAACTGTGTCTGTAAAAGGAACCCATGAAACAAGAACTGTTTACCTTTTGGAGGCATTCTGTCAGACAAGCTACACTTTCGGTTGAAACATCCATAGAAGGACTGATCTTTGTTTATCTGAATTGCCCTGTGCTAATGATTATGTGAAGCAGTCAAGTCTCTTTCCTTACCACAGTTAACAAACCTTATGAGTTCAGAAGTTCAGTGCACATGCCTAGGTCTCCGGCATTCACCCAGTGGAACTTCAAACTTTAGACAGCCTCATTGATCCTAGGGTTCTACTTGACCAAATATACCAACCCTCCTTTTCCATGTGAAGAAATGTAAGCCTGTTTTCTGAAATGAAATCAAACTCTTCATTCCAAACATGTTGATGCAATAAGACAATTACAGACACTTTGAAGTCCAATGGGCTAAAGCAACATTTCGGTTTAGTCTGTCATGTATACTTTACTCCTTATAAGTCAGCTGAATAGACCAGTCTTGTCCTGTTGTGCCTCATTCCATGCATGGATTTTTAGTTTTGATTTTCCCATTGATTTCTCTAGAAAAATCAGAACATCTAATTCAAGCACGAAATGTTACAGGAAAAAGTGATGCTCGATATTTGCTGTATGTTGGAAAGTTTCATTTTTAAGAAGAAGCATCTGTATTTGTTAACATGGGTGAAGTGGCTCAGTTCGTTTTCAGCTCTTTTCAAACGTTCCTTGCTAAATCATTCATTGATTTTCTAATGGTAATTACCAGGTGCAGCACTGTTACGCAGCAATATCCGGCTCATTTTCTGCTGAAATTATGTATGCTGTCATGCCCAGTAACCATTCCCCAGTGATTAGTGTGACACTAAGTCAAGCATGAATATTGAATCTGGCTGTATCTCACATACCAAGTTACTCTATACTCAACTGCTATGAGACAAAACATACTATATTATACCTGAAAAACAAAGCCTTATTGTATTAAATTCTACCCTATCATCCTACAAAAGAGGGGAGTGTGGAATTCCAAAATATATTTTTCTTTGTTTAAAGTATTTCAAGAACCAAGTGCTTTCCTAAGCTTAAAAATATGAAGCAAAAGCTCAACGTGAATTTCCTCTCTTTGACTAGTGCTGCCTTGCTAATTAAGGTATGGAGCCACTAAATTACTACTGAGAAATTAATTTTGCAGATGGTATAAGGAACTAAACAGTACAAACAATTCAAGTAACTAAAATGTGTGTGTTACAAACTGAGACACGCATGAATGTATATAACTTGTAGAAAATAGTCTTCAAAACTAAGAAATAGAAGACAAGAAGAGAATAATTTTATGAGGGGCGCATATGTTTAGGCACTGAGTATGTTCCTAACTTAGGGTTATTTTAGTAATTAATGCACACATGTGGCCTCGTATGCATATTGATGACCTCTTATAACATTTGCTTTTACATTTGCACAGGCTTTGTTTCCTACTTGATTTTACAATAAAAGTATAAATTTTAAATTTCCAGGTCTTTTCCATAGTGGGCTAACTTACACATACAAGTAGAAATAAAGTTTTCTTTGTTCTGTTGCAAGCCTGCCTTTCCCTAGGAGTGTGATTAATTCACTTAGCAACTGTTCTCCATGGACAAGCAGGATTGCGTCAGCCACACCTGGTGTCGTCCTCCGGGCGGCGCCAATACGGAATTGCTCTCTAGAGCTCAGAAAGTAGACTCTGAGCCCGCCCAGGTAGCCCAGGTGGCCACCCACCGTTCCGCCCCCTAGCCACCAGTATTCTTCCTTCCGCCTTGCCAGCAAGACGGACCCTGCTCTCTCTCCACGTTTTATTATTTTGTTTGTTATTTTTTTCTATCATCATGACCAAAACCGGTCAAAAGAAATGCCTTCTGTGTAAGAAGAGGATGAGCACTATGGATTCCCATGACAACTGCCTACGCTGCCTGGGTTCCGACCATAATGCCGAGCAATGCGAGAACTGCGGGAGAATGTCCCCTAGGACTTTAAAGATTCGGGGACACAATTTGAAGGAAATTCTCGCCGAGACCGCACAGCCAGTACCTGTTGCTGCTCCGACGGTTCCCCCGCAGACCCCGGCTCTGGAAGTGCCCGTTGCGGCCTCCTTTCACGACCGTGGTGCCTCCTGCCTCCAGCCTGCTCCTGTAACACCTTCCCGGGCTCCCGTGGTGGATCAGCTTTCTGAGGTGAGGCCTACCGGCTCTGGGCCGACCGAAAGATCCAAGGACAGCCACGCAGCCTTAAAAGATGGCGCCCGGGCTCAGTCCTCCAGCTCCCGGGCTCCCGTGGTGGATCAGCAGTCTGAGGTGAGGCCTACCGGCTCTGTGCCGACGCAAAGATCCAAGGGGAGCCATGCTGCATTAAAAGATGGCGCCCGGGCTCAGTCCTCCAGCTCTGGGCATCGGTCCTCCAGCCACTCCCCTTCCGGGAACAGGCCCGACCAATCGGAAGGCTCCAATGCCACCGCGGCTGCTATTGGATGCCGCAGGTCCTCCAACCACGCCCCCGGGCTCCTCCAGCACTCGGCGGCGTCGGGAAACCTTGGCAACGCCTCCCACCACGGCAGAGGATCTCCTCCGCGCCGCAGGCACTCTCGGGGCCGCAACAGTTCCAGCGGCAGCAGCCCCGACGAACGCAAACGCCGTCGAGGCAGAGGGGGAAGGCGGAAACGTTCCAGCGACACCGACAGCAGCGACCGGTTGGGCTGTCACAGGAGAACAAAGAGGAGCAAAAACAAAAAACGCCGCCGCCGCCGCAGCTCCAGCAGCAGCTCCTGCAGTTCTCCCGACAGACACAGAGGCTACAGGCACAGGGATGCACGGTCTAAGCACCGCGCGAATCATCAAAGCCACAAGCGCAGAAGGAGCCACGTAAGCATCTCTGCCTCCCCCAGTCCCTGTCGCAGCATACGGAGCGGATCAGCATCCAGCTCTATGGTGCGCCTGCTGTCTCAATTACTGAAGCAGGCTACAGGGGCACCCCCTGCACACATGCCTCAAACTACTCCAGCAGAGCAGGAACCCCTGCACGTAGTCACACGGACTGAGGACACCCGGGCGCCCTCGCCTGACATTACTCCCTCGAGCGACCCGCCCCCAGACGCGGACACGGGTGATCTCGAAGACGCAGTGGTGGGGTCTGCGGCCCAAGCCAGTGGAGGCATGACCCCGGAGCGAGTGGACTCTCCAGATCCGGAAGAACCACCACCCCCAGAGGACCTTACCTACCCAAAATTCTTGCTCAAACTGGCCTCCACCCTGTCCTTGCAAGGTCGGGATGACAAAAAAAGCTGACATGCCGGAGGTTTTGAAATACCTCGCCACCCCGAGAACTGCGTTTACGCTGCCTATCCACCAGACACTTCGAGACAATCATCTGAGGCTCTGGCAGACTCCGGCGTCCGGCCGCCCCTTCCCCAGGAGGCTGGAGACCAAGTACCAGGTGCAGCCTGTTCCAGGATTTGCGTCCCCACAGCTGCCTCACCACTCCATTGTCGTGTCTTCAGCCCTCAAGCGCGTGAAGTCTTCACGCACACATGCCAACAGCCCGCCTGGTCGGGACCACAAGCTCCTCGACGATATCGGGAGAAAGGTGTACCAAGGGGCCATGCTCAACGCGAAGATTGCGGCCCACCAATTTCAGCAAGTCCTCTTCCAGGATGCATGCATGGCGAACCTGAAAGCCGCACTATCCTGCCTGCCCAAGGGATCCCAGAGCGGGGCTTCTGCAGCACTCACAGACATGCTAGAATGCAGCAAACACCTTGCAAGTGCTACCTTCGACTCCTTCGATATAGCACTGAGGACCGCTGGAACAGCCATCTCAGCAAGGCGATGGGCATGGCTCAGGGCGTCCGGTCTACGTGACGACACACATGACAAGATAGCCGACACCCCCTGCTCCGGGGAGTCCCTCTTCGGGGACAAGGTGAAAGATACAGTCAATGACTTAAAAGAGCACTGCACCACGCTACAGACCCTCGCAGAAGAGGGCTTTGAGCGCCACAACAACGCCCAGAGGAGCAAATTTCAAAGGAAACCTTACTACTCCTCCAGCAAGAGGTACCCCTCCAACAGCAAATGGAGCAGCAACAACAGATACAAGGGCAACTCCTATCAAGGACCCTCGCACCAGCGCAACACGCAGAGGGACCGTAAGCAGAAGAAGGCAAGTGCGCCCGCAAGCAAAACTGGGCCCTCCTTTTGACGCCAAACCTCGACGAAACCCCCGGACCGGGGGACGCCTGACACAGTTTTTGACACATTGGCAAAGAATATCCTCAGACTCCTGGGTCCTACGGATTATCAGAGAAGGCTACCGCATACGCTTTGCAGCCACTCCGCATCAGCACTCCCCACCTGTCAGCGACACCCCTCAGAACCTCAGGCTGGCCATGGTCACGGAACTGTTGCGACTACTGGACGCACGGGCCATAGAGGAGGTTCCCCCTCCCGAGAGAGGCTCTGGTTTTTACTCAAGATACTTTCTCATTGCCAAACGCACGGACGGGGTTCGCCCCATACTAGACCTCCGCCGGCTCAACAAGTTCATCATCAAAGAGAAATTCCGGATGTATTCACTGAACACCATCCTTCCTCTGATTCAAACCGGCGACTGGATGGCGTCTCTGGACCTGCAGGATGCGTACACCCACATCCGCATTCACAAGTCCCACAGGAAATACCTCCGTTTTCAGGTGCTAGACCAGCACTATCAATACAGAGTACTACCCTTCGGACTGTCTCCCGCTCCGCGGATCTTCACGAAGTGCGTGGCAGTGGCAGCTGCCCATCTCCGCAGGCAGAACATTGCGGTTTTTTCCGTATCTCGACGACTGGCTTCTGACCGCTCCTTCAGCCCAGGAACTGCAGAAGGCCATACAGACAGCCATGAGCCTGCTGTCCTCCCTGGGTTTCGTCATCAACCTCAACAAATCACACCTCTCACCGACCCAGAAACTGGAATTCATAGGGGCTGTGATAGACACCAGGAACTCGAGGGCCTACCTGCCAGAGCGCAGACTGGGCGCCATTACAGCCCTGGCACGCAAGGCCTCCAAGGCAACAACCTCGTCAGCGAGGGACATTCTGTGCCTTCTGGGCCACATGTCGGCCGCCACTTCCGTCCTCCCCACAGCGAGGCTGCGAATGCGCCCACTCCAATGGCATTTGCGCGACCTTTGGAACCAGAGTTCTCAACCCCTCTCCACCACCATCCAAATGACTCCACTCATCCACGCCCAGCTTCGCTGGTGGACAGTGCCAGTCAACCTGTCGGTGGGGAAGGACCTCCACCCCCGGGATCATCAAGTTGTTCTAACTACAGATGCATCAAACACTGGCTGGGGCGCCCACATGCAATCTCTAAGCACCCAAGGACAGTGGTCGACGAGAGAGAGATGTCTGCACATCAACCTCCTCGAACTGAGGGCTATGAGATATGCCCTGACAGCGTTCCTCCCACAGCTGCGCGGGAAGTCCATTCTCATCCAGACGGACAACCAAGTGGCCATGTTCTATATCAACAAACAAGGGGGCACTCGCTCTCGCCTCCTCTGCAAGGAGGCCACACTAATCTGGACCCTGGCCTTGAAGAACGCTTGCCACCTTCGGGCCTCGTACCTCCCAGGGGATCAGAACACCCTGGTGGACAAACTGAGCAGACAGCTCCAGCCCCACGAATGGGCGCTGCACCGGGCAGTGGCCGACGACCTCTTCCAGTTCTGGGGACAACCGGATATCGACCTCTTTGCCACAGAGTCGAATGCCCAATGCCCCCTGTTCTGCTCCAGACACCCGTCAGCCAGGAGGCTAGCGGCGGATGCATTCGACGTGTGTTGGGGGGAGTGGTCACTGATATATGCGTTCCCACCCACGCCCCTCATCCCGGCGACACTGCAGAGGATCGTCCAGGACGGAGCGAACGCCATCCTAGTTGCCCCCCACTGGCCACGCCAGATGTGGTTTGCCCTTCTACTCCGCCTGGCACAGGGCGAATCGAAACGACTACCCCTCAAACCGGACCTACTGACACAGGACGACGGCAGGATACGACATCCCAACCTGGGAGCCCTGTCTCTCACTGCCTGGAGGTTGAGCGGATAAGCCTGTCCAAGCTCCAGCTCCCCACCGAAGTGCAAGATGTGGTGCTAGCGGCCAGGAGACCCTCCACCAGGAAATCCTATGGACTTAAATGGAAGAGGTTCAGCCTATGGTGCGCGACCCAAGGCCTGGAACCCACCACATGCTCGCTCCCACACGTTCTGCAATACCTCAAGAGGCTGTCCAACCAGGGCCTGCAGACACAATCCATCCGAGTACACCTCTCGGCAATAGCAGCGTTCCATACGCCAGAAGGGAACTCCTCCATTGGAACACTGCCCCTCACAGCCCGTTTCATGAAGGGCCTATCCAACCTGAAGCCCCCAATCAGACGACCAGTTCCATCTTGGGACCTCAACACCGTCCTGCAGCGCCTGACACAGGAACCCTTTGAGCCGCTGCAGTCGGCAAACATGAAATTCGCCTCATGGAAGACGCTCTTCCTTGTGGCCATCGCCTCGGCGAGGAGGATCAGCGAGCTACACGCACTGGTGTCACATCCTCCCTACACGCAACTGCACCACGACCATGCTTCCCTGAGGACTAATCCTAGATTCGTGCCCAAAGTGTCTTCGGCCTTCCACGTCAACCAGTCAATAGAGCTGCCCACGTTCTGCCCGGAGCCACACCTCGGACGAGGAGCGACGGCTGCATACCCTCGACTGCCTCAGGGCTCTCCGGATCTACCTGCATAGAACGCAAGATGTCCGGCAGGGCGAGCAGCTCTTCGTCTCATTCGATCCGAACAGGCCCGGAAGACCCGTCAATAAAAGGACGCTATCCCAGTGGGTCTCCGCCTGTGTCGCATACTGCCTTGACCCGTCCCGGGCCAGCGGAGTTCACCCCAGAGTGGGTCCTCACCACCTCAGGGCGATAGCCGCGTCAATTGCCAATCTCCGCGCCGTGCCGCTAGACGAGGTCTGCAAGGCAGCCACCTGGTCTTCACCACATACCTTCCAGAGACACTACTGCCTTGACCTCCGCGTCCAGGAGGGTTGCGCGCTCGGAACGGCCGTCCTCTCCACGGCCTTGAGTCACGAATGAACGCTACCCTGCAAGCGTTGGAGTTTGGTACTGCGCCTTGCGGCACCGTAGTCACTGCTGCACTGTTACCTTTGCACTGTTTGCACTGTTAATCTGCACTGTTGCACTGTTACTATTGCATTGTTTGCACTGTTACTATTGCACTACTGCACTTGTTCCTTGTTACTCCGTAATAAAAGTGTGTTGTTTTACCTCTGATCCGAGTATCTAATCCCTTCAGGGCCAGGCTCGGGCCTCCTCCCCCCAGCACATACAGCTAGGGAGACACCAGGTGTGGCTGACGCAATCCTGCTTGTCCATGGAGAAAACGGGGTTACTTACCTGTAACTGGAGTTCTCCGTGGACAGCAGGATAAGTCAGCCACACAATCCCGCCCACCTCCCCTGGAGGAGGCACCCTGAAGTGACCGCTCCTAGCCGCTGGAATAGCTTGGAACATACTGGTGGCTAGGGGGCGGAACGGTGGGTGGCCACCTGGGCTACCTGGGCGGGCTCAGAGTCTACTTTCTGAGCTCTAGAGAGCAATTCCGTATTGGCGCCGCCCGGAGGACGACACCAGGTGTGGCTGACTTATCCTGCTGTCCACGGAGAACTCCAGTTACAGGTAAGTAACCCCGTTTTGCCTGAGCAGGCAGAAAGCAGTTTGATCCAGTAATTTCCAGCACACATGTGTAACTCATCCTCACAGCTTCAAGAGAATCTTCACACCTAAGCTTTTCTAACTTTTTTACTTTTTGGCTGTTTTTGATATAGATTTTCCTTGCCTATCCATACATAACCTGTTTTGACCTCTTTTAATACTACTAAGCCACTGTAGTGTGTTAGGGTAGCTGCACAAAAAAAAGAAAAAAAAAACTACTTTGCTTTTCCTCTTTGTTCTTTCTGCAAACGAGAAGGCTTTTTCTTGCAAATGTCTACCTGTCCACACAGGGGCGGCTCAAGGCAATCTGCTGCCTGAGGCGATGGATGAGATGGCGCCCCCCCCCCCCCACCCTTAGAGGTAGGCGGGGCTTTTTCAGAGTTCCAAATCAGGGACTGAACTAAACAAAAAAGCCAATTAGATTATATGGAGGAAATGCAAGATGTTTGCACACCAAGGAACTAAAAGAGAGCAAGAACCAAAAGCATAGTTTATAAAACCAAATTATAACTAATTTTTATTTTGTTGTTATAAACTGTGTTATAGTTCTTGTCTTTTCTTTTTTAACATACATTCTGCATCCACAGTGGTTGCAGAGCAGAACCAGGACATTCATCCACAGAACTCAATATCTTTAAAAAAAATCTGATTCTGATCATCTCACTAACAACAAACATTCTCCAGTACCAGGCATATTGTGAACTAATACAAAACCCTAAAACAAAGAGCACATCTACCATACCATACAATACCATATCAGCACCAACTTCCAAAACTCACATAAGGAACCCATGTAAAAAAAGGTCACTGTAAATACTTCAGTGGGCCTGGAACATCCATCCACCAGCGGGGCAGCAGCAGCGGCGGGAAAGGCTCCATCTTGGCGTGCTGCCCAATCGGGGCAGACGCCGCTGTTTAAAAGGAAAGCGCCATTGGGCGCACCACGAGTAGGAGAGGCTCCCGATCCCACCAGCAGCTCTCGCCTCCGGGGATCGAGCCACCAGCGGGGCAGCAGCAGCAGCGGCGGGAAAGGCTCCATCTTGGCGTGCTGCCCAATCGGGGCAGATGCCGCTGTTTAAAAGGAAAGCGCCATCGGGCGCACCACGAGTAGGAGAGGCTCCCCGATCCCACCAGCAGCTCTCCCATCCGGGGATCGAGCCACCAGCGGGGCAGCAGCAGCGGCGGGAAAGGCTCCATCTTGGCGTGCTGCCCAATCGGGGCAGACACCACTGTTTAAAAGGAAAGCGCCATCGGGCGCGCCCGCGCCTTGCGGGCCTGCACCTGAGGGCCTCACCAGAGGGCCCTTTGGCGTGGCCCTTAGGCGGGGCGTGAGATAGAGGCGTTGCAACAGAGGCTGAAGCCACTCACCGAAATCAACTATCAACCGACCTGCAGTTGGAAAGAAGCTGATTTCACCAGCATTTAAAACTCGAGGACTCTAATCAGACAAACTGCTAGCAAGGTAACTCTTTATTGACTCTATACAAGCTGCGACGCGCGGCACAACTCAACACCTTGTAACATATCTGATGTTTGCTTGTAATAGTATCACTTTAACCTTGCAATCATGTTACTTGTGCATATTGATTCAGTGATAAGCTTGATACTTTAACTCAGTGGAATATTGTGCATCTTTACTCGAAACACTGTAATAATATCTATTTACCGCTAGCTGAGCTCATATTTAAGGGTGCAACGTTTCGACAAACAAGACGAAAGCCTCTACTCACAAAGCCTCAAATGTGCTCTCATCAATGCCCGTTCAATTCGTACGAAATGGCCGGTGATTGTGGATACTATTTCCCTACATAACCTTGATATTCTCATGGTTACTGAAACGTGGCTTTCTGCAGAAGACAATGTGCTACTTAACCAACTTCTCCCACCAAATTTCTTCTCCCACCAAATTTCTCAGTGTTTGCCAGCCACAGACAAAACAAGCGAGGAGGGGGCGTGCTCATTCTCTCCAGATCAGACCTTCAGTTCCAGCTGAAAGATACCCCTAGATCCGACCACCTTGAGTTAGTTTCTATCTCTAACAAATTATGCACGATAAGCCTTCTATACAGAGCACCTTCATCCTCCCCAGAAGTCCTTCCAGCCATTATAGATCTGGCATCCAACATTCAGAATCCTAATATCCCAACTTGGATTGTGGGTGATTTTAACCTGCCAGCTCTCCAAGATAGTCACTCTTCCGCCTTCCTCGAAGCACTTGAATCCCTGGGATACCAACAACTAATCCATGAACCTACCCATGTAAAGGGAAACACCCTTGATCTTATTTTTGCCCCACAGTCCTTAAACACCCAATCTTACACTGCCGCGATATCTATTACTGATGTACCGTGGTCAGATCATAAACTCATCTTTTTCCAAATCCCTACGCACAACAGACATTCAATGACTAACAATGCTCCGGATAACAGCCCCAAATCTCTGGCTAGGAGCTTTCTTCCTTTCAACAGAGATCGCATCCTTGCTGGAACATGCTCACTCCGTAACAAGGCCTCCCTAGAAATAGAAGATCTAATCACCTGTTGGAACACTAGTCTTAATTCGATTGCAATACGACCATCACTCAACAGGATGCCTAGAAAGAGAGCTTCGGCACCATGGTACACAGATGACCTGAGAAGATCACTATCCCAACTACGGAACCTCGAGAAGCGCTGGCGTCGGTCTCGCTCAACAGCAGACCAGGCAGCCTACCTCAATCAGCTATCCATCCACCGCAAGGCCATCTCAGAGAAAATGAAGCGGTACCACACGGACACCTTGAAGCGGGCACTAAACAAACCTCATGATTTGTTTAACCTAGTCAAGACCTTATCTAAAGAGCCAGCCCCTGAAAAGCAAGGCGAGATCCATCCTCAAGACTTCGCAGCCTACCTACAATCCAAGCTTACACAAACAAATAAACCTCCATTAAAATTAACCCCCATAGATCAAGATTGCCAAGCTGCTCTAACCATGTTTTCTACCCCTACCAAGAAGCGAATTGAGGATCTGATCATGTCTTTCAATTCCACAACTGCTCAGACGGACCCCTGCCCAGCCTTCTGGATAAGGGATCTGCGTTGTGAATTCAGCCCAATAATAACTAAAATAGTAAACCTATCTTTCAACTCCGGTACATTCCCATCTGCTCTCAAGCAAACTTCCATCAGACCTCTCCTGAAAAACTGTAAGTTAGATCCTCAAAAGGTAGACTCCTACAGACCCATCTCAAGTATTCCTTTTCTCGCGAAGTTAATAGAAAAGGAGGCACAATGTCAATTGCAAGACCACATCGATACCAATGCTCCATTGGATCCTTGCCAACATGGCTTCAGAGAGTCACATGGTGTAGAGACTCTCCTCACAGCTCTCCTCAATACCATAATTTCTGGTATCAACAACATCCGACAGGGTTTCGCACTTGTGTTCCTGGACATAGCCGCTGCTTTTGACTCTGTGAGCCATGACCTCCTCCTATTACGGCTGAAGGAGAAAGGAGTAGGCGGAACTGCCCTTGAGTGGTGCAGATCGTACTTATCCGAAAGATGGCAACATGTTCGTGCTGGGGGAGTGATGTCTGATCCATTCCACCAATGGCAAGGGGTCCCACAAGGCTCCTCTCTCTCTGCTTTGTTGTTCAATATTTATATGCAACCTATTTGCAAGATCATCCGGTCTTTCATTGTTGGTTGCATGATATATGCGGATGACGTCCTGCTTTATATGCCTTTCAACATTGACAATTTGGACCTGTCCCCTCTGAGCAACTGCTTTGACGCCATATCGGAATGGCTCCTATCACAAAACCTCCGGATTCAACATAAGAAGACAGAGGTGCTTTTCATGTCAAAGAACCCGAACTTCAGCCCTCCACAATTCCTTAAGGTGAAAGATGCTGAGCTACAATCAAAACAGCAAATACGTTATCTGGGTGTTACACTCGATCAGAACCTGGACATGAAGGCGCATATAGCTAACACGGTAAGATCCATATACTACAAAATCCGATCACTAAGACATCTTCGCCCACTGCTTGAACCTGAGGATTTCCGTACCATCTACCAGGCTCTGATCATGCCCCACTTTGACTATGCTAATGTCATTTTGCTAGGCCTCCCTCAATCCACCTTGAACCCTTTACAGCTTGCAATGAATAGCGCTGCAAGGATTCTCTATGGAGCATCTAGGAGTGAGCATGTGTCGCCCCTTCTGAAGCAGTTACACTGGCTTCCTGTACAGGCCAGGATCATTTTCAAGACATTACTACTTACCTTCAAAGCGGTAAACAGTCTCTCATCCACATCATTAACTGAACTCATCAAACCCATTTCTTCCAATAGATCAAGAAGATCAATGGCATTAAATACGCTATTGGTTCCCCGTGAACTTACAAAAAGCACCTCATCAACAGCAAACAGAGCTTTCAGTCTCCGTGCCCCGAAGCTTTGGAATATGCTGCCACCTGATATTAGAGCAATCACCAGCATACTCCAATTCAGAAAGGCCCTCAAACATTACCTATTCCTTATATACTTCCCAGTGAGTGCAGAATCACGACCCATCACTGTTAGTTATAGAAACTCTGAATCACCCATTGACCCTGAATTCCCCACTTAGTAAGTGCAACGCTCAACTGACCATTACGTCTCAACGGTGCCCTAACTTATAGATGTAAATAGTTTACACTACAATCAAAGTTTATTTACCTGAGTCGTAAAATTACCCTGTTACCCAAGTTGTTAACCCTGTTTAATGTAACTCAGACATTTTTGTGTACTGAAATGTTTTGTTTGATGTAAACCGCGCTGATGTCAAATAGTGCGGTATATAAGAAATGTAAATAAATAAATAATAATAAATAAATAAATAAATTGTTCATATCTGCTGACACAATAGACTGCCTCACACAGTAGACGACCGTGGCCTTCTCGACACTAATTATCACCAGCATGTGTATCCTTGCATATACAATCCACGATGCCATTGCTCTTACCCACAACCATAATCCCATCCCCATCCTTAAGGGAACGGGTCGAAAAAGCTACAGCAGCCATTATCATCCACCACGCACTGACCGTGTCAGACAACCACATCTACTCTATATAACACTCCAGCAGGCGGTTAACACAACTCAAGTTATACCTCAAGTACACCCTTACTTAAAATGTGCCCTCATAAACTCCCGCTCAGTTCGCAAGAAATGGCCAGCCATCACAGATCTCATAGATCACCTTAACCTGGACATACTAATGGTCACTGAGTCCTGGCTCTCAGAAACAGATACAGTGATCCTAAACCAACTCATTCCACCTAACTTCTCAATATACACCTGCCATAGAGTCAGTAGAAGGGGGGGGGGCTTCATTTTAGCAAAAACCGAACTCCAGTTTCAATTGATTTCCTCCAATACCATGGCACTACTTGACTCAGTTACCATAGCCAACAAACACATCAATATCAACCTCATTTACAGAGCTCCTTCAGTATCTCCTGACGAATTATCCAACATAATTGACCTTGCATATAACCCAGACAACCCACGCAAAGTAAATTGGTTGATGGGGGACTTCAGTCTCGCATCGCTACAACATGCCAATGCTAACACCTTCCTGGAAGCAATGTCTGAACTTGGCTATGAACAAATCATAAAGGTCCCCACCCACCACAAAGGAAATTCTGTTGATCTCATCTTCTCACCACTAGGGAATACGAGCCCTGATCATGACCTCAACCTAGCCATCACCCCCGTCCCGTGGTCAGACCATAGTCTGATCACCTTCCGAATACCCTCGCAACAAGAATTTTGTTCTGCCAGCCACACAAGCACAATATCCTCGGGGAACTCTGGACGCCATAAACCACTTGACAAGGATAAGATCACAAATCACGCACTCCCAATACTCGAACAGCCTTCTGACAACCTCTGTGAGCTTATCAGTAGATGGAACGACACACTGAGCTCACTCTCTCATATACCCTCAACGGATAAAAAAACCCCTCCAACAAAACAGCCTGTAAAAGGAAATCTGAGCCATGGTTTTCTGCAGATATAAGGGTGTCTCTTCACCACTTAAGGAAACTGGAACGAAGATGGCGACGCTCACAATCAACAGAGGACCGAGCAACCTATCTAGCACATTTATCAGCACACCGGGAATTAACATACTCCAAAAGAAAAGAATTCCATACTGAGATTCTTCGCCGATCCCTAAGTAAGCCCAGGGACCTTTTCAACCTAGTGAAATCAATAACCAAGGAACCTTCCTCCCCTCATCATGAACCAATACAACCCCAGCTTTATGCCAACCACCTCCAATCAAAAGCCATCAAAACAGACATAGCCTCGAGAACTACACTAAGAAATACTCCCGATCAACAACCACTGCTTACAGAGCTAACCTCTCCTTCTACAGGAGACATTGAAGACATTATTGCTTCCATCAATACTACTACTGCACCGAACGACCCTTGCCCAGCACACTGGATTAGGACAATGAGAACAGAACTCAGCCCGATCATAGCAAGGATCACAAGCCTATCCTTCTCAACAAGAACATTCCCGTCTTCACTCAAGCACACCTCCATACGCCCACTTCTCAAAAACAACAGTTTAGATCCTCAGAAGGCCGACTCATACCGACCGATCTCAAGTATCCCGCTACTTGCCAAAATAATTGAGAAGAATGTCCAAAGACAGATTCACCAGCACATAGACAGCACAGCCCCATTAGATGATTGCCAGCATGGATTTAGAGAAGCTCACGGCGTAGAAACACTACTCACCACACTAACCAATACCTTATCCAGAGGATTAGACAATATCAAGAAAGGATTCGCACTGATCTTCCTCGATATTGCTGCAGCATTCGACTCTGTCAGTCACACCCAATTCCTCAGATGCCTCCAGGATAAGGGAATTCAGGGCTTGGCGTGGGATTGGTGTAATTCATATCTAGATGACCGATGGCAACATGTAAGGATGGGAGCCAACGCCTCAGATCCGTTTCAACAAACCCAAGGAGTACCACAGGGCTCGTCCCTATCCGCACTATTATTCAACATATACATGCAGCCGATCTGTGAAATCATTCGATCCTTTGGAATCTCCTGCTTGATCTATGCAGATGATGTCCTCCTGTTTACGCCATTCGACGTCTCGCATCCTGACTTTACTGCCTTAGTCAACTGCTTCAACACGATCACAGACTGGCTCCTCAAACAGAACCTTCGTATAAACTTCAAGAAGACAGAGGTACTGTTCATAACAAAGCATAGAAGCGTTTCCCCACCTAAAACATTAAAGGTCAGAGACGCAGAGCTCCCAAGTAAGCCCACGATACGCTACCTGAGTATTACGCTTGATCAACGTCTTGACCTAAAGCGCACAAAAACAATACCATCAAGGCTATATATGTCAAGCTTAAGATGTTACGTCACCTAAGACCAATGCTGGCATATGAAGACTACCGGTCAGTATTCCAAGCCCTGTTACTCCCTCACTTCGACTATGCGAACATCATTCTACACGGGATCCCCAAGAGCTCCCTAAACCAGTTACAGCTCGCAATGAACGCTGCGGCACGTGTCCTCTGCGGAGTCTCAAGGAGAGACCATATCACCCCTACATTAAAGGACCTTCACTGGCTACCAATAGAAGGCAGAATCACCTACAAGGCACTACTCATTACGTTTAAAGCCATCAATAGGATATCCCCTTCAACAATCACTGCACTCATTACCCACACCCCCGATAATAGGAAAAGAAGGTCAATAGGCGCAAACACCCTAGTAACCCCGATTGAAGTGACAAAATGCACGAAAACAACCAGAAGCAGGGCTTTCTCCTTCTACGCTCCAAGGTGTTGGAATAATCTCCTGGCCAACATCAGATCAATCAATGATCTCTCACAATTCAGGAAAGCCATAAAACATCATTTATTCCTATTATATTACTCGCAATCCAACTGTACCCCTACACCTGCACAAACACAACCACCCAATAGCCTTAAGAATGTATAAGCGACACTAGTAAGCTGAAATTGTTCAGATGTAAATAGTTCAATGTTATGAATCCAAGTTACTATGTCCTGTTCGATGTAAGCACAAGGCACTTCCCCGCCTTGTGTAAAATTGTTAACTGTAAACCGCGCTGATGTCAAATAGCGCGGTATAGAAAAGCTAGAAATAAATAAATAAATACACCTATTTGAAAAGCTGAACAAGTCAAATTACTACAGTACAGTATAGATCTTTATGTACAAACTCCATGTTAACAGAACACCTGGCCTTAGTCACACACTCAGAACACAGACCATCACCAAGTACAGAATAAATAACCACAATCTAAAGTAAAACTAAAAATATGTAGACAAAATTTAAACTGAAACCCCAAGAAGCCATACTGTGTAAAATATCAAGATAACACAAAGTCAAATCACTAAAATTAAATGAAATTATTTTTTCTACCTGTGTTGTCTGACCATTTTATTCTCTGATCATGCTGGTGCCGATCTGAGGCTTCTGCTTTCCTGTTTTCTCATATCTCTCTTTCTGTGGTCTACGGTCCATCTTCCATTACTTATCTCTTCTTTTGTTTTCTTCACTTCCTTCCATCAGCCCATTTCCAGTTCCAGTAACCCTCCCCAGTATCGACCCCCTTTCCAGTCCTACCCTCCCAGTACCCTCCAATGTCAACCACCTTGCATTCCCACGACTGCCACTGATGTCCATTCCCTTCCATTCCCCCTCCTCCTCCACTGTCCAGCCCCTTCTAGTCCAAATACCATCCCAGGTATCAACTCATGTCCACTCTCAGTGCCACCCCCCTCCAGTCGGCTCCCTTCCAGTCACTCTACCCTCTGTCCATCCCCCTTCCAGTGTCATTCGCACATGTCATCTCCCTTCTAGCCTCCACCCCATTACCCAGCCACCTACCACTCCCACCCCCAAGTGTCAGCTCCCTTCCAATCCCCTTCAGTACATCCCAGGTGTCAGCTCCATTCCAGCCCCCTCCTTCCCCCGCCATATCAGCTCTTTTCCAGCCCCCTCCTTCCCCCATGTCAGCTCCCTTCCTGCCCCCTCCTTCCACTGGCAGACCCTCTCAGTATCTGCTCCCTTCCAGTCCTATTCTCCCATCACCCCACATCAGCCCATTTGTAGCCCTAGCCCCTAGTTTTCTTCCAGGGCCAGCAGCACTCTCCTCCACTCCCCCATTAGCCCTTTTCCAGTCCCAGCCGATTTCCAGTCCTATCCCCCTTATCAGCCCACTTCAATCTTAGCCCATCAGCCCATTACCAATCCTAACCCCCAATAAGTCCATTTCCAGTCCTAGCCCCCCAATCAGCCCATTTCCTGTCCTAGTCCCCCTAATCTCATTTCTAGACCTAACCTCACCAATCAGCTCATTACCAGACCTAGCCCTCTCTCCTGATCAACCTATTTTCATTCTTTAACCCCCTATCAGCCCATTTCCAGTTCTAACCCTCCCAATAGCCCATTAGCAGTCCTAGCCCCCCTCCCGATCAGCCCATTTCCAGTTCTACCCCCCATTAGCCCATTTCCAGTCCTAGCCCTCCCCCATCAACCCATTACAATTCCTAGCGCTACCTTCTCCCCCCAGCGCAGCCCAGCCCAGCCCGACCTTCTGAAGGGAAATTAAAAAAAACAAAACAATCAGAGGAGTTGCTGCTGCCGCGATGGCAGCAGCAGAATGAAGTGCCCCGTGGCCCCCGCCTCCCTGGCAGAGCCCTGCCTTGTATTTCCTTCAGCGCCAGCTCAGCTTTTCAGAGCTGCGAAGGGAGAGTTTCCCTTTCTCGCGGCTCTATTAGTTGAGCCTGACGGCGCTGATGGGAAACAGGAAATGCCTGTTTCCCATCAGCACCGGTGGGCTCAGCTTTAACAGAGCTGTGAGAAAGGGAAACGCTCTCTTTGTGACTCTGAAAAGCTGAGCCGGTGCTGAAGAAAATACAAGGCAGGGCTCTGCCATGGAAAAGGGGGGCTGCAGGGCACTTCATTCTGCTGCTGCCTTAGCAGCAGCAGAAGCAGCTCCTCTGATCGGGGTTTTTTTGTTTTTGAAAGCTGACTGAGGAGGTCTTTTTGGGGGCAATTTTTGCCACCCCCCAAAAAGTTGCCACCTGAGGCCACCACCTCACTCGGCCTCATTATAGAACCGCCCCTGTGTCCACAGCTTCTTGAGCTACAGTCAAGTGACAAACAACCTAAATTTTCATTTTAAGTTTAGGAAAATTTAGCTTGTCTGCATTTCTTGGCCAGCCTTTTTTAATCTGAAATTTGAGTGTACCCTCAATTCATATAAGTTCTACTGGTCTGGGACATTTAAATTCCCACTTGCCCTAACCCTCACCCTACCCATCACAGAGTTGCATTGCCTATATAGTCTTCATAACATAGATAGTCATCTGCCCTCCAATTAAGTGGAACATCCACCTTTTCTCTTTTTGCTGAAAATGCTTTATAACCCTCTTAATCAACATGTCATGTATTCAATGCAATAGCTGTGATGCCTTCATTCTAAGAAGAATCATTTGGAGCCTCAGAGCTTGACATATACTGTATGTCTCAAGCTATCTGTTATGCATAAAGAATTCACTCTATTAAGGGAAGAATTAGCTGCAATGAAACACAGCTCCCCTAGGGTACAAATTGAAAACAATCCACCACTGCTCCCACAAAGAATCAAACATCCCAAGAACAAATGGATCAGAGTGGGCTCTGGTAGGTTCAAATCTGTAACACAGAGAAATCCTCTCCATCAAGATATGTTCCTGCATAATGCTTTCTCTGCCTTGGAAAATGAGTGTGCCCAATTAATGGAAACTGAAGTAGTCCAATCTACCGGTAATGCCCCGAACATGAACAAAGAAATCACAAAACAGGAAACTGTTACTACTTGAAGACTCCATCATCAAAGGGATTAATTTGAGAACACAGTCCATAGGACAGAAAATGGTCAAATGCCTCCCAGGTTCTTCAGCCAGCAAGAATGCAAACTAGTGAATGTGGAAAGTAAGCACTCCAAAATGTAGGTTGTTATTCACTTGGATACAAATGACCTGGCTAGGAACTACCTCTACAGTTCAAAGGGACCTCCAGATTCTGGGAGAGAAACTTAAACCCACTGTCAATGATATAGCACTCTCAGAAGTTCTACTTGTTCACAATAAGGGGAAAGAGAGGCTGCATTATATAACCAACTTTATTATGTGGCACCAAACCTGTTGTAAACAAGAAGGATGTAGATATATAGGTCAGCAGCTGCCAACACGCTAACTATACCACTTGAATCTACAAAATGCACTCAAACAACCAGGAATAGGTCCTTTGCATTTTATGCCCCGAGATGCTGGAATAACCTCCCACCACATATCCGAGCAATCAGAGACCTCTCGCAATTCAGAAAAGCCCTTAAACATCACCTGTTCCTCCTTCACTTCGCCCACCCTAACCTAACACAACCACCCCCCACGCCTCAACTCATTCACCCAAACCCTGTCACTCCCACAACCTGACTTATGATGAAGCACACAACATTTTCGCCCATTAGGTACATTCACAACACTCATAAACTAATGACTAATCCCTAATGCATTCTGAATACCAGCTTGTAAGATATATTGTAAATAGGCCCACAATAACCACTGTTATTGTCATGTATATAGTTTTACCCTAGTTTTCATTGTTACCTATCCTGTTACAATGTAAGCATAAGATCACTTGTTCTGATGCAAAGTTTTTGTTATTTGTAAACCGCACTGATACTGAAAAGCGCGGTATATAAGAGCCTGTAAATAAATAAATAAATAAAAACTGGGGTAAAAGATGGAACAGCAAGAGGCTATACTGTGTTGAATCTTTGTGTGGCAAGAAAAAGGATCCTAAGTGGAAAAAATCAGGAAATTTATTTATTTATTTATTTAACGTCTCTTCTATACCGCGCTATTCATATCAGTGCGGTGTACATTTAACAGAACCCTATACAGTGCAGTTGGGCTGCATTGTATTTACAGTGAACAGGAACTAAAACTTGGACATAACTGGGGTAACTTTCTACAAATTATTTACACTAATGATTATACTTTCCAACTATAGCCTATTCGGGATTGGACAGGAGGGGCTGGCTGCCCGTTTTCGTGCTGGGTGTGTTATTGGGGGCTCAAGGTGATTAGGGAGAGCACTCGCTGCCTGATTTCTACAGCTGGATTCTGGGTAGTGTCATAAGAGCATAAGATATGCCATACTGGGTCAGACCAAGGTCCATCAAACCCAGTATCCTGTTTCCAACAGTGGCCAATCTAGGTCATATGTACCTAGCAGTTTCCCCAAAAGACACAGGTTCCGCAATGCTTGTACTGGGTCAAGCATTGATATCCTGGGTCCTTTCTTAATAATGGTTTATGGACCTTTCCTCCAGGAACTTGTCCAAACCTTTTTTAAACCCAGCTACACTAACAGCCTTTACTACATCCTCCGGTAACAAATTCCAGAGTTTGATTACACGTTAAATATTTTCTTTTATTAGTCTTAAATAGTTTACCCTGTAGCTTCATTGCATGTCCTCTAGTCTTTCTATATTCTGATAATGTAAATAATCGATCTACGTTTACCCATTCCACTCCGTTCATTAATATATAGACTTCTATCATATCTCCCCTCAGCCGTCTCTTTTCCAGGTTAAAGAGCCCTGACTTTTTTAGCCTTTCTTCATAGGAGTATCCTTCCATCCCCTTTACCATTTTGGTGGCTCTTCTCTGAACCTTTTCTAATAATGCTATATCCTTTTTAAGATACGGCGACCAGAATTGCACACAATATTCAAGGTGCGGTCTCACCATGGAACGATATAGAGGCATTATAATATCTTTTGTTTTATTTTCCATTCCTTTCCTTATGATACCTAGCATTCTGTTTGCTCTCTTGGCTGCCGCTGCACACTGGGCTGAGGGTTTTAACATGCTATCCACAATGACGCCTAAATCTTTTTCCTGGGTGGTGGTTCCTAATGTGGAACCTTGCAATGTGTAACCATAGTTTGGGTTGTTCTTCCCTAGGTGCATAACTTTGCACTTGTCCACATTAAATATCATCTGCCATTTTGATGCCCAGTCTTCCAATTTATCAAGATCCTCTTGCAATTTTCCACAATCCTCTTGGGTTTTAACAACTTTAAATAGTTTTGTGTCATCTGCAAATTTGATAACCTCACTTGTTATTCCACTTTCCAGGTCATTTATGAATATGTCAAAAAGCAGCGGACCCAGCACAGATTCCTGGGGTACACCACTATTCACCTTTCTCCATTGGGAAAATTGGCCATTTAGCCCAACCCTCTGCTTTCTATCTTTTAACCAGTTCCTTATCCACAATAGTACACTGCCTCCTATCCCATGACTCTTTAGTTTTGCCAAAAGTCTCTGATGAGGGACCTTGTCAAAGGCTTTCTGAAAGTCCAGATACACTATATCAACCGACTCACCTTTGTCCACCTGTTTATTCACACTTTCAAAAAAACATAACAGATTAGTAAGACAAGATCTTCCTTGTCTAAAGCCATGTTGGCTGTCTCCCATTAGACCATGACTATCTACATGCAGAGTAATTTTATTTTTTATGATGGTTTCTACCATTTTTCCCGGTACTGACGTGAGGCTCACCAGTCTGTAGTTTCCCGGATCACCCCTGGAACCCTTTTTAAAAATTGGTGTTACATTGGCGATCCTCCAATCTTCAGGTATTAGAGATGATTTTAATGATAGTTCACAGATTACTTATGAACAGATGGTGCTTAAGTGCCTTCCTGAATTGAGTCAGGTTAGTGATAACTCGCATGTCTGTAGGGAGGGCATTCCAAGCTCTAGGAGCACAAATCATGAAGGCCCTGTTGGATGTTGCCTTTTTGCATTTCGTTGCTTCTTTTGGGACTATCAGGATGTTCACCGCTGTGGATCTTCGGGTTCTGTTAGGGGGTGTAATGTGGATGAGCTCGCTGATGGATGTGGGGGGCTGATTGTTTAAGACTTTGAAGGTCATAACTAAGAGCTTGTAATGAAGCCTGGCATGTATAGGTAACCAGTGGAGTTTCTTCAGAATTGGTGTGATGTGGTCTATCCTTGGTACTCCGTATAGGACTCTTGCGGCTGTGTTCATTGTAAGCTGGAGCGCGTTTAGCATTGCTTGTGGGAGTCCATATAGGATTGCGTTAGCGTAATCGAAGTGTGCGATTACTAGGGCTTGGTAGATTGTTCGAAAGTCGGTGGGATCAACTAGTGGGCGTAGATGCCGTAGCGTCCGTATTTTATGGTATATTGTCTTTACTGTGTTACTTATGTGGGTCTTCATGTCCAGCCGTTGGTCCAAGGTGATACCTAGGTAGTGGATTGTAGGTTTGGCTAACAGCTCTGCATTCTTCACTTTTAGGGAGAGTGGGGGAATGAAGTCTTGGTTCCTTGTAATGAAGAGGATGTCTGTCTTGTTATGGTTGATTCATAGATTTTGCGTATGGAGCCAGTCTGCAACTGCGTCTAAACAGCTTGTTAGTGGGGAGAAATCTGGCTGGTCAGTCGCAAATGGCATGTATAGAAGAATATCGTCTGCGTACGCTAGACAGGCGACGTTGAATGATCAGATCAGGGCACAGATGGGCTGCATGTAGATGTTAAACATTAAAGCCGATAGTGAGGATCCTTGCGGCACACCCTGTTTTTGTAGAAACGGCTCCGAGGTTGTGGTGCCGGTCCTCATGTGTTGCCATCTGTTAGACAGGTAGGATTTGCACCAGTTTAGGGCTGTGCCCTGTATTCCCTTTTCCTTGAGATGTTCCATGAGTATCTCATGGTTCACAGAGTCAAAAGCTGCTGCGATATCCATAAAGATAAGGGCAAAACCTTGTCAAAGGTTATCGATTCCTGAGATTATGATATTGAAGAGGGTGGTGAGGAGGGTTTCAACGCCATGTGCTTCCTTGAAGCCATGTTGGGACGGATCAAGTGGGGCTTCGGTATCAATGTGTTGTTGGATTTGGCATTGGACTACCTTTTCAATTATTTTGGCTAGCAGTGGGATGCTTGAAATTGGTCTGTAGGATTCAACTTTTGATGGGTCCAGTTTGTTGTTTTTCAACAGCGGCCTGATGGATGTGTGATTTAGTCTTTGTGGAAAGGATCCCGTTGAGAATGATTGATCGAAGATTTTGTTCAGGAACTGGCTTAGGTCACAACGAAGTTCCCTTATCCAGGACGCTGGACAGGGATCATTAGGTGCAGTGGTGGTGTTGATGGAGGCAATGGTGTCTTCAATCTCTTTGTTTGATATGGTGTTGAAATTGGATAGTAGTGATGGGTGTGGCGGCTTGTGTAATGGGGTGTGGCTTGTGGGGCTTGTGCTCTTGTCAGTCTGGATCATTTTTGATTGTAGGTAGTGTGGTAAGGAGAGTGCAGTCCAGCATGAAGAAATAAAGGGAAAAAGAACTTTTTCTTCTTTGCGGGGGATGGGTGCACCAGAACACATACACCATAGTAAAAGCAGTGAGAAAAACCACGAGGGTAGAGCTAGGCTAAAGCCACACCCAGACTCCATGGCAACCCTAAGTAAGAGTAGGAGGTACATGGGGGTGGAGTCAGAAGGGGAGGTGCCCTGCTCCACGTTTAAGTTTGAGCAAACAAACAGAGAGAGAGACGGAAGGAGAAACAGGAACAGGAACAAGGACAAGTGGAAGGAGAGCAAGAGCAGCCAGGACTGCAGCCAAGAGAGCTACAGAGAAGGTTCCAGGGAGAGGACCAAGTATACTGGCAAGAGAGAGAGAGAGAAGGCTGGCATTGGAAAAGTTAAGGCAAGAGAGCCTAGACTCCTCGGGTGAAGGGTGTGTCTTCAAACAGAAGAAGCCCCAGGAAGTGGAGAGGAAATCTTACCCTGATTCCCTGACTGGCTCTGAGGCAGAGATAGCTACAGCCAACAGAAGCCCCAGATATGGAAGTCCTGCAGTAAAACTCCAAGGTAGGAGAAAGAAAGCAGTGAAGCCTAAGGCTTATATCTCTTGCTCTGATTCTGAAGAGGGATTTGTACCTGGGAAAACCCAGATTAGAAAGAAGGGGTTTTCAAGAAAAGTTGAACAGGAGAAGCCTGTTGAAGTTCTGCCAAGAGAAGGAGGGGCAGTGCAGTGGAATAGGCTATTTGAGCTTTTAAATGACTTAAAGGAAAAAGTGCCTGAACGTTTCCAAGCTTTACCAATATGCAGCTCAGAAGAAAGTATGGAGGTAGATGGTAGAGGAACTGACATGGGTTCTTCTTGTTCTGAGATGGACTGTGCTGTTTGTATTGATGCTAATTAATGGAAGCCAAATAGCAGAAAGAAATTAAGAAAGCTGTTACAACTTTGTTATAGCTGAAAGCCTGAAGTAAAGGAGAGAATGAGTTTTGTATTGAAGCACTAAGGTTCTTTCCTAAAGAAGTGGCTAGTGCAACCAAGGCGGTGCTAGACAGCAGAGAACTGTTTAACTCAAAAGAGCAAAGAAGGAGCTAGCAGCCCTACTGGCTTTGATTGTAAGTTGTAAATAAATGTGCCTTTATGATTGCTGAAGTAAGAAGCATCTTAAAGGGAAAGAAAAGGAAAGCCATTGTAAATAATTCCACGGAAACACTGTTTTGACATTTGCTTTAATTGGAGAAGATTATCCTTTGTTTCTTTGTCCTGAGTGTAAAGTTGCTTTGAAGATTGTTACCATCTTACCTAAAGGAAGCTAATAAAAATTCCTGTGCGCTTTGAAACATCCACTTGGTTCATTTCTGACTACACAACTACAACCCTTTGGAAAAGGAATACAAGATGGTCTCCCGTCCCTACTAGGCAACCGCCTGGTAGGGGTGTGGTCGCCACAGTAGTCAGCATAGGCCTGCGGATGCGGCATGTGTGGTTGGTCTGGTGCTGGTTCTCTTGCTAATGTCTGTACTATATTGAAGAGGTCGTGTGGCTTACTTATTGAGCGCTTCAGGAGCTCTGTATGGAATTGTTTCCTTTTCTCCATTATTTCTTCGCGGTGCTTTTTTAGGTGTGAGCTATATGCACTGTATGCTTCGGTGGAGCGTGATCGGCGCCATCGTCTCTCAAGCTTGCGCAGGTGTAAGAGTGATGATCGCAGTTCTTTGGAGTACCATGCTACGTGCTCTCGTCTCCTTGGCTTTTTGTTCGTGGCTGGGAGGTGAGAGATGGAGTTGAGGCTGTTGTCCCAGCTAGAAATCATCATCTAGTCCATGGACCGTGTTGTTGAGGAGTGGCAGGACTTTCTCCAATATTTCTTCTTTTCCAAAGGGTCGGAAACGTCTCACTGGTGTTTTGAGAGAGGCGGTAGCTCCATTGGTGTTTTGATTGTGATGGTGTGTGGGTATTTGGAATCTAAGCAAGCTGTGGTTGGACCAGGGTACTGGTGTTATAGATAAAGCAAAATCATGGGTTGCTTCCACAGCTGTTTGTGGGGCGAAGATCAGATCCAATTTGTTTCCTTTCACGTGTGTGTATGCATTGACCAGCTGTTTGTATCCCAGCTCATCCAGTGCCTCGAGGAAGGCTGTGGCTTGAGTCTCTTGTAGGGTAAGTAAGTTGAAATCGCCTAGTAGCCAGTTTGAGGATCGCGGCTTATTTATGCTGCAGGCAAGGTCAATTATTGTTGAGAGGTCCTCTGGTGATGATGATGGTGTTCTGTAGAGTAGATTGATTGTGCAATGGTTGTTCGTTATGGTGATTGTATCTAAGTGGGTTGTGCTGGTGGCATTGCCCAGTTGAAATTGTAGTTCAGTTTTTGCGAGGATGAGTGCTCCGCCCCCTCTCTGGTTGGTCCTGTGTCAGGTGTAGAGTGAGAACTTAGGGGGTAACATCTGGTTAAGAAGGACATTGTCACAGTCAGATAGCCATGTCTCCATGATCATTAGGATGCCCAGGTCATGGAAGGTTATCAAATCAGTGACTATTGGCCATTTTGTATGGATTGAGCTGGCATTGATGAGAGCACACTTCAGCAGACGTCAGTGCTGGTGTTTCTCGATGTGGGTCTTTTTGATGTGTTGTAGTGAGATATGCAATAAGTGGGGGTGAAGTGTGCGGTTGGTTTCTGTTGAGGACACTGTTCCCTCTAAGCTGTGCGCGTGTGCGCGCGCACACACCTTGCCAAGCGAGCGCACATACTTTACAACAGAGCGCACAAAAATTACGGTTCTGATTCTGATAGAAAACAACACAGATGTCTTAAAATTTAAAAGTTGTGATTGTAATTACTAGAAATTTTCCGCTTCATTTAGTAATCATCTATTTTCATTTAATTTGATTAAAATCAATGTGGTGGCAATACTGTATTCTGACGTGTTGTCAAATTTTAAAGTATATAACTCCAAGTGTCGTTATGTGGTGCACAAAAATTTAACCTTCCTTCAAAAGCCGCGCACAGCTGATATTTTATGCGCACACAGCCTACAGAAAATTAGAGGGAACATTGGTTGAGGATTGGTGAGGATTTTCTGTCCATCTCTTCCCATCGCTCCGAAGTATCGGTATAAAATTGGGTCCTGGATTAAAGGCGTGTGATCCACTGGGTAGCCCGGTGAGGAGGTAGATACTGGCTGTGATTGGGTGCATCTTGTTGGTTGCTCGTAGTGTGTCTTGGTTGAGGCGCGGTGTTATCTGTTCGGGAGTGAGCAGGTGATCTACTGGGCCTGCTACAGCAGTACCTATCACAGCTGGCAGTTCAGGCACTTTATCTGGTATTGAGTACGGTCAGGTAAACAGTCACGCTATCTATTAAGGATATATACAGATAAAACAGGTTCGCTAATCTGGTATGGATACAGGCGGCTTGACAGGCACGCTATCTGGCAGCCGGCCAGGCAAACTGTCTGGTATAACTGTAGGTAGGCTATCTGGTATCAATACAGGCAGTGAGGCATGCACACTATCTGGTATAAAATACAAGCAATCTAACTGGTATCAATACAGGCAGCTAGACGGGCATGTTATCTGGTATAGGTATGGGAGGCTAGGTAGGCACACTATCTTGTAAAAATATAGGCAAGATGTATGGTATTAATATAGGTGTCTAGACAGGCACACTATCTGCAAGCTATTTGGTATCATACAGTCAACTAGACAGGCATGCACATCCTATCTATTCCCTCTAGGGTCAATTCAGTGGTGTTGTCTTGGTGTTTTATACATTGTGGTTCGAGTGGTATGTGAAGTTTTACTTGCATTTTGGTCTCGGTGGGTTTGAGGTTCCCTTTCTGGAAATAGGTGGATAAGCATTTAAACTAGGGAAAGAGGGTGACGGATGGAAAAAGAACAAGTTCAGGGCATCACTCCCAGCAAAAACATAATATGAAACAAAGAAACATGATGGCAGAAAAAGACCACATGGCCTATCCAGTCTGCTCTCCCATATCAACTAAAATAGTGCCCTTTTATCCTTTAGAGATCATCTGTGTTTGCCCCATGCTTTTTTGAATTCAGATACTGTCCTTGTCTCTACTACCTCCACTGGGAGACTATTCCATACATCTACCAATCTTTCCATAAAGAAATATTTCTGCATATTACTCCTGAGTCTATCCCCTTTCACTCTCATCCTATGTCCCCTCATAGCAGAGCTTGCCTTCAATTAAAAGAGACTCTCTTGTGCATTTACACCACAGAGGTATTTAAATGTCTCCATCATATCTCCCCTATCCCGCCTTCCCTCTAAAGTATATATATTAAGATCTTTAAGTCTGTCCTTATATGCTTTATAATGAAGACTACTAACCCTTTTAGTAGCCACCCTCTGCATCGATCCAACCTGCTTATATCCTTTTGAAGGTGGGATCTCCAGAATGGCATACAATACTCCAAATGAAGTCGCACCAGAGACTTATACAGAGGCATTATCACCTCCTTTTTCTGCTGGCTATTCCTCTCCCTATACATCCAAACATCCTTCTGGCTTTTGCAGTCACCTTTTCTTCCTGTTTAGCTACTTTAAGATTGTCAGACACAATTACGCCCAGGTCCTGCTCTTCTTTCGTGGATAGAAGTACCTTACACCCTACATTGTACCGCTCCTTTGGATTTTTGCAGCCCAAATGCATGACTCTGCATTTTTTTAGCATTAAATTTCAGCTGCCAAGTTCTCGATCTTTCTTCAAGCTTAGCTAGATCCCTCCTCATGTTATCTACTCCTTTCTGGGTGTCTACTCTTTTACAGATTTTGATATCATCCGCAAACAAGCACCTAACAGCCCTTCTACAATATCAGTAACAAAGATGTTAAAAAGAATCGGATCAAGGACAGATCTCTGGGGCACATCACTGGTATCCTCCTCCTCAGAGTGAGCTCCATTTACCTGTACTCTTTATTGCCTCCCACTCAACCAATTTCTAACCCAGTCAGTCACTTTAGGGCCCATCTCTAGGGTGCTCAGTTTGTTTATAAGTTGCCTGTGTGGAACGGTGTCAAAGACTTTACTGAAATCTAAAATAACACATCTAGGGCTTTCTCTTGGTCCAACTCCCTGTTTGCTCAATCAAAGAAATCAAACAGGTTTGCCTGACAAGACCTGCCTCTGATGAATCCATGCTGCCTTGAATCTTGCAATCCATTGGACTCCAGAAACCTCACTATTCTTTCTTTTAGTAGCCTTTCCAATAATTTACTAACCACAGAGGTTAGACTAACCGGACTGTAATTCTCAATGTTATCCTTACATCCGCTTTTGTGTAAAGGGACTACATGTGCCTTTCTCCAGTCCTCTGGCACCCACTCCCGACTCCAAAGAAGCATTGGAAAGGTCAGACAATGGAGCTGCTAGAACATCCTCAATTTCCCTCAGTATTCTTGGATGTATTCCATCCGGACCTATCACTTTGTCTACTTCTAGTTTAGCTAGTTCCTCATGAACACAGTCTTCTGAAAATCGTTCAAGGTCCTCATCACTTTTGTTCCTATTTGTGGGTGTTTTATGAGGCTCTTTTCCTGGGTTTTCTCCTGGTCCTTCATCAGTAAACACAAATAAAAAATATTTGTTAAGGAATTTTCTGCTTTATCCTCATTAGTTTCTACATATTCCTTCCCTTCACCCTTGAGTCTGACAATACCACTTTTGCCCTTCCTCCTTTCACTAATATATCTGAAAAGTATCTTATCCCCCCCATTTTATTGGGATTGGCTATTTCTTCTTCTTTTTGTATCTTTGCTTTCCTGACTACTTTGCTAGCTTCTCTAAGTTTTTACGAATATAGATGCCTGTCATCCTCTCTCTGTGTTTCCCTCTTTTTCTGCACCATTTCAGTTACTACTTTTGAGAACTATAGGGCCTCCTTTTCCTTTTACATTTATTTACCTTTCTAACAAAAAGGTTTGTTGCCCTTAAAATATCCCCTTTCAGTTTTGCCCACTGTTTTTCTACATCCCCTAGCTGTTCTCATCCCGATAACGACTCTTTGAGGTATTGTTCCATCTTGGCAAAGTTAGTTTTCCTAAAGTCTAAGATCCTCGCTTTTGAATTGATTGGATACAGTCATCATATTAACTCACACATCAGTGACATGAGAGAAGAAGTGTCTAGAATAAAATCCATGCAAAATACAAGCAAGCCAACCAACAAGGCAATGAGCACAAGTGCTCAAGGTCTAGCCAACAAAGGTTTTGACCTGGAAGCCCAGATGGTGGAAATGGACTTTAACATTGTGGCCATTACAGAAACATGGTTTAACGAGTTGCATGAATGGGATACAGCTATAGCTGGCTATAATTTATTTAGAAGAGACAAAGAAGGCAGAAAAGGAGGAGTAGTCCTATATGTCAAAAACAATATTAAAGCCACTGAAATGCAAGGGACATGGGGAAAAGAAGAAGCACTGTGGATTGTGTTGGAAAGTGGAGATGGCACTATCATCCATACTGGTGTAGTCTACAGGGCTCCAACTCAAATGAAAGAAATGGATAGGGACTTGATCATTGATATTGCAATGGTAGCCATTAAGGGAGAAGTGATCATATAGGATGACTAATCTACCAGATGTGGACTGGAGTATTCCTTCCACAAATCTGGAAAGAAATAAAATGATTCTGGATACCTTCCAAGAAGCATTGCTCAGACAAATGGTGATGGAACCAACCAAGGAAAGTTTGATGATGGATCTAGTACTCACCAGTGAAGACAGCATGTCAAATATCTGAGTGGGTGCCCACGTAAGCAGCAGTGATCATCATATGATGTGGTTTGAGTAAAAACCAAGACAGAGTCTAATCAGAGCAAACTCAAAGTCCTAGACTTAAAAAACACTAACCAGTAAATTAGGAAAGTATGTGAAGGAGCAGTTGTCAGGGTGGGAGGAGATATTGGAAGTAGAATTGCAGTGGGCTAAACTAAAAGAGGCAATAAAAGGGGCAACAGATATATATGTAAGGAAAGTAAATAAAAACAAGAGGAAAAGGAAACCTGTATGGTTCTCCAAAGAAGTGGCTGCACAAGTAAAGGCAAAAACCCCTCAGCTTTCACAAAATTCAGATTACAAACAGAGGAACACAGAATATAGAAGAAAGCTAAAAGAGACAAAGAAAGAAATAAGGATCGCAAAAACAAAGGCGGAAGAAAAGATGGCCAAAGATGGGAAGCGTGGAGACTGCATGGATTGTTAAATAGCCCGGTATATAAAAATAACTAAATACAACAATTTTCAGGTATATTCAGGAGAAGAGGAAGATCAGAAGTGGAATTGCAAGACTCTAAAGTGCTGAGGACATATTCATGGAAAGTGGCATTGAAAAAGTGAAAATGCTAAACAAATACTTCTGTTCTGTATTCACTAAAGAAAATCTGGAAAAGGACCATGTATTATTGACAAATATACAAATGGGAATGGAGTAGCTACCACAACATTCACAGAAGATGTTTTTCAACAGCTTGAAAAACTGAAAATGAACAAGGCCATGGCACTGGATGGGATACACCCCAGGATCAATGTTCCCTCTAATTTTCTGTAGGGTGTCTGCGCATAAAATATCAGCTGTGCAGCTTTTGAAGGAAGGTTACATTTTTGTGCGCCACACAATGACACTCGGAGTTATATACTTTAAAATTTGACTACACGTCAGAATACAGAATACATTGATTTTTTTTTTTTATAACTTGACTTTTTATTGAAAGGCATAAAAAACATCAGCCAACATAATGCAGCACAACCAACAAGAAACAACAGTAACACTACATAAATCACATCCCGTCAAACCCTTCCCGAGGCCAATTTCACAGGGCCCCCCCTTCTCTAAAGCCCCCCCTCTTCCCCCCCACCCCTGCTAACCCCCCACCCCTCATCCCTCCCGCCATACCTCATACCGCCCCCAAACAGCCTTAAAGGTCTTCACTGTGTGTTGCTGGTGAGCAGTTATTGCACTCATAGACCACAAGTGGTCAATGCGCTGCAGGACCATACCTAATGAAGGGGCCACCTCACACCGCCACCTGGCCATGATCGCCCCCCGCCCCTATACAACACCCCACTAGCGTTAGTATCTCCCGGTCCCCCATCTCAGGCATTTCATTCAATAGGATCATAGGCGCCGTAAAGGTCACTTCCACCCCTACCAGGGCCTGGAGCCAGCCCCGCAAGGCTCTCCACATCGATTGAACCTCTGCACAATCCCAAACTATGTGAAACAAGTCACCCCGCCGCCCACAACCCCGCCAGCAGTCCCCAGTTTCCTACGGACGAAACACCTTCAACTTCCAGGGGGTCCAATACATTTGATGCCGCATTTTTAGACTATTGTCAAGATATGAGGGGCCCGGGGCCAGGCGCCGGGACCAACTATAAATTTGTTCCCACCGCTCCGCCCCCCACTCCCCCCCCAATTGTTGCTCCCAGGCCAACTCCCCTTTACTCTTCCCCTGCCTGCGGTCCCCACCCTGCTCCCGTAACTCAGCATACAGGAGCGTAATTAGCCCTCTCCTCCCTCCTCATTGCTACTTCAAATGGAGTAGCCACCTTTCGTAAATCGTTCATTACCCCCATCCTCCTTATATAGGACACTAATTGCACATAAGCGAAATAGTGTCTATCCTCTACCCCATATAATTCCTGCAATTCGACAAACGACCTAACCCCCCCTCCGCCATTCATCAGCTGCCCCAAGGTCTGTAAGCCAATATCCCCCCACTCCTTAAACACCCCCCCCCCTCCCTCCCGGGGCTAAAATCCTCCATCCCCCTTATATAAGTATCCCTTGTGTACTGCTTCCCCCGCAGCAGAGTCCCCTTCACACTCCCCCACAGCCTCTGCGGATATTCCGTAAATGAGTTCCCCCCGCTACCTCCCCCTCGTCCCCCCCGGATCCCACAGCCACATCTGCAAGCTCAATCCCTCCCCTCTCATCTGTTCCAACTCCACCCAAATAGGTGTCTCCCCCCCCCTGCCAACTCGCCACGGCCTTCAGTTGCGCCGCGGTGTAATACTTTTCCAGCCACGGGACACCCATTCCTCCCTCCCGCTGCTCCCGATACAGAGTATATTGCGACACCCGAGATCTTCCCCCTGCCCAAATAAAATCCAAAACCAGACGTTGGGCTTTGCGTAAATAACTCCGAGGAATCTTACTAGGAATAGAGCTAAACAGAAAAAGAAACCGAGGCAGTACATTCATTTTTATAACCGCAATGCGCCCGATCCATGTCAAATACAAATTCTGCCACCGGGTCAGGTCCCTCTTCACCTCTTGCATGAGCGGGCCAAAGTTCTGCTCCCATATCCGCCTCCAGTCTTTGCCCATCTGTATCCCCAAATACCTATATTCGCCCCGCACCCACCGAAACGGAAAACTACTTCGAAGGCTCGACTCCAACCTCTCCCCTAAATTGAACCCTAGGATCTCGGTCTTGCTACCATTGATTTTGTATCCCGAAACCCTACTATACTGTTCAATTTCCTGCATTAAAACCGGCAAAGAAATTAAGGGCTCTCTAAGGGTATAGATAATATCATCCGCAAATAGAGCTATTTTCGATTCCCAGGCATTCAAAATCACCCCTTTAACATCAACCGCCCACCGTACCCGGTCGGCCAAAAGCTCAATAGCTAGAGCAAAAAGCAAGGGCGACAACGGACAGCCCTGTCGAGTTCCCCTCTCCAAACCAAACACTTCCGAATAACTCCCATTCACGCATACTCGGGCCTTAGGCCCTGTGTAAAATGCGCGAATCCATTTGATAAAATTCTCCCCCAACCCAACCTTCTCCAGTACCATCAACAAAAAATCCCACTCCACCCTATCAAACGCCTTCTCGGCGTCGATAGAAATAAACACCGCCTTCTGCCCCGTTCTTTGTACTTCCCAGGTTAGATTAGAGTCATCTGATGTTATCCCCCCCCCCCTGTCTCCCTGCTACAAAACCTGTCTGGTCCACATGCACCAGTGAAGGCTGCACCCGCTGCAAACGCATGGCCAGTATTTTCGCCAATAACTTGGCATCCACATTCAATAGAGAAATCGGCCGATAGGAGCCGCAAACCATGGGGTCCTTACCCGGCTTAAGAAGAATAGTAATCCCCGCCTCCGTCATCGAGTCGGGGACTGCCCCCGTCAGAAGTACCCCATTGAACACGTCCACCAACAGCGGTTTTACCACCGCCTGGAAAACTTTATAAAATTTACCCGTCAGGCCATCTAAGCCTGGCGCCTTCCCCAGTTTCAAGGTTTTTATAGCCTCTGCCACCTCATCGACAGTAATCAGCCGATCTAGCCCCCCCCCTCCACCGGGTCCAACTTGGGCAAATCGCACCCATCCAAATACTGCCTACTTTTTTCTATTCCACCCGTAACTTCACTGCTGTACAACTGTTTATAATACTCTCGGAATGTCTTACGAATCTCATTATTCCCCGACACTAACTGTCCTCTCCCATTCCGTATACTGCCGATAGTCGACTGGGCCACCCTGGCCCTCAACCTCCTGGCCAAGAGATTCCCAGCCTTATTTCCCCCCTCAAACATGGCTTGCTTAAGTATATTCAGTTCATAAGCCTGCTTACTAGCTCGCAACTGGCCTAGCCGTCCGCGCAATTTCTGCAACTCGCTGAGGACACCCTCATTCTGGTCACATTGATGACTCCCCTCCAGCGCCCTTATAGCCCCCAACAAGCGCCCCTCCTCCTCCCCTTGCATCCTACACCGCCTCGACGCTTCACCCAGCAAATGTCCCCGCACTACTGCCTTCAATCCATCCCATACCATTCCAAGCCCAACCTCCCCATTCAAATTGAAATCCTGATATTCTGTAATAACTCCTGCGGTTCGTTCAACAACAGCGGGATCGTCCAGCAACGAATCATTCAACCTCCAAAACTTCACGCCCGTGTCCTTGTACCCTAAATTAAACCCAATGCTCACTGGTGCATGATCCGACCAAGTAATAGATCCCTGCTCTACCTCTGCCACCTTACTCATCCAGCCACTATCCACCCATATCATATCTATACGACTGTAGCTCCCATGCGGCGCTGAATAGTAGGTATATTGTTTCCTCCCCGGATTCCGGCACCGCCAGGCATCCACCAACCCTAACCCTGCTTTCATCTCCAACATTTTCAACAGCTCTCAACGTTTCCCCGCTCCCATCCCCTGTCCATTATCTAGTCGGGGGTTGAGAGTCAGGTTAAAATCCCCCCAACAATAATCGGCAAATCCCCCAACTTCTCCAAATCCGCCCGCATATATGCGTAGAACTCTCCCTGCCCCTCGTTCGGCCCATATACACTAAAAATCCATATCAATTCCTCTCCCAACTTCACCTTTACTCCCACATACTGCCCCTTCTTATCACGGTACTCCCCCACCACCTTATCCCGCATCTCAGCCCCCACCATTATAGCCACCCCCCCCTTCCGCGATTCGGCCCTCTGCCCCGCCAGCACCACCTTGGGGTATTTTCGTGTCTCTAGCAACCTCTCCTGGCCCACCTTCAAATGCGTTTCCTGAACACAGACAAAATCAGCCCTAGTCCTTACACCCTCCTTCTCTACCAGTCGACGCTTCCGCCAAGTACGCAGGCCCTTAGCATTAATTGTAACCACCCTCATTTTTTGCTCCCCCACTACCCCCTGCCCCTTTCCCCCCCTCATCCGCCCATCCCCACCCCCCCCCATCCACCCCCCCCTCCCCCCGCATCTTCGTGGCTATCTTTTCCTTGACAGCATAGTCATGTATGCACACTACAATGTCTCGCGGCCTATTGGGCCCCAGTGCCCGATGCGCCCTGTCCAGGACCACCTTCTCACCCTCCATTTCATCATCTCCCTCCATCAAGATAGCCTTGCAAATGGCTTCAGCGACTCTCCGGCTGTCCGTAAACTCGGGTTCCTCTGGCACTCCTCTAATGCGCAAATTATTCCTTCTCGTGTGATTTTCAAGGTCCTCCAGCTTGTACTGGATTTGCGCTTTCCACTGCTCCCAGTCTTTCACAGAGTGCACCAACTCCCCCTGTTGTTTTTTCACAGTTTCTAATTGCTGTTCATGAGCCTCCGTTCGCCTGCTCAGCTCACTCACTTCCTCCCGCAATTCGTTGCAAACTTCACCCACCTCCGCATTCACTGCCGCCAGCTCCGACTTCAACTCCCCGAACCAAGCTTTCAGCTCGGCCCGGGAGACACCATTCACCACCGTCGCGCCCTTTTCCATCTCCAGCGCACGCAGCACCAGGCACTCTACAGTTTCCCGGGGCTGTCTCTCTCCCGCCGCCATCTTAGCCTCCCGTCCTCCGACATGCGCGCCACTGTAGGCGAATTCTTTCAGGTCTGCCGCCTTCTTGCGAGTCGTCATCTCGCCCTGCACTACCACCACTCGTTCCGCCACCACTATCTGCGGTCCGGTGTGCAGCAGCGATCCTTGGGGTCTTATTTTTCACAGCTTGCGGGGTGCCACGCCGGAGCTCCTAACTTAGGCTGCCATCCACACCGATGACGTCACTTCCTCCACACAACATTGATTTTAATCAAATTAAATGAAAATAGATGATTACTAAATGAAGCGGAAAATTTCTAGTAATTACAATCACAACTTTTAAATTTTAAGACGTCTGTGTTGTTTAATATCAGAATCAGAGCCGTAATTTTTGTGCGCTCTGTTGTAAAGTATGTGTGCTCGCTTGGCGAGGTGTGTGCACACGCACAGCTTAGAGGGAACAGTGCCCAAGATACTGAAAGAGCTCAGAGAGGTTCTGGCAGGGCCTTTAAAGGATATTTGTAATAGATTCTTGAAGACTAGAGAGATTCTGCAGGACTGGAGAAGGGCTGATGTGGTAACTCTCTTCACAAAAGTGGTAATAGGGAAGATGTGGCAACCTACAGGCCAGTTAGCCTTACCTCAGTGGTGGAAAACCTAATGGAGGTGCTCCTGAAAGAAAGAATAGTGGATTTTCTAGAAACCAATGAGTTGCATGCTCTGAGGCAACATGGTTTTACCAAAGGACAATCATGCCAAACAAATTTGATTGAGTTCTTTCACTGGTTGACCAGAGAACTAGATCAAGGGCATGCAATGGATGTGATCTATCTAGATTTCAGCAGTCTTTAATACTGTTCCTCATAGGTGACTTATCAATAAACTGAGCAGCGTGGGGATGGGTCCCAAAGTGGTGAACTAGAGCAGAAATTGGCTGACTGACAGACAACAGAAGGGAGTGGTAAACAGAACTCACTGAAAAGAAAGGAAGGTGAGTAGTGGTGTGCCCCAGAAATCAGTCCTGGGACCAGAACTGTTCAATGTATTTGTGAGTGATATTGTTGAAGTATTGAAGGGAAAAGTCTGCCTTTTTGCAGATGACACAAAAAATTGCAACAGAGTGGACTCCTCTGAGGGAATGGACAACATAAAAAAAATATCTACAAAAACTGGAAAAATGATCTAATGCTTGGCAGTAAAGATTTAATGTGAAGAAGTGCAGAGTCATGCACTTGGGATGCAGAAATCCAAAGGAATAGTATGCGATAGTGGGTGAAAGATTGGTGTGCATGAACCAGGAGAAAGTCCTCGGAATGCTAGTGTCTGAGGATCTCAAGGTGGCAAAACAATGCAACAAGGTGGTAGCCAAAGCCAGAAGGATGCTGGGTAGAGAAGAATAACCAGCAGAAAGGGGGCGGTATTAATGCCCCTGTACAAGTCTGTTGGTGGGACCTTACTTGGAGTAATGTGTTCAGTTTTGGAGGTCATATCTCACAAAGGATATAAAAAGACTTCAAACGGTTCAGAGGAAGGTGAACAAAATGATTTGGAGCCTGCACCAGAAGACATAGAGTATGAGAAGAGACTTGAAGACCTAAATATGTATACCCTAGAGCAGGCATGTCCAACAGGTAGATCGCAATCTACCTGTAGATCGCGGAGGGGTCAGAGGTAGATCACCAGCCCCACTTGGCTACATCTCTCCAGCAGTTTGCCCCGTTGCTAGGAGAGAGCTCGTGCCGGCAGGTCTTATGCTAAGGGCTTGCCGCCGCTGCTGATCCTTTGCCTGTCTTTTTTCCCTGCCTGCGGGAATTTTGCCTGTGGGTGTATTGGGGGCACTTGTTGTTTTCGTGCCAATAGTTTGTGAGTACCCCAGGGGGCTGCCGCCCGTGCCCCGCAACAAGACGCCACAGGCCCAGCATCATACCTGGTCTCCGGCCTCTCAGAATCACCCATTCCTGCCCCCGCCTCAACACCCCTTAGAAGTGTGTTATATACCGGGCGATATCCATTCGCCCGTGCTTTACCTGAATAAACTTACCTTATTAGTTGTGTCGTGTGCTGGTCGTTGGTCACTTTATAGTTCACTTTCATTAAATGTTTTCGGGCAGACACAACAGTGTCAAGAATTTGGTAATTTTGGCGGGCTTTTACAATTTTGTTCTAACTTGCCTATGCCTTGCCTTCGAATTGGTTCAAACCACTGTGGCGTTTGCTTGCCTCTGCAATTTTATTTTGCCTAGCCTTTGCGTTGATTCTACACTGTGTGCAGAATTTATTAAATCGCGTGTGGTGGTATTTGAACTTGTTTGGCGGTATTTGATTTTATCTGGTTTGCTGGACAGGTGTTTGAGTTTTTTTGATGATTGTTTGGTGGTATTTGATTATTGGTGCCAGTATGATGAATTCTTATTTTTACTTTTAGAACTGCATTTGTGGTTTTGGCATCTCCAGTCCTTGTATTGCACATCATCCAGAGGTCTTCAGTTTCTGTTGATCTTTAATACTTTGGGACAGTGACAGTTTTGGACCAGATTCAGCCAGTGTTTATACTAACTTAGCAGATTTGGCCTTCTTACATCCAACCACCCCAGTATAACGAAGATGAGTGTTCCAAAGAAGAGCAAAACCTACCACTTTCATGATAAATGGGAAATGGACTACTTCTTCATCATGGTGAAAAACAAGTGTTGTTATCTAATTTGTAATGCCCCAGTATCCTTGCCCAAAAAGGGTAATCTGGAACATCATTATAAGGCTCTGCATAGCAATAAGTTTGATGCTGATTTTCCACCCAAAAGTGAAATTCGTAAACTGAAGCTCCAAGATCTTAAATCGAAATTGGCTACTCAGCAACAGTTGATGGCGAAGCCAAGGTCACATTTGGTCAATGCAACCAAGGTCAGCAACCTGATCACAAAGAAATGCAAACCTTTCACTGAAGGGTAATTTGTAAAAGATTGTTTTCTTGAAGCAGCTGACAATCTTTTTGAAGGGTTTAAAAATAAAGAGATCATAGCTGCTATTCAAGATGTACAATTGTCAAGAAACACCATCGTGCGGCGAATAGAAAAGATGTGTGGAGACACAACTGAACAGTTGTTGGAGGATGTTTCAAATTGTGTTGCTTTCTCCCTCCAACTGGATGAATCTACAGACATAAGAGACATAGCCCAGTTACTAGTCTTTATCTGGATGGTTTTTGAAGACTTCAGGGTTAAAGAAGATCTACTTAGAATGATTTCTTTAAAAGGGAGAACTACCAGTCAGGAAATATTCAGTTCTTTCCATTCTTTTGTGACAAAGTGTAATCTTCCATTGCATAGACTTGTTTCCATCACTACTGATGGAGCAAGAGCAATGACAGGTGAGGTTAACAGTTTCATAGCCCTCTGTAGACAGCATGACGACTTCCCTGATTTTCTTTCTTACCACTGCATCATTCACCAGCAAGTTTTGGCAAGCAAGAGACTCAATACAAAGACTGTCATGGATATCACTTTCAAAATTTTAAATTCAGTTCATGGAAGATCACTTCAAAGACGGCTTTTCAATCTTACTCTGGATGAAGAGGCAGCAGAAATCATTTTGCACACAGATGTAAGGTGACTAAGTAGGCACACATTTCTGCAAAGATTTTGTGATTTGCTGAATGAAATAAGACTTTTATGAAGGATTGGGGAGATGACCAAGCAGAGTTGGAAGATGAGGAGTGGTTATGTGATCTGGCATTTCTCGCTGACTTTAAAGGTGAACTAAGTGATATGAACCTTGAACTACAAGGTAAAAACAAATTCATTGGTGAGATGAGTACAGTTTCATCCTAGAAGAGCAAATTTGAACTAATGATGACTAACCATGCAAACACCACTTTTGATTATTTTCCTAATATGCAGGACCATCTGGGACAATATCCAAATTTTGTTTTTCAGAACGAGAAGTATGTGACAGAAATCTGTTCTGTTATCCAGGTATTCGAAAATAGATTCTGTGACTTCCAAAAAATTGGAACAGTTGTGGAGTACTTGTCATACCCATTCAAAGTAGATGTGGACATTAAAGAAACTGCAGCTGCTATCAGTAAAAATGACTCATTGAACAAGCCATCTCTTGAAAACAAAATATTAAACCTTAAAAATTAAATTTTTCTCAAGACCCGTGCTGAGCAAGAATAGTGCCTAGAGACAATTTTTCCAACTTGAGAAAATGCAGTGAAGCTGTACACTCCTGTTTCGGTTCAACTTATTTGTGTGAATCTGCGTTTTCCCATCTGAAAATGACAAAGAGTACACAACGTTCCAATATGACAGATGAACATCTCCAGGATTCCCTGAGACTGGCCTTCACGCAATATTCACCCAACTTCAAAAAGCTGGTAGATGAAAAGCAGGCTCAGATGTCTCACTAATGAGCAAGAGCGAAATATTAAAGATTGTGCAAGATCAGCCTGGATCAATACTCAACCTAAACTGAACACAAATTACTCAATAAAAGTTAAAGAAAGTTATTAAGACAGTTTAAGAAAGTTATTACTCAATAAAACTTTAAGAAAAAATGTACTTTCCATTTCCCCTCACAGTTCTTACTGGATCTTCGTCTCTCTGTTTTGTTTTTGCTTAATTTGCTTAACAGCTGATCACATCCAAGTAAATGACAGAAGGTTCATTAAAAATGGGGGGTGGGGGGAATCATCCAACTTTATTGGGTTAAAATTAAATTTGAAACTAATTTGAAACTTAATTTTCATGGTGGTAGATCACCGGCACTTTTGGCCAGAAAAAGTAGATCACAACCTGTTTGAAGTTGGACATGCATGCCCTAGAGGACAGGAGTGATAGAGGAGATATGATACAGGCCTTTAAATACTTAAAGGGTATTAATGAACAAACAAACCTTTTTCAAAGAAGGGGAAGCTGTAAAACTAATGGACATAAAATTAAGCTGCAAGGGATTAAACTGAAAGGCATCAGGAAATACTTTTTCACTGAAAGTGTGGTGGATGCTTGGAATGCCCTCCTGATGGAGGTGGTGGGGGCAAATACAGTGATGGAATTCAAAATGGCATGGGATAGACACAATGGATCCCTTTGAAGCAAGAGGATAAAATCAAAATAAACTTAACTATCTTTTATATTTCAACAAATAGAAAGGGAGTGACCTGCATGGAGCAGCGGGTAGAACCCTAAACAAAGGCATGGAGCAGCGGGTAGAGCCCTAAACAAAGGCATGGGGGTAACCTGCATGGAGCAGCAGATACACCTACTCTAGCCATCTTACTGAGCAGACTAGATGGACCATACTGGTCTTTATCTGCCATCATATGCTATGTTACTTTGTTACTATGTATATGTATTGACTAGGTTAAAGGTATGTGTGTTGCTTGATGGCTCTTAGGTGGGCATGTGAATGGATGGAATTTGGGCAGTGTGTGTGTGGAGCACACAAGTACACACCAAAATTATAAAATGCTATAATTTACACATGTTCTTGAAAGCATCTAGGTGCAGGTATTTACATCAGATCTAAAGCTTGAGTCAATATTGTCTTAACATAAGGCGTGTTTTCTTCCACTTGGGCTACTGTTTTTAGAAAATAGGCTTAACCAGGCACCTTAAGGGGGTAATTCATAACAGGGTGCTTATGTGAAAAGTCCTAAAAAGCAACTATTTTATAAAAGTAACATAAATGCTTATGTGCCTTTATCAAATAGCCTCCCAGACCTATCCTTAATTGTGCACAGATGATCTTCTACAAATATACACTCTCTGAAAAAGGTGTAACTATATACGTCCTCTGTGTATATGCATGTGTATTTTTTAAATACACATATGCAATCTGCTCCAACTCAGCCTAAACTATGTCTCAAAACTATCTACGTAAACATCGCATAAACCTACACACACTTTGTAAACCTACTTTCTATGCATGTTTATAAAAGCCCTTGCCATGTGTAAAACATGCTTTATAAAATTACATACCATGAACAAAATTTGAAATTTGTGTCTGATGCATACTGTAATATGTGTTCATACTGTAATTGGAATATCTCTTGAAAAGACTGAGAGTAATGACTGAGGGTAAGCAATTCACAGTTACGTATGAGCTATTAATCTTTGAATTCTATTCTCTTTCTCTAGGAGAAAGCAAAGCTTTTGATCTGGTGCACCAAAAGATGCAGAATAACGAGACTTTGCCATAAAAGTGTCCAGGCTTGGTTTCTGCATTTAAACATTATGAGCACTGTGGTTTGCCCAAGACGTAGGAGGAACCCCCCCCCCCCCCCAAATATAGCATTAATGATATACATACTGACACGGAACGAGGACAGGCAAAATTATAGGCGTGTGCATTCGTGAGCATTTATTGGGTTCATTTGCATGCCTAAAACTTGAAGGTGCACTCAAATCACTTGTATGCATGTATAGCTATGAGTTAATATGCATAAAATCGATTTGTGCTCTTAAAAGTTCTAATGTGCTTACAGTGCTCGCACAAAGACTGAATAAGTGAAACAAACATTAAAAATTTCTTGAAAGTTCAGTAAAATTTGTTTAAAACAAACATGAAATAAACATTTTTTGGCCATGCACATCCCTATAAAATTACTAGGAGAAACAAAGGGAGGCAAGAAGGGTAGTTAGACCAAAGCTTCCCAAACCTGTCCTGAGGATCCCACAGGCAGTTGGGTTTTCATAATATCTACATTGAATATTAATGAGATAAATTTCCATATGGTGGGTCTCCAATGCATGCAGATTTATTTTAAGTGTATTCATTGTGGGTATCTTGAAAACCTAACTGGCTTTCAGTTCCTCAGGACAGGTTTGGATAGCCCTGACACTTAAAGACTCATACAGTATGTAGGAATTACTGTCAAATCAATAAAGGTAGAAACTTTCTTTAGGTATGGAAAAGTAAAGAGAGCCTAAAAGAGGATTAATACAAATTAAAAAAGGAGGTTTAATGAACCAGGAAATAGAATGAAATTAGATATCTTAAAAAAGTACTTTGGCTTGGTATTCATACTAGAAGAAAGGAAGTTATAGATCAAAGGCAAAAGGCAATGGTGAGAAACCAAGAAGAATGAATTACCACTTGTAGTGGAGGTAGCATCCAAGGTACTGATACAGTTGAAGGTCAGCATGTCTACCACACCAAAGATGCTCAAGGAAGCACTGAGCGTACACTTCCTAATTCTGTTCAACTTAACACTAAAGAAGAGCAGATCTAGTGCTGCTGCTCAAAGGTAAGAGCAAAGAGGATATGGAAATATGCAGGATTATTAGTTTGACATACGTAGTGTACAAATCTGAACTATAAAATAGTTCATTACCTTGAAGCTGGTGGGTTACAGAGCCTTAGGCAACACAGTTGCACAAGGAGGTAATCTTGCTAAACAAACTTATTTCATTCCTTTCATCAGATGACTGAGTAGTAAATCATTAGGTTGCCACAGCTATGACCTATCAGGATTTCAATAAGGCTTTTGGCACTGTTCCTGATTGCAAGTTGGAAGAAAAAGTATAAACTGGCTGAGAAGTTGGTTAAGTGACAGGACTCGGGTGATGGTGGTCCACTCTGATGAAAAGAAAATGGCTAGACAGATGCCTCAGAAAAGCCCTGTCTCCGACTAACGCATTGGCTCTTTAATGCTGAAACTCCCTTGGTTTGACCGAGACACTCCATGTTTGTCAGCAGTGGAGTTGGAGATTTCCGTTAAATAGGCACGGCCTGCTCCCACGTGCTCTGTGGCTGGTCGTGAGGCCTGTTATCTGATTTCCAGTGCTTTGGGGAGTGCTGCTACGATTGAAGTAAGGTGAGCCGACCGGGTGCGATTCCTGTGACTCTCATCTGGCAGCAGCTCCTGCTCTTTAGCAGTGGTAGTAAGGTTGATCAGGTGAGGGTACTGCGGCCCTGTAGTCAAGGGCCCCGAGCTGAGCGGATGTGACTGCTAGACCCAACTGTTGCTGGACCGACATACTGTTCTTGTCTGTGAATCTTGACTGTGATTCCTGACTGTGTACCTTAACTGAAATTTCTTCACTATGTATTTTAATTGTGAATCTAGTCTGTTAGTCTTTTCCACTGTGGTGTGTCCTGCTATCCTCTGCACCTCCACGGAACCTGGCTCAGATCTGGTGATGCACCTTTTAGCAGGGCCCTGATCTCTATTCTCAAATTATTATGATCTTTGTCTGTCTTTTACATGTGTTTGTGCAGCGCTGTGTATGCCTTTTGGTGCTGTTTGGATGATCAATGTTAGTAGTAGTTGCAGTAGCAGTTCTATTGTAATAGTCATTGACCTTTTCTACTTGCAATTCCACCTGATCTAGTCTGAAATCAATACTGACCTCTTGGTCTTCCTTTAACTAAATTTCCACTTGTTACTGAATTGTAATTTTCATATTAACTATTTTGTTTTCATCCCTTTCTTTCTTTTGTTAGAACCTCACCCTCTTCACAACCAATTCTTTAGTTGTTTTTTCCACTTTCTCTCCCAACTGCTCCCTATCTCTTGCTCTTTCCCCTGCCATTCCTTCATTCATTTCCTGTATCTTCCGCTTTCCTCTCCTTCTCTTCTTATGGCCCCACATTAGTTTTTCTTCCTTTTATTGACACTCCCTAACCTTCTCCCCTTATACCTACATCTTCATACCTCCCCCCACCTCCTTATCACCCTCTCTCTATCTTTTCCATTACTTCTCCCGTCTTTCACTCTTTCTTCAGCTCTTGAACTTCACCACTTTCTTCTCTCATTCATCCCTCTCCTTTCTCTCTACAACAGCCTCATCCTCGTTTCCGCCGTTCTATTTTCTCTCTGCCTCACACACTTCTGCTCCTTCTTCTTTCATCAGGAAACATTAATCCCAACCCTGATCCCCCTGACCCCCCTAGACTCTCTCACGTCCATGACAGTTCCTCACTTAACCATTCTAATCTCATTCATATTCCTCTCCTTTTCCCCTTTCTCATGTGCCCGGTGGAATGCCCATTCCATAGCTAATAACCCACGATCTCTTCATCTCTAACACTTTCTATTTTCTAGCTCTTACTGAGATCTGGCTCCTCTCTGATGGCACTGCTTCAGTCGCTGACCTCTGTCACAGTGGCTACCAATTCTCCCACACTCCTTGTGCCACTGGCCATGATGGTGGTGTTTCTGCTTTGTCCTTCCTGCCTATTTCAACCCCTTCTTCTACCTCCCTCTCACTCCTTTTCCTCCATTGAAGTCCATTCCATCCACTTTTTTAATCTCTTACCTCTCCGGATAGCTGCTATTTATAGACCCCCTGACAAGTCCACCTCTACCTTTCTCACTGACTCATAGATTTCCTTATTTCTCACTGACTCATAGATTTCCTTATTTCTAGATTATTCTTCCCCCTTTCTCATTTTTGGTCATTTTAATATTCATGTTGATAACCCTTCTGACCTCTGTGCTTCTAAACTCCTTTTCCTTACCTCCTCATTCAACCTCCAGCTTTGCTCTTCTGCCCCCACTCATCAGCACGATCACTGCCTTGACCTTGTTTTCTTCTCTAATTGTTTATCCTCTAATTTCCGTACCTCGGTTCTTCAAAATTCATTAAAGTAGGCGTTTGTTTCACTGGCCTACATTACACTTTCAATGTGAAAGAACATGAAATAGTGAAAAAGTAATTAAGAAACCAGAAAGTCCTGCTTGTGTAAGTCTTCACATGCTTTGTTATAGCAAACTTTCGGGCTGATGCAGAAAACTAGCATGGCCTTTGCATGCATACAACACAACTTTTAGGCACAATTAGCACCACAGTCAAATGCAGAAAAGAGTCAGACGTGCACGCAAACAGCAAAGGAAAAGCTAGCACACACATAATGCCAAGAGTATTTAAATTATAGTCAAATGAGCTGCATGCATTAAAATGGCATGCTAATATTGTCTGCGCCCGATGCAGAGAAACATGTCGAGGATTTTGTAACCAGCCTTTATGCCAGAACTTCTATGCCTGGTCTTGAGGTGGCTTAAACATCTAGCATATGTTCCCCTCAGATGATCCAGGTATTGTAGAAAGCCCCTGATGCCATCAAAATGCCATCTCTGCATCGGGCCCGTTACATCAGATCGTGCAACACTCTCCTTCTCTACACACATCCATCTGATAGCTAAGACCTGCCATTTCTTTCTCTGTTAACAACACTAATAACAGGGGTATTATATCCTAGAGTGTGTAAAATAAATAATCCAACAATCTACACTCCAAATATATCTCCGGTCTTGTTTAAGAAATTAATCATCCACTTCGAGTTAGTGCTGCAGCATGTGTCTATACACTCTTATACCAAATATACAGGTCTCAGCTCAAAGGGAAACTTGGCCAAAAAAATGACCGATAGTATTCCCATAATAACATCAATGACCTGATTCATACATTTAAAGTGACTCAGTGCATAGATCCCATTTCTTTTGCCCACACGAAGCTACTTCTTCAACTTTACTTGATCCTCTTTTCTCTTAGTCATTTAAAAAATCTTAATGTCCAAAATTCAAAGTGAAATCGGTGTGGTTAAATCAGAGTGGCTAAAGCTCTAAAGTAATACAAGTTTGCAACTCTTTCAAACAACAATTTCCAATTTTATATGGTGCAAACTTGTTGATCACCCAACGCAGTTCATAGACACTGTCATCGCGTTTCTCCTCTCGGTTCTTCAGGGGTAATATTTCACTAGCCAAACTCCCACGTTAACTTCTCTTGTCTGAAACATCCTATAAAAAGACAAACATATAACCCTTCTAATACAAGACGCTACATTCTCTATATTCAAACTACAAAATAGTATAACCGTACTCACAAAATGCTGCCCACGTTCACTATCCGATATCTCCACTCTTACTTCACAATCAAACATAACTGGTGAAAAAACACCGCGCATGCGGACTCACTCTTATCGCTGCCTTTTAAACCAGATCCTTCTCCCTTAAGGGTTCCTCTCTAAATAAATTCTACTCAAAAACGATCAATGATCCATCTTATATTTCCTTGGACCAGTCCATTTTATTAACTCATACAGTGACAATGCCTGTATTCTCCTGGTCAACAGTCATCTTTCCAAACGAAACGGTTCCACATCAGTACAAACAATTATGCCACTCAATGCGTTCATTTAATCCTGCGGGAACTACCGAATCCAACTCAAAAATCCAGCGCTGTTCTTGCAGGGAGAGCCATTGTTCACGAGTTTTACCTCGCCGACCTGAACTGACTTGCTCTATGCAAAAACACCTCATGTCGGTGAAGGAATGTCCTGTCGATAAAAAATGATTTACCATAGGGGCTTCCACCACACCATTTTTCAATCGACTTTTGTGTTCAAGCATGCGGGTTTTGAACTTCCTGATGGTTTTACCAACATAAACTAACTGACAGGGACACTGTACGATGTAGACTACATAAGTAGACTCACAATCAAGATGACAATTTAACTTATATGTTTTACCGCGATAATGAAACATTTGTGTCTCAAAAGTAATATCGCAAATAGTACAATGGCCACACTTATGGTGGCCTTTAATCTTGTCTATTGTGTCCCCTGTAGGTGCCTTCTTCCGCAGGCGTGCTGGACTAAGAAATTCTTTAAGATTTCTCCCGCGCTGCCACACACAACGAATTTTTACTTCAGTGAAAACTGGAACCACACGCAACACTGATTCATGTTTCCTTAATATTTTTTGTATCGAATAACTCAATGGAGAATACGGAGTGATCAAATTGATATGCTGAACTGTTCGGTCCTGATTCATCTTAGGGACCGAATGTAACAGCAGGTCGCGATTGTTACACAAAGCCCTTTGATACGCTCGTTTAACTATTAAAGGCGGATAACCTCTTTCCTGAAAATTCAAAGAAAGCTGCTTAGATTGAATCTTATAATCCGACCGTTTCGAACAATTGCGCCTATATCTCAGAAATTGAGAAAAAGGCAACCCCGTTTTCAACCGAGGGGGATGAACGCTCTGGAAATGTAAAAAGGTATTCCTATCGACCGGCTTACGAAACACCGTGGTAACCCAGCCTTCACTACTCTTATTGACCCGAACATCAAGATAAGTGATCATTTCCATACTGCATTCTACATGGCCAGATATGAAGAGAAGTGGTTGGAATCCTCCCCTTATAAGGGTCACATTAAACTGTGGAAACGTTTTATAGATGACATCTTTATGATATGGCAGGGCACACGAACTGAGTTAGATGAATTTCACCTTTGGTTAAATAACTGTGAATCACATATACAATTTACCTATGAATGCAGTATGGAAATGATCACTTATCTTGATGTTCGGGTCAATAAGAGTAGTGAAGGCTGGGTTACCACGGTGTTTCGTAAGCCGGTCGATAGGAATACCTTTTTACATTTCCAGAGCGTTCATCCCCCTCGGTTGAAAACGGGGTTGCCTTTTTCTCAATTTCTGAGATATAGGCGCAATTGTTCGAAACGGTCGGATTATAAGATTCAATCTAAGCAGCTTTCTTTGAATTTTCAGGAAAGAGGTTATCCGCCTTTAATAGTTAAACGAGCGTATCAAAGGGCTTTGTGTAACAATCGCGACCTGCTGTTACATTCGGTCCCTAAGATGAATCAGGACCGAACAGTTCAGCATATCAATTTGATCACTCCGTATTCTCCATTGAGTTATTCGATACAAAAAATATTAAGGAAACATGAATCAGTGTTGCGTGTGGTTCCAGTTTTCACTGAAGTAAAAATTCGTTGTGTGTGGCAGCGCGGGAGAAATCTTAAAGAATTTCTTAGTCCAGCACGCCTGCGGAAGAAGGCACCTACAGGGGACACAATAGACAAGATTAAAGGCCACCATAAGTGTGGCCATTGTACTATTTGCGATATTACTTTTGAGACACAAATGTTTCATTATCGCGGTAAAACATATAAGTTAAATTGTCATCTTGATTGTGAGTCTACTTATGTAGTCTACATCGTACAGTGTCCCTGTCAGTTAGTTTATGTTGGTAAAACCATCAGGAAGTTCAAAACCCGCATGCTTGAACACAAAAGTCGATTGAAAAATGGTGTGGTGGAAGCCCCTATGGTAAATCATTTTTATCGACAGGACATTCCTTCACCGACATGAGGTGTTTTTGCATAGAGCAAGTCAGTTCAGGTCGGCGAGGTAAAACTCGTGAACAATGGCTCTCCCTGCAAGAACAGCGCTGGATTTTTGAGTTGGATTCGGTAGTTCCCGCAGGATTAAATGAACGCATTGAGTGGCATAATTGTTTGTACTGATGTGGAACCGTTTCGTTTGGAAAGATGACTGTTGACCAGGAGAATACAGGCATTGTCACTGTATGAGTTAATAAAATGGACTGGTCCAAGGAAATATAAGATGGATCATTGATCGTTTTTGAGTAGAATTTATTTAGAGAGGAACCCTTAAGGGAGAAGGATCTGGTTTAAAAGGCAGCGATAAGAGTGAGTCCGCATGCGCGGCGTTTTTCACCAGTTATGTTTGATTGTGAAGTAAGAGTGGAGATATCGGATAGTGAACGTGGGCAGCATTTTGTGAGTACGGTTATACTATTTTGTAGTTTGAATATAGAGAATGTAGCGTCTTGTATTAGAAGGGTTATATGTTTGTCTTTTTATAGGATGTTTCAGACAAGAGAAGTTAACGTGGGAGTTTGGCTAGTGAAATATTACCCCTGAAGAACCGAGAGGAGAAACGCGATGACAGTGTCTATGAACTGCGTTGGGTGATCAACAAGTTTGCACCATATAAAATTGGAAATTGTTGTTTGAAAGAGTTGCAAACTTGTATTACTTTAGAGCTTTAGCCACTCTGATTTAACCACACCGATTTCACTTTGAATTTTGGACATTAAGATTTTTTAAATGACTAAGAGAAAAGAGGATCAAGTAAAGTTGAAGAAGTAGCTTCGTGTGGGCAAAAGAAATGGGATCTATGCACTGAGTCACTTTAAATGTATGAATCAGGTCATTGATGTTATTATGGGAATACTATCGGTCATTTTTTGGCCAAGTTTCCCTTTGAGCTGAGACCTGTATATTTGGTATAAGAGTGTATAGACACATGCTGCAGCACTAACTCGAAGTGGATGATTAATTTCTTAAACAAGACCGGAGATATATTTGGAGTGTAGATTGTTGGATTATTTATTTCTTTCTCTGTAACATCAACAAAATCCGCTCATTCCTTTCTGAACATACTACTAAGACACTTATCCACTCCTTAATCACTTCCTGTCTTGACTACTGTAACCTACTCCTTGCTGGTCTCCCTTTGAATCATCTCTCTCTCCTTCAATCTGTTCAACACTCTGCTGCGCGGCTAATCTTCCGCCAGCCTCGTCATGCCCATATTACTCCTCTTCTCAAGTCACTTCACTGGCTCCCTATCTGTTTCCGCATCCAGTTCAAACTTCTCTTCCTGACTTATAAATGCATTCACTCTGCGGCTCCTCACTACTTTTCTTCTTTTATCTCTCCTTACACCCCCCCTTCGGGAACTCCACTCTTCTGGCAAATCGCTTCTATCTGTGCCCTTCTCTTCTATTGCTAACTCTAAACATTGCTCCTTTCACCTTGCTGCACCTTACGCCTGGAACAAACTACCTGTGTCTATACGCCAGGCACCTTCTCTGACCCTCTTCAAATCCAGGTTGAAAACTCACCTCTTCGCTGCTGCTTTTAGATCTTGACTCACATGATCTCCTTGTTTCCTTACTATTCCCCCTGGTTTTATCCCTGTCTACACCTTCTGTGTTCTCTGTCTTTACTAGATTGTAAGCTCTGATGAGCGGGGACTGTCTCTTACATGTCTGTGCAGCACAGCGTATGTCTTGTAGCGCTATACAAATGCTCAGTAGTAGTAGCAATAGTAGTAGTAGGCTAACTGGCCTGTACTTCCCACTTAATTAAATTTATCATTTCTATTCCACTTAACCTAAAAAAGAGTCAAAAGAAATCCAGGTCTATAAAATCTAAAATTATAAAAAATAAAATCACACGCACATATATATATATAATCGCATAACATTTTATTGGACAGCATACAATTTCATATCATAAAAGAAGCATTAAAACAGACTATTTTTGTGAAGATGGACATATCAACCCATCTCCCATTCTACAAAACCTCTTCTGTCTTCAGTAATCTATTAAACATATCTTTCAACAACCTGCCAGAACCTCTGAACTCTCTTAATATCTTGGGATGTATCTCATCTGACCCCATGGCTTTGTCCACTTTCAGCCCTGCAAATTGTTCACAAAGACTGACTTCCATGAATGGTGCGGTATTTACTGCATTCTCATATGTTCTTTTGGTAGTTATCTGTGAGTTCTCTGCAGGGCTTTCTTATATGAACACTGAACAGAACGTTTTTAACATTTCTGCTTTTTTCCTCATCATTCTCCACATATCAGTCCTTAGTACCTTTCAGCCTAACCATTCCATCTCTGCCTGCTTCCTTTCTCCTATATACCTGAAATAATTTTTTCAGTTCACTTGACATCTCTAGTTATCTTTTATTCCGCCCATGCCTTTGCCTTTCTGATTTCTTTCTTTACCTCTGTCAGCTTGACATTCTTTTTGTGTTCCCTTGTGCCTTGTGAACACTATCCTTTTTTGCCCTGATTTTTTTCAGTCACCTCCTTGGAGAACCATATTGATTTTCATTTCTTCTTTTTTTCTTCTTTATTTTCCATACATAAAGATCTGTTGCTCTTTTTTGTAGGATATTTCAATTTATCCCACTGTTCTTACACTTCCTATGTCTCCTCCCACCCTCCCAGCATTTCCCCATTTTATTAAAGACAGCATGTTTGAAGTCCAAGACTTTGAGACTGGAGTGTCTGGACTTCTCTTTAGCTTTTATATCTAACCATACTGTGTGATACAGTGTGCACAATAAAGCTCAGCCTAGGGGGTTAGTGCAGTGGCCTGGTGACCAGGAGACTAGGTTTTGATTCCCAGTGGCACTTCTTGCGGCCTTGCATATGTCACTTTACCCACCATTGTCTTGGAAGAAAGGCCTGGCAATCTATTTCTGGTCGCAGTTTGCCAAGAGAACCCAAGGGCTGCCAGGTTTCCTGGAGTCAGCATTGACTCAATGGCACACGTTGCTTTGCACTGTGTGATGGTTACTGCTGCCCATGTGGGTTCCATCCAGACATTTGAAATACGGGGGGGGTATTTTAGAAGATTTGTTTGTGTTTGTCTGAAAATGGGCAGGCAGACATCAAAAGCACAGAGATGCCCCTGGAGCAATTTTAGAAGCCAGGTCTATAAATGTTCCCAGCACAAAGATGTCCAAGCTGCAGAGGGGTATGATGGAAGTGTAAGCATTGCATTCCAGGGAAGATGGGCATGCACATCCAATTTCAGAAACAGCAAGCACATCATGTCTGTTTCTGCTCCTGGGCATGAAAAAGCATCATAAAAAGCTCTCATTCTGCCTTCGACACCTGGAGGGAATAGAGTAAAAGCTATTCTGATACTCCTTAAACTTTTCTGATAATAACAAAAACTGCAGACAATACAGGACACTTGTTTTTAGTTTGTCACACTGATGCACGTCCTAGCATGCAAAATAGCTTGTATGGATGTGCATTCAGCCTATAATAGATGTCCCCACCCCAAATTCTATAGCAGGAACATCTATGTACCCACCAGCATCGCTATCCAATTTGCAGACATCCAAGTTTCTAAAATCAGGCCAAACTTAAATGACCCTGATGGTTTTTTAGTCACTTTGCCCTGGATGTCCCATATTGTACCTAGATGTCCTTTCTAAAATCCAATTTACTGTCTCCATTTGCACATACTAAATCAAGCGTCACTCTTTCCCTCTAAGATTCTATCACTATTTGTCTGAGTAGATGTCCTTTAAAGGCATCTATGCTCTCTTGACATCTTTTCAGGTTGAAATTTCCAAGCAACAGCATCATCCTCTTTATTTCCAACTTTTGGATATCTATGGCCAGATCCCTGTCTAGTTTCTCCTTCTGAGATGGAGGTCTATAGAACACATCAGTGCCATCTACTCTTTCAAAGACAGTAAGAACATAAGAACATAATATATACCATACTAGGTCAGACCAAGGGTTCATCAAGCCCAGTATCCTGTTTTCAAGTGTGGCCAATTCAGGTCGCAAGTACCTGTCAGGTTCCCAAAAGGTATACCAAATACCATACTACTTGTCCTATGCAGTCCTCAGTGCTTTCTCCTTCCCCACACTCCCTACATTTCTGTCACTTTGATGATATTAATGACATAGAAGGGGTTATTTTATAACCGGACACTTATGTTAATAGGGCAGGGAGGTGCCCATGTTTAGCTTATTTTATAGAGACATAGGTGCCTATTTGTAGTTACAAAATACTAGTATCATGATTGAAGGCCTGGATATCGTATCTGCTAGAGAACAGTAGTAAATGTTAATGCATACTTTATGCACTGGGGTGCATATTCTATAAAAAACTTGTGTAAATTGTGACTCAATCCATATTCCTCCTCTGAGCATGCCTGTTGTACAGGTATGCACCGTCTTGCACCTTGCATACTTTTAGGCATGACCTAATTTTATAAAAGCCCTTTTATGCTCCTAAAACTGCATTTTAGACACAAAAAAGTTTATAAAGCTACCCTTAAAGAGAGATACTCTTCCTCCTTTTCAGCCTTCTTCATCCTTCCCAAATAGACTGCAGCTTGTCATGGCCACATCTCATTCATGGACCTCATTGAACCATATCTCCTTAACAGCAACAATATCTAAGACCTTCTCCAACATTAGGACTTTCTGGTCTGTAGCTTTGTTGCTTAGGTTGCAAGCATTTATGCTTTTTGCTTTCCAATTATTGCGCACTGGCTTGCTTATGTCCTGCATTAAGGATTTGCACAGTCAAGAAAAATTTGATTAGTTTTTGGTTTTTCTCATGCATTTTTTCCAGTTTTCCCAATGGACAGCAAATTTGTTCTATAGTTTTGCTTCCTGAAAACGTTTTGGTGATTATGATAGCTTCAAGCTGAACACAAATATAATTTCAGATTGACTGCATCACGTAGGAATTGGGAGAAACATGAAATTAAATTTTGACTGAACTTAGCATGTTTAATCGTACAATGATGCTGACATATTGCACTAGTTAACCTGAGCTAAAAATGTTTTGCTCCTGATTTTCTCAGCAACAATAGTCGGCCAGTAGCCCTGATACCACTTTTCCATAGTCGCAATGACCTGGTGAAACCTTTCACCATGTTCATCACTGAGTGTACCAAGATTAGTAGGGAAGAAGTCAAAGTATGAATGCAGAAAATTCATCTTCAGCGACATATTGCACTTTATGGTTTTGTATGCTTGAAGCATGCTGTCAACCAGCTGGACATAGTTTGGTGCCCTATAATTGCCAAGAAAATTCTCAACATCCCTGAATGCCTTCCATGCGATTTTCTCAGGCCCCACTAGCAGAACTTCGAACTGCTGGTCATTGATGACATGTCTGACTTGTGAACCCACAAAAATACCTTCCTTGATCTTGGTATCAGTTATACTTAGACACATCTGTCTCAAATATTGAAATTCTTTACCTTCCTTGTTCATCACTTTCATTCCGAGTTTTATATGAAGAAGAGGAAAAAATATCTTACTTGTATTGACAAGTGGTTCATGTGCCATATTTTTCTGTCCTGGAACCAAACGGTTATGGAGCAGCCAGTTCTTTTTAATGTAATCTCTAGCACAGGAGTCCGATTTGCAAATGAAACAACAATACTTAGAATATCTGAGCTGCATTCCTAGTAGCAGTGCAACTACTTTTAGCCCACCACAGATGTTCCAGTTGTAGTTGTTGTACTGTATGTGTTGCAATAACAGTTCCATGTTTTCGTAGGCTTCTTTCATGTGCGCTACATAGGCAATAGATATTGAAAGGTGGACATTGCCATTGTGTAACAAGATGACTTTCAGGCTTACCAGTGATGAACTGATAAAAAGGCGCTATTGTTGTGGATCATGCTCAACAACCCAAAGCCATGAACAACCTATTGGTGTCAGTGCAGAAACAGAGGTTGTCAATCTACACAAAGAAGTTTTTCATATCTTTTTGGTAGATCCAAAAGACAGAAATGTTCATACCTGGCTGACAGCAAATCCCATCCTTGCAGTCTTGAACCAAGTAGTTCAGCTTTTGTTTTTGACAAACTTAAGGCCCTCACCAGGTCATTCAGTTCTGACTTTGTTATGAGATGAGGCACACCAGGCATAAATGATTCAAAATCTGGATCCATGTCATTTTCCACATCTGGCCTGTGTACTGTGGAATCTTCATCTGCCTCATCTAGACTCTGGTGGTTTCAGCACTGGCATACTGTTGTCATGCGGCACTGGTCTCATGGCTGAAGGCAGACTGGGATATTCAATAGATTTCTTATTTTTAGCAGAGAAGCCAGATACATTGGTCAGACAGAAGTAACAGTCTGTCACGTGATCCTTTTGTTCTCACCATATCATCGGGACTACAAATGGCATTGACTTCCGAGTACCTCTAAGCCAAGTTCTGAAATGGACAGCACACAATGCACAGCAAATGTGAGGAGCCCAGAATTTTCCTTGATCGCCAACTTTACAACCAAAGTAGAGCTTGTACGCTTTCTTAATAAGTGCAGTCATGCTGTGTCTTTGAGGTTTAAGCGTATACTCACCACATATGTAGAAGAATGTATCATGGTTGTTGAGACATTGACGAGACATTTTTGCTGTAACAAATCATCGTTTAGGCAAGAAGCTTACATGTAAATGCTATTAGGTACACAAACTGATATCAATGTCATGCATAGCATCTGTGTATGAAAGTTTGTTTTAATAGCCTGTATGGCCAGTATCCATCCTGACTAAGCATGCCCACGTATTCCTGAGCAGTAGAATTTCCATTGCATGTTGTGAGCCTGCACCGAGTGCATGCCTGGACTAAACAAAACAGCTTATTTTCTAGACTTAAAATATGCAAGGAAATCACAAAAATAGGTGATTGCAAAAAAATGGTGCAAGATAGGAAAATGTCATGATGATTTTCATGATCAGGCAATAAAAGGTGCAACAGATACATACGTAAAGAAAGTAAATAAAAACAAGAGGAAAAGGAAACCTATTTGGTTCTCCAAAGAAGTGGCTGCACAGATAAAGGCAAAAAACATAGCTTTCACAAAAATCAGAAGCTTGGAAACAGAGGAACACAGAAAAGAATACAAGATCAAACTAAAAGAGACAAAAAGAGAAATAAGGATAGCAAAATCAAAGGCAGAAGAAAAGATGGCTAAAGATGTAACGTGTGGCGACAAGACTTTTTTCAGGTATATTCGGGCGAGGAGGAAAATCAGAGGTGGAATTGCAGGACTCAAAAGTACTGGGAACAAATTTGTGGAAAGTGACATTGAAAAAGCGAAAATGCTAAACAAATACTGTAGAAGGATCACCTGTGATTTACAAATATACAAATGGGAATGGAGTAGATATCACACTATTCACAAAAGATGATGTGTTAGAACAGTTTGCAAAACTGAAAGTGGACAAGTCTATGGGACCAGATGGGATACACCCCAGAATACTGAAAGAGCGCAGAAAGGTTCTTGCAGGGCCTTTAAAGAATGTTTTTAATAGATCCTTGGAGACAGGAGACATTCCACAGGACTGGAGGGCTGATGTGGTACCTTTCCACAAAAGTGGTAACAGGGAAGAAGTGGTAAACTACAGGCCAGTAAGCCTTACCTCGGTGGCAGGAAAAGTAATGGAGGCGCTCCTGAAAGAGTGAATAGTGGACTTCCTCGAAACCAACAGGTTGCATGATCTGAGGCAGCATGGTTTTACCAAAGGACGGTCTTGCCAAACAAATCTGATTGAGTTCTTTGACTGGGTGACCAGAGAACTAGATCAAGGCCATGCGATGGATGTGATCTACCTTGATTTCAGCAAAGCCTTTGATACTGTTCCTCATAGGAGGCTTATCAATAAACTCAACAGCTTGGGGATGGGTCCCAACATGGTGAACTGGATCGGAAAATGGTTGACTGACAGACAACAGAATGTGACTAAAGGGAACTCACTCAGATGAAAGGAAGGTGATTAGCGGTGTGCCCCAGGGTTTGGTCTTGGGACCGGTATTGTTCAATATATTCATGAGTGATATTGCCGAAGGGCTGAATGGAAAAGTCTGTCTTTTTGCAGATGACACCAAAATTTGCAAAAGAGTGGACTCCCCTGAGGGAGTGGGGAACCTGAGGAAAGATCTATAAAAGCTGGAAGAATGGTCTAATGCTTGTCAGTTAAGATTTAATGTGAATTGCAGTGTCATGCACTTGGGATGCAGAAATCCAAGGGAATTGTATGCGATAGGGGGCAAGAGATTGGTGTCCATGGACCAGGAGAAGGACCTCAAAGTGATTGTTTTTGATGATCTCAAGGTGGCAAAACAGTGTGACAAGGCGGTGGCAAAAGCCAGAAGGATGCTGGGTTACATACAGAGAGCAGTTACCAGCAGAAAGGAAGAGGTACTAATGCCACTGTACAAGTCACTGGTGAAGCCTTACTTGGAATATTGTGTTCAGTTTTGGAGACCATATTACGCCAAGGATAAAAAAAGGCTGGAAGCGGTTCAGAGGAAGGCAACCAAAATGATTTGGAGCCTGTGTCAGAAGACTTATGAGAAGAGACTTGAAGATCTAAATATGTACACTCTGGAGGAAAAGAGGGACAGGGGAGATATGATTCAGACTTTAAAATACTTAAAGAGTATTAATGGACAAACAAACCTCTTCCAAAGATGGAGAAGCTGGAAAACTAGAGGGTATAACATGAAACTGCAAGGGGATAAACTGAAAGGCAATGTCAGGAAATATGTTTTCACTGAAAGGGTGGTGGATGCGTGGAATGCCCTCCCGATGGAAGTGGTGGGGTTAAACATAGTGCATAAGAACATAAGATATGCCATACTGGGTCAGACCAAGGTCCATCAAGCCCAGTATTCTGTTTCCAACAGTGGCCAATCTAGGTCATATGTACCTAGCAGTTTCCCCAAGGGACACAGGTTCCACAATGATTGTATTGGTTCAAGCATTGATATCCAGAATTAAAAATGGCATGGGACAGGCACAGTGGATCCCTTTATAGCAAAAGGATAAAATCAAAATAGGCATAACGATCTGTTATATCTGAACAAATAGGGGTAACCTACACATAGCAGTGGGTACACCCCTAAACAAAAGCATGGGGAGGGGTGACCTGCATGGAGCGGCAAGTGCACCTATTCTTGCAGCCTTGCTGGGAAGACTAGTTGGACCAAGCTGGTCTTTATGTGCCATCAAATGTTACTATGTTATAACCAGAAAGTGTTTAGGAAGCAAAATATTCGCTGTCCAGTGGGTGTTTTGGATAATTTTATTTATTTAATTTATTTACATTCTCTTATATAACGCGCTATTCTGCATCAGTGCGGTTTACATTTTACACATTTATTTTCGTACAAAATTATTAGTGTACACTAAATAGATTTAATATGCGCTAACAAATTAAGATGCATTAGGTCTATTAACATGCATTAAATCAATTTTGTGCACATTAAGGGAGTTATTTTAGAAAACTTATTTGTGATTTTCAGATGTAAATTCAGGTATTTAGATGTGGAAATGGCATCCATGTATAAATGGTGATTTTAGAAGGGGCTCAATTTACATGTAGAAACTACATAGAAATTACAAGGGGGTCTGTCACGGATGCAGTTAGGGAGTGAATATAAGAACATAAGATAAGAACATAAGATATGCCATACTGGGTCAGACCAACGTCCATCAAGCCCCATATCTTGTTTCCAACAGTGGCCAATCTAGGTCACAAGTACCTAGAAGTTTCCCTAAAAGACAGAGGTTCCACAATGCTTGTTTTGGGGCAAGCAGTGGATATCCCGGGTTCCCTTTAATAATGGTTTATGGACCTTTCCTCCAGGAACTTGTCCAAACCTTTTATAAATCCGGCTACACTAACAGCTTTTACTACATTCTTCGGTAACAAATTCCAGAGTTTGATTACACGTTGAGTGAAAAAATGTTTTCTCTTATTAGTCTTAAATAGGTTACCCTGTAGCTTCATTGCATGTCCCCTAGTCTTAATTGATCTACATTTACCCATTCCACTCAATTCATTAATTTAAAGACTTCTATCATATCTCCCATCAGCCGTCTCTTTACCAGGTTGAAGAGCCCTAACCTTTTTAGCCTCTCTTCATAGGGTATCCTTCCATCCCCTTTATCATTTAGGTAGCTCTTCTCTGTACCTTTTCTAATAGCGCTATATCCTTCTTAAGATACGTTGACCAGAATTGCACACAATATTCATGGTGCGGTCGCACCATGGAACAATACAGAGATAGTATAATATCCTTTGTTTTATTCTCCATTCCTTTCCTTATGATACCTAGAATTCTATTTGTTCTCTTGGCTGCCAGTGCACACTGGGCAGAGGGTTTCATCATGTTATCCATGATGTTGCCTAAATCTTTTTCCTGGATGGTGGTTTCTTATGTGGATCCTTGCATCATGTAACCATAGTTTGGGTTGTTCTTTCCTAGGTACATAACTTTGCACTTGTCCACATTAAATTTCATCTGCCATTTAGATGCCCAGTCTTCCAGTTTATCAATATCCTCTTGCAATTTTCCACAATCCTCATGGGTTTTAACAACTATGAATAATTTTGTGTCATCTGCAAATTTGATTACCTCTCTCATTATTCCCATTTCTAGGGGTCATTTTCGAATATGTTAAAAAGCAGTGGACCCAGCACAGAACCCTGGAGTACTCCACTATTCACCTTTCTCCATTGGGAAAATTGGCCATTTAGTCCTACCCTCTGCTTCCTATCTTTTAAACAGTTCCTGATCCACAATATCTCATGACTTTTTAATTTTGCCAAGAGTCTCTCATGAGGGACACTATCAAAGGCTTTCTTTTAATCCAGATGCATGATATCAACCAACTCACCTTTGTCTGCCTGTTTATTCAAACTTTCAAAAAAACATAACAGATTAGTAAGACAAGACCTTCCTTGGCTAAAGCCATGTTGGTTGTCTCCCATTAAACCATGACTATCTACATGTTCAGTAATTTTGTTCTTTATGATGGTTTCCACCATTTTTCCCGGTACTGAGGTCAGGCTGGCCGGGCCATAGTTTCCTGGATCACCACTGGAACCCTTTTTAAAAATTGAAGTTACATTGGCCATCCTCCAATCTTCAGGTATTACAGATGATTTTAATGATAGTTCACAGATTACTAATAGTAGGTCTATAATCTCATATTTCAGTTCTTTCAACACCCTCGGATGTATGCCATCCGGTCCAGGTGATTTTCTGCTCTTCAGTTTATCAAATAGTTGTAATACATCTTCCTGGTGTATCGATATTTCTTTAAATTCTTCTGCAGCATCTCCTTTAAATACCATTGCAGTCATGGGCAACATTCCTGCATCTTCCTCAGTAAAGACTGAAGCAAATAATTCGTTCAGTCTCTCCACTATGGCCTTGTCCCCTCTTAGTGCCCCTTTTACCCCTCTACCATCTATTGGTCCAGCTGACTCTCACAGGTTTTTTGCTACGAATGTACTTGAAAAAGTCTTTATTATACATTTTTGCTTCCACAGCAAGCTTTTTTCTCAAATTCTCTCTTTGCCTGCCTTGCATCTAACTTGCCAGTGCTTGTGTTTTTTCCAGTTTTCGTCATTTGGCTCTTTTTTCCATTTCCTGAAAGATGCTTTTTTGGTAACAACAGCTTCTCTGACCTCACCTTTAAACCATGTTGGCAGTTTTTTGGACTTCCTTCCACTTTTCTTAAAGCGAGGTCTTGACAGGTGAAAAATCTACATCTATATTCCCTAATTTATATCAGGAATACATGTGTATGGCTGCAATTGTCCATGTTGGGATTTACTTCTGCTCCCTGCCACATTTAGGTTTTACCAAACGTGTTCAGTTTGGTGAGCTATTTACAGGTGCAATTAAGAGTGTTATCCTCTTTAATTCCCTGATACATAGTAACATAATAAATGATGGTAAATAAAGACTAACATGGTCCATCTAGTCTGCCTGTTGAGATGGCCAGAGTTGTACTTGCTGCTCCATGCAGGTTACCCCCGCTATATTTATTTCCACCTCAAAAGTTAAATTAGATAGAGATGAGGAGTTTGCAGGCCAAAATATTTTGTTTTATTAGTCTCCCATGTCATTTAGGGAATTTTTCATTTTGTTCAGGTTTTTAAAATTGTTTTCATTTTTGGAGCAATGTAATCAGTAGTGTACTTGTTTGTGCAATAATGCACACTGTTGTTCCACAGTGTTCCCCATTGGCAGTAGTGTGCACTTATTGCTCAAATGTCAATGACATTTGCCATGTTGTTTCAAATAAATACCCAGCCCTGATAGACATAGTAGCAATTGGTTGCATATTTATATGTAGGCTTGCCAAACAGCAACACTTACTACTGCTACTTACACTTGTAAGTTGTGAAATTGGGCACTTGCACATATATGGTGGCCATGCTTACCACATTGATTTTTTATTCTTGAGGATAGACAAAATGGCTCTTCTGTCTCCATATATTGGCACATACATCTGTACTCCTGCACCTCCTTATTCTGTATTTTAGAAAATGCTAAATGATTAGCAGAGCTTTTTCTGAAATACTGTCAGAACTGTGAACAGCTCTATTCTGATTGCCAAGTCCTTTCTTTTAAGGCGCTTTAACGAGCCAACTGCACACTAATGAATACTCACCCCTCTTCTGTATAGCTTTGTGCCTGGTCTCCTGCTATGCTGCTGATGAGTTTCTTTTGTAACTTTCTTCACTGTCATCATGTTTTCCTGGAGATAACATCTCAGACGCATCCACTTCCATGTGCCATCTCTGTCCCCTAGTTTAAATGCCTGGCAGCATATTGTCGGAGCTTTTCACTTCTGATCCATTTTTTATCTGCCACGTAAGGATATAGTACAAAACAGGCCTGTTCTGTACTGTGCCTTGTGTTGGGGGTGAGTTGCCTTTTTTTGTGTCATGTAAGGATAGACCATCATTACAATATAACTTTTGTTTTCCCATGTATTGCTCTAACCTATGTATCTAAAAGCTTATTGCTTGCACCAAGTATTGAGCCACATACTGAAACTGTCTGAATGACATAGAGTAGCCTTTCTTCTTCCTCATTGTGAGGAGCAGGTACTTCAGCAAATTCTGCAGTCTTTATGAGGGACTTTAGGCCCTTTCTCCACTTTTGAAAATGTCTCGGTGCTGCAAGGTTTTCCATACTGCAACCAGTAGCCCTGGGTTAAGGAAACTGCTGAGGAAGGTCATTGTGGGGTTGAAGATTACTTTAGAAGAACTGCAGAGGCCTTTGTATGAGACTGAGGAAAGTGCTGACTTTTTAACAATTCCAGTATCATTCCACAAACACAGCCCTTATGGGAGGATGGCAAGAAGAAAGCCACTGGTGAAGAAAAGCCATTTGATGTGCCACTTAATGTTCGTAAAGGAACACTTAGGGGACATCGCAGACGTGAGAGAACGTTTTATGGTTTTTCTGAGACAAAGTACAACATTTTGCTCTCAGTGCTAAAATATATGTGTGACATAAAACAAACACAGCACATCACTTCTATGTTCATGTGCACTGGTGGCAGCATTATGTTTTGGCAATCCTTTGCTTTAGCCAGGACAGGGAGGCCTGTGAAGATCAAGAGAAAGATGAATGGTACAAAGTGCAGGCAGATACTGGGGGAAAGCCTGAGTGCAGGCAGATACTGGGGGAAAGCCTGTTGTAGTTTGCCATAGACTTGGGGGAAGATTCACCTTTCAGTAGAATGGTGATTCTAAGCACTAGGGAAGGGCAACAGTCGAGTGGCTCAACAAGAAGAAAGTAGATATGCTCAAGTGAACCAATCATAGCCTAGACCTGAATGGGTAGAAAATTTCTGGCAAGACTTGAAGACATTACCAACTTGGAAGAGCTTGAACTGTTCTGCCACGAAGCATAGTCAAAAATCTCACTATGCTCCTGTACAAAGTTGGTAGACACTTATCCTAAATGGCTACTGGCTGTATTTGTATAATTACCCTGAGGTACGCTACCTCGGGGTAATTATTGATTAACATCTTACACTACAGTCGCACATTAATAGCGTAACAAAGAATATCTACTGCAAAATAAGGACACTTCAGTGGCTGCGACTACTTTTTGAACCCCAAGACTACAGGACTGTCTTCCAAGCTATGATACTTCCTAACATGGAGTACTGCAATGCAATCCTCCAAGGCTTGCCAAAATCCCATTTACTTCCACTACAGCTTGCTCAACATACAGCGGCTAGGATACTCATTGGGGTATCCAGGAGCACCCATATCACCCCCATCTTGAAAGCGCTCCACCGGCTACCTCTACTAGACAGAACTGGACATTAGATACTATGTAACTGGTGAATTACTTGTTCAAGCAACTGTTTTTGTTAACTAAATTCTCTATTGTTCCATATATATATATTTGATGTTTTGTTCAATGTAAATCGCTTTGACCAGGTGAAAAGTGGTATGTAAGTCTAGCTAAATAAAATAAAATAAAGTAGAAGAACATCATGACAATATTCAAAATCTATCATGAGCAATACTCTGACTACCTTCAAACTATCATAAGGAAGCTCTCTAACAGTCGGCAGAGAAGAAGTACCGCGGAGCACCTCCTCCCTCTCCCCCGAACTTCGTTAAATTCAACCAATCAGCCTGCTTATGTTCATTCTCCTAATACAGTTATGGAACGTCTTACTCATACAAATCAGAACTACCACAGACATTAAGGAATTCAGAAAGCTATTAAAAACTAACCTGTTCAGAAAGCACTTTGAAGGAGTCCAATAAATATAGACACAGCCGCTGTGAACTATGAGTTCTCACACAACTCCTGTTATAATTATATGACCATTATTCAAGATGATACCTGTCCCTTTCCCCTACCCCTAGTTACTCTTAATTGTTACTGTTAATGTTCCCTTGTTAACTGGTTCCTTGTAATGTTAATTGGTACTCTGTAATTTTATGTTAATGTTATTTGTAAACCGCCTTGATCATTGAAATTGTGGTATATAAGTCTTTCAAATAAATTAAATAAATAAATTTGGGCAAAAGGGGATTCTCAAGTATTCCACCAAGTACTGAGTCAAGGTGTGTGCATTCAAGATTTTTTGGTTTCTTATTCTTGATTACCTTGTGAATGCTCTGCAATTGTACTTCCATGTTGAAAGTATGGAGCATGTTGTATAGGTCAGAAAAACAAACTTCTGCTTTAAAGTATTTTGAGTTGTAGTTTTGAGACAGCAGAATGTGATAAATGTACAAGTGTAAAGACTTTTACAAGACACTATAGAGCATGTTTACTAAAATGTGGTATCTTACCATGTGTTCATCCCCAAAACGTAGTGTAGGGTGATGCCGGATATGCCCTAACAAATGGAGCCATGCTTGGCATGGCCCTATGTAGGTAGTGTGGGTTCCGTGCCACTCCTATGCTAAGTAGTTTGCCATGATTAATGTGGGTGCACTTAACACCACCTATTGGGGTGGTGTTAGTGCAACATTGCCAATTAGTGTGCATTAAAGACACCCTTGCTAACTGCATTGTGCACCCTCTTCCCCTGAACTGCCTAGACTCTGACCCAACCCACGCTAAGCAGTTCAAATGGGATTTTTAGCATGGCCATATTTGGGCACATGGTAATGATTACCACAGCATACTTTGCATGTATTGAAACCTGTGCTGTTACAGCACTTTATTAAACATGCCCCTATGATTGTGTGTATATGTGTATAGGAGAAAGTTGGAATCTTAGAAGGCATTGACATTCTTTATTGAACCCACATAAAAATGCTGAAAAGGTGGTGTGTGTGAGCTTTTGAGACCACCTAGGACCTCTTCTTTAGTGTCTCTGTTTAATGCATATTACCAAGTTTAAGTCACAATGCAAACCGCTTTGACTAAAATGATAAAGCAGTAAAAAACCCCATGTTAAATAGATACGGATAAGGTGGTATACAAAACTGTCTAAATAAATAAATAAAAAATAAAATGAACATATCAAATGTGGATTAGGCATTGAATTGCTAAACATGTGCTCAAAGATGTCACTTTGTTTTGAACAAATGAGATTACTGAAAATTTGAAAGCAGGGCACACCAGATGCTTTCTGTTTCCTGACTGCTGAATTGGCTAAAATGTTATGAAAACAGTTCAGATCCTTCATTTGTGGGTATTTTTTCTCCTGTGTGTTTCAGACTAAGTTATGTGAATCATGCTGAGGATTTGGCCTCCAAATTGCTTCAGTGTTTTCCAAAGAACAGATTGTCGGCCCAAGCTGCCCTGAACCATGACTATTTCAGTGATCTTCCTCCACGGCTATGGGAGCTAACTGATAGTGAGTATAAGCAAGCGCCAGTGGCAAAATGCAGCATATTTTTCCCTCTCTAAGGTGTTCAAATCTAAGACAGGCGCTTATGAATCTTTATAACATTGTTCACTAAAGCAGCCTAAATGCAATGTGTGCTTTTGAGTCAGTCCTGACTCCTGGTGACCCAGAAGCTCCTGGGTTTTCTTGGCAGTGTCACCAGAAGTAGATTGCCAGGCCTTTCTTCTGAGGCAATGGAGGGTTAAGTGACTTGCCCAAGGCCACAAGGAGTGCTAGCAAGAATTGAACCCTGGTTGCTTGATTACCAAGCCAGTGCTCTAACCACTAGGCTACTCCTCCACTCCATAAAGCAGCCTAAATTGTGGTTAAAACACAGTCACCTACATTTACCCCTCCTTGAAAACAGGCATAAATGTATGCAGCTGAAGTACATACCTAGATGTGTATTTTTATAATTTATGCATTTATTTAATGATTGTGCCCACACCCTGCCCAAACTATGCCCCAGAACACATCTACATCCTTCCCATGTATAAGGAGTGGATGAGTAGCAGCCTAGTACCCCAGAGAACTGGGTTCAATACCCACTGGTGCTTCTTGTCACTTAACCCTCTATTTCCTCAGGTATAAACATAGATTGTAAGCCGTCCTGGGATAGGGAAATACCTACATACCTGAATGTAACTCACCTTGAACTACAATTGGAAAGGTATTAGCTAAATGCTAATAAATAAAGAAACGCACCCATTTGTTATAATGTGTACTTGTACCCAGGGTAATTTTTAGGACATGCATTCATTGGAAATTATATGGGAAATGTTATTGACATTTCCTGTCATTTCATGATGTTTCTAACCTGAAACAACAAAAATCCAGAAAGTTTGGGTTTTTTAATTTGGGGATTGTTCCAGAGTGGAGTATTCGCATGAAAACCCTCCTTTAACGATGAGGTTTTCTCCAGCTCAAGAAAAGTGTGTAGTGTGGTTCATAGGCATCCAAAAGGAGTGGGCAATACGGGTCCACACCTCACCCACCAAATCTCATGGCTGGCAGGCATAGTAACATAGTAACATAGTAAGTGACGGCAGATAAAGACCAGCATGGTCCATCTAGTCTGCCCAGCAAGATGGCAAGAGTAGGTGCACCTGTCGCTCTGTACAGGCCACCCCTCCCCATGTTTTTGTTTTTGTTTAGGGGTGAACCCACCACTCCATGTAGGCAGTAGGTTTCTCATGGGATCTCATCCCCGGAGGCAGAAGAAGAAGAAAAGCCGCGATTGTGGCAAAAAAACTTTCTGTCTGCCTGCGGGAGATCGAATCCCTGCATGCAGAACAGGAAGGACATCTGCCCATGGAGCAGAGTTAGAGCGGAGCTTGGGACGGTGCTTGGGCTCCCCAAAGAAAAGGGCCTTCCGTCGCCCCTGTTGTGGCTATCAAAACACTCTGCTCTTGTAAAGATTTAGGAGGGGACATACTTGCTAGCAAGGCTAGAGGGTAGGGAGCTAACATATCCCTTCCCAGTCTCAGCCAAGACAGAACATTCTCCTGGTCCATGTTCCAGAACCACTTATATGCTTGTCTCATTATGAAGGCTTGATGATATAACACAAAGTCCAGAAAGGATATACCACTTCCTGTTTCAATTTTTGCAGTGCAATCCATGACATTTTCTTCTTCCAGAGAAACTTAACTAGTTCTTGTTCTATATAATGATAGACTTGGTTCGGGAAAGGCAAAGGCAGCATACCAAATATATAATACGTTTAGAGGCAATTGTCATCTTAATTACCTTCATTCAACCCCCACCAATTTAAACAGAGAGGGGACCAAGTCACTGTAAGAACCTTCACAATTTAATAAAGAGTACCTTTGTTCTTGGCCACAGTCTCCTCTAGAGTGCAGTCATAGCACACTCCCATATGCTTTATTTGTTCTTTATTCCGTTTTATAGGCAAATCACCAAGATCATTTTGCATAGCAATTATTCAGCATAGCATATCGAATTTAGCCCATTTTAAAGTCTGATCTATGTGCAAAGTCATTCATTATCTCTAACAATCTTGAAAGTGTGCAAGTGGCCACTGAAATTTCATCAGCATATAGAAAACGTTTACACTCAACACTGATTGTCCTAACCCCTCTAATCCCCTGACCCCATCTAATCATCAAAGCTAGTGGAATTGACGCCATATTGAAGCGGAGCAAGTGAGTCGGCCCTATGGAGGAAAATTCATTTTGAAGTAAACTCATTCAGATACACCTGTGCTTGAGGAGTATATACGAAACTCTAATCATATATATAAAACTGCATCCAAAACCAAATCACTGCAGTACTCCAAAAAAATATGAGCACTCAATCATATCAATTGCTATTTCTGCATCAAGTGATAACAGCGTTAATCCACCATCCCTGCAAAAAGCTCATTTGATCTTGATGTAGTATAATCGTTTGTAACACCACCACTAATCTCGTAGCCATTATCTTTGCATTAATCTTATAATAAAAATTCAGCAAGGATGTTGGTCTATAGTTGTCTAGTTCTGTATGATCCCTTCCTGGTTTGGGTATCACTGTAATTTGATCATCCATGAGGGTGCCCGCTACTGAGCCCTGCTGACTAAAATCCCAATAAAACTCTACAAGATTAGGTGCTAACGGCGCCATAAAGGCTCTGTAGAAGACAGCTGACAGACCGTCTGGACCAGAAGTCTTACCAATTGGCAGATCTTTAATTTCTTGCTTCACTCCTTCCACTTTTATATTGGCCTCTAACAGATGCCACTGTTCTTCCATTAGTGAAGGGTGTTGCAGTTTCTCACTTTTAATTGCTTATCAGAAAACTGGACCTCCATTGTATAACGCTCCTAATAAAACTTGTCAAATTGCTGCATCTGTCTTTAATATATGCTCCGTCTGTAGAGCACTAATGTTTTTCTGATTTTGTGCCCCCTTAAAATATTGAGCCAATATATGCCCATTTTTATTATCCCCATTCATAGTAATAGGTACTCTGTCTAAATGAGGCCAGTTGATCCTGTTGACTCAGTCATAAAGTGTACTGAGATTTTAAGCAGTGAAGTTTTAGCACTTTGTCAGATATACTGCTGCTCTGCTTGTTTAATTTAATTTTCTATCTCTAAACATTGCCTCTGCCTTTCCTTATGGAAACCCTTAGAGTACGTGATGATTTGACCCTGTATAGTGGCTTTGAATGCATCCCACCAAGCAGATGTAGAAGTAGCACCTATATGCTTAAACAGAAAATAATTATCACAGGCAGTCTATGCATATGCATAAAATGTGGGCTCATCCACCAGGAAAGCATTAAATGGCCAATTAGAAATCTGTTGGGCCCTGTCTGAAGGGTTAACATTACTGCTACATGATCTGAAACAAGCATTGACTCAATATTCACAGCCAAAACTTGCCGGAGGAGAAATGATGAAATAAAAAAATGGGCAATCCTTGTGTAGGTTTGATGGAACAAGGGATAAAAGGTATATTCCTTACCAGTGGGATTCAAAAATGCCACAGATCCACCAGCGCTAGCCACTGCATTATTGAATCTGGAGTTAAGCGTGCCTTGGCTGTCCTACCAGGAAATTTGGGCTGATGATCCAACAGCCAATCTAGAGGCTAAATTCTCCACCCAAAAATATCATATATTGACTTGTAGCTAACAATATATTGGCAAGATCTTGAAAAAGGAGGGTTCATTCTCTATGGGAGCATACACATTGCACATAAAATATTTCTGTCCACTAGTTTCCATTAACAGTTTGACACATCTTCCCCCCTGATCAGACTCCTGTCCCAGGAGATTAATCTTTATGGAGCTACAAATTAAGTTCCTTTTCATTTCTCCGGGCCAGTCCAGGGAAGGTTAGGTTGTCAATCCCCTTCAGCAGCTGAGGATATGAAGACATCAAGTTTTCTTGAGCCGTGAAGCCACTCCCCCTGAGGTCAACTGCCAGTCTTTCAATCCTCAGCAGCTGAAAAGGATCGTTATTAGCTCTCTCCTTCAAGTGTTAAAGTTTGTTTTATTTCTTATATTACTTTAATTACTTTTATTGGCTCTAGCAGAGCTGAGTTGGGTTTATAGTCCTACCTTTAATATTTTATATAATTTATTCATATGTTTCTTCCTAGCAGGAAGGTATGCATTATTTTTATTCAAATGTTTCTTCCTAGCAGGGAGAATTACATTGTTTTTAGTTAATGTTCTCTTCCAAGCAGGGAGTCTGACATTACTATTAATCGCTGACTAAGGCAGAGCCTGCCTGACGATTTCTGTCAGCTTGTTTCTAATAATAGCAGTGCAGTAAATCTGGGAGCCCCAATTCTTTCTCTGCATTTAAGATTCTTTACTTTGTAAGTGTTCCGCTAGCAGCGGGTTACACACAGTGAAATTTATGCTGATTTGTAATCTTCCCGATGGCTACAGGGTTTCTGTATCATCGCGGTTTTTGTAAGAATTAATTAGTCTGATCTTGGCTCTGCCGCGGCAGACAAAGAGACAGAAATCTTCAGTGTGCAGTTCAGCGTTTTTCAAATCAGCGCGGTGCTGATCTTGGCTCTGCCGCGGCAGACAAAGAATCAAAAACTGCAGTATTTAAATTAGCGTTTTTCCAGTTCAGTGCGGTTTGTCTGCTCTCTGATCTTGGTAATTGAAATTGTTACTGTTGGGTTTAGTTTTCACTATATAAGTGTTGCGATGGCAGAGAAGGTTGCCATGGAAACGGATAAACATTTATCTAACGCTGGAAAAGCCGGTGTAACGGCCATTTTGAATTCTCCCGTTGTTTTGCAATCTGATAAACAATGGCCTGCTAAGAAGAAGGGCAAATCTTCTAGGACTGTTTTAAGGCAGGAGAAGACTGAGGAACCTGGGCCAGAGGCAAAGGAAAGTATTTTGTCTTTCTTTTCTCCTGATTTTATTTTAGCTATGCACAAAGCTTTTTTAGCTAAGTCTGATGGTGCTGTTTCTTCAGAGATATGTAAAGGTTCTTCTTCACTTCCTGAAGATCCTGGAGAAGGTACTTCTCAGAGTAAAGAGATCATTAGGGATCCTTTGGACCCTTTTGCTTCTCAGCTCCCGGTGGATTTAGCTCAAGGGGAAACAGAAGCTCTCTCTGTTTCAGGCTTAGATATGCCTTATGAAGAGCTGGAAGAAGGTGAAATTGCTCCTGGTGAAGACCCCAATATGTTTCGGGTTTTTCGCAAAGAAGAGCTTTCAGCTCTCATTTCTCATTCTTTATCAGCATTAAATCTGTTACTTCCAGCTGCATCGCAGGATACTTTAGAGGATCCTTTATTGCAAGGGTTTAAAGCGGAACAGCGTTCCTTCCCAATGCATCGGGTGATAAGGCAAATGATTGAGTCCGAATGGGAATGTCCTGAAGCTACGCTTCGTGGTAGCCGTGCCTTATCTCGCCTTTATCCTTTACCGCAGGAAGAAAAGGATTTATTAAAAATGCCTAAGGTGGATGCGACAGTGGCAGCTGTGACAAAGAAAACTACTATCCCAATTGAGGGAACAGCTGCTCTTAAGGATTTGCAAGATAGAAAGTTAGAGGTCTTTCTTAAGCAATCGTTTGATTCTTCTGCTTTAGCTCTACAGGCCGCTGTTTGTGGGGCTTATGTGTCTAGAGCATCCATTCGGTGGCTTCAAGGAGATGCTTCTGGGAATCCAGAATTATTGCAAGGAGCAGAAATAGCTAAGTTAGAATCGGCGGCTGCTTATATGGCAGATGCCTTTTATGATCTGTTGCGGATTGCTGCTAAGTCTATGGCTTCGCTAATTGCGGCTAGACGTTTCTTGTGGCTGCGTAACTGGGCAGCAGATGTGTCTTCTAAATCGCGTCTTAGCAAACTACCATACAAGGGGAGATTGCTTTTTGGAGAAGCACTAGACAAGATTCTAAAGGATTTAAGTGATTCTAAAGGAGGTCGTTTACCTGAGGATAGGCTAAGACCCGGTCGTGTTACAGGAGGTCCTCGAGGTGCCGGACGAGACTTTAGGAGATTTCGGGGAGCACGATTTGTTCCTTATTCCAGAGGTCGTTCGGGCTTTCGCGGTCAGTCCTTTCGTGGGGCAAGAGGTTATGGTAGATCTTACTTCCCATCCTCTCAAATCCCGTCTAAAAAGCCACAATGAAGGTCTGCTGGTCCAGGCATTTGTTCCTGTAGGAGGGCGTCTACAGAGATTTTTAAAAGCCTGGACCGAAATCACCACAGACAAATGGGTGTTAGAGATAATTCTAAAAGGATATGCGTTAGATTTCGCTTACCCCTTGTCTCCCGCTTTTGTCCCATCTCCCTGTGCTCCAGGGTCAAAGGGAAAAGCGATAGCAGAGACGATATTTCATCTATTACAGCTACAGGCTATAGTTCCCGTGCCGCGAGACCAGTACGGTCAAGGTCGATACTCGATTTATTTCGTCGTTCCAAAGAAAAAGGATTCTTTTCGTCCAGTGCTCGATCTCAGGGGCGTCAACCGTGCTTTGCGGGTACCTCATTTTCACATGGAAACGCTGCGCACGGTACTTCGAGCAGTGCGCCCAGGGGAATTCCTCACCTCGATAGATCTTACGGAAGCTTATCTTCATATTCCAATAAGGCTTTCTCATCAAATATTTTTGCGTTTTGCACTTCCAATGGGTCATTTCCAATTTCGAGCACTACCGTTTGGCCTTGCCACGGCTCCGCGAATTTTCACAAAACTCATGGTAGTAGTAGCGGCTGCTCTACGAAAAGAGGGCATCAGAGTCCATCCTTACCTCGACGATTGGCTGGTCAGAGCCGATTCTCATTTAGCGTCGGAAATGGCAACGGCTCGAGTTGTTCAACTTTTAGAACAACTAGGTTGGGTCATAAATCAGGCCAAGAGTCAATTGCAGCCAGTTCAACAACTGACTTATCTGGGGGCCTTATTCGACACTGTTCGAGGAGCAGTTTTCTTAACGGAAGTCAGGATAGAAAAAATTTTACAGCAGGTGAAGGCGTTTTTAAAAGCTCAGACTCCATCGGCCTGGATGTATTTACAACTTTTGGGATCCATGGCGGCAGCTTTGGATCTGGTTCCTTGGGCCAGAGCTCACATGAGACCGTTACAACAGGCTCTGCTTTCCCGTTGGTCTCCGCAGCTTCACCCGCTGTCTCAAGGCTTGTTTTGCCCAGAGGTAGTAAAAAAGCGTCTGGAGTGGTGGTTGGACCCTGTACATCTTTCAGCAGGCATACCTTTGCAGGAGCCAGCATGGATTTTGGTCACCACGGATGCCAGTTTAACGGGCTGGGGAGCGCAATGTCAGACTCAAGTGATTCAAGGTTTTTGGTCTCAGGAGGAGACCTTATGGTCGATCAACATGTTGGAGTTGCGTGCAGCTCGATTGGCTCTTCTGCACTTCGAATGTCTTCTCACGGGAAAGGCGGTCCGTTTGTTCTCGGACAACCTTGTTACAGTAGCATATATCAATCAGCAAGGAGGGACAAAGAGTTCCTCTCTTCTAAACGAATGTCAGGAGTTAATGGCTTGGGCGGAGAGCCACCTTCTGGCATTGTCAGCGACTCACGTAGCTGGCAAAGAGAATGTTCAAGCAGATTATCTCAGTCGCAACATTTTAGACCCAGGGGAATGGGAATTAAATGTGGCGGTGTTTCACGAGTTGACCTTAAAATGGGGTCAACCGGTTATGGATCTAATGGCAACTTTCAGCAATGCCAAAGCAAGCCGGTTTTTCAGCAGATGAAGGGAACGCATGTCAGAGGGTCTCGATGCTCTAGTTCAACCTTGGCCAGAGAACGTACTTTTGTATGTTTTTCCTCCGTGGCCAATGGTGAATCGTATTCTGCAACGCATAGCGGCACACCGAGGGCCCGTAATTCTGATTGCACCAGATTGGCCTCGCCGCCCTTGGTATGCGGATCTAAGGCGGCTTCTAATAGCGCCTCCTTGGCGTCTGCCGGTCAGGATAAATCTATTATTTCAAGGACCCGTTCTCATGCCTCAAGTGGATCGCTTCTTGCTTACGGCTTGGCTCTTGAGAGGGCTCGTTTAACACGCAAAGGTTATGCAAGTTCTGTGGTGGATACTTTGCTTAATTCTAGGAGGCAGAGAACATCTCTTGCGTATGTTCGAGTATGGAGGTTATTCGAACATTGGTGTAGACAATAGAATGTTCTTCCACAGGTAGCTTCCTTGCCGCAATTGCTCTTGTTTCTTCAAGAAGGCCTGAATAAAGGTTTAGCGGTTAATACTCTTAAAGTTCAAGTAGCTGCATTATCATGTTATAGGGGATTGGTCCAAAATTGTAGATTGTCGTTACATCCAGATGTTCAAAGATTTTTTAAGGCGGCAAAAATTCTTCGACCTCCATTACGTAAGATTGTGCCTCCGTGGGATTTGAATATTGTTCTAGAGGCTTTATCAAGTTCATCATTGGCTGATATTTCTTCGCAATCTCCACGAGAATGTTCATGGAAGACAGCGTTTTTAGTAGCTTTGTGTTCAGCTCGGAGAATTTCGGATTTGCAAGCTTTGTCTTGTCAAGAGCCTTATTTGCAATTTTTACCTGAGCGGGTGGTGCTTCGTACAGTCCCGAGTTTTTTACCGAAGGTACTTTCTGTTTTTCATATTAATCAGTCGGTGGTGTTACCTACTTTTACGAATTTATCAAGTTCTCCGATCGATCGGGCTCTCAAGAGATTGGATCTAGGTCGTGTTTTAAAGAATTACCTTAAAATTTCGAAGTCCTTTCGTAAGACGGATAGACTATTTGTGCAGTATGCTGGGCCCAAGAAAGGGCATCCAGCTTCGAAGTCAACAATTGCTCGTTGGGTACGTTGTGCTATTACAGCGGCTTATCAAGCTGGGGGACGGTCTCCACCAGTTGGCTTAAAGGCACATTCTACTAGAGCTCAAGCAACCTCCTGGGCGGAATTTGCTTTTGTGCCTCCGGTAGATATTTGTAGAGCAGCGACGTGGTCTTCGCTGCATACGTTTTCAAAGCATTACCGCTTGGATGTTCATGCCAGGGAAGATGCAAGAGTGGGCGCGTCAGCTCTTATTGCGGGGTTGGCTGGTCCCTCCCGAGTTTAGGAACTGCTCTGGTATTGCCCTCACCTTCCCTGGACTGGCCCGGAGAAATGAAAAGGAAAATGAAATTAGATCTTACCTGCTAATTATCTTTCCTTGAATATTCTCCGGGCCAGTCCAGGGTCCCTCCCTTTTAATTGGAAGAGGAAGTATCGGGGCTTCTATGATTTTGTCTTTGAATATTTACCTAATCATTCACAAAAAAAATAAAAAATAAAATAAAATAAAATAAATAAAAGAAGAGGACTATTTAATTATAAATTTTATGAAACGGAAGATTATACATTCCGCTGTTTCTGTAGGACTATAGAACATATTCAGTTTAAAAAAGTTGATATTTTGTTTTATTTTGATTCAATATTATTATGCTGCTTTGTCATAAAGAAGACTGGCAGTTGACCTCAGGGGGAGTGGCTTCACGGCTCAAGAAAACTTGATGTCTTCATATCCTCAGCTGCTGAAGGGGATTGACAACCTAACCATCCCTGGACTGGCCCGGAGAATATTCAAGGAAAGATAATTAGCAGGTAAGATCTAATTTCATTATAGTCACCCCATTAAGCTTGCCTTCTTATGAAGAGTATATAATTTAAGTTAGCAACCTTAGGGAGTAACCAGACGCGTAGATGAACACAAACTTGAGATCATGTGCATCACGGATATTTCTGTCCACTAGTTTCCATTAACAGTTTGACACATCTTCCCCCCTGATCAGACTCCTGTCCCAGGAGATTAATCTTTATGGAGCTACAAATTAAGATAGTCACCCCATTAAGCTTGCCTTCTTATGAAGAGTATATAATTTAAGTTAGCAACCTTAGGGAGTAACCAGACGCGTAGATGAACACAAACTTGAGATCATGTGCATCACGGAATCCTGGTTTTCTAAAATGGATATTGTAGTGATTAATCAGCTCATCCACCGATCATTCACCTTTCACAACTGCCCAAAAAACACCAGGAGAGGCAGGGGCATATTCATCCTGAGTAGCAAACATCTAAGTTTCTCCATCACTCTATATAACTCCACGGACAATATGGCTGGTAATTGAATGCCAGGATGGACAGCCTGCTGACAGAGCTCCCCGCATGTATAAGCAGTTTGTGCGGGGAACTCTATTCGTGGGTTGGGGGTGGGAAGGGGTCATCCCAAGGAGAAGCAAGGGCGGGGAAAACTCACATCCCAAGAACTTTCTCCACACTGACACCCTCATGTTTCCCCTAAAATCATTATCTCTAATTGCATACTTAGAAGTATTGTGCATATGTTTATTAATACAAGTTATAATGTTCATCCTTTTCCTCATTCCCCAACATTCTTTGTAAACCACTTTGATAATCTGAAAAGCGATGTAACAGAAATGTTAAATAAATAAAAAAAATCTGAATATTAATTGGTAGCTTATGCATAGCTAATTGGTGGTTTTACTTCAGTTGCTAGGTGACTGGCTACCACAGCACTGTGAAATTAATCCAATCTGACATTAATTAGAGTTCTTTGTCATCTTCTGTGATGTCCCCATTACTTGTTTTAATTCATATTTACATTGTAATAGATGTATGGAATTCTGGTTTAGAGCAACATGTGAATGCCAAACAAATAATTACATTTGCCACTTCTTTGACTTCTCCAAATTATGTCATGGTTAGTATAAAAGGACCTGAAATGTGTAAATTTCTCTCCAGTGACCCCTTCCTCTCCCTCCTTTATTCTTTTCTACATTTAAAATCACAGCTGTGAAAAGTTCTGGTTGGCTTTTTGTGGTCTTCATTTATTAATGTGCATTAACACAGTCTAATGCATCTTAAATAACATAAACCCCATTATTTTTACTGGCTCCTGTGTACCAACTATGTGCTTAATGCACACTAACGTGTTCGCCCATGAGCACAGGTTAGTAAATGAGGGCCTGTATATTTCAACTGGGAACCTCATCCAGGATTACCAAGGTCGTGCTTAATTTATTGAAGATACCCAAATATGCTTACAGATTGTACCAAGCTTTGCTTATTTCAGTGTTGGATTTGAAGGCTCACTTCAGCCTTGCTATGTTTGAAAAACATGGCAAAGCTGCTAAAGAAAACCAGCATTTCCTTTGCTCCCTCTACACACCATAGAGTTTTTATTCAGCTGTAGGCTTCTCAGAAATGGGTAGAAAGAAACCAGTTTCAGTGTAAAAGGATTCTCATCTGTGAAAAAGGCAAGAGATTCCAGAAGAATGCAAGTCACAAAAGATCAAATTACAGTAGATTCCTACAAGATAACCAAAGACATAAGGCTAGAGACTGGCTGACTCTGAAGTAGCTCACATAAAAAAAATGTAGCCTGAACTTGTGAATACTACTGAAATTTGTCATGCTCAACAATTCACCAGTTCTGGGCATTAAATTCTAATGCCTAGGGCAGCTGAAGCCATAAGCTGGCCTCCTCCTCAGCTCTCTTAATTCTCATATCAAATCCTTTTCAGTCCTAGCTCTTAGCTTCTTTGACAAATGCAGCAGCTAACTGTAAATCTCTCCTTTTATGTATTAGTCTGATGACCAATGCACCTTATTGCCACTACTCCCTAGTCCCCATCATGTTGACCAATGTACCAAAAGAACCAAAAACCCAAACAGTTTTCTGTGTTCCCTAATCAGGTGTTGTGACATCTTCCTTTGCAAAACTGTATGCTGGAAAATGATGCAATAATTTATACCAGTTATCAGACACCCAATATTGTTTTGTGCTCCACTTAGTTTAAAGGGATAACAAACGTCTTTTCATGCCGGTGACATCCCTGAACAATTTGCACTAATGTGGCATTTGATAGTCTATGAATTCTGAATTCTGTAGTAGTGCTTTTCTCTTAATGCAAGCTTATTACCCAGCTGCCACCTAGTTTATCGGTCAGTGGTTAAACCCAGCTCTGTCTATCAGTAAAAGTAAATACCTGCACATTATCACTGGGCAGCAGGCCGCCAGCAGAGAGAGGCTTGTCCTGGCCATTAATAAGTACAATGTATGCAGAACTCCTGAAGGGAATTAAAACCACAAAAAAATACCTCAGGGTGGTATTTTTAATATGAGAATTAAATTTGTAATTTCACAGATTAAGAACTTTGACTGCATTAATCCTTTTATCAGCTCACAGCAGGTTGTTTGCAGAAGCATAACTGTAAGGCTATAATCATTGGCAGAGGCGCGTCTTTGCATACGCTTAAACATCAGGCACGGCCAATCCTTTTGAAGAGGGGAGAATAAAGATGGAAAATCATTATGTTTTAAAGAAAATTTTGCTAAATGCTGCCAGTGAAATTTAAAGTCACAAAAACACTTTCTGTGTCTTGGAGATAATCCTTATGAAGCATGACTCCATAAAAATAAATACACTCTCCTACCAGCCTGATATCCAGTACCACGTTTATTTTTATTTTGGCTCGGCCTCCATATCATTGTAAACACAATCTTGAAGTAAAGAAAACATATCGCAGCCTGGAAATTGTTTACCTTGATGGTGGAAGAACTTGTTTCCATTTGGAAAAACAATGAAGCAACAGAATGAGTGCAAAGGAATATGCAAAATTAAAAAAAAAAGCACAAACACAGTACATTGAGCTCTTTTTCTTTCAGAGCCCGTCCTTTTTCTCATTTGAGTATTTTTCCCCATCCTTTAGTGTCGTCAATATTTACTGTACCAAACGTGAAATTACAACCAGAGGCCGGTGAAAGCATGAGGGTCTTTGGGAAAAACAATAGCCATGGCAAGAGTCTATTGAACCACAAACACTGAGGAATACTTTGAATCACGACGTGGACTGCAGGTAAGAAATGCTGGTTAATAAAGACATCGCTTCTAGGTTCATAGGTGAGAACTGAGGCGATGAATACACATGAGATACATCTGTGCACGGTGGGTCTTTAGTATATGCAATATATTCATGGTGGTAATCCTGAACACCCCACTTTAGGAGAGAGGAGAGAAGCAGTGGCCTAGAGACTAGAGTGACCGAAAGTTCTCGAAGCAGAGTGAAACATGTTTACGTATCAGTCTTGGCTGTGCATAGAGTGCAGAGTTCTGTGAAGTTTACAAGCACAGAATATCTGTTTTTAATTATTTCAGATATCTCTATTGTAGCCAAATACCTTCTAAATATCTGCTTTTATGGTAGCTCTTTAAACTTTTTCTGCCGTTTGCCCCCAGAGACCATATTTCTCCTGAGTGAATTGAGCCCAAGCTAATTTTCAGGTTAACAGGGACTCTTCAAAGCAGAATGAACCCATTTCAGTCATGACCCTGACCCAGTTACAGTTTGTACCTCTCAGCAACAAGCCTTTTAGGACTTTCTAATGTCAGAAATGAAGCTGCTTCTGAAGCGTCTGTTTACATCTTCATCGACAGCTTAATCCTCACTTTTTCCGAGAACTGGGTCCCTACAGTCAAGACTTTAACCCAGCCTGTTTCAACAAGATATTGCAACAGTCTAAACCAGCCTTACTATGCTCCCTATTTACTGATGGTACAGCATTTCAAAAGATTATGCAGTGTTTCTACCCAGTGCTCTTCGTTCATGAAAGCAAACCTTTGGAAAGGTGTGGGTTTTTTGAATAATCTTCATGAAAAGTCATTCAGAACTTTTTCAGGAAATCATAAAGGCTAAGTAGGTTTTGTCCTCAATTTTCTCTACCTTTTTATAGTCTCCTTTTCACTACGCGGTCTCCAAAACAAATCACTCACTGACTGATTTATCAGATAATATAATTGTAATTAGTATTACACTGTAAATGTGAACAGTTCAATTTCATGTAAATCCTAGGGTGCAAGATCCATGCCTAATGCAAGTTAGAGCCTTAAGCCTGAACATTTTCTCAAGAGTTGCACAGTAGAAGAGGGGAGATTTTAAGCACCATGTCAGGTTTTACACCTCTGTTTTACAGCATGATATCTTTATGCTATTTAAATGAGTGCTCTGAATTTATATAACATGTTATTCTCTGATTACTGTGTCCCTTTATCACTACACACAGACGCCTACACCACTACATCTGAATGCTAATAGAAGAATGCCCGACTCTTACTTCTCTGTCCAGTCCTACCAGAAAGCATTTAGTATTGTTTTCTGCTTCTCTTGCTATTCTCTTTATTTCATCCTTGTGGTGAGATATGGAAAAGAAAGCAATACCTAGGGGGTCTTTTACTAAAGGATGCTAAGGTGTTGCACCTAATGCACCAGTAGCTCCAAACTTTGCAACCCTACCACATTCATTGTCAGGCGCATGGAAAGCATATTCCCAGCAGTTAATGTGGAGCCCTGTGCCTTAATGTGGCATAGAAATAGCACAGGTGCACTTAACTCCAGCTATTGAGGTGGTGTTAGGTGAATTTGCATTAATTGCAAAGGTCATGGTTGGCATGCGGTGTTTACCCTGCACTAACTGTGCAGTGCTTACCATGCCTATTCTCTGTCCCTAACCTGCCCCACTTACAATCCCAACGTGCCATTCACCATGGAAATCAGTCCGCACTAACTGTCATGGCCCCATGCTGTCAATACATGTCCCAGCGTGCTGCTGACAGCTAGTGCCCTTTAGTAGAAGATCCTCCCAGTGTGTTATTTTAGAAGCCCTATTCGTGATTTACACGTGTAAAACACATCCACATGCAAAAGGCCATTTTAGAAAGGGTCCAGTCTACACATGGATGTCCATATCATGTCTGAGTTTCACAGGGGCATGTTGTGGGTGTGGTCTGGGCATGCCCCGGGCAAGACAGAAATCTACATATGTATGGCTGATTTCATCTACGGGATGTATGTGTGCAACAGAAATAGACTATATCCAGACTTACACTTGCCTCTTGACATGAATAGGGATTTAAAAAATGCTAGTTTTGGGGAAATATCTCCTTTAATCCCCCAGTGTTATTTCACTCTTCAAATTACACTGCCATAAAACAGAGACCTTTGTAGGTGATCGAGAGGGGCTGCACATTTAAGTTTGCAAATGACCCAGACGCACATGTAAGTACTGACATTTGCATGCTCCTGGTTTTGAAATGCCGGCACTTACTCATGTACGCACCGGCTTTACTCCATCACTATTTTTCCTGTGAGATGGCTCCTCCCACTGCATGAGGATATCACTCCTTGTGCATTCCTGCACTTTCTTCTATCTTGGCCCGATTGTAACAAGCATATCCATTTTTAGGGGTGGAGATATGACGATTTTACATTGGCCTCTCATTTGCACACCCTCTCTTTTAAAGCTGATATCAAATTGCAGACATTTTCACTTCCATGTCCCTCCCATCACATAAACTTCAACTGTGACTAATGTGTATAGACTATTGTATATAGTTATATAGTGTACATAGTTTCCCTTTATTACCAAGTTCAAATTCCTGTTACTTGTAAAATGCACTACAGTTTTCTGTATGTATATGTTTGTTCCATGTAAACCGCGCTGATGATAATAGTGCGGTATATAAGCGATGTTAAATAATAATAAATAATAAATAATAAATGGCTTTTCTAAAATGTGCCTTTTGGTAAGCAGAAGAGCATACACTAGATAGTATAAAATATAGGACTGTAAAAATTTGTGAATGGTATAAAATTAGCAAAGTCACACCACTGGAATACCCTTTATATTAGAAGCCCTCTCTTCTTCCCCTGTGGTATCCTTTTAAGGGTTAAGATGCACATTGTTTTGCAGTGTGCCATTGCTTGGAATGATGCCAGGGGCTGGGGGAGTATCAAATGTTGATCCAAAGAAATCTTGAGGAAAGAAGCAAGCATGCATGCTGTAAAATATCAGGGTCCATCTGCATACAGACTGCATAATTTGTGTACTGCTAAATTGTATTTCATTCCATCTTTAGAAAACGAGCTGTTGACATTTAGAAAGAGGTGTGATCTCTGCTACTGCTCCTGCCTTACGCTTTATGTGAATAAATGGAAGGCTTCAGTTTTTGATGTTATCAATCCAGCATCACCTTTTAAGACCATTAAAATCCACTAGGACGAGATCTGACCAAGCTAGAAATGCACCCGGTGTGACTTGTGAACCTGGGGCTCCCCTCATCCCCATTCAGCCGCTTGCAGGAACTCACTATTGCTGGGCTTTATGACATCAGCACCTCTTCCATGCTTGCGCCCTCTTCAACCCCACTGCTCACACAGTCCCTGGAAGGCCCTGCACAAGGAACATGAATAGGTTTAGGTTCTGAGATCCATGAGGGGCATGTTGTAGTTGTATAACATGGAAACGCTACTCTTCCTCCCACCTTATCACTTTCAGATCTTTCACCTTTCCCACCACTCTCCTTCCTGGAATCAAATACACCTTTATATTTTGTTAGAGAAAGATTCACCTTTATATTTTGTTATGGAAAAGCAATGCTAAGTACAATCTTTCAAAAGAGTAGATGCCTTTTACTTGAGTGAAAATAGCACTAAACACCTAAGTCAAGTGTCTGGCTAAGTAGTTTGTAGCTGCTTATAAGTAAGTTTTGTCATTTTGGCCTCCTTGGAAGGAGGTATTCCAGGGGACATTTCAGAGATGATGTCGGAAGCTTGGTGTGTGTAGTTCAGTTGAAAAAATGTACTTCCTTATCGTTTCTCCGGGCCAGTCCAGGGATCAGTAGGGTTGTCAATCCCATTCAGCAGCTGAGGACTGAAAACTGTAAGTTTTTCCATGACAGGCTTAGCCACACCCCCTGCTGTTCCTGCTCCAGTCTTTGTCCTCAGCAACTGAATAGGATGTCGATGGTCACATCTCCTGGTTCTACTCTGTTAGAATTTCTTTTATTTCCTTTCTTTTTGTTTTTGTGCAGTTGGTCCTAGCGGGGCTGTTCTCTGCATTCTTCCTGGCAATAATTTTAATTCTCAAAGATAACCCTTAGGATTCCCTGGCTGCGAGTGCCTGTGGCGCTAAAAGGCAGAGCCTGCCTCTCAGGGATTCTAAACATACGGGTAAGGGAATCGGTTCTGGGAGCCCCACGAACCTCTTCTCTACGGCCGCGGTTCCATTCTCCGCTAGCAGCGGGGTTGCCGGAACGCGAGACGGCGGAGCTTACTTTGACATCGGGAGTCCTTCTCCCTCCCTTCTGTGAGTCAGCGGCCTTCTTGTTCCCTGGGAAACCGCGCGGCATCGCATTCTGCTCTGGAGCCCAGAGCGAGGCGATCGCGCTGTCTGCGGTGTACGGCTGCTCGTTTCTTTTTTCAACGGGAGCTTTTTGAGATAGCGCAGGGTAGTTCTTTTTCTTATTTTCGTCAGGAACGTCAGATATAGTCATGGACTGCAAGGCTCCGGGTGATTTAGACAAGCCTTTGAGTGCCTCAGAAAAAGCAGGAACGGCGGCCATTTTGATGGAGCCTGCCGTTTCTCCCGCGGATCCTCAAAAACAGGGGAAAAGGAAAGCGAAATCACACAAGGCAGTGCCTTCTGAGAGTAAGCCCTCTAAACAATTGCCAGAGTCTCAACAGGGGTTTTCCTCCTTGTTCTCCCCGGATTTCATTTTGGCAATGCATAAAGCCTATTTATTGAAAACGTCTCAGGGGATCAGTTCTTTCCCTTCTTCCTCCCTTCTGGATGGCAATGCTCCTAAATTGTCTGGTGTGGATCCTGGAGAGGGTTCTTCCCAGAAAGACATTAATGTGGGCTCCGGCTTGGGAGACCTTGAACCTCGGCTGTCCGGTCCTCAGGGGTTGGAGGAGGGGGAACTCTTCTCTGAGGCGGGCTTAGACTTTGCTCCAGGGGAATTGGAGGAAGGAGAGATTGCGCTGGGCGAGGACCCTAATGTCTTTAGAGTTTTTTGCAAAGAGGAACTGGGGGCGCTTATCTCCCACTCCTTAGCGGCTCTGAATATTCCTCTTCCCTCAATAGCTCAAGAGCCGCTGGAAGATCCCTTGTTGCAGGGTTTCAAAACGGAGAGCCACTGTTTTCCAGTGCACCGCATGATCAAACAGATGATTGAGGCGGAATGGGAATTCCCAGAGGCTACCCTGCGTGGTAGTCGCGCTTTAAGCCGTCTCTACCCTGTTCCTCAGGAGGAGAAGGATTTTTTGAAAATGCCAAAAGTGGATGCCTTGGTCTCCGCGGTGACTAAGAAAACCACTATCCCTGTGGAAGGGGGTGCGGCGCTTAAAGATTTGCAGGATCGCAAGCTGGAGGTGCTGTTGAAGCAGGCCTTTGATTCCAGTGCTCTTTCTCTGCAGGCGTCCATTTGTGGAGCGTATGTGTCTCGGGCCTCCATCCGCTGGCTCCAGGGTGAGGTTCCTGCGGATGGGGGAGAAGGCTCTTCCGTGGAGGGCGCCAAGTTGGAATCGGCGGCGGCGTATTTAGCGGATGCTTGTTATGATTTAGTTAGGATTTCGGCAAAATCTATGGCCTCGCTCATTGCTGCCAGGCGTTTCCTTTGGCTTCGGAATTGGGCGGCGGATGCATCTTCCAAATCCAGGCTCAGTAAGCTTCCTTATAAGGGCAAGTTGCTCTTTGGCGAGGCCTTGGAGAAAATTGTGAAAGATCTGGGAGACTCCAAAGGGGGTCGCTTGCCAGAGGATCAGCCGAAAGCTCCCAGGGGGGCTTCGATCCAGCGGGGGCAAAATCGAGATTCCAGAAGATTCCGGGGAGCGCGCTTTGCTCCCTATTCCAGAGGGCGGTTCGGACTCCGCGGCCAGTCCTTTCGCGGAGCACGCGGCTTTGGCAGGACCTATTTCAACTCCCAGCAGAGTTCCGCTAAAAAGCTGCAATGAAGGTCCGCTGGTCCAGACGGAAGTGCCTGTGGGGACGCTTACAAGGCTTTCTTTCCGCCTGGACCGCAATAACCACGGACAAGTGGGTGCTAGAAATTATTCGAGATGGTTATGCCCTAGAGTTTGCACAGCCGTTAAAGGAGGCCTTTATGGTTTCTCCCTGTGGTCAAGGACCCAAGAGACAAGCGGTTACCGACACGCTTCTGCGATTGCTGCGCCTTCAAGCGGTTGTGCCAGTGCCTCCCGACCAATACGGATCCGGTCAATACTCGATCTATTTTATCGTTCCAAAGAAAGAGGGGTCATTTCGCCCAATTCTGGATCTCAAGAGCGTGAATCATTCGTTGCGGGTGCCCCATTTTCGTATGGAGACCCTGCGATCCGTTATTTGAGCGGTTCGTCCTGGGGAACTTCTCGCGTCCATCGATCTCACGGAGGCTTATCTGCACATTCCCATCATAGCAGATCATCAGTGGTTCTTGAGGTTTGCGGTTCCGATGGGTCATTTTCAGTTTTGAGCCTTGCCCTTCGGTCTAGCCACAGCGCCTCGAACTTTCACGAAAGTTATGGTGGTCATAGCGGTGGCTCTACGGAAGGAAGGCATCCGGGTGCATCCTTATCTGGATGACTGGCTGGTCAGAGCCGGGTCTTTTCCGGAAGCAGTCGCGGCAACCTCGCGGGTCGTGCAGGTCCTGGAAGAACTCAGTTGGGTTCTCAACAGGGCAAAGAGTCACTTACAGCCAGTACAACAGCTTACCTATCTCGGGGCCTTCTTCGACACGGCAGTGGGATCCGTCTTCCTGCCCGAGAGCAGGGTGTTGAAAATCATCAGTCAGGTTCAGGCATTCTTGCATCTGTCGGCTCCTTCGGCGTGGGAGTACTTACAGCTCTTGGGGTCAATGGCCACGGCGTTGGATTTAATGCCGTGGGCCCGGGCTCATATGCGCCCTCTTCAGCAAGCGTTGCTGTCCCGCTGGTCTCCGCAGCTTCACCCACTCACGCAGAAATTGGTTTGCCCGTCGGAGGTACGCGTCAGCCTGGACTGGTGGCTGAATGCGACTCATCTTCGGGCAGGGGTTCCCCTGCAGGATCCAGAATGGGTGCTCGTCACCACGGATGCGAGTCTTTCCGGCTGGGGGGCTCATTGTCTGGGTCGCGTGACGCAGGGTCTCTGGTCAGTGGAGGAAAAGGCATGGTCGATCAATCGCTTGGAGCTCCGGGCAGTTCGTCTTGCCTTACCTCGGTTCGAAGACTTGATACAAGGGAAGGCGGTGCGTGTTTTCTCGGACAATCTGGTAGCAGTCTCGTATATCAATCATCAAGGGGGTACCGGCAGTGTGCCTCTGCTGGAGGAGAGCCAGGATTTGCTTCTTTGGGCGGAAGCTCATCTCGTAGCCCTGTCAGCGGCCCATGTGGCAGGGAAAGACAATGTGCAAGCCGATTTTCTCAGTCGCCATACTCTCGATCCCGGCGAATGGGAATTGAATGCTGCGGTGTTTCACGATATTACCAGCCGCTGGGGGATGCCAGTGATGGATCTCATGGCTACCTTCCTCAATGCCAAGGCGTCACGGTTTTACAGCAGGCGCAGGGAGCGCATGTCGGAAGGCCTAGATGGGCTGGTACAACCATGGCCATTGAACACCCTGCTCTATGTTTTCCCACCTTGGCCGATGATCGGCAGGGTTCTTCACCGAATAGCGCAGCACAGAGGGACAGTAATTCTCATAGCTCCGGATTGGCCACGGCGGCCTTGGTACGCAGATCTGGTACGGCTACTGATAGAGCCTCCCTGGCGTCTGCCGGTTCGTCTCAACCTATTGGCTCAGGGACCGGTGCTAATGCCGCAGGTGGATCGCTTCTTGCTTACGGCTTGGCTCTTGAAGGGCAACGGCTGACGCGTCGTGGTTTCTCGGCGTCAGTGGTTGCCACGATGCTTCAGTCTAAACGGCCGTCCACTTCTCTCGCGTATGTTCGGGTCTGGAGAGTGTTTGAATCTTGGTGTGCGCAGCGGGGTTTTCGCCCCATGTCGGCGTCTCTTCCGGCTCTCTTATCTTTTCTGCAGCATGGGCTGGAGAAAGGTTTAGCTCTCAATACTCTCAAAGTTCACTTGGCGGCATTGTCCTGCTATAGAGGTTTGGTACAGGGACGTCGTTTGACGGCTCATGCGGATGTGCAGCGTTTTTTTCGTGCCGCCAAGCTGATCAGGCCACCGGTGAGGCAAATAATCCCTCCGTGGGATTTGGACGTCGTTCTCGAAGCGTTATCACAGACTTTGTTCAATTCGGCTATCCGGTTGAGGGAACTGTCTTGGAAAACAGCTTTCTTGGTTGCCTTGTGTTCGGCTCGAAGAATTTCAGATCTCCAAGCTCTCTCCTGTCGAGAGCCGTACCTTCAATTTTTGCCAGAAAAAGTAGTGTTGCGTCCGGTTCCTTCTTTTCTCCCTAAGGTGGTTTCGTCGTTTCATGTGAATCAATTGGTGTCATTGCCCGTTTTCTCCGATTTGACGGAGTCGCCTATGGATCGTTCGCTTAAAAGGTTGGATTTCGGCAGTGTTGCGGAGATATCTAAAGGCCACTCAGTCTTTCCGCAAGTCGGATAGGTTGTTCGTGCTTTTTGGGGGAGCACACAAAGGTAAAGCAGCGTCGAAGGTTTCAGTTGCCAGATGGGTGAAAAGTGCCATTGTGGCGGCTTACGAATCCGCGGGAAAATCTCCTCCGGAGGGGCTTAAGGCTCATTCCACCCGTAGTCTAGCAACTTCCTGGGCGGAGCATGCGTTGGTTCCTCCGGTGGATATATGTCGGGCTGCTACGTGGTCCTCACTGCATACTTTTACTAAGCACTATAGATTGGATGTGCTGGCCAGAGGCGATGCGAATGTGGGGGCTTTAGCCATTGCTAGCAGGGCTCGTGGGTCCCTCCCGTTTTTAGGTACTGCTTTGGTACTGCCCTACCGTTCCCTGGACTGGCCCGGAGAAACGATAAGGAAGGAGAAATTAGGTCTTACCTGCTAATTGTCTTTCCTTGAGTTCTCTCCGGGCCAGTCCAGGGCCCACCCAGTTCGAGTTTTTACATCGGATTCTGATCTCCCTATAGGCAAGAGTGTGCATTTACCGGAGAATCCGAACAGTTGAAGTGAGCTTTCAGATTATTTGCGTAGAGGAGTTCTTGGGGCTCCCTCAGGTTTAGATGGAGTGTGTGTTTGCGTTTCCAAAACAATAAAAAATATTTTTAAAAAAAACCAAAAAAAAACCTCCTTAATTTGGGATAAGTGCTATACGGAAGCCGCATTGCTTATTAGCGGGTGAGCTTTCTGCTAGAGAAGTATGCAATGTTCTTTTTTGTTTGTTCCTTCCTGTTTTTCTAGTCTTAGGTGTTAAGCTGCTTGGCCAAGAGGAGACTGGAGCAGGAACAGCAGGGGGTGTGGCTAAGCCTGTCATGGAAAAACTTACAATTTTCAGTCCTCAGCTGCTGAATGGGATTGACAACCCTACCAATCCCTGGACTGGCCCGGAGAGAACTCAAGGAAAGACAATTAGCAGGTAAGACCTAATTTCTCCATACATAGTAGCCATGGCTCTACTAGGCATACTTTATGTCATCTAGTAACACCAGCTAAATGTACATTTTATTTATTTATTTTTATTTATTTATTTTTCTTATATACCGCGCTCTTCGATATCAGTGCGGTTTACATGGAACAAAGGAGAGTTTACAGTGGGGGGTTACACCGTAATTACATAGAACAGGTAACATAACTTGGATAACAATATTAACTATTTACATCTGGATGGCTAACAGAAAAAGTATTTACACGTATATACAACACATTGAGGGTGGTTACATGCGGCTGTGAAGCATTGTTGTGAGTGGGGGGGTTGTTTTACCATCTTCTGGGTAGCACTTGAGGAAGAGGTAGTGTTTCAGTTCTTTCCTGAATTTGGTTAGGTCCGGGATTGCTCGTATATGTGGTGGGAGAGAATTCCAGCATCTGGGTGCGCAGAGACTGAAGGCCCTGTTTATAGTTGCTTGTTTACAATGGGTCATTGCTTTGGGGACTACCAGGGTGTTTATTGCAGTGGATCGTCTGATTCTATTTGGGGGGGTGACGTGCATGAGAGCAGCAAGTGATGAGGGGGTGAGTCCGTTAATGGATTTGAATGTTAGCAGTAGAATCTTGAATGTGATCCTGTAATGAATTGGGAGCCAGTGAAGCCTTTTGAGGATGGGTGTTATGTGGTCACGTCTTGAGGTCCCATTTAGAACTCTCGCTGCAGCGTTCATGGCAAATTGGAGCGGACTCAGGGTGGATTGAGGGAGTCCTTGGAGGATTGCATTTGCGTAGTCAAGATGAGGGATGGTTAGTGCTTGAAAAATTGTTCTAAAGTCGTCTGGTTGAAGGAGGGGACGTAGATGTCTGAGGGACTTGATTTTATGGTATGTTGATTTTACCATGTTGCTAATGTGTGTCTTCATATCAAGCCTCTGGTCCATTGTAATACCTAGGTATTGAATTGAGGGTTTGGATTGCAGTTCTATCTCTCCAATTTTTAGGCAGGCTGGAGGGGAAAAGTTGGGGTTTCTGGAGATGAACAGCACTTCGGTCTTTTTGTGTTGTATTCTGAGGTTCTGGTTTTGGAGCCATTTTTCCACTGTGCTAAAACAGTTGGTTAGTGATGAGAGGTCAATCTTGTCAATCTGAAATGGTTTGTAAAGTAGGACGTCATCGGCATAGATCATCCATTCGACGTTGAATGATCGTATGAGGTCGCAGATAGGCTGCATATAAATGTTGAACAGTAAGGCTGATAGGGAGGAACCTTGCGGGACACCTTGTTTCTGGTGGAATGGTTTAGAGGAGGAGGTCTCTGTTTGTACATGTTGCCATCTATCAGAAAGGTATGATTTACACCAGGATAGTGCTAGGTCGCAGATACCCTTTTCTTTGAGTCGCTTCAGAAGGGTTTCGTGACACACAGAGTCAAACGCTGTCGCTATGTCCAGGAATATAAGGGCAACTCCATGATGTATGTTATCTACTGCGCTGAGAATATTGTTGAAGAGGGTGGTAAGTAACATCTCCACCCCATGGAATTCTCTGAATCCATGTTGGCAGTGGTCTAGTGGTGAGGTATTGTTGATGTGTTGTTGAATCTGGAAAAGGACTTCATTCTCGATTATCTTTGCCAATAGTGGAATGCTGGCAATTGGTCTATATGATTCTACCTTCTGGGGGTCCAGCTTGCTGTTCTTTAGCAGGGGTCTGACTGATGTGTGTTTGAGATTTAGGGGGAAAGTGCCTGAAGTGAAGGACGAGTCCATGAGTCTGGCTATGAATGGGCTAAATTCTGACCGAAGTTCCTTTATCCAAAAGGCTGGGCAGGGGTCAGTCTGAGTGGTAGTGGTGTTGATTGTAGAGATGGTGTCGATGATTTGCTTATTAGATGGGGTGGTGAATATTGTCAGAGTCATTGTGTTTGATGGATCCGTGATGAGGGAGGGTGGGTCGGTCTTGTCGGTTTGGCATAATTTTGATTGGAGGAAGTCGGCATAGTCTTGGGCGGAGATCTGAGGTATTTGCTTAGGGCCTGGTTCTTTCGTTAGGTTTCTGACAAGGTTAAATAGGTCATGAGGTTTTCAAAGTGATCGCATTAGTGTGTCTGTGTGGGCTTGTCTCATTTTCTCGGTTATTGCCTCGCCGTGTCTTGCGAGCTGGAGGTTGTAGGCTTCCAGATTTTCCGTAGATTGTGATTGCCTCCATCTCCTTTCGAGTTTTCTGAGTTTGAGGAGAGAGGACCGTAGTTCGTTAGAGTACCAAGGTGCGTGATCTTTTTTCCTTGGGGCTTTGTTGTGTCCTGTGTGTAGTGCAATGGCACTAAGGTTGTCATTCCAAATGGAGACTAGCTTATCTGGGCAAGTTGTTGTCATACTGAGGAGAGGTTGTGCATTGTGCAGGATGGTATTCTTGTTGAAAGGTTGGAATCATCGTGGGGGTAGGTTCATGGGTTTTGCCTTGTTTCCGTGGTGTTTCCTGAGTGGATCGTCTAAGGGAATTTGAAAAGTAATTAGTTTGTGATCGGACCAAGGTACTGCAGTGTAGGTGGGCGGAGTGAAATTGGTGGCGTCGTGGACGGTTAGTGGGGCGAAGATCAGGTCCAGCTTGTTTCCCTTTGTGTGAGTTGGTTCATCAATTAGTTGTAGGTAACCTAGATCCTTAAGAGCCTCATGGAGCGCTGATGCTTGCGAGTCATGAAGAGTTGGGAGATTGAAATCTCCTAGTATCCAGTTTGGGGCGCGTAGGTTAGGGGGGTTGCAGGCTAGCTCGATTATAGTGGCTAGGTCATCAGGGGAAGGTGATGGGGCTCTGTATATTAGATTGATGGAGCATATATCATTTGATATGACTACAATGTCAAGGTTGGTTGTGTTGGTGCTGTTGGAGAGGTGGAATTTGAGGTCGGTTTTTGTGAGTATGAGAACTCCTTCGCCTCTCTTGTTGACTCTGTGGCAACTGTGTAGAGTGAAGTTGTGGGGTAGAAGGTGGTTGATGAGGACAATGTCATCGTTCGATAACCATATCTCTGTGATAAGAAGGATGTCTAGATCATAGAGGGCTAGTAAGTCTATGATGACAGGCCATTTGTTGCAGACTGAATGCACGTTTATGAGGGCAGCTTTTAAATCCTGGGGAGACAAGCTATCCTTCCTTTCCCTTAGGGTGTGCTGGATTGCAATGTGTAGTAGGTGTTGGTAGGTTGGTTGTGTGTCTTTTATAACCTTATGGGTGGGGTCTCTTTACCATCTCCTCCCATAGTTGTATAGGATAGGTATGTGTTTGTGGGTGCTAGTTAGGGCTAGGGAGCTACTGATCAATTCTAAGAGAAGGTAGCTAAAAATTATGGATGTAGCAGAAAGAGCCATTTTGAGTGGGTATTGGGTTGGGTCAATTCAGAAGGTTGTGCAGTAGGGGTGGATAGAGACCACGCAATAGTTACAGTAGGTTAGTGGTAACAGTAGCAGTAGGTCAAAATTGTAATGGATACAAAAGATTACTGGCAACAGTAGCAGTGGGTCAAAATTATAACAGATACAATAGATTACTGGCAATAGTAGCAGTGGGTCAAAATTGTAACAGATACAATAGATTACTGGCAACAGTAGTAGAGCTCAGGTAGATTACTGGCAATAGATTACTGGCAACAGTAGCAGAGGTCAAATAGCAACAGATACAGTAGATTACTGGCAACACTGGGGCTGGTCAAAATAGCAACGGTTACAGCCGGTTACTTGGCAGCAAATTACCTGGTAGCAGAGGGCAGCTTCTGGTGACAGTAATGGGGACAATAGTAATGGTTATGGCAGATTACTGGCAATAGTAGAAGAAGGTCAGGCTAGCAGTCGTTGAGGTCAGTTAATTGGTAACAGTAGAGGTTATAAAGCATTATACTGGTAATAATAGTGTTAATGTCAGGGTACTTGCGAAGGGAAGGCAGCTCTTCTGGTCAGGCATGGTGGGAGACATATGAATCCTGGGGAGGAACAGCTTTGTGTTTTGTCATGGGTGGAGTTGTTGTTCAGATGAATCTTCGGGTTTCGGGTGCAGCGGGCAGGGAGGCAGATGGCGATCCTGTTGGCAAGTTGGGAATGCTGGTCATTTTGGAGGCGGAAAAATGTGGTTAATTTGGCTGTGGAGGAGAGGTTCTCACATTGGCCCGTCCTGTCAGGCCAACGCCTAAGGACCAAGCCAAAGGGCCTTCTGGCGAGGCCCTCAGGCGCGGGCGCGCCGGAACGGCGCTTCCTTTTAAATTGTTCGGCCTGCTGCCCCGATTGGGCAGTTGAAGCTGGTAGAGGCGGTCCTGGTGCCCTGGCTCGCTCAATCCACGCCGGGAGAGCTGGTGGAGAGCTGGGGTGCTGGTGGTAAGAGGGCTGCGTGCCGGAACGGCGCTTCCTTTAAAATTGTTTGGCCGGCTGCCCCGATTGGGCAGTTGAAGCTGGTGGAGGCGGTCCTGGTGCCCCGGCTCGCTCGATCCACGCCGGGAGAGCTGGTGGAGAGCCAGGGTGCTGGTGGTAAGAGGGCCACATGCCGGAACGGCGCTTCCTTTGAAATTGTTCAGCCGGCTGCCCTGATTGGGAAGTTGAAGCTGGTGGAGGCGGTCCTGGTGCCCCGGCTCACTCGATCCAAGCCGGGAGAGCTGGTGGCGAGCCGGGGTGCTGGTGGTAAGAGGGCCGCGCGCTGGAACGGCGCATCCTTTTAAATTGTTCGGCCGGCTGCCCCGATTGGGCAGTTGAAGCTGGTGGAGGCGGTCCTGGTGCCCCGGCTCACTCGATCCATGCCGGGAGACCTGGTGGAGAGCCGGGGTGCTGGTGGTAAGAGCTTTTATCCCCATAACACGCTGATATTCAAACACAATGTATAAGGATAGCTTGTGTTCAAAAAATGACAGGGGTTGTTTTAATGTGGATTAACAATTTCCATGTATTAAAACAAATTAAAAAGTTCTAAAGCAGGCTCAAAAAGTTGTTATCAACACTACTGTGTAAAGCTAAACAAATATTAAAATCAGAGGGAAGCAATGTCAAATTTTCAAAAAAATGCACCAAAAATGTTTTGCCTATGCACATCTCTAATGCCCATGTATTTAAAAATTACCTTCTAATATTCTTAAATACTTCTTAGTGGTACAGGGAATAGCTTGAAAACCAGTAATTTATTTATTTATTTAGTATACATTTGTATACCGCTACTTCCAGCGATCAGCAGCGGTTTGATATAATGCATTACTTAATTATCAGAAGTCCACTGATCCAGGCTAGGCTTGCTGCTGAACATGGTCTCCCGCAAGTATTTCAGCAGATGTTACCCTTGGCCAGTTTGCCTGCATGTAAAGATGTTATCTCTCCGACCTTTTGGTAGGCTATACAGTACAATATGGAGAGTAATATTCTCTTATAAAAAACATTTGAACCCTAGCCAAACTGGGACAATTAAACCCCTTGTAAAAGAACGACTTGTCTCGCCTCTGACTTAGCAGCCTACAGGAACGACTGCAGTGACTGAAATGTTTCGATGCTTTCTGTGAGATTTTTCAGGAGCCAGTGAGCTCTGTCTTCTTGGGGCAACCATGACATCATCAGCCTATGACTCTTGGGTCCTTTAAAACCACAGCGGAGTTGGTATTTTGCCATTTGATTGTTGTTTCACCTGTGAGTTACCCAGCAGCTTTGTGTCTGCAGGAGCAGACTGTCATCTGCAGTGACTGAAATGTTTTGACCTTTCTTGTGGGAGCAGATGAGCTCCATTTTCCCAGAGCACCTGTGATGTGATTAACTTGTGGTGCTTGTCCCTTTAAAGTCTCAGCAGAAGCAAGGTGTCACTGCAGATGCATCATAAAGCGGCCCTTCTGTATGTTCCTCATGCAATACTGTTTATTTGTTTACAGCTACTACTGATATTTTTATAGAATGGAGTATTTTTTAGATGTTGTTTCACAGAATAGTTTAGTTGGGTTATAAGTGGCAAGTGTGTTGCTGATTTCTTGCATAATTTTACTCTTTGGAAAATACTTGAGGGGAAATGTGGGTTTGTGTAGGTAATGCTGTAATCTTTGGATTTGGGGGGAGTAGGTAGAAAATGGTACGTTAGGTTAGGGTGGGATTGGTTTGTTATTACTGTATGTTTTGGGATAGGGATATTATGGAGGAGGCATAGTATATTCTAGTGCTTTGGGGAAGGGGGGTAGTGTGCTGCAAGGATGGAAAAGGGGAAGGAAAGGAAAATCAAAGAGTCATGGGGGAGACAGAACAAGAATATTGATTGGGATTTTTTTTTCATGACACAAATACTGAAAAATCCCTATTTTTCCAACTCTGGGAAAGCACCTAATTGCTTCAAAAATAAGCTTCTAAAATTCCAAGTGATAAGCACCTAGGATTAGAAGTGCTAATTATGTCTGATAGAAACATGAGTGGCAGATGGTGACACTTTTTCCATGAATGAAACCTTGCCCTGCAGACTATCTATTTCAGCAGGTTGTTAAGGATGGAAAGTGGGGGTGATGGCAATTATGTTTCTTCAATTTTGGGGGCTTGTAGTTGAGGGTTCTTTGTGTTTGGGGTGGTTAGATGTAAGTATCTTTTAGTTAAAACATAGGGCACAAGCCTTTTAGCTTTATAATTAATTTCTAGGGTTCCATCTACAGATTCAGTAATGAAATATATTTATTAATACTCGTATTTATATGTCACAAATCAGAATGTGCTTATCTTGCATGCAGAAAAATCAACTGCAACTCATCGAATAACCATCAGTGCATTATAACATACTGGGTATGCCTGTTCAGCAAACTGTATAATTAAGCTTTGCAATCTGTTACAAGAGGATTTATTTATTTATTTAACAAGCACTTATATACCGCGGCTTCCGGGGATCAGCTGCAGTTCACAAATAACAGTCAACAAAGCATAGTGTGTTTTACATATAACATATAACTATAAACAATGTAAAATTAACAGAAAATGTTAAACAGATTAGCACGGAACAGTGCAACACTATATACATTATATACATATACATTTTATGTAGGGTATTATGTATGTAGGATATGTCATAATTGTCATAGTTGAAATACAGGACTGGCTCACTCATTGGGATCAGAAAAAGAGTTTCAGCACAGCGAAAGAGTCCATCCCAGTATTATTTGGTATACGTTGGCAGAGAAGATTGAAGTTTGTCATAGTTGAAATACAGGACTGGCTCACTCATTGTGAATTTTTATAAGGTCATTGATGCGATAAGGTACTTTCCTTTCCAGGACGTGAGTCGGAAAGTAGTACCGGATAAGTCTGAGACCCTGTTTCATAACCGAGTCAAGTTCTTTTATTGAAGTTTAAGTTGAAGTTGAAAGATCTTCTAAATGCGTATTTAAGTTAGTAGTGAACGACTTGTATTTTTAGTTAGTATAGTTTATCGTTCCAAAGAAGACCGAGTATTAGTATGGTTGCATATGTGTCAAAAGGATATAGCTAGGGTTATAGCAAGGAAACAGGATTCAGTTACTAACTAACATTCCCTGAACAAACCATGTTATCTTCCATTGCCTTAGGTAATTACATTATAAGCTCTTTGGAAAAGGGACTTACAATATTATGCATGAATTCATATCGCCATTGTACATCACTACATTCCAAATCCAGTTCAAACTTCTCCTGCTGACCTATAAGTGCATTCACTCTACAGCTCCTCACTACCTTCCCTCTCTTTATCTCTCCCTACACCCCTCCTTGGGAACTCCACTCTTGTGGCAAATCACTTCTATCTGTGCCCTTCTCTTCTATTGCTAACTCCAGACTTTGCTTCTTTCACCTTGCTACTCCTTATGCCTGGAACGTACTACCTGAGTCTGTATATCAGGCGCTTTTTCTGGCCCTATTCAGATCCAGGCTGAAAGCACCTCTTCGCTGCTGCTTTCAGATCTTGATTCACCTAATCTTCTCTGTGTTTCCTTACCATTCCCCTAGGTGTATCTCATGTCTACAGCTACTGTGTTGTCTGCATTGACTAGATAGTAAGCTCTGAAGAGCAGGGACCGTCTTTTACATGTGTCTGTGTAGCGCTGTGTATGTCTTGTAGCGGTATACAAATGTTCAGTAGTAGTAATAGTATAGTGGTATAAAAACAAGTATTATTATTATACACAGGGAGGGTAATTTTCAAAAGCATTTCTGTGAGTAAAACAGTGTTGTACCAGTGGAAATAGTCCTCCTGATATGCAGGTAGATTTTACGCATGTACATGCATAACTTTACACAAACTGAGTGCAGGCATTCTTGTGAATGATGTTGGAGAGGAATTTGCATTGACCTGCAAACTTTTGAAACTAACCCTGAAAATTTCCTGCTAAAGAGAAAATATAAATTTGAGTGCATAAATTCCCTGGGGTAATTTTCAAAGTGGAAGCAGTATATACTTTCCATTTTTGTTTGAAAGTTTCATTGGTAAAATCAATACAGATAACCATTTGACAGTAACATAGCAACCACTGCTATGCTGCCTTGACATTTTCAGTTTTTCTTCCATCACATCCGATCCCTATGCTTTAGATTGCTTTATTTAGGAAAGCAAACAAAACCACGACAGGAAGCAGAACTGGTGTTGACTCTGCACCCACCTTCTTCATATTCCTCAATGAGAGGATGACCAATAATGCCTTCTACTCTGTTCTACTTACCAAATTCCACAGGCCGTTCCCTGCATGACTTGGACAACCAGAGACGGGATCTTAAGTTGAACTTGAGGTTTTATAGGGGGCCGGTGCAATGCCCATAGCAACAGTACAGCTTGTGTCACTACCTGAACTGCAGCATTTGGGGTCCTTATAGGTGACATAATTGTCTCTCTAGGAGGCCAAAGTAGGTTCCATCATAGTAATCAAAGTGAGGGACTGTCAAAGCTTCTACAACTGAATGGAAAGAATCCTCATCCAAAAAGGACTTCCATTTATGTACCAAGCTTAAAAAGGCTATCCAAATGCTTGCTATTTCATACCCAAAAGAGCTTGGTCATTGTAGGTCTTCCTAATTTACAACTGAAAAATTCAAATACTAAATTATCTTTGACTTAGTTTTGTATTTTGTGTGTTCTTTTTACAGTACCAAATTCATACTCTTTGACATCATTATACTTTCCTATAAGATAGCACAAAATAGTCTGACATGCAGGAAGCCTCAATTATCTGTACACAATGATGCACAAATCTCACTTTCTGAGCAGGATTGCATTTTCCAAAAGTATTCACGATGAACTGGAAGAATTTCCAAGCAAAGGGATAAAATGTCCAAATGTGCTAGTTACATAGTATTTCCCAGTTTAAATGATAAAAGAGGGATTTCCAGTAGGTGGGTTTGGCATTTGTTAAAGATATTTCCCTGTGACATATCTGTGATTTCAGGTTTAAACTGCCCTCTCTTGTTCTTCACTGGTGGGCATGATAGTGTCAATGCTTGCTTCTTTCCCAATTTTTTCCTCACTTGCACAGGCCTGGGTGAAGACATACAATGCAGCCATGCATCTGCCTGATCTCACTGAACAGCCATGCTAATTTACCACCTCCCTGCTTTCTTCTGCCCTATGTCCCAGTCCTGACAAATCACCAAAGGGAACAAAAGACTATGACCAGGATTCCTGATCTGACCAGCATCTGGAGATAAACACTAGTAATTACAGCACAGAAGGTCAGCATGAAAGTGCATTGCTGAGGCACTCTTCTCTGTGGGTCAGGCTTTGTTTTTATAGTGGTTCCTTTAATGGAATACTGAAGGCAATCAATCACATTTTGTATGTTCCAAAGTCTCTGTGTGCAATATAAAACTGAATCCTTAGAAAAGGAAAAAAAGAAACCTTTCAATGTGGTGCACTGTCACATCGCATTTAAAGAGATGGTCTTTGTTAGGAGAGAGACTTCTGAAGAATTATATACAAAGCCATTGTATTGTTGAAATTTAAAAAATGGATGGACTGACTAGACAGCAAAAAAAAAATCCTCATTTCTGTTGCCGATTCCTTGCATCAAAATTCCTTTTAGCCATGCATATTGAGGGTCAAGTCAGCGACTCAAATTTTGGAATTGCATAAGTTGACTTTGGTGGCAAGGCTGATATAGGGCAGTTTTGTTTCCAGCTGAGAATGATTTTAATTTTACAGCCCATTAGCAGTAGTATTGATGATGATTAAATGACAGCATGAAGTAGTATAATGTTAAAATGCTAGCAGAGATACAAAAATACTGTATCGTTGTTATATGCATTTTGGCAGGAACAGAAAAGTTTTAAAGGGACATGTCAGAGTTAGCGAAATAGAAATGGGTGATATTTGCAATTGATACAGCTGCAAAGCTATTCAGATTGAAGCAATAGGTAGTTAGCTGCAATCCTTAGGGAAATGGCTTGGCAGAATGGACAAATGTTGCTATTTTAGTGTAGATCATATTGGTTCTTGCCCCCCAAGATGAAAATACACCAAGCGATTAAACAGCCATGCACAGAAATGTAATTCAAAATAACTGATTTTGTAGGTAAGTGCCATCAAATCGATGTTGATTCATGGTGACCCTGTGGATAATTGTCCCAAATGGTTTTCATTCTTTAGTCAGGGGTCTAACTGTTGATATAGTGACATCCATAGCTGCTGTTAATGTATTTATCTATTGTATTACTGGTCTTCCTTTTTTGCATCGACCTTCAACCTTGTCAAGCATGATGTCTTTCTCTAATGATCTCTCTCTTCACATGATGTGTCCAAAGTATGAAAGTTAAAGTCTTGTCATCTGAGCTTCTAAAGAAAGCTTAGGTTTGGTCTCCTCTAGTAATGACTGATTTACTCTTCGGGAAGTCTATGGTAGACATATTCTTCTTTGACTGCACCATAATTTGAAGGCACCAATTTTCTTCCTGTCTTCTTCACTGTCCAATTTTCAAATCCATATGACGTTATTAAAAATATCATGACATCTCTGCACTTGAAAATCTTGTTTAGGTCCTTCATAGCTGTTCTTACAAGAACAAAGCGTTGTCAGATTTCTGGATGGCTTGTCATTATTGATTATAGATACAAGCAAGTTTAACTTATCTACTATTACATGACTTATACTAGCTTATTTAATGTTCATCTTCTTCTGAGATACAACAACAAACATATGCAAGTTAAGACTTGAAGACTGAGCGATCCTGCTGCTGAGTTTCATTAATACTCAGAAACCCGAAGCCAATATCAGCCATTGCTGTAAGGCCCTAATATCTTTCTGCTTCAATGAAAATATCCTGTAAAAAGTGTAGCAACAGTTCAAGATATCACTAAAATGAATTAGAATACCGTGAACCATACTGTCTGGTACCTGGAGGCTATCCCTTATAATAATTTTGACCTATCCTCTATTCAGATCCCAATCGTATAATTAAAAGATTAAATAATGGATTCAAATGTGTCTGAAATGCTGACTATATAGACACAGCTCCCAATTTCTTGCAGCAGTTCAAGGGTGAATTCTGCAACAAACATTGTACCCCCAGTTTTCTCACTCACTATCTCCACCTTCCTGTGACTCTTTTATTCCACGTATGCCCTTTGATTCCATTGCTCACTCTCTCCACCCATCTATATCTCCAGTCTTGTCATTCAGTCTGTTCCCTCATGTTCTCTGACCTCTCACTCTCCCACCATTGTACTGCACCCTTCCATTTCCCTCGCTCTCTGATCATAGCTCTTCTCTAATACCCTCACTTACAGCCTGCAACACCGTAGATACTGTCACACTCTCTCTCCACCTCCTCCTGCACTCATCCAACATATAGCCCCTCTAAACCAGTTATTTTTTCTATTTCCTTCATCCCATCCCATCCCTTACTCTTCTTCCCCTCATGCTTGTAATCCTGGTCTGGCTGCAGGAGAACGACAATGGTAGCACAGTGGCTTCTTCCATGTCCTCCCACTTTGCTGCCCAGGGCTAATGCTACCTTTTCCTCCATGTGGGACACTGTATGCCCCTCTGATTCCCATTCAGCATAACGTATTCTTAAACCCTTCTTCCACCTCCTACCATCACCATCCCCATTCCTGTCAAATTTATTTTCATTTTAATCTATTAGTAGTAGGAATTTGCAGAAAGAGGTAGACATTTTTAAGCCCTAGCATACATGCTGAAGTTTTAAAACCTGTTCTGAGGCTAGCATTACATTTTTGGCATTAGAAAGTGCATAACAAATAGCACAAAGAGGAGAGAATACTATGCTGTTTTCTTTCCCCCTACAAATACGCAGAACAAATCATCAGAGAAGCAGAACTGTATGAAGACAACCTAAGTGTGAAGATTGGTGGAAGACTCATCAACATCCTTCTCTGTGCTGATGATACCACATTACTGACTGAAAGTGAAGACGATCTGAAACATTTGCTTCTCAAGATCAAGGAACATAGTCTTAAAATGGGTCTGCACCTTAACGTTAAGAAGACAAAGATCCTGACAACTGGCAAAATCAATAAGTTCATCATTGATGGAGAAGAAATTGAAATAGTTGACAACTTTAACCTACTTGGATCAACAATCAATAAAGAAAGAACAAGCAGTCAAGAAATCTGATGACGTATTGCTCTTGGTAGAATGGCTATGAAGGACCTAGACAAGATTCCAAAGAGCAGAGATGTCTCTCTCCATACAAAGGGGTATGTTTACTAAAGCACGGTAACGTTGCCGGCGATAAGTGCAGCGTTAACACGAGTAATACCATATAAGGAAGCGGGCGTACCGGCATTAAGATAGCAATGGCCGTGTAATGCGCGTTAAAGGGTGCCTTAGCCAGTTAGCACACATTAACGGGACATTGTACGTTAAAGCTGAGAAACAAAACACATTACGAGGTTGACAAGGCGCTTTATAAGGTGCCTTGTAGGGCGCCTTATAAGGTGCCTTATAGGGCGCCTTATAAAGCACCTTATAAGGCACCCTAAAAGGCGCCTCATGAGGCGCCTTAGGTTAAGACACCTTATAAGGTGCCGTAACCTAAGGTGCCATATAAGGTGCCCTAAGGATGTTAAGGTGACCCAAGATATGGTGCCCAAGGGCAGTAAGGTGCCCCAAGTTGACAAGCATGAAATGTAAGGGCAAAAAATTGATGTAAACCTAACACTGCACACAGCACCAAGGAAAGCCAATGGACAAGTGATGGAAGGAAGTAGAGGTGGGATCTGATGGACCTGCCAAATCAGCATGCAGCCGATGTGGCAGCCGGTAAAATGGACAAACATATTGGAGGCAGCTGCACCGATGCACAGGGTGTTGGCAATGTAAAGTGCTACAATGACAGTGGGTGGAAGAGGATGGGAATACGTGTCTGCCAGTGGAGGTAGAGGTGGCAAGATATTTGCAATGATAGAGGACAGCGGAGTAGTAGTGCCATGCAGAGCAGACACAGGAGAGGCAAGCATGAAGAGCCGCAATGCAGAAAAGGGTACCAGTGCAGGACATGGGGTAGCAGCCAGCACATGAAGACAGGATACTACACAGCTGACAGATACAGATAGACGGACAGAAGGATGGCTTGCAACTGTGATGAGGGTACTATGTGCTGGCAGCACAGATCTGCAGAGATATGATTGTCACAGGAATGAAAAGGACTTGCCTCGGAAAGGCCTAATAAAATGAGACCATGGAGGGGTTCAACCCATGACCTCTGCTTAGAACATCATTGTATTAACCAGTGGGCTGTACCTCTAAGGCTTCTGGCTCATCAATGGCTGGCTACAGAAAGACTGCAGGTCACCGCACAAACCGTCTGCTGTGTCTACCAGGATAGGTTAAACCCACCAGTACCCATGATGCAATGCACATGCAGAACAGCAGTCTACATCTGATCACCAGATGGGGTATGCAGCTCTCCAGAACCTCAGCGTGGTAGGAGGAACTGACCGTGTGTGATAATGGCACAGAGTAGACACACACCATGCCATTGTGCCAGTTCTGTGTTCACCCTGAGAGTGAGGTGGGGTGGCCAGCGCCAGGTCTGCAGTACGCGGCTTGCTTGAGATAGGCTTTGCTGCAGGGCCCTATCATTGCTAGTGTGTGACAGGTATTACTTGCAGCTACACCTAAGATAATTCTGTGACCATCTGTATTCCCCGTCACAGCTAGCCCTTGGGTACCAGAAGCCACCCAAGTTAAGCATATCCAGTGTGGTTGCCATGGTCAATTGTTATAAGAGCAGGGGCAGGGGCAGGGGCAGGGGAGGGGGAGGGGGAGGGGGGGGTGTCTGGACCCACATGCGGATTATGTAGCACCACCTACCAACCTGCCCTGTCTGGGTTAAGGTGTTGGACAGGATCTGCCCCCAACAGACCCACACTCTACATCTTTGCAATGGAAGTAGTAGAGGGGCATGATGAAGGGCTGTGGGACCATCAGCCCCAGTCCTGCTAGCAAAAGGGCACCGTCCAGGGCAGTTGATGGAGATCTGTACTTATCATACAGGCACTGACAGTAGGCCTGGAAAAGCTCAGCTGCCCCCCACCACAGTCAGTCTGCACCTGCTGCACCCTGCAAGAGTGGAGGAGTGGCCTAGTGGTTGGGGCAAGGTACTTCAGGCCGGAAGGTCGGGGGTTCAAATCCCACTAGAGGACAGCAACCTTGGGCTGGAAGGACTGGGGTTTCTAGTCCCACAGGCGTTCCTTGTGGTCTGGGGCAAGCCACTTAACCCTCCATAGCCCATGTTCCCTGTAAAATAGTTATCTCCAAGTTATAATGCCCTGTTCAGTGTAATTTCAGTTTGTTCAATGTAAACCGCACTGATGCAGAATAGCGCAGTATATAAGAGAATGTAAATAAATAAATAAATTCCAGCCATACACATGCTGACTGCAGATAGTCCGCTAGCCAGTCCATAGTGCATGTCCCCAGAGAAACTATCTGCACCCATAAGTGGGATGTAAGCACAGACACCAAGCAGGTATCTCAGTGATTGGACCTCAGAACAGGGAACACACACATATCACTTGAAAGAAACACTGTATAACACTCTGTGGGAACCTAGACATGCCATGGAAGGGAGGAGTGGTCTAGTGGTTAGGACAAGGTACTTCAGGCTGGAGGGCTGGGGGTTCAAGTCCCACCTGGGGACAGCAATCTCAGGCCGGAGGGACTGGGATTTCTAGTCCTACAGGCATTCCTTGTGGTCTTGGGCAAGCCACTTAACCCTCCATTGCCCATGCTCCCTGTAAGTATTAGCGTGTGTGTCTCATATCCCCTCGTGTTAAATGTATCCCCCAATTGACCGCTTTGACCCAGTGAAAAGCGGGATATAAATACAGCTAAATAAATAAATACATAAAATAAAATAAATGGTCACTGCTCAGTCAGGGTGAGAGTGACCTCCCAGCATGACATGCTGCGGCCACCCTGTCCATGTAGGTGGTGGTCGGGCACTACAATGTCCCAGCCATTGCCCCACACCCTGTGCAGATGCATCCTGCCCAGTCCGCCCTGTCCGGACCATACCCACAATACCTTGCTTCTCATTATGCACATTGGCAGGCTAACGCTGGAAACAATGTAAGCATTGTGGGCCCAGTGAGGAGTAGGCAGCCAAAAAACAATGGATAGACATATACACACTCCTACTCCTATTTCACCATTGTGCAAAGATAGGGGTGGTTGGCAGCACTGCCCGCCACACTAGTGCTGAGCACAGTGCAGGCATTGCTAAGGTATGCAGGTGCAAGTAGTAGTGCTTGGTGGTAAGTGCTGCTCCGTGCCGGGCCCAACAGACTGACTCTCCATGAGTCTTTGGATAGTGGAGCCAGTGGGGTATGGGTGTTTGTGCCCCTGTTGGCCGATGTTCTTGGGAGTGCACATGTTTATATTGTATGTGCAATGTGGGGTAAAATGTAGGGATATGGTCTGCAGGAGCCACAGCTGGGACTTGAACATGTGACCTTATGCCCCAGGACACACTGAGATGCGTGTACTGCACCATACTGTTGCCACAGAGGCAAGTCAGTCCCTGGGGATACCATGACTGTTCATCAGACAGACCTTGTCTGTTGCACTGCACGCCACCCACCTGAACAGGGCTTGGCCTTGGTCTGCTGTGAGCAGATGCCACTGCCCCCTCCACCACCAGCACCTCTCCCCCACCATGCTGACATGCCCATATGCTAGTGGTGTACAGTCCCAGGCCATCCAGTGTGCAGGTAGGCGGCTGCCTAGGGTATGGTATCTGGGATAGGGTTGCCTACATAGACATCCACGCTTCCACCCGGCACCACCTGCCAGAGTTATGTGCCCTTTGGGGTACCTGCTGGGTAATGTCCCCTGGATGGGACACTGTGAGACACAGACTCGTGGGCATGTTTGACCTTGGTCAGTTGCTGTCTTGCTAATTTCCAGATTTTGCATTCCTATGTGCCACCTAGGCATCTGCCTAGCCCACCCTGTGCCCCAGCTTTCCCACTGCATGTCCCGCCTGCAGCCCCCTATGCCCCATTTGCAGCATCGCCATAGTGCCTTTTTATACCTAGGCACTATGCTGTTGCTGCACATGTAGCACTACTATCACTTTTTTTGGGCTCTTTGCCCTATGCTGTACATTGTTGACACTGAAATGGTTTCTCTCTCCTGCAAATGTGCATCTAACGACAGGTTTTCACTCGCGGTAATGTTCAACCCTTCAGTTTCCTGCATTAGTGTAGCAGGAGCCTCTCCCCGCCCACTCCCCACCCATTTACCCCTTCTCTCCGCCCTCTCTCCACCCTCTGCGGGACTTAACGCTGCCGGAGACATTAACTCGCGATAACGTTGCATCTGGTAACGTTAGCACGCGTTAACGTTACATTTGGTAATGTTAGCATGCGTTAATATAGCCACTGCTACGTTACCGTGGTTTAGTAAACATACCCCAAAGATTCGACTTGTCCAGACCATGATATTTTCAATAATGCCATATGGATGCAAAAGTTGGATAGTGAAAAAGATAGACAGGAAGAAAATTGATGCTTTTGAATTATGATGCTGGCGACAAATACTGTGTATATCATGGACTGCCCCAAGAACAAACCAGTCAGTACTAGAGATCAAACCTAAGCTTTCCTTAGAAGCTCAGATGACAAGACTTCGACTTTCATACTTTGGACACATCATGTGAAGAGAGAGATCATTGGAGAAAGGTAGAAGGTCACCATAAAAGAGGAAGGCTGGCAATGAGATGGATCGTTACAATAACAGCAGCTGAGCTTTGAGGGGGCAAGATGGCGGCAAGTAACTGACCTATGGCTGCTGCGCTCCGAGTTTGTTCGAGTGTTTGGGCTGTTGCCGAATCTCTGCCTAGTTTATCATGGGGCGGAGAAAAAAGAAGCAGGCTGGTCTCCCCGTCTCTCCACTGCAGGCTTCCCTTTCGACTCAGCGGACCCTTGAACATTGTGGATTTGCAGCAGTGGGGTCTCAAGCAACCTCTTCGGCAGCACGGGTTGGTGAATCTGTGCTGGGCGCCTCAGGAGTTAGTTTGTCTCCTGACCAGCGGTCTCCTCCAGCTCAACCCGGAAATGACATCTCACCGGTTGTAGTTTGTGCTCGGGAGTTGCCGGGAGGTCGGGAGAGTACTCCACTACCCGAAAGTGAGAGACAAACGGTTCAGCAGCTGGTCGTGGACTCCGGAGGGGAAAGATTGCCTGAAAGTCGGTTAGCAGCTATGTCTGTGGGTGCGGATTCTCGTTGGCATCGGGAGCCTGGAGGTATGCAAAAGCCAGTAAATTTAGTGATGGAGAAGCCTGCAATTATTACTTTGAATGCGCTATGGGACGCCATATCGGCCCTGACAACTTCCTTATCTACGGTTGTGGGTTTTGTTAGTTCTGAAATGGCTAGTGTGAAATTGGAAGCCTCCAAAAGCCATGAATTACAGACTGCCTCTCTGTTTCAAGTTAATGAGGAGATTTCTTGCCTTAAAGAGGAGCATGCTGCTCTGATGAGAGAAAGGACCGTATTAACACGTAAAACTGAATATCTGGAGAATCTCGCTCATCGGAATAATCTTCGTCTGCTTAACTTTCCGAGATCTCCTCTTATGTCACCAGTGGAGATGGTACGTAAATATCTGATGGAAGTACTTAGAATTCCCATGGAACATCTACCTCCAATTACGAGGGCACAATATCTGTCTGTTAATATCTTGGAGGCTAAGAGGAAGAATGCTGAGGCCTCTGTGAGTGGACTGGGGGACTTAACAGGTTTTCTGGAAAGTTCTTTAGATGTAGTTACAAAGAGGACTACTATGCTTGTAACTCTGGCGCTGGAAGATGACAGAGCTTTAATTCTTCGATCTTTTTTAAAAAATATTAATGAGTTGTTTTTGGGAGCAAAAGTTCATATATTTCCTGACTTATCATGTGCTACCCAATTAAAGAGGAAGGATTTCATGGCTCTTCGATCCAGGACCATCTCATTGGGTGCTTCTTTTATGTTAAAATACCCATCTAGATGTTATGTTGCTTACCAGGGGAAAAAATTCCTATTTTTTGACCCAAAACAACTCTTAGAATTTCTTTGTGTAAGGGAAGAGATTAGGGTTGAGGCTGGACCCATCACGGCTGGCGTTTAAGTCTTGGCCTGCTGGAATGTATATTTTCTTTTTCCTTATGTTTGTACCTTAGTTATGCTCCTGTAAAGGGGTCTAATTAGGGTTTGATATTTCCTGTAGCCCCTCCATTCTTATTGTGGGCTAATTATAGGAATGAGTTATTTCTTACTTTGTGGGTTATATGTAAGCATAAGATGTGTATATCCCGTTTTTCTTTATCTCATTTAATCTACTTAATTGAGTGTTATTATAAAATCCTAATAACAGCAGCTAATGATACCACTCTATGAACAATGAGCCACTTGGCTGAAGACCGAACAAAGTTTAATTCAAATATCCAAAGGGTCACCAGGAGTCGACATCGACTCGATGGCACTTAATAACTAAAGCATCATATGTTTTAAATTAGTTTATTCATGTCTTTGCTATCCTGCCCTTCATAAGAAATTATTACAAAATAACTATCACTCTATATGTAATTACTCATAAACAAAAATAGAGCAAAAAATCCTAAAATCATGAGCTGAAGTGTGTGTACGTGAATGTATTAATGTTGGAAGGTGAGCCGTGAGGAAACAGACTACCTCTCAGAGCTATACTTCCATTTTACTCAATATTAATGAACCCCAATCGGAGCTTAAAAGTTAGGAAATAGCATTTAACTGAGGATTCCACATTGTGGCACTAGATCGAAAATGAGCATGCGCTGGCGTCCCGAAGAATTGGGGAAGTTGGAAGATGGTCTGCAGTTAAGCAAAGCATTGAAACAGGGCACTAAGATTGGTTTGCTCGAAACGCAGTACTGTGTACTTGGTCAAAAGCTGCCGACACTTGTGAAGTTTTAACTTAGTCTTGAAAATCACCATGACTCAGTTTCATTTGGACAACAGATAAGTAATTTTTTTTTACTCTGTTTGATCCCATTGGAGTGGAGGAGTAGCCTAGTGGTTAGAACACTGACTTGGTAACCAAACAACCAGGGTTCGATTCCCACTAGCACTCCTTGTGGCCTTAGGCAGGTCACTTAACCCTCCACTGCCTCGGAAGAAAGGCCTGGCAATCTACTTCCAGTGACACTGCCAAGAAAACCCAGGAGCTTCAGGGTCGCCAGGAGTCAGGACTGACTCAAAAGCACACATTGCATTTTTTTGGTCCCATTTATTGTGTATATGTGAAGTTGGAAGCAATATAATTTTCAACATGTTTGGTGTAGGGTACACTATTTTCATGGTGTTTTTACCTACCTTTTAAGCTCCGGTTGGGGTTCATTAATATTGAGTAAATGGAAGTATAGCTACGAGAGGTAGTTTGTTTCCACTCCGTTCATTAATTTATAGACTATCATTAATTTCTTTGACTATCTCCCCTAATGTGAAGATTGACAGACTCGTCATCTCATGGAGAGTTCTTGAGACTGATGGCAAGTTAAGCAAATTCTGCATCAGAGATCTGGATGAAGTAAGCAGAATAAGATGATCTGCTAGGTAGAGTGGAGGACCTGTGTAAAAAGCCTGATGTGTCAATAATAGTATTTTAAATGGAATTCTCTAAAAGGCAGGCCGTGGGGCAAAGTACCCGGCGGCCGTGGTAACCGGGCCGGCGGCTTAGTTGAGTCCCCGGGAAGCAGAGACAGCATGGGGACGCATGCACGCACGCCACGGGGCGGGTGGCGTTTTTTGAATTTTATTGGTCCCACAGCATGATGGAACGCCGCGGGAACCAATGGGGTCTTGCCAAAGAGGGACAGGCGAGAGGGAAGATGGGAGGGTGTTTAGGGGGCGGCAGTTGGCAATCGGCAGCCTGGGGAGCTGGATCGCGGCAGGCACCCCACCCTGCCCACCCTTGTTGTTTCTCTTTCAGAGCTAAGAAGGAGTGTTGCAGTGGGGGGGGGGGGGTGGCGGCAACCCGGAGGTGTCCATTGTCTGGAGCCGGAGGCAATACTTGGGCGGGGGTGTGGGGCCCCCGACACGGTCAGCCCCTCTTGGGCTTTAGCTAATCATATGGCGAAGCAGGAAGAAAGGGGTGGGTAGTTAAGCTAGCCGTGGGCCTTGTCCGCAGCGGTTGCGGAGGATAGGCTCACCTTGCTAATCGCATGGCAGGTGAGGCAGCGATCCGCTAGAATGATGATTCTGTTTGAATTGAATTGTTATGATGTTAAAAGGTTAATAAAGCTGTGACCGGTTTGAATTCCCAACAGTTGTCTGTTTTATTGTACAGGTGGGACAGCGGATGGAGTGAGAAGAAAGGGGGCAGGAAAGTGTGTGTGGGGGGGGGGGGAGGGGCGAGCACCGGGTCTGTCATACCTCAGTTACTGATTGCCTGGAAGCCAGTGTTCAGATGCCAATAAACTACTGAACTTTCTAGCCTTGTGTAACAATCGAACTACAGTATGTTGTCTATTTTGACGTTTAAAAAGTAGCATTAATCCTGGAAAGCAGCAAATATTCAGTCTAAATTTGGCAAAATGAATGCATACATGAGGGTTTCCAATGCTTCAGTATTCAAAATAGAGTAGAGAACCTATACACTTTCACTTCTGGTGGAACCCTGTATGCTTAGTGTCCAAATAAGAATAAGAAACTGTTCTGGCCACTAGGTGAGGTTCACAAGCTACCTAGCTGTATGGGACCTCTATGCAAATATGCATTAACGTAGGTTAGGAGGGTCCCTGGTCTCCTGGAAGACTGCTGAAAGTCGGGGGTGGGGGGCACTGAGAAGTGGGTATTGGAGGATTTGTATAATTTGTTAGTTTTGATTTTATGTATGTATGTGATCTTTGCTGGAACCAATAAATAAATGGAACTAAAAGAAACAAATAAAATTGCAAGAACTCCAGAGTGCAGCAACAAGGATGATATTAGGTGTGGGACATCATGAAAATGCTCAACCATTGCTGGCACAGCAGCATTGACTTCCCAATGAGTGATGCAGTTTTAAACTATTGGTTTTGAATCCTAAATTTATACAGAGTAAGAAGCCAGAATATTTGAGAGTTCAAATACAGAAGCATATGCCAAAGAGGAGTTTAAGATCACTACAGGGTAATTTATTATCGATCCCTGATATGATGATGGTAAAGAAGGTAATGTGCTGAGCCACTGCTTCTGGGGGAAAATTTTAGAAGAATGGAACTCACTTTCTGATAAATAACGGGTGATTACTAATTCATTGAATTTTAGGAAGGATTTAAAAACCTTTTTATTCCCATGATAGTTTTACATAACCAGAGGGAAGGTAATAAGGGTTAAGAAGAGGCCGGTAAGGGATTATTTATTGTTATTGTTGAAAACTTTCTATTCTGTGATAATTGTCTTTTGTGTGCATGATGTAAACCATTTTGAATGACCTAGGTCTGGAAGATGATATAAAAATAAATAATACACACACATATATACACACACATACATACACTTTGGGGTATGTTTACTAAACTGCGGTAACGTTCCCCGCGTTAGGTTCCCTGGATGCCCATATAAGGGAATGGGCGGTGCATCATTATGGCAAGCCGTGTCAGTTAACGTGCGTTACAAGGTGCCTTAGGCTAACGCGCATTACAAGGCGCCTCATAAGGCACATTACAAGGCACCTTAATAGGCACAATACAAGGCACATCATAAGGCACATTATAAGGCACGTTACAAGGCACCTTACTAGGCACAGTACAGGGCACGTTATAAGGCACCTTATTAGGCACAGTACAAGGCACGTTATAAGGCACGTTACAAGATACCTTACTAGGCACGTGCCTTGTAACGTGCCTTATAATGTGCCTTGTACTGTGCCTAATAAGGTGCCATGTAACACCTTATAAGGAGTGATGGCAACTGTGGTGAGGGTATTATGGGCTGGCAGCATGGATCTGCAAAGATATGACTATCACAGGCATGCAAAATATCTGACATGGACAGGAAGGAACAATGAGGAACTGAACCCATGACCACTGCCTAGCGTGTCAGTGTACTAACCAGTAGGCTAGACCTCTATGGCTTGTTGCATAGCAATGGCTGGATACAGAAGGACTGCAGGTCACCGCACAAACTGTCTGCTCTTTGTGCCAGGATAGGGTAACCCCACCAGCACCCATGATGCATTGCACATGCAGAACAGCGGCCTACAGCTGACCATCAAATGGGGTCTGCACCTCTCTGGTACTGCAGCGTGGTAAGACGGACCGACAGTGTGTGATACTGGCACAGAGTAGCTACAGACTATGCCATTGTGCAGGTTCCATGTTCACCCTGAGGGATAGGATGAGCACCCAGCACTAGGTCCACAGTACATATGATACTCTAATTGATCCTGCTGCACATCCCCATCACTACCAGTGTGTGACAGGTGCTCCCAGCAGTGCAATTGAAAGTACTTCTGTTCCCATCTTTGTTCTGTAGTCACATGTGGCTCTGTGGGACCGGGCACCACCCAGTGCGTATGCAGTGTTAAGGTCTGGCTGCCATGGGTACCTGTTATCAGGGCAGCAGGGTGTCTAGATACGCATGAGGTTTAGGTAGCACTGCCACTAAGTGGTATGCACTATATACCCCAAGGGGCCAACAATCAGGATGTGGAGGGACAGGTACCTGCACCCTGCGGAATGGCTGTAGTGCCAACAACCACTATCCCGTTGGCGGATGACAGCCCTCCAGGGCTGATGGGCCAGAGCCATACCTGTGACAGTGGCAGACCAGCAGTGATGCCTGGGGTGGGCAGGGGAAGGCTCAACTGCCCCACACTACGGTCTGCCAGCCACCAGCACAATCAGACTGCACCTGCAGCATCCTACAGGGTGGTCCCACCATGCACAGACTAACTTCAGACAGCCCACTAGCCAGTCCATAGTGCATGCTCACAGGAGAACCCTGTGCACCCAGAGGTGGGAGGCATAGCACAGACACCAAGCAAGTACCGCCATGATTGGGCCTCAGAGCCAGAAACACACAAGTATCACTGGCAACAAATAATGTGTGGTACTATGTGGGAACATGGACATGCCATGGTCACTGCTCGGTCAGAGTGAGAGTGACCTCCCAGCGTGACATGCTGTGGCCACCCTGCCCATGCAGGTGGTGGTCTAGCACTAGTGTCCCAGTCATTGTCCTCCAACTTGTGCAGATGCATCCTGGCCAATCCGCCTTGTCTGGGCCTTACCCACAATACCTTGCTCCTCCTTATGCACATTTGCAAGCTAACACTGGAAACAGTGTGAGCAATGTGGGCCCAGTGAGGTGTTGGCAGACACAAAACAATGGATAAACATATGCACACTCCCACACCTATCTCAGCATTGTGCCGAGATAGAGGTGGGTGACAACCCTGCCTGCCACAATGGTCCTGATCACAGTGCCAACATTGCTAAACTGTGCAGAGGGTAGTAGTAGTGCTCTTTTGATAAGCCCAGCTCCATGCTGGGGCCACCAGCCTAACACTCCATGAGGCCGTGGATAGTGGAGTGAGTGTTTGTACCCCTGTGCACCGCTGCATTGGGGTTTGCACATGTTGTTGTGGCTGCATTGTGGGATAAAACTATGGGGTGATGCTCTGCAGGATCCACAGTCTGGGACTTGAACCTCTGACCCTCTGCTCTGGGACACACTGGCTGAGTGTACTGCATCGCACTGTTACCACAGCAGCATAGTGGCCCCTGGGGCTACCCATCCCCTCCCCAGCCTGACCTCTTCTGTTGCACTGCACACCACGTACTGATACAGGGCATGGCCTAGGTCCACTACAGGCGGGTGCCACTGTTCCCTCCAGCACAACCCCCCCCCCCGCCATGCCACCATAGCCATATGCTGTCGGTGACGGTGGTGCGTAGTCCCAGGCCATCCAGGAGGCAGGTAGGTGGCTGCCTAAAGTGTTGGTTCTGGGGTAGGGGTGCCTACATAGATGTCCATGCTTCCCCCGGCACTGCCTGTCACTGTTATGTGCCCCTTGGGGTACCTGCTGGGTAATGTCCCCTGGATGGGAAACTGTGGGACACAGACTCATGGGCGTGTTTGACCCTGGTCAGTTGCTGTCTTGCTGATTTCCATTTTCCGCGTTCCCAGGTGTCACCTAGGCAACTGCCTAGTCCACCCCATGCCCTAGTAGCCCCCACTGCATGTTCCGCCTGCATCCCCCATGCCCCATTTGTGCCATCACCATAGCGGCCTTTCATACCTGGGCACTATGCTGTTGCTGCAAATGGAGCACTACTATCACCTTTCTTGGGCTCCCTGCCTATGCTGTACATTGCTGACACTTAAATGGTTTCTCTCTCCTGCAAATGTGCAGCTAACAGCAGGTTTCTATTCGCGGTACGGTTCAGCCCTTCAGTTCAGCGCGTTAGTGTGCAGGGAGCCTCTCCCCGCCCACTCCCCGGCCATTGACCCCTGCTCTTCACCCTTTCTCCTCCCTCTGCGGTGTGTACCGCGCTGCAGAACGCTTCCGCGTGGTTTGTAATGTTAATGCGCGTTAACGTTACCTAATGCTCGGTCTGTAACATTACGCAGTTTAGTAAACATACCCCTTTATGTATATATATATATATATATATAAATGTGTAGCCAAGTATTTTACATTGATACATAGATACATTCAATAAGTCAAAACAAATAAGCTGTGTACCATGAATCATGTATGGTTATTGTGAAATGCATAAACCTTAAATTTTGCACCCTAACAGCTATTATCTGGATATCTTTTTCAATTAATATTTTGTACTTCTACTGTAAAGCAGGGGCTCTCAACCTAGTTCTCTGGACACACCTATCCAGTCAGGTTTTCATAGGTGTGTCCAGAGCCCCTGCTTTAGAAGTATAGTGCAGATTGTATAACAATGATTGTATAACAATGGTTGCAAAGCAGGGGCACTTTTTGTATGTGTTCACCACTGCAATTTTATAAGAGCATGTTTCCACATTTGAAAAACACACTTTTCATTTGGAAAAAAGCTTTATAAATTTATCCACAAACTGTACTTCAAGCGATGCAGACTTTTCAGTGGCTTATTTGGCATTAAGGTTGTGTGAGACTTGGAATTAACAGGGTAATACTGGCAAGTATGAACACTGACGTTCCAGACTGTACACTTTCAGGTAATAGTGGATCTATCTGTATTTTTCTCCTTCTCATTTAATACCTACAGCACATTTTTCTCATGTGTTTGAATTATAGAAGATGGAATTTGCTGTGCCCTAAGTGCGTTATATTGTATTATTAATATCAGGACTGCAGCCAGTTCCCACTAGACAGTCTTTGTGCTTTGCAGATACTTTAAGAGGTGTCTAAGCATAAAAGGCTGTTTGAGTTGAAGCGGGCTGATAGCCTGGGATGGCATTTGAATGCTCAGAGGACAATGTCAAAATGACAGTGAGTGAAAGAGGCAAATGAGGCTCTAAACTATCCCTGCTCTCCCATGGACCATCACCTCTCCTTTGGGTGTATCCTGTCACATGATGCGTAGCTTGGCTTTGTCTTGGAAGAGAAAATGAAAAGACTGAAGGGCACCCACAGTTCTCAGACAGAGCAGGGTTTTTAAATTAATTTTTTAAGGTCTGCCATTTGGTCTGCAACCTAGATGGACAGCATGTGAAATAGGATGTGCTGCTTTGGATCTTTTCAGTATTTAAGCATGCTCCGAAATGAATACATGATTTCCCTTGTGAAAGCAGCATGCCCATTATCTGAAACACCTGTCAGTGCTTGTATAGTATCCATAAGCAAATCTGCCTTCATTGACATAATTTCTATGGACGCTGAAAAATACAATGGGTTATTTTAGAAGCCTTATTCATGATTTGCAATTGCAAATATGATCACTTACACATAAAAATTGCATCTGCATGTAAATAGCCATTTTAGAAAGAACTTGTTTTATGCGTGGATATCCATACTACATCTAAATTGCAAGGAAGCTTGTCAGGGCATGGCCTAGGTGGGACAAAATCTACACATGCATTCCCTATTTCATATAGGTGAATGCACTTGCAAGCCCAAAATTGTCCACATCCAGATTTATACCTGCTCCCTGACTTATAGGTTTTTAAAAAGCACTTCTTTAGACCACCCTTTTACAAGAGAGATTAAGGGTGCTATCCCCTTTAATTCCTCAGTATTGGTTTCCCCCTCCAGATTGAAGTGAATTAAAGATAGAGTCCTCTGTAATTAATTAGCAGGATCCACATGTCTAGGTTTGAAAATTAGCTCAGATAGATATGTAAGTGCTGACATTTACATGTTCATGTTGTGAAATGTCGGCACTTACATGTGTATCTCTGTCGATGTTTCCCATGCGCCTGTTTGTGAAATGGCTCCTCCCCTGCATGAGGATATAAATCATTCTGCATTCCAGAACTTCCTTCCATGCATGTTAGAAACAGCTCCACCTTTAGCAGAGATGCTTCAAAAATTATTGTCGGAATTGGTTATGTCCTAACCTTGACATCTCGATTCCGATCTCCACTTGCTATCTGAAATGTGCCTTATAGTGTATGAAACGAGAAAGCAAAACCATGAAAAGTAGTTATAAAATGGCTAGTTCATTACATTGTAAGATTTAGGGGTATGTTTACTAAACTGCGGTAATGTCACTCACGTTTGGTTCCGTGGTAAAGGTACAGATATCCATATAAAGGCATGGGCGGTACATCGTTACAGCAAGCCGTATCAGCTAATGCACGTTACAAGGCACCTTAGACTAATGCGCGTTACAAGGTGCCTTATAAGGTGCCTTGTAAGGCGCCTTATAAGGTGCCTTGTAAGGTGCCTCATAAGGTGCTCTATAGGGCTCCTTAGGCTAAGCGCCGTATTAGGCACTCCTGGACAAGGCACCGTAGAAGGCACCCTAGGCTATGGAACCATAGATTAAGGTGGCCTAACAAGGTTACGGTGCCCTAGGTTAGTGTGCCCTAAGGGCTGCAAGGTGTCTCAGGATGACATGCATGACTTGTGAGGAACAGAGACAGATGTAGCCCTAACACTAGATAGAGCACTCAGGAAAGGCAATGAACAGGTGAGTGAAGGAAGGAGAGCTGGGAGCCGCTGGACCTGCCATATCTACGGGCATCCCATGTGGCTGCCAGTACTGATGACAAACATGGTGGTGGCAACTGTACCACAGCACAGGGTGTTGGCAATGTAAAGTACCGGAAAGACAGTTGGTGGAAGATGATGGGAATACGTGTCCCCCAGTGGAGGCGGAGGTGTCAGGATAGTTACAATGATGGGTGGACAGAGGAGTGGTGGTGCCATGCAGATCAGGCACAGGCGAGGCAAGCATGAAGAGGCGCAATGCAGGAAAGGGTAGCAATGCAGGACATGAGGTGACAGCCTGCACAGGCAGACAGGACTCTACACAGCTGACAGACGCAGATAGATGGACTGAGGGAATGTTGGCAATTGTGGCAAGGGTATTATGGGCTGGCAGCACAAATCTGCAAACATATGCCTGTTACAGGCATGCACACTATTTGAGTAGGACAGGCATGAGAGGAGGGAACAATGAGGAATTGAACCCATGAACACTGCCGAGAATGGCATTGTATTAACCAGTAGGCTATACCTCTGTGGTGTATGTCACAGCAATGGCTGAGTACAGAAGGACTGCAGGTCACTGCACAAACTGTCTGCTCTAAGTGCCAGGATAGGGTAACCCCACCAGTACCCATGATGCAATGCACATGCTGAATAGCTGTCTACAGCTGATCAGCAAATGGGGTCTGCACCTCTCTGGTACCTCAGCTTGGAAATACAAATTGACAATGCGTGATACTGGCACAGAGTAGATACAGACCATGCCATTGTGCAGGTTCTGTGTTCCCCCTGAGGGATAGGATGGGTGCTCAGCACTAGGTCTGTAGTACATGTGGTGCTAGGGATAGGCCCTGCTGTATATCCCCATCACTACCAGTGTATGACAGGTGTTCCTTGCAGTGCAGCTGTATCCTGCAGTCACATGTGGCTCTCTGGGACCAGACACCACCCAGATTAATGTGTACCCCGTGTTAAGGTCTGGCTGACATGGGCACCTGTTATCAGGGCAGAGGGGTTTCCAGACTTGCATGAGGTTTGTGTAGCAGTGCCTTTATAGGTCAAAGTGGTATACACTACATACCCCAAAGGGCTCACATCACCCTTTTTGTTTTAAAGGGACAGGTGCCTCAGCCCCTGTGAAGCAACCTCCATCCTGCTAGTATAAGACAGCCCTCCAGGGTTGGTGGGCCAGAGCCATATCTGTGGCTGGGGCAGACCAGCAGCAATGCTGGGGCTAGCTCTGGAAAACCCCAACTGCCTCACACCACTGCCTGCCAGTCACCAGCAGACAGCACAGTCAGACTGCACCTTATAGGTGTGCCAACCATGCACAGTCTAAATGTAGACAGTCCACTAGCCAGTCCATAGTGCATGCTCACAGAGGAACTATGCACACCAAGCTGGCATCTTAGTGATTGGGACCCCAGCACTAGGATCACAAAAGTATCACTGGAGGCAGATAGTGTGGAGCGCTATGTGGGAACCTAGACATGCCATGGTCACTGCTCGGTTAGAGTGAGTGCCCTCCCAGCATGACAGGCAGTGGTTGGGCACTACAGTGTCCCAGTCATTGCCCCACACCCTGTGAAGATGCATCCTGGCCAATCCGCCCTGTCCAGGCCATACCCACAACACCTTGCTCCTCATTATGCACATATTCAGGCTAACGCTGGGACATTTTGGGCCTAGAGAGGGGTGGGCAACCACAGAACAATGGATAGACATACACACACACACACACACACACACACACAACACTCACACTCACACACATTCCTATTGCAGCATTGTGCAAAGATAGGGGTGGTTGGCAACCCTGCCCGCCACGCTGCTCCTGAGCACAGTGCCGACATTGCTAAACTGTGCAGGAAGTAGTAAAAGTGCTCTGGTGATAACTGCAGCTCAATGCTGGGGCCAACAGCCTGACTCTCCATGCATCTTTGGATTGTGGAGCCTGTGTGAGTGGGTGTTTGTACCCCTGTTTGCTGCTGCTTTGGGCTTTGCACATGTTGCTGTTGTATCTGCATTGTAGGGTAAAATATAGGGACATGCTCTGCAGGACCCACAGCTGGGACTTGAACCTGTGATCCTCTGCTTCTGGACACACTGGCTGGGTGTACTGGACCACACTGTTGCTACAGATGCATGGTAGTCCCTGAGGCTACCTGTACTTTTCCTCAGCCAGACCTTTTATGTTGCACTGCACACCACGTACTGGTACAGGGCATGGCCTAGGTCCACTGCAGGCTAGTGCCACTTCCCCCTCCAGCATGGGCACCCCCCCCCCCGCCATGCTGACATGACTATATGCTGTCGGTGCTGGTAGTGCGCAGTCCCAGGCCATCCACTGTGTGGATAGGTGGTCGCTTAGGGAGCGGGGTCTGGGGCAGGGGGCATACATGAGCATCCTCACATCCCCCCATCATCGCCTACCAATAGTATGTCCCTTCCACTTGGGGGGAGGGTTGGCTGGGGGGATGTTAAGTCAGTGACCTGGAAACTGTTAGCTCAGGTGGGCCAGGTAGATGTAGGTGGATTGTGTTTGGCCTTTGTAGGCTGCTGTCATGCTGATTTCCGGTTTCTATGTTCCTATGTGCCACCTAGGCACCCGCCTAGTCCACCCTGTGTCCCAGCTGCCCCCGCTACATGTCCCGTCTGCAGCCCCCTATGCCCCATTTGCACCATCGCCATAGTGGCCTTTCATACTTGGGCACTATGCTGTTGCTGAAAATGGAGCACTACTATCATGTTCCTTGGGCTACCTACCTATGCTATACATTGCTGACACTGAAATGGTTTCTCTCTCCTGCAAATGTGCATCTGTACTTTTCCTGTGCCACCTAACGATTGTTAACGTTACCTAACATGCGGTCTGTAATGTTACCGCAGTTTAGTAAACATACCCCTTAGACTCATTACTTAAACTAAAGCTGGATCACATTTGAGTTTAATTAAATATTCCCATTTTGATTTTTTTTTTAGCGATATGAGTAAAATGTTTTAATCAGAATATTTGCAGATATTTGGAATGTAATCTGCTCAGGAATTTTTCAGAATGGAGGAGACTATAGTTCAGGGGCAGTGGAACACCTATTTGTTTGAGGGGCCCAAGCTCAGTCTCAACTTTGCCTTGACTCCACCCCTAGCACCCTCCCCCTCCCCCTCCCCCTCCCCCTCCCCCTTGAGCTTCCTCCTCCTCTGCTGCACACAGGGATCTGATACCCAAAACAAATCACCAACTATATGCAAACAATCAATATATCATCATAACAACAATGCAACATTATATCAATTACAAGATATTTTTTAAATACTAAAAAATACTCAAAATCTCAAGGATATAAAAAGTTACCTCAAAGAGGTGACCATAATTGTAAATTATAAACACGCACTGTATTACTTTATATATTTATTTTTAAATACATATTTCCCATCAATAAATATTTCATAAAGGTATTTAATGTTCATATACATGTACATCTTCATCTACATGAAAAATCTGTCACTTATACATACATATACATATGGAATCTCTCAATGTATAAATACAAAAACGCCACAATATGACACAATATAACAATATCACATACAAAACACAATGACCTACCTAACTAAATAATACCATACAATACATCACAATTAAAAAAACATTCTTGTGAAAATCTCCATAAAATATAACCTTCCTACTGTGGACCACAAAATATTGCACTATCCAATATCTCGCAAAGATTATATAACAGAACGTTGCTGTTAAAACATTCTGTTTGAATGCACTACCCCAAAAAAATCAATGAATTCCACTCTGCTCTGCTCCACAAAGCACTCTCATCGAACACCTGAAAACCTTATGACCCAACAATCATAATCCAAACATTATAATCCCTCAATACCCATTATCTATATGCAGGATCTTATCACACGGCAAAGAGTCTCCCGTTGTAACAAACCAACTTCTCAAACGAGTCCTGCTTTTTAACATATTCATAAATGACCTCCTATTCTTTTGAGCTCCTGAACTATCTTCTCTAGATTTTTAATGATCACAGCCAGATGAGACTGGCAGTTATGGAGTGCGTGCAAAAGGAGGAGCCTGTGGCCTCTATGAACGACTATTGATAGTGTATGTTGAGATGTTCAAGAATAATGCTGACGAATGCCACCTCAGGGCATTCTAAGGAGATATTATTTCTAGATGTTTAAAGCTTTTTTAGGTTTTCGATTTAGTTGGTCAGCTTTCCAAAAATCAAGACAAATTACAAATTTAAGTAGTGTAGGTATATCCCTTCTCCAGAGAGATTACAATCCAAGGGCCTCATTTTTTAACCTGTTTTTTTTTTAACATACGTTAGCATTCATTAACACAAGCTAGGAATCCAAAAGGAAAGCAAAACCACACTCACAGGGAAACACTAAACAGAATAGTCAGAAGTGAGGTGTAAACCAAAAGAAAAGCTTTATTGAAGAGAACCATTAATAGCCTCAAAACCCAACATGGCCATGTTTTGGCACTAGCCTTCATCAGGAGTATGGGTCTTTGTGTATATGAAACACATAAATGGTAAAATTAATAATACTTATTGAAAACCAATATAAAAACAATTAAAATGGGTGGTTATGGAAATAAAATAATAAAAAGATATAAGGAAGGCATCCTAAACATAAAATCAATATTCAACACCATAAATATGTAAACTATAATGTATGTTGTTCTTGTTGTCAAGTGCCGTCGAGTCGGTGTCGACTCATGTCAACCCTCTGGATAGTTGTCTTAAATTGTGTTTGGTCTTCAGTCAGGCGGCTCATTGTTGACAGACTGGTACCCGTAGATGCTGTTATTGTATCGATCCATCTCATTGCTGGCTTTCCTCTTTTCCATTGACCTTCTATCTTGCCAAGCCATGCTGTCTTTCTCTAATGATCTCTCTCTTCGCATGATGTGTCCAAAGTATGAAAGTCAAAGTCTTGTCATATGAGCTTCTAAAGAAAGCTTAGGTTTGATCACCTCTAGTACTGACTGGTTTGTTCTTCGGGCAGTCCATGGTATATGCCAGGGGTCTCAAACTCAAATTGCTTTGAGGGCCAAATGAGGACTTGTAAAGTAACCCGGGGGCCGCACAAGAGGCGGGCCTAATTTACATAAGGGACCTCATTTGCATAAATATTTGCATAATGTTACCATAAACTAACTTTTAGTAAACATGCCTCTCCTCCATGCCTGGAAGCTTTAATGGTAAGGAACCCTTAGCTCTCCTCCATGCCTGGAAGCAGTAATGGGGAGGACTCTAGGAGCTCCTATAGACACTTAGGTCCATTCCCTGGGTAAGGCAGTATGATCTCTTTGGGCCTTAGGCAAACAAGCATGAGATGCTCCTCACCATAATATGACTATAAATACATTTTATAGCCTCACAAATGTATGAGCATTGGCCTATATTTAATGATGTCCCATTTAATATGGAGGTTTGAAAATACCCCAGACCCCATCAAGCACTCAAATGGATGCCGACTGAGTGGACACCCATACATGGCACCTGCTAATGAGAAGAAGCAGCTTAGGTCATCACCTCTTGTCCGTATGGGCTGCAGCATCCATGAATGATGACATCTTTTGTCTATGGGCGATCCATTGCAGAGCAAGAGAAAGCATGGCATATCCGACACAGCCCCCCCAAACCGCCGTGGCAGCGCCAGAATCAGCTGTCCCGCGGCCCCTTACCGTGTGCCCGGCAGAGCCCTCAGCTTCAGCAACATCAGCGGCGGGCTTTTCAAGCTGCGAAGAGAAGAGTAATTTCCCTCTCGCGGCCCTGAAAGCTGCCGCTGATGTTGCTGAAGCTGAGGGCTCTGCCGGGCACACGGTAAGGGGCCGCGGGACAGCTGATTCTGGCGCTGCCACGGCGGCAGCGGCAGAAGCCAGGGCTTTGGGGGGGTTTTTGTTTCCTCTCCATCGCGGGCCGCAGAAACTTCTCTCGCGGGCCGCGTGTTTGAGACCCCTGGTATATGCAGTATTTGCCGCCAGCAGCATAATTCAAAGGCATCAATTTTCTTCCTGTCTATCTTTTTCACTATCCAGCTTTCACATCCGTATGATGTTATTGAAAATGCCATGGCTTGAACGAGTCAAATCTTTGTATGGAGAGAGACGTCTGTGCTCTTGAGAATCTTTATCTAGGTCTTTCATAGCCATTCTGTCAAGAGCAATGCATCATTGGATTTCTTGACTGCTTGTTGCTTCTTTATTGAGTTGATCTGAGTAAGTTAAAGTTGTCCACAATTTCAATTTCTTCTCCTTCAACAATGAACTTATTGATTTTGCCAGTTGTCATGACCTTTGTCTTCTTTACATTAAGGTGCAGGTCCATTTTAAGACTATGTTCCTCGATTGTGAGAAGCAAATGCTTCATATCATCTTCACTTTCAGCCAGTAATGTGGTATCATCAGCATAGCGAAGGTTGTTGATGAGTTTTCCACCAATCTTCACACCTCTGTTGTCTTCATACAATCCTGCTTCTCTGATGATTTGTTCTGCATATAAATTAAACAGGGAGGGGGAAGGTATGCAGAATTGTCATACACTTTTGCTTATTTTAAACCATTCTGTTTCTGCTTGTTCTGTTCGAACTGTTGCTTCTTGATCAATATACAGATTGTGCAAGAGAACAATCAAGTGTTCTGGTATACCCATGCTTCTTAATGTGGCCCAGAGTTTCTCATGGTTTACACTGTCAAAATTCTTGCTGTAGTCGATAAAGCACAAATAGATATCCTTTTGGTATTCTTTAGTCTTTTCAAGGATCCATCACACATCTGCGATGATGTCTAGATCCTTGTAAGTATGGTAACAGCTGCATCAGATTGCTGTAATACTTCTATGGCAATGCCATCAATGCCTGGTGCTTTGTTCGTTGATAAGGCTTTCAATGCTGCTTTGACTTCTTCTTTCATTACCAATGGTTCCAGATCATAAGGTACAGGTTGAAACGGCTGTTGGTCCACTTGATCGTTATCATATAAATACTCTGTATATTCTTTCCACCTTTTTTTGATCTTCTCAGCATCATTCAACATAGAACCTTGAACATCTTGTAACATTCCATTTCGAGGCTGGAATTTTTTACTTTAACTCTTGTAGCTTTAGGAATGCCAATCTTGTTCTTCCTCTAATAGTTTCTGCTTCTATTTCCTTGCATGTGTCATTGTAGGACTTTTCCTTGTCCTGTCTTGCTGCACGTTGGAAATCTCTCTTGAGTTCTGTGATTGTCTTTCTTTCTCCTCTAGCTTTAGCTTCTCTGTGTTTCTGGGCAGTTTTCAGGGTTTCTTCCATCATCCATTTTGGCTGTTTTTGCTTTTTCATCTTTTGTAGAGACTTCTCACTTTCTTCCAACACAACCTTTTTAATGATATCCCATAACTCTTCTGGAGCTCTGTCATTTGTATCTAAAGCAGCAAATTCTCAAGGTCGTATTTTGCTACATTGATGAGTGGCTTGCTCTTTTTCAACTTTAGCTTGAGTTTCCATACTAGTAGTTGGTGATCTGTACCACAGTCAGCTCCAGGTTTTGTCTTTGTTGGTTTTATAAAGCTTTTCCATCGTTGACTTCCACAGATGTAGTCAATATGATTTTTGTACAGTCCATTGGGAGAAGTCCATTTGTACAGTCACTGCTTGTGTTGCTGGAAGAAGGTGTCTGAGATGAATAGATCGTTGGTCTTGCAGAATTCTATCAGTCTTTCTCCAGCTTCATTTCCAACCACTTTGCCTTCTTCTTTGTTGCCAACGTTTGCGTTCCAGTCAGCTATGACTATCAGGATATCCTGTTTGCATGTTCTGTCAATTTCAGCTTGTACTTCTTCATAGAACTCGGCAATTTCATCCTCTTCTGCAGCTGTTGTTGGGGCATATACTTGAATTATAGTTGTGTTGATAGGCATTCCTCATAGATGAATAGAGATTAAGCGTTCACTGACTGCATTGTATTTCATTACAGTTCTTGTAAGTTTCTTCTTTATTATAAATGCAACACCATTTCTTCTTTGTCTTTCATTTCCAGCATAGTAGACCATGTGATCATCTGATGCAACGTGCCCGATGCCAGTCCATTTCAGTTCACTGACACCCAACTGATCAAGTTGTACACATTTCATTTCATTCTTGACCACCTCCAGCTTCCCTTGGTTTATGCTTCGTATGTTCCATGTCCCGATATATAAGATATCTTTACAGTTTCTGACTCTCATTTCATGCGCAGCTACATCAGCAGTCAGACGTCCCGAGGGCTTTGCTCCAACCACATCATAAATGCTTGCTTTACTCTGAAAAGTCTTCAGCTCCTTCCCAGTAGCTAGTTGAGTGCCTTCCGTCCTGGGGGTCTCATCTTCCAGCACTACTGTATAGTGCAATTTATTTTGTTGTGACTATTCATTGGGTTTTCATGGCAAGATACAGAAGTAGCTTGCCAGGCCTTTCCTCCGTGCAGTTTAAGTTTAGTGTTGTTGCCATTGTCACAGAAATGTGATCCTCCGCCACCAACGCCATCTCATTTTGCTGCTGCCCAGATGGGTTTTCATGGCAAGATACAGAAGTAGATTGCCAGGCCTTTCTTCCGCTCAGTTTAAGTTTAGTGTTGTTGCCGTTGTCACAGAAATGTTATCCTCCTCTGCTAACACTGTCCCATTCTGCTGCTGCCCAGATGGGTGGTTTGTCTTGGTCTGTCACCTCATCTGAGACCTGCCCATCTTGGGAGACCCTGCCAATAGTTAAACTACCGATAGCTTAGTCCTCAGCATCACTGATACACACAAGCCCTCATAGCACGACAAGCTGCAAATCAAGTGAGAGAAACCAAGTGAAGGAAACCACAGAGTGGATGAGTGGCCTAGTGGTTGGGGCAAGGTACTTCAGGCTGGAAGGTTGGGGGTTCAAATCCTACTAGAGGACAGCAAGCTTGGGCTAGAAGGACTGGGGTTTCTAGTCCACAGGTGCTCCTTGCGGTCTTGGGCAAGCCACCTAACCCTCTATTGCCCATGTTCCCTGTAAGTATTAGTGTATGTGTCTCATATCCCCTTGTGTTAAAAATGTATCCCCCCCCAATTGTGTTGTGACCAATTTGATTGAAGGGTAAGGTGGTATACAAAGCTGTCTAAATAAATAATGTATAAAAAACATATTTTCTTAAAACATAGAAGTAAAAGCATAAAAATAGTTATAAGGATGAATATAATGAAATTATAAAAGACATTATAAAAAGAGCAAAGGATATCTGAAAAACCTCAAACTGGGGGAGTAAATAAGACATATGGATAGCAGAAGTAATCTTACAGAAACACAATAAATATAGGACAAGCAGAACACAGCATTAATTAATTTATTTATTTATTTAATGTCTCTTCTATACCGCGCTATTCCCATCAGTGCGGTTTACATTTAACAGAACCTTATACAATGCAGACAGGCTACATTGTATTAATGACAAACAGATATATTTATCATACACACAATAAGACGAGGAAATCTCAGGGGTTTTTCAAAAAGGTTTGAAGTTATCAAATTCAATTCTAGACTTCAAATGAGGAAGCACAAATGAGAAAGAAGGGAGTGCATATGATAAAAGGAGGGGGTGGGGTGTTGTAATATAATGCAAATAAAGTTATTACCAGAAAACTCCTGCTACAAGATAGCAGCAGGCGCAAATGTAACTTGTGGCATCCAATTGTGTAAGTCACTGAAATGAAAGCAAAAATAAGTTATAATTATCTGATCTGTCTCTAAATGCTTCCGGGGATTGCCGCTAAGAAACAAAATGGTCATATCATTCAAACCCTACCCTATAGAGCATGGGTTTATCAAGTACACAGAATCATATATCATACTAATGAAAAGGATTAAGGGCCATGGAAAGCATAGTGTGTGCTGCTGTATAATGATTACTAGAATTGAGCATTATGGGTTATCATATACAAAGTATTTAAACCGGGATATGCTGGAATAGTACAGTCCAAGTGCAACTTTAAAACTTTTTGTGAACAACTTCGTGCAGAGAAAATACCAAAATCACAAGTGGCAGAAGGACTTACCTCCTCTCAATTCAGCATAAACCAACTTACCACCGAAATCGGAAAGGGCAAGTATATACTGCTACCGGCATTTTAAAGTAAGAGTTTGGTGGGAACTGCTGTAGTTGCCATGGTGCAAAAATAAACAATACTGAGAAAGAAGGCATTTCAAAACAGATTGGGAACAAAGTTAAAATGTGACTATAAAAACAATGCTTGCACCAAATAGAATGTTTTGTTGAATAAAACAAAATTCTAATTGTGGCAGGTGCAGGCCTGTGACCCACGGTGTCTGACATAGGCAGGCCAGCATGGCTAGCTTGACCTGTAAATGAGGCCTGTGGAGAGGCATATAGGATTGCACATCCCCCAATATGCTGCTATTGTAAGAAAGAACTCAGTAGAAATATTGAATTAGCTTAGATAAGCAGAATTGCAGAATTAAGAAATGGAAAAATACAGAAAAGATGTGTTTTAAAGTTACTGATAAGAAAAAGTACATTTGCAGAGAAATATTGAGGAGTGCTGACAGATGAGTTACAGAACCTTGCTCTTCTGCACGCACAAATGGTCCCATAGCCTTGAAAGTGTGAAAGTAACAAGTTGATGAACTGACCATTGTAATTGGGACTAGAAGGGGGGCAGGCAGGTGTCATGCCTACAGAAGCCCACAGAAGGAACATAATTGGAGAAACTTATCAGTACCGGGACCAATAGAGGGGCTACGGGAGGTACGGGAGCGTACCGGGACCAATGAAATGTTTTTCTATACCTAGAATGGAACAGAAGTCTATAAAAGTTGTTGTAATGCTTGAAAACTTTGCTCAGCCATTTTGAAATTGCCTTGCTTGAGACTTGTGCACAAATAAATGATTTGGACCTTCTGAACAGACTCCTGGTATCATTGGTTTGTCTGCGCTTTGCTGCTACATATTCCTTGGTGCGTTGGCCGGGAAGTTGTGGAATCAAAGTGTATATAGGGCAATATACCACGACTTTCCGCCTCTATAGGCTTGGTCCTGCCGGGATCGCGCCCTTCCGACGAGGGCCGCTCCCTGGCGCCACCGGTCCCTTGTATCGGAGGGAGCTGGTCGGACCTCGGCGGGCGACGAGCCCGGCTGGAGTCAACGCCTCGAACCCGAGTGAGGGGAGTCCGAGGTCCAACTCATGCGCCTGCTTGGGAAGTTTGAGGACCGGATCCGGTGAGTATAGTTTTGATTTTGGGTCTAGACAGAAATAGAAAGAACAGTACTGCCATTGAAACTTGGAACTTGGAATTTGTAATCTCGAGATATTGGGAATTGGTAAGAGAGCTTGATCAACTCTCAAGGAAGAGCCGAGTAGCCTGGCATGGGAATGCGCTAGGTGAAACCCTCATCCTTTTTGTAATTGTACTTGGAAAAAGACTAGTCAGAACAGATAGAAACGAATGCATTCTGGGAATACGTTGCTAGCATGATTGTGTGAACGAAGTGTGATTGAGAGGTCTGGCAGCACGGACCAAGTGAGAGCTGACCCCTGATTAGCGCATTTCCTGACCGGGCGACCGCGTTCAGGTCGCGAAAAGGGGGAAGCGATTGTCGTCTTGTCTTGTTATTTGTATTCCCTGTACGTTTCCAGGGCCGTGAGGACCCCTTACCCACGGTCCGCCCACCTTTTCCCTTCTGTCTGTTGTTGCGCGCACACATCGAAATGGGAGGGGCGGAGTCTACTAGGAACACTCCATTAGAATGTATGATCGCACATTTTAAAGAGGGATATTCAGGAGATTATGGTATTAAAATGACAGCAGCCCGTTTGCAGATTTTGTGTACTAGGGAGTGGCCCGATCTAGACCCCATCTGGCCCCGAGAGGGAACGTTCACCGTAGAGATTATTCAGTCAATACACCGTAGAGTGCGGGTAGCGCACCCAGATCAGTACCCCTATATAGATTCCTGGTTAAGTATTTGTGAAGATCCGCCCTCCTGGGCGCAGCGCTGTTATGAGGAACAGTGCAGAATAATGTTAGCTAAAACAGATTCTAGACAGAAAAAGGAACAGCCTAGAATGAAAGAGCAGGATAAGAAAGCCAAGAAGAAACCCATCTTGGCAGATCCCGATTCCCCAGAAGTAGTCCTCAGGCAGCCCCGAACCCCAGGTCCAGTAAGAATAGCCCGGCGGCGTCCTGCCCCAGCACCCCAGAGACCGCCGGAGCCGAGGCCAGACCCAATCCCTGACCTCCCTCCTCCTGGAGAAGAGGAAGAGAGAGAATTAGCGGAGAGAAGAGAGGAGGATGTAAAAAGTGAGCCAGAAGCGGAGCTAGAAGAAGAGGAAAGTGAGGATCCCCCAGAAGAAGAAGAAGAGGAAAGTGTACAAATAATTGAGAAAGCCAGCGCTAGCACTAGCAAGCCAGCGAAAGAAAAACCCAAAGCAAAACCAGTTGAGAAAAAGACAGCAACTCCTGCAAAGACAACGACAATAGCCCTTAGATCCCAGACTCAAATGACGCCGAGGACAGCCAAACTGTTTCCCTTAAGGCAAGTCCCGGGGGTGCCCGTAAAGAATGATAATGATGAAGTGGTAGCGGGACCCCTAACTTATGTGTATATTCCGTTCTCTACAACGGATTTATTAAATTGGAGGTCGCATTATGCCTCCTATACTAGCAAGCCCCAGGAGCTGACAGAATTAGTAACTAGTATTATGGAAACTCACCAACCCACTTGGCCAGATTGCCGTCAGCTCCTGACCACCCTATTCACTACAGAAGAACGAGCGAGAATTAGAAAAGCAGCTATCGAATGGATGGCAGAAAACCCTGCAGCTCCAGCGCAGGGGCAGAATATAATAGATCGTAGAGAAGCAGCTCAGAGAGAATTCCCGAATGAAGACCCCCAATGGGATCCAAATACAGATGAAGGATCCACCGCCCTAGCCCGTTTTCGCCAAGGCTTTTTACAAGGCCTGCGAAGAGGAGGCCAAAAAGCTATGAACCTTTCCAAAGTAGCAGGAATTATCCAAGGAATAGATGAGAGCCCAGCAGATTATTATGAAAGATTAACTGAAGCATATAGAATGTATACTCCCTATGATCCCGAGGCACCAGGAAGTTTATGCATGGTGAATTCTGCTTTTGTAAACCAGTCTCAACCAGACATTAGACGTAAATTACAGAAATTAGAAGGGTTTGCGGGCATGAATGCAACACAGTTATTGGAAGTCGCTCATAAAGTGTATGTGAATCGTGATACTGAAAGACAGAGAGAATGTGATAGAAAGATGAAGAAGAAAGCTGATTTTTTGGCTGCGGCCATAGCTGAAAAGAAAAGGGGAGGTGTCCCTAATCGAAGGAGCAGAGGAAGAGGGCGGGGTCAAGGCGGAGGCCGGACCCAGAGACTAGGCGTGAACCAATGCGCCTATTGCAAAGAAGAAGGACATTGGAGAGATACTTGCCCGCAACTCGAAGACGCCCAGCAAGATGACGACAACGATCATCAGTGGCGAGAAGAAAGACGAGGCCGTCCCCGAGGCCGAGGAGGAGCCAATCGAGAACAATTCCAGCGAGAGAGGGGAGGAGGAGCCATCCAAGCATTGGCCACACAGGCCCATGAAGAGGATGACGTGGATTAGGACAGACCGGGCTCCAAGTTTGCTTTAGGTCTCCAGGAGCCTATGGTCGAAATACAAATAGGAGACCAATTTATGAACTTTATGGTTGATACTGGAGCAGAACATTCAGTAATAGACAAAAAGATAGCCCCATTCACCAAGAAAGCAGTCACCATTATAGGAGCAACTGGTGCCAAAGCCACAAAGTCTTTTCTACAAAACCGAATATGCAGTCTAGGAGGACAGCAAGTAACTCATCAATTTCTTTACATGCCCGAATGTCCAGTACCCCTACTGGGACGAGATATGCTAGCCAAGCTTCAAGCCCAAATATCTTTCTCTGAGCAAGGAGAAATGCAAATGACAGTGAATTCCCAAGCCAAACCAGCAGGAATAATGCTGCTGACAGTACCCCGAGAAGAAGAGTGGAGATATTACATTGATGATTCGATTCAAGATACCTATTTTGAACAAACTTTAAAGAACATTCATGCACCACTTGAAGTGTGGGCAGAAGGCAGTCCCCCAGGCTTAGCCAAACATATAGCTCCAGTGATTGTAACCCTCAAGCCGAGTGCTACCCCAGTGCACGTCAAACAGTACCCTCTCCCAAGAGCCGCAATTGAAGGCATTCATCGCCACCTACAGAGATTGCTTGAGTATGGCCTACTAAAAGTATGTCAATCCCCATGGAACACTCCACTATTGCCAGTAAAGAAACCTGAGACAGATGATTATCGCCCAGTGCAAGATTTGAGAAGAGTAAATGATGCAGTTGAAACTATACATCCAGTCGTGCCCAATCCTTACACTCTTCTAGGACTGATACCTGCTGAAGCTACCCATTTCACTGTACTGGATTTAAAAGATGCATTCTTTTGCATAAGATTAGCCCCTGTAAGCCAAGTATTGTTTGCATTCGAATGGCAGGACCCCATCTCTGGAAGAGGGGGCCAACTTACCTGGACAAGATTACCCCAAGGATTCAAGAATTCACCTACCATCTTTAGTGCTGCACTAAATCAAGACTTTTCAAGCTATCCAGTAGCCCCGGGAGGAGAGTACTTCTCCAGTACGTGGATGATCTGTTGATAGCTGCCATATCAGAAAAAGAATGTATACGAGCCACCCAAGATCTCTTGCAGTTACTAAATGAAGCTGGATATAAAGTTTCCAGAGCCAAAGCACAACTATGCCAAACAGAAGTGAAATACTTGGGTTTTCGTATTACCCAAGGAAGCAGAAGATTAGGCAGAGAAAGAAAAGAAGCAGTATGTAGAATTCCAACTCCAACAACCAGGAAGCAAGTCAGAGCCTTTCTGGGAGCAGCAGGATATTGCCGAATCTGGATACCCAACTTTGCCCAAATTGCCAAACCACTGTATGAAGCCACAAAAGGAGAAGAGAAGTCACCACTGGAGTGGGGACTTGAGCAGGATACAGCCTTCCAGAAGTTAAAAGAAGAACTGATGTCATCACCAGCACTTGGACTACCAGATGTCCACAAACCTTTCCACTTGTTTGTACATGAAGCACAGGGAAATGCCTTAGGCATGTTGACTCAGAAATTAGGAAATTGGGAACGACCTGTAGCCTACCTATCAAAACAATTGGACCCTGTGGCCAAAGGATGGCCACCCTGCTTGAGAGCAGTAGCAGCTACAGCACTATTAGTGAGTGAAGCAGACAAACTCACATTAGGACAGAACATACGAGTCACTGTGCCACATGCAGTCCTTGCCCTTATGGAACAGAAAGCAAATTATTGGCTCACCAATTCCCGAATGCTAAAGTACCAGAGCATGTTATGTGAAAACCCACAGATACAACTCGAAGTGAGCCATGCTTTGAATCCAGCTACCTTGATACCCATCAGTGAAGAACTCCCAGAACATGACTGTATCGAAGTCATGGAAACTGTGTTTTCTAGTCGACCTGACCTAACAGATGTGCCCATAGACAATCCGGACCAGATCTATTATGTTGATGGGAGCAGTCTCATCCTTGACGGACGACGCTGTGCCGGATATGCAGTCGTCACTCAACATGAAGTAGTTGAATCATCAGCCCTAGCCTCAGGCACATCAGCCCAGAAAGCCGAATTGATAGCACTCACCAGAGCATTGTTATTAGGAGAAAAACTTGTGCTAAATGTATATACAGATTCCAAATATGCTTTCACTACCTTGCATGCCCATGGAGCTCTCTACAAAGAAAGAGGACTCATCACATCCGGAGGAAAATCAGTCAAGTATGGTCCCGAGATATTGATGTTACTTGATGCAGTCTGGGCCCCAACACGTGTAGCTGTCATGCATTGTAGAGGACATCAAGCAGGAAAAGGAGAAGTTGCTCGAGGGAATAGATTCGCAGATGCCTCAGCACGACAAGCAGCTATGACAGGACAGATTGCCCCACAAGCTATGCCAATGCAAGCAGCATTGTTTCCAGTACCCTTGAATTTATGGACCCCACGATATACCACCAAAGAATTGGATTACTATTGTGACAAAGAAGGGGGAGTATTGAAAGATGGATGGATTGAGCTGCCACCAGAAGAAGGCAGTCAACCTCCGGGAAGAATAGTAATTCCAGAATTGTTAGGACCAGCCTTTGTTAAAGCTTTCCATGAAGCCACCCATTATGGAAAGAGTGCTATGGAGAAAGCACTCAGACCACATTTCTACATTCCTCTGATGACAACCATATCAGCCTCAGTAGCCCGACAATGTCAAATCTGTGCCAAGAATAATGCCAAGCAAGGCCTTATTACAGCACCCCGAGTTCAGTCAAGAGGTGTGACCCCCATGCACAACCTCCAAGTTGATTTCACCGAAATGCCAAAAGCTAATGGATACCATTACCTACTAGTATTAGTTTGTACTTTCTCTGGGTGGGTAGAAGCATTCCCAACCAGAACCGAGAAAGCCCGAGAAGTTACCAAAGCCTTAATGAGAGAGATTGTCCCCAGATTTGGAATCCCAGCAGTGATAGGGTCAGACAATGGACCCTCATTTGTCTCCCAAGTTACTCAGCAGTTAGCAAAAGCTTTGCAGATACAGTGGAAGCTCCACACTGCATACAGACCCCAGAGTTCAGGGAAAGTTGAGCGAATGAATCGTACATTGAAAGCCCAAATGTCTAAGCTTTGTCAGGAGACACACTTGAAATGGCCCCAAGTGCTCCCCATAGCTTTACTCAGAATACGCTCAGCCCCTGTAAAGTCAACAGGATTTTCCCCTTTTGAAGTTTTGTATGGTAAACCCCCACCAATAGTGCAGGGAGTCAAAGGAAATCTAGCCCAGATTGGTTCAGAAGTAACCAGACAAGAACTCCTAGCTCTTAGTTTTGTTCTGCAGACTCTCCATACGTGGATCCAAGACCAGTTGCCTATCAACTTGACGGAACCCTTGCATCCCTACCAGCCTGGAACTTCGGTGTGGATCAAAGATTGGAAGAAGATACCGTTGGAACCCCATTGGAAGGGACCGTACACCGTCATCCTGTCTACCCCAACTGCAGTAAAGGTAGCCGAGATCGACGCCTGGATCCACCACAGCCGAGTCAAGCCCGCCGCCGATCCTGAACCAGAGCGGTGGACAGCAGAGCAGCACCCTGATGTACCCTTGCGAGTCACTCTGAGACGGCAACCAGCAGCATAGACACTTCATCACAAGTGCTTTGCAGTAGCCAAGTCTTTCGAAGAGGATTGCTGTTTTCCATGCAGCAACAGTTTTGTTTCAACGAACCCAATTTGCATGTGTGATTTGACACACTACTTTGAGACTACATTAACTAAGCCAGACTTCACAAGCCAACTGAATTGCTAAGTTGGTTAATGTGTGCTGGACACCTTGAGGATCTTCAATCAACACTCAGCACCCGTTAAATTGCTTCATTAGCAAACGGGACGAAGAATAATAGACCGTCGTGATCAAGATCAGCAAGCTGAGGATTCAGAAGAACTCCAATCAACATCAACATGTATCTTTGCTTCTGCTTTGCCTTGGTTGCCTTCTTTGGAGGTTTTGAACAGACTTATGCTCTACCTCCATGCACAGCTTGCATTACTTCTACTAGAACTGGACTGAAAGTAACTCAGACTTTGCTTTACCATTCTTACTATACCTGCAAGGGAACAATAACTCGGTGTATTTATAACACCACTGAACTAAATGTTTGCACTCATGGCAAAATTAAAGCATGCTATAATCCGCATCAGAATCCATCCTATTACACGTTGGAAATAAGATGGAAGGATGCAGATGGACCTATATTAGCTGCTACACCACCACTTAAGGACATTACTAAACCTGCTGTTTTGAATTTTGATGCATGTAATGCTATTAATAGAGATAGTCAGTCCACCTGTGGTACATGGGAGAAAGCGTATCGAAATGACCATAAGTATATGTGTCCAGAAGGTGCCACGAATTGGTGGAAGTGTACAGGTAAAACAGGATCAGGGTATAGTACTGCTACAGCGGCAGACTACTATTGCCCGTATTGGGAATGTGTTTTCTATGCTACCTGGAACACTGGTATAACTGATGAGAAAATAGATAAACGGATGGCTACTCTAACCAAGCCAACCACAAATGATAAATGTCAGAAAGATGCTTGTAACCCCTTACATTTGCGTGTACATAACCCCCATGCATGGAAACAAGGATATAAGTTTGGTTTACGTATTGCAGGAGGAGGAACAGACCCAGGGACCATTGTGTATGTTAGATTGAATACCCAAGCCCACAAGTCATCTAAATATCATATTCATAATACCTTTTATGAAGCTATGCATGTAAATAAGTTTGAGATCCCTCACCCTTCACAGAATTTGTTTCTAGAATTAGCCGGAGCAGTAGTATCTAGTCTTAAGATCACAGATTGTTATTTCTGTGGCGGAACCCAAATGGGAGATCAATGGCCCTGGGAAGCCCAAGAATTGAATTATTCCATGATTTACAATCAGACTGAATTACACAAGACAACCAGTGAATGGGTGTTAGCGCACTCAATCGTTGGACGTCTCTGCTTTGCCAGAACTGGACCCCAGTTCACTCAAAAGGTAGGACAGCTGGTCTGTCTTAGCCAGAAATACTATAATGCCACGACCAAGAAGGTAGCATGGTGGTCAGGAATCAGACATCCTGAACCTCCTAACCCATTAGCCAGATTTCCTGAACTTGCAGGTCTATGGACTAACCTTGCCAAAGTCCAAGCCTGGCAAGCCCCACCTGGCCTGTATTGGATCTGTGGAAACCGAGCATATGCGCAACTCCCACCACAATGGGGAGGAGCATGTGTCTTAGGAACCATCAGACCTTCTTTCTTCCTGTTAAACACTGAACATGGAGAACAATTAGGATACCCTGTATATACCACCCACAAACACAAAGGAGCATCTAGACAGAAAAGAGAGGCCTTACAGATAGGCAAGTGGGAGAAATGGCAAGGTGATGATTGGCCACCAGAAAGAATTATTGAGTATTATGGACCTGCCACTTGGAATGATGATGGTATGTATGGTTATCGTACCCCAATTTATATGATTAATCGTATTATTCGCTTACAAGCAGTAGTTGAAATAATAACTAATGAAACTAGTCATGCTCTCACGCTCTTAGCTAGACAAAGTACTCAGATGCGCACTGCCATATACCAGAATCGCTTAGCCCTTGATTACTTGCTAGCAGCTGAAGGAGGAGTATGTGGTAAGCTGAATTTAACCAATTGCTGTTTAAAAATAGATGATAAAGGTCAAGTAGTTGAAGAAATTGCTAAAGATATGCAAAGACATGCTTATGTGCCAGTACAGACTTGGCACGCCTTGAAATTTCCTAATTGGTTTGCTAACCTTTTCTCTTGGCTGGGAGGATTTAAGACTTTCGTTATCTTAGTACTAATCCTTGTTGCTGTTGTGCTCTGCTTACCATGTTTAATCCCATGTTGTATGCGCTCCCTTCATAGTGCTATTGATAGTACAGTAGAGCGGAAGACCGCAACTAGAATAATGGCTTTATACAAAGCTAGCCCTAGTGGAACTAGTAAGAATCCTTTAATCAGGATGTGAATCTTCTAGAAAGTGATTTAATTCTCACACCTTATTAAGTAATAGGGTGAGATTAATCAAAGGGGGGAATGTGGCAGGTGCAGGCCTGTGACCCACGGTGTCTGACATAGGCAGGCCAGCATGGCTAGCTTGACCTGTAAATGAGGCCTGTGGAGAGGCATATAGGATTGCACATCCCCCAATATGCTGCTATTGTAAGAAAGAACTCAGTAGAAATATTGAATTAGCTTAGATAAGCAGAATTGCAGAATTAAGAAATGGAAAAATACAGAAAAGATGTGTTTTAAAGTTACTGATAAGAAAAAGTACATTTGCAGAGAAATATTGAGGAGTGCTGACAGATGAGTTACAGAACCTTGCTCTTCTGCACGCACAAATGGTCCCATAGCCTTGAAAGTGTGAAAGTAACAAGTTGATGAACTGACCATTGTAATTGGGACTAGAAGGGGGGCAGGCAGGTGTCATGCCTACAGAAGCCCACAGAAGGAACATAATTGGAGAAACTTATCAGTACCGGGACCAATAGAGGGGCTACGGGAGGTACGGGAGCGTACCGGGACCAATGAAATGTTTTTCTATACCTAGAATGGAACAGAAGTCTATAAAAGTTGTTGTAATGCTTGAAAACTTTGCTCAGCCATTTTGAAATTGCCTTGCTTGAGACTTGTGCACAAATAAATGATTTGGACCTTCTGAACAGACTCCTGGTATCATTGGTTTGTCTGCGCTTTGCTGCTACATATTAATTATAAAAATATATAGAAAAGCACCATCAGATCATTTATTATTTAACTGGTTTTGGTATACCATTTTCTAGCAGTCAAAACAGTTTACATTGAACAGTGTACAAATGGGAGAAACGGGGATGCATGCAGGTTACATCAAAACTCTTTTTTAAACAGCAAACAGTATACAAATGAGAGAAACGTAGGCGCATGCAGGTTATATTAAAACTTTTTTTTTAAACAATGAAAAGATGATTATAGGAATAGTACTTAGTAATTAACAGTACAGATTGGGACATCACAGCTTGAAGTGGTGTTACATAAGAATGGGATGGTCATCACTTGGATGACTGAGTAGGGAGGAGGGGAAAGGGGGATATTCGTGAGAGAAATGGGTGTTCCTGCTGAAAGTCAGTCAGAGGGGTTGTGCTGTAGTGTTCTTCAAAGAGGTATGACTTGTGTCTTTTGAAGGCTTGGTATGACTGGATGTTCTGTAGTATGGGAGATAGAGTATTCCAGAGGGTGGGAGCATAGAGTACAAAGGCTCTCATGTGAACGCGTTTTGTACTCTTACATACTTGAGGTGGCAGGTGAAGCAGGTTGAGCATGCTTTGTCTGAGTGGCCTACTGGTGCTGGGGCATCCATCAGTGTCTGGAGGTGCTCAGAGGTGGTGGTGCTTGTGGATGATGGTGAGCATTTTGTGTTTAATTCTTGATGCAATAGGAAGCCAGTGAAGTGATTTCAGTATGGGAGTGATGTGGGTATGTCTGGAGGCTCTGACATACGTGTGAATTGTTTATCTGTAGGATCTATTATAAAGGAGGAGCCGATCATGGTCCAAGATGGCAGCATGCTGAGCGGCAAGCCTTGACGACTTACAGTCATGGGGAAGAAGAGAAAGGTGAAACAAGCTAAACTGCCCCAAGCTATCTTGTCTGCTTCCTCTCCAGTTGCCATGGGTCCAATTGACTTATTTGTCTGTTCAGAGCAGTGACCAGCATTTGAAAGGGGAGCAGTAAGCCCGGCTGAGGGACTATTTGAATGGTCTAGCTCTCAGTCTCCTTTGATCTGTGATTTCTCACCCCCGTGACATCGAGACCTCTCAGGCAACTTTCCCCTGGCATTGACCCAGTCGTGGTGGAGGACGCAGGAGTATCCAGAAGTGGTGTTCCTGCTTCCTCGTTGGGACACCCGATGCGAGTGAAACTGAGGCTTTAGCATTCTTGCTGGATCATCTTCAGTGAGTGGCACTTCAGAAAGGGAGTGCACCACCAACGGTGGGGATAGCTCTTGGTTTTTCCTCTGTTTTACCCAGGGAGTCTATTGAGTCTGCAGACGCTGAACTGTGTAATCCTGTGTTTTTCTTCATGCTGAAGAAGCCAGAGCAATTTACTTTGAAGTCTATATGGACAGCGATTAAGCTGTTTGTGGAAACCATTATCACACAAGTACAATCCTTGCAGAACAAGGTTCGTACAGAATTTTGAGAGCTATTTGCAGGATACTGGGGCCATTGACCTATTGAAAACCAAGACGGAGGATTTTTCATCCCACTTGGATCCCTTGGAGATGCTTTTGGAAGCCTTTATTAAGGATTCTAACAATTTAAAGTTTAAAATAGTTAGATAATCGCAGTTGGCTTCCAAATTTGTGTTTGATAAACTTTCCGAAGTCTCCTAATGTTACTGCTCAGGTTATGTTCGAACAGTATCTTTTGGAGGTGTTGGGGGTCTCTCCAGAGTCATGTCCACCCTTAGCCAGAGCATTTTACTTGCCATGAAGTCAGAAACCATCTGCTGTTGCAGACATTTCTGGCCCTCAGATGGCAGATGTAATGAATGTTTCTCAATTGTTAGAAACTTCAGATGCTGATTTAATAACTCCCGCTACTTGTTTGATAATTTTGGCTGTTATATCAGATAGAGCGTGGTTACTCATAATGTTTTTTTTGCAAGAGAAATGTTTTCTAAAAGGATTGCTTGGTCAGGATTTTCCCTGACCTGACTAAGGAGACCCAGCGTTGCAGGCGAGAGTTTCTCATCCTGCGCCCACGGGTCCTTCAATTAGCTTGGGTATTTTTTCTCAAATACCCATGCAAGTATCTGGTTAGACTACAGGGCAACTCGTATGTTTTCTTGTTTCCTTCACAATTGATTTCTTTTCTAAATGCCCGTGGGTCCTCAGGGTTTGAAATTAGTGTCTCTCCTTTCCACGTTGTGGTGTAAACTGGTTGTGCCATTCTCAGTTTTTCTGGTGTATTTTGTGTTTCATTGTTATATTTTCTTTTAGCTTTTATCTTGGGCCTCTATGCCATGGGCTAGAGGTTGGGTGCTCGATATAGCAGCCTAAATCTGATCACAAGATGGGGTATGCGCCTCTATAGCAGCCCGGCCTGGTAGGGGGAACTGACCATGTGTATTACTGGCACAGAGTAGCTACAGACCGGGACATTGTGCGGTTCCTGTGCTCACCCTGAGGGTGAGGTGGGGCACCCAGCACTAGGTCCACAGCACCTGGCTTGGCTGAGGTAGGCTGTGCTATAGTTCCCCATCAGTGCCAGTGTGTGATAGGTAGTCCTTACAGACACACCTAGCATATACCTGTGTCCGTCTGTATTTCCCAGTTGCGTCTAGCCCTTATGGACTATGATGTACCCAGAATAGTGCATATCCTGTGTGGTTGCTATGGTCACATGTTATAAGAGAAGGGTGGTGTTTGGACCCAAAAGCGGATTATGTAGTACCACCCAACCAGCCCTCCGTGGGTCAGAATCTCCCACCAACAGATCCACGTTCTACATCTCTGGGATAGTAGCAGTAGAGGGGACCATCAACCCCAGTCCTGCTGGGGAATAGACACCCTACAGGGCAGTCAATGCAGATATGTACGCATCACATAGGGCATTGGCAGACAGGCAGTAGGCCTGGAAAAGCTCAGCTGCCCCCACCACTATCTGACATTCACCAGCAGAGGACACAGTCAGTCTCCACCCATTGCACCCTACAAGGTGTTCCAGCCGTACACATGCTAACTGCAGACAGTCTGCTAGCTAGTACATAGTGCATGTTCCTGGAAGAACTGTGTGCACCCAAAAATGGGATGTGAGCACACACACCAAGCAGGTATGTCAGTGATTGGGCCCCAGAAATGGGACCTCATAGATATCACTTGAGAGAAATACTGTATAGTACTGTGGGGGAACCTAGCCATGCCATGGTTACTGCTCAGTCAGGGTGAGAATGACCCCCCAGCATGACATGCTGTGGCCACCCTGTCCATGCAGGTGATGGTCAGGCACTACAATGTCCCAGCCATTGCCCTGTGCAGATGCATCCTGCCCAGGCTGCCCTGTCCGGGTCATACCCACAGTACCTTGATCCCATTATGCATATTGGCAGGCTAACACTGGAAACAGTGCAAGCATTGTGGGTTCAGTAAGGTGTAGGCAGCCACAAAACACTGGATGGACATACACACACTACCCACACCTATTTCAGCATTGTGCAAATATAGAGGTGGTTGGCAGCCCTGGCCGCCACACCAGTCCTGGGCACAGTGCAGGCATTGCTATGGTACTCAATACTGTTAGGGTCACTCCCCGGGGTGGTAAACACTGTCAGAATCAAACACTGAAACACACTCCACAGATATCAGAAGGGTTGCTATGATGAATCTCTGTCACCAAATTGGGTTTAACTTTGGATTTGTTATCTGACATTAATCATAGCAACCTTTTGATATATGTGGAATGTGTTTCCAAGTTTAAGATGGCATTGCTAATGTATGCAGGTTCTAGTATTGGTAGATGCTGCTCCGTGCAGGGCCCAACAGCCTGACTCTCCATGAGCCGTTGGACAGTGGAGCCTGTGGGTGTGGGTGTTTGTGGCCCTGTTGGCCTATGGCTATGCTCTAGGGCAGAGATTCCCAAATCCGGTCCTGGTGGGCCAAACACGGTTCAGGTTTTCATGCTGTCCCTAATGAATATGCATGAGATACATTTGCATACATTGGGGGCGGTGCATACAAATGCATCTTAAGCATATTTCTTAGGGATAGCATGAAACTTGAATGGTGTTTGGCCCTCCAGGACTGCAGTTGGGGAAACTCTGCTCTAGGGATTGCACATGTTTATGGTGTATGTGCTCTGTAGGGTTAAATATGGGCATTTTTGGCGTGTTTATTTTATCTGCAATAAAGGTTCCGTCTTTATTACCATGGTTTAGTACTGGGTAAAATATAGGGACATGGTCTGCAGGAGCCACAGATGGGACTTGAACCTGTGACCTTCTGCCCCTGAATACACTGGCTGTGTTTACTGCACCAAACTGTTGCCACAGAGACATGTCATTCCCTGGGGATACCATGACTGTTCTTCAGACAGACCTTGTCTTTTGCAGTGTATGGCACCAACCTAAACAGGGCTTGGCCTTGGTCTGCTGTGGGCAGATGCCACTGCCCCCTCCACCACCAGCACCCCTCCGCCACCATGCTGACATGCCCTTGGTGCTGGCAGTGCGCAATTCCAGGCCATTCAGTGTGCTGGTAGGCGGCTGCTTATGGTGCATGATATGGGGTAGGGGTGCCTGCAGAGACATCCACGCTTCCCCCAGCACCGCCTGCCAGTGGTATGTGCCCTTTGGGGTACTTGCTGGGTAATGTCCCCTGGGACACTGTGGGACACACACTCGTGTTTGCCCTTGGTCAGTTGCTGTCTTGCTGGTTTTCTGTTTTTGCATTCCTATGTGTCACCTAGGCATCTGCCTAGTCCACCCTGTGCCACAGCTGCCCCACTGCATGTCCCGCCTGCAGCCCCCTGTACCCCATTTGCAGCCTCACCGTACTGCCCTTTCGTACTTGGGCACTATGCTGTTGCTGCACATGTATCACTACTATCACTTTCTTGGTTTCCCTGCCTTTGCTGTACATTGCTGGCTGAAATGGTTTCTCTCTCCTGCAAATATGCCTCTAACGCGAAGTTTTCACTGGTGGTAATTTTCAGACCCTGATTTCACAGCGTTAGTGCGCCTGGAGCCTCTCCCCGCCCACTCTCCACCCATTGGCCCCTTATCTCTGCACTCTGGGGAGCCTTACTCCACCCTCTGTGCGCCTTAACGCCGCTGGAGACGTTATCACGCGATAAGTGATGTTATCGCGCGGTATTATCGTGCGATAATGTCACTTATCGCGCGATAACGTCACCACTGCGACGTTAGCACTGTTTAGTAAACATACCCCTAAGATAAAAAAGGAAGTGATGTGTATGTGTACACTTAAAAAGACACATCCTGAAAACAATAAAAATATTGTGCCCATTCACAAGTGTCTGTCCTTTAAAACGGAGGCGTGCATGTGTAAATAATGCTTAACTTTATGTGATTTCCTTATAAAATCAGTCCCTTAATGTGGACAAATGCAAATGAATACATAGAAACTTAGGGGTATGTTTACTAAACTGCGGTAATATCACTCGCTTTAGGATTCGTGGTGATGATACAGATGCCCTTATAAGGGAGTGTGTGGGGCAGCATTATGGCAAGCTGTGTCAGGTAACGTGCGTTATAAGGCACCTTATTAGGCACAGTACAAGGCACGTTCCTTAACGTGCAATGTACTGTGCCTAATAAGGTGCCTTGTACTGTGTCCTATTAGGAGCCTTATAATGCCTTATAGGGATTGTTGGCAACTGTGGTGAGGGTACTATGGGCTGACAGCACGGATCTGCAAAGATATGACTATCACATGCAAGCAAAATATCTGTCTTGGACAGGAGAGAACAATGAGAAATTGAACCCATGACCTCTGCCTAGAATGTCAGTGTACTAACCAGTAGTCTATACCTCTGTGGTTTGTTGCATAGCAATGGCTGGGGACAGAAGGACTTCAGGTCACCGCACAAACCGTCTGCTCTGTGTGCCAGGATAGGGTAACCCCACCAGCACCCATGATTCATTGCACATGCAGAGCAGTGGCCTTCAGCTGACCACCAAATGGGGTCTGCACCTCTCCGGTACTGCAGCATGGTAAGACGGACGGACAGTGCGTGATACTGGCACAGAGTAGCTACAGACCATGCCATTGTGCAGGTTCCATGTTCACCCTGAGGGATAGGATGGGCGCCCAGCACTAGGTCCACAGTACATGTGGTGCTAGAGATTCTGCTGCACATCCCCATTGCTACCGGTGTGTGACAGGTGTTTCCAGAAGTGTAACCAAAGGTGCATCTGTTCCAGCTGTGTTCTGCCATCACATGTGGCCCTGTGAGACTGAACACCACCCAAATTAGTGTGTACCTGGTGTTAAGGTCTGGCTGCCATGGGTACCTGTTATCAGGGCAGTTGGTGTCTAGACTCACATGAGGGTTATGTAGCGCTGCCATTATGGGTCTAAGTGGTATGCACTATATACACTAAGTGGCCTCAATCACCCCTTTTGTAGATGAGGGTGTGGTGGGACAGGTGCCTGCATCCTGCAGAATGGCTATAGTACCAGCAACCACAGTCCTGCTGGCATATGACAGCCCTCCAGGGCTGCTGGGCCAGTGCCATACCTGTGACCATTGCAGACCAGCAGTGATGCTTGGGGTAGGTAGGGGAAGGCTCAACTGCCCCACACCACTGTCTGCCATTCATCAACAGACAGCACAGTCAGACTGCACCTGTAGCATCCTACAGAGTGGTCCCACCATGCATAGACTAACTGCAGACAGCCCACTAGCCAGTCAATAGTGCATGCTCACAGGGGAAACTCTGTGCACCCAGAGGTGGGACATACAGTACAGACACAGACACCAAGCAGGTATCTCTGTGATTGGGCCCCAGAACCAGGAACACACACTGGAAACAAATAATGTTTGGCACTATGTGGGAACATAGACATGCCATGGGCACTGCTCGGTCAGAGTGAGAGTGACCCCCCCCCCCAGCATGACATGCTGTGGCCACCCTGTCCAATGGAGGTGGTGGTCGAGCACTACAGTGCCCCAGCCATTGCCCTCCACCCTGTTCAGATGCATCCTGGCCAATCCGCCCTGTCTGGGCCATACCCACAATACCTTGCTCCTCATTATGCACATTTGCAGGCTAACGCTGGAAGCAGTGTGAGCAATGCAGGCTCAGCGAGGTTTTGGCAGACACAAAACAATGGAGAGACATATGCACACTCCACACCTATCTCAGCATTGTGCAGAGATGGAGGTGGTTGACAACCCTACCCGCTGCACTGGTCCTTATCACAGTAACGACATTGCTAATCTGCGCAGGGGGTAGTAGTAGTGCTCTGGTGATAACTGCAGCTCTGTGCTGGGGCCAACAGCCTGACACTCCATGAAGCTGTGGATAGTGGAGCCCTTGTGAGTGGGTGTCCGTACCCCTGTGGACCGCTGCACTGGAGTTTGCCCATGTTGTTGTTGTGGCTGCATTGTGGGCTACAACTATGGGGAGATGCTCTGCAGGATCCACAGATGGGACCTGAACCTCTGCTCTAGGACATGCTGACTGAGTGTACTGCACCACCACTGTTGCCACAGCAGCATAGTGGTCCTTGGGGCTACCCTTATGTTCCTCGGTCAGACCTCTTCTGTTGCACTGCACACCATGTACTGGTACAGAGAATGGCCTAGGTCCACTGCAGGCAGATGCCACTGCTCCCTCCAGCACAATCACCCTCCCCCTTTGCCATGCCGCCATGACCATATGCTGTCGGTGACGGTGGCGTGCCATCCCAGGACATCCAGGGGGCAGGTAGGCGGCTGCCTAAGGTGTGGGTTCTGGGGGTAGGGGTGCCTACATAGATGTCCACGCTTCCCCCAGCACCGCCTGTCACTGTTATGTGCCCCTTGGGGTACCTGCTGGGTAATGTCCCCTGGATGGGACACTGAGGGACACAGACTCATGGGCATGTTTGACCCTGGTCAGTTGCTGTCTTGCTGGTTTCCATTTTCTGCGTTCCTATGTGCCACCTCGGCAACCGCCTAGTCCACCCTGTGCCCCAGTAGCCCCCACTGCATGTCCCACCTGCAGCCCCCATGCCCCACCTGCGCCATCACCTTGGTGGTCTTTCATACCTGGGCACTATGCTGTTGCTGCAAATGGAGCACTACTATCACCTTTCTTGGGCTCCCTGCCTATACTGTACATTGCTGACACTGAAATGATTTCTCTCTCCTGCAAATGTGCATCTGTACTTTTCCTGTGCCACCTAACGATCATTAATGCCAGGTTTTCAGTTGCGTTAGGATTCAGCCCTTCATTTCCCCATGTTAGTGTGGAAGGGGCCTCTCCCCGCCCACTCCCCACCCATTGACCCCTTCTCTCTGCCTTCTCCCCACCCTCTGTGGGACTTACCACGGCCGGGAACATTAACACGCCTTAACGTTACCTTACGTTACGTTAAGGGGCGTTAATGTTACATTACGTTAACGCGCCTTAACATTACATAACGCGCCTTAACGTAGCCACTGCTACATTAACGCAGTTTAGTAAACATGCCCCTTAGAAAATGATGGGAGATTAAGACCATGGGTCTGGTAGTGCAGAGTGGGTGTGCTGGTAGTGTGGGACTGTGCTGCCAAATTAATGCGGAGGTCCGCACTAATATCTGATGGTGTGTGTATATGTCTCCCTGCTGATAGAGTGATGCTAATATGCAGCACCCATTGAGGTGGCATTTACTGCACCCATGCTAACGGCAGCATTCACAATTTCCACGTGCTTATAACGCCCATGCTAATTGTGATGTGTCATCAATGCGCACGTTCTGCCAGAATCTGCCCAGTCCCTCCCAATCATGGGCTAACCTGTTAGCACAGGATTTTTAACTTGACATGCTTAGCGCACAGCAAATCCCATGCTAAAAGCGCAGTTTAATAAACATGTCCCATATGGCCTATCCAGTCTGCCTATCCATACCAGCTACCAAGGTCTATAATCCATTGTTCTTCCTTACAGATCCTTTGTGCTTGTCCCTGCTTTCTTGAATTCAGATAAAGCCTTGTCTCTACCACCTTCACTTGGAGGCTGTTCCATGAATTCACCACCCTTTCCATAAAAAAATATTTCTTACACTACTCCTGAGTCTATTGCCTTTTACGTTCATCCAATGCCCCCTCGTTACAGAGGTTCCTTTCAATTGAGACTCTTCTCCTCAGCATTTATGCCAGAGTGGTATTTAAGTGTCTCCATCATATCTCCCCTCTCTCTTCCAAAGTATGCATAATGAGATCATTAAATCTCTGCCCATAGGCTTTATAACTAAGATCGCTGATTATTTAGTAGTAGCTCTCTGCACTGACTTCATCCTGTTTATATCTTTGTGAAGGTGCAGTCTCCAGAACTGCACACAGTACTCCAAAGAGACCTCACCAGAGACTTATAGAGAAGCATTATCACTTCCTTTTTCCTGCTGGCCATTACTCTCCCTGTGCACCCAAGCCTCCGTCTGGCTTTTGCTCTTACCTTTTCTAGCTGTGTGACTGCCTTAAGATCATTAGATATGATCACCCCAGGCCCTGCTCTTCTTACTTGACAGCCTACATTGCACTACTCCCTTGGGTTCTTACAGCTCTGCATTTTTTAGCATTAAATCTTAGCTGTCAAATTCTATACCATTGTTTAAGCATTGCCAGATCCCTACTCATGTTAATTACATCTTCCAGGCTTGAACTTATTTAACTGATATATCACTGCTATTTGACTAAGGTTTTGCCCTGCCTTCACTCCTCCCTTAACCCAGCTAACAAATATATCGATAATATCTAGACAAGACACATTTTATACTGGGACTTCCAAGTGCAATCTTGGATGTCAAAGCCAAAACGTCTGAAAAAAATGCAGGCACGTGCAAGTTCGAGCACAATTTCAGAAACATGGTCGTGCCCGATATGGACGGCTATCGAGACATCTACGTAGACATCCCTTGAGTAGCCTCTCAGAATGTGGATGTCTAACAGCATAATGGTAAAAGGAGTAGGCTGGGAGTGGGGTGGCCAGGGTTCAAATCCTAGTGTGGGTTTTTGCAAACTTAGACTAGTCACTTAACCCTCCATTTTCTCTACAATCTCTGGATGCTTTAAGGCCAAAACAAGCATTTTCTTGATGCCTATTTGTGCCTGCAGCAGGTATAAATGAGGATGTCCCTGTCATTCCTGGAACCAAATGGAGACATGTAGATCCATAGCGCCTCCACCATGCTCCTTGTCTACTTGGATGTCCCTGCACTGGAGACATCTATAAATGTCATTTGTGGAATAACCACTGAGATGATTCCATGATTTTGTTGTCCGCATGCATGTCTTCAGACATTCTACATCATAAATAAGGGCCCAATTCAGAGTCGCAGATTGTAGGATTGCATGTCCCAGCAGGACATGCAACCCTGCAAGCCATCCGGAACCTATACCCCTTCCTGCTCTCTCCGCACGGCTAGAGCCACAGGATGGGGAGAGCCAGTGTGGGGTGGGAGGGTACAGGATCTTGGTGGAGTGTGGATGGGCCGAGCTGGCAGGACGTACAGGCCCGATTCGGATCAGAGGGGACATGATGATTATTTTACCTCGAAGGTGGAATAATCAGCACTGGCAGGGAGATTGGGCCCGGGGCCGGGTGTGGGGGGTCCCCGCCACCCAATCCAGGCCCCGGCTGGCCAGCTTTGTGTCAGGTGGTGGGGAAGATTGGGGTCCTAGCCAAGTGAGCCAGGGGGGCGCCTGCGGAGAGGCCGTCACCGCAGACAAGCAGGAGCACACCGGGCTATCCTCTGGCCCGATTCTGTATACCACGGGAATGTTTTGTTCCCATGGTCCAGAATTGGGTTCTAATGGGCCTGTCTTGCTTGGGTTCTAATGGGCCTGTCTTGCTCGGGTCTTAATGGACCTATCTTGCTCGGGGCCATCCAGACATTCGTGAATCAGGCTCTAAGTCTTTTAAAATTACCTCCTTCATGATCTACATGCCTGATATTATATATATATATATATATAATATTTATTTATTTATATTCTCTTATATACCACGCTATTCTGCATCAGTGCAGTTTACATTGAACAAACTGAAATTACATTGAACAGGGCATTATAACTTGGAGATAACTATTTTACAGGGTACATGGGCTATGGAGGATTAAGTGGCTTGCCCAAGACCACAAGGAGCACCTGTGGGACTAGAAACCCCAGTCCTTCCGGCCCAAGGTTGCTGTCCTCTAGTGGGATTTGAACTCCCGACCTTCCGGCCTGAAGTACCTTGCCCCAACCACTAGGCCACTCCTCCACTCCATAAATAAATAAATAATATATATTTATTTATTTATTTTTGTACTTTAATTTGGCTATTATATTTTAATATACCATGAAAATATTGAGAATACAATATAACCCAACCAGATAAGGAAACATTTACAAAATCAACAAGCATCTCTCCTATTAGTCCACTTAAAGAAAGGAGGCAAAAGGAAATAACTGAAAAAGGTCTGAGGGCACAAGCTTTCATCTCACACAAGCAATAAATAAATTCAAACAGGGCGAAGACTTACGTGTCAGCCATATGAGGTACCACATTAACTCCAGGCCCCTCCCTCGCAACTAGGAACTCCAAGAGCTGCCCTGGTTCAAAAAACAAAAAAGATTTATCTAAATAGGAAATTATACAGTGAGAAGGAAATCTCAAAACAAACTTACTCCCCAAGGAGAGGACCCTAGGCTGAAGGCCTAGGAACTCCTTCCTCCTCTGCTGGGTAACTCGTGATAAATCAGGAAAAATGCAAACATATAAACCAAAAAATTGCACATTAAAATTCCTAAAGTAAGATCGAAGAATTGCAGACTTATCAGGTTCCAAGGCTAGAGTTGCAAGCAGGGTAGTTCGCTCAGTAATTACCTCCAGAAAGTTCTCCAGGAACCCAGTCAGGTCTCCAAGTGACCGAGAGGGATCACTAGAGCCCATCCCATGAGGACCAGAACATAAGGATAGATACTGAGCCCAGACAAGAGGGGGCAAGTTTTCCGGGGGCAATATAAGTACCTCCTGGAAATACTTGTGCACCATCTCCAAAGCAGACAGAACAGGAGATTTGGGGAAAATTTAACAAATGTAAAATTATTCCTACAGACATGATTGTCCAAATATTCTGTCTTTCTCGCAAGCACAGTTCTGTCTTTAACGTGGACTGCACACAGACCCCGAAGTTGCAACAAATCCTCTTCCATACGGGCTATCTTCCTTGCTTGCTCCTCCTGCAGCCGAGAAACCTCTATTGTACTTGATTTCAGTGAAGAAAGTTCCATATTCACAGTCCCAGCAACAGTTTTGAAGAGAGAAGTTCATTGAGGCTAAGGCATCCCATAGCGCTTCCAAAGTAATTCTTCCAGGTTTAATCAAAACACCGGACACCAGAATCTGTACTGCTCCACCACCTACTCTTGTGGAGTCCCCATACACGGGGACAGATGAACTCACTGGCCCTCCAGCACTCCTTAAACACACAGGAACAGGGAAAACAGCAGACTGCAGAGTTGTGGTTTACTCTTCCCTCCCCCCCCCCCCCCCAATGTGCTCATCGGCAAACAGGGGGAAGCATTCCATCAGCTACAGAATCATTTCTGGGTCTCCGTAGGGGGGGCTTGCTGCTCTGGAGAGAGCCATACCCCAGACACGCCCAGGACCAGTGATGAATCATCCAATGGCTCCACTGAAGATGCCGCTCCAGCTACCAGGAGGGTAAAGCCACACTCAGTCAGAAGCTTATACCCAGATCCGATGTCCCCAGCCAAGCCCGAGAGTAGGCTGGGTTGCTTCCATTTGTGATGCCCCATGGCTCCAGCAAAACTAGGCTCTGAACTGACAAGTAAATTCAACTAATCTCCCCGAGGCTCCTTCCTGCCGCCATCTTGCCTCCTCTCATATCTATACTTTAAAAAAATATACGGATGGACCAGTAATGCAGTCATGACTGCTGGTGAATAGAAAATAGTTTTTTAATATTGGCCCAAAAGAACATATGAGCACATACAGTCGTAGATGTGAGGCATCCAGCAAACTGACTGCATGTGCCTTATGTATATCCATTCATTTGTGGCCCTTCATGTTCAGTGGGCTGCTTCACAGTACTTGACAGAAGTCCACCAATAAGAGCATAGACAAAAAGCTTCAATAACCCTATTAGATGTGCGTTTTTTTCTCCAAGTATTTTACTCGCATATTGATCCATTTGAAGTAGTAAATTGTTTAGATAAGAAAAAACAGTTATAATCAGGCATCCATAGCAGTAAGCAGGGCCAGCTCAACCATGAGGCAGGACTAGGACATCGCCTAGAGCAGCAACTTCTGAGGGGCAGCCAAAGCAACACAATACATCCTGACAACAACAACACTCAAAGAGCCATCAGCACATTCTTTCACCTGCTGGGAGACTGGGCACACTTACATGCAAAGCAAAGTTTAGTGTTTAAGAGTATGATGTCCATTTATGCATTTTTATAGGGTTGTTGTGGGAGGGGTAGTATTGGAATGGTCATGATTATTGGGTTAAGGTTCCCTAAAGTACTCAATAACCTTGCACTGACCCTGACTGTAGGCATTCATTTAACAAGGATACAGTCTACCAATGATATGTGATGTTCACAATCTGGTTGAGTAAAATTTTTAAAAACTAGCAGATTGATGGAAGCAGAACAGAGAAATGCATTTTCTGTTTGTATGGTAAAATGTACTTGTGTTCTTTAGCAAAAAGAACATTTCAGAGAGGTTGCTCTGAAAATTATCTCTGCATGGAAAGAAATCAGTAATTGCAGAGCCAGGCATTGAGTTCTGTCTTGCTTTCCACATCAATTTCGCAGTGTTTCACTTGCCTCGGAGACTTATTCTCATTAGGTAGCTGCAGAGATACTGTGCTTGCCTACTGCCTTGTCCTCTCCGTAGCTTTTTCTTTCTTTTCTACCTTGGGAGTGACTGTGAAGATCATTTGCTTGCATGATTGGCAGGTTAGGGGATTTGATCAGATGAGTTCCTCTTAGTGCAGGTCAAAAAGGCTAGTTAGCAGGAGCTGTCAAAAAAAATGCCAGCAGCATTCGAAATGGGAAATGTCATGACTTCGAGGCAGGGGGTGCCACTTGGAAAAGAAAGCCCCCAGCTCATTAGTAAGTTACAGGATGCTTGCTTAACTGGAGGGAGCAGAACAGGAAAGATAATACCCAGTAGAAAAAAACATTGTGAAGTGGAATTGATTTCAACACTGGCGGGGATGAATACTGTCTTCCTGACATCTGCAATGGAGTTTAAACTATGAATGTCGGAATCTGATAAAATCTGCAGATTGAGAACTAGATTTAAAAAATGTGAACTGTTATCTCTAATTTTGAAAAGTCAGGATAGGCTGCATTAATTAAAGCTGACACCTCTGCAAATGCTTTATTTAGGCAATTGTTGCAATTGAGCAGCTGATAAAAGAGTTGGGCTAAACTTCATAGATTAATATTCATTTTTACTGCTGAAGCACTGAAAATTTTGTGGTTTTGTATGTTAAAACTGTTCCTGCAAGACATGCTCTGTTATCCAGTCAGTAGTAATATTCTGCTGCTGACCGGATTGCAAAAGCACCTTAGACAATTTGGGCCTGATATTCAGCTGCCCGGATCTTCGAAGGGCTATGCGCCTATCAGTGCATAGCCCTCCCCGCTGACCTCTAAATTGGATATTCAATGCAGCGGTGATGACATTGAATATCCAGTGATCACCGCCAAAGCCAGAAGCCGCCAAAGCTAATGACAGCAGCAATATTGGATGCTGCCCGATTAGCTCCTGCATCTTAAAGATAGGTGAGGGTTTTCTTTGCCTATTATTAAAGCACAGATCGCTAACCACCCCGAAACACGGGGCTCATAAGGGACTTAGATGGGCCCTTTGAGGGGAATTTTAGAAAAGACGTCCAAGTGCAATCTGGGATGTCTAAGACAGAATGTATGGGAAAAAAAAGTAAGCACATCCAGGTGCAGGTGTGATTTCACAAACATGTAAGTGTCCAATCTGAACCTCTGCAGGGGCATCTATATAGACATCCCTAGAATGGTATTTTAGAACCTGGATGTCTAGAATAGCCTAATGGTTAGAGTTCTGGGTTAGGAACAAAGCAGCAAGGGTTCACATTCCATTGCTGCTGTTCTTGACATCATGCTGAGTACTGAGGATGGTGGAGTGCAACCTTCTCTACAGTCTTTCAGACTTGGACATCTGCATGCTGTTGACATCCCCAGAGCTGGCTTCTAAAATGTCTCTGGAGACATCTGGGTGCTTTGGATGTCTCTAAGCCCATTTTCAAATGTCCAAAGAATGAATAGGGCTTCTAAAATAACCCTTTTTAACTACCCAGTTTGCAGCTCAATATCGCTGTTGATCAGCTTGCTGGAAGTGCAGCTCCTGGGATGCCCCTTGCTAATCTGCTAAAATATTTTGACTTTGCTCCCCTCTATTTTTAATGGTGTCATACTATGCAAAAATATTATATATAGGGTTGCCAACTGGCTCCAGATTCACCCGACAGGTTTGATCCAGTCCAGGGTTTACCCAGTGCATGCAGGGACTTGTAATCGTGCCGCTGTTATGGAGTGCAATAGAGAAAACAGAACTACAAGGACAGGTTGGATCCAGTCCTGGGTTTACCCCATTGGATGCAGAGACTTGCAGTTCTGTTTTCTGTATTGCATGCCATAAGAGAGGCAAGAATACAAATCCCTGCATGCAATAGAATAAACCCAAGACTTGATCCAACCTGTTGGATGAATCTGGAGCCTATTAGCAATCCTAGTTATATGAAGCCATTTTCATATTGAGAAATTACTTAAAATTGTATTTATTTGGAGCAGACATTCAACTAAATAGCTATCATTCTTCAATTGGTGCCACAGCACTGTAAGGCATTCGTATAGGGAAGCTGATCAGATGCCTGTGTTCTTTTAACTCATGCCTGGCAGTTTCCCTCATTGGCATGAATGGGATGAATGGGCCAAGGCTGAGTCAGGTACCTTCTGATGCCAGTCATTCTCGACAGACATCTGATATGTGCTTTGACGTAGCTTTCCTCTCTTCTTTCACCTCCTTTCCTGGGGTCCACATGCTCTCTTCTTCTATATTCAGCCCTGACAACAACTTAGAAGATCCTTTTGGAAAGGCTTTTCCATGTGTAAAGCTGCTTTTACAAACAGAAAAGGTGCTTTTTGAAAATCACATGGCTCTATCCTCACATATACTGTATGTAATTAGATAGATTTATACACAGACACGCAGACAGTAATGCACCTATTTATATACATGTTGTCTATAGACATTGCTGGGGTTGAAGCTGCTTGTTCTTCATAAGATACTCACGTACATGCAGAGGGCACACAGACCTTTACCCCCATCTTGGGGCTGGCACAAATTTCTGCTTTCACATGTGCACGTGTTCTGGGTGCTTATTTTGTAAAGGCACATAGGTGCCTATGTTGCCATTATAAAAATAAAAGAACAACAGGCACATTTTTTAGGTGCATTACACTGGGTTAGCTTGCATGCCAATAATGATCTTATGCCATTGAGTGAGAGGGCTGGTACACATCCTGCAGAGAGGCAGATTTATTTATTTATTTTATTTATTTAGTTGTGCGAGAGAGTCCACTCATGGGGCCTCCCATCAGTGGATGGCTTGAATCCATGCGCAGATTCAGAAGGCTCCATAATCCCAGAAGCTCAACTTCCTCACCGTTCCTTGGTCATCGAATCCACCCTTAAGAGGTCCAAGAGTTCCGAGTCATCCCTCTGTGCTCTGGGGAGGAAGGCACAGACATTGGACTCTTCATGGAAAATGTATTTTGAGGTTTCATACCCATAGCCACATGGCCACTTCTGAATCTGTAAGGGCATGTTCTTGAAGAACATCAGATGCGACCTCGCTGAGCGGCCTCAGTTCTTCCCTCCAGGGAATGAGGAACGGTATCATTCATAGCAAGAACTGCTTTCAGTTCATGGTCTGGGCAACTTGTGACATCTTCGTGACAGCATTAAGAGCGTTAGCATTGGTTACTGGTGCCTGGACATTCAGCTGGCTTCAATCCTCAAACCAGCAGCAATCAGTGCAGAACAGGCTTGCTGACGTTCCATGCTCTGGCAAGAATCTCTTCCGTGAACAGGCAAAGTTAAGGCTGCCATCACTGGAAAGCAGCATGCCACACTTCCTACTCTCCCAAGGCGCTCGTTTGAACCAGCCTCCTATTGCAAAACGTACCAAGGAAGTGGACAGAAGAGGACCTCTTACTCTTGTAGGTAGGGGTACTTTCAAGGTCCCAAACCTCTCACCCAAACTGGCACAACAACGTTGAGGAAAGCCTCAGAAAGCCCAGCTGGATCCTCTGTCAAGGTCAGAAGTGAAGGTTTTGACTGGATCCTTCAGAGCATAGCCACGCTACTAGGAAGGGAGGTGGAAAACTTTCCGGTCAGAGGAGGGCTCACTCTTTTTGCCGAAAGGTGGCCCCTTTCAACCTAAGACATAGGGTTCTAAAATAGTCCAGAGGCATTACAAATTGCATTTATTGGATCTGCCACCAAGTTGCCCCAAGGGTAACTCTTCAACTCTTCAAAATGGAGGTTAGCTATGCTCCCTGGATCTGAAGGAAGCGTATACATACATGCAGATACATTCTGCTTATTGGAGCTATCTCAGATTTGTCTTGGGGGAACAACACCTGCAGTTCCAAGTGTTGTCTTTTGGCCTAGTCAGCACCGCATGTTTGCACAAATTGCTTGTCATAGTAGCTGCATACATCCAGATGCTAGGAGTGTTTGTCTTCCCCTATCTGAACGATTGCCTAATCAGAATATCACTCCTGAAGAGACTCAAGAATCAACACAATAGACCATTCAAGTGTTAGAACTACTAGAGTTTGCTATAATTTACCTCATGTCCCACCTTCAACCCACCCGGCAGTTGGAATTCATAGGAGCCTTGCTTGACATGACTCAGGCGAGAGCCTGCCCCCACACAATCAACTTCACAGACTAGCATCACTAGTGCAAGAGACTCATTGAAATCAGCATGACAGCTAGCAGGATCTTAACTGTACTAGACCACACGACCTCTACCGTGCACATCACACTCTTGGCATGCCTTCATTGGAGGCAGGCTCATTGGACTTCAAGGACTCCATTGGTTCAGGTCACAAATCGACTAATGGATCATCTGTATGTCACCAATCTTCTCATTCAGTCACTGCAATGGTGGAAAATCCACCACAGTTTGCTCAGAAGTCTTCCTTTCCAAATTGCTCATCCTCAAAGAAAATTTTGATGACAGACGCATCCAAGCTGGGATAGGGAGTGCATCTTGATGTGTTTTTCACCCAGGACACTTGATCCATCTGTGACTGGGTATATAGAATGCTACCTGTCCCTCTCCCAAGGGATTATCAGCAGTTCCCTTTAAGAGAATCTGCAGCCCAGAGTTCAGGTCTGGGAGGGTATGGCTCGCAGAGAGAGGTTAGGAAGCCATCAGGCTGCAGGAGTGAGCGGCCCATGGAGCCAGAAGTTCTTCCAAGGCAAGCTGTGCAAAGGAGTTCTGAGGTAGGAGCTTTAACATTTGGCTGGAGATTTAATAAGCTGAGACAGCATAAAAGCTAATCTTGTTTTCCCTGGACTGCTATCTGTCCTCTTTTTTAGCTTTATGAAGGTTTAACAAGCAGGGACAGAATAAAAGCTAAGTTTGTTTTCCCTGAACCTCTGTCTATACAGTGTTTTAAAGAAAACCCCTTCCCACCACATGCCGCACGACCATACCATCCAAAAGAAAAAGTCTCTGTCAGGTCAACTTCTTGCATTTAAGGAGCTGTAGCACATGCTCTGGAGTCTTTCTGACGTTGGTTGGTTAACCAAATTGTTCTGTTTCAGGCCGTTGACCAAGTGGCAATGTTCTACATCAACATGCAGGAACGAACGGGCTCATACTCCTGTGTTGGATAGTTAGGTTCTTGAGGTTGCCCATCCCTCATGAGATGGACTTGGGAGCCAGGTACCTGCCAGGTGAACAAAACACTGCAACAGACAGACTGAGTTGAGTCCTCAATCCACATGAGTGGACACTGGACAGGTTGTGCCTCACCTCTTTAAGAAGTGGAGCATCCCCTCGATAAATCTGATCACCATTTCGCAGAATGCTCAGGTGGATCAGTTCTGTTCCAGGGAAGATTGTACAGCAGACTAGCTTTAGATGCTTTCCTCCTACCTTGGGGGAGTGTCTTCTGTATACACATTCTCTAATCCCTGTCATTACAAAGATCCTTCTGAAGCTCAAAACGAACAGAAGCACGATGGTTCTCATCGCTCCCTACTACTCAGACAGCCTTGATTTCCTTTCTTGTTAGGGTTCTTTAGTCAAGAACCACTCTGGATGGGCCATGAGCTGGTTCTGATTCGCAGAGAGACTGGAAGATGTTGCACCTCAACATCCAGTCCTTGGCACTCACGGTGTGGAAGTTGAGAGATTAATGATGCTTGAGCCCTACCTGACGGCTGGTGTGACCGATGTCTTTTTGGCCTCCAAGAAAACTTCAATGAGACAGTCTTATTCCTGCAAATGGAAGAGTCTTACTGTCTGGTGGGGAGGGGGGCCAGGCCCCAGATCCTTTTGTCTGTTCCACACAAATACTGCTGAAATATCTTCTGCACTTTTCCATGTCGGGATGTAAGTCCAACTCCATCAAGGTCCACCTCAGTGCAATGGAAGCTTACCATCGGGGTGTGGAACGGACATACATTTCAGTATAGCTTTTAAGGTTTGCTTCTTGTGGGGCTTGCTTCTCTGGAAGCCTCCCTAAAAGCCTTCCACGATGTCTTGGGATCCCAATGTGATTTTTGTGCAGCTCCTGAAAGCTCCTTTTGAGTCTCTCGCTTTTCCTGCCCTCTGAAGTTTTGACCTGGAGGTATTTTTTTGTGGCAGTCATTTCAGCACGCAGAGTGAGCAAGATTTAGGGTCTAGTAGTTAATCTACCAAATTCCATCATAGTAGAGCAGTCCTCCATCCTCTTCCTAAATTTCTTCCAACAGTGGTATCAGATTTCCATCTTAATCAGTCAACTGTTCTAACAACATTTTTCCCAAGGCCTCGTTTCCACAAGGGGGAAGCTGTGTTGCACATGTTGCACTGCAAGTGAGCCTTAAAGTTAGTCTTAGAGCAGACAAAAGCCATAGAAGGTCCAACCACCTTTATTTCCTTTGACCCCAGTAAGCTAGGGGCTGCCACTTCTAGATGCGTTCTTTTAATTTGGCTGGCAGACTGCATCCCTTTCACTTATGCCCACATAGGCCTGAGCCTTCATGGTCGTGTCACAACTTGCAATATCAGAGCTATGGCTACATTCATGACCAGTTTATGCTCGGTCTCCATGGAGGGAGTTCAGCAGGAAAGCGATGCGGTCTTCTGTTCACACATGCACATCCCACTTTGGCTAGACGGTCTCGATGCATCAGCAACTTCAACAAATCTATACTCCAGAATTGGTTTGGAGATTAGAATCCATATCCATCCCCGTAGGCCCATTCTATTCAGTCCAGGCTAGAAAAAAAAAAGGAGATGAGAGATTCACTCCTATTTTATGCATAGGTGGTCTCTGACTACTAAGCTCTTTTGCCATTATGCAGATGGGTGGTTGCCCTTGTTCTGCTTGTCTGCACTCTCCTTGGTTTTCGGTAGCCTATAGCTAGGGAGTCCCATACGTGAGGATTCATCCTGCATGTCCATGGAGAAAAGGTAGTTACTCTCCTGTAGCAGGTATTCTCTGTGGACAGCAGGAATAAGTCCTCACAACTCTCCCACTTCCCCAAGAAGTTGTCTTCTGCTACAGCTATGTCATCAGACTGATCCAAGATGGCACTGTGGCAGCAGGTGAGAAGAAGGCACACAGGCAGGGTGTAGCCTCCCAAACGTTTCCAATAGGAGCTGGGGAGCATTCCCGTATGGGCTCCGTTGGAGGATGTCACCCATATGTGAGGACTTATTCTTGCTGTACATGGAAAACACCTGCTACAGGTGAGTAACTCTTTTACTGTCATTTTGGACTAGCCTAGCTACTATAGTGCATAACTATAGTAGCTAGGCTACTAATAAACAAACAACAAAAAAGACAGAAAAATGGTTCACGAAAGAACTAACAAAACTAAAAAAACAACTGAGGAGACAAGAAAAGAGATGGAGAAAACTAAAATCAGAGGAAAACAAATCCCAATACATGCTCTTACTTATAGAATACAAAAACGCAATCAACAAATCAAAAAGAGATTACCATTCTAAAGTAATAAACTCAACCATCAACCGCCCTAGGGAGTTATTCGCGATAGTAAGAACACTAACCAAGACAAATAACACCGAACCTAAACAACAAGCAATAAGTATACAAACACTAGCAAAACATTTTGCAGAAAAACTAAAAAGCAAGACCACTACCCCGACTCCACTATTATCAAACACAAAAAACACACAAGAATGGACAAGTTTCCATTTGATAGAACAAAAGCAACTCCTCAAAATCATAACAATGATCAACACCACCACCTCCCCACTCGATCCATGCCCTGTTTCATGGATTAAGTGTGCGAAAGATGAACTGGCTGGAAACCTACAACACATAGTCAACCAATCCCTTTCACAAGGCATCATGCCTGATGCCCTAAAACTCACAACACTCCGACCAATAATAAAGAATAATAAGCTCGACTCAAAAGACCCGAACTCATACAGACCCATAGCCAGCATTCCTTTCATAGCCAAAATAATAGAGAAAACAATTCAAATTCAGTTACAAGAACACATTGATGAGCACAAACCACTTGACTCACACCAATTTGGTTTCCGCCCATCCCATGGAGTAGAAACCCTCTTAATCACCCTAATGGACTTCCTCATCAGGGGTACAGATGACAAACACCAAGGCTTCCTACTCCTATTCATAGATATCTCTGCCGCCTTCGATAACATCAATCACCCGACACTGATCAACAGATTAGAGAACCTAGGAATAGGCGGGACTGTCCTTAAATGGTTCAAATCCTACATCTCGCATAGATTAATACGCGTCCAAATTGACCAACAAGCATCAGACACATTCCCCCAAGGACAAGGAATACCCCAAGGATCAGCCCTTTCAGCCCTCCTATTTAACTTGTACCTGCAACCGATAACGAACATATTTAAAAAACACAGGATTAACCATTTTATATATGCCGATGACATCATGCTTGCTATCCCCATAACCATTAAAAACCCTACATATGACTCACTATCCAAATGCATGGCTGAGACCTCCTCCTGGATGGAATCTAACTACCTCAGCATCAACCTCAAAAAATCAGAGGCAATGTTCGTAACAAGGTCATCTATGACTGAGAACACTTACCCGGAAACAATCACAATCAACAAAACCACCATACCGGTTAGAAAACAGGTAAAATACTTAGGAGTAATAATAGACCACACTCTCACCATGCTACCACACATAAAACAAACAGTAAAAACCATTTTCTATAAACTTAAAACTATTCAGCACCTAAGGCCACTCCTTGAAACACAAGACTTTAGATCTGTAGTAAGTACACTGATCACCCCTCACTTCGACTATTGCAATAGTCTCCTAATAGGCCTTCCTCAAAAAAGCACATATCTTCTACAAAGAGCTCAAAATATCTGTGGAAAAGTAATTGCTAAAGCTCGCCTAACAGACCACGTAACCCCAATACTGCTAGAACTCCACTGGCTCCCTATAAACAGCCGAATTAGATACAAAATTATCCTAACAACCTATAAACTCATAAATGACATAGCCCCCTCACACCTATCTACACTACTGCACTCTCCAACCTTGACAAGAGCCCACAGACAAAACGCAGCCCACTCCCTTATCATACCAAAAGCCATCCGGAAAACTAAGAAAACCACTAGCTCCAGAGCATTCACATTCACTGCTCCTACACTCTGGAACGACCTCCCTATAGACCTTCGCACCATAAAAGACCTCATCCAATTCAGGAAAGAATTAAAGACCTACCTGTTCACCGAACACTTCGAAATCCCCTACTCCCCCAAAGCCAGCTCCACAACAAACGTGGTCACACATGCATAAACTCCCTTAATCCCAAAAATTCTAACTACATGTCTGTCCCCCTCCCCATACACGCCCCAATTACGACATAAAAGGAATTAAATTCCAGCACCTACACCAGTATCTGCCCTATACACCACACACAAACACTGTAAATATACATTTGTAAAAGGTTTGATGTTTGTTTTGCTTTAATTACCTACAAAGTTAAATTTATTGTTCAATGTAAATAGTTGACTTCTATTGTTCAATGTAAAATGTATACAAATGTGTACAAGACTGTTAAACTGTTATATGTAAACCGCCCTTGATCTCTGGAAGGGGCAGTATAAAAGAAAATAGTTAAATAAATAAATAAATAAAATAACTGCACAAGAAAAGTAGAGTAAGTTCTGTAGGAGGATTGGAGTATGTCCTATGATGCTTTTTTTAGTAAAATTTAAGCTGTGCTGTTTAGTTGCAGCTTAAATATGTTACACCAATGCTATGTATCCTTGAGTGGTAATGATGACTACTATTACTAGTTTTGCTATCATCGCTATCTGTGTTTCTATTTAACTTGCCATAACTCACAGTGGGCCTGATATTTGGGCTGAAGTGGCTGGCGTTTTAGGTTAAATGCCAGCACTTAACACTTACTGTAACTTTACATGCATCTTCAGCACTACTTTCTTATAACAGGTCTCCTGGTCAAGAGGGCGAGAAGGTGCCTGTTTCTAGCCTATTCTATAAAGACATATAGGTGCCTATGTGTCTTTTTAAAATACTAGGGGTAAACTGGCAGAAGTCGTAACTAGATGATGCCGCTGACATGGCTCCTGCTCAGGAACTGGTGTAAATGTGTGCAGAAACAATTTGTGTGATTGCTTGGATGTTATAAAGAGTTGCATGCATTTTGTTACTACCTGAGTTCCACCCAAACTCTGCCTTGGTACATACCTACATGGGTCACTGTGCTGCCTTGTCATCATGCATACTTTTACACACATTATCCCTGAGGTAATTTTATAAAAGCCCTTTGACAAGCATAAAATGGGGTTTTATGGGTAGGATAAGTTTATAAAATTATTCCCTTAGTGGCTGAATATTGTTGCTAAATGCATAAGGGCTGGCTGTGCCTTCGCATCTTCCCTGTGCTGGTCCTTTATTATATGGCTAAAATCTGGTCATTTTCCAAGCTACTGACTTGGAAGGTAAGGTTACCAGATGTCCCTGATTTTCAGGGATTGTCCCTGATTTTTGAGCTGTGTCCCTGATTTGCACCTGTTTGGCAGCCTCCTGTCCCTGATTTCAGCAGAGGATAAACTGGATATAAAAAGAATTATTTTCAATTTATTGATTTGAATATGTCATTTTTTAGAATTTACATCCATTATTCTTTATATTTTGCACAGTAGAAGGGAAATGCATCATTGTTTCTATTTCTCAGGCTATTTCTGCTGTCATGGGATGGATGGGGGGGGGGGGGTATTGACTCTTCTTCCCTCCTCTATGCCTTTTTGCTCAGACCTACGGCATGCTGCAATTGTACAGATTATCGACAAGCATCACACCCTGTGGCTGGTGCAAGGATTGGAGATGCCCTAGGTGGGCCCTCATCCTACCACCCACCCCCGCGCCCCATGACCCTCCACCCTGAACCATGACACAGCAACGGTATATATTGGTAAGCTCTATTTCGTGGTTTGGGAGCCATTGCCACTCCTGCAGGCCCCTCAAGGGTGGTACTCTAGGCAACTACCTAATTTGCATAATGGTAGCACCAGCCCTGTTTCCTCCCCACTCCCATACCCACACCTTGGATAAGTGTCCCAAATTTGCCTGCAAAAAATCTGGTAATCTTAATATGAGGGCTAAAAAGAGATGGATAAGTGAGTTTTGCATTCACCATCTGTCAGCAAAGACATCATTTGCTTGAATATCAAGCCTATAGTATTTTGGGATTAATGTTCAGTTTGTTGATACCATATGGGGACTGCAACACAGTTATCAATCTTAAAAAGCCCGATCTGTATGGTTGTTGCCAATAAGACTTCTTTGACTTGTTTAAAGATAGCTATGTGGTCGGGTAGGTAGATACTGTGTGCCCAAAATTCAGCACCGGTTACTAGACACGAGTACAGTGTTTAGCCGTCAACGCTGAACTTTAAATCCAGATATTCAATGCCGGGGTCATATGCAGCCTAGCATTGAATATCTGAGGTCGCTGCAGCCTCCACAGCCCCAGATGCTAACTAAGTAGTGGCGATATTCTACTGCTGCTCGATTTCCTCCTACAGGTTAAACTAGGCCGGCTTTTGCTGCACCTAGCTTTACCCACAGGTCGTTAATTGGGTAGCGGTGCAATACTGCCACTATTTAGTTAGTGACTGTCGCTGTCCTGGAATGCCCACGACACACCCCGATGCTAAGCGGTTAGCATTGAGGCATAGCTACATGGCTTATAGATTTATAAACCGTGTAATTGCCTTTCAATATTGGGCCCTATATCTTCATAGCAAATGAGCCTTTTGAATGCTAAGTGTTTAAAGATTAAAAACATTTTGATTTGTGGTTTATGTATACAGCTAGAACTTTCAGCGTTTGTCATACCGAGAGTTGGATGGGTGAGGGTGACTCGGTGAGCTTGTCCTATTTATGCCTAAAGGGATATTCTTACCATTTTATGATTCATTTAATTGGCAAAGTAGGGGTCAATTGGGAATTATTTACATGCAGCAAAGGCCAGGGTGGGCAGTAGATGTACCGGTAGTAAGGGGCAGTAGATGTACCGGTAGTATTGGCTCCATATATCGGGCATTAAGAGGACATCGGGCATTAAGGTGACAAGCATGCATGTAACACCCAAACATGGCTGTCATCATAACGATGAATAAGGGAATCCCTGTAAAAGACACATTTTAGCTGATGGATGGAAGGAAAGATAAGAGCTGATGGACATGTCAGATCCATGGACATCCTATGTGTCAGGCAGTAAGTGGGATGAGCATGTGGAAAGCAGTTGTATTGAATCAGTGAGGGTTGCCCACATAATATGCTGTAATGTCCATGTGTGGCATAGGAGTTTGAAGAAATGTCCCCCTGTGGAGCCAGAATCACCACAATGTGGGCATCCAAAGGATGACCAAGCAGGAGTGGAGACATGCAGATCATTCACAGGAGAGGCGTGACTGATACATCCAAATAATGGAAACATTCCTGTGTGGGCATGATGTAACAGCTGCCAGGAGAATACATGACTGTACATAACGGGCAAATACTGATGGATGGGCTGAAGGATGAATGGCGGGAGAGGAGAATGTGGTATGGTCCTGCTTCCCATATATACATGCTGTGACCACACAAATGTAGTTGTAGTGTGTGTGGAAAAAGTGTAGGGGAAATCCCAGTACCAGCTATGTGGGTATGAGAGCTGTCTCAGCTTTTCTAACCACCATACAATCCTCCTGACAAATGTGCAGAGAACAACTGGATAAGTGTCTCATTTGTTACCCATATGGAGTGGGTAGGGCAGGAGTGGAGGCGTGGCCTAGTGGTTGAGGCAAGGTACTTCAGGCTGGAAGGTCGGGGGTTCAAATCCCACTAGAGGACAGCAACCTTGGGCCGGAAGGACTGGAGTTTCTAGTCCCACAGGTGCTCCTTGTGGCCTTGGGCAAGCCACTTAACCCTCCATAGCCCATGTTCCCTGTAAAATAGTTATCTCCAAGTTATAATGCCCTGTTCAATGTAATTTCAGTTTGTTCAATGTAAACCACACTGATGCAGAATAGCGCGGTATATAAGAGAATGTAAATAAATAAAATAAATAGGGATGTGTGAAGAACCCTGCAGGTGGCCATCCCAGGGGTGCATGTACTGCATACATGTGATGGAGCCAAAGATGAGCAGTCAGAGTAATAATGAAATATCGCCATCATATACAACTCATGTGTCAGACAATTGCAGGGTATACATGTCTGACCCCTTGCAATCAGCTACAGCAGATCCATGAATGTCATGCTGTCAGATGTGCATCACTGCAATGTGTATGTTTGCAGACCCAAAGTGCTATCATAGCACAGAAAAAAAAATATGATTGTGTGTCCCCCCAGTCAATGCGACCCCAGACCGCTTCTGGCAGTATGTTGAAGTGAGTTACCCATGGCCACAATGAGAACAAGTGAGAGTCAAACCCAGGTCTGAAGTTAACTGAGTCAGGGCTCTAACTATTAGGCTACACCTCCATACACTTCCCCATATCACTGATGAGAATCTAAGAACTGCAGGTCTCTGCCACTCAGTACACTAGCTGCATAACAGACACACAGCTGCAGAATACATCCTTGTCCAAAGGCCAAGCAACATGTGAGGTGAAGATGCATGTCCAGCCACTGTACAATACAACACCAAAGTGTAGTCGCATGCAGTGGTCTACTGCACTGCAGTGTGGCACTAATCCCTGAGGCAGCACATGTGCAGGGCATACAGTCCCACGTCATCTGCTGTGCACTGCAAGATAGGTATACCTGCACAGATTGCTACCACAAACCACATTCATGATCCCTGCAGTCCATCGCTGACTATCCTGCCAACCTCAGGGCCAAGCACACATCTCTCACCATCATAGAAGACATGCAGATACTGGGCAATGTTCCAGTGATCACAGTCGCCACTATGGCTGCAAGTGGGACCCTGGTTGCCGGTATTAGCCACCCAATTACCTATGATGCATTGCACAATCTGAGCATATATGCAACGATGTCTGTATGATGAATGCCGTGATCCATCACAGCAGCAATGTAATATGCAGGAACAATGAGTGCTTCCAGCAAATGACGGCTGCAATATGTGTAAACAACCCATTTCTGCGGTCACCCTGAATATGAGGGAGGGCACATATAACCTGGTCAGCACAGCAGGCCCTGCAGTAGATGTACTCTCTAGGTTCTGGAGCAAATCTCTAACACTGCTAGTATGCCACAGGTATTGTTTGCAGGGTGTGATGCTTGTCAATAATCTATACAATTGCAGCATGCCATAGTGGCCTGTCTGGTCCTGCCCCTGTTGGCCAGGGACTTTTCTATAACAACTCATGTCTGTCTGTAGGGTTGTGGCAGCTGTTGCCACACAACCCGACTGCAGTGAGTGTTGTCTGGGCAGGAGGGGAGGTACTGAAATCAAGCAGATGTGCCTGCCAAGACCATTGTTATCAGCAGGCAACAAACAGCTCAAAACCAGCTGCCGGCCACACTGTCTGGGAAGTCCAGGCAACCAGATCAATCCCAGGCAGCCTGCGAATGTTGAGCAACCTCATCCAGTATCAGCCACTCAGATACCATCTGTGCCCAGTATGCTAGTCACCGCAAGTGCAAGTGCACATAGCCACCATGACCACATAGGCTATGTGCAGGCAGCATGGACACCCAGCAGCTTGTCCAGTGACTGGACTGCCATAAAAGTGACAGCCCATATTTCATTACAGCTTGATCCTATATAGTACCATGTGCAGACATAGCCGTGATATGGTCGCAGCTTGATCAGAGTGAGAGCAGCTGCTCTTTATGAACAGAGGTATGCAACAAGGCCATGCCCATGACAGACCCATGCTATGATGGCACAGCCATTGACCTCACCTCTGACACATCTACATTCTGTGCAAACCACTATGTTTTAGGCAATACCCAGAATCCTCTGCTCCTCATTATGTACCCTTTCATTTTGGACCTGGAAACAGCTCATGCAATGCATGGCACGGTGGGAAGTGAGCCAGAGACAGTATGAGTGTGCATGCTGGCCCATAGTGGCTTACGTCAAGGACATACACAAATCAGGTGTCCCCCTACACAGCTCTTGGATGTGAGCACTGGACCTAGTTCCATGCCTGTACATGCTGATATAATCATGTTCCTAGTCATGGATTCTCCAGACCTGGCCAGTGCAGTTCACGCACACTCCCATGCTGCAGAGGTGGTGGCCACTCCCAGTGCACATGGAATCATGACAGGGTGAAATGGGATTGGATTTTGAAACAGTTGCTGGTGACACATACCCCACTAGTCTCTACCACTTTGTACTCTAACACCATCCTTATGACTGTCAGACTTGGTACTCATAGGGAGGTAATGAGGCTGTCATGTGGGCCCTCTGATGTGGCACATGCAGACACTGAGTAGGCCTACAAAGATTCTGGCCATGTGGACATAGGCCATGGACAGCATTGTCACGGACAAAGGGCACAAGGCTAAACATGAATGGTACATTTCCAGGCACCCCAACCTCCACGCCAACATTCATCTCCAGGCACTGCCTTCCCATATGGTGGCGAGGGATGCAGAGAGCAACAGAACATCCTGTGCCACTTTTTGGCAGTGTCCCACTATCCCAATCTGGCACATGGGTGCATGTGGGATGTCATTTGCAGTACTAGGTACTGTACTGCTAGATGCCTTTGCAAATGATCAGAAGACCGTGTCAAGGTGGTGGTTCCTGTGTACAACATTGCCTGTTATGTACGTCCCTCTATGTGCATACACTGCATACAGCAAAGGGTCCCCTTGCTGCTGATTGAACTGACGTTCATGTCTTACATGTGGGATCTGTCCTGCCAGAGGGGCGGGCATGATACATGAAAACACACATGCAAGATCCTTGATGGCCTAGCAGAGTGACCAACATAACCATTTCATAGGGTATGCTTGTAGGCCACTCTTTGTAGGATCCCATGGTTAACAGGCCAGTCTGACCTGTTTGGGCACCCATATGGTGCAGATGGATGTGACACCTATAAGAGTGTCCACTCATGCAAGGGTCACTGGTTCACAGACAGGTCCTGGTCATCATTTGGCAATTGAGCAGGCAGTGTGGTTATATACCATTTGTGTTGGGGCATTATTATATTGCCAGATCTTTCAGCCTAAGAGGCATATTTCCCCCCAACTGCACATAGCTACTCACTTTGTTTGGGTGGGGTGTATCCTGATCCCAGGGCCAGCCCATCCAGTGCCCCAAGCTCACCTATCTTTTAGCCGCAGGAGCTAACTGCAAAGCATGTCTCTGCCACCCGGTTAGCTACTGTGGCTGGGAGGCTGTGCAGCAAACCCGGATATTCAATGCCTGGGCCACATATGACCCTGACATTGAATTTCCAGGGTAAAGGGTCACCACAGATGCCTATGATCCATAGCAGCACATAGCCATCATAAATTAAAATCGGGCCTTTTGTTCTTATCTTATACAGTACACACAAAAACATGTACAAGTGACCAGGACATTCATACAAGGCTCAGAGCAGGTGTAACTATGTATAAGCACTTCCTAGCGGCTTATTTTATTAAAGATATCTGCATAAATTCCCTATATAAAATAGCTATAAGTGCCTGGTTATAAAATTACTCCATCTTCACAATCAGCTACAGCCACTGATGATCCAAATGATAGATCCTCAGAAAATGTAACATTGATGAATAATAATGGGGTTATAACATCTAATCATCCTTTGAAGTTAAGGGAAATGTCTACTATAGGACTTCAGCTGCTACCATGGGGCCAATTCAGATCTATCACCCAATGGTAGCAGCTAATGTGTGTGAAATGCAGATATCGCAGGCACGTTTCTGCAATATATGCCTTTCACGTGTTGAAGGGGTGGTGGGGCAATATTGGGGCAGGGAGTTGGCATCCCGATTGTTGGCTGCCATCGCATAAAAACATTTTCATGTGATGGCTGGCAAAATCAGGCCCCACTGTGGCTTCAGATAACGCCACCTCAAGAAGTATCATTATATGCCGGAAGTTTTCTGTGTGAGGCATCACAGCCACTGCTGATTGGCGGTGGCCATCTTGGCCATCTGCCTTGGAGCCAAGCATCCTTATCATGCCCCAATTGGGCCTCCACAATCCAACAATATTGTTGGCACTGTAGATGTGGAGATCCGCGACACCAACAATAGCCAAAAACGTGACCTCCTCCTCTTCAGCACCGATTTCCCCTGGACAGCTCCTGATCTCCATCGGAAACTGTCTGGTGAGGATCAGTGCACTCCCTGACTAATGTCAAAGCCTGGATAGCTGGTCAGATATCCGTCCCCCCTCCCAATGCCCAAGTAGTACTCCCTCTGTTGACTCACTATTTGCCTTCTAGGAAGTTTTGCAGTTTCTAGCATTTATTATTTGTAGTTCCATCACTCAGAATACTGTATTTAGTTATTTTGCTCCAGCTTTTTTGGAATTAGCTTCCATTGAATATTCAAACTTAGGGTCATTAGCTACCATTCTGAAAGAAGCTTTTGGATATCCAAAAAGACATTTGATTGATGTTTATCAGGAGTGGGGCTACCAACTAGGATGATACAATTCCATCCGGAGTTCCCGCAGTATGACTACTGCTAATACATGAGTGATGCATATTTCATTATATGGTAATCTATAAAATGAATACCATTGCAGATAGAAGCACTTAACATGACTATAAAGCCATGAATGTGAACAAATCAGTTCTCAGTGCCTGGCAACAACCATGGATATTTCTGTGGAAACTTTGTACTGCTGCTAAATCAAATCATTCAAAGTAGTAAAAATGCAGATAGAATATTCACTGTGGCCAGATATTGTAGGGTTTACCCAAGTTGTGTAGTACCTGAGGTTTGTTTTTTGAGTTAGAATTTCACACTATGAGTTTCCAAGTAGCATGCCGTCTTCTATATCACTGCTGCTGTCATCCTGATTTCTATAGAAGCTCTGAGGGGATTAAGATTTTGAGGGTGTTGGGGCGATCATGAATATTGCAGTAGGAAGCATTACTGTGCTGCTGCTCAGTCAAATCATCCAAAATAGAAAATATACAGATAAAACATTCACTGCTTTGTAACCAAATGATGTAAGGGAGCAATTTGAGCTGCTGGGACAGTTCATTTTCAGTAAGCAATGCAAGCGAGGTGGTTCTCTTTGTCAACTTGCCAGACTAACTAAGGGACATAGGAAGCTGTGAGCAGCTCTGCCGCCAAGCACAAACTGACACACATTACGGGCTACTGTCTATGACACAACACCTCAGGTATACACCAAGGGGGTGTGCTCCTTAGTGCATTCCTTTGTGCAATTTGAAGTAGAAGCCTCTGTCTTCCTCTTTCTGTATGCTAGAAACTATGCGGTGGCCAATTGTTTCCAAGTTTTTCTTCTGATTCCAGCAGTATGGATGGTTCAGCAGCCAGGCTCTCATTCATTATGTGCCTGTAAGTCCCATGTGTTATAAATTCCTTTGAGAAAAATTAAGCCCATTAATCTGTTGAAAACTCCTATAGGCCTTGTTATGTATTTTTGGTGGTATAGATATTGGAATGTGGTGGGCCGCATGGGCCCTGGCCCTTCCAAAATTTCCCTGCCAATGGCGGTAGAAAGAAGTGGATGGCTATGATCTCAGCAAAGACTTCTGTTAGCCCATCGGAGATCAGATTCCCACGAGCAGAACAGGAAGGGGCGTGGCCTTGACTGGCTGTCTGCCTGGGGGGGGCGGGGGCTAGGGGCAAAGCTAGGGCAGAGTTGAGGCGGAGCTTGGGATCCCCTCAAACAAATAGGCATTCCACTTCCCCTGAGCATAAACATTAGGGATGTGCCTCCCAAAAATTTTCATGTCAGTATTTGTTCTTGAACCATGTTTGGTTTGTCTTTGTACACTGAATCATGTGTGTGTTCGTCTCAAGTCTATGGGCTAAGCAATTTTATAATGTAACAATAGAACAGTGTAATGGATGCTGGCAGCCATCTGTAACAGAGGCAAGAACATTACAAGCCATCAAGAGTGCCACAGACACCCCATGTTGCCATTGCCAGGAAGACTACAAACTACCATCTGAAGGGCAAAGCGGCACAAGGAACAAAATAAACATGCCAGTGCACTGTAAAAGGGCAAAGCAGCACCAAATTAATGAAAAAACCTCATGGCACTTTGAGAGGAGTAATATGGCATTACCATTGAAAGGGAGACATAAGCATTGGGCTAAAGCAGCAACAAGAGCCCAGAACACATTCCCCTTTGGCTAAGAGAAGTATTTACAGACTGGAATGAGGTGCTGCAGAATTTAGACAGGGAGTAGAGAGTGCACTATGATGAAAACTCCAAATGCAGTGGGAGTTGGATGAAGGGGCAGTAGCACCACCTGCAAGAGCCCAGAACAATAGAGGAGGAAAATGGACCAGACAAACCCTAAAGTGGAAGGCTAAATAATGGCAGGAGACTGATATAGTCAGCAAGTGCAGTAATGGAAATTTGAAAAGAACTTTGAAGAGAGATCAGGCTCATTGACATTGTTAGGCCAGTAGGATGCTCTTGCTGCACTAGGTTCAGTTTTTCTTCAAGTTGAGTTGTTTGACACTGCATTCCAAAGAAATTATAGTTATTACCAAAGGGCAGTATATCAAATATAATAAATGATAATGATGTGGTAGAACATTTAAAGAAAGCTAACATGGCACCTGCATGGGCCTAATACACCTGAAGACAGATAATATAGTATCTAGACAGGAGGAAGGCTGTAAAACACAGGAGGAGGGCCAACACAGCAGTAAGACAGGCTGGAAGTCGAAAAACACCTGAAGAGGACCCATGCAGGACGAAGATAGGCCAAAGAGTACAGACAACAGGAAATGGAGTGAGGTAACCAAGCTGTGTGCTAGCAAATTAGAATCCTAGCACTAAGGACCTTTGTCTTATCATCTGACCCTATATTGAAGAACCCCCTGGGCTGAGAGGAGATTTCATGGATGACTTGGAATGAGATCCTGAAGACTTCAGATACAGAGCAGAGGATGCTTGTGATGAAGGCCCTTAAAGTAGCAATAGAGTTGGGCAGGAAAATATAGCAGGACAGGCAGTGGCAGAGGTGGCATAAGTGATGCAGGCAGCAACAGCAGAAGATGATCAAGGGGAAAGGAGGTTTTTATTTTATATATATTTAATTTTATAAAGTTTTTGCATGTGTGGCTAAACAACAGAGGTGGCAGCGGCCACTGTACCGCTAACCACAGAGCAGCAGAATAACAGACCACAAGAGCAGGCTGGGCAGCATGAGTGACACAGACAGCAACTGCAGAAGAGGAACAAGGGGAAAGGAGGAAGAGTTACTGCATCAGTTACATGCGCAAATTGAGTTACTGCATCAGTTACATGCGCAGATCACCAAAATACCATGGTTTACACACATTTATGGCATGCAACTTTGGGTAGCTTCTTATAAAATTGCTACTATAGTCTGTTCCTTTGAAACCCACAACAATCCTGGAAAACCTGTCAAACACACTGCAGCAAAAATTCATTTTTTCACTGAAGTTCTGGAGCAAGCAAGCATAGGATCTCCTCAGAGAAAACGGTTCCTTGCCCAGATGTTATCCTCTCTCTTCCAGCCCAACTGTAATATCATTACCCATTGGATTTGGATAAGTTAGGCAAGGACAGACTAGTTTGGCTGCTTGCCTAAATGTTTCATGGTGATTGGCTTGAAGTTCCTCATACTTCTGGCTTTTCCCCACCACTTCCTATTTTCCCCTTCCTAGAGTATATGCATTCCTGCCAGATATGAGCAGGATGAGTGGTAGTTCATGTAAACTTGCGCATTTCGCCCTTTTAAACATTTTGTCCTAAGGGAGTTATTCTATTCCCTTTATAATTTTTGTTGCTCTTTTCTAAACCTTTTTTAGTTCTGCTATATCCTTTCTGAGATGGCACAACTAGAAATGTGCATAATACTAAAGGGGTGGTTGCACCAGGGACCTATTCAGAGGCATAATGATATTCTCACTTTTGTTCTTCACCCCTTTTTAAATAATCACTAATATTTTATTTTGGCAGCTGCTGCACACTGCGCTTAAAATTTCAATGTATTGTTCAGAACGACTCCAAGATCGTTTCCTTGGATAGTGATTTCCAACTCAAGAAATAGCATTTTGCATTTTGTTGGGATTATTTTCCCCTATGTGCATCGCCATGCACTTGTTCATATTCAATTTCATCTACAGTACCAATTAGATTCCCAGTCTGAGAAGATACTTCTGATATTACATAGACGTAGAATTATTTTGTGTCATCTCTTGTTTGAGGCATGCAGAACAATGAGAGAGACTGAATGATTGTATAGATATTAACTGGGAGGGAGGATATAGCATCAATTCTTCGTGGCATGGCTGCTGGCATATTGGTAGATATCAGCAGTGCACTGATACTGGAAGAATCATCATGATACACCCCCCAACACACAATGAAGGTTGGAAGAATAATCTCTGTAGAAACTCTCACCCTTCCTCCACTTTCCACTGCATACCACCATCCCTTGAACATGTGTTAAAGGTCCTTGGATACTTGGCCAGAACATATTGCTGATCCCTGTTCTAGACCCTCTCTCTTTCTGATCTAGAGACATTAAAAAGGGGGCCCAAAAGGCCACTAACGCACCATCTCCCCAAAAAATGTATTTTTGGTCCAATAAAAAGCATCATATTCTCTCCTAACACTTCACCAGAATTTTTCCTGGAACTAATACAGAAAAATATATTCAGAGCCCCATGTTCATTTCATTGTGTAAACAATCAAATGAATGAACAAAAGGAATAAAGAATGTTTAAACATGCTGACTGAAAACAGTCATTAAAATAACCTCTCATATCCTGTCTGCTAGATTTGTTTTAGAAAAAGTTTTAAAGTTACAATAATGGCATTTTATGTCAAATAATTCATTCCATAAATACTTTCTTGATGCTTTCTATTATACTTTGGCTAAGTTACCTACATTTATTTGCCTTTTTTTTCTTTACCATTCGCTCTTCCTTTTGTATACTATACTTAAGAGCTTTGCTTGCTCTTGTCAGTCAAATAAAGCACTGTGGTCGGATCCCATTTTGGTAGAGACAGTGGTCTGTTTACCTAGTATTCAGATCCTAGATAGTGCATATTTATTTAGCATTGCTGTGACTTCAGCTTTCCTCATTTTCAGCAAAGTGGAAAGTTTTTAGAAACCAGGACTTGTGTAATTTGCTCACCACAGTCTGTTTAATTTCCATCACTCTTCGGAAAACCTAATGTGACCAGGCCTTTAGAAAAGCTTCCAGGCCAAGACAAGTATGGGCAGGCTTACAGATGGAGGATTTTCTTTCTCACAGTCAGTACAGAAAGGCATTTATGTACATGGGAGAAACACATTACATTAATTTATCATCTAAGATTTTGGAGTAACATATTACGGCCAGATATTCAAAGAGGTTTATTTGGTGATGGATATTCAGTGACACTAATTGGAAAGAGCCACTGAATATCTCCTCTAACCGCTACGACACTGTCAGGACTGTTTCAGGGTGGTCCATTGGCAGGATGAGGGAGGTCCCAGCATTAATCAGGTTAGTGGCAATGTTCAGTCTCCTAACGGGATAAGTGTCTACATAAATTTAGGTCATTTCAATAGTCCTAACTTTATGGGGTTCAGCTGCCCAGAAAGTGGCCGAATATCATAGCTGTCCAGATAGCCACTCTCGTCAGCACTGAAAACAGACATCCTCTGGTACTGAATACCTGAATTCTGGTGCTAACTATTGTCGTGACCCCAGCCCCGGCCGATGTTCCTAGAGGCATAGGGCTGCCAATTTTAGTCCTCTAATAAAGGAATTGAGCACTATTCTTGTCCACAGGGAGGCATTCTGAGACTTGTAGTTTTTCCTCGTTCAAGGATAGTCGTGTAAGCCAAGGGTTAAAGACAAAGACAAAAGTTTATTTTTCCCCAAAAAGCACTAAGGTTCAAACACACAACGTCAGGATATTCTTCTCCAAGCAATACTTCAGAAATTATACATAAGCTGGAACTGAGGAAGCTTCATGAGCTCCGTGCTTTCTTTCTTTGACTGCAGTCTGGAACCTGTGAATTTCAGGAATGCCTCTTTCCGTAAAGGTATATTCACTATCTTTTCCTATTTCCATCGGTTCAGCAGGGCTCTCCTCATCACACTATCCAGTTTTAGTTTATCCCACAGCAGCCAGGCGCTTTAAAACTGCTGACTGCTGCAATCTGAATAATGGGCCCTTTAGGACAACCACCCAAAGTTGTTAAAACACAAGAGGATTTCCACAGTGCAGGTTTTTCCTGACGTGTGTAGACTTACTCAAGTACGCCGTAAAGCCTTTTTAGCGTTAAGAGCTCGTGCTTTGGCAATAGGGGCCTCTTTCTTTTTAAAATACCCGTGTAAGTGTATTTTGATATATGTGCGGACGAAGTACATATTTATGGAATCTGACCAACTGAATGTATTTTTGCTTGGTAAAGAAAATGGTTAGGAAGAATGTTGTTTGCTTCCTGTCTAAGTCTTAGGGTTATTCGTGCTATCGGTACCAGTATGTATTTGCTTGTTTTCTTTGTTTCTTATAATGTTATTTCCTGTTTTTTGCCTCTTCCCTCTCCCCTTGATGTGGACTTGATTGTAATTCCTTTTTGATTTCAAATAAAGATTGGAGAAACTTAAAAAAAAAACACGAGGATTGTGAAAAATTGCAAGAAGACCTTGATAAATTTGAAGACTGGACGTCCAAATGGCAGACAAAATTTAATATGGACAAGTGCAAAGTTATGCATCTCATAAAGAACAACCCAAACTACAGTTACACATTGCATGGTTCCACATTAGGAACCACCACCCAAAAAAAGGATTTAGGCGTTATCATGGATAATACATTGAAACCCTCCTCCCAGTGTGCAGCCGTGGCCAAGAAAGCAAATAGAATGCTAGGAATCATTAAAAAAGGAATGATGAGGGGGGGCGGAGCCTGATGTCCAGCGGGGTAGACGCTTCGTGCTGAAGCTCCCGAGGGGCCTACTCAGAATCCTGACTTAATATCTACATAAACTTAATACTTTACTCCGAACTCACCGGGGTGCCTTGGGGGGAATGGCGGCCCATAAGCCAGTGCGCTTGGACTTTGGGTCTCCCTCTTCTTCACATGGAAAACGCTCCAAAACAGAGTTGTCTTCCCCACTAAAGATGGTTCCACTTCGGGTAAGCCCTGAAATGCAGCAGGAGATCTTGGAGGAAATACGTGGTGTGAAGGAACTGGTGCAGTCCAACGGAGAAGCGCTCCGAGCCATGCGAGAAGATTTCGGTATGCTTCAGGACCGGCTTGAAGGTCTTTCACAACGGCTGGACAACATGGCGGGGGTCCTCGATTCGCACGCGGAGCGCTTTGTGAACTTGGACAAGGCTGAGCGGCAGATACAGAATCTTCAAAAAGAGTTAGAGGATTGCAATAATCGAGCCCGTCGCAACAATGTCAGGCTCATAGGAGTACCAGAGGGTGCGGAAGCAGGAGATCTTCGAGAATTTCTGGTTAAAACTCTCCCCTCCTTGCTGAAGATTACCTTTTACGGAGCTCTGGAAATTGACCGCGCATATCGTGCTCCCACCAACATCGCACTTAATCGGACGACCCCCCGGCCCATTATCTTTCGATTGCTGAGGTATCAGCAAGTTGAGCAAATTTTCGCAGCAGCCCGGGTGATTCAACATCTGCAGTTTGAAGATCATAAGGTCTCCTTCTTCCCCGACTTGGCAAAGGCCACAGCTGACCGGCGGAAGGGACTCCTTGCTTTTCGACCTAGACTTCAACAGTTACAGGCTCGCTTTGGCCTCTTATATCCGGCGAAGCTCAGAGTGACTCTCCATAACCAAACTAGCACCTTCGAAGATCCTGCTCTGCTAGCAACATTTTTAGATTCCAAAGAGGCAGACCAGATGCGCTAAGTCAGCAACTCGGATGGACTCCGCTGGAACTGCCCGTCATTTTGAATGACCCGACGTGGTGATCATTGTCTGGAATAGAGACTGCCTGGACTTTTCTTTCTTTAATATCTACCTGTCTCGGTCTCCTTTTCCTCCATGATGTGCACCTCGGTTGGATTCGGAGCACGCACAGCCATACCGCTTATCTGTCTCTATTAGGCCTTCTCTGGGGTTTCACCCCGCAGACATCAGGTCGCCAGTAATTTCTGGGGTTTTGCTTCTTCTCTAAGGCACTTCGGTGCTTCTCCTGTTATATAGGGCGCTTCATGATTTTATTGGTTTATTTTATCAGATCGTGTGTATAGTCATTTATAGTTGATATGAGGGACATTGCGCAACTCGGTGCGCCATCATGTTTCTTTTTCAGAATGTTTGACTTTGTTGTATGGCCTTCTGTATGCTCTTGTCATTGAACGGAAGAGGCATTAATGGTCCTATCAACAGTATGACCGTTCTTGTTATTTTAATCATGACCATACTGATGTAGTGTTTCTTCCGGAACCCCATTTCACTTTCGTTGCACCGCTGAAACTCACTGCCACACCTTATATGATGGCTGCCTCTCTCCCGCTGTTTCTAAGCGGTGCGGGGTAGCCATCTTGGTTGAGAAATCTTTGCCACCCACTGTACTGGATACTAGCTTTGATGGGGAGGGTAGTTGGGCCTGGGTATATTCTAGGTTGGAGATTGTGAATTCTGTGTATTTGTACTTATGTTCCGAATGTGGATGACCCTGTTACTGTTACCTGGTGGCGACTTTTGCCAAGTATTTGATCCTTTGATAGATAGATTGTTGCCTAGAACGCGTGGTCCACCCAAGAGTCTCTACACCCTGCTAGCTCTGATGAAAGATCCTGTGCGAGTAGATATATGGAAGCTGCTTTGCCCATCCGACTTAGAGCTCACCTTTTCTCAGCCCCCCCATCACCCATAATCTAGATCTGATTTTTTTTTCTTTCCTCAGTACTATTTTTCCAAGTGGACATATACTCCCGATAGGTTAGCTACTTGGAAAGCCATCCAGAGCACTTGATGCTGGACATGCCATTAGCCTTCGGTCTATTAAATTCCTGTTAAGTATGATTGTCCCGCATCACAGTATTACTGGAGTCTGGTCTGGGGTCGTCTTCATTCTGTTTTATATTTTTCGGAACTCCTCCTTGGGGAGATTGTGGGGCTCCGCTCAGCTGCGGGGATCCCCTCTCTTCCTAAATTGGCTTCTTCCTTTTAGCCTTTATGCTGGGCCTTGTTATCTCCTGGTTCCTCACTCACGAAATATTGGGAAAACAGCTCTTTTTTGAGCTCTAATGAACGGTAATCATATCTGTTTTCATTGCAAATATGTGCAAATACCTTATATGTTAGCCTCTTCCGTTCAAACCACTCATTATAGGTCTTGCTAGAAGACGCTCCATGATTATGTTCAAACTATTCAATGCTCTCAGTTGACTGTTTGATTCTGTATTAATCTCTGTCACATGCTCATCCGGTATCATAGACTCTACTTCTGTTTGTTTGATGTACAATAATTGTTGTATGTAAGCGCTAATAGGATGATTCTTATCAGCTTAGAGAAGAAGCATTGGGGTGGGGGGTAATTGGGGTTGCTTTCTTTATCGTATGTGTGTATTTGTCTTTTTTGGTGTGTTGTTACTTTTGTTTGTTGCAAAATGAAAATAAAAGTTTAAAAAAAAAAAAAAAAGGAATGATGAATAAAACCAAGGATACTATAATGCCTCTGCATCATTCCATGATGCGAATGCACCTTGAATATTGTATATAGCAGGATATAACAGAATTAGAGAACAGCTACCAAAATGGTAAAGGGGATGGAAGGATACCCCTAGACAGCTGAGGGGAGATATGATAGAGATCTATAAATTAATGAATTTTAATCTATAAATTAACGGTTGTTTATGCCATCAAAAAGTAGAAAGACTAGGGGACAGTCAATGAAGCTGCAATGTAATCCATTTAAGACTAATAAGAGAAAATATATTTTCACTCAATGCGTAATCAAACCCTGGAATTCATTACCAGAGAATGTAGTAAAAGCTGTTAGTATAGCTGGGTTTAAAAAAGGTTTGGACAAGTTCCTGGAGGAAAGGTCCATAAACCATTATTAAAGAGGACTTGGGAAATCCACTGCTTACCCTGGGATAAGCATTGTGAAACCTATGTACCTTTTTGGGAACCCGCCAGGCACTTGTGACCTGGATTGCTCACTGTTGGAGACAGGATATTGTGCTTGATGGACCTTGGTCTGTCCCAGTATGGCATTTCATATGTTCTTATGTTCTTAATGTACAATTATATATATATTCTTGGAAGATAGTGTGCTATAGAGAAATTTTATATACCACCATTAAATCAAGAGAAATTGACTGCAACGTGCTTTATACCAGGTCACCAGGAGTCAGCATCAACTTGATGGCACACAACAGCAACATCTGGATTACAACAGCAGCAAACCCTTATATTAACATGACATGATAAGACACAAAAGGAAGGGGATAAATAGGACAACAATCTAATGCCTAGGTGATATAGAGGAGACCTTAGGTCATGGGAGGACAGGTGGGACAGGCCTAACACCTGAAAGCATAAGCTGTAGCTGGGGACATTGTTTAGGTCATAGAAAAGGCCTTTGAAATAGTCAGTCCTTTACTACTTTTTTAAACTTCCAAACATTATGAAAATAAATTGTGATTTCAAGAAATCCAGTTGACTAGATGCTTGTAAGTGAAGCAAGCTTAAGAACAGTCCGAGTAGATCAGCAAAGTCTATGTGCATATAATATCAACCAGAAAGAGCTGAAATATGGTTTGGGGGTAATTTTATAGAAAAGAGCTTTTATAATATGGGTGGGCATAAGGCAGTGCAAATGTTGACACTATCCGCAGTTCTCCTCTCTTCTGACTGTTCTGCTCCAGCTGACCGGATGGGCCTGACACCTAATTGGAGGGGCCATAGTGCACCCAGGCCACTGTTTTACACATAACATATCCTTATAAAATTATCTTCAAAGAGTCCAGCGCAGTCTGTGCATAGGCATTTCAGAGGGACGTAGCCCCTGAGCACAGCTGGGGCCGAGTTTATAAAGTACGCATGTACTGGTAGAGTACACCTACAAATTTACACCTTTGGAGCAGCTGTAAATTAATGCATATGTTTTTCCTGTGCTCTAGTGGTTGGTTCAAGATGCCTATTTTATAAGAGGCAACAAGGCGATAGCGGAGAGACTGAATGAATTCTTTGCTTCTGTCTTTACTGAGGAAGATGTAGGGATGTTACCCATGACTGAAGTGGTATTTAAAGGTGCAGAAGAATTGAAGGAAATATCGATACATCGGGAAGATGTACTACAGCTATTAGATAAACTGAAGAGTAGAAAATCACCTGGACCGGATGGTATACATCCAAGGGTGTTCAAAGAACTGAAATATCAGATTGTAGACCTGCTATTAGTAATCTGTGAATTATCATTAAAATCATCTCTAATACCTGAAGATTGGAGGATCGCCAATGTAACACCAATTTTTAAAAAGGGTTCCAGAGGTGATCCGGAAAACTACAGACCGGTGAGCCTGACGTCAGTACCGGGCAAAATGGTAGAAGCCATCATAAAGAATAAAATTACTCAGCATGTAGATAGTCATGGCCTAATGGGAGACAGGCAACATGGCTTTAGACAAGGAAGATCTTGTCTTACTAATCTGTTATGTTTTTTTGAAGGTGTGAATAAACATGTGGGCAAAGATGAGACGGTTGATATAGTGTATCTGGATTTTCAGAAAGCCTTTGACAAGGTCACTCATCAGAGACTTTTGGCAAAACTAAAGAGTCATGGGATAGGAGGCAGTGTGTACTACTGTGGATCAGGAAGTGGTTAAAAGATAGAAAGCAGAGGGTTGGGCTAAATGGCCAATTTTCCCAATGGAGAAAAGTGAATAGTGGTGTACCCCAGGGATCTGTGCTGGGTCCGCTGCTTTTTGACATATTCATAAATGACCTGGAAAGTGGAATAACGAGTGAGGTTATCAAATTTGCAGATGACACACAACTATTTAAAGTTGTTAAAACCCAAGAGGATTGTGGAAAATTGCAAGAGGATCTTGATAAATTGGAAGACTGGGCATCCAAATGGCAGATGAAATTTAATGTGGACAAGTGCAAAGTTATGCACCTAGGGAAGAACAACCCAAACTATGGTTACACGATGCAAGGTTCCACATTAGGAACCACCACCCAGGAAAAAGATTTAGGCGTCATTGTGGATACCATGTTAAAACCTTCGGCCCAGTATGCAGCGGCGGCCAAGAGAGCAAATAGAATGCTAGGTATCATAAGGAAAGGAATGGAAAATAAAACAAAAGATATTATAATGCCTCTATATCGTTCCATGGTGAGACCGCACCTTGAATATTGTGTGCAGTTCTGGTCGCCATATTTTAAAAAGGACATAGCGATTTTAGAAAAGGTTCAGAGAAGAGCCACCAAAATGGTAAAGGGGATGGAAGGATACTCCTATGAAGAAAGGCTAAAAAGGTTAGGGCTCTTTAACCTGGAAAAGAGACGGCTGAGGGGAGATATGATAGAAGTCTATAAATTAATGAACGGAGTGGAACGGGTAGAGCGATTGTTTACATTATCAGAATATAGAAAGACTAGGGGACATGCAATGAAGCTACAGGGTAAACTATTTAAGACTAATAAAAGAAAATATTTTTTCACTCAACGTGTAATCAAACTCTGGAATTTGTTACCGGAGGATGTAGTAAAGGCTGTTAGTGTAGCTGGGTTTAAAAAAGGTTTGGACAAGTTCCGGGAGGAAAGGTCCATAAACCATTATTAAGAAGGGACCCAGGATATCAATGCTTGACCCAGTACAAGCATTGTGGAACCTGTGTCTTTTGGGGAAACTGCTAGGTACATATGACCTAGATTGGCCACTGTTTGAAACAGGATACTGGGCTTGATGGACCTTGGTCTGACCCAGTATGGCATATTTTATGTTCTTATGTTAAATAGGTGTCTACATTGCAATATAAAATATATACATACTTAGAGTACACTTCAACCAAACACAATTGCCGTATCTTACATGACTGAAACGGAAACACTAAGAAAGAAATGTATAAAGTTGTTATAAGGGACCTTAGTAAGGCAGCTTATTAACAACGATTAATAGCACTGCATGAAATCATGTCTGCACTTAGATCAATAACCGGTCCCCATATTTTTGTCCAACTGTTAAATTATTTTTTTGCACTTAAAGTCAATTATATATATACTTGTGTACACTTGGATCAACTTTGAATTTATCTGAGATGATGTTCTGGCAATCACTTTTCCAACGTTCTCTACAACATAACAGCTGCTTAGGTAAAGACACTCACCAGTCTCCAGACAAATTTCCATCATTCCCGACTCAGGTTTTGTTGATGAGTCTCAACCACATCAGGGGAATACCAGCACTGCTGCACTGCCTGCACTCATATCAACAAGAGAGAGCATGAAAAACCTGTATATTCATGCTCTGCTCATGCATCTTCAGTGCCTGACATCTGCACAGTGAAAGAGACACAGCTTAAAACATCAAAATGTGTTGACATTACAGATTGCAATCTTAAAGGAGCCTCTAATCCCTATGCTGATGGCTTACTTATAGCAAGGAAAACCATTCAGTCTCCTCATTTAGACCTTGCAGGACCATGCTGTGCAATTCAAAAATCCCCTCTGTTCACACCAAGCCAATTAGGCTCTTCCATCTCCACTGACATTTTTCAGGTATGCATTCCAAAATAAACCACCTTACATCTTCCCATACAAGTCCTTTCATTTTCCAGTGTGCAACCAGAGGGACGGTCACAGTTCCAGTTCAAAGATGAGATCTTTTCTCTGTAGGACTCATTCTAATCATACAAGTGTTCCCGCCCACATAAACCAAATCACTGTGACAAAGAATCTGTCCAATGTAACTTGTAAGTAGTAGGTTTTAGCACTGGATGGATTTGTCCAAGACTCAAAGAGATTGTCTGAGCACAGTCTTGCTCAATCTAGGTCTATAGCTTCTCAGTTTTTGAAAAAGGTTTGTTTGTTCATTGATATCTTTCAAGTATTTAAACATCTGTATCATATGTTTGGGAGTGGAGGAGTAGCCTAGTGGTTAGAACACTGGCTTGGTAACCAAACAACCAGGGTTCAATTCCCACTAGCACTCCTTGTGGCCTTGGGCAAGTCACTTAACCCTCTATTGCCCCAGAAGAAAGGCCTGGCAATCTACTTCCAATGACACTGCCAAGAAAACCCAGGAGCTTCTGAGTCTCCAGGAGTCAGGACTGACTCAAAGGCACACATTGTATTTTGCATCATATCTCTGCTGTCTCTCCTCTCCTCTAGAGTATACATATTCAGGTTTTCAAGTCTCTTCTCATATAGCTTTTGGAGCAGACCCATATCATTTTGGTCACCTTCCTCTGAACTACTTCAAGTCATTTTATATCATTAGCAAGGCATCATCTCCAGAACTGAACACTGTACTCTGAGTGAGGCTTCACCAATGACTTGTACAGGGGCGTTATCACCTCCTCCCTTCTTCTTCTTTGTATGTAGTCTAGCATCTTTCTGGCTTTAGCCAATGCCTTGTCACATTGCTTTTCCATCTTGAGATCCTCAGACACTAACATCCAGGGCCATACCAAGCCATAAATGTGCCCTATGTGACTTGCATATTTGCCCCATGCATCTCCCCATCTTACCTCTGTATCCAGCTGGCTCTCCCCCTTGCTGCCTGACCTTGCCCAGCCACCATCACCGCCGCTTTTAGTGCTGCCGTGGTGGTGATGGTAGCGATGGCAGCAATGACATCCAACTGAAAAATAAAAGCGGGTCTTTCCAACTCCACACTTGCATGCAGGTCTTATCCCTCCCTCCCTCCTCTGATGTATGCTCATGTCAGAGGAGAAAGGAACCAGACCAGTTATTCAAATGTGGATCTTTACAACTCTGCACTCCTCTGATGTGAGCATATGTCAGAGGAGAGAGAGATCAGGCCAACATACAAGCGCGGAGTCGGAAAGACCCGTAGGTCTTTTTTTCAATTGGATGTTGCTGTTGCCACCATCGCCACCAAGGCAACACTAAAAGCAGTGGTGGCTGGGCAAGGGCAAGCAGCATGGAGGGGAACTGAGGCCGACTGCCTCAAATATGCCCCCTATTTCTTTGTTCCCTGTGAGGCTGCACAGCTCGCACTGGGCTAGATATGGCACTGCCAACACCCCAAGGTCCCTCTCCTGGTCCATACACATCAGCCTCTTGGTCTCCTATCACATACACTTCTTTGGGTATCTGCACCCAAAAGGTATCATTCTGCACTTTTTTACATTAAGCTTAACTGACAAACATTAGCCTAGTGGTCCCCAAACATTTTAGGCCGAAGACCATATTGGACCTTTCTCTAGTTGATCCTCCAATAGTTTGGGAACCGATGACATCTTTCTTTCCCGCCCCACCATGGTGCAGAATTTGTCCCTCTCTCTTTTGCTCCTTCTGTAAACAGGAAGCTGAGACAGAGGAAGTGGGACACAGCAGAATAGAAGTTGCCAGCCAGCGAGAGGCAGCATTTGCAAATCGCTGCCAATGTCAGCAACATTCTGGGTATGAAGGCAAGTGGGAGGACTGTATTAGGAAGGAAGGACGTGCTGGACCATGGGGAGTAGGAAATTGAGGCGAGAGGTGACTGTGGTTGTAGGAATGTTTCAAGTTCAGCCTTTCATGTCGGCTGTTCCTGCGGCGAGTTCAGCGAGCTCAGCAGTGTCGTTTCCCCCTTTTGTTTTGGTTTAGTCTGATTAGGAATAGTATTTGCAAGAGTTCCCTGAAGAAGCCATTTGGGCGAAACACCTGGTGTCGGGGCTCCAGGTCGTTGCCTTGACCTCTTCATATCCAGTGATGTTTTGTTCTGTCATGCAGAGCTGCCCTGCAACATTGCACTTCATTTCTAAGCTAAGTTTTTTCAATGTTTCATCTGGTTGTTGCTACTTATTCTGACTGCTGCTACCACTTTGAGCTGGTTTTTGGGGTTGTATGAGTCTTTTTGAGTTCTGGCTCAGCTTCCCACTATAGAGGTTTTTTTCTGACCGCTGATGTCTTTTTGAGCGCAGTTGACTATTTAGGCATCACTGTGGCATGATTTGTGTCCGGTTTTGCCATTTGACTGGCTCATCCTTCCTGATTACATTTGCAGAAGGGTTGGCTGAGGTCTTTTTTTCCTCTTTTAAAATATTTTTGCTGGCTTCAGGTTGCTATTCATTAAGTTACTTTCACATTTCATTTGTTTTGTTGTGTTTTTTGGTTTTTCTATCTGTGCCTGGCTGGGAGTTCCTTTTTCATTTTTGTTGGTATTTTTGGCTCCCTGGGGATATTGTATCATCGAGTTCAGCCTTGGACATATTGGCGGGTGCTAGGTAAAATAGGTCCATGGGTGTTTTTGGTCCATGGGCCAAACTTTGGGAACCCCTGAATTATCCCATGCTTCTAATATTTGTAGATCACTTGTCATATGTTGTCTCCCTCTATGTGCATGCTGTTGCAAATCTGTATGCCATCTGCGAAAAGGCAAACTTTTCCTTTTAACCCTTTGGCAATATCACTCTCAAAACATAGAATGGAATTGGTCCCAGGAGGCACGTCACCATCCTTTCTTCTGAGTGAATTTCATTTACCACTACCCTGTCATCTGATCCAGTTCACCACCATCGGACCCATCCCTAGCTGCTTAGTTTATTCAGAAGCCTCCTATGAGCAACAGTATCAAAGGCTTTGCTGAAATCTAAGTAAATTACATCCAGCACTTGCCTTTGATCTAGTTCTCTGTTTACCCAGTCGAAGAAATCAGATTTGTTTGACATGATCTTCCTTTGGGAAAACCATGTTACCTCAAATCTTGAAACCCACTGGATTCTAGAAAGATTGTTATCCTTTCAGCAGCTTCTCCATTAATTTCCCACCACTGAGGAAAGACTTACCGGCCTGTATTTCTCTGTTGCCACTTTTGAGGGACCACATCATCCCTTCTCCAATCCCGTCTACAAGGATCTATTAAGCACATATTTTAATGGTCCCACCTGAACCTCTTTGAATTCCCTCAATCTCCTGGGATGTATCCCATCTGGCTCCATGGATTATTGTACTTTCAGTTTTACAAACTGTTCATAAACACTTTCCTCAGTGAATTTTGAGGTATCTACTCTATTCTCATGTCAATCACATGAGGTCCTCCTCAGGGCTGGGATGACCCAATAGATGAACTAGGCAGTCGCCTAAAGTACCAACGTTCTCAGGGCAGCCCTTTGCCACCACTACTGTCCCTCTCTGGGACCTGCAGTGGCCATAGTGCTTACCTTACATCTCTGGTGCTGCGTCACTGTTCCTGCTGTGTGACCTGCTGCTTCCCGCCTCCTGCAAGGCAGAATTCCTGTTTGCATGGGGGCAGAAAAGGAACAGCAATGTAGCACTGGAGAGTTCAGATAAGTTCTGTGTTCTGGTTTAAATAGCATTGCCACCACTGCTGGTTCCAGAAAGGGACGATAGGGGTGGCAATGGGGGCGGAGAGGAGCAGGATTGAGGGTTCACCTAGAGCACCTCATATTCTTGCACTAGCCCTGGTTCTTCTCCAGGGTTTCCTTTCATGAACACAGAACAGAAGTATTTATTTAGTATTCCACTTTTTCTCTGTCACCTTTCACACATTGATCCTCAGCCCTTTGGAGCAGTTGAATTCCACCTCTGGCCTTCCTCTTCTTCCCAGCATACCTAAAAAAAAGTCTCATTTCACATCTTTAGGCATTTTTAATTCTCCATGTGCTTTTGCCATCTTGATTTCTATCTTTCTCTCTTTGTGATATTCTTTTCTATATTCCTCTTTTTGTGAACATCTGTATTCTGTGAACTTCATTAGAAAATTATATCAGTTTCATTTTCCTCTTGTTTTTATGTACTTTCCTGCCCTTATTATAATCCCTTTCGATCTAGCCCACTGCCTTCTGCTTTCTCATTCTCCTCCCACCTTGCCAGCTCCTCTTCCAGTTCCTTTGCATATTTGAAATCCTAGATTTTATGTTTGGTGTGGCTGGGCTCTTCCTTAGCTTTTATATCAAATCATACCATGTGGGCACCCACCTGGACGTTATGGATATAGCACCGACCTTTCCCTGAACTTCCTACTTCTGTATGGATTTCCAATCCATATCTGGTAGATTAAAGTCACCCAGTATCTTCACTTCTGTCATTATCACCTTTGCAATATCAATGATATGGTCTCTGCCCACTTTTTCCATTTGAGTTGAAGGTCTGTAGACTACATCAGTGTGGGTGAAGGTGCCATCTCCTCTTTCTATGATGATCCACAGCCCTTCCTCTTTTCCCATCATTCCTTGCATTTCAACTGCTTTAATTTTTTATTTATTTTTTTACATAGAGAGCTATTTCTGCACCTTTTCTGCCTTCTCTATCCTTCATAAAGAGACTATAGTCAGATATGGCAATATTCCATTCATGAGGCCCTCTGAACCTTGTCTCCGCAATAGTCAAAATGTCCAAGTCCATTTACAACATCTAGAAACTTTGTTGCTTAAACTGGAAGCATTTGTGCACAGAGCCTTCCAGCAGTTTTTGGATGGCTTGTTTGTATTTTGTATATTTTTTATTCTTGTCTCGTAATCCCCTTGGTTACTGATGAGTGAGTTAAGATGATGTCTCTCTTTATTTTGTGCACCACTGTGATGCATTTTCTGGGGGTAACATTCTGAACTTTTATTTTCTTCCATTTTCCAACCTAGCAATAATAGTAGAAACACAGGCAGTCGTGCAGCCAAGTGTATCTGTAATGAAAGAATCAACTAGGAGCTGAATTTGCCTGGCTGAGGACAAATATAGTAATAAGCACTCACAAGCTCATTCTATCTAGCAGTCTAAGCAGGGCATCTAGGAAGCTGGATGTTCTAGCTAAAAATGCATGTGAATATCGGTGGCTGTTTAGGTTAGTTCATGATTCTGGTTTAACCATTAGGTAGTCTGGGTGATCACCTAGGACAGCAGCTTCGAAGCTCATCAAAGCAAAACAACAGGGCCTGACAGCCACACAAACTCAAAAAGCTATAAACACACACTTCTAACCACAGGGAGAGTGGGCAATTTATCCAAATAACTAGCCATTCACCCACATCAATGGCTTTTGGAAATTTCCCTTATTTCAGATAGATAGATAAGTTAATACTTAAATATGATGTCCAACTATAAATTTTTGACAGGGTCATTCAGGGAGAGGTAGAGCCGAGGTTAATTATCAAAAATCTCAGGAGAGCCTAAGGATTGGAAAATTAATTGATGGGGGTTGTGGGCACAAGGTTGAAGGTGCATTATATTCTTGCATCTGCCCTATAAATATACCAAGCGTTAATTCTACCACATTTCGACTTTGCTAACGCTATCCTACAAGGCCTTCCTCAATCCACTATTAACCCTCTACAACTTGCTATGAACACCGCAGCTAGGGTCCTTCAGGGAGTCGCCAGATTCGAGCACGTGACTCTTATACTAAAACAACTCCACTAGCTCCCCATACATGGTAGGCTCACTTACAAGACCATACTGCTGACCTTTAAGGCCATCCACGGACTTTCATCCTCTTCACTCTCAAATCTCATCCATGTAACTCCATCTACTAGATCCAGAAGACCGACGGCTATAAACACACTAACACTTCCTAAGGCTGTAACAAAATGCACCCAGATAACAGCAAGCAGATCTTTTATATTCTACGCCCCAAGATGCTGGAACGCCTTACCACCAAGCATTCGTGCCATTACCAACTTAACCCAATTTAGGAAAGCACTTATGTTTATGTTTATGTTTATTATTTGATAAAAACCGCCTTTCTACAAAAACCAAGGCGGTGTACAATTTAAAATTCAGTAAAAGAAGGCTAAAAGCCAACGGAAAAGAAGAGAAGTGTACAATATATTATAGGACAGAATGAAAGGGAAAGCAGACAGACGGAACATGAGAAGAAGAAGACCTAAGGGCAGACAAAAGGTGAGGGGAAAGTAGAAGTCACACAAAAGGAGAGGGAACATCAAAAGCTAAAGAGAACAGATGAGTTTTCAAGTCTCGTTTGAAAGTAGAGTGTTGGGGTTCTAAATGGAGGGAAGAGGGAAGGGCATTCCAAAGGGCGGGTCCAGCAAAGAAGAAAGCGGTAGAACGGGTAGACTGAAGGTGAGCTCGGGAGGGGGAGGGGAGGGTAAGGCGATTAAGATGAAATGAGCGGGGAGTGTGTCTAGGGGAGTGGAAAAAGAGGAGGTCCGTGAGGTACTGTGGAGTGCTATCGTGAAAGGCTTTGTGAACCAGGGTCAGTAATTTGAACATAGCACGGAAAGATACCGGTAACCAGTGAAGGTGGAATAATATCACCTTTTCCTCATATACTACCCACCAAACATTACCCCCAGCAAAAGCCCCCCCAAATAAGAGACACACCTTATCTTCAAATAGCCTCTCCCACTTTCTCAGTAAGATTACTAGGACTTTTGTGTTGTCATGATACCTTTTATATAATCATGTTTGTAATAAGTTAACCTTATGTTACCCAAGTTTATATACCTGTTTGCTGTAAACACGGAATAGCCTGTTATTCTGTTGATGTTGTTGTATGTGAACCGCGCTGATATCAAATAGCGCGGTATATAAAAGACTGTAATAAATAAATAAATTAGTACAGAGCTCTGTGGTTAGTCATTGGAAGAGAGGGGCGTTGGGCATGAAAAAAACTGGGCGTTTTGTATGCTCATCTCCCTAGACAGTAGAGTACAAATGAGGAGGATGGCAAAATTCTTCTGGAAAAGAAGAAGTATTTTACAGTCATATTCTGGGGTTGGCAGCTGGGATAACTAGGAAGACAGAATGATCCTGATGGTCTTTTTCTGCTGTCATTTACTATGTTAGATATTCATTTTTAAAAAGCTAGGGGACCATTTATCATCTTAATGTATGGTGATACACATTTGAATAAATAGTAAATTGCTGTATGTCTTTACCTTTGATTTTCTTGGGTCAGTGAATAAGGTCATGCTTTAGTTTCCAAACCTACCTATATGTCTTCTAGAAACCACTAATGGGTTCATCCAATCTGGAAAACACTATGGGGCCTGTGGCAAAATACGTATGAGAAGAGACTTGAAGACATAAATATATATGCCCTAGAGGAGAAGAGAAACAGGGGAGATATGATACAAACATTTAAATACTTAAAGTGTATTAATGAACAAACCTTTTTCAAAGATGGAGAAACTGTAGAATTAGACAACATGAAATGAAGCTGCAAAGAAGCAAACTTAAAAGCAACATCAGGAAATACTTTTTCACTGAAAAGGTGTTGAAGCCTGTAAGGCCCTCTCAATGGAGGTGGTGGGAGCAAAAACAATAGCGGATTTCAGAAAGGCATGGTACAGATATAAAGGATCCTTATATGGCAAGAGAATGTCATCAACACAAACTTAAATAACCTCATAAATAGAGAGGGTAACCTGCAGGGAGTGGCAGGTTCAACTCTACAACTCTAGTCACCTTGGTCTTTATCTGCTGTCATTTACTTTGTTACTATTATACTATGTTAGAACAAATGGCAGATACAGACTTTTATTTCTTCTTCTTAGTTAATGTTCTGGTTATAAGGGAGGATGGCAGTTCGTTTGTTTTTATTTTTACATCTTTTTTTTTTTGCTTATAACATGGTATTAGAATTTGGTACAGATTTGGGATACAAATTGGCATTCGAAATTTGTTAAATGATTGAAAGTCATTGAAAGAAAATTGTTCTACTAAAGGCAAGATATTTTTAAGGTACTTTGAGCTTTTTTTTATAATTTTACCTGATAGATTTATTTTACCCCAGGCTTCTTTTGGTGCTGGTGGGGAGAGGTGACAACTTGCCTCATTTTTCACTGTGCTTCACCAAACTATGAATGGCACAATGGGGTCCCCATATCATACAGCAATCTTCGCCTTTTGAACTGTCTGTATCACAGTTTTCCTCCCTCTGGCTCCCAATCTCTACCTTCATTCCATTCCTTTATTCGGAATGTTACCAGGGAGGAAGCATAAAAAAAAGGAGAAAGACTGCTGTGAAGATTAAAAAAAAAAAAGTTTAAAAGAGAACTGGGATGAATGCCTCACTTGTTGGCTTTTAGCACAATTACCATACCTTAAGGAATATGCAGAGAATAGTTAATTATGAGTAAATGAACCCCTTTTAGTGCCAGTGGTAGGCCCCAGGACCCAACTGTCAGTGCTGTGAAAGATTCTGAATTGGAAGGCTGGTTTCCCTGTCAGCCAGTGGGATGGGCTGCCTGAGTAAAAGAGACAGTGAAAAGATAGCTAGTTCAGAGTGGCTTTAACCAAGGGAACCACATGCAACATTTGCATACTTCTCTTGCAAAAGGGGATATTAATCCAGAGAAAGAAGGAGATTTCTGTATTGTCAGGCACGCCTTTGTTCTGGGTGCAGAGTGGAAGGAAATCTGATGAAGGGGCCTGTCTGAAAAGCTCTGTTCTTAGCCTTGATGTGGCAGACAATCGGGATTGTTTGTACATTAATTTGTTTGAAGATCCTCTAAACTCAGAGGATATAATTCACAATACTTTCACATTTTCTGCAAGGAAGTTAGGGAATTTGTATGGCAAAAATGCCTTGCGGTGCATGCAGATTTCCTTTTTTCATGTGCATGTTTACTGAAAAATCAGTGCATGCAGGAGCATCTCTCGTTTTGTGTCTATGGGGAAAATGTGCAATTCCTTAAGTGTTTTGCCAAGTGAATTTTCTGCCGTAATTTTATCTGTTGGGGAAGGGGGTTCTACATTCCAAACATCAAGATAATGGGTTTTTGCAATAAACGTTAATGTGTATGTTGAAGCACTTGTGTGCATGCTAAAAATAACGAGGTAGGTGAAGGCCATGGCATAAACATTCAAGGGGCCCAAAAAGGCATTAGCATGCACACAGAAAATGTGCATGGCCGTGCATACAAATGAAGGCAGGTCATATGCAAAGGAGTTGTCTAGCTCACACTGAATATCATGGTATGCTCATGCTGCTGGCTATTTAGCATGAACTTGTTAAATAGATGCTACTTAATGCCTGCTAGGAACTGGTATTTACTAAGGAGAAGCTAAAACATGACCATTTGTTTTCTTCTTGGTTACACCTGCTGGTTTCCAAGAGGTATACAATTAAACCTGGTTCAAGGAGAGAGAGAGAGAAAGAGAGATGAGTGACATGACTTTGCTGCAAAAGGAAGGAGGCTGTACTCACCTAGTTTTCCGTAACAGGGAAGCCCTTAGGATACAGAAAGCAATGCTGGCAGGAAACTCAAGAATAGGAAGTGATGAGATAGACAAGGGAAAGCTGACAAACAGAGCAAAGATAGGAGATGGAATATACAGTAGCAGTGGGAGAGGCATATTTAGTAGGGATGTGCAGTCCAAAAGTTTTCATTTTGTTTCTTTTCTTTTTTTGTCTCATGTTGTCTCATGAAAGTGCACACTATTTGCACCTGCACGAATAGTGCATACTCTCAAGAAAGAGTGTGCACTATTGATGGGAACCAGGAAATAAGATATCATCATTTCCTGTTTCATGGAAATCCTGGCTATCATTTGAAGTGAAAGCACATTCCTAATATTTAGTAGGAATCATCTTTTGGTACATGAGTCTTGGGGAAGGTCACAGCTACCCACACACCCAAGAACAACAGACATCAGAAATCTCCATTCAATAAAAACCTTTCATTGGAAGGTTTGAAAAAGTATTAATCACACCATGGGCAAATACAACATGCACATTAGAACAAAGGGACACTATCACACAGAACTAAATACAGTCCATAGATGCCATATCCATATCTGTTTAGGAGAAAGTTGCATGGAAAAGGAAAACTGATCAAAACTGAACAAGGTGGCCTAGTAGTCTTGAGGTTAAGTCCAAAGAGCAACACTGACCAAAAGGAACACCTGAGGTATCCAAGAACCAAAGATAGGATCCTCTATCATTGAAATACTGGTCTATTCTATCAGCCTGCAGATTTCTTTGTGTTATATATTACGATGGTTCCTTGGAGGTTTCCTGCCATCTACATGTTTGGACCCTTTACACAGGACCCTTTTGGTCCTTGAGCCAGTCATCTGTACTATTAGTTACACAGGTACACTAAAAAAAAATTTTTTTAAACTGCCTCTAATGTTTCGATTGATTTTTACGTTTTTTGGTGCGCTGAATCCAAATCTGGTAACCAATTTGCTCCATCACGTACAGATGTTTTGCTACATTGGGTTAGCAGTTTGAGGTGAACGTTTCAGATTGAGTGCGATCGAGATAAAAGTTTCTTGGATAAATTCTTTATACTAATTATTTAGTAGTTATTCAAATAAGAATAAAGAAAATTGTAACAAGGCAGCACATAAGAATAATGTCAACAAAACACACTGTGATGGTAGCAAAATTGTCTGCACTTAAAACAGCCACATACATGTGCACAAACATTGAGCATATAAGAGCGAGGTTAGACACAAAGCAAAGCAAAGAAATGTGCAAAAAATGTTGTACAGGTATGTATGTAAGAATAGAAAACGCAAACCGCACCATTGCAATACATGAAGACAAATACCCGATGGTGTGAAAATAAAATTCTAATAAATGAGATCCGACACTGTGGTAATAACTAGCAAATTTTTATTTCAAAGTTTAGTAAAAACACGATATTTGTCAACACAGTTTAGATTTTAAAGTCATTCTTGGGTCAATCAATCTCCTGGTGGGCCCGTTTCTTCTTCCTCCGAATGCTTCTCTTGGTGCTCTGCTTGGCGTATTTTTCATCTGGGGTTTCCCGCAGCAGCAACCAACAGAAATCAGCCATCATAGTGGTGTTCCATCTTCCTTGGTACCTTCTCTCTGCGTCCTTGATGTCCTGGTGAAACCTTTCACCTTGTTCTTCACTGTACGCCCCCAAGTTTTCGGGAAAGTAGTTCACATGGGAGTGCAAGAAATGGACTTTCAGGCTCATGTTACAGCCTTGTTCTTTGAAGGCATTGAGCATCCTGGCAACAATATCCTTATAGTTCTCATCCCGCCTGTTCCCCAAGAATTTGAGAACAACATCCTTGAAGGAATCCCAGGCTTCTTTTTCCTTCTCAGACATCGTTTCAGCGAATGCTCCATCTGAAATGAGTTTCCTTATATCAGGGCCAACAAACACTCCTTCCTTTAGCTTTGCTTCAGAAAGTCGGGGGAACTTTGAGCAAAGGTACCGAAAGCACTCACCATCTTTTGGAAGGGACTTGATGAATTGCTTAATGAGACCCAACTTAATGTGGAGAGGTGGTAATAGAATTTTATCACGAGGTACCAAGCTCTCATGAAGAACATTTTTCTCACCGGGTCTCAAATACTCCCGAATTGGCCAGTCTTTTTTCCCCCAGTGTAGGTCGCGGGCCCGGCTATCCCACAAGCAAAGGAAGCAGGGATATTTGGTGAAACCGGATTGCTGCCCTAATAGCATGGATAGAATTTTAAAGTCTCCACAAATCATCCACTTATGCTCATCATAACGAATCTTCTGAAGAATCAGGGCCAAATTCTCGTATTTTTCTTGGAGAATAACAGAGTGAGCAATAGGAACTGAAGCGAATGTGTTGCCATTATGAAGAAGAACACCTTTTATGCTGTCTTTTGACGAATCAATGATCAGCCGCCATTCAGCAGGATCATACTTGAGTTTAAACTTTTCCATCACTCCGTATATATCGTTGCAAAATACCAAATCTTCCTCTTTGCTGAAATACTTCAAAAATTGTGTCTCGCGGTTGCGGTACCAATAAAAAGTTGTTCCTGGTGACAATAGATTTTTCTGTTTAAGCCGAGAACCTAGCAGTTGGGCAGCATCTTTTGGGAGTCCTAAATCCCGGACTAAATCATTCAATTCAGCTTGAGAGAAAAGTTCAGGTTTCGGATCTGGTTCAGTTTCAAACTCGGAAGTACTGGACTCATCGGGAAAAGCCATCTGATGAGTCTCATCATGATCAGAACCGTCCACACAAATATGATCCAAAGATTTTGGTGGTTCAGGCACAGGTACTTCGTTGCTATGAGGCATAGGCCTAATTGCTGAGGGAAGGTTGGGGTAACTTATTACGTTCTTATTTTTTAAGTTGTATCCCTTCACAATGCAACAGCAAAAATAGCAGTCACTGCTGTGGTCTCTTTGTTCACGCCACATCATAGGTATTTCGAAACGAAATGCTTGTTTTTTACCTTTCATCCATAAGCGTAGATCTTCCTCACATGTCTTGCACACTTTGTGAGGAGCCCACAGTTTGTCTTGATCGCCTAACTTCAAACTGAAATAGGCGAAATATACTTTTTTAATAAATGCAGAAATGTTCCTCTGCCGCTTTTTCACGGTATATTCCCCACAAATAAAACAAAAACTGTCCGGAGAGTTGACGCAACCTCTGGCTCTGTGAGCCATCACAAATACACAGCACTGCAAACTACAACTGTAGTGAACCACTTCGGAATAAAGCTGGATTACGACTGAGCAAACAAAAGGTAATAATGAACTTGCAAGAAACTGAAATTTGACAGGAACGTTCATGTCGCAACCACCGTGTTTGAGCGAGCGAACGAGGCGAGGCGAACAGGAAAGAACATGCGCCAGCGCAAGTACTGGATTTAGCCCCCCGCCTCCCAATTGTCCTGTTAATGTATAAAATGAATACAAAACACTCTAAAATATCATGAGGGAGTGTTTCTAGTTAGTTAACCATTACAACCTCTATTTTGGGCCAAGAAAATAAACTGCAGTCGGCTAAAAAGAAATTATGTGAACATTCCTTATATGGGTAAGAAATCTAATTTTGCAAGAAAACGTGACGTGATGGAACATTTTGGCTATTTTTCCTGGATTCAGCACCCCAAAATCTATAGGAATCAGTTGCAAAACTGGAGGCAGTTATTTGGTAGTGTACCTGTGTTATTTATTTAGCTGGATTTATATGCCACCTTTCACCTGGTCAAAGCTAGGTGCTGTTTCTGCAGTGCCAGCCTTCTCTCAAACAATACTTGAATCTATATAGGCAAGAAAGGGAGGAAATGAGTGACCTGATCATCTGCTGTGCTTCTGTACTATAGCAGGAGCTGTAGATCAGCTTTGCTTCTAGAAGCATGGTAAGGTTGCAGTCACACCCCAACATCTCTCCCCACTTCCTCCCTTGCCCTTCCAAGATCTTGTATAGACCCAATTAGTTCTCCAGTCCCAAGAGAGCCATGAAGCATTCTTTGGGTCTTGTGAGCTATATGGAACAGGGTATGCCCCAACCAATCTTTCATATGCATATTTATTTTATATGCTGCTTTTTTATTGCACAACAAACAATTTGCAAACAAAAAAATATATTCATGCAGTCGTTGAGACCTAACTGGAGAATGCCGCATAGCCAGAGCCATCATTAGAGGGTGTCAAACAAGGCAATTGCCCTGGTTCCCTATGCCACAGGGGGGCCCCAAGTCTGCCTCAAGCTGAAAGAGGCATAGCCTATATACAGGCTTTTGGGTCCCCTCCCCAGTTTCTGCCCTGATGCCCCTGCAATTCTAACACCAGCCCCCCACATAACTAGATACAATGGCTGACATTTAAAATGGCCCAATGGACCAAGCAAATTGTCTTATATTGACTTATAGCAAAAACCAGCAGCAATGGAAGCTGTGCAACATGAGGGTAACATAATCTATTACATCTCACCAGAAACCTCACTGCTGCACAAACTGTCATCACTTCAGATTGGTCTGCAAAAGAACCAAAATCAGAGAACTGCAATAGTCTAAGATAGTAATTTTAAAAGCCTTAGTCGCAACTTGGACATTCAAAAATGGGAATGAGGACATGCAAATCACAAAGATATCCTCAGAGCCATTTTGCAAACAGTGTCAAAAGACGCTCCTGGCATGGGAACATTCAAATAGGCAGGGGTATGGTGGAAGCATTTCTGGGGCAAGGTGACTGACTTAGATGTCCCCGCTTGATTTCAGAAATATCGGGGATGCCTGCAACCTCTTCCAAGTTTAGACCTGCTCCAAACATGAACAGGCATCAAGAAAGTGTTCATTTGGGCTGTTAAACAGCCGGAGGGTGTAGAGAAGGTGGCATTCCACCATCCCTAGTACTCTTCTCAATCACAATGATATTTTTTGTGTAACTGGGAAACTCATTTTGTGTTTGAATCACCACTGAATGTCTCTTAGACATCTGCAGTCTTGAATACTATTTCAGAAACGTTGACATAGATGGCCCCAAAGACATCCATATCGAGCACATCCATATTTGTGAAGTCGTGCCCGAACTTGGATGTGTCTGCCTTTTGCTGGATATTGCACTTGGATATCATTTGTCATATGATTAATTACTGTTGATAACACAGACATTGTCAAATTATCCTGAGTTAAATGTGTCTTAAGCTACCAAATCAGTCAAAGCTGATACATAGTCACCAATTTTTTACCATTTAAAATAATGCATTTTGAATAAGCTACCCTGAATTCATTATCAAATATTTCTTCAAATTGTCCATACATTCCCACTGATCATCCTTACAGTATGCTACCAACTGAATATTGTCAATATACACATAAAATTCCACATTAAATTTCTCAAGCCAAGGAAGCCTTATATAGATTGAATAAAACTGGGGACAGTAAAGAGCTCTGGGGTACCTCTTAAGGGAGAAAATGCAAATGGTCTCCATTGTCAAGCCACACACTGTAGAATAACCCTAGGTTAAAAATTAATGATGCATATTGGTTAGTGTGCCTTAAAAAATGAACGGGTCATTCTTCAAAGGGAATTATCTATATTACAGCAGCCATTATTTGGATATTATATCTATGCTGACAACATTATGTTGTCCCTCCCCATAGACATAACCAACCCCACCTTTAACAACTTATTCGCCTGCATCAGTGAAGCTGAATCTTGGCTAAACGCCAACAACCTCAGCATAAATTTAAAAAAAAAAAACAGAAGCCATGTACATCACAAAGAACCAAGATGCAACCCTCTCCCAAACTATCAATATTAATAATATCATCCTCCCAATCAAACAAGAGGTTAGATACCTTGGCATGATTCTTGATCAGTCCCTCGCCATGCTCCCCCATTTAAAACAAACAGTCAAAACAATCTTCTACAAACTAAAGACTATTCAGTACATAAGACCATTCCTCGAGACACACAACTTAAGATGAGTAATTCAAGCCATAATCACCCCCCATTTCGACTACTGTAACAGTCTGTTAGAAGGTCTACCAGCCAAAAACCTCAACATCCTCCAAAGAGCACAAAACATTACAGCAAGAATCACTAGCAAGGCCCCACTAAACAATCATATCACACCTATTCTATATGACCTCCACTGGTTCCCAATACTGAGCCGAATAAAATACAAGACTCATGACAACTTTTAAATTGGTCAACAATATAGCGAGATCCGCCCTCTCGACACTCCTTCATACCCCACCACCAACAAGATCTCGAAGGGAAAATGCACTACACTCCCTTGAGATCCCCAGCGCAATTCGCAAAATGAAACAGACCATGAGCTCCAGAGCTTTCACCTTCGCTACCCCTAACCTTTGGAACTCCCTATCACCTTCAATTCGCGCAATTAAAGAACTTCAGACTTTCAGAAAAACCCTCAAAACCCACCTCTTCACCGCACACTATGGCATTGGCGATACCAGCCTAAACTCACAAATATAAGAACATAAGATATGCCATACTGGGTCAGACCAAGGTCCATCAAGCCCAGTATCCTGTTTCCAACAGTGGCCAATCTAGGGCATATGCACCTAGCAGTTTCCTCCAAAAGACACAGGTTCCACAATGCTTTTATTGGGTCAAGTATTGATATCCTGGGTCCCTTAATAATGGTTTATGGACCTTTCCTCCAGGAACTTGTCCAAACCTTTTTTAAACCCAGCTACACTAACAGCCTTTACTACATCCTCCGGTAACAAATTCCAGAGTTTGATTACACGTTGAGTGAAAAAATATTTTCTTTTATTAGTCTTAAATAGTTTACCCTGTAGCTTCATTGCATGTCCCCTAGTCTTTCTATATTCTGATAATGTAAACAATCGCTCTACCCGTTCCACTCCGTTCATTAATTTATAGACTTCTATCATATCTTCCCTCAGCCTTCTCTTTTCCAGGTTAAAGAGCCCTAACCTTTTTAGCCTTTCTTCATAGGAGTATCCTTCCATCCCCTTTACCATTTTGGTGGCTCTTCTCTGAACCTTTTCTAAAATCGCTATATCCTTTTTAAGATATGGCAACCAGAATTGCACACAATATTCAAGGTGCGGTCTCACCATGGAACGATATAGAGGCATTATAATATCTTTTGTTTTATTTTCCATTCCTTTCCTTATGATACCTAGCAATGAAATCTATGTTTACCTGTTCCTAGTCTTTCTATATTCTGATAATGTAAACAATCGCTCTACCTGTTCCACTCCGTTCATTAATTTATAGACTTCTATCATATCTCCCCTCAGCCGTCTCTTTTCCAGGTTAAAGAGCCCTAAACTTTTTAGCCTTTCTTCATAGGGGTATCCTATCCTTTACCATTTTGGTGGCTCTTCTCTGAACCTTTTCTAATAATGCTATATCCTTTTTAAGTTACGGCGACCAGAATTGCACACAATATTCAAGGTGCGGTCTCACCATGGAACGATATAGAGGCATTATAATATCCTTTTTTTATTTTCCATTCCTTTCCTTATGTTACCTAGCATTCTATTTGCCCTCTTGGCCGCCACTGCACACTAGGCTGAGGGTTTTAGCATGTTATCCACAATGACGCCTAAATCTTTTTCTTGGGTGATGGTTCCTAATGTGGTACCTTGCATCATGTAACCATAGTTTGGGTTGTTCTTCCCTAGATGCATAACTTTGCACTTGTCCATATTAAATTTCATCTGCCATTTTGATGCCCAGTCTTCCAATTTATCAAGATCCTCTTGCAATTTTCCACAATCCTCTTGGGTTTTAACAACTTTAAATAGTTTTGTGTCATCTGCAAATTTGATAACCTCACTCGTTATTCCCTTTTCTAGGTCATTTATGAATATGTCAAAAAGCAGATCCCTGACTTAGCCACACACGTAATGACCACACCCACGCACCTAACTCCCCAACACACTGTACCCTATACACATAAGCCCAGTTAACATGTATTTATAGTTATATGTATATAGTTCTCTGGCTCAATTAAGTTTATCGACTGTTAATATTATAATGTAAAAAGTTTAAACTTGTTTTATGTAACAAGCTGGTTGCTTGTAAACTGCCCCTGATCTCTGAAAGGGGCATAGGTGGAATGTAATATTATCCAAAGAGTGGCAATATTCAATCTGCTATCTAGATAACTATTTGGACAAATTTAGGATAGCAAAACAAATTGTCCTAAATTTATTCAGATAGTTATCCTAGTAGCGGACTGAATAGCACCCCTATCAAGATAGCTCCGGTGCTGATCATCTTCAGTGCTGCAGCTATCTGGATAGCAGTGCTGAATATATGTGTTTTACTTTAATGCCGCGGCCAACATTTAAAAAATACACTAACCGCTGAGCTTAAATATTGACCAGTTAATGGTGAAAAATTGATTTAATTCAACCTACACATTAACAAGTTCAAATGCACATTAAAATGCCTGAAATAAAATGATAAAAAGTCTGAAAATTACAAAAAAGTCTAAAAAATCCAAAAACCTTGCCTAATATTTTTTACCTGTTCACATCCCTAGTAAGAATCAAGTCAGCACAATATGGTGTCATGAAAGTCCACATTACAGCCTGTGATAGTTGACAATATTGAAAGCCACTAAATGATGTAACTGAATCTTTTGGGCATAAAAGCACTGGTTTCTGACACTGTCCACCCCACAGCCAGCAAAACAGCTTCTACACTACTCCTTAGGAAAACTAGAATCTACTGGGTAAAAACATTGACATTCATCCAAAAAATAACATTTGGGCTCTTCATTTAACTGACAGATTCCACACTGGCCTACATGAAGCAATTTTATCCCAACCATCATATCCTTTCTTAAGGATGGTTGTTATAGCTGCTTGTTTTAAATGCCAAGGTACCAAGCCTTCCAAGAACTGATTGATGACATGTGACAAAAATTTGGATATTTGTTTCCCTTGTAGAGCCAAAGCAAAAAGGGTAGAGATTCATAAGATGTCTCCATATCAATAAGCATTGAGCTGGGTCACAATGGCAGAGCTAGAGGTTCCCCTGTCACTACCCAGCCAACACACACCTGTGAGGCTGTGGCAGATTCCATGCCAACAGACTGCAATACTTAAGTGGTCCCTGACATCTATGCTTTCAAAAATTGAGCAAAGGTGCTCACTCTTAACTTTAAAAAATAAGCCAAAATCATTGCACGTTTAGGACCAAAGGATGCCTTCACTTTGTCCTTTGCTCATCCCAGTCAATTGACATACTAAATGGTACAGATCTTCTTGCAGTGTGTCCTTTTCCATAGCACCTTGAAGCTAAGCTTTCATCTTGTATCCTTGACATATTCTGCTGAGTATCACTGGATACCTATGCTGGAGAGATCACAGCAGGAATGTCTTGCTAGAAATTTTGCTTGCAGTGCCAGATTATCCAGTAGGCATGTGCTTAGGGATCCCCAAGATTAGATAACCATCTGCCCCATAATCTGATTTTATATAGAAAATATTATTGAAAGCAAAAATAATAAATGGCACAGTGTATTTGGTCCATACTCTACTTGTCTAATACCTGTTTGGTTTCCAATGGTGGACCATACTAGTTGATGCACATTCTGGTTTGTTTACAAGAATGCCATGGGAATATCTTTATAAAGCATGTCTACATTTCAGCATGTCTTTACATGTGGTGTGTTAAGTGCCATCAAGTCGATGTTGACTCCTGGCGACCTTGCAGATAGCTGTCCTAAACCATGTTTGGTTTTCAGTCAGGCAGCTAATTCTTGATAGAGTGACATTCATAGCCGCTGTTACTGAACTAATCCATTGCATTACAGGTCTTCCTCTTTTGCATTGACCTTCAGTCTTGCCAAGCATGATGTCTTTCTCTAATGATCTTTCTCTTCGCATGATGTGCCCAAAGCATGGAAGTCAAAGTCTTGTCATTTGAGCTTCTATGGAAAGCTTAGGTTTGATGTCCTCTAGTACTGATTGATTTGTTCATTGGGCAGTCCATAGTATACACAGTATTCTTTGTTCGCATCATAATTCAAACCCATCAATTTCCTTCCTGTCTTCTTTCTTCACTGTCTTATATGACATTATTGAAAATACAATGGCTTGGATATGTCAAACCTTTGTATGCAGAGATACATTTCTGAACTTGAAAATCTTATCCAGCTCCTTCATAGCCATTCTGTCAAGAGCAACGTGTACTGTAGATCATTGTTTTTAGTAGTTTATGAGAATAATAATCAGGAGATTAAAACCTCTCCTCAATAAAGACCACTTTCGAACAGTATGTCAGTCCATCATAACGCCATCCCTGGAGTACTGTTCTCTCTTCCAAGGTCTACCTAAACAATCTACCCGATCCCTGTAACTAGTACAAAACACCGTTGCGTGAACCATTATAAGATTGTCTCGGTGAGAGCACATAACTCCCCTCCTGCACCAACTGACTGGTTACCAATCACATCACGTGCCAAATACAAATCTGCCCTGACCATCTTCAAGATCAAAAACAACCTAACAGCCAAAAGTCTGCACCAAACCCAACAGACCAGCGAGAAGTAGCAAAATCAATAACATACCAACACCGAACCTGTTCACAAAAGCCAAACAAGCTACATCCAAGAGGGCCCTCTCACTTGCCATCCCATCTATCTGGAACACTCTCCCAGAGAAAATGAGAACCACTACAGACATTAAGGAATTCTGGAAACAGCTCAAGACCTTCCTATTCATCAAGCACTTCAACAAAACATGATGCGCCCCCTTCATGAACTTCTACATACACATCATCTTGTACATAAGTTATAATTTATCATTCCCAGTTCTCACCCTTCCCTATGTTTGCTAAGGAAGTTTTTATGTATTAGAACAAAGTGTTAATTGTTACTTTTAAAAATTCTCTGTAAATTGAAGTTCTTTGTAAACCGCCTTGATTTTAAGATAAGGCGGCATTGAAAAGTTGTTAAATAAATAAAATAAATGTCCTATTCTGAAATTACTCATGTCAGATTGATAGTGCATACTTTCACTGTGGGCATGCACAGGTGTGAAGTTTGGGCAAAGCATGGGTAGAGCACAAATTTACACATGCAATTATAAAATATTATAAATCACAAGTGTTCTTGCAAAATCTAGGTGCAAAATCATCTTTAGTACCTGAAGAATGGAAAATGGCCAACGTAATGCCAATTTTTAAAAAGGGTTCCAGGGGTGATCCAGGGAACTACAGACCAGTGAGTCTGATGTCAGTACTGGGAAAAATGGTAGAAATCATCAAAATGGACTTATGGTGATGTCATCGGGCTAGATGGCGGTGGTGTGATAGAGCTCCACCACCAAAGCCTGAAATAATAGGGGGAAAGTATCCCTGTAAGCAAAATTGAGCGAGGTAATGCAAGGGAAGTAGATCTTGCAATTCCTGAGAGTTAAGAGGAGGCTGTGCAGGCAGTAGAAAGCACCAGAGAACGGAGCACATCAGCAGCGGGGAGCTCGAGTCTGCACGCACGTGGTCGAGCAGAGCGGAGAGGAAGCATGCCGTAAAGAGACAAGCACGGCAGGAGGGCTGGAGAGTACAGGAGCTGCAGGGGAAAAAGGAACAGATTAAACTTGAGATCTGGCACAGCAGGAGAAGGGAACCAGCAACAAAAGGCAGTCTTCATCTTAGCAGGAGAGTGGGAGGCCTGATAGGGGAACCATCGCCAGAGGGGCGATCGGGTGAGCCGTACTGAGAGTGTCAACGGCAGGGGGGCTGTTGAATGACGACGCTGCAGCAAGCGAATTTTATCAAAAAGAAGCAGAGGCAGAGAAAAGGAGGCGATTTTTGTGCAGCGAAGTAGAGGAGGAAAGTACAGAACAGGTACGGAGAGAGTGGAACGTCTCTGTGGCTCAGAGTACAACATAGCATAATACAGTGCAGCAAGGCAAAACGATCCACAAGGAAGCCCTGTCTAGCATAGAAACCCAAGATTAAATTAAATAAGGTGGGACTCCATACATTGATCAGAAACAAACTGAGTTATTGATTGAATACGGAAAAAGTAGCTGAACTAAAAGAGGGAGCAGAAAGATAGAAAGAGACCCAAGCTGCAAGGGGAAAGTCACTGCACAATCCAGAGTCATTTAAAGCTCACTCAGAGAAACAAAGAGAGCAGATGGATAAATCAAAAGGAGGACTGTCAGCAAAGAAAAAATTGGCGGATTTCAGATCATCCTATGTTCCCTCAAGAGGAGGGAAAGAGGGGGAAAAAGAGGCTAAAATGGTGGCAGAGCGTGCGATTGAGCAGGAGGAGGAGATGGAGGGGGCTTGGGGCCCAGGAGTAGCAGATATGATTAAGCAGTGGCTAACAAAACTGAAAGAGGAAATTAAAGTTGAAATTAGCGGTGTAAAAAATGAAATTAAAGAGACAATGTAAGCCTTAAGACAAGATATAGCGGAACTGGGAGCTCGGGTAGAAGAAACAGAAAATCAGTTGGAACAACATGGGGAAGTAACAGCAGACCTCCAGAAAGGATAGGAGGAATTACAACAAGTGCAAGAGGAGCTGAAGGTGAAGGTGGAGGACTTGGAAGACCGCTCTAGACGATGTAATATGAGTGTGAGGTCTCCCAGAGGACCCTAATTATAAGAATTGTGATGAAGTTATAATAAAAGTATTTGGATCTCTGTTACAAGCCGCAGCTATAGAAGAAGGCGGGGAGGGGGTACCACTGCAAATTGAGCAGGCCCACAGAGGATTGGGGCCGGTAAGAGACAATCAACCAAGAGACATTGTGGTATGCTTGAATTCTCTTAAAACTAAAGAACGATTGTTGAAAGCTGCTCGAAAATTAAAGCAATTCAAATGGGAAGAGCATGAGTTGGAATTGTTTCAGGACTTATCCCTGGGCACATTACAATGCCGGAGAGAGCTGAAGGAGGTGACAGCATATTTGAGGAGGGAAGACATGTGATATAAGTGGCTGTATCCCTTCGGTCTCCTGATAACAGTGAAGGGGATGTCACAGCGAGTGAAGACAAGCAAGGAAGCATGGTGAGCGCTTAAGGATTTGGGACTATCCAGTCTTCCGGAAGGGGCAGGAGGTACAGGCAGAACAAAAACCAACACGGCGTCTACATGGAGGGCAGAAAGCATGAGGTGGCACAGAGTATCAGCTGATGGCAGGAGGTTGGCCAGATTGACTAAAGGAAGCCACGGAGGGAAAGCGATGGAGAAGAGCAACGGTTGAAGCTGAGAACAATGGCAAGATATGTTAGAAAAGAAACTGTGCATGGACTGTATTGAAGAATATTGATGATTGCTGTGTAAGGGGTTGTGGCTGAGAAAAATAGGGGGGTGGTTGGGGGGGAAAATAAGGGCTACTGGAAGGAGTGGGTGAAGTGGTGTAGGAGAGAGGGAAGAATGGGAGGAGGAGTAAGGATCTGTCTATGAAAATGTTATGCAACACTTACCTTGGGAAGGGAAGTTGGGGGATAGAGAGAGGGAGGACCGGGGTGAAGGGGGGATAGGCAAGCATGGGGCTGTAGGGGGGAGAAGGGGAGGAGGAGCCACTAGGGGGTGGAGAAGCTGGGAGGGGAGGACCAGGCGGAAGATGAAGGGATCAGGACTGAGGGGGAAGCTGAGATAGAGGGGCAGAGGCAGGCTGTTGTCTGATTGATAGTCACCATTAATGGAAGGTGCGTCTCCCTTGAGGAGATGGGGGATGCAAAACGGATGAGGGAAGGGAGGAAGGGTGGGAGGGGGAAGGGAGGTAGGGCGGGAGGAGGGGATGGAGGGGACTGGAGGGGAGGGGAAGGGGGCAGGGGTAAGGACACAGAGAGCAGAGGGGATACAAAGTATAAAGGTGAGTTAAAAATAGTATCATTAAATGTAAAAGGTCTTAATTCACCATTTAAACGACAAAAATTGTATAAAGAAATCACACGCCAAAGGGCGGAGCTAGTGCTTATACAGGAAACGCATTTGACCAGAACGACAGAATATCTAGTTAAACCCAGAGGATATGGAATATGTATACACGCATCCAATAAAGTGGAAAAGAAAAAAAGGGGGGGGTCATATTGATTGATGCTAAATTAAAGATGCAATTGCAAAATGTGGTGAGAGATAAAGAGGGGAGATATGTGTTATTACGGATAAAAGTGGAAAATGAGTGGTATTGCATAGTAAATGCACCAACAGGGGTGCAAAGTGAATTCTGAACAAAGCTGAATGAAGAGGTGGGGAAATTGGGGGAGGGTCACCTCATTTGTGGAGGAGATTTCAATTTAACGTGGAATCCAGTGAGAGACGCCTCAGGGAAAATGGAGTGTAAGAGGGCGTATAGGAAGCGCTACCACAATTTTGTAGCACACCATTGCTTGATTGATGTCTGGAGATTCCACCACCCGGGGAAGAGACAATTTTCTTATTTTTCACCGGTACATGGATCATATTCCAGAATTGATGCTATTTGGGTATCGAAAGAGATGGGGGGTAGGATTAAGGGGGCGGATATGGATTTGATTACTTGGTCAGATCATGCGCTAGTGGAAGTCAGATTGACAAGAGAGGGAGAGGGAGAGGGGAAGGGCTTACAGTTTTGGAGACTTAATGAATCTCTATTAGAAGATGGAAGGGTAAGAGCGGACATCGAGAGGGAAACGAGGGAATACTTCCATTGGAATGATAATGGGGAGGTAACTTGGGGAGTGGTGTGAGATGGATATAAGGCAGTAGTGCGAGGAATTTTAATTAAATGGGAGCGCGAAAACGGAAGGACAGGGAGGGAACAGAGAGGGAACTAAGAGCAAGATTGCTGGAATTGGAAGAACTAGATGCGCAAGGGAAGCAAGGAGAATACAGAGGCCAGGTGCTGGCAGTAAGAGCACAGTTAAATGACTTACAGGTAGCAAAGATAAGATATCATATGCAGTTGTTGCGACAGGAATTCTTTGAGGGAAGTAATAAGGCGGGGCGATATATGGCTCAGAAACTGAAGCAGAGGAAATTGCGTTCTTATATAATGAAAATTCGGAATCCGGACGGGGAGCGGGTATATAAGGACGGGGAGATTAGGGAGGTCTTTAGAGGATACTATCAGGGGTTATATAAAGCACGGGACCCTCCACAGAGGGAGAGAGTACAGAGTTATTTTGATTCAATTCTGTTACCAAAATTAGAAGACGGGGAACAGAAAGAATTAGCAAGGCTATAACAGCAGAGGAGGTACAATGGGCTATAAAACAGTTGAAAATAGATAAGGCTCCGGGGTTAGATGGGCTCAAAGCGAGGTTTTATAGAAGTTTTGGAAAGATATTAACTAAACCCTTGGTGAGATTATTTAATCTCCCACGGGAGGGAGGTAGATTAGCGGATACTATGGGATGGGCGGGAATAACCGTAATACATAAAGAGGGAAAAGATCCACAAGAGTGTTCTTCATATCGACCTATCTCAATGATCAATATAGATGCCAAATTACTAGCGAAAATACTCTCTACACGTTTAAACAAGAAGATAGGGAAGTTGATACATTTGGATCAAGCGGATTTATTCCCAGTAGACAGATAGCGGATAATATTAGAAAGATCTTAAATATGATTTGGTCCACTGAACAAAGTAGGGAGGAGGCCTTGATGTTGTCACTGGATGCGGAGAAGGCCTTTGACCAGGTGTCATGGCCATTTCTTTTCCAGGTAATGGAAAGAATGGGATTGGGGGAAGAATTTTTAAATTGGTTAAAAGCACTATGCCACAATCCGAAGGCATATGTTAGGGTTAATGGGGCCTACTCAATTTTTTGGGCAAGGGAGAGGAACGAGACAGGGCTGCCCCCTATCACCCCTACTTTTTGCTATATCTTTGGAACCGTTTGCGGAGAGGGTGAGAGAGAGGGCCGATGTTAAGAGAATAAGAGTAGGGCGGAGAGGATATAAAATATCCCTGTTTGCGGATGACATAATATTGAGTGTAGCTAGATCTCGGTTCTCTATAGCAATACTAATGTGGGAATTAGAAGAATATGGAAGGCTTTCGGGTTTCACTATTAATTGGACAAAATCGGAAATATTAAACTTATCATTAAATAGAGATGCGCAGGGCATACTGCAGAAGAAATACCCATTGAGATGGGCTAGAGAAAAAATTTGATATTTAGGGATTCAAATTAGTAATAGGATAGATGCCCTATACAAGCTAAATTATCCAAAACTATTTGGGCAGGTAGAGAGAGCTTGTTGGATGGGTGGGGGAGGGGATACCTCCCATGGTTTGGACGCATAGCAACAATAAAGATGATGTTACTGCCAAAATTCTTGTTCCTGTTCCAGACGCTATCAATACTGGTACCGCCTAAAACGTTAAAACTACAAAGACTTGTTAATCGATTCATATGGTCGAATAGATGGCCAAGAGTAGCTATGGCAGTAACGCAAAAAGCCAAGGGAGAGGGAGGGTTAGGGGTACCTAATTTTAGGAAATATTATGAGGCTGCTCAATTGAAAACGATATACACAGCGGGACACAGAAGCAATGGGTTCAAATGGAAGAAGACTCGGTAAGTGGGGGGAGATTGGACAGAATGGTTTGGAGAGGTGGTAATAGCTCTGAAAATAAACACCAACACCCCATAATAGCCCATAGTTTGAGGGTGTGGAGACAGGATAGAAAACAATTAGTACAAGCTAAAGAATACATACAGGGAGTGACACTGGAGGCATGTTTTGATAGGGGTCAAGGACCAGGGGTAACTGTTTTGCGCAGATGGGCAAAGGCGAGGCTTACACAGATTTCTCAAATAGTGAGCAAGGAGGGCATGATGGAGTTTGAGGGCATCAGGGACCTGTACCGGCTGGGAGATAGCGATTATTATGCATATTTACAATTGAGCCATTTTTTTTTTTAGGCAACGGAAGGTGTGGAAGGATTTATGGGCGCTTTGCTCAGGCCATATCGGCCAAAAAGGAGCTTTGTCCAGAATTTACAAAGGATTGATGGAGGGAGGGGGAAGTAAACTGGGGTTTATGTAAAATGGGAGGAGGATCTGGGGGTAAGCTGGAATGAAGAGGTGTGGGATAAGATACTACAGACAGTGGCCAGTATATCCATAGCCACACAAGTGAAAGAAAATGCTTATAAAGTGCTATATCGTTGGTACTGGACACCAGTACGTAAAAAAAGAGCTGGAGTGGGACACAATGATCAGTGTTGGAGGGGGTGCCAAGAGCGAGGGATTGATTACATATGTTGTGGAAATGTGGGAAGATTCAAGCATATTGGGCAACAATTTTAGAAATGATTTTTGAAATGACTGGATATAGATTGCAAAGGAAGCCAGAGGCCTGTTTACTGCATCAATTGGAGGAGGATATCCCAAAGAGGGAAGGTGAGGTCTTGCATCACTGTATAGTCGTAGCAAGATGCGAGATAGCTCAGCATTGGGTGGGTTCAGACCTACCTAAGCTGGCAGGCTTTGTCAGAAGAGTGGCTGAGGCCAGCTTGATGCATAGATTGACGGAGATGAGAAGGGGAGAAAAGAGGAAGAGAGTGGATAAATGGAAGAGAGTGTGGAAATGGTTGGAATTGTGGAAGGCTGGAGAGAGGGGAAGAAAGAAGGACGGCGGAATGAATGAAACTTAGCTCAGATCCTTGGAGATATAGATTGGTGGGATGAGTTAATGGTGAAAGGGTGAAAAGAGAGGTGATGAGTATGAGTGGCCAAATGAGAGGAGGAGGAAGGTATGAATGTAGAGCGCAGGGGGGGAAGGAGGAGGGGGAAGGTATAAGGAGGGATACAAAGAAAGGGGGAAATAACAAGCTGGGGCATAAACAGTATACATGATATAATGACTATGTAAATTGTATAATGTTGAGAACGAACTGGTTTGTAATGTGCATGGAAATGGTTAATAAAAATTAAAATGGAAAAAAAAAAAGAAATCATCAAAATGGAAGAAAGCCAACAAAGATTTAGTCAAGGAAAGTCCTGTTTTACTAAGCTGTTATATTTTTTTGAAGGTGTAAATAAACAGGTAGATGAAGGTGAGCTGGTTGATATAGTGTATCTCGATTTTCAAAAAGCCTTTGACAAAGTCCCTCATGACAGACTCTTGGCAAAATTAAAAAGCTGTTGGATTGGAGGCAGTGTAGAATTGTGGATCAGGAATTGGTTAAAAGATAGAAATTTGAAACTAGGGCTAAATGGCCAATTTTCTCAATAGAGAAAGGTGAATAGTGGAGTACCCCAGGGATCTATGTTGGGCCCACTGATATTTAACATCTTCATAAATGACTTGGAAATGGGAAGTGAGGTGATCAAATATGCAGGTGAGACAAAATTATTCAAAATTGTTAAAACACAAAAGGATTGTGAAAAATTGCAAGAGGACCTTGATAAATTGGAAGAGTGGACGTCTAAATGCAGATGAAATTTAATGTGGAAAAATGCAAAGTTACGTGCTTAGAAATACATTTCACAATGGGACATCCAACTGCAATCTGTGATGGCAAAGCCAGAACGTCTGTAAATAAAGCAGGCAAATGCAAGTACCTGATATGCACGTATACCAAACATCTACATAGATGTCCCCAGAATAGTATTTCAGAACCAAGATGTCTAATAGTATAATGGTCGGAGTAGTGGTTTAAAAGCAGTGTGGCCAGGGTTCAAATTCCAGTGTGGGCCTTTTTGATCAAAAGCTAGTCACTTAACTCTCCATCTTCTCTACACTCTCTGGCTGTTTTAAGGTGAAAACAAGCACTTTCCTGATGCCTGTTCATGCCTGAACCAAGTATAAACATGGACGTGCCTGCAGATATTTCTGCTGTTTTTGAGATCAAATGAGGATATGCAAGCCATTGCTGCTCCCCAGACACACCTCCACCACACGCCAGTGCCTACTTGGACGTCCCTGTACTGGAGACGACTGTGAACATCATTTGTGGAATGGCTACGAAGATGTGTCCGTTTTTTTGACATCCATGTGCATGTCTTCAGACATCCAAATCATGACTAAACCTTTTAAAATGAACCTCATAGGGAAGAACAACACAAACTATGGTTACATGATGCAAGGTTCCACATTAGGAACTACTACCTAGGAAAAGGATTTATGCATCATTGTGGATAACATGTTATAACGCTCTTCCCGATGTTCAGTGACATCCAAGAAAGCAGACAGAATGCTAGGAATCATAAGGAAAGGAACGGAGAATAAAACCAAGGATATTATGATGTGTCTGTATCGCACCCTAGTGCAACTACATCTTGAATATTGTGTGCAATTCTAGTCGCCATATCTTAAAAAGAACATAGAGGAATTCGAAAAAATGCAGAGAACAGCCACCAAAATGATAAAGGGGATGGAAGGATACCCCTTTGAAGAAAGGCTTAAAAGGTTAGGACTCTTCAACGTGGAAAAAAGATGGCTGATGGGGAGATAAGATAGAGGTGTATAAAATAATGAATGGAGTGGAACGGATAAACATAGTTCATGCCTTCAAAAAGTAGAACGACTAGAGGACACACAATGAAGCTACAATAAAGCACATTGAAAACCAATAGGAGAAAATATTTTTTCACTCAACATGTAATTAAACTTTGGACTTCATTACCAGAGGATGTAGGTAAAGCTTTTAGTGTAGCTGGGTTTAAAAAGATGTGGACAAGTTTCTGGAGGAAAAATTCATAAGCCATTAGAGGACCAGGAAAATCCACTGCTTACCCCTTGGATAAGCAATGTGGAATCTGTGGTTTAGTCATTTTGGGAACCTGACAGGTACTTGTGTCCTAGATTAGCCACTTCTGGAAACAGGATACTGGACTTGTTGGGCCCAGTATAGCATACCTCATGTTCTTATGTTACTATGTTCATGCATTTACACTAAATCAAAAGCAAAAGGTTTTAAATTATATCTGGGAAAAAAATGTGAAAAACAAAAAAAGAAACCGAGATTACAATTAATACATGATAACAAAGGACCTCAACCATAGGTAACCGGGTAGACAGACCCGGCGCTTACCCTGCAGCATACAACATTACTTCCCCCCCCCCCCACCCTTTCCACCACCCTTCCACAACTTCCCCTTCCCAGAGATTACACCAATAGCCAAGTGTGGTGATAAACTGGTCGCAGCTTTATTTCAATAACATCCAAAACAATAACCAAAACAATTGTTTCAACAATCGTCTCCCCCCCCCGCAACGGAGCGATGCGTCACCAGCCATGCTACTAGCAAAGCGACCTCGCCTCCGCTGCAGCCATGGTCACACCCCCGGCAACGTTCCGACCACCCCTATCCGACTTCGCCATATTACTAGCAAAAGTCTTCCAGGGGTAGTCCGGGTCGAGGGCACCCCGCCCCCGTCCCGAGTCGCCTAAGGCTCCGGACCCCGGAAACCTCCGGGATCCCGCCTGAACCCCTCCCAGCTGCGACACCCCAACACCCGCCTTGTAACAGAAAGGCTGGGTGGGCGGGTGGGCCGCCGAGCCTCCCACCAAACTGCCTGTGCTCTGGCAAGCAACGCGCACGCCAGAGCACATGGCAGGCCGAACCCTGATTGGCTCCACTCACTCAGAGCCTGAGCGGAGCCAATCAATTTAAATCCCGCGCCGCGGGCACGGGCTCAACGCGGCGCCCGATCCCTCACTCTCCCCCCCCCTCCCTCCGTTCACAGGCAGGGTCCCGCGCCGGGCAGAGCACCCGGTTACTAGCAGGCGCCGGGACCCTGCCCGCGCCTTTAATCTAAGCTTAAAAGGCCAGATGACCCTCTAGCATAAAAGCCCTTCAAGGTCACCGCATGGTCTCATTCAAGATATTGATTGGATGTCTTGCTGTGATTAGGTTTTTTGATTTTGATTGGCTGTCCTTGCATGTGACTTTTGGATGCCATTTGTATATATTTTCAATTCTGTCAAGAGCTTTTTGGCTCGCGGATAGTGCCAGCGCTTTTGGACTTCTTGCTGAGCTCCTTTCTCTGATGCAGATAAGTCTTATGTTTACAGTAATCTTATTGAAACACAGTATTATGTCGGATTGGTGGCGTTTTTATGGTTGTGAAATATGTTCTGGTTTTTGGTAAATGGGATATTTTTACACTAGTACGTTTTTTGAATGGTGTGATATGTTGAATCTTATTAGGGTACAATGTACCAATGATGATTGTTTGTGCACAACTAGTGGTGGCCTTGAAGGGCTTTTATGCTAGAGGGCCATCTGGCCTTATAAGCTCACCTATGGTTGAGGTCCTTTGTTATCATGTATTAATTGTAATCTGGGTTTCTTTTTTTGTTTTTCAGGCATTTACACTAGCTATAGGGCTGGTATAAGTGCTTGAGCCTAGTCTAATGCATATGTTCAACCATTTTGCTCCTATTACTGTATATAAAGTATGCACGTACTTAATAAAGTAGTTGTAAAATTTCTAGTGTATGCATTAAGATAGATGTGTCTTATAAAATTACCCTCCATATTTTGTCACATTACCACACTGCCAATATGGCTCTTGCTCTGTGAAGAATTTAATTTAATTTTGACTTATATATTCCATTTTTAACCAAGGGGAACTCTAGGCAGATGACAATAATTAAAGCCTATCTTATTGTACAATTAGAAACTATTCATCAATACAGATATTCATTCCACTGCACGTTATCTATCCTACTGCAAAGACAATAGATAGAGAAAATGTAATTGATTGTCTTTAAAATATTTTTGGAAAAGCCAAGTTTTCAAAGTTTGTCTCAATGGTTTGAGATTTCTTTAATTGTATAGCTAATGGTAGGGGGTTCTAAAGACTTGATGTACTTCTCAAGAATGTACATCTTCCTGAACATTTCAGTTTAAATTATTTCAAAGATGGTATGGAGATTTTACCTAAATCCGTTGATCTGAGTTTTCAATTAGGAATATATGGTTGTACAGAATCTGTCATGTAAACTGGTGCTAGACCCTGCATGCTCTTAGGGTCCCCAGAGTCTTGGTGCTTTGGGACCACAGAGGGGCTTAATTCCCCACTGCTTGGTTGAATTAGATATTGTGCACAAATTACCATATAGTATTCCCAAACTGTGTGTAGGGTCTCCAAATGAGGTCACATCATCAGTGGATGGGATCACAGATGCAAAGCTGTTTCCCCTCCCTGTGGACTTCCTCTGTGACATACCCCAGTCGTGGCAGTCAGCATGAGGCTTGTGAGTCAGTGAATATTCACTGATGCGTCCTTCTCCTCCTCCTGTTAGACAGGATAGCTGTGCAGAATACCACTGTCTATGAATGCACACTGCCACACAGCGCCCTCTGCTGACAGCTGCTATTATTGCCACTAGTGCTGCTGCTACCTTAATGCATGTGTAAGTGAATGAGGGAGGGGAGGGAAACTGAGGTCTGCTATTCTGCTTTTATCATCCTCTGGGATCTCTTGAGTTTCTAAGTGTTAAACTGGAATCCTGTTGAACAAACGTTTAGGTAGCACTGATTTAGAATTTTATAATCTATATGGAGCCGATATTCAGAACCCTTAGCTAGTCAGCCAACAGAAGTCCATCCAGATAAGGGTGCCGACCGTGATATTCAGCGGCAGTATCCAGATAGTGCCAATGAATATCTCCACAGACCACCTCAGCACTATCCTTTTGATGCAGGGACTGTCCGTGGATAGAGTGAAGACTTGTTGGTGTTATCTGAATAAGTTCAGTCCTTATCTGATCAGCGCAATATTCAGCTGGCATCTATTTGGAGAACTTGGGTCATGTGAAAAGCTGGCCTAAGTTGCAATCCAGATGCTGATTGCCATGGCATTGGAATATTGGTCTTTTTGAATATCAGCCAACATGAACATCCTTTTGAGTAGCTTGTCATTGGTTAAATGTATTCTGCCTCTTGATAGCAGTGCGGCAGAAGAAACAGAATAGCCAGTGATACACTGTGGCACTTACGCACTTTGAGTCAGTTGGGAGGAGGGCTTTCTGCCTCACTGCATTTTCTTCCCACTCCTTTCTCCCCATCCTTCACTGATGTCCTGCCTGCTCCTCTTGTACCTGCTCCTAATCCCCTCCTCATATTTATGCATGCCCCTTCACTTCCATATTTTACTGCCTGCTCCTTCTACCCACTCTCCCAGGACAAAACTAGGCATTTTCACTCTTCTCAACCCCATCTCTCTCTGTCACCTGCATCCACTCCTCTTGCCCACTGGGCCCACCTTGTACCCTAACTATCCTGTTCCCAGTTGTGCCCACATACACCCAGTCACTCCTACTGCAGTCCTCCCATGCTCACACACAGGCTCTCATGCTGTTCAAGTGGGATGTGTTTTCAGTAGGACCCAAACTTTGAAGGTACGCCTATAATTTTCAGCCTGCGCAAAGCCAACTGATTTTCAAGTATAAGGTACCTATGTACATTGCATTTGAATCTCGGTGTATGTGGCTAAACCCATTTTCATACATTTAAGCAATGTTGAACGATGATTTAAGGCAATGTTTTCAAACCCTTCAAGCCCAAGGCATATCTACACTAACAAAAATATTGTGTAGCGCACAAGTTTCCATGGTGAGGGTTTATTTGACTAGAAGAATTAGAGAACTACTGAAAACCCCACCAGTCTCTCTTCTAAACTGTCAAACAAAAGGGGGAGAGAAGGGGCAGAGATACACATGAACCGAACACAATGGACCAGTTCTCTCTATACAAGGCAGGAGAAGGGAAACCATGGTGTGAAGCAAGTAGCCGACTCGGTTACCTTAGCTGCTGCATATGGTGAGCCCAGTGCTCCTCCACTGCTGTTCTTCTAACACTCTAGGGATTGGCAAAGTTTCACCATACTGCACACATGCTGGGGGTCAACCTACAGAAGGCTACTAGCCCTTTGCTCCATCTAGTGAACATAATTCATACCCAAAAAATGTCAGACCAACTTCAGTGGGGGTTGAAAAGATCTATGGATTTACAGGAGTAAAGATAATAAAATGAAAGGGCACGTCAAGGACAATTCACACTTAACTTCAGCACCCAAATATCAGCAGTAATTTGATCATAGAAACAGAAAAAAAATGATGGTAGATGGTAGACCAGTCTGCCCTTCCATTTCAACGACTAAGCTTTACAATCCCTTTTTCCCCTTAAAGATCCTTTATATTTGTCCCATGCTTTCTTGAATTCAGACACAGTCCTCGTATCTACCGCCCTCACTGAGAGGATATTCCGTGCATCTACCATTCTTTCTGTAGAGAAATATTTCTTCAGGTTACTCCCGAGTTTATTCCCTTTCAGCTTCATCCTATGCACCCTTGTTGCAGAGCATTCTTTCAACTGAAAAAGGCTCTCCTTCTATGCCATAGAGATATTTAAAGATCTCTATCATACCTCCCCATCCCGCCTTAATTCCAAAGTATATATATATTGAGATCTTTAAGTCTGTCCCCATGTGCCTTATGATGAAGACCACTGACCATTGTAGAAGCTGCCCTCTGCACTGACTCCATCCTGCTTATATCTTTTGAAGGTGTTGTCTCCAGAATAATGAGGTCTCACCAAAGACTTATGCAGAAGCATTATCACCTCCTCCTTCCTGCTGGCCATTCCTCTTCCAGTGCACTCAAGCATTCATCAGGCTTTCACCATCGCCTTCTCTACCTATTTAGCCACCTTAAGATCATCAGAAACAATCACCCCCAGGTCCTTCTCTTCTTTTGTGGACAGAATGCAGGCTGTGGAGCTGCCAGAACTTTCCCAAGTTCCTTAAATACTCTCGGATGTATCCCATCTGACCCCATTGCTTTGTCTACTTTTAATTTAGCTTGTGTCCCTTACATATACAATTTCTGAAAATCAAGATCCTCCTCGCTTCTATTTGCATGTGTTTTCTGAGGCCCTACTTACCCTTTATCTGTGAACTCAGAAATATTTGTTAAGCAATTCTGCTTGATTCTCATCAGCTTCTACAGTACATATTCCTCTCCTTCATTCTTGAGTCTGGCAGCACCACTTTTGCACTCCATTCTGTCAATAACATATCTGAAGAATGTTTTGTTCCTCCATTTTACCTCATTGGCTATTTTTTCTTCTATTTGTAGCTTTGCTTTCCTGATTATTTTTTTAGCTTCTCTTAGCTTTTTCAAACATTGATGCTTGTCTTCCTCTTTCTATGATCTCTTTTTCCTCATCTTTTGAGCTACTTCTTTTGAGAACCAGAGAGGCATCCTTTTACATTTAGTTACTTTCCTAACAAAAAGGTTTGTTGCTCTTAAAATATCCCATTTCAGTTTTGCCCACTGCTTTTCTACATCCCCCAGCTGTTCCCATCCAGCTAATGACTCCTTGTATTCTCCCATCTTGACAGTTTTCCTAAGATCGGGGATACTCACTTTTGAATAAACTTTCTCAGCCCTTGTCCTAACACTGAACCATACCATCCAATGATCACTGAATGTGAGATGATTACCTGCTATAACATCAGAAATGCTTTCCCCATTTGTAAGCACTAGGTCCAGTATGGCCCCCTCCCATGTGGTCTCTGTTACCAGTTGCTGGAATAGTTCTTCCTGTAGAGAATTCAGGATCTCCTAGATAACATTGCAGTAGCGTTTCTCCTTTCATAGCAATACAGTGATGGTCTTCAATTAAATCTCCATCCACTTCTTCTGCCTGTGAAGGAAATCTTCAGACTGCTTAGCCTGTTTATAGTTACTTAAACGAGTAGCCAAGCTACTGCGTAGCCTGTAAATAGTTACCCCAGTTAGCCCAAGTTGCAAAACCTGTTCTTTGTAAGTACAGTACGGGCGCTGCCTGCACTGTACAAATTTGCTGTTGACTGTAAACCGAGCTGATTTTAAAGAGCGTGGTATAGAAAAGACTTTAAATAAATAAATAAATAAATCTGTATATCACTCCAATGCAAATGGATTCCCCATTTCCTCTGTCTAGTTTAAACCACAGTTCCTCCTCTTTCCCTTGTAAGCTCTGTAATTCTGTAGGTTTAATATTAGTTTTTACATATAGTGCCACTCCTACTCCCTTTATTCCTATCCTTCCTTTCTGAAGAAATTATAGTCCAGTATAATTATATCCCATTCATGGTTCTTCATGAGCAATGTCTCCATGACCGCCACTAAATCCAAGTCCAGAATCTTATTTCCTATACTACGGGCATTAATGCAAACCACTTTCCATTGATTCATGCTCTAGTTATTTCAAATTTCGATTACTGCAGTACTATTTACAATGGGATTAGACAAAAGGACATGACACGACTTCAGACTATTGAAAACACAGCCATAAAACTCTATGCAGTGCTAAAAAAATGTGACCATGATATCCCTCTCCTGTTTAGCAACCACTGGCTTCTTGTTATTTACAAAGCAAAATTTAAAACACTGATTTTAGCCCATAAAGCTTTCTACTCAGGCACCCCACAGTATCTTTCTTCTGCATTAACTGAATATGTTTCTGCTTGGTCAGTACAATCTCTTAATACTAATCTATTAGCAATTCCTCCTTCTCCTCAAGCTCATTTAGAATCTCCTCGTATTACTGCTTTCTATTTCTTGGCCTCCTCATTGTGGAACTCCTTACCCCCTTATCTTCATTTGGAATCCTTTTTTTTTAAATTAAGGAGGGACCAAAAACGTTTGAATGCTTTTTTTAACTATAAAACCAAGAAGGGGGGGGGGGGGGGAGAGAAGTGCTGTACTTCTCTCTCTATCTCCCCTCATTAGTGACCCCTCCCACTTAAGTTTTATAAACCCTTTTTCTTCCCTATTGTTTCTACTGCATAACTGTTTTATTCAAATTTTGATATAACTTATTTTGTATCTGTTTTTTTTATATATAAACCACATCTTGAACTCACTCCCGTTTGCCATTCGTACAGAGTTAGCCTTTCCAAAATTCAAATGCTTACTTAAGACTCATCTGTTTCAGCAGGCCTTTGAACTCCCAGACCCTTAGAACCGGTATCTCCACAAGTAACTATCTTAACTTCTTTTCTTGCCCTTGTCTTTTCTGTCTCTCTCTGTCCTGTCCAAAATGATGGCGTTCCTTTCCTTTCTTCCTGTTTGTATTTGATTGATTGTACACCGCTCTGACACACATGCTTGGGCGGTATATCAAGTGACAAATAAAGATAAAGATCTTCCCTGTCTCTCTACAGCGCTGTGTACGCCTTGTAGCATTATGCAAATGATTAGTAGTAGTAGAAAGGTGGTATATCAGTCCTGCTAATAAACTACAAACTAAGTGAAAATGACATTTTCTCATATAAAATGATAGCAGTATAGCAAACACAGTTCTGTATGGAAGTGCTGGATTTTTGCAAAACTGCTTATCCGAGGGGAGCCAATTAAAGCACCTAGCTCCAAAACGGAATTTCATGTGGTGTTTGAGGTGGCTTAGAATACCAGAGAGCTAAGCACAATTCCTCCAATCTCCAGGTCAAAACATGCACCTAGCTGCTGGTTGTGTGCCTTGGAATAGGTATAAATGTCAGTGGGGAAAATTTTTTAAAGTATATATATATATATTTACAATGTGAAATAGGAATACATGTATAATTTTAAGGTCTGTCAAAAATATGCTCCTTCAAATCTGTACATACCAGATGCATACATGATTAAGTAGTTCCTTTACGAAAATCATTACTTATACGCATATGAAAATTTATAGAAGTAAATGCAATTTTTATACATATAAACTTTCTAAAATTGCCCCTTCTGTGTAGATTATAGATTACTTGATATCATTTATTTTATGGGAATGAGGACAGGAACAAAATTCAAAAAATACTAGAACAAACACAGAGGATTTCTGAGGGAGAAAAAGGGGTTTGTAGAGACTGGGCTGTTAGGTTTGGATGGGCAGACTGGACAGACTCTATGGTCTGTTTTCTGCCATCATTTTCTGTTTGTGTGGAGCTAAAGCATCATGCATCACATAGATTGTAAGCTAATTAACGTGGTTTGTGATAGCAAGTACCATATTTTCATTGTGTAAAGGAGTTCTCCAGGACCAAGCAGGAAGTCAGTCCTCACATATGGGTGACGTCAGCGCCGACAGAGCCCTCGTGCAGAGCATTTCCCTAGCTTTCAAGCCTTTGGGAATGCTTTCAAGCCTTTGGGAATGCATCACGCATGCGTGGTCCTCTTCCCGCCCAAGGGTGCCATCTTGCTCAGTCTTTCTTTTTCCATGGAGCCCAACGGACGTGAGTTTGTGTCACCCGGGAAAAGTAGATTTTTTTTCTGCGATATTCACTTTTTCTTATCCGGTTCAACGCCGGTTCCCCTTCCCGCCTGGGCTCGGTACACCAGTATCGAGTCCGGAATTTCTTTTTTCGGTTTTTGTCCTTCGTGACTAGCGTTTGCGCCTTTTTTGTTATTTTCACTGGCAGCCCGGTCTTTTGACCTTGCAGGGCCCTTTTTCCCCCGATGGCTGCCAGCGGGTTCAAAAAATGTGATCGGTGCAAGAAACTTATGTCTCTCACCAACACACATGACTGTTGCCTCCGATGCCTCGGGCCTGACCATGACCTGCTGGTCTGTGGCCCGTGCAGAAAAATGTCATCGAAGGCACTTCGGAGCCGTCAGCATCAACATGAAAGAATTTTTTCAGAGTCTGTGTCCGGCCGGGCCTGGACTTCGTCAGAGGCCTCGACATCTCGGGAGTCTGACCATGAGCGCTGTCGTGGTTCCTCTGAGAGGGGGTTTCCCACCCGGGAGCAAAAAAGGAAGAAGAAGCTCGTGAGGGCAGCGTCGGTGGAGGCCCCTAGGTCCTTGAGGGCCAGGTCGTGTAGCCCTGACCGCCGCCCCGGGCTCTCAGAGTCGGAGAGGCCATCCAAACTACCTCACATGGAGCCAGAGTCTCCGAGTCATGTAAGTTCTGTTGTCCTCGTGGACTCTCCTCTGGGAGAACCGACGTCGGGCCCGATGCCATCGGGGCCCGAGTCGGGGGCTGCTGAGTCTCCTGAGCTTGGACTCAGGCTGACGGCCTTGGAGAGCAGCTTGGCTGCCTTCATGGAACAGCAGCGGGTGCCGATCGCTGGTCTGACCGGTGCATGTGCCCCAACCACCGGGACCTCGACGTCTAAGTCGAACCCGGAGGCCGAGCCGATCCTCGAGTCCATCAAGTCTCGAGTCGATCCTCGGTCAAGGTCCCCCTCGACCTCCCGTGTGGGGCCGAGGTCGTCGACGCTGGTGCCTTTGGCGTTGGGGCGGGTGGCACCGAGGCCCACACGGCTGGAGCCGCTCGACTCCTCCTTGGAGGAGTCGGCGTGGGAGACAGAGGACGAGGAGTCTCCTGACACCTTCCAGACCCAGTGCGTCCCTTCGGACTCCCCGGAGTCCGAGCCTCAGAGAAGGTCCCCCCGGAGGATACCCAGTTCTTGGACTTTATGAGGGACATGGCCAAGGCTTTGGCATTCCCTGCGGATGCCGAGGAGGAGCCTTGAGCCGAGGAGCTCGATGCCCTCCAGTATGATTTTCCTCCGAAGGAAGCCTTTACTGCACTGGTTCCTCTGATGCTGGAATGGCTGCTCTTCCGTATGTGGGAGGCACCGGCCTTGGCGCCGGTTCTTAGCAAATGGGTCGATTCCATTTATCGAGTCTGTAAGAGCCCTGGGTTCCAAAAGGTGCAGCTACCGCACAATTCCATGGTTGTGGAATTCGCCATGCACTGCCTGAAGAGTCAGAATATGCACTCCTTGGTGCCCCCCTGGCCGGGAGGCCCGGAACCTGGATGCCCTCGGTAGGTCTCTATGCTATCTTGCCGTGTCCAGACTTACCAGCTGTACATGGGCATCTATTTAAGGGACCTGGCAAAGGAGATTGCCGGGTTTTCAGCTGGCCTCTCCGAGGAACCCTTGCAGAGCTTCAAAGCCTTGTCGACAGGGATCCGAGAGTGCTCGAAGTTTATCTCTCGAGCAGCCTATGATGGCTTCGAGGCTTCGGCCCGGGTAGCCACGGCCGGCATCGGTGCACGCCGTCAGGCCTGGCTACAGTCATCGGACCTGGAGTCATGGGTGCAGGACAAGTTGGTCGATGTCCCGTGCCAAGGTGACAACCTATTCGGTAAGCCCATGACTGAAAAGGCTGCAGAAATCGAGACTGAGACTTTCACCAGGATAAGGCTGTCCAGAAAGACTTCTGCCCTTTCTCAAAAAAAGAAGGGCTTGTGAAAGAAGCCCTTTTTCCCCGAGGAAGGGTACTGCCTACAAATCCTACCCTCAGTATCAGGCCTCTCTAGCTCCCCAACAGGGCCAGCAAGCCAAGGGGCAGGGGCATGGGTCCTGTAGGCAGAAGACCCCCAAGCCGCCAGCTCCGGCTCCTGCACAGCAGGGAGCGGGGTTTTGACTTCCACAGCATAGCCTCTCCTCTGCCGGTGGCTCCACTCAACACAGGGGGTCGGCTGACCCTGTATGCCTACAGGTGGCTAGCCATCACAGGGGATACCTGGGTACTGAGGATAGTCCAAAATGGCTACATGCTCCACTTCCACCAGTTACCCCCCTCCTACTATCCAGGGGAGCCTCCAAGACTCCCTCTACACAGGAACCTCCTCCTTCAGGAGTTGGCAAGTCTTCTAAAGGAACAGGCAGTGGAACCGGTGCCTCACCACCTGAAAGGGCAAGGCTTCTACTCCAGGTACTTCCTGGTACCAAAAATGACAGGAAGCCTCCGGCCTATCCTAGACTTGCGAAACCTAAACAAGTTTCTGGAGAGGGAAAAGTTCAAGATGCTTACCCTTGGGATACTGCTGCCCTACCTCCAGCAGGGAGACTGGCTATGCTCCTTAGACCTAAAGGATGCTTATACTCACATCCTCATCCATCCAGACCACAGACAATATCTCAGATTTGTGGTGGGAGGAAACCATTTTCAGTACAGGGTACTTCCCTTTGGCCTAACCTCTGCCCCCAGGGTTTTCACCAAATGCCTGGCGGTGGTGGCGGTTTATCTCAGGAATCAGGGAATTTTTGTCTTCCCATATCTGGATGACAAGCCACTCTTCGCACTGTCTCTCTTCTTCAGCATCTGGGCTTTGTCATAAACTACGCAAAGTCCACTTTGCTCCCCTCTCAGAACCTAGAGTTTATAGGGGCAAGCTTAGACACCCTTCAGGCAAGAGCTTACTTGCCCGAAGACAGGGCCCACAGACTGATAGACTTGGCCAACCAGTTCCAAAGCAAGTCTCATGTCTCCGCCAGGCTCTACCTGTGGCTCCTGGGCCAAATGGCATCCACGGTACATGTGACTCCGAATGCCCGTCTGCACATGTGGGCTGCTCAATGGTGCCTCAGAGATCAGTGGACGCAGGCCACAGGCAACCTCCGAGACAGAGTAAAGGTGTCCAAACCACTTTTGGACTCCTTGCAGTGGTGGCTACATCTCCCAAACCTTCTCAGGGGGGTACATTTTCAGGCTCCAGCACACACAAAGGTGCTGACGACTGATGCTTCTGTAAAGGGCTGGGGTGTACATTGCCAGGACACGTGCACTCAAGGCCTCTGGTCTCCTTGAGAGGCCACGCAGCAAATCAATCTTTGGGAGCTGCGAGCAATCCGCTTAGCTCTGCAGACATTTTCTCATGCCTTCTCTCACCAGTCTGTCCTAGTTCAGACAGACAATCAGGTGGCAATGTTCTTTGTGAACAAACAAGGGGGCACGGGGTCCAGACTCCTATGTCAGGAAGCACTGGCCCTTTACTCCTTTGCAGTCAAACAAGGCATGTTTCTCAAAGCAGTTTATCTACCTGGTCAGGAGAATTTCCTAGCAGACAAGCTAAGCAGGATTCTTCAGCCTCACGAATGGCAGTTGAATCCATTGGTGGTCCAGCAGATCTTCCTCCCCTGGGGACTTCCATCCATCGATCTCTTTGCAAGTCCACAAAACCGTCAGCTGCCCAGGTTTTGCTCCAGACAGCCGCATCCCCTGAGGATGGCAGGAGATGCTTTTCTGATCTCTTGGTGTACGGGCCTCCTGTATGCGTTTCCTCCTACGCCCCTGGTGGCTCGAACTCTGTTCAAGATTCTCCGAGACAAGGCCTCTGTGATTCTGGTAGCCCCCAGATGGCCGAGGCAGCCGTGGTTTCCACTTCTGCTGCAGTTGGCGGTGGAAACTCCGTTCCCTCTGGGGTTGCAACACGATCTCCTGTCTCACGATCTCTTCTGCATCCCAATCTCAGGACCCTCAAGTTGATGGCCTGGCTGCTGAAAGGATAGTGCTAGCTCCCTTACTTCTACCTAAGGAGGTTGAGGAGGTGGTCTTGGCCTCTAGGAGGCAGTCCACCAGAAAGTCCTATGCCCTCAAGTGGCGTAGGTTTACGGTATGGTGTGCTCAGCGCAATGAAGATCCTTTCTCTTGTCTTGTGCCAGTAGTACTGTAGTATCTGCTTCACCTGTCAGACCTAGGCCTTAAGTCTAACTCTGTTCGGGTCCACCTCAGTGCTCTGTCAGCACACCACTCACCGGTGGAAGGACAGTCTGTCGGTTCACCCTTTGGTGTTCCGATTTCTCAGAGGTCTGCTTCTTCTCAAGCCTCCGGTTCGTCCACCGGCGACTGAGTGGAATTTGAACGTGGTCTTTCAGCAACTTACTCGCCCACCGTTTTAGCCGATGGTGACTTGCCATTTGCGCTTCCTCTCTTGGAAAGCACTCTTCCTGGTGGCTCTTACCTCGGCCAGATATGTGAGTGAACTACAAGCTCTGGTTTCTGATAGACTGTACACACGGTTCTATAGGAACAGGGTGGTCCTACGGACCCATCCCAAGTTCCTTCCAAAAGTGGTCTTCTCTTTCCACCTCAACCAGGAGGTGGTTCTTCCGAACCTTTTTCCCAGGCCGCATACCAGCCGGGCTGAAACAGTCTTGCATACCCTGGACTGTAAGAGGGTGTTGTCTTTTCACATAGAACGTACGCGGGGGCATCGAAGGGCTACTCAGCTCTTCGTCTCCTTTGACCCTAATAAGATGGGGTTACCTGTCTCCAAGCGTACATTGTCTACTTGGGTAGCAGATTATATTGCCTGGGCGTATAAGGCAGCCGACCTCCCCTTGCAGGATCGAGTCACGGCCCACCGTGTCAGGGCGAAAGCAACATCAGTAGCTCATCTCCGCTCTGTTCCATTGGCAGGCATCTGCCGGGCCACAACTTGGTCTTCAAGCCAGATTTTTGCAGCCCATTACTGCCTGGAGAGAGAGTCCCGAAGGGACAGTGCTTTCGGACAGGCGGTACTCCGTAATCTCTTTGAGGTTTAGGCAACTCCTACCCTCCAGCCCTTGTGTTGGGCTACCGTACGGGGGCGTTCTCAGAGGATATTCTTATCAAGAATGCTGAGGCTCTTGAGAGGTAGCCATTTTTTCAGCTTAGGGTTCCCGGTAGCCTAGAGCTGGGGAGTCCCATATGTGAGGACTGACTTCCTGCTTGGTCCTGGAGAAAGAGTAGTTACTCACCTGTAACAGGTGTTCTCCAGGAGCAGCAGGAATCAGTCCTCATGACACTCCCTCCTCCCCTGTAGTTGCAGTCATATCATTCATTTTGATTTTTTTGCTGTCTTTTAGCTATGTCATCAGACTGAGCAAGATGGCACCCTTGGGCGAGAAGGGGACCGCGCATGCGTGCTGCATTCCCAAAAGCTTTCCATATGTGAGGACTGATTCCTGCTGCTCCTGGAGAACACCTGTTACAGGTGAGTAACTACTCTTTCTGAAACCTTGAACTGTTGATCAAAGAGAAAAGTAATGAAAGTAAATCATTTGGATATGTTATAAAGCTTAAGAAGAAATTATTTCCTTACATTGTAATACATAAAAAAAATATTGTGATATATTAAGCAATACTTATTCCTCTTATCACAGCACTCTTAAGGGAGATTTATAGCCATCTGTTTCTTTAGATTTAATGGCTGCTTTTGATCTGGTTGATCATACTCTTCTCCTCTTCCACGTCTAAGACATAGGTCTACGGGACACTACCCTTCTCTGGGTTTCATCTTTCCTGACTGGCTGATCTTTCTCAGTGGCAGCAGGCTCCTCCTCCTCAAATTCCTTTAAATTATTCTGTGGTGTCCTCCAAGGTTCGGTTCTGGCCCCACTTCTCTTTACCATTTCTCTTACCCTGTTGGCTATAGTCATCCAAGATGCTGGCTTTAGTGTCTTCCACAATGCAGCTGATGTACGAGGTATGACAAAAAAGAAATGAGACGGTGGCAGCCATGCCCATGACTCAATGCCAATTGGCTAACCGCTTATGTCACTGTGTTGCGCCACTATTCTGCTATAATATTTTTCATCTCTCTCACTCAGTTTTTCTTTTTCAGGTTTTTTTGTAGCATACTGCTCCATTGCTTTGTCACGCAACTGGAGGTGGCAGAAATATGGAGCAAAGAATCAACTTGAAATTTCTGGTTAAGTTGGAGAAGGGCCCAACTGAGTGTCTCCAACTTCTCCAAAAGGCTGATAGAGAAGATGCAATATCAAGGTCGCGAGTCTTCAAGTGGCACAAATGCTTCAAGACTGGCTGCGAGGAGGTGGAGGGTGACCCCAAGTCAGGATGGCCTTCCACGACAAGGACAGCTGAGAACACAAGTGGTGCCCAGGCTTTTTTCGGACGACCAGAAGGAGCACTGGTTCAATGTTTATTGAGACTTGCTAGAGAAGATCAGAGAAGATCCAGAGTTTGTTGGCCGAGTCATCACAGGAGACTAGACATGGGTCTTCCAGTACAACCCTGAAAGCAAGAGACAGAGCCTGCAGTGGAAGACTCAACTGTCACCCAGACCCAAGAAGGCATGCATGTCCAAATCAAGGTTCAAGGTTATGCTGATCGCATTCTTCGACCAGAAGGGAGTGGTCCATCATGAGTTTGTGCCTGAGGGTCAGCACTTCTACCAGCAGGTCCTCAAACGCCTCCATGACCGGGTTTGGCGGAGCAGGCAGGCTCTGTGGAGAGACAAGTTGTGGCTGCTCTATCACGATATCGCGCCCACACACACCACGCTCAGTGTGAGGCAGTTCTTGGCCAACAAACAGATCACAGCTCTCGACCACCATCCTTATTCCCCAGATCTCGCACTGTGCGACTTCTGGCTCTTCCCCAGGCTGAAGACTGTGCTCGAAGGAACTCATTTCGCCTCTGTAGAAGAGATCAAGGCCACTGTGACGAGGGAGCTGAGGGACCTCACGAGGAGGACTTTACCGAGTACTTCCGTACGTGGCAGAAGCGAGTGCAGAAGTGCATTAACTCTGGGGGGGATTACTTTGAAGGGGACAATGCATAATTTCTCTGTGGATTTTGTAATAAAACATTTATGGGACAGTCTTGTTTCTTTTTTGTCACACCTTGTATTACTGATCCTCTACATGATGCAATCCTTCCTGATCTCACACCCCTCAAATTCTGCCTAGAACAGGTGGCACAGTGACTTGCTTTGCACAAAACTAAATCCTTCTGAAACTACTGCCACCTGTATTACTGGCTTATCCTCATATCCAACTGCCCAACTACTTGAGGGTTCTGGAATTGCTCTTAAGGATTCTTTTCAATGCCTTGGAATCTCATTTGTGGTCCATTCTACTTTTCCTATTTTGTGGTCATGCTCTTTGGCCATTTCTTGATGTTTCCACGTGTCGACCTTGTCTTACACCCTAATTATATCCAGGCTTGACTATTATAATTCCATTTATGCAGGCATCTGCCTATCCAATATAAAAAGTTTACAAACTCTTCAGAACACAGCAGTTGGAGTATTGGCACATGCTTGAAAACATGACCACGTGACCCTGTTATTTTATCAGTATTATTGGTTACCAATACATTTTCAGATCCAGTAACAACTTCTGGTGCTAACTCACAAGAATTATTCACATGAGTTACCCTTACTGTCGTTCCACTGTAGTCATCCCATCTCTACCTTTGCATACTTTACACTCCTTAAAAGAATATTGGCTTGTCATTCCTTCTGTTCCAAATGCCAAATATGAATCCACCTGCTAATCTGCTTTTTTCCATCTGGCCCCCTATGCTATGGAACCATTTACCCTCTACATTTCAGCTAGAATCTGCTTATAAGACTTTTAAATCAGCTTTGAATACACATCTGTTCACTTGCACCTTTGGGATCTAGCATCAGACACAGGCTGCAGCCTGCCTTCTTGCTAACTACTGTTCTTGAAATCGACAGAACATTCAGACAAGATATACTGATATTCCAGGGGCCTGGAATACAAAAGTTGAGATTAAAGAAGGTGGCAAAGTGTTTAAAAAATATGGACTTTTGCAACAGAAATGAATCTGTAGAAAGAATGATAGAATTCTGCAAAACCAGCAATCAGCATCTCAAATACCTTCTTCCAGCAACACATGTGGTGACTGTACAAATAGACTTCACCCAATGGATTGTGCAAAATCAAATTGTCCACATCTATAGAAGTCAACAATGGAAAAGGTCAATAACATCAACAAAGACAAAACCTGGAGCTGACTGTGGTACAGATTATAAGCTACTAGGATGCAAAGTCAAGCTAAAGCTGATAAAGAGCAAGCCACTCATGAATACAGCAAAGTATGAGCTTGAAAATATACCACCTGCAAAATCAATTTGCATTTTGGATGCAAATGACAGAGCACCAGAAAATTTATGAGATGGCATCAAGAAAGTTGTGCTTGAAGAAAGTCTTCGCAAAAGATGAGAATTTCTTCAGACATGCAGAAAAGCTAAAGCCAGAGGAGAAAGAGAGGTAATCATGAAACTTAACAGGTTACCAATGTGCAGAAAGACAAGACAAAGTGAAGTACTATAATGATGCATGCAAGGAAATAGAATCAGAAACTATTAAAGGTAGAACAAGATTGGCTTTTTTAAAGCTACGAGAGTTCAAGAGAAAATTCCAGCTTCAAACTGGAATGCTCAAGATGCTCCAGGTTCCATGTTAAATGATGCTGAGAAGATTAAGAAAAAGTGGAGAGAACACACTGAGTCATTATAGAATAAAGATCAACAGCTGTTTCAACCATACCTTATGATCAGGAACTGCTGGTGATAAAAGAAGTCAAAGCAGCATTGAAGTTATTATTAAAGAACAAAACACTGGACACTGATGGCATTCCCACTGAAGTACTAAAATAAGTAGATGCAGATGTTACCATACTTATATGGTTCTGCCAGGAAATTTGGAAGACAACATCATGGCCAACTAACTGGAAAAGATCTGTATTCATACCAGTATTGATGAAAGGTGATCTGACTGACTAGAAATTATCACACAGTCGCTCTGATCACACATGCCAGCAAGATTCTACTCAAGTTCATTCAGTAGAGACTACAACCATAACTGGAACGAGAACTGCCTGAAGTGCAAGCAGGGTACAGGAAAGGGTGAGGAACAAGAGACATCACCATGGATGTGAGATGGATCCTTGAGAAGACAAAATATTACCAAAAGGATATCTACATGTGTTTTATTGGCTACAACAATGCCTTTAATTGCATAAATCATGAAAACATCTGAGCCACAATAAGAAGCATAAGTATACCACAACACCTTATAGTTCTCATGCATAGCCTTTACATTGATCAAGACGCTACAGTTTGAACTGAACAAGGAGAAACAGAATGGCTTAAAATAGGCAAAAGTATACGACAAGGTGTCATACTTTCCCCATACCTGTTCAATTTGTATGCTGAACAGATCATCAGCAAAGTAGGATTTATGAAGACAACCAAGGTGTGAAAATTAGTAGAAGACGCACCAACAAATTTTGCTATGCTGATGATGCCAATGTTACTGACAGAAAGTGAAGACAATCTGAAACATCATCTTATCAAATCAAGGAACATAGTCTTAAAATGGGCCTGCTCCTTAATGTGAAGAATACAAAGATCCTGACCACTGGCAAAATCAATAATTTCAACCTTGTTGAAGAAGAAATAGAAATACTAGACAATTTTAATCTGCTTGGATCAATACTCAATAATGAAACAACAGCCAGTCAAGAAATCTGATGATGCATTGCTTTTGGCAGAATGGCTGTGAAAGAACTAGACAAGATTTCAAGAGCAGAGATGTATCTATGTGTACAAAGATTTGACTTGTCCAAGCCATTATATTTTCAGTAATGCCATATGGATGTGAAAGTTGGACAGTGAAGAAGAAACACAGGAAGAAAATTGATGCCTTTGAATTATAGCGCTGACAAAGAATACTGTGTATACCAAGGACTGCCTGAAGAACACATCAATCCATTAAAGAGATCAAAACTAAGCTTTCTTTATGTGACAATCTCACTAAAATAGAGGCTCCAGCCCATGTATTTATTTAAAATTGACTGATAAAGATGTATCCCTTACAGAGGTTTCTACCTTTCAGGAATAAATCCTGGCATGGACGTTTGTTCCCAGAAGCTATTAAAGGAAGAACAAGATCGGCATTCCTAAAGCTGTGAGAGTTAAAGAGAAAATTCCAGCTTCAAACTAGAATGCTAAAAGATGCTCCAGGTTCCATGTTGAATGATGCTTGGCAAGGTTGAGAGTCAACACAAAAGTGTAAGACCAGCAATATTGTATAATAAAAACAGCTATGAGTGCCACTTTGTCAACAATTAGCTGCCTGACTAAAGACCAAGCACAGCTTAGAACAACTATCCACAGGATTTCCCCGAGTCGGCATTGATGCAATGGTACTTAGCAACAACATGTACACAGCAATATTTTTTTATGCTTGGCAATATTTTATTTATGTACAGCTTAAGTGTAGACAGTGTTCAAGCTTTTCCTGTTCGATGCCAAAAATAAAGAGAATTTTGCCATTACCAGCTCAGGAGCAGTCAACATAGAGAAAAGCATGCATTTTGGAAGTTGAGAATGAGAACTTTCATTGTCTGCTCCTGTGCCTTGCTAGGTGAACAAGAAATTGGAATCAATTACACTGGCAAGTCAAAGAAGAATGTTTGGAATGTGTGAAACAAATACTTCCTGATCTGCTGCATGACCAGTCCTGTTAGTGGCTTTAGTAATGTGTGGTGTAGTATTCTTGAGTTATTTGTGTTCCGTTGCAGCATGTTGGTAGGTCCACATTCTTCAGTAGCATGTTCTTAGTCCCTGACTTACCTCCTGCCAGACATCCGCATCTGTCCTGTGACCTGCACAAGGACTGCTGCTCTCCTCTGATTTCTGTCTGCTTCAGTGACCTCATCTATCATAGCTGTCTGCCAGAGCATGCAGACCACTCAGAATTTCATAGCCATAACATAAGAACATAAGATATCCATACTGGGTCAGACCAAGGATCCATCAAGCCCAGTATCCTATTTCCAACAGCGGCCAATCCAGGTTACAGGTTCTTGTCAGGTTCCCAAAAAGGTACATAGATACCATGCTGATTATCCCAGGGGTAAGCAGTGGATTTCCCTAGTCCTCTTTAATAACAGTTTATGGACATTTTCTCCAGGAACTTGTTCAAACCTCTTTTTTTTTTTTTTTAACTTTATTTAAGTCCACCATACAATCCAAACAACACATCAACAAACGGCACCACGGGGAGGGTTTATTCTTCTCCCCCGCGGTAGCCAACAGAAAGATAACACAGTAGGTGGTCATTTTACATTATATCCCCACCCCCCTTCTCCCACCCCTCTCCCCTCACCCACCAACCCACCCTCACTCCATTACCAGCTTTGTACACCAATTATCGTCTGGGACTATAAAGCAGCTCCCTCCTACCCATTCCTCAAATCCATATATAATCAACTCCCCCCTTTGAGAGTTGCGTTACGGCTGTGGGGCCCCAACTGCTGAATATATGGCTCCCAGATTGACAGAAAAACTGTCCAACGCTTGGCACTGCCCTGCGCCAACCAACGCTCCGTCAACATTAATTGATGAAAGCTATTCCGCCATTCACTAAAAGTGGGCAGTTGGCCTTCCCTCCATAATCTAAGAATCGGCCCTTTACCCACCAGACAGGCCTTCCGCACAAGCAAACTCTCACCAGCTTTCACTGGTCCAGGGGTCGGCAACTGGTCAAGTGTTACAAAGAGGCCTGTCCAACGAATCCTTCGCTGAAGCAGTGTGCAGAGGAAGCTGCATATCCGTGCCCAATACGTCCGTATTCCCCGACAGCCCCACCACATATGTAGGAGAGTTGCCGAGGGTTCCGATTTTAAACCCAGCTACACTAATAGCTTATGCTACATCCTCTGGTAACAAATTCCAGAGTTTGATTATGCAATGAGTGAAAAAAAATATTTTCTCCTATTAATCTTACATTTGCTACATTGCGATTTCATTGCATGTCCCCTAGTCTTTCTACTTTTTGAAGGAGTAAACAACCGATCTATGTTTACCTGTTCCACTCCATTCATTATTTTATACACCTCTTAGCCATCTTTTTTCCAAAATTTAATAGCCCTAACCTTTTAAGCCTTTCCTCATAAGGGTATCCTTCCATTCCCTTTATCATTTTGGTGGCTCTTCTCTGTACCTTTTCTAATTCTGCTATATCCTTTTTAAGACACGGCGACCAGAATTGCACACATTATTTAAGGTGCGGTTGCACCATGGGGTGATACAGAAGCATTATAATATCCTTGGTTTTATTCTCCATTCCTTTCCTTATGATTCCTAGCATTCTATTTGCTTTCTTGATCATCGCTGCAGACTGGACAGTGATTTCAATGTATTTTCTACGATGACGTCTGAATCCTTTTCCTGATTCCTAAGGTAGAACCTTGTATCTTGTAACCGTAGTTTGGGTCCATTTTAAATTTCATCTGCCATTTGGACGCCTATGGCCTGGTTCCATTCAAGACGTAGATCTCCTTTGTACATCCGGGCGGACCCAGACGTACAAAGGAGATTGCGATTCTGATCCTGCGGAGCATGTCTAGCCCCGCGGGATCAGAATTGCGAACAGCACTGTGCGTGCAGGCCGGGACTGCGATTCAGTCCCGGCCTGCACATACAGAGCTACCCCGGCTAACTCAGCCAGGGCTTCTAAATGGAGCTGCAGCGCTATGGCATCCCGTTGCCATGGCACCACAACTCTATTTAAAAGCCACGATGCTGGCTGCTGCCCCACAAAGTTAATTCCCCGCAGCATGACCCTCAATCCGGCCTCCTAAGGCCAGGGTCGGACTGCGGGGATAACCGCTTTGACTCAGTGAAAAGCAGGATATAAATGAAGCTAAATAAATAAATAACTTCTCTCCCCCCAGCCCCTTTTGCACACCAAAGCAAAAAAAAATGTCCAGAGAGGTTATTCCACCCTGGGGTGGAATAACTTCCCCGGCCAATTCGCCCATCCAGGGCCGGCAACTGCCCACTGCCCGCCCACTCCCCGCCCCTGAGCCGCCTCTTCCCCGCCCCCGATTAACTTCTAACTAACTGGCGGGGAAGTTATTTGGGGCAGGCAGGCAGCACAAATAGTGGGGATGGACGTCCTGTTGGGACGACCATCCCCGCTATTCGTGCCTCGGAATGACCCCCCTAGTCTCCCAAATTCTCAAGGTCCTCTTGCAATTTTTTACAATCCTTTTCTGTTTTAGCAACTTTGAATAATTTTGTGTCATCTGAAAATTTAATCACTTCACTTATCATGTCCATTTCCAAGTCATTATGTTGAAAACAGCGGGCCCAGCATAGATCCCTGGGTACTTCAGTATTCACCTTTCTCCATTGAGAATCTTGGAAATTTAGCTCTACTCTGTTTCCTATCATTAACCAGTTCCTAATCCATAATAGTACACTGTCTTGTATCCCATGACTTTTTAATTTCCCCAAGAATCTCTCATGAGGCTCCTTGCCAAAAAAAAATATAGCAGATTGGTGAGACAAGATTTTCCTTGGTTAAATCCATTTTGGCTTTGACCCATTAAACCATGACTATCTCCATGTTCAGTAATTTTATTCTTTATAATGGTTTCTAATATTTTGTTCGGTACTGATGTAGTGTTCACCAGTCCATAATTTCCAAGATCACCCCTGGAACCCTTTTTAAAAATTGGCATTACATTGGCCACTCTCCAATTTTTAGGTAATATAGCTGATTTTATTAATAGTCCACAGATTATTAATAGTAGGTCTCCAATTTCATATTTCAGTTCTTTCAGCACTCTTGGATGTACAGTATGCCATCTAGTCCAGGTGATTTGCAACTCTTTATCAAATTGCTGAATTACATCTTTCCGGTTTATCGAGATTTATTTCATTTCCTCAGATACATCACCTTTAAATACCATTTCAGGCATGGGTAACTTCCCTATATCTTCCTCAGAAAATGCTGCAGGAAATAATTCATTCAGTCTTTCCGCAATGGCCTTGTACTCTCTTAGCTCTCCTTTTTCTCTTTATCATCTAATGGCCCAACTGACTCTGTCACAGGTTTTTTGCTACTAATGTACTTGAAAATGACTTTATTATACATTTTTGATTCCAAGGTAAGCTTCTTTTTCAAATTCTCTCTTTGCCTGCCATATCAGTGCCTTCTATCTAACTTGCCAGTACTTGTTTTTTGTTATTTGGCTCCTTTCTAGCCTCTCTGACCTCACTTATAAACCATACCACAGACATTTGGCCTTCCTTACACTTTGCTTAAAGTCTGGAATACATCTAGGTTGGGCTTCCACAATAGTATTTTTAAACAATGAATTCGCTTGATATAAACATTTAGGGCCCGATTCTGACCCACACGTACATCCCCTTTGTACGTCCAGTCTGAGCCGGACGTACAAAGGGGAGCGCAATTCTGATCCCACAGGGCACGTCTAGCCCCACGGGATCAGAATTGTGACTAAGCATGTACGTGTAGGTCAGGACTGCGATTCAGTCCCGACCTGCATGTACAGCTACAGCCCAGCTAACTCAGTCAGGGTTGTTAAATGGAGCCGTGGCGTCATGGCGTCATGTTGCCATGGCACTGCGGCGCTATTTAAAAGCTGTGATGCTGGTCGCCTGGTTAAAGTGATTATTCCCTGCAGCCCGACCCCTGATCCAGCCTCCTAAGGCCAGGGTCGAGCTGCGGGGAATATTCCCTGGCCCCCCCAGCCCCATCCGTGCACTGGGATCGCTAAAAAGAAACGGACAGAGAAGTTAGAATCGGCCCTGTACATCCAGGGCCAGCGAATGCCCACAACAGGCTTCCTAAACACAAAGCTTGATGAAGCTTAGTCCAGCCATTCCAAAGTTATAAGGTCTATATACCCCATCAAAACAATAAATGCAACACACACAGACATTTACTTCTGATAAGCCTCTGTTCAGATAGAACTGAGGTTAAAATGGCTTTGAGGTCACACCCTCAGAGCCCCCTTAGTATGCTTGCCAAGTTTCAGGGCTTAGGTTGTGGCAATGGCCTATAACAGACATATACTCTCTTTCATCATTATCAATATAACAACACAAGAGCCCCTTTGGCAATATGTAATGTCTCTCCTAGGACAGGATATTCTTCTAGATACTTTATAGAATTTTAAAACATAAACAAACCAAGAGCAGGAAAACAGCATAAAAGGTTGGATTATTAAGCAGTGCTCTTTGCCGTGTTGAACACTTTCTCTCTCAGGAGAGGCCAAACTTTCTTATTGCTTCTTATGCTTTTTTCCCTAAGTTTTTATCACTGCTATTGTAGTGACTTTTTGTCCACTTTTAGAGGGCTCTCAGATTACTTCTCATTTATAGAGCACTACTAGGCATATGCAGCATTGTACAAATACACATAAAAGCCAGTCCCTGCTCTACAGGGCTTACAATCTGCTAAGACAGACAAACTGAACAACAGGGAACTGAGGAATTCTTAAGGAACTGATTAAAAATACATAAGTATGGGTGAAGTCTTTAACCCCAATACACAGAATGCATCCTTCCTTTTTTTGTATCGTCTTATTACCTGCCTAAGGCGAAGGATGAGATGGCGCCCCCATCCCCCCCCAAACCAAGAAGCTAATTAGAAAATATGGAGGAAATGCAAGATGTTTGCACACCAAGGAACTAAAAGAATGAGCGAGAACCACAGCACACTTTATAAAACTAAATTATAACTCATTTTTATTTTGTTATAAACTGCATTATGGTTCTTGCTTTTTCTTTTTGAACATATATTTTGCATCCACAGAACCCCCTTCCTCAACAGTGGGTGCAGAGCAGAACTAGGACATTCACCCACAGAACTCAATATCTTAAAAAAAAATCTGATTCTGGTCATCTCACTAACAAACATTCTCCAGTACCAGGCATATTGGAAACTAATATAAAACCCTACAAAAGTCACCAAAGATTTACCATGCCAAATCTACCATACCATTACCAGCATAAACTTCCAAAACCCATACAAAAAAAACAGCACTATAAATACTGCAGCAGGCCCTAGAACATCTAACACCTATTTGAAAAGCTGAACAAGGCAAATTGCTACAGTAGAGATCCCTGCGTACAGATTACATGATAACAGAACACACAGCCTTGGTCACACATCCAGAACACAGATTCTCACCAAGTACAGAATAAGTGATCACAACCTAAAGTAAAAATAAAATATTTAGAGAAAAATTTAACTGAAACCCCAAGAAGCCAGACTCTGCATGTAGTGCAACACCAGATAAGAGATGCAGTATCCCATACTATGTAAACTATAAAAATAGCACAAAGTCCAATCACTAAATTGAAAATAAAATTATTTTTTTCTACCTTTGTTGTTTGACCATTTTATTCTCTGGTAATGCTGGTCCAGATCTGAGGCATCTGTTTTTCTGTTTTCTCTTAGCACTCTGCCATTTCTTGTCTTTTCTTTACTTCCTTCCATCAGCCTATTTCCAGTCCCAGTGACCCTCCAAATGTGTCAGCTCCCTTCCAGTCCCAGTGCCCCTTCCCTGCCAGCCTCCTCCCTATTACCCAGCCACCTACCAGCCCCATCCCCAAATGTCAGCTCCCTCCAGTCCCACCCCTAGGTGTCTGCTCCCTTCCATCCCCCTCTTCCCCCCATGTTAGTTCCCTTTCAGCCCCCAACTTCCCCCATGTTAATTCCATTCCAGCCATCTTCTTCCCCTCTCTCAGTTCCCTTCCCACCATCTCTTTCCTCCCCTGTCAGCTCCCTTCCAACTCTCTTTTCCCCTTGTTTTAGCTTTCTTCCAGACCACTCTTTGCCCCTCTCAGTTCCCTTCCAGTCCTCTCTTCCCCCTGTCAGCTTTCTTCCAGTGCACTCTTTGCCCCTCTCTTCCCCCTGTCAGCTTTCTTCCAGCCCCCTCCCCCCCTGTGTAGCTCATTCCTCTTCTCTCCTCACCCCCGTGTAGCACGTTCTGCTCTGCCAGCTGTTTGTCCATAGTTCTGCTCCTTCCCCTTCGGCTGCCTGCGATAGCTTTAGAAATGAGAGGAAACTGGTGTGGAGCCTCCCAGCGGTATGGAGCCTCTGCTGTTGCTGTGTCCCACTCTAATGTCACTTCCTTTTGGGGTGGGACGTGGAAGCAGCAGAGGTTCCATACTGCCTGGAGGCTCCGCACTGGTTTCCTCTCATTTCTAAAGCTATCGCGGCCACAGCAGTTTGTCCGTGGATTTTTTTTTGTTGTTTTTTTTAAACTGAAGGTGGAGTGAAGCAGTTCTTTTGGGGGCATTTCTGCCGCCCCCAAATGTTTGCCGCCTGAGGCCATTGCCTCACTCTACCTAATTAAAGAGCCACCTCTGCCTATTATCTTAACACAGTTAGTAAAGTCTTTCTTTTCAGCAGTTCCTTTTCTGCTCTTCATAATTTTTCTGCTTTCCAATAGGGGTACTGGTGGTGCTACTTAAAGAGAACATGTTTAAAATGTACCACATTCTGAACACTTGCAAAGTTAGAACATGGAAACCACCAAAACTCATAAAATGAATTACACAATATCAAAGTAAACTAGCCTATTTATTTATGGAATAAAAAAAGCATAAATGCCATGATAAATACAATTAAGTGAATCAGTTTCTCTTCCATTGTGTTACTAATGTAGCTTGCAATATTCCAAGTGACCACTAGAGGTCACAACAGCGCTGAAAAATAACTTAGATGCTATTCTCTTGGTGGCCACCTGAGGAATCATTATGCACCTGGCATAATGTACCTTTTAACATGAGGAGAATTTCATACTTCAAATTTCAACATTGTTTCTGTCTACAAAGTTTATTGTCATCCCATTTCCCTTCCCCAAGAGCTCCTATATTGAAGTTTTGATCACTGCGTGCACAGTAATCTCACTGTATGTCATGCAAGCAAAGGAATAATGGACAGTCTAGGCCGGTCTTTGAAATAAGAAGGACAAAAATGAAACATGGCTTGCCTAGTTTGTAGAGCACAGAGAAGACTTCACTTATACTTCACCCATACTTATGTATTTGTAATATTTTCCCTAAGAATGTGCTTAATAAGAAAGGGAGGATAGGCAAACATATATTGTAGGTAGTGTCGTGCCGGCATCCCCTAGTGGCCAAAGGCAGTAAGGGCATGCTGTGCAACATATTTATTTTCAAGGAGCATGGGGTATTTTAAGGCCAAAATGGAGATTGGTCTTAGATATTTCAGCTCCTTGTGAGAACTCAATGAGTAAGCCACGAGTGTAGGGAAACAAAGCTTTTATTTCCCCTCTGTGCAAGGGTTCATTAAGACACTAGAAATCAAAGAATGTCCTTTGTTCATAAAGGCTCGAGTAATAAGCTGGTAAAACCAATTGTTAATATCTTCACAATTAGTTGAAAGGTTAAAGGGAGGAATTCAATTCATTCCAGGGCAAAGCAATTAAACAAGACTTCTTCTTATTTACAAGGTGGCTATGGATTCTAGGCTAGAAGCCATACACAAACTACAATCCATAGCTTCTTCCTGAGGAATGGGAATAGTGTTTGCACTTTTTATTTCCATAAATTCTGCGTCACTACTTTCCCCCTCAGAGCACACGCTGTCCCTAGCAGTTACAGCTTTATATGGACTGTCTCTGGTATCTTGCCTCCAATAAGACTGTGTTTTAAAGTCTTTTGGTAGTTCTTCAAACCACTCGGGTTTCTTTCCTCTTCTTATAAAGTGAGTTTTAGTTTTAGCAATGCTTTTAGGAGTAAAGCTTTCATTAGCAGGAATAAAACTTCCATACCTTGAGTTTCTGTAGCTTGAAGCTCTGGAGCCTTCTCTCTCATGAACGTCTCTGTGACAACAGGTTTTCTGTCGGTAGCCTCTGGGCAGTGCTGGACTTCCTGAAAGCTTAGTAAAACCTGGTGCGGATTCTCCAGCTCTATGCTTCAGTGACACAGTAGCTTTGTTAGAAACTCCTTTTCCTCGGGTACCTGGTAAAGTTTGTTCAGCATACTCCAATGCCTGCAGGCTTTCCTCCAAGCTTGGCTCTCTGGCTCTCTGTGTATGTCTCTCAGCTTTGGACTCAGGAAAGTTGCTTAAGCAGGGAGTGGCATACCCTCCAGCCTGACTGCTTTCCTTAGCAGATTCCCTCTGAACAGCAGCTCTCGTAGCTTGGCCCCTCTGAACTCTACCTCTGTGGATTCTGTCCTTTTGGGCTTGCTCAAGGAGGACTCCTTCCTTCAGGTCTCTCCTTCCCTCTTCAGCCGTAATCCTTGTTCCTTCTCTTCCTGCTTCTCCTTCTTCGTCTGCGTCTGTGTCTGTGTCTGCTTTGCTAGCATTAAGCTTCCGTTTATAAAGGGATCTTCCCTTTGAATCTCCCGGGCTCATTTCCAGGTGCAACTGGTTAGCTCTCCTAGCCTCATTAGCTTCTGTAGAATCAATCCTGCCCCCTCTAGCTGTGCTTTGAGGTAATTGCACACCTAGAGCTCTGTGAAAAACAGAGTTTCTTTTCAACTCTGTATCTTTATTGGTACCAGCCTCATGACAGTAGTTAGGAGCGAGTATATGAATATATTTTAAGATTAAAATTAACAGTTTAAATATTAATTGGTATTTGGTAGAAAGCCAGTGATGTGCGTGATAGAAGTGAGTGACATAAGAGTAGGAGACAGTACAATCAATTTATGTGTTTTTTCAGAAAGATCAGCTGCAGTGATAGAGTTTGGCAGAAAGAAGCTTGAGTGAATGTAAAATTGAATTCTGTCCCTCTTCTGTGTAATCTCAACCTAGAAAAATATTTAAAATACAATGAAGGATTTTAAAAGGACTTTAATATACAATACAGCGTCATGTTTAAAATGGTAAATGGCTAGTAAGAGACAATTCATTTTAAATGTGCTTCAAAATAGCAGATACCCTCTATTTAAAATGAAAAATTCATCCCAATTATATATTGGAATAAAATGGCTATAAATATGTGGCTAAAGAGTTTTAAATAGTAGAACTAGTAGCACATGTAAATCAGTAATTTTATAACTATGCATAAATAGCACACACATTCTTCTTCCAGTGTGGGTACTAGCAAATTTATCAAAAGCATGCACACACTTCCACTTTACAAATTACCATAGGGAATTAATATCTTTAAACTTAAACCTGCTCATTGGCATGCACAAATCTTCTAGGTTTATTTACACGTATATGTGTATATTTTATGAAATTAGTGGGTTAGTTCCATCCCCCCCCCCACACCCCCACCCAGCTCTGCTCCCTCAGAACATCTCTCTGTCTCTGCATGGTCTGGATAAACGTATGCCAACCAGTCCAAAATACGTGATTAAACAGGAAGGATTACTTTATTGAACATTGAAATTCTTGCACCAGGAACAGCTCAAATCGCCGAACACAGGCCATGTTTTGATTTCACTTCATCAGGGGAAATTTAGGTGCACTATATTCATAAAAACATATGGAGACACAAAAACATAAAAACAAAGCCCCAAATTATATAAATGAAAAACTTAAAAACTTAAAAACCATAAACAAATAACCATATATAAATTAGTAATACAACATATAATCAATAAAAATATAAAAATTAATAAAAATCATTACAAGCCATTAAAACAAACATACCTTGGAAATAAATATCTCAAAATACAATCACCACATGTTATTAGTTAATGCTACACACATTAATAAATAAATATATATAAAAATATATAAATATATAAATAAATAAGTATATAAGATAAATTGTATGAGATAACCATAACATTGAAAGGGTGAGTAACTATACATTCTCTATATCAATACCTCTGTTATTAGGTACGTTCGATCTAATTGTTCTTGTACTAGAAGAGAAGAGGACATTATTATCCATCACAATAGTGATCAAAAACTGGTGATCAAAAACTAACAGGGAAGCTAGACGCTGTTGGGAGGGGGCACAAATAGCGGGGATGGATGTCCTGTTGGAACGTCCATCCCCACTATTACTGGCACAGAATTGGGCCCTATGTGAATTCAAAAAAGCATGGGACAAACACAGAAGATCTCTGAAGGTAAAAAGGAGACTACTGTAGTTGATATTTACTTATTTATTTATGTGTCTTTTATAGTGCCCTATCGTGTAATCAGGGTGGTTTACATTATAAACAACAGTATTACATTTGTGGTGGCGAAGCCAGCCAGGTGCCTAGGGAGATAGAGAAAGCGCAAGCAGTTTCCCATAGTCAGGAGGAAAATGCAAGAAATGGTCACTTTAAAAGTGCAGCTAACATGGAAAGAAACCTGTCAAAAGTTGTTGTCAGGAAGCCACGCCCCAGCTCCATGGTAACTGAAGGTGGTAATGCAGGACAGCTGGGGGCGGGGTGGAAAGATACAGGTCAGACCCACTCATATAAGCCCCAGAGAACAGGGAAAGAGGGAGCAGCAAGATTAACAGCGAGAGCAGGAAACAGGAACAAGACAGCAGAAAGAGTAACAGGAAGGCACGAGAGGAGGAGAGCTGAGTCTGATTCAGAGGCGGAGTCTGAGCTGGAACCTCATTCTGAGCAAGAGTTTCACTCTTGCAGGAGGGAGAGAGACGTGAAGGCTAACTCATCCAGGAACCAGCATGGCCAGGGGAGTGGCAGTGAAGCACGGCTGAAAAGAATCTCCAAAGGTATTGCTCAAAAGGATTATAGCCAAAGCTCTCAGGAAAGGTTCCCAGACGGCAGTTTGAGGGAAGGATATCCCCAAAGGCAGCTCCAACATTCAAACCAGTACCAGGGTTACAGGAAGCCTGCAGGTGGTTCAAGAGCCCAGGAAGGGCTGGTAAGAAAACCTCTTAACAAACAAGGTCTGAATGTTTTAAAGCTTTTAAAAGGTCTGTTAAAGGACCAGGAAGTAGCTTGTGGTAATAACAGCTCTGTGTACCGAGAGAGGTCTCGAGGGGAACAGCTGTTTTACAACAACGTCACAGATTCATCGTGTTCAGAATGTGAATCAATGGAACTGGGAAAAAATGATACTGTCTTGAGTCAGCCTGAGATAGAAATGGAGTGTGATATGTCCATAGCAGTAAAGTAAGAATGTTTGGAAAATTCTAACTTTGAAGAAATATCCATGTGTTTGCTGTGCATGTTATGCTAAGAAGCCAGGAAGTTTTAATTAGCGTGGCTGCTGCTTGAAAAGAGACTTATTAAGGAGGACTGCCTGAAGTCTCTAGGAAGCTAATTAAAACCCCTGAAGAAATAAGCTAAGAAGAAAAGTTTATTGCTTGAGTTTTATAGCATTGAGGTTTTCAATGGACATTTAAGTTTCAGTTAAGCAATGTGAATGGAAGCCTTTGCTTTTGAAGAAACCACATGTGCCTTGTTGAAGTAAGCAAGAGCAAGTGATATCTTTTATTTTCCTGTAAAAAGTCTGTACACGTGAAAAGCCAAGCTTCATTAAGAAGTTCCTGTTTATTATGGGAGGTGAATAAAATTCCTGTGTTTGCTTTCAACCCTCGGCTCAGCATTTCTTTACAACTACAATTTAACTACAACTCCCAGAGGCCTTTGCCCTGGAGTACAATTGAAAGGAACATTCGCCCCCTTTCCTTGTCAGGCAACCGCCTAGGCGGGGCGAGGGCGCGACACATTATAATGTGTTACACAATTAAATGTAACAAATGTGGATGAATTTAAATCACAGATATATACATGATTAGTGAATAATTATTTTGATAACTTATTTAAAATACCCAGATGTAATAAAGTCTTAAAGTGTACATTTTTAAATCCTTTTTTGGTTTCACTATCAATTCTTTGTTGCGTAGTGTAGGGGGGGGGGGGCGCGGAGAAGGATCAAATTCATTAATGTTGAATGGTTTCTCGCTTTTATGTTGGGTCAATGTTTATATTTTCTTAGTTGCTGCCAAAGTTCCCAATGAAGAGAAATGTTTTGAGTTCGGTCCTGAAGGTAGCCAAATCAGTTATAGATCTAAGTCTATCTGGCAATGTGTTCCGTAACGATGGGGATAAGCATTCAAAAACCCTCTGACTGGTGAGTTATTTCATTTTGCGGTAGTCAGCTGGTATAATTAATGCATTTATCATTTGTCCTCTTCGTTGGCAATCATTAGGCATTATCCTAATTAGAGGTGATAGAGTTGTGGATGCTGTGTTTCTGATCATTTTGAAAGTGGCCGGGGCGCTCGTGAGCCCAGCCAAGATGGCCACACTTCCCTGAGGCTCCTCACTGCTTTCCCCAATTATCTACATAGGGGCCCTGGAATGGCACTTTTTTTTGGCTTTTAAATGCTCCCAGCAATAGCGTTCAGCTGACCATACAAGATGGTCTGATTAGATCTCTTGCCTCCTGCCTGATCTCGCTGTACTCCCACCTGGGATCCATCAGAGGAACCCTCAGTACCAAACAGCCAGCACTGAAAATTGCACATTGAGTTTCTCCGATGTGGAGCAGCTCCTGATTCCTTTCTGCAGGATGGAGACGGGCCTGTTCCTCTCCAGTGCCCTAATCTACAAACACGCTGCTTGTTCACCCTTTTTGCAACTGTGAGTACAACCATAACGGCTCTTTCGACCTGGGTTCAATTTCTTGAAACCAGAACCCCCAACCTGCAGGAGCCATTAAATCAGTGGATTCCCGTGGGTTGTAGTGTGCCCCGCAGTGTGTTACCCGCGCAGCTTTCAGTGTCCCAGAATAGCATCGCCGCCATTGCTAAAGTACCTGAGGGATTCCTGTGGAACACAGAAGGAGTTCTTGCTGTGGCGGGAAAGCTGTTTCTGTGCTCCTCCTGGAACGCAAACAAGTGCTGACGACCTCCACGACCTAGCTGCTGTGTGTTCTCTGCTGCTGTCTCCTCCTTCAAAATGGCCGCCGTTCAGTGGAACGCATGAGGTAATCCAAAATGGCCGCCGCTTTCTGACAGGGCTCCGTTGGATATTCCGGTCCTGCTGAAGTGCTCAAACCGGCCCCAATTTCCGGATCGGGCATTGCAAACGTCATTGGAGCGGTGAATTCTGCTGCTGCCGCCCTTGGATGCTGCTGCATGTGCTTGACCGGCCCAGGGAGGTACCGGACAGCGGTGTCTGCCTTCTCTTTGGGCACTGTGGAGATTTAAGCTAAGAGCGCCCTCTTGTGTTGGATGTCAGTACTGCAGGTCTACAGAAGTATAGCTTTATTTCTGCCTTCTAACTGACTTTAATATCTCCTTACTCTCGGATTTCCCAGGAGAATCGATCGGTGTTTTTTTTTACTTTTCCTGGAGGTGCTGAAAATAGGTCTACGCTGCCTGCTCACCATGGCCAATACAAAATCCTATGCAGCTTCCCTTTCTAAGTTTGCTCGGTCTTCAGATAACCTTAATTCACAATCTTCGCAGCTGGCAGATGGTGCAGCTGCCCCTATGGCGAATAGCTCTGGGCCGCAAGCTCCGGTTACGAAAGTCGATTTCTTGGAAATTCTTCAGGAGCTCAAGCTTTTCCGCCAGGACTTTACCAAAGCGGTAAGTGATATCAGAGCCGGCCTCAGATCCTTGGATGACAGAGTGACACAGACGGAGATAAATATAGAGGAACAAATGGACTCTTCCGTGGCCCTCCAGACTAAAATTGTGAAACTAGATCAACTTACGAGAGACCTAAAGGAAAGACAAGATGAACTTGAGAACAGGCAGAGGCGTAACAACATAAGAATCTCTGGCCTTCCAGAGCAAGCAGGAGGTGCGGAGGATACAATGGCTCTAGTCCAGGAAGTTATGCCTGCTGTGTACCACATGCCCCGAAACCGGTGAGGCTGGAAAGGGCGCACGGTTCTCTAGGGGCTCGGAGGGCCTCCAACCCTCAACCACGAGCAGTTATAGCTTGTTTTAGCTTCTTTGACGACAAAACGACACTGCTGAGAAGTCTTAGGGGTAAGCGCTCAGTAGTCTTCAAAGGTCAGGAGCTTCAGATATATCAAGATCTCTCTCAGTACACTCTAGAGCGGCGACGGAGCTTTAAGCCCTTGACTCAAGCGCTACAAAAATGGGAAATCTCCTATAGATGGGGGTTCTCCTTCGCTTTGCTGTTCAACTGGAATAACTGCCCTCAAAAAATTCTGGAGCTCTCAGCAGCAATGGAGTTCCTGGACTTGATGCATCACGGTGAACGTCTAATTCGACAGAGAAGCACGAATGGAGAGTGGGAGATGTCCTTACCAAAGAGGCACAAGGTTCCCCGCTCGAGACAGTCATCTCATTCGGACACTGACCCCAATCCGCAAAAGGAGATGGATACTTCCGCCCCTACCTGATTCATTGTGACTGTAAATTACCTTGTGGGAATGGTGTCTGGGAGTATTTTTTCTCTCTCATCCTGCTCTCTCCCCATCTGATGTTGAAGCTTTACAAGGGGATGTAGGGGGGGAGAGGGGAGTGTGGGGTGGAGAGAGGTGGGGAAGGAGGAGCGGGAGAGTATGGGTAGGAGGTGAGAGTGCAGTTAGTTCAGAATTACATTAAAGTAGTTGGTAGGCATTTAAAGGAGGTTTTTTTTGTTCCAGTTCCCTATTGCAGGTGGGTAGTGGGGGAAGCTAGGGGGAGGCCCGGTTGCTCTTCTTCCCATGCCTTCCCTGGGAAAGTTGGAGTGTTACCCTTATTGTGCTCTTTACAGGTTTGGTTTACTTCCTGCAATCATAGGAATGTGGGGGGGGGGGGGGGGGAGGGGGGGTGGGATGGGAGGGAGGGGGAGGGGGTGGGGGATGGGGGGGGCTCTTCTGACCAAAGTATCAAAACATCCTTATCAAGTATTAGGAGCATTCCTGATTTTCCAACTCAGTGTAAAAAGGTTTGTTAGTGGTTTTAAGGGAGGGGAGTTTGCTACTCCAAGAGTGGAGATCGGAGGGAGGGAGGGTTTGCTCAGACTGCTACTTTATAAGTGGATTTTCTCTAGAATTGGAAATGGTTAAGGTTATTTCTTGGAATGTGCACGGACTAAATAACCCGTGTAAACGAAGAAGGGTTCTGGATCAGTTGTGTAGAGAGAAAGCTGAGATAATCTTTCTCCAAGAAACTCATTTTTCTAAGCATGATCATTTTGACTCTGCCAAAGGTAGGTTCCCGCAAATTCATCTAGCTAACTACTCTACTCGGAAGAGGGGTGTAGCTATTCTGTTCTCCTCTACCTGCTCCTTTCAGTTGATTAATACAATTGCGGACCCGGAGGGCCGTTTCTTGATTCTGGTAGGTTCTTTTCAAGGGATAACGTTTACTCTTGTCAATGTGTATCTCCCTCCTGCAGTAGTGGGCAGTTCCTTGATCGATCTCTCCCAGGCACTTCAGAAATTCAGTCAAGGGCCTTTGATCCTAGGAGGAGACTTTAATTGTGTCTGCTCAGAGATAGATCGTTCGGGGAGTCGAACTCATAGCAACGCTTTGGGGAAGTTACTGGTGGACTGGGCTTCGCAGTTTGAGTTATGCGATGTCTGGCGGCAACTGCACCCTTTGGAAAAGGACTACACCTTCTATTCGCAGGCACACCGGTGCCATTCTCGGATAGACATGTGGTTTTTGTCCAGGTCCGGGATCCCATGGCTGAAGTAAGCTGACATTGGGACTATGGGTCCATCTGATCATGCCATTATCTCTATTGATCTCGACTTGGGGATGGCTGACACCCCAGGACAGAGGTGGTCCTTACCAAGAGGGCTCCTACTTAAACCGGAGTTTGCCTCGGAGGTTCGTAAACGCTGGATGGAATATCTGAAGTTTAATGATTCACCGGAGATCTCTAGAGCACTCTTATGGGATGCAGGGAAAGCAGTTTTGCGGGGCCATCTTATTTCCCTGTCAAGTGCTTTTAAGAAACATCTGATAGCCCGACAGGAGGAGTTGACGAAGGAAATAGTCGACCTGGAAGGTAAACACAGAAAGGGGGGTGGAGAGCAGGTGTGGAAATTGCTGACCCGATGTAGGGGGGAATTGGCAGCATTGGAATCCAACAGAGTAGCCTCGCTCTTTTTGCGCACGAAGCAGCGTTACTATGAACAGGGCAACAAAGCCGGCAAGCTGTTGATATGGCAATTAAAGAGACAGAGGCAACGTCACAGGGTGGATGCTATTAAATCCCCGCAAGGCAAGCTTTGCTATGCCTCTCGTGATATCGCGTCCACCTTTGCCACTTTTTATGAGCGGCTCTATACTAGCGAAACATCAGCGTCCCCTACTGATATTGCCGAATGGTTGAAGAACGCTTCTCTCCCGCGGCTGTCAGCGGAAGGGAGAGAGCAGTTAGACCGCCCGTTTACACTCCTGGAGGTTCAAACTACAATGAAGAACCTCAAATCTGCTAAGGCGGCTGGACCTGATTTTTTACCGGCGGAACTGTATAAGATATTCCCTGATCTCTTCGCCCCTACGTTATTGACAGTATTTAATGAAATTCTTTCCAAAAAAACACTTCCAGAATCCTTTTATCATGCGACCATTGTTGTGATTCCGAAAGTCGGGAAAGATGCTTTGCAATGTGCTAATTAGCGACCGATATCTTTACTAAACTTAGATTACAAAATCTTTACCTCCATTTTAGCTAATCGTCTAGCCTCGTTAGTTCCAAACATCATTCACCCCAATCAAACGGGGTTCATAAAACATAGATATGGATTTGAGAATGTGCGTAGACTCATAAATGTCCTACAGGGCATAAAATGCCAAAAGGGATCGTTCACCATCTTATCGCTGGATGCAGAAAAGGCTTTTGATAAACTTGAGTGGGCCTACCTTTTAAGGGTACTTCAGGAATTTGGCTTTGGGTCCATTTTTTGTACATGGATTGCGTCCTTATACGCCAATCCCCAGGCAGTGGTGTCTGTTAATGGCGTAAGCTCACCTTCCTTCTGCTTGCGTAGAGGCACCAGACAGGGATGTCCCCTTTCTCCCTTGTTGTTTGCCCTTGCAATGGAACCTTTAGCGGCTCACCTCCGATTACGGGCAGAAGACATAGGTATCCATCTGGGTTCTGAGTGGCATGTTATCTCCTTATATGCAGATGATACACTGATCTATCTGAGGGAACCCTCTAGAACTTTACCCATTGTATTAAATATTTTAGACCGCTTCTCTTTGGTGTCTGGGTTCACCATTAATAGACAGAAATCCACGCTACTTAACTGTTTGTCTCGTTCCTCCAAAGCGGCTCTCCCTAGCGAGGGAAACCTCCCAGTGGTGGACCATTTTTGGTATCTGGGCATTGTAATACACCGAGACATCTCAAAGTTGTACAGCCTGAATTATCTCCCCTTTTTGAAATCGGTTAGTGGTGATCTGGAAAGGTGGAGTCAGTGTTCAGTTTCTTGGTTTGGATGTATCAATACTTATAAGATGTTGGTCCTAGCCAGATTACTTTTCCTGTTTATGCAATTGCCTATTTTTCTCCCGAGCACGTTTTTTGCATCCCTCTGGAAGGCTGTGACGTGGTTTCTGTGGTTGGGAAAACGTCCCTTGCTTAGCTGGAGAATACTCACTACCCCTAAAGGGTCGGGAGGGTTGGGCCTCTCTGATCCAGAGCTATATTACTCGTGTTTCTGCCTGCGTTCGTTACTGTTATGGCGAATTCACCCGGGGGCTGAATGGGTTCTGTTAGAAAGAGAATGGCTTTGCCCGACTCCTTTGGAGGCTGTACCCTTCCTTAGTGATCCCCAAGAGATCACTCAGGTGAAAGCGCACGTGTTTCTTGGCCCCTGCTGGGTGGCTTGGAGGGGGATATGTAAGCAGATGGGGTTACCCACTTCCTCTTCACCCTTCACTGTTCTGGGGGCCTTAGGATTCATCCGAACTATGCATAAGGACATAAACTCCGAAACTCTTAGGACAAAACTCTCCACCTTATACGAGAATGAATGTCCGGCCTCGAGGGACAGGCTTGAGGAAGATATGGGTCTTCAACTTTCTGCGTTTCAGGTTTTCCAATTACATCAATGTATGAGAAACCAGTTTTCGGTAACTGACATATCTCGATGCCCTAGGTGTTGGGAACAAGATCTTTTTGTATCTGAGAGACTTAAGTCTTTTGTGGCTCGATTATACCGGCATATAATGGCTGATTTGCCTGTCCTACCGGCCTTGAATTTTCCTCAGCGGAAATGGGAAGTGACTTTACCAGGGAAAGACCAAGAGTTCTGGCTTGATGTTTATTCGTATTCACATTCCTGCTCCTTATCGTTGGGATTGATACACACCCAACTTCGGATACTTTACCGCCTATCTATAACGCCGGTAGATCTTTTCCACTGGAAAAGAGCTGATGACCCGCTTTGCTAGAGACTTTGTGGACGCAGGGGGTCTTTCGATCATATGTGGTGGCAGTGCTCTCACATTCAGCTGTATTGGGGGGAGGTGATAGGATATGTTTGTGAGAGGTTACAGGTTACCCTCCCCTTGAATATGGAGTCTTGTGTTCTAGGGGTTTTTCCTGAATCCACTCTTAGTTGTCCTCTTCAACATCTGCTTCAATCGCTCCTCCTGGCAGCCAGATCGGTGATTGCTCGATTTTGGAAGCGTAGTAGAGCCCCGTCTCTTACCGAATGGCAGTCTAAATGTTGGGAGATCTATCGAATGGAAAGGATTACTGCTACTGTTCGTGGGCGGCCCTTTCTGGATGAGCCCCTTTGGAGGTTAGTGTTACAGGAAGGTTAGTTAACTTGAGCTGGTCCTCCGCATGTGATTCACACTCTACTAGAATGTCCTCTCCTTACGACTTCTTACTTCTCCTTGTTTCTTCTTTTTCTTCTTCTTCACTCACTTCCAGGTAGGATGGGTCAGAAGGGTGGGGGTGGGGAGGGGGGACAATGGGGGGGGAGGGATAACTGGGTAGAATCTATTGTGTATACATTGTTGTTTTACGATTGATATGCTCTGTATTTATATTGACTGTTTAATAGTGGCTGATATCCTGTCCTGTTTCTCGATGGAGAGTTAACGGAGGTGCACGACTGGAGGGATGTCATGTCTCCTTGTTTGGATCTGTTGTTGTGGAATGTAAGCTATTTGTTTCTACTTAATAAAATTTATTACATAAAAAAAAAAGAAAGTGGCCATTATTATCTTGTATTTTATTCTGCTATGAACTGGTAACCAGTGAAGTGCATATAATATTGGTGTTATGTGTTCTGTTTGGCATGAATTGTAGATAATGTGTGCAGCCATATGTTGGGTCATTTGGAGGCTGTGTAGGGTTTGTTTAGGTCAGGGGTCTCAAACACGCGGCCCGCGGGCCGCATGCGGCCCGCGAGAGACCCTTGTGCGGCCCGCGATGCATAGGGGGGAAAAAAAAAACCGGCTTCTGCTGCTGCTGCCGCCGCTGCCGTGGCCGGCAATAGCAGCAATATCGCAAGTCCCGCGGGCTCCCCCCCACCCGGCAGATCCCTTCCTGCTTGCCTGCCAATGCTGCCAGTTCTCCGCTTCGGCTTTCAGAGCCGCGAAGGGAGAACTTCTCCCTCGCGACTCTGTTAAGCTCGCCGGGGCAGATGGGAAATTTCCCATCTGCCCCAGCGGGCTTAACAGAGTCACGAGGGAGAAGCTCTCCCTTCGCGGCTCTGAAAGCCGAAGCGGAGAACTGGCAGGCAAGCAGGAAGGGATCTGCCGGGTGGGGGGGAGCCCGTGGGACTTGCGATATTGCTGCTATTGCCGGCTACAGCAGCGGCGGCAGCAGCAGCAGAAGCCGGTTTTTTTTTAAAGTTTAATTTTCCCGGGGGGGGGGGGAGGGAGCAGGACTTGATGGGGGGAGGGAGCAGGACTTGATGTGTGGCTGGGGGGGAGCAGGACTTGATGTGGGGGGGGAGCAGGACTTGTGGGGGGGGGAGCAGGACTTGATGTAGGGGGGGAGCAGGACTTGATGGGGGGGGAGCAGGACTTGATGTAGGGGGGGAGCAGGACTTGATGGGGGCTGGGGGGGGTAGTACTGAAAATGGGGTGATGGGGGTTAGGACTGGTAATGGACAGATGGGGGTTAGGACTGGAGGTGGTCTGACTGGGGGCCTAAGACTGAAAATGGGGTTATGGGGGGGCTAAGAATGAAGATGGGGCGATGGAAGGGTTAGGCCTGGAAGTGGGCTGTTGGGGGGCTTAGGACCGATAATGGGCTAGGGGGGGGGGCTAGAACTGGTAATGGACTGGGGGGGGGTGCTATGACTGGAAATGGGCCGAGTAGAAGGGGGAGCTTGAACTGCAAATAGCTGATGGGGACAGGGTCTTGGAATGGTAATGGGCTGAGTGGAAGGGGGCTTGGAATGGAAATGGGCTGATGGGGAGGGGGGCTTGGAAAGGAAATGGGCTGTGAGGGGAGGGAGCTAGGACTGGAAATGGGCTGATGATGCGGGGACTAGAAGGGAGCGGATGCTGGGTTGGGCAGGAGCTAGAAGGGAGTTGATGTTGGGGGACGATTAGAATGGGATGGGGCTGGGAGAGTGAAATGGAGAGGGGAAATATATTTTGTGTGGGAGGGAAGAAAAATCTACAATTGGCCGGGTATTGGGAGAGTAAGTGGGGATTGAGGATGGAGGGGTAAAATTTGAGTGGATGAAATAGGAATGAGGAAAGAGCAAAAGGAGAATGATTAGTATGTTAAAGCAGATGTAGAGAGAATGGAAAAAAACTAGGAAAGAAGAAAGGAGAAATGGACAGCAGACGATGGAGAGTTAGCAGAAGACACAAAGAAACCAGAAGAAAGTGACTGGAACAATTGCAACTGAAAAAAAAATGCACAAAAGGTAGAAAAATATCTCTTTATTTTGAATTTATTAACTGAAATATGTCAGCTCTTGGAAATGTGCATCTTTAACGTCTGCACTTTATTTAATACAAGAGGAAATCAATGTATAGTTTTATTTCTACAGTGTTGTACATTCTAAGTTTGGCTTTTGGGGTTCCCAGTTTAATTGTCTTCCTGTTTCTAAATTGTGATTCCTTGTTTGGTGATGGTGTATGTTCTGCATGTGTAACTGAGCTGAGGTATTCTGTTTATGTAATTCCTATTTGACATTGCCACTTGTTCTCTTTCCCGAGTAGGTCATGTATTGTTATTCTCTGAAATGTGTTGATTTAATATTTGCAGTGTTGCCTTTTGATAGTTAGGGTATGGTGCTTTGTGAGTCCTGGTAGTGCTGTTAGGACACGGCAGGTTTGCTATGGGTTCTAAATGGGCAGTGTTTCTAGTAGTTCCTAATGTGCCTGGCGGTTGGCACTGGTTTATAGTAATGTAGAAATCTTTTAGTCTTTCTTTATCCATACACTCATTAAGAGGCATGTTTACTAAAAGTTAGTGTATGGTAACATTATGCAAATATTTATGCAAATGATGCCCTTATGCAAATGATGCCCTTATGCAAATGAGGCCTGCGTCTTGTGCGGCCCCCGGGTTACTCTACAAGTCCTCATTTGGCCCTCAAAGCAATTTGAGTTTGAGACCCCTGGTTTAGGTAATCTGTGTAGGAGACTATTGCAGTAGAATATGTGTGGGAATATCATGGCGTGTAGTACTGTTCTAAATTCGTTACTTTGCAGTAGAGGTTTCAGATGCTGTAACATTCTAATTTTGTTATATATGGTCCTTGTGGTGAGTTTAATATGGGATTTAAAACTGAGGGTTTTGTCTATTGTGACTTCCAGATATTTTACCTCTTCTTTAACTTCAAGCATTGCTTCATTCACGTCAATGGTGGTGGGTGGTGAGAGGTTTTGGTTTCTAGTTATGAATAGTACATCTGTCTTTTTATAGTTTATATGATGACTGAGATTTCAACAACTGAGCAATTTCATTGAAGCATGCTATAATGGGTTCCAGGATGGGTTTATGAAATTAGCATAGATGGCATATCCTGCTTGGGTTTTTTTTATTATTTGGCATAGTGGCTGTGTGTGTGTGTGTATATATATATATATATATTAAACAGTAGAGCAGATAGGACTGATCTTTGAGGGAGACCTTTGGCTTGGTTATAGGTGTTAGAACATTTCTGGTCAATTCTTACTTGTTGTGAACTATCTGTTAGGTATGATGTAAACCATTATAACATAGTGCCGAATAGACTGATTTGTTGTAGTCTTAGAATTAGTAAGTTATGGTTAACAGAATCAAAGGCCGCTGTAATATCAAGAAATTTTAATTTGAATGCCTGATTGGTATTGTCTATTCCTTTTATGATATTATTGAATAATACCAGCAATAGTGTTTTTACACTGTGGAATGGCCTAAAACCATATTGATGGTTGTCTAGAGGAGCATGCTGTTTAGTATGATCTTGGAGTTGATTATGGATGGTTTTCTCTATAATTTTGACCAGGAATGGTAGGCTGGAGATTGGTCTGTAGGATGGGAGACATTTTTTGGCAAGTGTGTTTTGCTTTAGGATGGGGTGCATTATTGTTGACCATCATTAGAATGATGGGAGCTAGTTCATCACGGGAGGCTTTGATCCAGGCTACAGGGCATGGATCAATGCAGGATGTTGTTGTATTCATGTTTGAGATTATCTTTTTGAGGGGTTAAAGGGAAGCCTGATGGAACTCTGACCATGTTAAGAGAGGGCTGTGGGGTGGGGTCATTCTGGAAATTTAGTTTCTTCATATAATGGTCTGCTAGAACCTGCGGGAAGATGGCTTGTGACTCAGCAATGTCTTTTGGTTGGTTTGTTAGTGATTTTACTATAGCAAATAGCTCCCTTGGTTTATTTAGAGATTTCTTTATGTTGTATGAGTATTGATGGTATATTGATAATGCTGCTATGTAATTTTCTCTATATTCTGTTGTTTTTGCTGAGCACCAGATATGTTCTAGTTTTCTCCAGGACCAAGCAGGAAATCAGTCCTTACTTATGGGTGACATCGGCGCCGATGGAGCCCCCGTGTGGAGCATTTCCCCAGCTTTCTAAGAAAGCCTTTGGGAATACTGCACGCATGCGCGGTCCCCTTCCCGCCTAAAGGTGCCATCTTGCGCAGTCTCTCTTTTTCCGTGGAGCCCATCGGACGTCTGTCCGAGTCACCTGGAAAAGTTGACGTTTTTTCGAATATTTCTTCGCTTTTTCTCGGAGTTCGATGCCGGTTCCCCTTCCTGCCGGGTTCGGTACACCGGTATCGAGCCTGTTTTCTATTTTTCGGTTTTTGCCCTTCGTGGCTGGCGTTCGTGCCCTTTTTTCGGTTTTTCCCTGGAAGGCCGGTCTTTTGACCTTGCGGGGGCCCTTTTTTCCCCGATGGCTTCCAGTGGTTTCAAGAAGTGTGATCGGTGCAAGAAACTAATGTCTCTCACCGACACACACGACTGCTGTCTTCGGTGCCTTGGCCCAGATCATGACCCCATGATCTGTGGCCTGTGTGGCAAAATGTCCACCAAGGCACTTCAAAGCCGTCAGCACCAGAAGGAAAGGATTTTTTCAGATTCTGCCTCCGGCCGGGCCCGGACCTCGTCTGAGGCCTCGACGTCTCGGGAGTCTGATCCCGAGCATCGCCGGGGTTCCTCGGACAGGGGGTCCCCCGACCGGGAACGCAAGAGGAAGAAACGGCTCGTGAGGGCGGCATCGGAAGAGGTCCCTGGTTCCTCGAGGGCCAGGTCTAAGACCCCCGACCACCGTCCCGGGCCTTTGGAGCATGAGAAGCCATCCAAAGTACATCGTGTAGAGCCGGAGACCGTCGGACACGTAAGTCCTGTAGTCCTCTTGGACTCTCCTCCAAGGGAGCCGACGTCGGGCCCGGCGCCACCGGGGCCCGAGTCGGTGGCTGCTGAGTCTCCTGAGCTTGGACTCAGGCTGACAGCCTTGGAGTGCAGATTGTCTGCCTTCATGGAGCAGCAGCGGGTACTGATGGCCAGCCTCGCTGGTGCATCTGCCCTGACCACCGAGACATCGACGTCGAAGTCGACCCCGGAGACCGAGCCGATACTCGAGACCATGAAGGCTCGAAGTCATCCTCGGTCAAGGTCTCCCTCGACCTGCCGCTCGAAACCGAGGGCATCGACGCCGGTGCCTTCGGCATCGGGGCAGGTGCCACCTCGACCCGCGCGGTCGGAGCCCCTCGACTCCTCTTCGGATGAGTCAGCTTGGGGGACGGAGGATGAGGAGTCCCCTGACACCTTTCAGACTCGGTGCGTCCCTTCGGACTCACCGCAGTCCGAGCCCCAGAGTAGGTCCCCTCCGGAGGACACCCAGTTCTCGGAGTTCGTGCGGGACATGGCCAAGGCCTTGGCGATTCCCACGGACCCCGAGGAGGAGCCTCGAGCCGAGGAGCTTGAGGCCCTCCAGTATGACTCTCCTCTGAAGGAGGCCTTTACTGTGCCGGTTCCTCCGATGCTGGAATGGCTCCTCTTCCGGATGAGGGAGGCACCGGCCTCAGCGCCGGTCTTGAGCAAGCGAGTCAATTCCATTTATCGACTCCATAAGAGCCCTGGCTTCCAAAAGGCGCAGCTGCCGCACCATTCCATGGTGGTGGAATCGGCTATGCATCGTCTGAAGAGCCAGAAGATGCACTCCGCGGTGCCCCCCAGCAGGGAGGACCGGAACCTGGATGCTTTCGGCAGAAAGTGCTTCCAGGGCTCGATGCTTGCTTGCCGTGTCCAGTCATACCAGCTGTACATGGGCATTTACCTCCGAGACCTGGCAAAGGAGCTTGCCGGGTTCTCTGCTGGCCTCTCCGGGGAACCTTTGCAGAGGTTCCAGTCTTTGTCCTCAGGAATCCGGGACTGTTCCAAGTTCATGTCCCGAGCGGCCTACGATGGCTTCGAAGCTTCGGCTCGAGTGGCGGCAGCCGGCATCAGGGCCCGACGCCAGGCATGGCTGCAGTCATCAGACCTCGAGCCTTGAGTACAGGACAAGTTGGTCGATGTCCCTTGCCGAGGTGAAAACCTTTTTGGCAAACCCATGGCCAAGAAGGTGGCTGAGCTCGAAACCGAGCACCTGACCAGGACAAGACTGTCCAGAAAGACCTCTGCCCCTTCTCACAAAAAGAAGGGCTCGGGTAAAAAGTCCTTCTACCCGAGAAAGGTGTCTGCCTACAAACCTTTCCCTCAATACCAGGCCTCCCCAGCTCCCCAACAGGGGCAGCAGGCCAAGGGGCAGAGACATGGGCCCCATAGGCAGAAAACCCCCAAGCCTCCGGCTCCTGCTCCTGCCCAGCAGGGAGGGGGTTTTTGACTCCCAAAGCATAGCCTCTCCGCCCCTACTGCCCCATCCCTGCACAGGAGGTCACTTAGCCCTGTTTGCCCACAGGTGGCCACCCATTACAGGGGATGCTTGGGTCTTAAGCATCATTCACCAGGGTTATCTGCTTCATTTCCAGCAGCTACCCCCTGCCTACTTTCCAGGAGAGCCTGCCTCTAAGGCCTCTCCTGCACACCAACCTCCTCCTCCAAGAACTTCAGGGTCTGCTTCTGGACAAGGCGGTGGAGCCTGTACCTCCTCGCCTACAGGGGCACGGGTTATACTCCAGGTATTTTCTGGTGCCCAAGCGAACAGGAGGCCTAAGGCCTATCCTAGACCTCAAGAACCTCAACAAGTTCTTGGAGAAAGAGAAGTTCAATATGCTTACTCTTGGAACACTTCTGCCCTACCTCCAGCAGGGAGACTGGCTATGCTCCTTAGATCTAAAGGATGCGTACACTCACATCCTCATTCATCCAAACCACAGAAAGTACCTCAGGTTCATGGTGGGAGGAAACCATTACAAGTACAGGGTGCTGCCTTTTGGCCTAACTTCCGCCCCACGGGTCTTTACCAAGTGCCTAGCTGTGGTGGCGGCCTACTTGAGGACTCAGGGGTTTTTTGTCTTCCCCTATCTGGACGACTGGCTCATCTGAGGTCAGACTTACCAGGAGGCCAGGCAGGCCACCTTCAGGACTGTCACACTCCTTCAAGACCTCGGCTTTGTCATAAACTTCGCAAAGTCCACTTTGCTCCCCTCCCAAAACCTAGAGTTCATAGGGGCATGGCTGGACTCCCTGCAAGCAAGGGCTTACTTGCCAGAGGACAGAGCTCAAAGGCCCATGGAGTTGGCATCCCGGTTTCTCAGCCTGACAAGGGTTCCTGCCAGGCTCTATCTGCAGCTCCTAGGACACATGGCATCGACTGTACATGTGACCCCCAATGCCCGCCTCCACATGAGGCCTGCACAGAGGTGCCTCAGAACTCAGTGGAAGCAGGCCACAGGGAGCCTAGCCAACAAAGTCCGCGTGTCAAAACCCTTCCTGAATTCTCTTCAGTGGTGGCTACACCCCCCCCCCCCCAACTTGCTTCAGGGGGTGCCTTTTCAGGTGCCTGCCCCCACGGTGGTGTTGACAACCGATGCCTCCTTACAGGGCTGGGGTGCACACTGTCAAGAGAGCTGCACCCAAGGCCTCTGGTCTCCATGGGAAGCCACGCAACAGATCAACCTACTGGAGCTGCGGGCTATTCGCTTAGCCCTCAAGGCTTTTTCTCACACTTTGGCCCACCAGTCTGTTCTAGTTCAGACGGACAACCACGTAGCCATGTTCTATGTGAACAAGCAGGGCAGCACTGGATCCAGGGCTCTGTGCCTGGAAGCACAGGCCCTTTGCTCTTTTGCCCTCAGGCATCAAATGTTGCTGAGGGCCGTTTATCTTCCTGGCCAGGAGAACTTTCTGGCAGACCGCTGAAGCAGGATTCTGCAGCCCCACGAATGGCAGCTGCACCCTTTGGTGGTTCAACAGATTTTCCTAAAATGGGAACTTCCATCCATGGATCTCTTTGCCAGTCCCCTGAATCACCAACTGCCCAGGTTTTGTTCCAGGCAGCCGCATCCCCTAAGGGTGGCGGCGGATGTCTTCCTGATTTCTTGCATGCCTCTGGTGGCCCAAACCTTGTTCAAGATTCTCAAAGACAAGGCCTCAGTACTTCTGGTTGCTCCCCGGTGGCCGCGGCAGCCCTGGTTCCCCCTGCTGCTTCAACTGGCAGTGGAGACACCCATGCCTCTGGGATTCCAACACGACCTTCTCTCTCAGGATCAGGGTTCCCTTCTGCATCCCAATCTCAAATCTCTCAATCTGATGGCCTGGAGGCTGCAAGGGTAGTCTTGGCTCCCTGGGGCCTACCTCAGGAAGTGGAAGAGGTGGTCTTGGCTTCTAGAAAGCAATACACCAGGAAAACGTATGCCCTGAAGTGGAAGAGGTTCTCCTTGTGGTGTCAGCAATGCAAGGAAGATCCTTTCGGCTGCACTGTGCCAGTAGTGCTCCAGTACCTTCTGCACTTGTCCAATCAGGGCCTTAAGTCCAATTCTGTTCGGGTCCACCTCTCTGCTCTGGCAGCTCACCACTCAGTGGTGGAGGGACACTCTTTGTCGGTTCACCCTTTGGTGTCCAGGTTTCTCAGAGGCTTACTATTGCTCAAGCCTCCTCTCCGTCCACCGGCTCCTGAGTGGGAGTTGAATGTGGCCTTGCAACAACTTACTCACCCACCTTTTGAACCAATGGCTACATGTCCTCTATGCTTCCTATCCTGGAAGACTCTATTCTTAGTGGCCTTGACCTCGGCCAGGCGAGTGAGTGAACTTCAAGCCCTGGTCTGTGACAGACCCTACACTCGCTTCTATCGGAACAGGATAGTCCTTAGCACTCATCCTAAGTTCCTCCCCAATGTTGTCTCCTCTTTCCACCTCAACCAGGAGGTGGTTCTTCCAACATTCTTCCCTAGGCCCCATGCCGGCCAGGCTGAGACAGTCCTGCATACCCTGGACTGTAGGAGGGCCTTATCCTTCTACCTGGAACGTACGTAGGGGCATAGGAGGGCTACTCAGCTCTTCGTATCTTTTGACCCCAATAATTTGGGGGTACCTGTGTCCAAGCGTACCTTGTCCATCTGGGTGGCTGACTGTATCACCTGGGCTTATAGGGCAGCTGACCTTCCTTTGCAGGGTCGGGTCACGGCCCACTGTGTCAGGGCAATGGCGGCCTCAGTAGCCCATCTCCGCTCTGTACCGTTGGCAGACATCTGCAGGGCTGCAACTTGGTCCTCAAGCCAGACCTTTGTGGCCCATTACTGCCTGGAGAGGGAGTCCCGTAGGGACAGTGCTTTCGGTCAGGCAGTGCTCCGGAATCTCTTTGAGGTTTAGGCAACTCCTACCCTCCAGCCCTCTGGTGGGGCTACTGGTGGAGGTATGTTTCAGTGGAAGCCTTTCTCTGCTGCTGAGGCTAGAGGGAGCTCATTTTTCAGCTCTGGGTCCCCGGTAGCCTGAAGCTGGGGAGTCCCATAAGTGAGGACTGACTTCCTGCTTGGTCCTGGAGAAAGAGTAGTTACTCACCTGTAACAGGTGTTCTCCAGGAGCAGCAGGAATCAGTCCTCACAACCCTCCCTCCTCCCCTGGAAGTTGCAATTCTACATAGTTTCTTTTTACATTTTGTGTGCTGTTTTTTAGCTATGTCATTTGACTGAGCAAGATGGCACCTTTAGGCGGGAAGGGGACCGCGCATGCGTGCAGTATTCCCAAAGGCATTCTTAGAAAGCTGGGGAAATGCTCCGCACGGGGGCTCGATCGGCACCGATGTCACCCATAAGTGAGGACTGATTCCTGCTGCTCCTGGAGAACACCTGTTACAGGTGAGTAACTACTCTTTCTCAGATGTCTTTTTAGCAATTGTATGTCTTGTGTGTACCACTGTTTTGAGGTATTCTGCTTTTTATTGTGTCGTGGTGAGGTCTAGATGCAATCTTGGAAATACTAGTGTTCCAATTTTGTAGTAGTACATCAATATCTTTTATGTTTGTGCCAATGCTATCTAGTAGGTCTTTTGTGAAGGAATCTTTTTCAAAGAATCTAAATTTTGGGTATTGTTTTGTCAGGTGATTGCTTGATTGGTCATGGTAATGCTCTGCTACAGTGGAAAATTCAGTTAGATAATGGTCTGACCAAGGGACTGGAGTTACTTGCAGGCAGTTATTAGACTGAGTATAAATATCCTATGGAAGGAATATAAGGTCCAGTATATTCCCTTTGTTGTGGGTGGGGGCCTTTATTATTTGTCTATAGTGTAAATCTTCCATGGCATCTAAAAATGATGATGTTTGTGTCTGTTGTAGTGAGGTTAGGCTTAAGTCGCCCAATAGGATTACCTTTTTCTTATATGATATGGTGCAAACAGTTTCCAAAATATTTGTAAGGCTGTTTGGATCAGCAGTTGAGAGGGTCTATAGAGAAGATAAAATGCCATGTACCTGTTTTCAATGATCAGCACATCTATATCAGATATCATGTTAGAAAGAGTTAACAATGCATTTAGAGTCTTTTTTATGATGATTAGAACTCCTCCACCACGTTTATTTGTTCGGGGTGTATGATATTCATCATAGTTCGCGTTCATTATTTGATTCAAAAGTACATCACCTATTTCAGAGAGCCAGGTTTCAGTAATAAAAATTATATCAGGATTAGCATCATGCATATGGTCCAATATGATTGGAATTTTTTTCTTTATTGATCTAGCATTTATGTATGAGCATTTCAGGACTGTATGCTTAGGATTGTCTTACTGGTTATTGGGTTTGGTAGACCCTATAGGAGTAATATAGATTAATCTTCAGACGTTAGTGTTGTTGTGGACTCTGTAGGCTGGTTTGTAGAGTGGTAATAACTTGTGTTCTCCATTATGTAATTGTATTATTGGGATGGGATGGTTATGTGCATGGGCAGAAAGTTGGGCGTTTAGTATGAGGGAGAGGCAGGATAGTAAGAGTGTGCAAAATATTATGCTTACAATAATAGCTGGGTTCATCTTTGCTGTATGATAATAATGCTAAAACAATATTGATTAGGATACACTTTAAGGTTAAGCAGTTTATATTGCCATTGTAGTATAGTTTAAGTCGAGAGATGGATTAAACCACAGTGTATCACAATCCAACCCTTGCTTAAAATATAAATAGGCCAAAATGTAACGATTAGCGTACAATGTAAAGTTTTAGCGGTGAAGCTGAGATATTGCTGGTAATAAGATATATGCAAATTAAATGGAGGATTTATGCAACAAATCATGAATACTTTTTGAAGAAACAGCGGTACATCTGATGAACTAACCTCAGTAAAATCTAAGATTGCTGGAGCTGCTTCTTTTGATTTCCTGATTGCTTACCTGAGGTTCCTACCTGCCTAGCTCCTCATTGGGCCGCTGGACTGGAGGAGGGCCATTAAAGATCGGCCCCTACGCGGTACGTGTTAAGCGGGCGTGTTCCCGCAGTTCCGTGACCGAAGTGGCGTGACCAAAGGGGAAGGACACGCCCCTTTGGTGCCCCTTCGGTGCACGAGGTGCATTGGTGGTATTAAGGTTATGGGGAAGCAGAGGAAACAGCACTCTCAGCCAGCGCAATCGAAGGCGGTTAAGATTATTGGCCCCATGGATGCCCACGTACGTGTGGAGAACTCTCCGGCACTGTTGGGTTCCTTGCCATCGGATTCGCTGGACTCATCAACTGTGAGTACCGCCTCCTCATCCACCTCTGCTTCCGGTATGGGTTTAGTTCAGCCCAATCAAGAGATAACTGTTCTTGATAGTTATGCCGTTTCTTCTCCTGTGGATACGAAGGGCTTGGATGTTTCCCCAGCTTTACTTCCAAATTCGTTTTTGCAAGTAACTTCTTCTAATTTACCATTGTCATTACCGTTACCATCGGTGATTTCCTTTCTGGGTTTTGTTGAACGATGTTCCCCTCCTGAACATGTTTCTTTGAAAAATGTCTGGCTTGTCGTTTCACGGATGGAAACAGCGTTAAGTGCTTCATTGCAGAAGATATCTGTTTTCTTGAAAGAGACGGTTGGCAAACTAGCTGATCATGAAGCTCGGCTGACATCTGTGGAAAGGCTTGTTAATTCTACTGAGCAATTTGTTTCCTCTCAAAGTGAAGTTAATTTGAAATTTTCTCAGGGTTTTAGTTCTTTGCAACGACAGGATGAATTTCGAGAAAATGTATATCGGTCAAAAAATTTACGTTTTCTAAATTTTCCTAGGACACATTACTTATCCCCCTTGTTGTTGTTGCAAAAATACTTTAAGGAAATTCTGATGTTTAAAGATGTTTCGGATATTTTAATTTCAAAATTGTATTATATACCTAAAGTTAAAAAAGATTTGGATGGTAACATGTCAGGGAATATCCAAAGTGAAAAGCTGGCTTCTTCCACTCTGGATCTATCTGGCTTTCTTGAATCTTCCACAGATGATATTCCTACAAGAGATACCTTATTAGTTTCCTTTGTTCGAGAGATGGATAAGGATAGGGTTTTGACGGTTTACTTTCAGAAGAAAACCGAACAGTTCTGTGGTCAAGTTATTCAGATATTTCCAGATGTGGCCAAAATCACACAAGAACGCCGTAAAGGCTTTCTTAGCTCTCCGTCCACGTGTTCTTGCTTTGGGGGGTTTATTTTATCTTAAATTTCCCTGTAAATGTCAGATTACCTTTCAAGGTAAGCGATATATATTCTCTGAACCTGATCAATTAGTTAGCTTGTTGAGTGAGAGGGAACTGGTATAACTTGGTGTAATTATAGGGGGAATATAGTGTATCACTTGATTTAGTATATTGAGCTTATTGGTTTTCTCAGGTTTCCTTTTAAATTTGACGGCAAATGTGTGAAGCTGCTCCTTTATGTGGACTGGATATTACAGTTTATGTAATGTTTTCTTTGTAATTTTGTTTCATTTTGAAATAAATTTTGGAAATTAAAAAAAATAAAAATCTAAGATTGATGTATCTTACGTGAATCTTGTGGTTTGTCCGCTATCTGCCTAACGACCACGCTTAAGGGCCACGCCAAAGGGCCCTCTGGCAAGGCCTACTGGGCGTGGGCAAGCCTGGAGGCATTCCTGTTTTTAAAGTCCTCTGCTGCGCCGATGGAAAGCCCGACTGGCCTTGTGGCGGGGGGAAGGGAGGCTCTTTCCTTCCTGCTCCCTGCCCCGATGCTGGTCAGGTGTCCCTTGTGAGTTCCTGCCACGTGTTGCTGGGAAAGGCAGACTGGATAGGGCATGTAGTCTTTTTCTGCCATCATGTTTCTATGAACTTTAATGAACTCCATGCACACCCTCCAAGATAGATCTAGGGAGGAATCATGTATAAGCGATTGCCTGAAGTCAATGGTTTTCTAATTTTTTTGTTCTTTTGTTACTGGGTATTAATCTGGACCCTATCATTCTCTGCAAGAAATGGTAAACCATTCACTCTTTTTTCTAACCTCTGAGGAGTGTGCCAGAATTTGGGCAAACTAAACGTGCTTCTTTGTTCTTGAGCTTGTCGAGCACGGCCCTGAATCCCCTGTTCTACCAGGAAGGTCAGACTGCTGGGAGGTCAGTGCTCCCCACTGCCTGCCTATACTGTCCGACAGATTGCAGCAGCAGTTATCAGTACTGCCATGCCAGCTCTGAACAGGTTCACTTCCCATGAAAGCTGTGAAATATGTGCACAGTTCCCCCCCCCCCCCCCCGAAAAAAAGAAAAGAAAAGTAAAGCTATAAATGGGAGGGGGATGAAAGCGCTTTCAGAATGACTAATGAAGTGTATTTGGATTATTGGGTTTCTCCACATCTTCTGGTGCTTAAACTTGTATTCCTGAGATGTTTGGCAACTAGATTGGGAAATCCTGTATTATTTTCTGGGAGAGAAAAACAAAGCCATTTTTTCTATTCCTTTGTTGATCAAGACTTATTAAATTCCATTAATAAAAATGGCAGTGGTGCGTATTTTCCTTCGACAAGTGTAATGGTGTGCATCTTTTGTTCACATAGATTTTTGTGATATATTTTGATCAGAGTATGTACAAAGCCTTAGGAAATTAGTGCTGTGTGGAGCCTGGAACTCTCCATATAATTGAACTAATTAAATCTTTACCAACATTAACACAACTCCAACATTCCTTCGACAGTGCTTAATTATTTTGCAAGCATGGCAAGCTGAAACTAAACAGATGAACATAGTCCAGTGGAATGGGTATTGAGCTTTTTCTTTATTCATCTTTTGATAAGCTTTAATTAAAACTGCCTCCCTATTGTGACGAGAATGAATGTGCTTGTTTTCTTAGTGAAAGCCAAATTATTCACTTCAACTATGGTTCAGTTATCAAAGCTGTTGCAAAGTTTTCAGCTGCATTGTAGCCATGGATATATAATTACTTGAATTCTCTATTCTTCATGAAGGCTTTATCGTAATGTAATTTCACTATTCATGTGACCATTGAGAAGCATTTTCTCATGGTAAAAATGAATGTAAAGAATATTCAGTCGTAATAATAGCAATCTTGTGCTTATTGAAAAAATTAATTTTAAAAAATGTAACAGAGAATATACTTTTCCTGTTAACGTGATAGCATTTCTATTTGTTGTAAAGAAAGCAGCCTTTTACAAATAAGTAGTTAAGCAATCCTTCTTTTGAAGGAGTGGCCTAGTGGTTAGGGCAGCAGCCAAGAGCTGGAAAGACCAGGGTTCAAATCCCACTGGCACTCCTTGTAGCCTTGGGCAAGCCACTGAACCTTCCATTGCTTCAGGTACAAGTTTAAACTGTAAGTCCTCTGGGGACAGGGAAATACCTATGTACCCAAATGTAATTCACCTTGATCTTCTCCTAGAAAGGTGTGCACTAAATATTAATAATAAATAAATAAATATTTTGCTGAATCTACTACTACTACTGATCAGTTGTGTAGAGCCCTCTATTCGTTCTCATGTGTCGCCGTGTCTCCTTTCTTTGCACTGGCTCCCAATTAAGTTCCGGTTTATCTTCAAACTACTCATCCTCGCTCACAGGGCTCTTCACTCCGATACCCCCCAGTATTTAGCCAACATTATTCATCTTCAGCCCTCTCCCCATCTTCTTCGTTCGTCTCACGGTAATCGCCTCTTCCTCCCCTCCCCTACTCAGGCTCACCTCGAATCCACCCGTCATTCCGCCTTCTTTTTCTTAGGTCCCGCCCTCTGGAACTCTCTTCCCCTCCCACTCCGCACCGAACCGTCCTACACTCGTTTCAAAGCCCTCCTCAAGACACACCTTTTCTGCCAGGCTTTCGATCTTCCCCCCCCCTGCTGATGGTGCCTCATCCCCAAGTCGTGCCCTCCATCCCCCTTGATTTTCCCATGTTCCTTCCCCCTCTTCCCCTCCCTTCCCTCTTGCCCTTCCGTGGGCCCTCTCTGTTCTCTATCTGTTTTACTGTCTCTCTCTGTCCTATTATTTTTGGCGTTCCTTTCTTTCTTCATTTCCAGCGGCTGTCATTTTTGTTATTGTACACCGCCCTGATGCTCCGGCCTGGGCGGTCTATCAAGTGCTTTAATAAAGATAAAGATAAAGATAAGGCGTACACAGCGCTGTACAGACACATGTAAAAGATGGTCCCTGCTCATCAGAGCTTACAGTGTAGTCAAGACAGACAACACACTAGCTGAAGGCAAGGATATATCTAGGCGAATGGTAATGAAACGCATAGGAGGCTAAGAAGATCAGGATCCAAACGTGATCTCGAAGAGGTGTGTTTTCAGCCTGGTTTTGAAAAGGGCCAGAAATGAAGCCTGACGCACAGACTCAGATAGTTTGTTCCAGGCATAAGGAGCAGCAAGGTGGAAGGATCGAAGTCTGGAGTAGGCAGTAGAAGAGAAAGGCACAGAAAGAAAGGATCTGCCAGAGGAGCGGAGTTCCCGAGGAGGGGTGTAGGGAGAGATAAGAGAAGAAAGGTAGTGAGAAGCAGCAGAATGAGTGTACTTATAGGTCAGTAGGAGAATTTTGAACTGAATACAGAAACGGATAGGGAGCCAATGAAGTGACTTGAGAAGAGGAGTTATATGAGCATATCAAGGCTGGCGAAAGATTAGCCATGCAGCTGAGTTTTGAAGAGATTGAAGATGAGAGAGATGATTCAGAGGAAGACCAGCAAGGAGGAGGTTGAAATAGTCTAGATGGGAGGTGACTAAAGAGTGGATAAGTCTTAGTAATGTGTGTAGAAAGGAAGGGATGAATTTTGCCGGTGCTACAGAGAAATTGATTCACTAAGGGCAGGTCTTGTCAGACAAATCTGATTGATTTCTTTGACTGGGTGACCAGGGAGTTGGACCAAGGGAGAGCCCTAGATGTGGTGTATTTAGATTTCAGTAAAACATTTGACACTGTTCCACATAGGCGACTTATAAACAAACTAAGCACCCTAGGGATGGCCCTAAAGTTACTGCTTGGGTTAGAAATTGGTGGAGTGGGAAGCAACAAAGGGTACAGATAAATGGAGTTCACTCTGAGGAGAAGGAGGTTACCAGTGGAGTGCCACAGGGATTTGTCCTTGGTCTGGTTCTTTTTAACATCTTTGTTAGTGATATTGTGGAAGGGCTGTTGGGTAAGGTTTGCCTCTTTGCGGATGATACCAAAATCTGCAATAGACACCCAGGAAGGAGTAGGTAACATAAGGAGGGATCTAGCTAAGCTAGAATTTGGCAGCTGAAATTGAATGCTAAAAAATGTAGGGTCATGCTTTTGGGCTGCAACAATCCAAGGGAGCAGTACAGTATAGGGGTTGTTGTACTTCTGTTCACAAAAGAAGAACGGGACCTAGAAGTGATTATGTCTGCCGAAAGGGTGACGGAGAAAGCTAGAAGGATGCTTGGGTGCATAGGGAGAGGAATGGTCAGCAGAAGAAAGGAGGTGATAGTGCCTCTGTATAAGTCTTTGGTGCGACCTCACAGTATTGTGTGCAGTTCTGGAGATCGCACCTTCAAAATGATATAAACAGATTGCAGTCTGTGCAGATGGTGGCTACTAAAATGGTTAGTGGTCTTCATTATAAAGCATATAAGGAAAGACTTAAGGACCTTAATTTGTATACTTTAGAGGAAAGGTGGGACAGAGGTGATATGACTGAGACATTTAAATACCTCCATGGCATAAATGCACAGGAGAGCCTCTTTCGATTGAAAGCAAGCTCTACTGAAAGGCGACATAAGAAGAGGGTGAAAGGGGATGGACTCAGGAATAATATGTGGAAATATTTCTTTATAGGAAAAGTTGTAGATGCATGAAATAGTCTCCCAATGAAGGTAGTAGAGATGAGGACAGTATCTAAATTCAAAAAAGCATGGGACAAACACAGAGGTTCTCTAAAGGAAAAAAAAAAGGGCAGACTAGATAGGCCATGAGGTTTTTTTCTGCCGTCATGTTTCTATGTTTCTATGAAAGAAGTGACAGGATTTAACTATCTGTTGGATGTGTGCAGAGAAAGAGAGAGTAGAGTCCAAGATAACCCGAAGGTTGCAAGCCAAGGAAACAGAGATAAGTTTAGTGTTATCCAAAGAAACAGGGAAAGGAGGTGGTTTAAGGGGAAAGATAATGACCTCGGTTTTGGCTATATTCAGTTTCAGATGGCAGTGAGACATCCAGGCAGCAATGTTGGATAAGCAGGCAGAGATCCGCGCCTGGATTTCTGGAGAGATTTCAGGCAGAGAAAGGTAGATATGAGAGTCCTCGGCATAAAGATGATACTGAAAACCATGAGAGAAAATAAGTGCACCAAGGGATTGAATGTGAGAGAGAAAAGGAGAGGTCCTAAGCAATGTTCCCTCTAAGCAGCTTGAAGCTGTGCTGGAGTCCTTTGCCATCATTCCCATTGGTGGAGGGAGGTGAAATGCAGTCACACAGCATAGGCAGATCCCTCAGCACCTGCCTATACTGCGCAATCCTAAGCGAGATCACTTTGCTTCAAGCTGCTTAGAGGGAACATTGGTCCTAAGACCGAGCCCTGAGGTATACCAACTGAAAACGGGATGGCAGTAGAGGAGGAACCACCAGAACATACACTAAAAGTGTGATTGGAGAAATGAGAAGAAAACCAGAACAGAACAGAGCCCCTAAATCAAAGTGAGGACAAGGGTATAGAGGAGAAGGTGGTGATCAACAGTGTCAAAGACAGCAGAAAGGTAAAAAAGGATGAGAATAGAGTAGAGGCTTTTGGATTTGGTGAGGAACAAGTTGCTGGAGACTTTTGCAAGAGCCGTTACTGTGGAATGTCGAGGATAAAAGCCAGATTGCAGTGGGTCCAGAAGGTCTTGAGAGGAAAGAAAGTCACTCCTGAATCTATCCCCTTTCACCCTCATCCCATGTCCCCTTGTAGCAGAACTTGTTTTCAATTGAAAGAGGCTCTCCCCCTGTTCATTTATGCCACGGAGGTATTTAAATGGTCCATAAACCATTATTAAGAAGGGACCCAGGATATTAATGATTGAACCAATACAAGCATTGTGGAACCTGTGTCCCTTGGGGTAACTGCTAGGTACATATGACCTAGATTGGCCACTGTTGGAAACAGAATACTGGGCTTGATGGACCTTGGTCTGACCCAGTATGGCATATCTTATGTTCTTATGTTAAATGTCTCAATCATATCACCTCTATCCCACCTGTCCTCATATGCTTTATAAAGAAGACCACTAACCATTTTAGTAGCCACCCTCTGTACTGACTCCATCATGTTTATATCCTTTTGAAGGTGCGGTCTCCAGAATTGCACACAATACTCCAAATGAGGTTGCACCAAAGACTTATACAGAGGCACTATCACCTCCTTTTTTCTGCTAGCCATTCCTCTCCGTATGCAGCCAAGCATCCTTCTAGTTTTTGCTGTCACCTTTTCTACCTATTTAGTTACTTTAAGATCAGACACAACCACACCTAGGTCCCGCTCTTCTTTAGTGGACATAAGTACTTCACCACCAAAACTATATTGCTCCCTTGGATTGCTGCAGCCCAAATGCATGACCTTGCATTTTTTAACATTAAATCCCAGCTGCCAAATTCTAGACCATTCTTCAAGCTTATCTAGATCCCTCCTCATGTTTTCTACACCTTCCTGAGTGTGTACTCTATTGCAGATTTTGGTATCATCCGCAGAGGCAAACCTTACCCAACAGCCCTTCCATTGTATCACTAACAAAGATGTTAAAAAGAATCGGACCAAGGACAGATCCCTGTGGCACACCACTGGTAACTTCCTTCTCCTCAGAGTGAGCTCCATTTACCTGTACCCTCTGTCGCCTTCCACTCAACCAATTTCCAACCCAAGCAGTAACTTTAGAGTCCATCCCTAGGGTGCTCAGTTTGTTTATAAGTAGAAAGGAAGGGATGAATTTTGCTGATGTTATAGAGAAAGAAGTGGCAGGTTTCAGCTATCTGTTGGGTGTGCACAGAGAAAGAGAGAGTACAGTCAGAGATGATTCCAAGGTTGTGAGATGAGGAAATGGGGAGGAGCATAGTGTCATCCACAGAAATAGAGAAGGGAGGAAGAGGGAATGTGGGTTTAGGGGGAAAGATAAGGAGCTCAGTTTTGGAAATGTACAGTTTCAGTCAGTGGTGAGACATTCAGGCAGCAATATCGGATAAGCAGGCAGAGATCCAGGAGTGGAACCCTGGAGAGTTTTCAAGTGCAGAGAGGTAGATCTGAGAGTCATCAGCATAAAGGTGGTACTGAAAACCATGAGAGGAAATAAGTGCACTGAGGGACTGAGTGTCGAGAGAGAGAAATGACAAGACAGAGCCCTGAGGTACACCAACAGCAGGATGGCAGTAGAGGAGGATCCACCCAGAATATGCACTAAAAGTGTAATGGGAGAGCTAGAAAGAAAACTAGAAGAAAGCAGAGGTTTTAAGGGCTCTGTACTATCCTGGTTCTCCTCTTATATCTCCCATTGCTCTTTCAGTGTTGTTCTGGTGGAGCCTCCTCTGCTGCTAACCCACTCTCAGTTGGTGTACCCTAAGGATCTGTCTTGGGTCCACTCCTTTTCTCTCTCTATACCCAGTCCCTTGGTGCACTCATCTCTTTCCTTGGCTTTCAGTACCATCTTTATGCTGATGACTCCCAGATCTACCTCTCTACGCCTGAAATCTCTCCGGCAAGCCAGACCCTGATCTCTGCCTGCCTTTCTGGCATTGCTGCTTGGATGTTTCACCCCTGCTTGAAATTGAACATGGCCAAGACCGAGCTTCTTATTTTTCCCCCTAAAACTTCCTCTCCTCTTCTTCCTTTCTTAGTCTCTGTGTATAAATCTCTACTCCTCCCTGTTTCTTCGGCTCACAACCTTGGGGTTGTCTTTGACTCCTCTCTCTCCTTCTCCACACACATCCATCTGATAGCTAAGACCTGTCGTTTCTTTCTCTATAACATCAACAAAATCTGCCCATTCCTTTCTGAACACACTACTAAAACACTTATCCACTCCTTAATCACCTCCCGCCTTGACTACTGTAACCTACTCCTTGCTGGTCTCCCCTTTGAATCATCTCTGTCCTCTTCAATCTGTTCAACACTCTGCTGCACGGCTAATCTTCCGCCAGCCTCGTCATACCCATATTGCGCCTCTTCTCAAGTCACTTCATTGGCTCTCTGTCCATTTCCGCATCCATTTCAAACTTCTCCTGTTGACCTATAGGTGCATTCACTCTACAGCTCCTTGCTACCTTTCTTCTTTTATCTCTCCTTACACCCCCCCCCCTCGGGAAGTCTACTCTTCTGGCAAATTGCTTCTATCTGTGCCCTTCTCTTCTACTGCTAACTCCAGACTTCGCTCCTTTCACCTTGCTGCACCTTACGCCTGGAACAAACTACCTGTCTGTACACCAGGCACCTTCTTTGACCCTTTTCAAATTCAGGCTGAAAACTCACCTCTTCACTGCTGCTTTTGGATCTTGACTCACCGGATCTCCTTGTTTCTTTACCATTCCCCCTTGTTTTATCCCTGTCTACACCTTCTGTGTTGTCTGTCTTGACTAGATTGTAAGTTCTGATGAGCAGGGACTGTCTCTTACATGTCTGTGCAGCGCTGCATATGTCTTATAGCACTATACAAATGTTCAGTAGTAGTAGTAGTAGCAGAGTGCCTGAATCCAAGTAAGGACAGGGTATCGAGGAGAGAGTGATGATCAACAGTGTCAAAGGCAGCAGAAGGGTCAAGAAGGATGAGGATTGAGTAAAGGGCCTTGGATTTGATGAGGAACAAGTCACTGGAGACTTTGGCAAGAGCTGTTTCTGCAGTATAAAGGGAGGCTTTAAAATTATCTGGATAGTGATGATATTCAGTTGCTCTCTGGATAATGTATGTCTGAGGGGGTCAAATAAACAGATCGTGTCAGTATGGTGACCTCATTACTCATGCATTCAGCACTGCTGGCCCCTGCTTAACTATGATACCTGAAGAATAGATTCAGGGTTCATGATAACTGGATCCTCAGACCCAGGAATTTCTCTGGAATGAGCAGACTAGGCATGTGGAGGAAAAGGATATGAAATGGAAGAAAAATATATCAGTGGTGGGTTTGTGATCTTTCTTTCCTGCTTTCTACTGGAGATCAGAAAGAGACTAACTTATGAAGGGTTTCTACATTGACTCTGGTTATCTTTGGAACCACACAATTTTTATGTCATCTTCAGAGAGAATGAACACGCTGTTCACTCTGTTAAGAATGTGATAGATATATGCCTTCCCCCTGCATCTAAACACTGTCGCTGCATAATGACCAGTTAGTGAGGCTGGCTTGTTTTGAACTTTTCTAGACATGAATACTGTCTGTCAAAGACAATAGAGCAATTGAAAAAACAGGAAATTTTGCAGTCACACTAGGCTTGATTTATTCCCTGTATTTTTAGCTTTTGTAGGGCAAATATTCAGTAAAAGCCTATGATCCCCAGAAAACAGCTGTCCTAAAAAGAGATATTTGTTGATGGCCAAAAATATACAGCACAGCTCAGAAAAAGAAATTTGTGGCAAGCACATGTAGTCAGCATATAATGCTTCCCATCCACTGTAGTAGGGGCTCTTCAGATGCATACATACACACATACTTTGGACATTTGTTGAGCATCTAAACCAAAACACTTGAATATACTTACTTTTGCCCAGGACTGGAATGTCTCTGGAAGACTCACCGCTGTGGGCATGCAGCTCCCGTTATAGTATGGCCACAGTTTTGTGACTTGAGTTATGCCCTTCTATGCTTTTACATGCTATGTAATGGACAGATAAAGTCTATCATTTAAGCTTATTTTATAAAAGCTACATTGGCACCTATCCGCCCTTCATAAAAGAGGCTTCTGGAACCAGCTGCAGTAGTATGCAAATGCCAGTGCATAAATTTACACCTTCTGCAAATACATGCAGACATTACAACTCCACCTCTACTCTGCCTAAACTCTAAACTCGGGAATGCCGGCATGCAGATCATTTAGGAGCACTCCTTCCATGCACTTACTGTCTCCGTCTGTTAGGTGGTAGAACAATTTGATTACAGCCATTTTCTGTGTTAAAACAGGGTTTGCACATGGAAAATCCTTTATAGAAAGCTGTCAGTATGTAATACATCCAGTTCTGTGTTCCTCTTTCTGCCTCTGTTGTTGGTCTGGATCATCCCTGTGCTAATTCTTTCTTGAGAGCCAAGGGTTCTGAGAAGAAAGTCAGGCCTTAGTTCCTATGCCTTCCTGGTCATCCTTATTTCATTGTGCTTTCGAGATCTTTAATTAATTCTTACTATAGTGTGGCAATTAGAAATTGTTGAGCTTTTTACTTTTTTTTGTATTTCCCCTTCCTTTAGCTTTCTGTCAATTATATTGATATTGGTTAGCTGATATATCTGAAACAATACATTGCTAATTCTTTACATAATAGCCTTCACCATACTTCACCTTCCTCATTCTTTCCTAGAGAGCAGAATAAATGAATATTTGAAAAAAAAATTAAATTTCTGGAAATACCAATAAAAAATGACAAGAGAAAATGTCTTTTATGTTCATAGCCTGACAATAGATAGAGACAGTACACATAACTCAGAGCATGCCGGAATGGTCTCGAGCCACCCTCTTCCTTCTAACCCCCCCCCCCCCGACCCGCAAACAACAGATAGACGGCCTGATCCATAGCTTAAACTGCTTTATTGATGGATCATAATGGCCACAGCCTGCAGATACACGGTATTGCACTATTAACAATCACTATTTGCAATAAATCGGTAACACTAACAATCGTAACTGATCTAACTCCGAAACTTCTATAGAAACGTTCTGTAAGCATTGTCCCCCAACAAGTATTCAATCAGTAAACAGTATTACACAATAGTTAAACAATGATTAAACGATGACCCTGTACTGGAGGTTGGCGTGGATGGGTACCACTGTTCACATTGCCTAGTCGGTGGCCTGGCCCACCCTGTGACGAGGACCCACCCCTCTTCCCCATCGCCAACCATTCTGTATTGGTGCCCGGGTGTCCCATTTTAATCTCTGTTCCTGGTAATCAGGACCAGGCCCCCTGATCCCTCATACCTGGCTCCCCTGTTATCGGTCCCTGGCACCCCCCAGCTTGGTACTCAAGCCCCCCCCCCTTTTTTTGTGGTGCTCCTCCCCTGCCCCTGTTCCTCAGTGAGGTCCTGCCACCAGGAGGGCCTGTGGCCTGACTCACCCCATAGTGAGTACCGAACTGATGGCTGCCGCAAACCCTTGATGAACAGTTACATCCCTGTATCATTCAGGTGGACCCCATTCCCCGAGTACACCATCTCTCCCCCAGCAATGACGCCCAGATGCTCAACCACCACTCCACCTAACCCCCGACCTCCTTGTTGAGTTTCTTCCTGCTTCTTTCTGTGCCCTTTGGATGTTGCACCCCCATCCACCTCTGCTGCGGGATGATGTGGGACCAGACGACCCCCACCCTGAGCTCACCGCAAATACAGGCCAAGTCCACTTTTATCTGGATGATAAGATCTATACCCTTTTTGGATACCAGATCATTACCACCAAGGTGCAGGACCACCCAGTCTGGCGGGCAATCCCTCCACCTCTGGCTGGCAAGGGTGGACCTCAACTGGTCCCACCTCATGCCCCACTTACCCATCCAGTGTATCTGCATGCTGCTGGGTTGAAAGCCGAGCTGTATGCTGAAGTGTCACCTCGCTGCCCTTTGTCCCGCCCAATAGACTTAAGAATGCCCTATGATCCAGACTGGCTTTGCAATGCGACCTAGCAGGTGAGAGAAAACAGCAGGTGAGAGGAGACAGTGACAGCATTTGTCTTTACGGCCTTACATACAGTTTGTATCGGTCTGAAGCCCACCTCTTGATAGCCTGGATCTGGCGCGACCCCAAGAGTAACCCATGCGCTGTTGTCACCACACCTATCCTAAAGGAATGCAGTGTGATCCCCTTAGTGTCGAACCCCACTGCCCTCACCACCCCCAGCCAGAGAGTCTTGAACTGATATTGTGAAAGGCAGGACCCATCGGCATTGCACAGCAAGGGGCATCGTACTGGTGGGTTCATCCGCAAATACCCCCGCATGGCCTCCACAGGGCACAGAACCTGGACCACTGTAGCATTTAGCCATACTGTTTTCCCCATTCCACTCTGGTCTGTCTTTGACCGGGCCAGAAACAGTTGCACCCTGTCCCCCTTCACCGCTGTGTGGCAGTGCCTGTCTTGTCTGTAGTGGACCGTGGCATAGCCTTACTCATGCAGAAGGCCCCAAAGAACATCATGAGAGCGGCCAGCCTGAACAGCTGGCACTCAAATCCATCTCTGGCGATTGTTGACGCCTGTCGTATGGCCCATACAGCATCAGCAGGGAAACCAGCCTACGCCTATCATGCCAAGGTGTGGCCTCCCTTGCCCAGTCTTCCATCACCTTCTTCACCATGAAGTCCCTTGTTACATCTCTATAACCCCGCAACTTGAAGAAGAAGGCCACCCCTACCAGCATCAGCTTGGCCCACCTAGCGGGAGTTCCGCCTGCCTGCAAATGCATCAGGAATTTGAGTTGGAGGCCTACTGGAACTCCATTCCAAGGGCTGTCTCCCTTCTGTACTAAGAAGCTCTGCAACTACCTCCAGGTCCCAGCTTTCAATGACACCCTCAGCAGTTTGGCTATGCATCACATCCAAGGGTCCACGTCTCCGCTGGCATGTAGACCATCCTGGGTGCCACGTTCGGGGCAAGCTGCTGGAAACACTGGAGCAGGAAACAAGACAGAGCATCAGTTACTTCATTGCTTACTCCCAGAATGTGCCAAGCTATAATGAACACACTCATTTCAAAGCTCAGCAACACTAGCCGCCTTACCAGTCTCATCACCCTCTCCGCCTTTGCTGTCTGTTTTTAATGGTGAAAATGGCCACTACGTTGTCCAAGCGGAAAACTATCTCATGTTAGTGAGTTGGTGTCTCCACAGGATCATGGCCACCATGCTCGGGAGCATCTCAAGGAAAATTATATCCTTGGTCACACCCGTCCAGTGCCACTTTGCTGGCCATTGCTCCTGGCACTAATGCCCCTTAAGGTAAAGACCAAAGCCAACTCCTCCTGAGGCATCCATGAACAGTTCTATGTCAGTGTTGCTAATGGCCAATGCCCTCCAGATGCTTCTGCCATTGTACCTTAAGAGGAACTGCTGCTACACAGCCAGGTCCTCCCGCATGGGGGAATTGACCCTAATGAAATGATGATGTTGCGAACCCCTTTTGTAGCATCCGCCAGGCGTCAGATGAAAGCCCGGCCCATGGGCATCACCTGACAGGTGAAGTTCAAATGCCCTATCAGAGATTGCAGCTCCCTCAGTGTGACCTTTCATGCATCTAGGGCCGCCTTGACCATTTCCTTCTCGACTATCCATTGGAGGGCGGAGCTAAATTCCTCAAAGTAGGCACAGGATATGGAACAGCCCATCGGGAGGCATTTGTCCATGTAATACATAGAAACATAAAAACATAGAAATATGACAACAGAAAAAGACCACATGGCCTATCTAGTCTGTCCTTCCATAACAACTACAACAGTCCCCTTTTTACCTTTAGAGATCCTCTGTGTTTGTCCCATGCTTTTTTAAATTCAGTTACTGCCCTCATCTCTACCACCTCCACTGGGAGACTATTCCACGGATCCACTGCTCTTTCCGTAAAGAAATATTTCCGCATATCACTCCTGAATCTATCTCCCTTCACCCTCATCCCATGTCCCCTCGTAGCAGAACTTGCTTTCAATTGAAAGAGGCTCTCTCCCTGAACATTTATGCCACGGAGGTATTTAAACATCTCAATCATATCACCTCTATCCCGCCTTTCCTCTAAGGTGTACATATTAAGATCCTTCAGTCTGTCCTCATATGCTTTATAATGAAGACCACTAATCATTTTAGTAGCCACCCTCTGCACCGACTCCATCCTGTTCACATCCTTTTGAAGGTGCGGTCTCCAGAATTGCACACTATACTCCAAATGAGGTCGCACCAAAGACTTATACAGAGGCACTATCACCTCCTTTTTTCTGCTAGCCATTCCTCTCCGTATGCACCCAAGCATCCTTCTAGCTTTTGCCGTCGCCTTTTCTACCTGTTTAGCTACTTTAAGATCATCAGACACAACCACGCCTAGGTCCCGCTCTTCTTTAGTGGACAAAAGTACTTCACCCCCTATACTATATTGCTCCCTTGGATTGCTGCAGCCCAAATGCATGACCTTACATTTTTTAACATTAAATCCCAGCTGCCAAATTCTAGATCATTCTTCAAGCTTAGCTAGATCCCTCCTCATGTTATCTACCCCTTCCTGGGTGTCTACTCTATTGCAGATTTTGGTATCATCCGCAAAGAGGTAAACCTTACCTGAAAGCCCTTCTGCTATATCACTAACAAAGATGTTAAAAAGAATGGGACCAAGGACAGATCCCTGGGGCACACCACTGGTAACATCCTTCTCCTCAGAGTGAGCTCCATTTACTTGTACTCTTTGTCGCCTCCCACCCAACCAATTTCTAACCCAAGCAGTATCTTTAGGGTCCATCCCTAGGGTGCTCAGTTTGTTTATAAGTCACCTGTGAGGAACAGTGTCAAAGGCTTTACTGAAATCTAAATCTAAATACACCACATCTAGGGCTCTCCCTCGGTCCATCTCCCTGGTCACCCAGTCAAAGAAGTCAATCAGATTTGTCCCTCAAACCGCATCCCCAGCAGGTGAAAGCTATTCGGGTGTATCGGAAGCAACCAGAAGGTGGCTTCTACATCTGTCTTTTCTAGCCACACCCCTGTTCTCAGGCCCTGGAGCAAGTCCAGTGCCTGGTCAATTGAAGCATATGTCACCGAACAAGCTGTTGGGTCCAGATGGTCGTTTACCGATGCGCCTTTTGTGTAGGAGAGGTGGTGTATGAGCCGGAACTCACCGGGCTCCTCCTTCGTTTCTAGACCAAGTGGGAAGACTATCAGATTGTGCAGGGATTTGGTTTTGAAGGGGCTTTCAATCCTGCCCAGCTTCTGCTCCTTAATGAGCTTCATTCGGAATACTTCCCTCAGCTCCAAGGTGGATTTCAAATTACCTGCCATACGCGGACCAGGGGGGCCGCAGTATGGGATGGTAAAACCCCAAGTAAAACCCTCAATTAACCAACGTGCCTTTCCGTGGTTGTAACCCTTTAGATTTCTCCCCAGTGCCCTACCTTTATGGGCATAGGGGCATGCCCCAATCATTCAGCCTCAGCGTAGGCGATGGAGGTCCCTACCTTGCCTCTTCCTGCAATGCACCTGTGGGTGTCCCTCCCTGCAAGTGGCACATGCATGCTTATATTTGCAGGTGCTATTGAACTTTCATTCTCCACTATTGAACAGTCTGCATACCCCCCCCCACCCCCACCCCCCGCCACATAGAGTGTAGCTGGGAGGCAAGGGGAGGGTACCGCTGCTGCCATTCCCCATGCCGGGTCTGCCATCTCCCAGAAGCTGTTGCGGGGGTCCTGTGAACCTACCAGGCCAACTCCCTACTACTGCCCTGTTCGTTCAGCTGCTCTGTTGGCCTTGCATCACCAGCCGTATCCATAGGTCAATGTCCTTCCTGTCCCAGCTAAGCCCCTTGTCACTTGACATGGTATGATGAAACTGCTCATCATAATCCAGCCAGGCATTGCCACTGTACACCCTGTATGCCTCGCAAATGGTGTCCTGGTACTTAAGGAGCCCCCTGCACTGCTCTGGGTGTTTGGCCCCACCACATGGGCTAGCACCCAGAAGGCTATGCACCAGTTTGCAATGGTCCACGGGACAGAGTCGGCCTTCTTGGATACCAACTTGCACCTGTTGCGGCAGCCCACACATTCGTATGCTTCATCATTTTTTCGGATGAGCAGTGCAAAGTTGTCCACATACTCACCCTTCCAGATTTTCTCCTTCTGGGCTTGCATACATATTCTGCTGGCCTAAACTCTGATGCCAGTACCCCATCCCAAGCTGGTGCCCCCCGCCCTATCCCCGGCTCTGAAAGGAACAATGGGGGGGGGGGCGGGAGGAGGGGGGGTCCATGCTGATCTCCCCCACTGGGCTTTGCGCTGCCTGGGTCTTGCCTGCAGCCATGCTGGTACTGGCTACAAGTCATGCCAGGATCTGCAACAACCCCTCAATACCCGTCCACTCCAGCTCAGCTGTTCCCACAACCCCCTACACTTATGACGCTGCTGTAGTCTCCACTCTGCTTGAAGCCCAGAGGAGGCCAACCAAGCTAGCATGCATGCTGATCTGGTACCTCTTCAAGTGATGGTGTGACGCTCGGCAGTTGGATCCTGAGGCAGCCAAGTTGCTATCTCTGTTGGCCTTTCTACAGGATCGCTTGGAGAAGGGCCTTTCACTTAGTTCCCTGAAAGTTCGGGTAGCAGCTTTAGCCTGTTTCCAAGAATCAATGGCTGGTAAGTCTCTAGCCTTGCACCAGGACATTTTGTGCTTTTTCTAGGGAGTTTGGCATCTACATCCTCTCCTCTGGTGTGGTGCCTGCCTGGGATCTGTATCTGGTGCTCTTTGAGCCATTGAAGTGCATTGTTTTAAAGGATTTGATGCTCAAGACGGTCTTCTTGATCACAATTTGGTCCACAAGGCAGATTTTCGAGCTGCAGGCTCTGCCTTGCCGAGATCCTTATCTATCTTTTTCAAAGGAGGCCGTTTCCATTCAGCCTGTGCCTTCCTTCTTGCCTAAGGTGCTTTCTCCCTTTCACGTGAACCAAGTGGTATGCCTGCCCTCCTTCTCTAAGGAGTGGTGTTGGGGAAAGGATAAGGCTCTTCGCCTTGTGGTTTTTCGGACAGTACTTCTTCGATACTTGGAGATGAAGAATTCCTTTCATAAGTTTAACAATCTTTTTGTGCTGTTTGCTGGATCACGCAAGGGTGACACAATGGCTCAGTCAATCTTGGGGTGCTGGATTAAGGAGGCCTTTGCCTCAGCATATCTGTTATGGAAGCAGCCAGTTCTGGATGTTTGTGTGCCTATTCTATCCGAGCGCAGGTGTCCTCTTGGGTGGAGCAGAGCTCAGTAGCCCCTGAAGACATTTGTTGGGCAGCAACGTGGGCATCACTTTCCACTTTGTCAAGAATTATCGCTTGGATGTTCATGTGAGGGCGAACTTGGCCTTTGCTTAAAGGTTTTGTGAACTGCTGTGTCTAATTTCCGCCCAGTGGAGTTATAGCTCTGGTACATCCCACTTGTCTAGACTGCTCTAGCAGGACGATATGGAAGTTGACATTTTATTTACTAGTTAATATCCTTTCCTTGGGTCCTGTTAGACCAGTCCAGGGCCCACCCCTAAAACTGTATTTGTTCTGTTCTTCTGCTGCGATACCCTTGGGTCCATTATGATTTTTATACTGGCTCTGCAGGTTCATTGTCTACAGATAGCCTTATATTTATGCTTTCCTGTACATAGTTCTCTACTGTTGATCACTTATTGTTACCCATGGTTGAGGATGTATGAGGCTTGTCATGTTTCTCCCATATGCTTTGGGACGAATGCTGAAGGGACCTCTGGTGGCTGAGGCGAATAGAGACACGTGAGTGATGTCACTGAAACCTAGATTTTTTATTGGTTCTTTGTCTCCACCAATCTCTTGGTAGGGGAACACAACCCACTCGTCTGGATTGGTCTAGCAGGACTCAAGGAAATGACATTATCTGGTAAGTAAATGTCGCTTTCTGCCATATACAAATCCATAGATACACAGCATGCATATTTCCATTCCATTGCTCTGCTACTTGTGTGACTACTGCTGCTACTACTTTTTATCATTTCTATAGCACTACGAGGCATACAGTACACAACACTGTACACATATATGTAAGACACAATCCCTGCTCACAGAAGCTCAAAATCTATCCAAGACAGACAAATGCAGCAAGCAGGGGACTAGGGTAGAATTAAGTGAAAATGGTTGTAGCACACATTGATGATAAACAGGAGAATAAGGGGATCAGGATCCAAAAGCAGCCTTGGAGAGGTATTTTTTTAGCCTGGATTTGAATAGGACCAGAGATGGAGCTTAACATACAAACTCAGGTGGTCTGTTCAAGGCATGTGGTGCAGCAAAATAGAACAAATGAGGTCTGAAGTTGGCAGTAGAAGAGAAGAGCAGAGAGAAGAGATTTGCCTGATGAGTGGAGTTTCTGAGGAGGGGTGTAGGGAGAGGAGAGGTAAGGATCTGCGAAATCCAGAATATATATATGCACAGCCCGTGTACCTTTACCCCATTTCTCTGTAAACCCTCTTACATCATCACCGATACATATTTCCACCTGTAGCCTGTGCAAACATACAAAACAACAAAATCATTTTTAAGAAGATCTCATCCTTAATTCACATTCCTGAAGGGACAACTTTGGGAAGGATATCAAAGAGCAAGTTGAAGCAACTCAAATCAATCTGAATTTAAAACACACAGTGATATTCGACAAGATCATGTAGAAAGAGATGATGTAGAATGTGATGAACATCTACATAGCCTTTGGGTCTCTTATCGCAATAGAGCTAATTTTATAAAGTCATTTCCACATGTGTGTGTGTGTGCGCGTGCACGCACATATAAGGCCTCTTATAAAATACCCGTAGGAGGATGGTGGCTGTGGTGGTTGGAATAGTTATTGCTTTGGTGTTTGGGGGAGGGTAGCTAGATAGCAGTCAATCAAATTTAGGCCTGCTGTTGGAAAGCCTGGATTTTGCCAGTTAAATTAGGTGGTTAATGCTGAAAATGAGTGCTAGCCATCTAAATTTCTCCCCCAATGTAAGCCTACTCTTGGGCCCACCAAGAATTTCACTAGCTAAATTTAAACACTTAGCAAAATTTAGGTATCTAAAATTTAGTTGCTTAGCCTGGTGAATTTATGAAGACTTTAATCTAGTTGACTCAGTCCTTACTTGGCCATTTAGACCCCTTTGGAAACTGACGTTATTGCTTAAATCTCAATAGGTTTATGTGGAAAAGAATATATTGTCATTTTAAGTTTGTTGTTTCCTTTTACATTATTAAATTCATTCAGTGTTTCTACATGCATCTTTTCTGGATGACACTGGCCTGCAAATCTCTGGCTAAAAATGGTTGATTGACTCATGGAGCAGGGAATTGCATTGTAGTGATTTCACGCTCAGTTGTTGGCTAACAAGGCACCATAGTTTTTACTTAGTGAGGCCCAGTAGCAAAAGATGAAGAATTGTGTATGGCCTAGCTGCCAAGGTTACAGAGCAAGCAGCTTAAAGCGCTTCAGGATTCCAAGTGTGAGGGGAATTGTCTCTTCCCAGCAGGTAAGGAATAGATCTAGGCAGAGTCCGTTGTGCACAAGATGCTGACCGGCCTAGCCAATTCATAAATCCCCAAAATTACATGAGTTCCCTTTCATCAGGAACTGAAGCAGATGCAGGGCTGTGTAATTAACCCTTGCAGTGCCATGTGTGTCATGCAGCATGCCAGCTAGTATGAAAATAAATGCCCCGGGCTTAAAACTGTTTGGAATATTCTTCCAAATTTTAAGCCCCTCCAGCCAGAGAGGGGAGGGAATGCATGTTTACTTGGAAAGACTGTGTACCAAACCCTCTACAGGTTTTAAATAGCAAGACTGAAAACAATTTTGAACATTACCTTTTTTTTCCACAAGCTTCATTTAAACTTGGTTTCTATGATAAATATTGTGCTTTTTGTTCTATATAGTGTAATGTGAAACTCTGTGGGTTCTTTTATGTAAGAGATGTGCCCATAGTGAAATCTTGTGACAATAGGTCTCTTTATGTTTTGTTCAATTACTCTGAAGAAACAGTTTCGGCACTTCAGCATAGTTGACGTTCAGTGGTATGTCGCGTGTTTGGTTCTCAGACCATATTGCTGTATGACCTAATGCGATGTTGTCTTTCCCAGGTAATTTTTCCTTATGTCTTTCTGTGTCACAAACCTGAAACTTTATACAATGTAAAACCAGCTTTCATCTGTCAAATAGGAGAAAGAGCGCATATATTTATATATTTGGAATGTATTAACTTGTATTTATTATTTGAATGCTTTTGTATTTGTTGATGTATTTTTGCATTGCTGTAAATCACGTTGGGTGGCCCTTTGGTGAACTAGAAAGGAAGTGTATAAAAACAGAGATTAGATCATCCAAATAGAAGTCCACTACAGAAAATAAAACTGCCCTATAAAACCAACAAAGCACAAATATATGTCTCAAACCAAATTCAGATCTTGCCATCCAAAATCAACAGCCCCTATGAAAGAGCCATCGTGTATTGCCGGCTGCATTCACATTGTGCCTTTATAGAAAACGAAAGGCTTTGTAAACCTTGTAAGTAAGCCCTTATCCCATATGAGCTGGCATGTTGCTACTTTGGTTTCTGTTCTGCAGAATGTCAGGAGATACTGAGCTCTCAGCTTTTTGTCTCAGGAAAACAAAGATTTTGTCCAGCTCCACTGATGTTCAGCTCTGAGCCCATGTGTGTGATCTTTTTGCTCACCTCCAGATTCTGTAAAATAGAAGCTCTAGTAACTATGATGTGTATTGTTCAGTATTTACAGATTGGTTTGGGGAAGTAAAGTAGCAAGAAGAATGCTACAGTTTCTGATGTGATTTCAAAGCAAGCGGATTTGTCTTAATCATTTCGTGAATCACTCTACTGTGACTCAGAGAGGTTTTCTTCAGAAGAGAACCATGCTAAAACTCAATTACCATTGCCTTTTCTCATTTAAAAGGGCAGTGTGCACATTTAGGAATCCCTTAAGGGTTGAAGATTGACATAGCATATGTGTTGTTACAATCAGATTTATAACTGAAGCAGAAATGGAAAGCACACCTGCAGATTGCAAGAAAATTGACTTTTTTTCCTTTGCATGAAATTGAATTTGTAATTTTGTGGCGGTCAAGCTATGGTAAGAATGTTTTTGTAGTACTTTTGGGATTTTTTTTTCTTTTCTCCAGTTGCTGGTACAATTGTATTTTGCTTCCATGATTTTGCATCTGGCATTTTCCCTCCAGGAGGGCAGAGTGCAGCAAGTGACAGCTGTATTTTGTGACCCCTTTTGAATTATTTATAAAGCGTGCACATGCTGTGCAGCTGAGCAGTCAGCAACCTCCCTTGCCTGATAACAAGTTACAACAGGCTGCAGTGACCTCTCTGGATTTTTCAACCTGATGATTTTCAAATGTATATGGCTGAGTGAATTTTTCTGGGGACCTTTCATAGCGTTGGGTTTTGCTAGGGATGTGCATTTGTTTTCAGACAAATGGTCAAATACAATAAATGGACGTCTTTCTACAATAAGAAGATATTATATTTTCTCCAGGACCAAGCAGGAAGTCAGTCCTCACTTATGGGTGACGTCGGCGCCGACGGAGCCCTCGCAGAGCAATTTTCCCCAGCTTTCAAAGAAAGCCTTTGGGAATTGCAGCGCGCATGCGCGGTCCTCTTCCCGCCCAAGGGTGCCATCTTAGCCAGTCTTCTTTTTTCCGCGGAGCCCTACAGACGTCCCCGTCTTGTCCCCGCGAAAAAGTCGATATTTCTTCATTATTTTATTCTTTTTCCTTCGGTTCGACGCCGGTCTTTTTCCCGCCCGGACTCGCGACGCCGGTCACGAGTCCTCTTCCTTTTTTTCGGTTTTTCTGACTTAGTCAGCTTTCGTTTTCGTTTTTCCCTGGCAGCCCGGTCCTTTGACCTCGCAGGGGCCCTTTTTCCCCCGATGGCTGCCAGTGGTTTTAAGCGGTGTGGTCAGTGTGACCGAAATATGTCACTAACTGACACACACGACTTTTGCCTCCGCTGCCTGGGCCCGGATCATGAGGAACTGATCTGTGGGCCCTGCGGCAAAATGTCCTCAAAGGCGTTGAGAAGTCGGCGGCATCAGCGTGATAGAATCTTCGCTGACCCCAGCCGTACCCGGACCTCATCGGAGGCCTCCGCGTCCAAAGGCTCCAGCTCGGACCGTCGCCGGAGTTCCTCCGACCGGGGTTCTCCCTCCGGGGACCATCGTCGGAAGGTGAAACCCGCGAGAGGGCGGCGTCGGTGGACGCTCCTGGTTCCGCGAGGGCCAGGTCGCATAGCCCCGACAGCCGCCCCGGGTCCGTGGAGAAGGAACACCTCACGAAGCGACCTCGCCTGGAGTCGGAGATGCCTGCTCGGGTAAGTCCTGTGGTCCTTCTGGACTCGCCTCCGCGACAGCCGACGTCAGGGCCCGACGCCGTCGGGGCCCGAGTCGGGGGCTGCTGGGTCACCTGAGCTCGGACTCAGGTTGACGGCCTTGGAGAGCAGACTGTCTGCCTTCATGGACCAGCAGCGGGCACTGCTCGCTGGCCTCGCTGGCGCCGCTGCCCCGACCGCCGGGACGTCGACGTCCAAGTCGACCCCGGAGACCGAGCCGATCCTCGAGTCGATGCGAACTCGAGTCGATCCTCGGTCGAGGTCACCCTCGGCCTCCCGTTCGGGACCGAGGTCGCCGACGCCGACTCCCTCGGCGTCGGGGCGGCAGGCGCCGCGTCCTGCCCGAGCCGACCCCACCGAGTCCTCGTCGGAGTCGGTCTGGGAGTCTGAAGAGGAAGAGTCGCCTGATTCTTTCCGGACTCGGTGTGTCCCCTCGGACTCACCGGAGTCCGAGCCTCGGAAGCAGTCCCCCCCGGAGGATGCCCGGTTCTCGGACTTCGTTAGGGATATGGCCAAGGCTTTGGCCTTCCCTGCGGACCCCGAGGAGGAGCCTCGAGCCGAAGAGCTCGACGCCCTCCAGTATGACTCTCCCGCAAGGGAACACTTTACTGTACCGGTTCCTCCTATGCTGGAACGACTACTCTTCCGCATGTGGGAGAGTCCGGCCTCCTCGCCGGTCCTGAGCAAGCGGGTCGATTCTATCTATCGAGTCCGCAAGAGCCCTGGCTTTCAAAAGGCACAGCTACCACACCATTCCATGGTAGTGGAATCGGCCATGCATCGTCTTAAGAGCCAGAAGATGCACTCCTCGGTGCCTCCTGGCAGGGAGGCCCGTAACCTGGATGGCCTTGGTAAGAAGTGTTTCCAGGGCTCTATGCTCGCATGTCGTGTCCAGACTTACCAGCTATACATGGGCATGTATCTCCGAGATCTGGCTAAAGAGCTAGCCGGATTCTCCGCTGGTTTGTCCGAGGAACCCTTGCGGAGGTTCCTGGCCTTGTCCACTGGCATTCGGGAATGCTCAAAGTTCATGTCCCGAGCAGCCTATGATGGCTTTGAAGCATCGGCTCGAGTGGCCGCAGCCGGCATCGGTGCCCGCCGACAGGCTTGGCTTCAGTCGTCAGACCTTGAGCCCTGGGTGCAGGACAAGTTGGTCGATGTCCCCTGCCGAGGTGAGAACCTCTTTGGCAAGCCCATGGCGAAAAAGGCTGCACAAATTGAGACTGAGACTCTCACCAGGACCAGGCTTTCTAGGAAGACCTCCGCCCCTTCCCAGAAAAAGAAGGGCTCGGGGAAAAAGTCCTTTTACCCGAGGAAGGCGGCTGCCTACAAACAATACCCCCATTATCAGGCCCCTGCAGCTCCCCAACAGGGCCAGCAGGCCAAGGGACGGGGTAACGGGTCCCGTAGGCAGCAAGCCCCCAAGCCTGCACCACCGGCCCCTGCTCAGCAGGGTGGGGGTTTTTGACTCACTAAGCATAGCCTCTCCCCCCCCGCTGGTTCCTCCCAGCACCGGAGGCCGGCTGGTTCACTTCGCCCACAGGTGGTCCAGCATCACCGCAGATACCTGGGTGCTTCAAGTCGTGCGAGAAGGCTATCTTCTCCACTTCCACCAGGTCCCTCCCTCCTATTTTCCGGGAGAACCTCCACGACCCCCTCTGCACAGGAAATTACTCCTTCAGGAGTTAGCAGGTCTTCTGCAGGAACAGGCGGTGGAACCGGTGCCACACCACCTGAGAGGTCAAGGCTTTTATTCCAGGTATTTTCTAATACCAAAGAGAACAGGGGGCCTCAGACCCATCCTGGACTTGCTCAACCTCAACAAGTTCCTTGTGCGGGAGAAGTTCAAAATGCTTACCCTTGGAATCCTTCTGCCCTACCTCCAGCAGGGAGATTGGCTATGCTCCTTGGATCTAAAGGATGCCTACACACACATCCTCATCCACCCAAGCCACCGCCAATACCTAAGGTTTGTGGTGGCAGGAAATCATTACCAGTACAGAGTACTGCCCTTTGGCCTGTCCTCCGCACCGCGAGTCTTCACAAAATGTCTCGCGGTGGTGGCGGCCCATCTCCGGCTTCACGGCCTCTATGTCTTTCCATACCTCGACGACTGGCTCATCAGAGCAGCGTCCGCTCTGGAAGTCACCAACGCCACGGGCCGCACGGTGACTCTTCTGCAGCACTTGGGCTTTGTTATAAACTTCGCAAAGTCCACTTTGCTCCCCTCACAGGATCTCGAGTTCATCGGCGCAAGGCTGCACACTCCTCAGGCGCGAGCATACCTACCGCTCGACAGGGCTCAACGGCTCATGGACCTAGCCGACCGTTTTCGCAGCCAGCCCCTGGTCTCCGCAAGGCGCTTCCTGAGACTACTCGGCCATATGGCTTCCACCGTCCATGTGACCCCCAATGCCCGCCTGAATATGCGGCCTGCTCAATGGTGTCTCCGCCAGCAGTGGCGACAAGCCACAGGCGGCCTAGCAGACCTAGTGCGCGTCTCCGAGCCGCTGATCTCGTCTCTCCGGTGGTGGCTTCGGCAGCTGAACCTGATATTCGGAATGCCTTTCCAGTCACCTCAGCCGACCCAGGTGCTCCTGGGCTGGGGAGCACATTGCCAAGGGGCGCGTACTCAGGGCCTCTGGACCACGTGGGAGTCTGCTCAGCAGATCAACTTCCTAGAGCTCAGGGCGATCCGCCTAGCTCTCAAGGCCTTCTCCCACCTGACTTCCCACCAGTCCGTCCTTGTCCAGACGGACAATCAAGTTGCCATGTTCTACGTGAACAAGCAGGGGGGCACGGGCTCCTTCCTCCTCTGCCGGGAGGCACAGAAGCTCTGCTCTTGGGCCGTCAGTCACGGCATTCTCCTCAAGGCAGTTTATCTCCCGGGCCAAGAAAATTGCCTGGCGGACAAACTCAGCAGGGTCCTCCAGCCGCACGAGTGGAGTCTGGATCCCTTGGTAGTTCAGAAGCTCTTCCTAAAGTGGGGCCTCCCCACGGTGGATCTCTTTGCCAGTCCTCACAACCGGCAGCTTCCTCGCTTCTGCTCTCGTCAGCCACACCCCCTTTGGGTTGCGGCGGACGCTTTCCTGATTTCATGGTCGGGGAGCCTTCTGTACGCTTTCCCTCCCGTCCCGCTAGTCTGTTGGACTCTTTTCAAGGTTCTCCAAGACAAAGCCTTCATGATCCTGGTGGCCCCTCACTGGCCCAGACAGCCGTGGTTTCCGCTCCTACTGCAATTAGCGGTGGAGGATCCGTTCCCTCTGGGGGTACAACCGGATCTCCTCACTCAGGATCAGGGGTCTCTACTACACCCCAACCTCAGGTCTCTCAACCTCATGGCCTGGCTGCTGAGAGGGTAGTCCTTGCTCCCCTTCTCCTGCCGGCGGAGGTGGAGGAGGTCGTCTTGGCTTCGCGACGGCCTTCTACCCGCAAATGCTACGCCCTTAAATGGCGTCGCTTTGCAGTCTGGTGTACCCAACAGTCTCAGGATCCCTTCTCCTGCCCGGTGTCGGTGATCTTGCAGTACTTGCTACACCTCTCTAATCTGGGACTTAAGTCCAACTCCGTCAAAGTTCACCTCAGTGCTCTTTCGGCACATCATGTGCCGGTGGACGGCAGACCTCTCTCCAGCGACCCTCTCGTAGCGAGGTTTCTCCGAGGTCTCCTCCTCCTTAAACCACCTCTGCGCCCGCCAGCGCCTGACTGGGACCTGAATGTGGTTTTGCAGCGGATCACCTGTCCGCCTTTTGAACCTATGGCTACCTGTTCTCTCCGTTTTCTGTCTTGGAAAACACTGTTCTTGATAGCCCTCACTTCCGCTAGACGCGTAAGTGAATTGCAGGCCCTCGTGTCTGATCCCCCTTACACTCGGTTCTACAAAAATAGGGTAGTCCTGCGGACTCACCCAAAATTTCTTCCTAAAGTGGTCTCCCCTTTTCACATCAATCAGGAGGTGGTACTTCCAACCTTCTTTCCCAGACCACACTCCAGCCGAGCTGAAACGGTCCTCCATACCCTGGACTGTAGAAGGGCTTTGAACTTCTACCTTGACCGTACGCGGGAGCACCGTAAAGCTGCTCAGCTTTTTGTGTCTTTTGACCCCAATAAATTGGGGCTCCCGGTCTCCAAGCGTACTCTGTCCATCTGGGTTGCGGACTGTATCTCTTGGGCTTATGGGGCAGCCGGACTCTCCTTAGAAAGTCGAGTCACGGCTCATTGCGTTCGGGCAAAGGCTACGTCAGTGGCTTACCTCCGCTCTGTTCCGCTGGCAGACATCTGCCGGGCCGCTACTTGGTCTTCGAGCCAGACTTTTGCGGTCCATTACTGTCTCGAGAGGGAGTCCCGCAGGGACAGTGCTTTCGGACAGGCAGTCCTCCGTAATCTCTTTGAGGTCTGAGCAACTCCTACCCTCCATCCCGGATGTGGGCTACCGGTGGGTGATAATTCAGCGAAGATTCTTTCCTTCTGTGTTGCTGAGCTAGAGGGAGCTCATTTTTGTGCTTAGGGTCTCCGGTAGCCTTGAGCTTGGGAGTCCCATAAGTGAGGACTGACTTCCTGCTTGGTCCTGGAGAAAGCGTAGTTACTCACCTGTAACAGGTGTTCTCCAGGAGCAGCAGGAATCAGTCCTCACTACCCTCCCTCCTCCCCTTGGAGTTGCAATCGTCTGCTTATGTTCTTTTGCAAATTTTTTATGCTATCTTTTTTAGCTATGTCATCTGACTGGCTAAGATGGCACCCTTGGGCGGGAAGAGGACCGCGCATGCGCGCTGCAATTCCCAAAGGCTTTCTTTGAAAGCTGGGGAAAATTGCTCCGCGAGGGCTCCGTCGGCGCCGACATCACCCATAAGTGAGGACTGATTCCTGCTGCTCCTGGAGAACACCTGTTACAGGTGAGTAACTACGCTCTTTTTATGCTCCTACTTCTCAGAACCAGGGTCAGGCCCCACAGAAGAGGCAGAAGCATCCTAAGCAACAGAAGAAGCCATAGGTGGCTAAATCTCAACCAGATCTGCAGCCACAGTCTGCACCTGGTTTTTGACTTTCCTAGAAAACATTGCCATCCTACCTCTGGAGGACCCTCATACCCTCCACATAGCAGGCAGACTGTGTCACAACGCCCACAGATGGCACCTCGTCACCTTAGAGCAGTGGACACTCACAGTAGTCCAGGAAGGGTACAGACTTCATCTGCAAACTCTTACCCCCCCCTCCACTTTCATGGTGGAATATCAAATACAAGCCCCACTTATTGCTCTTCTATAGGACGAGGAGTCTTCTCTCTGTCTCAGAGTGCCATAGAAGATGTCCTAACATCCCAACAGGGAATGGGCTTCTACTCAACATACTTTCACATTCCAAAGAAAACCAGAGGCTACAGGCCCATTCTGGACCTTAGAAACCTCAACAAGTTTCTAGTCCACGAAAGGTTCAATATGATCTCTCTCGGGATTCAGACCTTTAAATTTTAAGTATTTAATGAACAAATAAACCTCTTCCAAAGACGAGGAAGCTGTAAAACTAGAGGTCATAACATGAAGCTGCAAGGGGATAAAATGAAAGGCAATGTCAGGAAATACTTTTTCACTGAAAGTGTGGTGGACTCTTGGAATGCCCTCCCAATGGAAGTGGTGGGGACAAATACAGTGACACAATTCAAAATGGCATGGGACAGACACAGTGGATCCCTCTATAGCAGCAGGATAAAATCAAAATAAACATAACTATCTCTTATATCTGAAGAAATAGGGGTGACCTGCATGGAGCAGTGGGTACACCCCTAAACAAAGGCATGGGAAGGAGTGGCTTGCACAGAGTGGCAGGTGCACCTACTCTTTCCGCCTTGCTGGGCAGACTAGATGGACCATACTGGTCTTTATCTGCCGTCATATACTATGTTACTATGTATTCGGTTGTTTACCTTTAAACTAACTAAATGGGCATGGAGCCTGAATGAACCAAAAACCCCATTTGTTTTCACTACCTATTATAGTCTATGGATTCAGGAAACAGCATTTATTTATGGGTGGGTAATGTGAGGTTTACTGGGGATCAAACCCACAACTCTTGGGAGTAGTGGCTAGAGATATGTGGTTGAAGCCTCAGACACTGCACATTTAAGCTATAAGCCAACAAATAGTTATCCTCTGGGCAGCAGAAGGGAAGACAAACCTTCAGAGGAACCCACTGGATCAACATCTGATTCCTAATCAGACACCTCCCATGCTGGTCCAATGGGCTCATTTGGGGGGAATTTCTTGCTTTCTACTGCCCAGAAGGAAATTATTCACTGGCTTCTACATTGCCTGTATAGTTCCTGTGGCTTCAGCTGAACATCTCAAGTGCTCTCTTCTAAGGGTGCATGCGTTAAGTCCTCAATGAGCTTGACATTTAGGCAGAGTAAACCACCTTGGGAAGGGGTTGGGAAGAAGCAGGGTTCACTTGATCATTTATTAAAACATTTGACAAACATCCAAAGAAACCTATACTAGTCTTAATTCTGAATCCTATGGCTGATGATGCCATCTTGAATCTTAAACCAGCACAACTTCCTTGTCATTTCTTCCTTGGATTTCATAGGGAGGGAAGTTTGTGTTAGAAAGATGTGGGCTTTAGAGGAAAAAGGGTAAAATGATCAGGCTTAGAGACAGAATGCAATGAGTATATATACAGTTGCTATGCGCTGATTGAGCTTGTGTGTCATAGAAAATTCAGACTTGATAGAAAATTATCTAATAAAAGGAGCATAACCAATGTTAGTGCCACTAGACTCCTCTTCTGGTGTTTTGGTATCTTCCTGCCAATGTTTTTTGCTGCCTTGGCCCTCTCCTAGCACCTTGTGGTCTTCCCAGCATTTGCAAATAGGCTGTGGCAGTGGCCCTGTGTACTGTTTATGTTGCTCAAACATCCTCGCTGAGTACCTAAAATTCCCTTTTCTGGTAGGAGATCTTTTGTTGAGTTGTGTCCACGATTGCACCTATAAACAAAATGGTGTTTCTTAAACATAATGTAAATTTTGGAAAGATGATAAGAAAATCCAAAGATTGGAGAATGATAATTGTCCTCTCCATGAGGGTTAAGGTCTGTGCTTCTGAGGGGGCCAACAGAAGCCATTTGTCTAGGTACAGGAAGGCCAGATAACCTTGTTTGTGAATGTGGGTAGCTGCCATTACAAGGCATTTCATAAATACCCTGGTGGCTGATGAGAGGCCGAAGGGAGAGGACCTTGTATTGGAAATGGTTGGATTAAAGAGTAAATATTAGATACTTCTTTTAATATGGGTGTATTGGAATATGTGTATATGCATCCTTGAGGTCTAGAGTACATAGTTAGTCTCCTCTGTTGTTGTTGTTAAGTGCCATCAAGTCAGTGTTGACTCATGGCAACCCTCTGGATAGTTGACCTAAACCATATTTGGTTTTCAGTCAGGTAGCTCATTGTTGATATAGTGTATCAATCCATCTCATTGCTGGCCTTCTTCTTTTGCGTTGACCTTCTACCTTGCCAAGCATGATGCCTTTCTCTAACAATCTGTTTCTTCGCATGATGTGTCCTAAGTATGAAAATCAAAGTCTTGGCAGCTGAGCTTCTAAAGAATGCTTTGGTTTCATCTCCTCTAGTAATGACTGCTTTGTTCTTTGTCCACAAACGCAGGTACTCACAAGTCCACAGCAGACCAACCAAAAAAGCAAGCATCAAACCAAAGACTTTATTGAACCTGAACAATGTAGGTAAACAAACTGCATTGTTCAGGTTCAATAAAGTCTTTGGTTTGATATTCGCTTCTTTGGTTGGTCTGGTTTGTTCTTTGGGCAGTCCATAGTATACACAGTATTTGTTGCCAGCACCATAATTCAAAGGCATCGATTTTCTTCCTTTCTTTTTCACTGTCCAACTTTGGCATCCATATGATATTGAAAATAACATGGCTTGGACAAGTTAAACCTTTGTATGGAGAGAGACATCTCTGCTCTTGGAACCTTGTGTAGCTCCTTCATACCCATTCTGCCAAGAGCAATGCATCATCTGATTTCTTCATTGCTTGTCCTTTCTTTATTGATTGTTGTTCCAAGTAGGTTAAAGTTGTCAACTATTTCAATTTCTTCTCCATCGATGAACTTATTGATTTTGCAAATTGTCAGGCTCTTTGTCTTGTCTACAATAAGGTGCAGGCTCATTTTAAGACCATGCTCCTTGATCTTGAGAAGCAAATTTTTCAGATTCTCTTCACTTTCAGCCAGTAGCGAAGGTTGTTGATGAATCTTCCACCAATCTTCACATCTCAGTTGTCTTCATACAATCCTACTTTTCTGATGATTTATTCTGCATATAAATTAAACAGGTAGGGGGAAAGTATGCAGCCTTGTTGTGCACCATGGGCTGATTTTAAACCATTCTATTTCTCCTTCTTCCATTTGAACTGTTATTTCTTGATCATTGTAAAGGTGGTGCAAGAGAACGATCAGGTGTTCTGGTATACCCATGCTTCTTAATGCGGCCCAGAGTTTCTCATGGTTTACACAGTCAAAAGCCTTGGTGTAATCAATAAAACACATATAGATATCCTTTTGGTATTCTTTTGTCTTTTCAAGGATCCATCTCACATCCGCAATGATGTCTCTCGTTCTTTGCCCTTTCCTGAACCCTGCTTGCACTTCAGGCAGTTCTCGTTCCAGATATGGTTGTAGTCTCTGCTGAATGATCTTGAGTAGAATCTTGTTGACATGTGGGATCAGAGCGAGTGTGCGATAATTTACACAGTCAGTCGGATCACCTTTCTTCAGTATTGGTATAAACACAGATCTTTTCCAGTCAGTTGGCCATGAATTTGTCTTCCAAATTTCCTGGCAGATTCTTGTAAATATGGTGACAGCTGCATCTGTTTGCTGTAATACTTCAATAGGAATGACACCTCTGTTTAGGAATAGAAAAATGGAGGGAAGAGTACTCATTTTGAATTTTTCCCTGTGAAGAAATCAGTGTTATACTATGTTATACTAGACTTATAGGTCATATTCCTTAAACAAAAGTTTGATCCAGAGCAATTTTGCAACTATTTATAGTAAGCTGGGGCACCAATAAATGTATTTTGGGGCCCTTAAGGTAGCACAATTTAAGACCACACTTTTTTTCATTTGTGATTGATTTGCAGTCTGGGTTTATAGATCCCAGAGCTTCAGATGGTAGATTTTTCTCCTTTTTCTCTTCTAATGTTGCTTTCCTTGCTTTGTTTTGTTTGTTACTTTGTTCCTTTGTTCCTTGCTTTTTTGTCTTATTGAAGTGCTGGTATGTATTTTATGTTTTTTGTCTTTTGACTCCCAGGCTGTCCATACACAGGCAGCTCAGGACATACAGTTCAGTTTACAAAGAATTAGTCATCAACCTCTGATTCAGGTGTGTATGCAAACACATGTCAGGCTACTGAGTAAACTATTAGTTATACTGGACATCTATAAACCTGACTGTGAAGCAAAGTTATTTGGATTTTAATTGGTTGTATTGGCATTAAACTGTCTAACTTTGGCTAGTTCATCAGTCCTCTACTTTGCTTACTGTGATTTTTCAATGTGAAATTGCCTATCTTGTCTTGAGAAATTTGCATATAGTATATCTCCAGTGCATGCAAAACATTTGTCATGTATAATCATGGTGGATTTCCTGAAAAAATGACTGACTATAAGGTCACCAGGATAGACTTGGAAATTGATATTGTAGGTAATAGCTAAAATTTATTGTTACATCTTTATTTCAAGTTTATGGTGGAAAACTGTGGCCTCAAGTATACCAAATATACTCTTTATTGAGGTAAAGCAAGTTAAAGTATTGCAGTCCCTTTTTTCTATTTATAATGCTTAAGGTCAGTTCATATTTCCGATATAGTTAAGCCCAATTTTGCATTAGTCGTTTAGGTAGAAAAGGGGACATCCAAAGCTATTTGATAGAAGGATTGCTTAATGTGGAATCTTTTGAAAATTCTTATAAAGCCATGGGGAAAAACAAGTAGTTTGGCAGCACTTACAGTGGAAACAGCCATTTTACAAAGAAACATGTTCAGAAAAGAGAGCAGCATCATGCGAAACTTTGAAATTGTATGTAGCAGTGGTTTACTTTGCAACCTATGCATGCAGGTGCCAGGTTTCATAAAAGTAGACGTTAAAGGGGACCTGATTATGGAGCTCAGCTCCATAAAACTGATTTTTGTAACACAGAGGGGAATTTTAGAAGATCCATCCAAATGCAATCTGGGACATCTAAGCCAGAACATCTAAAGAAAATGCAGGTATGTCCATCTGCAGACATGATTACCAAACCTGGACATGCCCAATAGAGACATCTGCAGGGCATCTACTTAGATATCCTCAGAACCATATTTCAAAACCAAGATATCCAGGATAACATAATGTTTAGAGTAGTGGGTTAGGAGCAGGGCAGCCAGGGTTCAAATCCAGCTGTTGCTATAGTTGAAATTCTGCTGAGTATTGGAGATGTTTGGGTGTTTTCTTCTCTACACCCACTGGACATTTTTCAGCTAAAACAAGCACTTTTCAGATGCGTGTTCATCGCTGTGCAGGTCTACAGACATCTACGTGACACCAGACATCCATGACATTTCTGTGACCAGGCGGAGATGTCATGGTTCCTGGAAATGCCCTAACCACGCCTCCAGTTTCCTCGAAATGCCCATGCCATGCCTTCTCCACGCCCCTGTTCAAATTCAGACATCCTCATGCTGGGGCTGTCCCCAAATCGGCTTCTAAAATGGATCTGGAGACAGACTCTGTGCTTTGGGCATCTTCTATGCCTATTTTTAGACATTCAAAGCATGAATAGGGCTTCTAAAATGAACCCCATAGTAAGATAGTATAAAAAAGCAGATAAAGACCAATATGGGCCATCTAGTCTGCCCAGTAATGTGGTTAGAGTAGTTCTACCCAACTTTTCGTGCAGGTCACCCCCCTCTTTGACTTTGTTTAGGGTTGTCCCCACTGCTCTGTGCAGGTCATCCCCTCTATATGTTGAAGTATAGAAGATATTTAAGTTTTCTTTGATTTCATCCTCCTGCTATAAAGGGATCCACTGTGTTAATTTTATATGCTGTCACAGTTTTTGCCCCATCACCTCTATTAGGAGGGCATTCCAAGCGTCCACCACCCTTTTGGTGAAAAAGTATTTCCTGACGCTTTTAAGTTTACCTTCTTGCAGCTTCATTTTATGCCCTTCTTTGAAAAAGGTTTCTTTGTTCATTTATACCCTTTAAGTATTTAAAGGTCTGTATCATATCTCTCTTATCCCTCCTCTCCTCCGGGGTATACATATTTAGGTCTTCAAGTCTCTTCTCGTATGTCTTCTGGCGCAGGCTCCAAATAATTTTGGTCGCCTTCCTCTGAACCATTACAAGTGAGATATGATCTTCAAAACCGAACACATGGCTCCAAGTGAAGCCTCACTGACAACTTCTACAAGGGCATTAATGCCACCTCCTTTCTGCTGGTTATTCCTTTCTGTATGCAACCCAGCATCCTTCTGGCTTTCGCTACCAGCTTGTCACATTGTTTTGCCATTTTGAGATCCTCAGATAGTATCACTCTGAGATCCTTCTCCTGGTCTGTGCACACCATCCTCTTGACTTTTTATCTCATACAATTCCTTTGGATTTCTGCATCCCAAGTGCATGACTCTGCCAAGCATTAGACCATTCTTCCAGTTTTTGTAGATTTCTCCTCATATTGTCCACATTCTCAGAGGAATCCACTCTTTTGCAAATCTTTGTATCATCTGGAAAAAGGCAAACATTTCCCCCCAGTCCTTTACAAATTCATTGAACAGTATTAGTCCCAGGCCTGATCCCCATAGCACTTCACGATTCACCTTCCTTTCTCCTTTCTTCTGAGTGATTTCCATTTACCTTCTATCATCTGTCAGTCAACCAATTTCTGATGCAGTTCATCACCTTGGGGCTCATTCCCAGGCTGCTCAGTTTATTGATAAGCAGGGCCAGCGGACCATTAGGCGAATTAGGCACACACCTAGAGCGCTAATGGTCCAGAGCCGATGCTGCTTGTGCTGCGAGGTTGTTTGACTCCCTCCCACTTTGAGGCCTGATGCCAACTTCCTTTATGCAAGCAGGAAGTTGGCATTGGGCCTTGGCCGAGGTGGGAGTAAAACAGCCTCACAGCATTAGGTAAGCTTAAGGAAAGCTTAAGATAAGTGCTGCAGGGCTGTTTGAGACTATTGCCTCCCCTGCAGTTCTTGGAGAGGGATGGCAGCAGAGGCAGTGGGTGCTGAAGAGGGGGCAGGAGCAGGGGGATGAACAAGGGTTGGGTGATGTGGTCTGGAGGCTTGGGCTATGGATTAACAGCCAGGGGCCTGGGGTTTGATTCCCACCAACTCCTCTTGTTCTGGGGAAACTGCTAGGTACATGGGTCCTAGATTGGTCACTGTTAGAAACAGGATACTGGGTTTGATGGACCTTGGTCTAACCCAGTATGGCATGTTCTAAGGGATGATGTTCACCTAGGATGCCTCTTCTCCTTGCATCAGCCCTCTTGATAAGCCTCCTATCAGGAGCAGTATCAAAGGTTTTACTGAAATCTAGTAGATCACATCCATCACATGCCCTTGATCTAGTTCTCTGGTCACCCAGTCAAAGAACTCAACAGATTTGTTTGACGTGATCACCTTTTGGTAAAACCATGTAGCCTCAGATCATGCAACCCATTGGTTTCTAGAATGTTACCTATTCTTTCTTTTAGTAGCACCTCTCTTACCTTTCCTGCCACCAAGGTAAGGTTTGCCAGCCTATAGTTTGTCACCTCTTCTCCATCACCACTTTTGTGAAGAGATATTATATTAGCCTTTCTTCAATCCTGCAGAACCTCCTCTGTCTCCAAGGAGCTGTTAAACACATCCTTTAAAGGCCCTGTCAGAAACTTTGAGCTCTTTCAGTATCCTGGGGATGTGCTACCTTTAGGCAAAATAGACGGTTGCCTAGAGTGCCGACCCTACTGGGGAGCCCGTTGCCAATAATGTTACCCTTCTCAGTACAGACAGAGGTGGCGATGGCTGTAAACAGCCTCGTATCACTTACCTTTACTTCTGCACCTCGGATGCCTGGTGCTGACTTCCTGTTGCAAACAGGAAGTTGGCATTGGGCATTGGAGAGTTGATGGAAGCAAACAGCCCCGCAGCAGCGAAGTTTAAAGCTAAGTGCCATTTGTGCCCATTGCCACTGCTACACATCCTGGAGAGGGTGGCAGCAGCGTCAGTGGGTGCCAGGAGGGGGTGCAAGGAATGAGGTTCACCTAGGGCCCCTCATCTCCTTGTACCAGCTCTGGATGGACCCCATTCAGTGTCATGGCCTTGTCCACTTTCAGTTTTGCAAGCTGATCAAAAACATCTTCTTCCAGGAATGGTGTGGTATCTACTCTATACCCATTTGCATATTTGTCAGTCATATGTGGCCCTTCTCTAGAATTTTCTTTTGTGAATACAGAACAGAAGTATTTGTTTAACATTTTCTGCTTTTTTTTCATGTCACTTTCCACGAATCTGTCCTTGGCACTTTTGAGTCTTGCAGTTCCACCTCTGGTCTTCCTCTTCTCCTGAATATACCTGAAAAAAGGTTTGTCTCCTTGCTTCAGATCTTTATTTATTATTTATTTTTATTTAAAGTCTTTTCTATACCGCGGTCTTTAAAATCAGCTCGGTTTACAATCAACAGCAGATTTGTACAGTGCAGGAAGCTCCCGTACTGTCCTTACAGAGAACAGGTTTTGCAACTTGGATTAATCGGGGAAATTATGTACAGGCTACGCAGTAGCTTGGCTACTCATTTAAGTAACTATATACAGGCTACGCAGGCTATATACAGGCTAAGCAGTGACTATCTAAATGTGCATATCAGGGTGACTGGTCGTGCTAATGATCAGGGCTGGTGTGTTGCCATTGTGAGAGTAGTGCTGGAGGAAAAGGTGGTGTTTCAGAGCCTTCCTGAAAAGGTCAGTGATGGCCCGGATGTTGGGCGGGAGGGCATTCCAACTGGGGAAACTACAGCCATCTTTTGTTCTGCCTTTGCTTTTGCTATCCTTATTTTTCTTTGACTTTTTCGCTTTATCCTATATTCTTTTCTGTGTTCCTCTGTGATCTTCTGGATTTTGTGAAAGCTGTGTTTTTGTCTGTGCCGCCACTTCTTTGGAGAACCATCTAGGTTTCCTTTTCCTCTTGTTTTTATTTGATTTCCTTACATCCATTGCCCCTTATAGTCCTTCTCTCAGTTTAGCCCACTGCCCTTCCAGTTCCCTTCTGCCGCCATCTCCTCCTTCAGGTATTTTCCCATTTTACTGACGTGAGCATTCTGAATTTTAGAAGTGGTTTTAATCACTGGAGAGGTAAGTCAAATTGCCCCCTTGATTCCTTCTGCAAAGGCTAGGTCCAAATGAGTAGGGAGCTGTCATGTGACTCACAGCAGGCACAAAAGCTAATGGAAACATTTTTAAAAGTATGCTTGCATACTTTTCATGCCTGCCCAAATCAGGACCAGAACAAGCCTCCTTTAAAACAGTGCATGCTGCAAATATAGATGCATAAGTAGCAGCCTTTCTACAATTGCTATGTAAATGCATAGAGACATTTTTAAGCCTTCTAATTACATGTGCCAATGCTGCACAAGCCTTCAGAAATGACCTCCATAATATATGTAAATGGTATGTGTTTGATGTCTTATCTTATATGTTTTTATAAGACACCCTGAGCAATTTTTTAAGTTGGAAGGATGGAAGAGAAATTTTATAAATACACATACACATTCATATCATACTGTACTTTTTATTTATATTGTGTTATGCAAAGATTTACATGCAGGTAGAGTGAATCCGAATCCCTACTCTGAAGAGTTTATAATCTCAGGCAACCCACTCAACGTCACAGCAAGTATCAGTGGTAAAAGGGGGGTATGAACTCAGGTGTCCTGTTTTCCAGCCACTAACCATTGTACCAGTCCCTTTTCCATATTTTGTATCCATCTAAATTTAAATAATCACATAGGAAGCAAAAACAAAAAAACAGGGCCAAAATAATAAAAGGGAAGCATTAGCTAAACAAGCGGGAAAGGCATGCGAAGCATGGCTGGTGGAATCCTTCCAAACCTCTCAGCACTTGTATGTGTGCTTATGTTTCTGCATACATCTGGCGTGTACTACACAAAGCAGGGCGCACTGAGGGCAGCGTACACATCAGCCAACTTTTAAACTCGCTTACCAAACATGTTTTCATTGAGTAACTTACTTTTTAGAAATGTTTTAAACAAAGACAAATCCTTTTAAGACAAGCCCCATAAAATTCACATGCACTCATAGACCGAAAAAAAAATCACCAAATCCCAAAGGCCCCTTGAAATTTCTTTTAAAATACTTGCTTCCTGATCAAGATGTGCAAATTTCATAAACCATAAACATACCAGAACAATTACATCTGTAGCTACCCGGTGTTTAACCTTATGCAATATATAAAGTGTTTGACAGCAAAAGGTCACATACAGAGAAATAAGCTTCGCTGAGAAGTCTCAGAGGATTTATTTTCCTCTGCCAGTTCTATCCGGTCATTAATTTCTCTCCTTTTTGCTTTCTTGTTCTCTAGGTAAATATATGAAAGTTTTTGAATGTTCATGCACTGTTTAAATAAAATGTGTTGCCAATGAAAAAAATTGAGAGCAGTAATGATACAAATGGAGGTTTTGCCCGACTGCTCACTCTGTTAAAGGAATCGTTCTTTATTGGAAAATCAACCAGTTTGGCAGATATTTTCTGGCATACTTATCCTGGAAGCAGATGAAAAAAAATCTGTCTGGCTTTGCATCCTGTCTGTTACCAGCTGCAAGTTAGAACTAAGAAGTTGCCATAGAGGGGGATTTGTTTATTTAAAAAATAAAGACAGGAAATTCTGTGTACTGTACCTAGCCACTTAGGGGCCTGATTCAGAGTCTGGCACAGGAGGTGCAAAACCTCCCACAGAGCAAAACTGTGCAACTGCAAAATGCACCTCTTTGAAATTGGCATTGTGCATAGATGCCATAAAAGTAAAATGTCACAAGAACTGCAGGCAGGCTTAAGTATGTGGGGACTGTCACCCTGTACCTATGTGTCTGTAGCTGATTTTGAGGTAAATTATTTGATCCTGTGACTCCACTATTCTTTAAAATACCTCTGTGAGGAAGCAGGTGATAGTCACATGGTAAGAATTAAGAAAGATTTGGATAGCAGCTTTATTCCCCCAAGCTAAGATTGCCTGGCCAGCTATCATCCTGAGGAGAATGTGGAGAAATGAAATAGTTCATAAACAAAAGGAAAATTTAAAGAAAAATAAAGTGATGCGGTGTGAGCAAAAGTTGGACGGTGCTACATGAATCACAAAAGCAGTTCACTGTCATCTTTTGCTCATCTTCACAACCACACTATTTTATCTGAGAAATGAAATAGAAATAAAAGAGATGGCGTCAAGAAATCAGCTTATTTTAAGGTATCTAAACTTGTTAAGGGAGACATGTATAGGATGCAAATGTAGGCTGTGATTATAGAGTTAAAGTACCTGTCAGGTCTGTCTGGTAGACAGCAAGTGCCAGATTATTAGAAGTCCCAATAGGTGCTCCTTATGGATGTGCCTTTGTTTTGAAAGAAAGTAGCAATAGGGCAGCTCTATTGTGCAATAGTGTGCACTGTTCACGCAGGTGTGAACAGCTCACGCTATTGTTCATTAGGGTGCTCCATTGCACAATAGGGCGTACCATTAAAGAGGGCACTATTAAAAAAAAAAAGATGAAATGGAGATGAAAAAATATGTTAAAAGAAAAAGGAACAAAACTTTTGCCCTGCACATCCCTAGTGCTCTTATAGCCAGGTGTGCTTGGCAGGCTACACTTGGGTCTAGGCGACTGGAGCTTTGTGGCTTGGCATGGGAATAGAGGGGTGCTGAATGCTCATCTATCCAAAATGGCACACTAAGGAAGAAGATGACAAAGTCTGTCCTGGTTATGGAGTGGGATCTTATAAACAGTCATGCCCAATTTCTGGCAGCTGGAAGCTATCCTTAGCAGTGTGGGTAGAAGTAACTTGGCAGACTGGGCGGGCTGACTGGTGTTTTTCTGCCCTGCAGCAAATACCTGTCGTGAGATGGCAAGAGGATATACACTCATAAAATGTAGGTGCCCAGAGAGAGAGAGAGAGATGGGGACATTTGCAGAGCATAGTTTGGGTGAGCTGTAATGTACACATGTACTTGATAAAATACCACAAGAATTGATGCACAAGATACACACCCACTTTTGCATCTGCCTCAGAGCAGGTGGACATTTCTGCGAGAGCATTGTGCACTATTGGCACTAGTCCTGGGAGCAGGCTATTTATTTATTTTAATACATTTATCAACCACTTAACAACACTCCTAAGCAATGCACAATAAAACATTCACAAATCATGTCAGACAATACAGTATTTGGACAACAAGATAAGATCAAAGATCTACCATCATTTAAGCAAAGGCATCTCAGAAAAGATAAGTTTTAACATCTTTCTGAAAAGTTAAAGGATCTTGTGCGTTGCACAAAACTTCAGGTAGCGCATTCCAATTTTTTGGTCCTATTACAGAAAATACTCAAATGAGTAGATTTCTTCCATACAATGGTTACTGAGGGAACAGATAATATGCAATGCGTACTAGAATTCAGGACCTAGAAGGGAGCATATATCAACATAGATGCTAATTCATTACTTATAACAGAGTGAAGTAGCTTAAAGACCATAAATAGACATTTTAATTTTAGACTAAGTTTAATGGGCTGCCATTGAAGATTATACAATAATAGGGTAAAATGATCATATTTTATTGCACCAGATACCTTTTCAATCAGCAGCATTCTGGACAAGCTACAGCTGTTTCAACAAACAATTTGGCAAACCAGCATACAGCATATTGCAGTAATCGAGATGAGATAGTGCCTATGATTGGACAACCGTCTGAATGGCTGTAGGATCCAGAAATAGTCTCAGATGGTGAACTTGGCACAAGTTGAAAAGAACACATTGTACAACTTTGACTACCTGTCAATGCAATAATAAATGAGAACTAATACTGATACCTTATTTTTCACTGGAATAATATTTCCCTCCAGTGTAATATGGTTGGAAAAGATACCATTTTATCACTACATACAACTATGGCCTCAGTCTTTTTAAAATTAATAGCTAGTCCATTACACTTCATCAACTATACAATTTGATGAAAATGGTAAAGTAAACTCAGAGAGGTAAACCCTTCTGAGATGGTAAAGTATTTGAATATAAGTATGTCATATGACTACCACCAGATTGCCCCCAAGGGTGCATCATCTCGACCTTCTGCATCAGGAATTGCTTCAGAGAGAAATCACTGCCCTCTTGTCAGATCTTGCATTTCAGCTCTTGCCACCAGAGCAAAGAGGTCAGGGGTTTTATTCCAGGTACTTCCTGATACCCAAGAAAATGGGGGGATACCATCCCATCCTAGACCTAAGAGATCTGAACCTGTACTTGGTTAGAAAAGTTCAGAATGATTTCTTTAGGCACCCTGTTTCCTTACCTTCAAAAAGGAGATTGACTGTGCTCCCTGTATTTCAAGGATGTCTACACCCATATACAGATACATCCTGCTCACAGGAAGTATCTCAGATTCATCCTGGGGGGACAACACTTCCAATACAGAATGTTGCCATTTGGCCTGGCCTCAGCAATTTGCATCTTCACAAAGTGTCTTATGGTAGTAGCTGCTTACCTATGGACGCTGAGAATGTTTGTCTTCCCCAATCTGGATGATTGGCTGATCAAGAGTGCCACTCTGGAAGGAGTCCAAGAATCAACACGATTAACTATTCGGGTGTTGGAACTACTAGTGTTCATGCTAAATTACCCAAAGTCCCACCTTCAACCCACCCAACATTTGGAATTCATTGGAGCTCTGCTTGACACACTTCAGGCGAGAGTCTTCCTACCATATGACCAACTTCCCAAATTAATAGCACTGTTGCGGGAGAGACTGTTGAGGAAGTTAAAAAGTCATGGGACAGGAGCAATGTCTTTATTGTGGCTTGGTAAATGGATAAACGATAGAAAACAGAGAGTCAGGCTAAATGGATCTTTATGAAGACCAATGTTTTTAGCATATCGTAAATGATCTTGAAAAAGAAATATCAAGTTCATTGAATCTGTGGATGACATAAAATTGTTCAAAGCTGTTAGATCATGCGTGGATGGTGAGGACTGGTTGTCTAATGGAAATTAACTTTAATGTGGATAAGTGCAAAGTGATGCATTTAGGGAAACATAATCCAGACTATAGATATATGAGAGGTTCCATATTGGGAGTCACCACCCAGGAAAAGGATCCTGGTCTCACTGTGGATATTACATTGCATCCCTTTGCTTAGTGCCCTACGGATGTCAAAAAAAGAAAATAGAATGCCAGATATTGTCAGGAAATAAATGGAGAATAAACACAGCTCCTTCAGTGTTATCCTTGGTGTCTTTGTAGCATCTCTGATTAATGCCCTCCTTGCCCAGTCTGTGAGTTTTGGTGGATGGCCTTCTCTTGTCAGGTTTGTAGTGGTCACAAATGTAATAGGTTTGTAGTGGTGCCATATTCTTTCTATTTTGTTATAATGGATTTAATGGTGCTCCGTGGGATATTCAGAGTTTGAGATATTGTTTTTTTAACACAACCCTGATCTATACTTCTCCACAACCTTGTGTTTGACCTGTTTGGAGTGCTCTTTGGTCTTCATGTTGCTTGCTTAGTGGTGTTGTAGAGTCAGGGGCCTTTCAGAACAGGTATATTTATACAGGCATCATGTGACAGATCATGTGACACTGATTGCACACAGGTGGACCCTAATCAACTAATTATGTGACTTCTGAGGTTAATTGGTTGGACCAGATCTTATTTAGGAGTTTCATAGCAAAAGGGATGAATGCATATGCACTCACAACTTTTCAGTTTTTACTTACACAAGGCATTTTATTGTCATTTCACTTCACCAATTTGGACTATATTGTTGGGTCCATTACCTAATATCCAAATGAACCTCCATTTTCATTCTAGGTTGAACATAATGCAACAAAACAGGACAAAAACCAAGGGGATGAATACTTTTGCAAGGCACTATATTAAGGCTCTTGTTTTCATTTTGCCACATCCCAGTATGCAAACTAGCATGAGATAGATGTCTCCACCCCACTTTTTTGTAGTAGGGATGTCTATGCGTATGTGATTTAGATGTGATCACAGTGGAGATACTGAATTGTAAACTCAGGCCTCTCTCTAAATTACAGTTGGGATGTGGGAGTGATTTGCACATTTGAATGGTCATTTTCACATGTGCAAATCATGAATAGGGTTTCTAAAATAACCCCCTAAGTGCAAGCCCTTCTCTTGTCTTTCCTGCACAGTTTACAGCCTGGTATGAGTTAGCAGGTAACAACTTGCAAGAGGTTAACTATACTAGGCCCCATGGACTCTACAGTGCATGTCACACCCTTGGCTTGCCTCCAGATGAGGCAAGCTCAGTGAACCCTGAGGACTCAATGGACCCAGGCCACAGGTCAACTCAAAGATCATCTGCGTGTCACAGCCCCTCTCATTCAGCCATTACAATGATGGTCAGTCCACCAAAATTTGCTCGAGGGTCTTCCTTTCCAAATTGCTCTGCTCCAAAAGGTTCTGACAACAGATGTATCTAATCTGGGATGGGAAGCCCATCTCTATTAGTTACACACCCAAGGTGATTGGTCCATCCAAGAAAGTCTTCATCAGATCAACTTCTTGGAACTAAGAACAGTGGCAAATGTTCTAAGGGCTCTCAGAGATCGACTGGCCAACCAAATTGTTCTGATTCAGACTGACAGTCAGGTCACCATGTTCTACATCAACCAGCAGGGAGAAACGGGTTCATACCTCCTGTGTTGAGAAGCAGTAAGGTTGTGGAAGTTTGCCATCATGCATGAGATGGACTTGAGAGCCACATATCTGCCAGGCTGGCAGACAGACTTAGTCGAGTCCTCGAGCTGCACAAGGGGATGCCGGACAGAGGGGTTGCGACTTTCATCTTTTGAGAATGGGGTACTCCCTCGATAGATCTGTTTGCCACCCCACAGAATGCCCAGGTGGATCTATTCTGCTCCAGAGTAAGATCATGCAGCAGACTAATGTCATATGCTTTCCTCCTTCACTGCGGGGGGAGTGTCTTCTGTACACTTACCCTCCAATACCTCTCATTGCAAAGACTCTCCTGAAGCTCAAAACAGATGATGGCATGATGATTCTCATCACTCCCTTCTGGCCCATATCGCCATTGTTCCCTCTCCTTCTACAGCTCTCCAGTCAGGAGCCACTATGGCTTGGCCATGCGCTCGATCTCATAATGCAGGAAGGTAGAACCATGTTGCACCCCAACATCCGATCCCTGGCCCTCATGGCAGGGATTTTGAGAGGCTAATATTGTCCAAGCTTAACCTGCTGGAGGGTGTGACTGATGTCCTTTTGGCCTCCAGGAGAGCCTCTACAAGAAAGTCTTACTTTTGCAAGTGGAAGAGGTTTGCTTTCTGGTGTGAGGGCCAGACCCTCGATCCTTTCATCTGTTTTACCCAAAAACTGCTTAAATATCTTCTACACCTCTCTGAGTCTGGACTTAAGTCCAACTCCATCAGGGTCCACCTCAATGCGATAGGAGCATATCATCGAGGTATGAAAGGAAAATCCATCACAGTACAGCCTTCAGTTGTTTGCTTTATGCAGGACTTGCTTCTCTTGAAGACTCCCTATAAGCCACCCGCAGTATCTTGGGACTTCATTGCTGTTCTTGCACAGCTCATGAAAGCTCCCTTTGAGCTGCTCAATTCCTGTGCTCTGAAATTCTTGACCTGAAAGGTGTTATTTCTGGTGGCGGTCACTTCAGCATGCAGTGAGCAAGGTTTGGGCTGTAGTAGTTAATCTGCCTTCACCATAACAGTGGTCCTTCATATTCATCCTCAATTCCTTCAAAAAGTGGTATCAGATTGCCACCTTAATTAGCCAACTGTTCTTCCATCATTTTTCCTGAGACCTCATGCACAGAAAGGGGAAGCTAAGTTGCACATGTTGGACTGCAAGCGAGCCTTAGCCTTCTACTTGGAGTGGACACAAGCCCACTGAAAGTCCATCCAACCTTTTGTTTCTTTTGACCCCAGCAAGCTATGGGCTGCTGTTTCAAAATGCTGTCTTTCCATTTGGTTAGCAGACTGCATCTCTTTCTCTTATGCCAGGCAAGCCTGAGCTTGATGGTCATGCCCCTGCTCATAATGTCAGAGCTATGGCTGTCTCATTGGCCAACTTGCGCTCAGTCTCCATGGAAGAGATCTTCAGGGCTGCAATGTGGACTTCAGTCCACACAATCACATCTCACTACTGCCTAAATAGGGGATTCCCAACATGACAGCAACTTCAGTCAATCTGTACTCAGGAATCTGTTTGGTGACTAGAACCAAACTCTATTCCCCCCTTGACCCGTTCTATTCTATCGAGGCTACCAAAAAAAAAAAAGGGAAGAGAGAATCACTGCTATTGTATATTGTATATTTTATATTTTATTTATTGCTTTTATTGCTTTTATATACCACGCTCTTTAAAATCAGTGCGGTTTACAGAGAACATTTTTGTACAGAACAGGGGGGGGGGGCCTGTTATGCACTTACATTGAACGGGTAATACAACTTGGATTTCAAACTGGGGTAACTATCTACAATATAAACATGAGTTGCTAGTTTTATGTACAAGGTTGTCTATTATTTACAATTGGCTAGTTTTATATAGTTGGCCATCTAGCCAGTTGCCATACCACAGTTGAGTTTTGCCCTTGTTCAACTCTTGGTGATCTCCTTGAATTTCAGTAGCCTGTAGCTTGGGAGTCCCATATGTGAGGACTTATTCCTGCTTGTCCACGGAGAAAAGACAGTTACTCATCTGTAGCGGGTATCCATGGACAGCAAGAATAAGTCTTTACAATCCTCCCACCTCCCCGAGGAGTTGTCTTCCGTTACAGCTACTGTATGTTATCAGATAGAATCAAAATAACGCCATGACTCTATACTTTTCTTAGATGTCTGCTGTTCAACTAGGCACCTGCCCGAACATTAGATACACTTTCTTTACTGGAAGTACTAGATCAGCATTGATTCTTCCATGGTAGGTTCCATCATCATTTGTCTGAGCAAATTCTCTCGTAAGTCATCCATGATCTTTCTACTTCTTTCCAGATTTGCAGACAGAATACTCCAATCCACATCTAGTAGACTGAAATCACCCAGTATCATCATTTCTCCCTTCATTACCACCTTTGCACAGGGTTGGCCCAATGGTTTCTGCTGCATCAGGCAGGTGCCCTAGCTGTGCCTCTCCCCACCACATCGACCCACACTGCGCCACCGCCACCCACAATTCTGTCTTCCGGCGGGCATGTGGCAATTTAAAAGCTTTGGCAGACATGGCCTGTCACTTCTGACCCCCCCCCCTGATAAGAAGTTGCATCAGAAGGGGGGAGGGTATCAGAAGCAGCAGTCATGTGTACCCAAGCACATGGCCTGCTGAGGGCACCAAAGGGGTGGCACAAAGCTGCCATGTCGCCTGCCTTTGTCTGCTGCCCTAGGTGGCTGCCTAACCCATCTAGTGGACAGGCCAACCCTGCCTTTGCAATATCATTGATCAAGGTTCTGTTGATTTCTTCTGTTTGAGTTGGAGGTCTGTACACTACACACTGTGGATGATAGTGTCATCTCCTCTTTCCAAAATGATCCACAGCACTTCTTATTTTCTCCAAATCTCCTGTAATTCAGCTGCTTTAATATTATTTTTATAATCCACAAAGAAAACATAAAGAGCTACTTCTCCCCCTTTTCTGCCCTTTCTATCCCTCCTAAATAGATTATAGCCAAGCATGGTGATATCTCATTCATGGGACTTATTGAACCATGTTTCTGTAATGGCCACAATGTCCAAGTCCATTTCCACTGTCAAGAGTTTCCAGATCAAGAACTTAGTTGCCTAGACTTGTGAGCATTTGTGCTTATTGTCTTCTAGCAATTTTTGGTTGACTTGCTTGTATTTTACAGGATATTTATTCCTGACTCCTCTTCCCCTTTGTTATTGATGTATGAGTTAAGTAATGTCTTCTTCTGTTTACAGCATTACTATAATGCTTTTGCTGGGTTGACATCCTGAGCTTGTTTTTTTTTTTACGTCACCCCCTTTCTCATTTTTCTCTTAGGATCTTTTGTCCTGTCATAGAAAGATGCAGTCCATCCATACAGTATAGCTTCTTCTTGTTCCATCTATTGCCCCAGCCACCTATATACGTATCTAATAGTTATAGTTATCTCCAAGTTATAATGCCCTGTTCAATGTAATTTTAGTTTGTTCAATGTAAACCGCACTGATGCAGAATAGCACGGTATATAAGAGAATGTAAATAAAATCTAAAACCTTCTCATTTACACCAGGTTTGGAGCCATGTATTAAAGCTGATTGTGTGATGAAATCTCTCTTTTCCCTTACTATGAACATGGAGAACTTTTGAGAATGCTATAGTGTTGATAGTGGGTTTATGTCTCTCTCTCAAACTTTGAAAGTCTCTTTATACTGCAGAGATACTGTTTCTACGAGTTGAATCATTTGTTCACAGATGAATAACATCAATTTTAGAATCCTTACTTTCCTCTCTGACTTTACCAACAATCTGTTATGTATTCCTGCTGGTTGAAGATCCTGGGAGGCATCTGATTGCCACTTGTCCCTTGAACTGTATTCCCAAGTTAATGCCTCTGATAATGGTGTCTCCAAGTAGTAAGAGCTTTCTGTTTTGAGATTTTGACAATACCTGGAGCGTTTTTGATACATTGGGATTAGCATTCTTCTCTAAAGTCACTTTGTTTTCCATTAATGGAGCCTCCTCATTTAACAAGACAGAGAGGGCATTATGCAGGGTTTCTCTTGGTGGAGTGGGTGCCTCCATGTTACAGGTTGTAACCTGCTGGACACCACTGTGAATCATTTATTCCTGGGTTACTTGATTATTTGTGGAAATGGTGGTGGATTGTTGTCAAGTTGTATCATGAAGGTGGCTTGCTTTATTGCAGCTAATTCTTCCCTTAGTTGAGTCAATTTTTTTTTATAGCAGCTAGGATGAAACAAGGGAGTGGAGGAGTAGCCTAGTGGTTAGAACACTGACTTGATAGCCAATTCCCACTAGCACTCCTTGTGGCCTTGGGCAAGTCACTTAACCCTCCACTGCCTCGGAAGAAAGGCCTGGCAATCTACTTCCGGTGACACTGCCAAGAAAACCCAGGAGCTTCTGGGTCACCAGGAGTCAGGACTGACTCAAAGGCACACATTGCATTGCAGGATGAAACAAATACAAACTCTAAGGCTCCAAATGGTTTTCCTTGGGTAGTTACAGCATCTGCCCAATAATCAATAGATCATGGGTTCAATTCCCACTGCCAACCTGTGCCACCATGGACATGTCACCTCACCCTTCATTGCCTCAGCATGCTATCTCTGCTCAGACATTGCCAAGGATGTCCAGAGGCAACAGGGTTGCCAGGAGGCAGCAGTGACATGATGGCCCTAAGTATGCAGATTGATGTTTCCTGCACTTTTGTATATGTAAGTGCCATCACGTCAATGCTGACACCTGGCCACCCAGCTGCCTCCAGGCTGTCCTGGCAATATCTGGCCAGAGGTAGTTCACAAGGGGTGCCAATGGGAATCAAACCCTTGATCTGTGGGGTACTAGGCAGTTTCTGTACCCCACTAGGCTACACCTCCACCCCCTGAAAACTGATATCCTATGCCGAACTGTGTATTCTGTCCATTACAAGTGCAAAGCTACAGTTGAAGGGGACCACCACAGGCCACGTGTTAGCGAACAATGACTTTGTGGTATGTTGCGTGACAATCACAGCATAGACATGGCTGGGTGTTGCAGCACAGACCACACATGCAGATATGTGAAAGCACATCAACCTGTAGGACACATGCCATGTACTGCCTGTCTGAGAACCATCTGCATGTCCCGTGTGGTTAAAGACATGCTGCCATATATCAGCAGTATGATCCCCCAGTGCCAGCTGTCTGGCGCTTGACATTCCAACCCAGCTCATCTGGACCCATTGCAAACCTGCTACATCAGAACAGCATTATCAAAACACTCATAGCACCCAACCCCAATTAGCATTAGGTAGCATGACAGATATGGCACCATAATAAGTATTGCATTCGTGGAAAACAGAATACGTGGGTCCACAACATAGCAAGAACACTGACAACTTAGCACAAGTCTGTCACACAGACACAATTTATTTATTTATTTGATACGTTTTTATATACCGCCTTTAGCCAAGACTGTTTACAGATGTTTACAGAGAACAACAATAAGAAAGCTCCATTGAGATGCAGTTACATTGAATTTGGGGAGAAGTCAACTTGGTTTAACAAAACAATGGAATAGTGTATTACAATTTGGTGTGGTACAAAGTGAGCTGTAAGGTGTTATGTGATATCATTGAGACCGAAATGTTCAATAAAGAGATGGTTTTTTAGTATTTTCTTCAGGTCCTGTGCAATTGACAGGCCATCTGGAAATACAGGACTAGGGAGCACGATAGAAGACATCTGACAACATAGCCAGAACTGGGAGGTGGGAACCCCAAAAGGCAGACCTGTACTGCAGCATGACACTGGAGATATGGACCAATGACAGTTGTGTCCGCTTATATCGGACACAGGGACTGCAGAGCACATATTGCACAGTGGATATGTGCCAGTGAGGAGATGTGATAGCAGATCTCCGGTATATACCTATGTGTTTGTTGGGCATCTGATGCCACCATCACGATGGCCCCAGTCCCTCTATCATCTGTTATCCATGTCTATTCCAATCTCTGCACTACCCACTGCCCATCTGTCATTCCCCACCCAAACTGGCCATTTGTCCATATTCTATGCACATCTACCCCTGCCATCCTGGACATTCGATTGATGTTCCCTACACTCCGTTCCATACTCAAATCAGCCACATAAGTGCAGCCCTCCATCCTGTCTCCCCGTGGACTATTCACCTCATAATATTCCAGCTACACCTCCAGCCCCCTCCCCAGCCCAGCCCCCCCCCCCATTTCTCTTCCTCTTCTGTACTGATACCACTCTGTGACCTCTAGATCCCTCCCATTACTTCTGCCAGTCCCCCACCAACTCCAGTATTCCCTCTCATGCCCCACCCTGTTGCCTCTGATGTATCTCCAAAACAACATATCTGTTCCTCTCCCTATCCACTCTCCCCTGGTGCCTATATCCACTCACCCCAGTCCCTACTACAGCAAGTGGCCCAAACCCCCCCATCCCAGCCGACCCTGAGTCTGCTCGCTCCCAGTCCCAAGCTCCCCAATCTTCAGCAGGGGCCCTGTTCCAGTCCCAGCCCACCTGTATCAGTAGTCCTGATGTACCTGTTCTGTCATCCCTCAATATTGGGCCAATTCCCATTTGACCCCTCGACCAGTCCCAGTGCCAGCAGCTCTGGCACCCCCCTGTCCCCTTACATTTACATGCACACACACACACACAAACGTATGGCACTACACCTTGGAGGGGCCTATGTGGGTCACTCACACATATGTGTGTGTGTGTGGGGGGGGGGGGGGGTGTTGCAGACCACAGCCCGGTTCACTGACCATATCCTCAGTGCCGTGGGGCTAAAGAGCTGCTGGAGTGGTTTTTGCTGTCCCCCATAGCTGTCTAACAGTGAGTGCTGCTGGCGTGCAGCACCATATTGGGATGTAACAGCAGCATGTCCTGTCCCAAAGAATCTCTGTAGGGGTTATGGCCCCTGCGCATTGGAGGGATGCCATTCCCCATGCGGTGTGCAGGTGCACTGCTTGCCCTCTCTACTGGGCCATTGACAATGTGCCAACATCTCCCTGGTTGCTCTGTGTCACTCCAACACAACACAGTGCCACACCAGGTACTGATGTTCCTTCACATCACCCCACAATGTGCGTCAGCACACATCACTGAGACCAGTGCTTTCCTCCCTATATCTATGCAGGTGACAGATGATAACCCCTGAGTGACTGGTTGTTCATCCCCATTGTCTATCCCCACACACCAGCAGAACAGCAGTATAATTGTGCACACAGGAGGACCAGGGGCATCATAGAGCTGACCTTTGTACAATTCAAGAGCTGCTTCCGATGCCTGGATCGCTCAGGTGGTGAGCTGCTCTATGAACCAGAAAAGTGTGCCAGATATTCCTTGCCTGCTGCATGCTCCACAGTTATGTGCTACAGCACAGGCAGCCCATTCCAGATGGGGCGGACATACCCCCACAGGGCAATGATGATGAAACTGTTGCCCTGCAGGTGCCCCGTGAACAGGCCTACAGGAGGGGATTTGTGGCCTGTTGCAAACTCATTTTGCATGAGGAACAAGGAATCACCCGCAGATGCCATGGGTGAGAAGGAGGGGAGGGGAGTGGAGGTGGGGGAAGGGGAGGTGAGGGATGTGTGCTGGGGGAGGAGGGAGGATTGGAGGCAGGGAAGGAGTCGAGGGATGGGAGTGGGATGGGGGGATGTTGTGGGAGGAGCTGTGAAGCCCTTCTCGGGTTCATGTCTCAAGTGGAAGTTAAAAATACAACTGGAATATCTTTGAGCCAAATACAATGTTTCATTCTCCACTGCAGCAGGGCTGCTCTGGCTACTCAATGAGAAGCAGTCCCAAGTGTGATTTGTGCAATTTAGGGAGGTGACAACAGATACTCACAGACACAGACCTGATGGGGCACAGTGCAGGTGTTTCATCCTGATAATATCCCACATCCATGTCAGACATGAATTGTGTTCTGCAGTGTTCCTATCTCCTGGGCTAGCAGCATATCTGTCCTTGTTACTATTGGCCAGTTTGTAGAGCTCATGATCAAGCATAACAGTCCTATACTCTTGGTTCTGTGTCATATTCTTGTCTGTTCCTCATCCGCTGCAGGTCCTTTCTTAGGCCAATCCCCTTCTCACATGTAGCTGACAACCCCCTTTAGCTTGCAAGTCCTGCATTGCGTTACTTGTAAACCGTGCTGATTTCAAATAGTGCGGTATAAAAGAAACATAAATAAATAAATAAATTTATTAATAGTTTACAGTTAAAGGGTTTAGCAGTAATATTATTCATGTAACAGCAACAGAGACAAAGCAATCAGGTCCGGACTATGTTCTCTGACAACATGAGTAATGGAGACCAGTGTTTACTCATATCTTTCACCAGTAGTAACATCACTGCTCTTTCCTATGCTTTGTATTTTAACCATGTGACATACACTGCAAACAAAGAGGAGCCTTAAAACTTGATATGATGTTGAGGAGGTTGCAAACCTGGTATTGTCCATCCACTCTAGCTTATCTATCAGGTCATTGGGGCAAGGGGACCTAATACTGGGGGGTACACTGTATATTCCATGGCATACTCTTGGAGGAGAAAAATAGGAACTGCCATAAACTGAACAGGCATCACTAGAGTTCAAGTGGAGGAGAGGTAAGAGGGGGGTCTCAGCTGGTGGACATCTCCACTGCATGCACAAATAGATATGGATCTGTGTGGTTTTCCCTATGTTGTCAACACAGGTTCCCCTTTTTCGTAGAGTTCAGAGTTGCTAAGGCCCAGGACCCTGTCCAGTTGCTCCCTCAGGGATAGGAGTGGGCTGGGGTGGCAGGAGATGTTGGGGGAGACCTGGGGGATGGTAAGGGGGTGGCTGGGGGTAAAGGAGGTGGGAAATGGAGACCAGCTAGATGGCTATGTTGTCATGGACATGGAGGCCAGCTATATCCCACTGTACTGACTGGGCTTAGTGCATTGCACATGTGTTGCCTTTGGGATGTCCACACCACTGCCACAGGATATGTTGCCCAAAATGGGTGATTGGGTACATCTCTCGTGGTTATCTAGCAGTTGTTTGTCACTGCATTCCATCTGTACATGTGCCAGTCCTGACATTCTATGTGCCTATCCTCTCCTTTCTCCACCCTGCTGACTCACCCGAACCTGGTCTGTCTGGCAAGGTGTGATCGTGTATGCAACCCTGGCGTCAGTTTAGGTGGCTTGGGTACCCTACGCTGGCACCACACCTCCATTCCCAAGGTATCTGTTGGCCATTCCCAGAAACCACCAACCTTACACATCCACTGCAACCCCTCTCTCACACCCTCAGTCTCCACAGGCAGACCCATATGCAGCTGTCATCCACCCTGGTCTGGCCAGTGTCCCACTGACCCATGTGCTGTGCGAGCATAGGGCCCCCCTCCCCTCACACTGATCTGGCCCATGTATCACCCCTCCCAGGTGCCCTTGCCCCCTCTCCCCCAGAGCACATGGACATTTTCCGCTAATGAACATTTGGCACCTCTAAGAATACCACATAGGCCCCATGCTGTTCGTGTTCTTAATCTTGTCCAGCTACACCTGAGTGGGTTGCAGTGGATGTTCAGTACACCCTGTTGGCATGGCATATCCTAGACCACCATTCTCAGAGGCTTCATTTTCAGACTGGTGGCAGTCCTTGCATTGTGCTGTGAATGATGCAGTGCCCCCCTGTGACACGGAATGATGGGAGCAGTGGAGACCAGTGTATTCAACATCCACACACATTTATTAAATTCTGTACAGTCATTCATTGCCATTACATGGGTGACATTGGGAGTCATGTCGCCGCTGTGGTCATCACAACATCAGTTGTAGATGTGTGTGACATAGATGATATGTTAGCATGTTGCCCACGTACAGGTCATGGGGTCTACATACTCTCTACACAGATGATATGGCGTGCTGGGGGCAATGACTCCATGACCCAGGCAGCCTACTGGCCCTCCTTCCCCCAGCTGGAGGGCAAAGTGTCTCTGGGAGGTGGTGTACCTTCTGCACCAGGCCTCATATCTTCCCTCACATGCCCTCTAGGTGCATCACAATGAGGTCTAATGGCCTGGCCAGGACAGCGAGGTCCTGCAGCACAGAGTGCTCAAAGGTCTCTGACCACTATGGAGTCTCACTGGCTGCACTGGCCGCTGGTGCCTCTTCATAATGCACCATAGCTGGAGGGGAGGTGGGTAGTGACTGCTGTCCCTTCCCTCCATATGCATCTCCAACCCCCAGCCTGTTCTCCACCCCCTCCTCCCCAGTCCACTCCCATCCCTACCCTCCTTCCCCAGTCCACTCCCATCACCTTCCCCCACCCACTGCCCACTCCCATCTCTACCCTGCCCAACACACTCCCATGCCCTACCCTCACCCCCAGCCTGCTCCCATCCCCACACTCCTCCTGCAGCACCTCCAAACCTCCCTCCTCCCCAGGCCCACTCCCATCCACAAACTCCTCCCCCAGCACCCCGATCCTCCCTCCTCCCCCAGGCCACACCCTTCATCTCCCTCCTCTTCCTCCCCACTTCCCTCTACCCCCTCTTCTCCCTGACCCTTGGCATCTGATGGTGACTCCTCATCCCTCAGCTCCCCCTCCTCCAGGGACCCCTCATTGGACACTCCCACATCCCCCATCCCAAGTCCTCACCTCCTCTGTGACCTCTCCCACCTCCATCATGTGGACCTCCACCTCCTTCTCCACAGATTCCTCCTGGTGTGCCTTGGCCTCTGCTGCCACTAGCCACACCACCTGTGCCACTGCCTCCCCCAAGGCACATTCCTCAGACAGCTGACCCATTCCCTGAAGAGGCCTATACCCCAGTTGCAGGGTGCTATCGAGCCCCTCCCCTTCAGGAGGACCAGGCACCTCCATCAATATGAGGGCCACCTCCTCATCCTCCCCACTCTCCTCTGAAAGGGAGGAGCTGGATAGCACTTTGGGGCTGGATATGCTTGTGGTAGTCTCGGTGCTGGCCCTGCTGCTGGGGCTGCTGTGTCTTTGCTGGCAATGCCTGTCGGGGGCAGCTGGCTGCAACTGCTGCTTTTGCTGTTGCTGCTCCTCCTTTTCCTCCTCCCCCCCTCCTCAGAGGGTTTCTCTGGCAAGGTGCCTGATGACTCATCCTCTGGGACAGCTGTGTAGGGAAGGCAAAGAGGGGGACATTAAGTATAGCAAGAGGGATGGATTCATGTGATGTGGCATTTGCCAGACCCTGTCTCAACATGCTGCCTGCTGATATACATACATATCCCAGCAGAGTTTATATCAGGTACTGGTGTGTCCTGGCATTGATGTGATTCACCATTTGGTTACCCTGATTACATGGTTAGTGGCAGTATGTGTGCAGCCGTCAGGGAAATACTGTGTATGTCCCGAGGGTAGGTTTGTGTTTGTGCATGCATTGCTACTGGCCTGTGGGCTGGCAGGGTCCCAGGTGGACATTGTGCTGTGGGGAACCTCTCTGCACTTGCCTGTACTGCTTTGCTTTGATTAGCTGGTCTTGCATGGTCTGGACATGGGTTGTGTGCAATTGGGTGGGGCTGGGGAGCATCAACTGTCACATTCTTCTTATGTTGGTACCAGCTGTGGGGATGCAATCCTCTGATGTGATTTGGCCATTTGGTACTCAGAGATTGCTTGGTCGTACCTGCTGGGTGGACATTTTGGGGATGTGATACCCAGGTTAGCTGCCGGCTGTATGTGGTGCCGTGTTCTGTTAGTTGACTGCTGTCCTCTGGGATCATGTCGGCCTAGGGGGCACAATGTGGTGACATGTGCATCCCCTTGGTTATATTTGTGACTCCATGAGCCCCTGGTCTGACCATCTATGGGTGGTGCAGGGATAGGTGTTATCATCCCACCCCTGCTGCGACTTCTGTGCACATCCTTCTGCTCCTGGAATTGCCACATGGCAGGTACCTGCAGTGGTGCTTGCCAACACATGCTGTACCCGTATGTGTGATGTCTTCTGATGTGGATAGTGGTGGACCCCTGGCTGCCCATCACTTCTTACACATGTTGCACCTTCATGAGGTGTTTGTTGTTTGGCTGACTGAGAGTGGGTGTCATTTATCCAGGATGTTCTACGTGGGGCTCACACACAGCAGTCCTGCATTTTGGGGTCCTGCTTCTATCTCCTGGTTCACAGCCTTTCTAGATCCTGTGCACAATGTGTGTACTGGACTACAGTGGGCATGGTATCACTATGTGACAGCTGGCCAGGCCCTGTGACAGGAATGGTGCACATTTGGGCACATGTATGATGTGCTGTCTTCATTCTGCAGCCCTGTCTTGCATTGCCAATTACGTGCCCACTGTTGGAACATGACTGAGTGCACTCCCCATCTCTGCCCTGTGCTGTGGGCTGTTTACACATTGATCACACCTGTGTTGCTCTGACTGTGCATACCCAAGGTGTGGATCTGGTGACACTCATGATATGTACATATTGTAGCTGCATATGGAGAATACTGGTCACAGCAATATTGGCTAGGCCATGTCATCAGTGACAGAAACATCTATGTCAATCTGGCACCTTGGTTACGGTCTGCTGCATTCATGGGTCTATACATGGGCATTATTTGTCATGATCTGGCTATGAGGGTGATTAGCTTCCTTCATCCAGCATTCCACATGTCACTCTCAGGCCCCGACCACACTCTTTTCACCCTGCATCATCTACAGCATGGGACACGCCACAGTCCCCACAGCATCCTGCTCTTTCCCTGGCTTCTAGACCCACCTGCAGACCACAGCTCCTGTCCTACCTCTTTACAGCTGTTCTTGCCTGACACTGCTCCCCTCTCTGCCAGCGCACAATATATGTGTCACTTTCCACAATTTTGCCCCCAATGTTGACATGTTGTTGGTCTGGATCAGTTGGACAGGCCAGGTGTGTCCAATTTGTCTCAGACATCCGCATACAATGGTGCTTATGTCTTGGGGGGATGTGCTATACATTATTGCTATGGATGATGGTTGGGGGCATGTGTGGTGGGAGGGGGCTACCTCAAGAATAGCCTCACCTTCAATTATGGGCACTCACCTTGCTCCTGCTGCAACTACTGTCAGAGCCGCAGGATTAGCCTGGGCCTCGTGTGTTGTATGGTCTGGTAACAGACCTTGTAGGCCTGTCCCTCATGATGTGGAAGCGTCTGTGGACAGGAAAGGAAGAGCCCACCATGAGTGCATTTGCTATGCCCTACTGGGTCAGGGGTGGTGGAGTGGCCTAGTGGTTTGGGCAACTGCCTTGTACCGAATAGATAAGGGTTCAATTTCCACTGGTACTACTTGTGACCTTATCTTAATTGTTTTTGCTGTCACCTCTTATTGGTGTTGAGGTGTCATTTCTGTTCTTGTGGTATGTCCTTGGAGTGGAGTTGTGGCCTTGTGGTTCTCACAGTGGCTTGGTGCCTGGGTACACAGGTTTCAGTGTCCACTTCTCCCCTTGTGTCGTCAGCCATGTCTCTTTACCTCCCACATTATGTCTGATTTGGGTTATCTGTGTCCCTGTTTCATGTTGCTCACTATGGGCGTCTCAGTGGTCACCGCTCTGCCAACATAATATTCAAATGTTGACACCCTGCGTCCTATTTCCATATTCAGAGCCTTGTTTTAGATGTCCATCCATTTTATGATATTAGCTAGAAATCTACCTGCTCTCTTCGCCAGCAGAACACACTGGACAGTGGGGTTTGCATCCTATCACCCACATAGTAACGTGGAGCCCGATTCAGGGAGGGGGACATCTGGGCCATCCAGACATCCCTGAGGAAGACGAGCCAGTTAGGACTCAATTCTGGATCATGGGATCAAAATGTTCCCGTCAACAGAATTGGGTCCATGGATGGCCCGGCATACTCCTGCCACCTGCGGGGATGTCCTCCCCACAGGCACTCCCAACTCCCACAGCTTGGCCCCCCCCCCTCTTCCCTACCTTCCAACCCACGACTGGCCTGCTGGGGCTTGGATTGGGTAGCAGGGACCCCCTTACAACCAGCCCCAGCCCCAGGGATGATCCCTGGGCCCAATCACAGGGTCGGTGCTACTTTTTCCACCTTTGAGGTGGAATAAGCAGCCATTCCCCTTTGACACAGCAGGATTTACAGGGCCGTGACCTGAATCAACCCTGTTCATTCTGCCGGGCTGGCCCACACCCCCCCCCCCCAACTCCACCCAGATCCCGCTGGGACATGCAGCCCCACAACACGCATCCCAGAATGAGACCCATAGTAACATAGTATATGACGGCAGATGAAGCCCAATATAGTCCATCTAGTCTGCCCAGAAAGGTGGCAAGAGTAGGTGCACCTGCTGCTCCATGCAGGTCACCCCTCCCCATGCTTGTTTAGGGGTGTACCCGCCACTCCGTTCAGGTTACCCCTATTTGTTGGGTTATAAGTGGTAGCTAGGTTAATGTTGCTAGAAAGAGATCCACTGTGTCTGTCCCATTCCATTTTTAATTCTGTCACTGTATGTGCCCCAGCACTTCCATCAGGCACTTCCATCAGGCACTTCCATCAGGCATCCATTCCAGGCATCTACCACCCTTTCATTGATAAGGTATTTCCTGATGTTGCCTTTCAGTTTACCCTCTTGCAGCTTCATGTTATGCCCTCTATTTTTCCAGCTTTCCCGCCTTATAAAAATATTTGTTTGTTCATTAATACCCTTTAAGTATTTAAAGGTCTGTATCATATATCCCCTGTCCCTCCTTTCCTCTAGCATCTACATATTCCACATTCATGCATCCTGTACATCCTGCACATAGCTGGTCCCTCCTTTTTGTGCCCTCTCTTTGTCCCTCACTTCGTGATTACCTGTTTTCATCTATGTGTGCTAGCTTTACTGCTATTTCAGTACTTACTGAGCAAGGATGGATCTTATCCTTTCCTATCCCCTGTGTGCTGCAGGATGGACTGGCCTCCTGTGCCCTCTTGGAGCAGCACCTCCTCCTTTTGCAGTGCAAGCCTGCAGAGCAGGTGGGTCTCTTCCTCTGAAAAGTCTCTTCCTCTGCCTCTTAGCCATTATCTTCCACAGTCTGGATTTCACTGTGGTGGAAGGGGGGCACTACTTCATCCTGTTTCCTGTTGCACGTGGACCTCTGTTCAATGAAGTTGCGCACATTTTCAGAGTTACATGTGGACGGCGGAATCACCAGACTCGGGTTCTGTTGTAGGCGAGCAGTGCACATACACTACAGGGGCGATTTAGATGGGCCGTAGAGGGAGACGTTTTCAGTGTTCACACGTACACGGCTTGCACGCCTAGCGGGCTCCACTTTTCATGTAGGTGCAAACATGCCTTCAGCCTGATTCTATGGGTGCTTGTGCATATATCCACATGCCTACGGAATTGGCACCGGGAGATGTACATCTCTGGCGTGTATGTTTCCGCCGCGGCTGGCCATCCTTCCTTGAATCGGCTTCTATAGGGTTCATTTTAAAATCTCTACTTATGATTTGAAGATCTGAAAAAGGGCATTCACTCATGCAAATTACAGATGTCCCCAGACACATTTTAGAAAGCTAGGTATATAGACCTCACAGTCATGAGCACGTCGATATAGCTCGGGGGTGTGGTGGAGAGAGGCCTGGGCCGAACAACAGAGACGCACATCGTGGTGTGATTTCAGAATGGCATAAGCATATCTGATCCTGGTTGTTGAGGCATCCATGACTGTACCTGCTTCTTACCATGAATAAGGTGCAAAAAAAGTGCTCATATCATGACTGCAACACTTCCAGAAGTAGTGCAAAATGCACTCTTATCGCCAAAGTCAATATTTCCTAGCCAAACAAACTTGCTTGTAAATACATACTCCAAACGTATAACTGGCCTGCCATCGCATGATCCTTATCTGAAATGGCCAGCCAATAAATGCATGTCTCATAACAAGGTCTCCCCACTTCTGAAATATCCCAGCTGGCATGTCCAAGTTCCTGATTTTAAGGTCATGCAGTTCAGGGATGTCCACATTTCTGAAATGACCTACACCCGGCCTTGCTATCTGCATGGGCCTGTTGCAAAAACTGGTTACTTGGGATGTTCATTTTTTGGGGAAGACACTGAGCGATTTCAGAAGTTACTTACATGTGCCTCCCTTCACTGCTGCCACTCCCTTGGAATTTTGGACAATATGCCCTGGACGTCCCAGATTGCAATTTTAAATGCCACTTCACTTCATGACTGTACCAGAAGAACACAAATTGCAGAATGTGAAGAACTAGATGGTCCCCCTTAAAGCTCACTCTAAAAAGTATTCAAAATTTGGTATCTCCTCAGAAACAGCAATATAAACTCCTTCCATTGCCAAACACATTCTGAAATATAAAGCTCTTAAAAACACACACTCAGCACATGTGTAACAAAACTGCGATTCCAAACCAGCACTAACATTCAGTACTGAAAGAGCAATAATCCTCCACCCTAGATATAAGGCAGCACTGCAGATATTACGCCAAACCTAGCATACCAATATACCTCCTATTAGATAAAACAGAATGAGCCAAACTGCCACAGATCCCTCCACAGAAATTACAGGCTAGCAAAATCTCTTATCTCAGTCAGACATGCAGAGCACAGACAGACCTTCACCAAATATAGAATAGGAGACCACAAGCTTGAAATGCAGAGATAGAAATGGAAATGGGAACTTAAGAAGCCAGATTCGGCTGGATAAACACAAACAGAAATCCCTTTTCTCCTGTACTGAGTGTTGTGTAGCATTTAAAATGTTCTAAAAATATTTACATCTAAGATACAATCATTGTAAATTTCAATTAAATGAAATCACAGTCTGGTTTAGATTGAGAATGCTGTTTTTTCTACATTTGTTTGTGTTTTTCTCATCGTACTGTCTATCTCTTCTCCACCTTCCCCATGTCAATCTCTTCCCCTCAATTCCTCTTACAGGGTCTCCTTTCATTCTGAATATCTCTCATACATTGTCTGTCCATCCTTCCCCTACATTTTTTATTTTATACATCTGTATTATTTCTTTCATGTCACTTCCTGACATCTTTTTCCTTCATCACCTCTTCGCTTTTCTCCTTCCTTTATATCTCACTAATCTCAAACTCATGATTTCCAAGTCACGTTAGACTGCCCAGCCTTCTATCTTCCCTGTTCCTAACCCCATTCTACCATCATTACTGTCCCAATACTCCCTCTCTCCTCTCCACGCAGTGCCCCTCTGCCTCTTTCTCTCAATGTTCTCTAGCAACCATCTAGCTAGGACACCCTCTCTCTCTATTCATTTTCTAGTCCTTCTTCTCTTCCCTTCCTCTCAATTCCATCTCTTCTTCATATTCCTAGGGCTCCTGGCCATCTTCCTCCCAGCGTCCCTTCTGTATCTTCCTATCATTTCAACTTTTCTTCTTCTTAGTGCCCCTGGTTCTCCCTTTTTTCAGTGATGCTCTTCCCCCATCTCTCCCATCTCTTCTCCTAGCTCCCTCTCCTACCATCCCCTATTCCCAATGATCCATTTACTTCTCCCTCCAACCTCCCAAAAATTCCCAGTGTCCCATCTGTCACCACCCAGTACTCCATCTTTCTCCTTAGCCTCTAAGCTATCTCTCTCCCCCCCCCTTATTGTTCATTCCCAGCTCTCCCCACCCCCTGTCCCCACTTATTGTTCATTCCCAGCATCAACATCAAATCAGTTTAATTATTATTAAAATAACCTGGATCAGATAAATCATTCTACCCCTTCTCACTTTTCTGTCTGTCATTTCCCTTCTTCACTTTCCTCTGTCTCTCTTTTGGCTGTGGCTGGAGGGGACCTGCACCAGTAGACAGCACGCAGCACCACTAGCTGAAAAACTGCTTCTGGAGCTGGTGTGTTGTACCATGTGGGAGAGGTAAGGAAAGACATCTCACTCAATGAAAGACCACGGGTGAGTAGGACGGTGTTAGCCTGCCTCTCTTCTGTGCCGATGTGCTAGGTACTGTACCCGAGCAGTGTCAGTGCATACAAAGTAAACAGATTTTTAAAGTGGCCAATACTGGAATCAGAACCATGGGAGTGGCATATGAAGATGGGAGTAGCTGTGATCCTGAGTTCCCACTTAAAACAGCAACAGCCAGCAATTAAGTTTATTGTATATGATCACATAACCGGTGTCACGGGTGCAATAGGGCAAGCTGCCCCTGATGATAAGGAAACTAGAGGTTTACTTACTGTTTCAGAATTAGTCTTATTGTGTCTCAAGAAACACTGAATTGTTTAATTTATTATCCTTTCTAATGCTTAAGAAAATGATACCATGATAAGAACATTGCGATGCTTGGACTTCAGACTTTTTGTCAGCACGGTATTTCACATCTGATCATAGCAACAGTGGGATGTTAAGATAGCACATTTAAACTTGGGCTAACTGAAAGTCCTACATCTCTAATTCATATGCATGGTTAAGGAGCTTTCCAGTTGTTGCTGAGTGCATATTTTAAAGAGAAAAAAGAAAAAAAATGGCCTTATGAACATAACAGTTACTTACCTAGAGAATCTTTTAGTCAAGTTTTGTAAAACATCATGTAGATCCTTTATAGTTCCTCTACCCCCCAATGATCTGAGGCTGGGGTCTAAAAATAGAAGAGAAGAGGCAGACTTCAACCTGCTGCCAATGCACATAGATTTGAAGAAGCTTTTTTTTATATAATTTAAAAGAAAGTTAGCTGAGAAAGATAGTTACTTGATTCCTGCTGTTTGAAAGACAGTATGGAAAGAATTGTATTTTTGTGATCAATCTTCTCTGAATGCCGTGAAGCTTAATTCCAAGGAAAAAAAACGGAGGTCATGGAAACGTCACAGCAGGCCAGATCTGCTTAACATTATTATGCAGAATTGTGCCACCTGATCACATTCTGTTTTCTGCCAGATTTGTGACATTCAAATGAAGCATGTGCCGTCTTACTCAACTGCAAGAACATAGACGCTGCTGCACTCTTAAAGTGGATTTTAGAAGGGATGTGCAGGAAGAATCTGGGATATCCAGACCACAACATCCAAAAGTCTGGGGAAGTTGCAGTAGTGAAGGGAGGCATGTATAAGTGTCTTCTGAAATTGCTTCGTCTTCGCCCCAATAGATGAACGTTCCAGTAATTGTTTTGGCGAAGGACCCGCAAAGATAGCAAAACTGGGTACATGCACGGGTGTAGGCCATTTCACAAATGTGGACGTCACTAAATTGCATGGCTTCAGAAATGGATTCTTGGACATGTCAACCAGGAAGGGGTCAAGATATCACAGCGATTTCACGCTAGAACTTCACTATTTTCCTACGCTCTACCAATTTATTCTTTATTACAGGTTGAAACCCACAATAGGGGATATTTTCTTTTCACGGGTCTCAGACTTCACATTGGCATGGTATTCTGGGTGTTCTTTGAAAGCCCCAGTAGTATGCCTGTTAGCATCAACGACCCTATATTGCAAATTTCACCCCCCTTCCTCTCGTGTGTCAACAAATTAAAACTTATGCCACTATATTGACTTAACTCCTGTTGATGAAACTTCTGTGGAATCTTTTGATCTCTCCACTCAATTCTAAAGTCCCAACGCTGTTATCAAAGCGCCCCCGCGTTTCACTGTTATGGTTCTTCAGGGGACCGTAGATCAAACTACCTTATCGACGCTGCCCGCGTACCTCAGACTCTCCGATATTAACCTCAGAATCGGTGCACGGCGTTTCTAGACCGTTAGAACACCGATTCTGAGGTTAATATCGGAGAGTCTGAGGTACGCGGGCAGCGTCGATAAGTTAGTTTGATCTACGGTCCACTGAAGAACCATAACAGTGGAACACGGGGGCGCTTTGATAACAGCATTGGGACTTTAGAATTGAGTGGAGAGATCAAAAGATTCCACAGAAGTTTCATCAACAGGAGTTAAGTCAATATAGTGGCATAGGTTTTAATTTGTTGACACACGAGAGGAAGGGGGGTGAAATTTGCAATATAGGGTCCTTGATGCTAACAGGCATACTACTGGGGCTTTCAAAGAACACCCAGAATACCATGCCAATGTGAAGTCTGAGACCCATGAAAAGCAAATATCCCCTATTGTGGATTTCAACCTGTAATAAAGAATAAATTGGTAGAGCGTAGGAAAATAGTGAAGTTCTACCAGGAAGGGGTGACTAGGTTATGAGACTTGCACATCCCGGCCTCCATTTCAGATCAGACATAAGGCGGCAGGCCAGTAAAATATATCTGAAGTATGTATTTACTTACAGATTTCTTTGACCGGGAAATATTAACTGTGGCGATGAAAGTGCCTGTTGCTCTTCCCCCTGGAAGTATTGCAGCCATGAAACAAGCAATTTTTTGCACTTTATTTGCAGTCAGGAGCAGATATAGGCAGGGACACCACTTCAACAGCCAGGGTCAGACATACTTATGCTATTCTGAAATCACACCATGACAAACATCTCTGTTGCTCTACCCAGACTATACTTCCACCACGCCCCCATGCTACATGGACATGCTTGTGCTTGGTACATCTATATACCTGGCTTTCTAAAATGGGTCCAGGGACGTCTCTGTGATTTGCATATCTGAATACCTATTGTCAAACATCTAACTCACTCAACTTAGTAATGCTAGACTTACAGTATTTTATAGTAGCTTTTCTTTTAAACAAGCAAATACATCAAATGCAGGAGTCTGATAGGCACACATAGGAGGAGAGGAGGGGCAGAAGAGATAAGATTCAGACCTTTAAATACTTAAAGAGTATTAACTAACAAACAAACAGACCCAAAGATGGGGAAGCTGTAAATCTAGAGGGCATAACATGAAGCTGCAAGGGGGTAAACTGAAAGGCAATGTCAGGAAATACTTTTTCACTGAAAGGGTGGGGAATGTTGGAATGCCCTCCCGATGGAAGTGGTGGGGGCAAATACAGTGACAGAATTCAAAATGGCATGGGACAGACACAGTGAATCCCTTTATAGCAACAGGATAAAATCAAAATAAACACAACTATCTCTTATATCTCAACAAATAGGGGTGGCCTACACGGAGCGGTGGGTACACCCCTGAACAAAGGCATGGTGAGGAGCGACCTGCACAGAAGGGCAGGTGCACCTACTCTTTCCACCTTTCTGGACAAAGTAGATGGACCATACTGGTCTTTATCATACTATATTACTATGTTACCATAAGATCCCTGGGAAGACCTTATCTGGTAGTTGACAAGTAACGGTAGTACCATGAGACTACCGCTAGAGTCAACCAGCACCATTTTGAACCCAATGTTGTGCACATACGTATTTTATAAAATGCAGACTTGGGGTTGTGATGCATGTCTGTATTACCCAAACTACATTTCCAAGAACATATGCTCATTTCACATTAAAAAACAGGGGCATGTTTTCCTTGTGTTCATTTTACATACATATGTGATCTTGCAGTTTTATAAAAGCGCTTTTCTGCAAGTAAAACAGACTTTACACACAGAAAAATCTTAATAAAATTACTCCCAGAAATGATAGAATACAGAGATTTAAATGTCAAAAAGAGGCATTCTCTGCGTGTGGTTGGGCAGTTATTCAAAGAATAAGGGGGCATGTTTTCTAAATTTTGCTGTTAACACATAGTAACATACTATATGATGGCAGATAATGACCATCATGGTCCATCTAGTCTGCCCAGCAAGGTGGCAAGAGTAGGTGCACCTGCTGCTCCGTGCAGACCACTCCTCCCCATGCCTTTGTTTAGGGGTATACCCACCACTCCGTGCAGGTCACCCATATTTGTTGAGATAGCAAGGACAGTTACGTTTATTTTGATTTTATCCTGTTGCTATAAAGGAATCCACAGTGTCTGTCCCATGCTATTTGAATTCTGTCACTTGCCCCCACCACTTCCATTGGGGGACATTCCAAGCATCCACCATCCTTTCAGTGAAAAGGTATTTCCTGATGTTGCCTTTCATTTTACCCCCTTGCAGCTTCATGGTATGCCCTCTAGTTTTATAGCTTCCCCGTCTTTGAAAAAGGTTTGTTCATTAATATTCTTTAAGTATTTAAAGGTCTGAATCATATTTCCCTGTCCCTCCTCTCCTCTACAGTATACATATTTTTGTCTTCAAGTCTCTTCTCATATGTCTTCTGGCGCAGGCTCTAAATCATTTTGGTTGCCTTTTTCTGAACCATTTTCAGTCTTTTATATCCTTTGCGAGATATGGTCTGCAAAACTGAACACAATATTCCAAGTGAGGCCTTGCCAGCGACTCAACACAGCAGATAGTGCACACTATCAGGCCTCTTTAGCAGATAGCACAGTGATGTTGCCCTCTGTATTGTCTCATCAGATGATCCTTCCAATACCTGAGTCAAATTTAGGGTATCAAAGGAAGCATCTACCCCCCCCCCCCCCATTTTCATCCACAGCAAGACTACCTGACCACTTTTTCATTGGTAAAAAATAAACTTTAGAAGGGGGAGGGGGGAGGTAGTGCATTTTCTGGTATCCCCAATATTTCAAGCAAATATTTTTTAAAGAGTTCAGCCAGAGAGACATTGGAAGAAACAGGAAATTTTACAAAACACAAATTTAATCTCCTGGAGAAATTCTCCAGCTTCTCCAATTTAACATGAATCATAGAGCTATTCCAAACAAAAGAGATGCTCTGTGTTTGCAAAGCCTAAAACTAAGAAGGAAACGTTCCCACCGTATTTGCTGATTTCCATACAGGCTTGCTCATGCAAACCAAACCGTGTCCGAAGTTCCTGAGTTGCTTCCTCCACAATATTCAAACGACTGGAGACTGACTTTTCCAACAAAACAATTGCAGTCCAAGTGGCATCCAAATTTACCACCGGCGGCTTCACCAGAACGCTACCACCAACTGAGGCCTGGGGGTTCCCCTCTGGCCACGGTGCAGATTGTACTATCTAGTGGGATGCCATTCTACCAGTACACACACTGGTCTCAGAGCCAAGAATTCCCTCAGCCCCTCCGAGGGCTATTGTCAGTGTTCCTGGACCTGTCAGCACCCCCCCCCCCACCCACCCACTGTGAAGATGGCGGCTCATCCCCTAACCCAACTAGAGGAGGCGGCAGCTGGAAAGACAGGGCATCTGTCAGCGGGAGAGGCTCACTCGGTGGGATGCGCTGCTCTGGGAGGCTCACTTGGTAGGATGTGCTGCTAGATTGAATCTGCTTTGTGACTCAATCTAATATCTGAGGCTGAAAAGACCGCCTTAAAGTCAGCTCCAGCACAAACCCCAGCAGATTTCTTTTCAACTCTGATGGTTACAGACTTCATAATGGGCTGTGGCTTAGGTGAAGAATCATCTTCAGGATAAAATTTGACCTTCCCCTTTCACTTCCCCATCGACAAAATAGGAAACAAGGCCAAAAAAATAAAAAATAACTAGAGGAAGCAAAACCTCATTAAAAGCAAACAGCCGGAGTGAGCGCATATGCAGCTGCCATCTTGGATTCCTCCCATAATATCAGTGCTTCTTGAAAACGTTATAACCTGACAACCACTCCTTTTATTTTTTTCTAATTTACTCAATTTATCATAGCTTCCCTTTTTAAAATTAAATGTCTTAACAGTAGTTTTCATTAGTCCCCTTCCAATGATAATGAACACTTTGATCATGTTATGTTCACTGTTGTTATGCAGCCCACCACCATTATCCCTTAGACCAGGTGGTGCATTCCAGTAAGGACAATTTCAAAAGTAGATCTCCCTCTCATCTATGCCAAGACCAGATATTCCATGAAGTAGTCATTAGCAGCATCTCAATGTTTTACCTCCATAGCATGTCTTGATGATACATTTAGCCTTCCTAATTTCTGTTAGCATTTCACCGTCTTTATCTTGTCCATGCAAACAGTAAAATACCCCTACTACTATACTCCTCCCCATCATACCTGGAATCTGAATCCATAAAGATTCCACATTGTATTTTGTTTCCTGCAGGACTTTTATTCTTTTTGATTCTACGCCATCCTTAGCAGATAGTGCCACCCCTCCTCCAAATTGATCCATCTTATCATTTTGCTATAAGCTGTACCCTGGTATCATAGTGTCCCATTGTTTATTCTCCTGCTATCAGGTCTCTGATATTCACATTTGGGGTCATTCCGAGGCATGAATAGCGGCTAACCTCCCTACTTGTTGTACGGGAAAGTTAGATGAGGGTGGGAAGGGGCCGGATTGGGGCTGGCGTTTTGGGGGGTAGTGGGCGGTCATCGGCCCCGGACGTACAAGGCCAATTCTAATGTTGGCCCTGTACGTCTGGGGCTGGTGACTTGAACGGGGAACATATTCCACCTCCGAGGTGGAATATGTTCCCCTTGTTGGTGGGAGATGGCGGGCCCACACATGGCCCTGCTCCCCGAGGGACCCCGCAGCTTAAGAGGTGAGATAGTGAGACCTGAAGCATGTCTAACCAGCTCACTTCTTCACAGCTGTGGGAGTGATTCCTCGTGTTTCCTTGGCTGTGCAAAAGACAGGAAGTACCCTGTTTCACCTTTAGAAAGACTGCAGTCCTGGCGGCTGCAACTTAGCACAGCCACGGGAAAGAGAAAAATTGCTCCCACCACTGTGCAATGAGCGCAGACTGTGACAGGGCTGCAGGGAGGGAAGGGGGAGAGAAGGTGAGTGGGTGGGTTTGATGTGGTGGGGGGGGGGCATCTGGCACAAGAAGACTGCTTTTGGGTGGGGAGCTGGCTGGCACTTGAAGAAGATGGGGAGCTAGGACTGGTAATGGGCTGATTTTGAGGGATGGGGAGACTGAGACTGGAAGGGAGATGATGCTGGGAGAGTCTGGGACGTGAGGAGGACTGTTGTTGGGGGGTGGGCTGGAACTAGAAGGGAGATGATGCTGGTAGAGACAGTAAATGGAAAGGAGCTGATGCTAGGTAGGTATGAGACTAGAAGGGAGCTCATGCTGGGAGGTTCTGGGACTGGGAACCTATGCCAGGAGGGGCTGGAACCAGAAGTGAGACAAAGCTGGGAGGGTCTGGAAGGGAGCTGATATTGGGAAGAGCTGGGACTGGAAGGGAACTGATGCTTAGAGGGGCCGGGATTAGAAAGGGGCATGCTGGGAGGGACTGGGACTGGAACTGGAACTGGAATGTAGCTGATGCTGACGGGGCTGGAACTGGAAGAGAACTGATGCTGAGGAGGAAAGGAAAGGGGTGATGGTGGGGCTGGAGGGGTGAAAGGGGACAGATGCAGGGGTCAGGGTGTAGAAAAAGAAGCAGAATCTGGGGGAGTGAGGATGGAAAGGGAACAAATATTTTGTGTGAGAGGAAAGAAATAAATTCATACAGAAGAAAGGTGAGAAGGAGGAGCCTAAGAATAGATGCTGGGGTAAAAAGGAGGAATGGCAGGGTCAATGAAAATTGGAAAAGGAAGTAGCTGGGTGAGTGTGGGGAAGGATTTAGGAGGCAGGAGAGTAGGTACTGGGGATTTGGAGATGGGGGAAGAGCAGGGACTGGACTTTGGTGGAGACTTTAAAATTTGAGCATATCGAGGCTGATTACTCGCGCAGCTGAGTTTTGAATAGATTGAAAGGGAGAGAGATGATTCAGAGGGAGACCAGCAAGGAGGAGGTTGTAATAGTCTAGATGGGAAGTGACTAAAGAGTGGATAAGTGTCTTAATAGTGTTTGTATTGGTTTAATATCTGTAGTGCTAGCTTTTGATAAGTAGAGTTTAGTAGGGTGAATCCTGGTAGTACAGTTATGATATTACAGGTTTGCTATGAGTTTTAAATGGAGTGGAAGAGTAGTCTAGTGGTTAGAGCATTGGCTTGGGAGCCAAGAGACCAGCGTTTGATCCCCACTAGTACTCATTGTGGCCTTGTACAAGTCACTTAACCCTCCATAGCCTCAGAAGAATCCAAGTCATCAATGTTCCTGTTTAATGTGCATTACCAAGTTTAAGTTACAATGTAAACTGTTTTGCCTAAAATGATAAAGCAGTATAAAACACCTATAACATTTTTAAAATGTATATGTTGCCCATGTTAACGTGTGCTACGTGAAGTAGCACCCATTAATTTCTCTGGGTGCTGTGGCACTTGATACACGTTCATGTTTAGTAAACATGCCCTTAAATCATTGCTGGGACAAAAAAAAAAGGCTTGTGAAGGGGTCTTTTGAAAACCACCTAAAATTTTAGATGGGCAGCATATAAATTTTAACATAAAATAAATCATATTTATGCACATGAGGCTCAGTAGATATGCAAAGAATTCCACACATTGAGTCTCCACACCACCCTTAGGCCACCCCTGGGTTAAGTGACTTATCCAAGGCTACAAGGAGTGCATTAACTTTTAGTAGACATGCCTCTTAATGAGTGTCTAAATACCATTTGCATTGGCAATGAGGATAAATAGACTACTAGATTTATACATTACTATACTCCAGTATCAACTGCCAGGCACATTAGGAAGTTATAGCACCCTGCTCATTTAGAATCCATAGCAAACCCGCCATATCAAAACAGCACTACCAGGACTTACAAAGCACCAAACCTACCTATCAAAAGGCAACACTGCAAATATTAAACCAATACATCTTCTACTGGGGAAAGAGAACAAATGGCATTGTCAAATGTAAACTACATGAACAAAATACCTCAGCTTGGTTACAAATGCAGAACATAGACCGTCACCAAACAAAGAACAAGGGATCACAATTTAGAAATAGAAAGACAATAATTAAACTGGGAACTCCAAAAGCCAAACCTGGAATGTACAACAACACTGGAGAAATAAAACTATAAATTAATTTCCTCTTGTACTAAACAAAATACAAAGATGTTAGTGATGCACATTTCCCAGAGCTGACATATTCCAGTTAATAAACTCAAAATAAAAAAGTATTTTTCTATCTTTTGTTGTTTGGGTATTTTATTTTTCAGTTGCAATTGCTTAGTCACTTTCTTCTGGTTTCTTTGTGTCTTCTGTTAACTCTCCATTGTCTGCTGTCCATTTGTCCTTTCTTCTCTCTTCTAGTTTTTTTCCATTCTCTCTCTACATCTGCTTTAACATACTGTTCTTTCTCCTTTCGCTCTTTCCTACCTGCCTGTCTTTATTCCTTTTTCATTTACTCAAATTTCACCCACTTACTCTCCCAATACATGGCTAATCGTAGATTTTTCTTCCTTCCCATACAAAATCTCTTTTCCCCTCTCCATCCTCTCTCCCCCAGCCCCATCCCATTCTAGTCCTCCCCCAACATCAGCTCCCTTCTAGATCCAGCCCCATCCAGCATCTGCTCCCATCCCACCACATAAGCCCATTTCCAGTCCAAGCCCCCCCATCAGCCCATTTCCCATCCAAGCCCCGCCCCAATAGCCCATTTCCTGTCCAAGCCCCCCCAATCAGCCCATTTCTAGTCCTAGCCCCCCATCAGCCTTTTCCAGTCCTATCCTAGCCCCCCATCATACCATTTGCAGTCCTAGCCCTCCCCCCAATCAGTCCATTTCCAGTCCTAGCCCCCCATCAGCCATTTCCAATCCTATCCTAGCTCCCCATCAGCCCTTTCCAGTCCTAGTTCCCCCTCCACCTGAAAAACCTCGTGCTTATCTGACCGGCTTCAAAGGGAGCCAAGGAGGCCCAAAGCCCCAGCTCACCTCTGCACAGCTTAGAGTGAAGAACAGTGTTTTCCTTCACTCTCTGCAGCTGTGTTCTTGTGCAGCCCCTTGGCTAGCTGAGTATTGGGAAACAGGAAATGCCCTTTAACTTCCGGTACGCCAGCGAGCTGCATGAGAAAACAGCTGCTGGAGTGAAGGAGAACGTCACTCTTCACTCCAGCAGCTGTGCAGAGGTGCGCCGGGGCCTCCAGCCTCCCCAGCTCCCTCTGAAGCCGGCTATACAAATTGTCGGGAGCCGAACAGCATGTGTGGCATGAAGCTGGCATGGGGCCCCCTGAAGCGCAGGGCCCTGTGCAAACAACATTCTCGCACAATGGACGGACTGGCTCTGGATATGGAATAGGCATCTGTAGTATGCATGACAAAGCCTTCTCTGTCTTACTTCATTTCCTTTCTTTTAATGGCCCCTGTGGGTCTAACAGCTTGCATCCAGGAGATCAGAATGCTCTCCATACACAGACCTGAAACAATGGTACCCTGGGAGTACCGATGGGGTCAAAAGTGACCCCATTGCAAGTTTCACAACATGTATCTAGGAAACTAGTTGTTCAAGAATGCAATCTTTTTATGACTTTTCACATGTCAATATTCTCTTTATATTGCGTCATGAGAGGAATAATTTTCATCCGCTAGGTGACGCTAGTGATGAATTGCAGCACAGAGTACCAGTTCGGTCATTTTTGACCCCAGTTGCTTACATCCGGTTTGGATCGTGATACAATTTGCAGTTTTGTGAATTTTTTGATCTGACAAAGGTATTTATCATTAATTACACAGGTACACTACCAAAAAACTGCCTCCAGTTTTGCAACTGATTCCTATAGATTTTGGGGTGCTGAATCCAGGAAAAATAGCCAAAATGTTCCATCACGTCACGTTTTCTTGCAAAATTAGATTTCTTACCCATATAAGGAATGTTCACATAATTTCTTTTTAGCCGACTGCAGTTTATTTTCTTGGCCCAAAATAGAGGTTGTAATGGTTAACTAACTAGAAACACTCCCTCATGATATTTTAGAGTGTTTTGTATTCATTTTATACATTAACAGGACAATTGGGAGGCGGGGGGCTAAATCCAGTACTCGCGCTGGCGCATGTTCTTTCCTGTTCGCCTCGCCTCGTTCGCTCGTTCAAACACGGTGGTTGCGACATGAACGTTCCTGTCAAATTTCAGTTTCTTGCAAGTTCATTATTACCTTTTGTTTGCTCAGTCGTAATCCAGCTTTATTCCGAAGTGGTTCACTACAGTTGTAGTTTGCAGTGCTGTGTATTTGTGATGGCTCACAGAGCCAGAGGTTGCGTCAACTCTCCGGACAGTTTTTGTTTTATTTGTGGGGAATATACCGTGAAAAAGCGGCAGAGGAACATTTCTGCATTTATTTAAAAAGTATATTTCGCCTATTTCGGTTTGAAGTTAGGCGATCAAGACAAACCGTGGGCTCCTCACAAAGTGTGCAAGACATGTGAGGAAGATCTACGCTTATGGATGAAAGGTAAAAAAACAAGCATTTCGTTTCGGAATACCTATGATGTGGCGTGAACAAAGAGACCACAGCAGTGACTGCTATTTTTGCTCTTGCATTGTGAAGGGATACAACTTAAAAAATAAGAACGTAATAAGTTACCCCAACCTTCCCTCAGCAATTAGGCCTATGCCTCATAGCAACGAAGTACCTGTGCCTGAACCACCAAATCTTTGGATCATATTTGTGTGGACGGTTCTGATCATGAGGAGACTCATCAGATGGCTTTTCCCGATGAGTCCAGTACTTCCGAGTTTGAAACTGAACCAGATCCGAAACATGAACTTTTCTCTCAAGCTGAATTGAATGATTTAGTCCGGGATTTAGGACTCCCAAAAGATGCTGCCCAACTGCTAGGTTCTCGGCTTAAACAGAAAAATCTATTGTCACCAGGAACAACTTTTTATTTGTACCGCAACCGCGAGACACAATTTTTGAAGTATTTCAGCAAAGAGGAAGATTTGGTATTTTGCAACGATATATACGGAGTGATGGAAAAGTTTAAACTCAAGTATGATCCTGCTGAATGGCGGCTGTTCATTGATTCGTCAAAAGACAGCATAAAAGGTGTTCTTCATAATGGCAACACATTCGCTTCAGTTCCTATTGCTCACTCTGTTATTCTCCAAGAAAAATATGAGAATTTGGCCCTGATTCTTCAGAAGATTCGTTATGATGAGCATAAGTGGATGATTTGTGGAAACTTTAAAATTCTATCCATGCTATTAGGGCAGCAATCCGGTTTCACCAAATATCCCTGCTTCCTTTGCTTGTGGGATAGGCGGGCCCGCGACCTACACTGGGGGAAAAAAGACTGACCAATTCGGGAGTATTTGAGACCCGGTGAGAAAAATGTTCTTCATGAGAGCTTGGTACCTCGTGATAAAATTCTATTACCACCTCTCCACATTAAGTTGGGTCTCATTAAGCAATTCATCAAGTCCCTTCCAAAAGATGGTGAGTGCTTTCGGTACCTTTGCTCAAAGTTCCCCCGACTTTCTGAAGCAAACCTAAAGGAAGGAGTGTTTGTTGGCCCTGATATAAGGAAACTCATTTCAGATGGAGCATTCGCTGAAACGATGTCTGAGAAGGAAAAAGAAGCCTGGGATTCCTTCAAGGATGTTGTTCTCAAATTCTTGGGGGACAGGCGGTATGAGAACTATAAGGATATTGTTGCCAGGATGCTCAATGCCTTCAAAGAACAAGGCTGTAACATGAGCCTGAAAGTCCATTTCTTGCACTCCCATGTGAACTACTTTCCCGAAAACTTGGGGGCGTACAGTGAAGAACAAGGTGAAAGGTTTCACCAGGACATCAAGGACGCAGAGAGAAGGTACCAAGGAAGATGGAACACCACTATGATAGCTGATTTCTGCTGGTTGCTGCTGCGGGAAACCCCAGATGAAAAATACGCCAAGCAGCGCACCAAGAGTAGCATTCGGGGGAAGAAGAAACGGGCCCACCAGGAGATTGATTGACCCAAGAATGACTTTAAAATCTAAACTGTGTTGACAAATATCGTGTTTTTACTAAACTTTGAAATAAAAATTTGCTAGTTATTACCACAGTGTTGGATCTCATTTATTAGAATTTTATTTTCACACCATCGGGTGTTTGTCTTCATGTATTGCAATGGTGCGGTTTGCGTTTTCTATTCTTACATACATACCTGTACAACATTTTTTGCACATTTTCTTTGCTTTGTGTCTAACCTCGCTCTTATATGCTCAATGTTTGTGCACATGTATGTGGCTGTTTTAAGTGCAGACAATTTTGCTACCATCACAGTGTGTTTTGTTGACATTACTCTATTCTTATGTGCTGCCTTGTTACAATTTTCTTTATTCTTATTTGAATAACTACTAAACAATTAGTATAAAGAATTCATCCAAGAAACATTTATCTCGATCGCACTCAATCTGAAACGTTCACCTCAAACTGCTAACCCAATGTAGCAAAAAATCTGTACGTGATGGAGCAAATTGGTTACCAGATTTGGATTCAGCGCACCAAAAAACGTAAAAATCAATCGAAACATTAGAGGCAGTTTAAAAAAATATTTTTTTAGTGTACCTGTGTTATGTATCATTTATTTTTTGTACTCTTATTTTATGAAAATTACACATTTTCTGTAATTGATATCATACGTTCTCTCATTATTTCTGATGAAATCTAAAGGCTTTCAGCTCGTTCATCATGATTATTGTACACCTATTGTAAAACTGCTTTGCATTTTATTCAACTTTAGCTTTGTTTATTTATTTTAGGTTATTGTTTATGATGTCAAAACGAAAGTATTCAGCTGCCCAAGTAAGAGAAATATTGCAACGAGATGCTGACAGTGACGGCTCTGAGTCGTCTGATGATGCAGCATATTCAGCGAGCGAAGAAGCATATCAGCCAAGTTCGGTCGATAAATCTGATGATGACAGTCATGATTCAGATGGTGACAGCAGTTGGTCGCCAAGTGAATGTGAGACTGATGTTGAGCCGGTAACATCGCCTGCAACAAAGAGTCAAGTTACAGGTCGAGGCAAAGGTCGAGGCTGTGCTTGACGGGGAAGAAGGCAGGAATCCTCGGTGTCAGTATCATCTGTGAGGAATCTTAGTTGTGGTCGTAGAGGAGCTAAGAGGTCATCAACTATAAGCACAAATTTTGCCATTGAAGCCTATGTATCTAAGGATGCCACGTCATGGAACAGGAAACCTATAAAGCAAGCTGCTGGAAGATACGCCAGAGCTAATGTCATGCCCATACAACAAGGTCCTACAAGGTATGCTGTACGAAATGTTGATGGCCCTCTCGCAGCATTCCACTTGTTCATGAGGAAGAACTTACTGAATGAAATCATGATGTGGACAAGCAAACAAGGAAGACACATTTATGATGACACCTGGAAAGATTTGACAGACGGAGAATTTCAACTTTTTCTTGGACTTCTGATCCTCTCAGCCGTGTACAAGTCACGAAATGAATCCATAGTTCGGTTGTGGAACCTTGAAGATAGTCGTTCTGTTTTCGGCAAAAATATGGCCCGTAACCGTTTTCAGCAAATTTCTTGTGCTCTCAGATTTGATGATGCAACCAACAGACGTGAACAACGAGGCATGGATAAGCCTGCTCCAATCAGACACGTTTTTGATACCTGGGAAGCAACTTTAAGTGACGCCTTTGTTCCTGGTGAAAATGTTACCGTGGATGAGCAACTGCTTACATTTCGTGGCCATGTTCCGTTCAGACAATTTATTCCCAGCATACCTGGGAAATATGGCATAAGGCTATGGATGTTGTGTGACAGTGCAACGTCATATGTTCTGCGTCTTCAAGTATATACAGGAAGGGAACTCGGATAAAACAGGGAACAGAATCAGGGTGCTGCAACTCACTGAAGGATTGATGCGATCTGGCAGAAATGTTACTGTTGACAATTTCTTCTGCAGTTTATCCCTGTCACAGAAATTGCTAGAAAAACAAATGATACTTTTGGGGACAATTTGAAAGAACAGAAAAGAATTACCTCCAGAATTTGTAACAGCAAAGGGCCGAGAGGTATTAACTTCACTGTTTGCCTTTCGCGATGACGCCACTCTGGTTTCCTATTGCCTGAAGAAAGGAAAAGTGGTTGTTCTTCTGAGCAGTTTGCATGATCAAGAAGAAGTAGATAACACACGTCCAGACAAAAAAACACGCATGATCTTGGACTATAATTCTAGTAAAGGTGGAGTAGATACGGAAGATCAAATGTTGCGCACGTATACCACAAAACGAATGACAAGACGCTGGCCAGTGACAATCTTCTACAACATGTTGGACATCAGTGCTTTGAACACCTTCATTGTTTGGATGTCACTAAATCCAGAATGGCAGTCCAAGTCAAAGCACAGACGTCGTCTATTCCTCTTGGAATTAGGAAAGCAGCTGCTTCAGAGTAATTGCAGCGAGACTTCTTCCAGCACTGAAGAAGCCACTGATGCTGTTTGCAATGTCGGGATCCCAAAGAAAAGGGCAAGGTGTCACTGCTGTCCCAGAGAAAAAGACAAGAAAAGCAACATAGTTTGCACCTCCTGCAAGCGCAATGTTTGCAAAGAACATTCAGAAATTGTCCGTGTCTCATTCAAATGAGTGTAGTACTTTACTGTGTTCATGAAGTGCATGCAAAAACTGCTTTCATGGCAACTCTTCTTCATGTAATTTTATGATAAAGCATTAAATTTCAAAACATTTAACGTTCATATAATAATTAATTCGGAATAATAACACAGGTCTGCGACTAACAAGCTGTTTGATTATTTTCATCTAATTTCCATGTATTTTGGTGTGCTGAAAACAAATAAAATATTGAAAAAACTCCTAGACGTCATGATTTGCCACAACATGCAAAATTGTCTTCAAATTTATCAAATTTTTTCAAATTACTATTAATTAATTCACATAAGTGCATTTAAGATATAAAATGCCAAAAAAACCTTAAAGGGGTTGTCCGAGTTATGTAAAAAAAAATATAGCACTGTAAATCTGATGGTCAGCAATATATACATAAGCTAAGCAAGTTTTAAGTCAGTGCTTCTATTGGTAGAAGGGGTTAATCTTTCCTGAAGAATCCAGTGGGAGGGAGACACAGGGCAGATAGCAGCAGCTCCAGTCAGTGCAGGGGGGCGTGGCCAGCACTGTGACGTCTCGTGTACAGACACAGAGCTGCTCTCTCCTGCATGCCACACTTGCACTTGCATGCACGAATCATCATCAGGTTCTTGGTTCTAGGCTGTTCACACTTTTTCATCGCAATTCGTGTTAGCTCGTCATTCTTCAACCATTATGTTATGGCTCCACGAAAGTGTATTAATTCGCCAGACATTTTCTGTTTCATCTGTGGTGAATATACAGTGTTGAAGCAACAGCAGAATATTACAGACTTTGTGAAAAAAAGTATACTTTGCATACTTTGGACTAAAAATTGGAGATCAAGATAAAGTCTGGGTGCCTCATAAAGTGTGCAAACGGTGTGTTGAGGACCTCCGAAACTGGTTCAAGGGTAAGAAAAAATCTTTCTGTTATGGGATTCCTATGGTATGGCGAGAGCAAAAGAACCATAGTGACGACTGTCACTTTTGTTCATGCGATGTGAAAGGGTTTAATTCCAAATGGAAACATTCCATTTCATACCCCAATCTTCACTCGGCAATTCGTCCCATCCCCCATGGCACAGATATACCAGTACCCAAGCCCCCTGCTACCTTGGAAGAGATACCTAGCTCCGATGAAGGTGAAGTCATACTTGAACCAGCTGACGAATCAAGTTCTGACTTTGAAGATGATACAAGACCAAAATTGTTTTCTCAGGAGGAGATGAATGATTTGGTAAGAGACTTGAATCTTCCCAAAGATGCCGCTGAGTTACTCGGATCAAGGCTGAAAAGCAGGAATTTATTGTTGCCAGGAGTGTCATCTTATTTATTTTATTTATTTATTTATTTATTTAGCTGCATTTATATACCACTTTTCACCGGGTCAAAGTGGTGTCACATATAGGGTGGGGAGATTAAGTACGAGGGTAGGGCAAACACCGAGGAGGTAACATTGATGATTTTGAGATAGGACAGATTTTGGACATGGGACAGACTTTAGACATACAGGTTAGTATAGCTTTGAGTCAGAAGTTCGTTGTATAGCTTTGAGTCAGAGGTTCGTTGTGGGCGAGATCAGGGGTTTGTGGATTTTTCGGTGGGGTTTGTGTTGAAGCATTCCTGGAAAAAGAATGTTTTTTAGCTGTTTTCTGAAAGATGGTAGGACGGTATTGTTTCTGAGACAGCTCAGTAGTGAGTTCCATAAGGATGGAGCATAAGGTTCAAAGGCTCGATTGCAGGTCTGTTGCGAGCACTTGGTTCATGGTTCAGACATCGTGAAAAGGAGTTTGTTTCTTACTTCACCCAGGAAGACAAGTTGGTTTATTGCATCAATGTCGAAGGTCTGATGGGTCAATTTAAAATCCAATATGATTCAGAGCAATGGCGTCTTTTTACAGATTCTTCAAAAAGAAGTCTCAAAGCAGTTTTACTCCTCAACGTTTTTTACGCTTCCATACCTGTAGGTCATTCCGTACACTTGAAGGAAACCTACGAGAACTTTGAATTGGTTCTTTGTAAACTTAAATATGAAGACCTTGGTTGGCAAGTGTGTGGGGACTTGAAGGTCTTGTGCATGCTGCTCGGGCAACAAGCTGGGTATACCAAATATCCTTGTTTTCTGTGTCTATTGGACAGTCGAGACTGGCAAAATCACTGGACCAAGAAGAGTTGGCAGCCGAGGGTGCTAACAGTCGGTGAAAAAAATGTCCTCCGAGAAACTTTGGTACCTTCCCATAAAGTTCTTATACCTCCTCTCCACATAAAATTGGGATTGATGAAGCAATTCGTAAAATCACTTCCAAGAGATGGAGAATGCTTCAAATACTTGGTCACCAAGTTTCCAGGCCTGTCAGAGGCAAAATTGAAGGAAGGTGTGTTTGTCGGACCAGACATTAGAAGGCTTTTAGTTGATCAAGAGTTTGTCAATACCATGACGGATCCTCAAAAAGAAGGGTGGATTGCATTTAAAGAAGTCGTACAGAAATGTTTAGGCAATAACAAAGATCCTCACTACAAAAAGATCGTCGGACGAATGCTGAAAGCATTTCAAGCTTTAGGTTGCCTGATGAGTTTGAAAGTGCATTTCCTCCAGTCCCACCTTGACTACTTTCCTGAAAATTTGGGAGCTATGAGTGAGGAACAAGGTGAACGATTCCACCAAGACATTTAAGAGATGGAAAGGAGATACCAGGGAAAATGGAGTATTACAATGATGGCAGACTACTGTTGGATGCTTCAGAGAGACATTCCAGATGCTACTCACAAGCGTAAATGCACCAAGAGGAGCCTCACAAGGAAGAAGAATCGAGTTTAGTGTGTGTAGGTGAGCTCATTTCAGTTCAAAAAAGGATTTTCATGAAAATATTATAATAAAACTTTAATTTTATAAGTCTATTTCCATTTATTTTGAGGTATTGCCTTATTTAACATAGTTATCTAAATTGTCAGGAAACGTGATGTCCTATTACAAAATGGAGGTCATTTTCGGATTCAGCGCAACAAAAAACATAAAGACTACGTGGAATAACCAAAACAGCTCTCGAAAAAAAATTTTTTGCAGACCTGTGTAATTTGTCTGTTTAGTTTAAAATTTTCATGGTTAACAATTAAAATTCGTCATGGGGTCATTTATGACCCCAACGGTATTCAGAGTGTGCAAAAAATCTCGGTAATTCCAGGGTTAAACATTCAAAGGATATTACACATTGAGAGAGTACTTTTATAACAGGCTACCTATGTGTGAAGGCCAAGTGGGCACCTATGTGCCTTTATAAAATTCTAGGGCAAAAGCAGCAGAAATCACACCTAGATTGAAGTTGCAGACATTTAAATGTGTATAAAATATGTGTGTACATGGACATTTTATTTAAAAAAAAATGCTTATAAATCACAACTCCACCCTTGCTCCACCCAAAATCTACCCTTGAGCATGCCTGCATGTGGGCCACATAAAGGTACGGGTCTTTCTGTCACTGCACATACTTTTACACATGTAACCCCTGAAGTCTTTTATAGCAGACCTTATGCACAAATATACCTTTAAAAAATTACTCCCAAGGAGTTCAAGACACACAACAAGCCACTCAATGACTTCTTTCCTCTCCTTCTAGCTCTGTGTTCTACTTTCACCTCCTCTCCTGGGATCCAGTTGCTCTCCCACTCCTCCTGTCAACATCATTAGCTAGACCCAGCACTGTATCTAGCCCTGTGCAAGTGGTGCAGCCGCACAGGGTGCAAAAGCATTAAGGGTGCATGTGAGGCTGCCGGCCCTGGCCCGCCCCCCCCCCCCAGCATTGCCCTGCCACGCCTCCATTTTTATGTTGTCTCTGAGGTGGCAGTAGCAGCAGTGAGGCAGACCCGTGTTTGTAGGTAGGTCGGGTCCCTCCTTCCCTTCTCTGATGTAGGTTGTGTCAGAGGAGGGATGGTCCTACATCAGAGAAGGGAAGGAGGGACACAGTCTGCCTACAGATGCGGGTCTGCCTCACTGCTGCTGCTGCCACCTCCAAGAAAACAAATGTGGTGGTGGCAGCAGAGAAATACAGGGGGGGGGGGGGGTGGGCAGGGGCAGGCAACCGGCAGGGGGAGGCGCACCAGGTGTGAAAATAGCACAGAGTGCAATTATGGCTTGGTATGGCCCTGGCTTGTCCCCTGTACCATTTGTAAGTAAGGAGGAAGAACACTGAGCATGCTCAGTTTAGCACATACGCACTAACTAACTGATGTAGCTTCCACATACTATTCAACATTCAGATGTGTAATTAACACAGATGCTATCATTTTTTAATTAACATGTGCACTAATTTGTGTATACAGCAAGAAGACCCAGACCAGCTGTATTCCATGCTTTAAGAAAAGTGGAAGGAAGTCCAAAAAACTGCCAGCATGGTTTAAAGGGGAGGTCTGAGAGGCTGTTGTTGCCAAAAAAGCATCTTTCAGGAAATGGAAAAAAGAGCCAAACGACGAAACCTGGAACAGCACAAGCACTGGCAAGTCAAATGCAAGGCATTGATAAGGCAGGCAAAGGGAGAATTTGAGAAGAAGCTTGCTGCGGAAGCAAAAACGTGAAATAAAGACTTTTTCAAGTACATTCATAGCAAAAAACCTGTGAGAGAGTCAGTTGGTCCATTAGATGATAGAGGGGCTAAAGGGGCACTAAGAGGCGACAAGGCGATAACGGAGAGACTGAATGAATTCTTTGCTTCGGTCTTTACTGAGGAAGATGTAGGGATGTTACCCATAACTGAAGTGGTATTTAAAGGTGTGGAAGAATTGAAGGAAATATCGATACATCGGGAAGATGTAGTACAACTATTAGATAAACTGAAGAGTAGCAAATCACCTGGGCCAGATGGTATACATCCAAGGGTGTTGAAAGAACTGAAATATGAGATTGCAGACCTGCTATTAGTAATCTGTGAACTATTATTAAAATCATCTCTAATACCTGAAGATTGGAGAATCACCAATGTAACACCAATTTTTAAAAAGCGTTCCAGGGGTGATCCGGGAAACTACAGACCGGTGAGTCTGACGTCAGTACCGGGAAAAATGGTAGAAACCATCATAAAGAATAAAATTACTCAGCATGTAGATAGTCATGGCCTAATGGGAGACAGCCAACATGGCTTTAGACAAGGAAGATCTTGTCTTACTAATCTGTTATGTTTTTTTGAAGGTGAGAATAAACAGGTGGACAAAGGTGAGTCGGTTTATATAGTGTATCTGGACTTTCAGAAAGCCTTTCACAAGGTCCCTCATCAGAGACTTTTGGCAAAACTAAAGAGTCATGGGATAGGAGGCAGTTTACTACTGTGGATCAGGAACTGGTTAAAAGATAGAAAGCAGAGGGTTGGGCTAAATGGCCAATTTTCCCAATGGAGAAAGGTGAATAGTGGTGTACCCCAGGGATCTGTGCTGGGTCCGCTGCTTTTTGACATATTCATAAATGACCTGGAAAGTGGAATAACGAGTCAGGTTATCAAATTTGCAGATGACACAAAGCTATTTAAAGTTGTTAAAACCCAAGAGGATTGTGGAAAATTGCAAGAGGATCTTGATAAATTGGAAGACTGGGCATCAAAATGGCAGATGAAATTTAATGTGGACAAGTGCAAAGTTATGCACCTAGGGAAGAACAACCCAAACTATGGTTACACCATGCAAGGTTCCACATTAGGAACTACCACCCAGGAAAAAGATTTAGGCGTCATTGTGGATAGCATGTTAAAACCCTCAGCCCAGTGTGCAGCGGCAGCCAAGAGAGCAAATAGAATGCTAGGTATCATAAGGAAAGGAATGGAAAATAAAACAAAAGATATTATAATGCCTCTATATCGTTCCATAGTGAGACCGCACCTTGAATATTGTGTGCAATTCTGGTTGCCGTATCTTAAAAAGGATATAGCGATATTAGAAAAGGTTCAGAGAAGAGCCACCAAAATGGTAAAGGGGATGGAAGGATACTCTTATGAAGAAAGGCTAAAATGTTAGGGCTCTTTAACCTGGAAAAGAGATGACTGAGGGGAGATATGATAGAAGTCTATAAATTAATGAACGGAGTGGAACGGGTAAACTTAGATCGATTGTTTACGTTATCAGAATATAGAAAGACTAGGGGACATGCAATGAAACTACAAGGTAAACTATCTAAGACTAATAAAAGAAAATATTTTTTCACTCAACGTGTAATCAAACTCTGGAATTTGTTAACGGAGGATGTAGTAAAGGCTGTTAGTGTAGCTGGGTTTAAAAAAGGTTTGGACAAGTTCCTGGAGGAAAGGTCCATAAACCATTATTAAGAAGGGACCCAGGATATCAATGCTTGACCCAGTACAAGCTTTGTGGAACCTGTGTCTTTTGGGGAAACTACTAGGTACGTATAACCTAGATTGGCCACTGTTGGAAACAGGATACTGGGCTTGATGGACCTTGGTCTGACCCAGTATGGCATATCTTATGCTCTTATGTTCTTATATTTTGCACCCACAACCTAAATATGATGTATTGCCATTAAATAGCCTTTTAGCATAACTGTTAAATTGTTAGTGTGCATTTTAGGGTGGCACTGAAATTCTACAAGTAACTCTGGTGAGTGGATAGAACCTAGTGTGGGGTCTGTTATGGTAGAGAGAACACAGCATCTCCCCTGGATCTGTACAGAGAGCTCTCTCCTGCTGTGTTTCACTTCCAGAATCATCATTGTTAACACTGTTAGAATTCTTAGAAAACGTTTACAGGTAGACTTAGAACCAGTGTTTGAACCTGTCGATTTCGGGCCAGTTTTTGAATGGAAAGTATTGTCACGCCGTTGCTTGTCCCTTCAAGCTAAGGCGGGGTATTAAGCCGAGGCCTTGTGTTTAACCAGCCCAGAGACCTTGCTTGGCACTCTGGGATATGTAGTTTTTCTTAGGCCAGTCAAAAGAATAAGTTGTGGAAACAAGGTAAGGCTTAAACAGGTTTTATTCCCCTTCCGGGAGGATTCTTTCAGTGGTCAAAACAAAAAGGTAAACAGCCCCACTTTGGGCACACACAAAGAAACAAAATGGGAACAGAAAAATGCTTATCTTCAGCTTTTAACATGCAAACAAAAGTAGTTAAACAGCCCTTTTCCAGCATACAAATACCCTTTTCTTTGTAGCTTTAAGGCTTGGCAAGTATCACAACTTGTTCACCGCAAAGAAGATATATTATCAGAAATTGTAAGCGTACAGTCCATGTATTCATTACAAGTTGTGTCCCCCTGTACCTCACACTGCATATCCTCTTCTTCTGCCTTTAACAATTCTTCTCTTGCACAGTTCGGCACATTATTAAACAGTCTCTCTTTGTTATTCAGAGATTCTATTTCTCTCTCTGTGAGAATGTGTGACAGACTACTACCACATTCACTGGAGTACTTAATTTGGGAGCCTTCCAAATGCTGAGGACCATAGGGGAAATTACAACATTCACCTTTCCCTCTATTAGCTACAATTGGTTTACCTCTTGGCAGTCTCTGACTCGGGCTTCTCTCTGCTGCTGCAGACACCGGAGTAACGTCAAGTGGAAGCTTTCCACGGCTCCTGCCTTTTGTCCTTCTCCCAGATACAAGATTATCTTCCTGTACAAAAGCTTTACTTTTCCTGTGCCAATTACTAGGGTAAATAGTTTCCTCAGGCTTCCTCCAACTAGCTTCCCAATTGAACTCTCCGTTACCTTTTAGATAACTTCTGCCGAGCTCTGATGTTTCTGTGCTCTGCCTTCCACCACAGGCACCTGGGTTCTCACTCTCTCCCTTGGAATAAAACTTTTTAGCTTTTACAGCTCTTCCACCGGCTTCATTCCAACCTGAGCTTCTCCCAGCACGTCCTTGGCTCTCTGAACACTCACGACTGCCTGTTCCCGTGTTCCTTCCGGGTTCTGTTCTGCTTCTCCCTCTAACTCCATGTGCATTGAGTTTATCTGCGTGTGTGTCAGCTCCACCCACTCCCAGCTGGCTTTCATCAGTTACTGATCCCTCAGCCTTTCTGCTGCTTGGGCGTGTTTCTCTAGCTCGTGACCTGATTTGTTTGGGTTGCCTATAGCAACATCCTGACATGTGCTCCTCTGAAATGTCAGAATCAGTTTCACTGCCTGCATCTTTGCCTATTTCCATGGGCTCTGTTAAACCTACTTTATGACAGTATGCACGTAGGTAATTTTATAAAGTCAAGCTTATGCATATATGGGTGCATAAGTGACCCCTTATAAAATACCAGCCACCACAAAAGTACACACTTTGGCATGCAGATACTTAGTTTGCTGGCAGCAGAGCCAGGGTAGAGTGTGGGTGGAGATTTCATATAGATATATAGATTCTAAAATACCTTCATCTATGCACATATGTGTGTGAGTTATGTGCTCATTTACCCTTATACTGTCACTTTGAACTTTGCTGCGAGCGTCTCTTTGCAGCTGTCTGTGTGGATACTTTTTTCACGGAAGATAACACATGCAGATTTGATGATGCAATCTGACTCATCATTTTCTTTCCTTAACCTAAACATGGATCTCCAGGAACAAGCAGGAATGAGTCTTCACATATGGGTATCATTGGTACCGACGGAGCCTGTGCGGGAACGCTCCCCAGCGTCCAAAATGAAAGCTTTTGGGAGCATCCCACAGCGCCTGCGCACTGCCTTCCCGCCTTTCCTAACTGCCTCTCTCCAGTTCTTCTTTTCCGCGGAGCCAGCAGGTCGTGTTTCCTGTCACCGCTGAAGAATTTCTTATTTTCTTTTATTTTTCTTTAGTCGCGTGTCTGCCTTCTCGATTCCGGACCGATAACGGTCTTTTTTCTTCTTTAAAAAAAAAACAACAACAAAAAAAACTTTCTGTCTTTATTTCAGTGCATTTTTTCTTCTAGGGCCTTAGGCCTACAGATATATTTTTCCTCATGGAAAAACACCCCTCCGGGTTTAAAAAGTGCACGAAGTGCAGCAGCACTATTTCTGTCACTGACACCCATGACTGGTGTCTAAAATGTTTGGGTCCTGACCACTCCATCGCGGATTGTGAGTCCTGTTCCATGATGTCTAAGAGAGGGTTACAAAATCTGTTTCCTTCCGATGCAGCTTCTGTGGCATCGACGTCTTCCAGGGCTTCTTCTTCATCCCATGGATCTCAGGTAACCAAACTTAAATCTGGCCGGTCCTCAAAGAGTTTATCTCCCTCTAAGTATCGAGATGCCCCCGGGCTTACTCTTGAGGAAACCACACCGGCTAAATTACCCTGGCGGGAGGCTCCAGCTTCCAAAGCTCTACCTATGCGGTCACAGGTTGACATCGATGGCTCGGCCTCGACCGATCACCTGTTACAATGTTCTGGGGTACCGGCAGTTTCCACCGGTACCAACATCCAGACATTGGTGGCGTCGATGGATCAGAATATTCTGACCATGCAGCGTGCCATTACGGCATTCATACAAGCTGCGATGCCTACGGTACCGCAGCAAACCCCGTTGTCAATACCGGTACCGATTCCGGTACAGGATCCGAATTCGGTTCCGATACCAGTACCGCTTGCATCGACATCAGCATTGACGGCAGCGGTACACTATCCAGTGATGCCTATCAGTACCGACTCGGTACCGATTACACCCGATGTCGATACCTCCCGATACCCGTATCGGACTCTACGAGAGCATCCAGACAGTCGATACTTCGATTCCTCTGATGACTCTGATTCATCAGAGGCCTCAATTGAAGCATCGGGGATCCTTCCTCAGGAACCCTCTTCTCCAAAAAGGAGAATGTCTCCTCCTGAAGACTTGTCTTTTCAGGATTTCATTAGGGAGGTGGCCAAAGGCTTGTCCATCTCAGTAGCCTCTGAGATTGAACCTAGAGCCAAGAAATTAGATGTCTTACAATATCCTAAGGCTCATAAAGAGGCAGCCACCTTACCAATACATGAGATTCTTTATGATCACATGTTAGGTATATGGGAGACTCCTCTTTCCACCTCCCCCCATTCCCGAAGGTTGGACACCATGTATTGTGTTCCTCCTTGTCCTGGGTTTCATAAGACTCAGCTTCCTCACCACTCCATTGTGGTAGAGTCTGCTATGAAAAAGATCAAAAGTTCAAAAAGGCACTCCTCTGCTCCTCCAGGAAGACAATGCAGAACTTTAGATGCCTTTGGCAGGAAAATCTTCCAGGCCAGTATGCTTGTAGCCAGAATCAACTCCTATAGTCTCTATATGGGGATGTTTCTGAAAGAAGTTACAGATCATCTCCAAACCTTATCTCCTTTTATGTCAGAAGATAAGAGAGAAGAATATATCACCTGGCTTAAACATGCACAGGATGTATCCAAGTTTTCCAACCATGCAGCCTTTGACTCTTTTGAGGGTGCCAGTAGAGCCTCGGCTATTGCCATAGGTGCACGCAGAGTTGCTTGGTTACAAGCCTCTGATTTGGAATCCTGGGTACAGGATGGTCTAGGTAACCTTCCCTGTACAGGGGAAAACCTCTTTGGCAAAGATTGGCAAGCAAATGCCAATCAGATGGATGCTGAAAATTCTGCTTTAGATAGACTTTCAAAGTCTACTACTGCTCCTTTTAAAAAGAGGTTATTCAAAAAAGGATCTTTCCCAAAAAAAGGGAAATTTTCTTCTCAAGGTCGTTTTGCTACAAAGAAACAGCAACAACCAAAACAGGCCAAGCCTCAGGCTGCGAGGACTGCCACGGCCCAACAGCCTCAGCCTCCTCAGGGCCTTTGACTTTCTACTAGAGAACTTAGCCTTTCTGGCTCTAGAACATCCAGAGCCTCTCACCATCCCAGGAAGGTTAGCTCACTTTGCCCCCAGATGGGAACAAATTACAGCAGAGCAATGGACCCTCTCCATCATACGAGATGGGTACAAGCTTCATTTCTTAAACCTTCCTACTCACACCATGGTGAAACAGTTCAATTCTCCAGCATCACTCCTCACCCTTCTAGGTCAGGAGATTACTACCCTTCTTGCCCAAGGGGCAATAAAAGAAGTGCCCCTTCTTCAACAGGGCTCAGGGTTCTACTCCCCCTATTTTCTTATTCCAAAGAAAACGGGGGGCTACAGACCCATACTAGATCTCAGAGAATTGAACAAGTTTCTATGCAAGGAGAAATTCAAGATGATTTCTCTCGGAACTCTCCTTCCATACCTCCAGAGTCAGGATTGGCTTTGTTCTCTAGATCTCAAGGATGCGTACACCCATGTTCTCATCCATCCAACACACAGAAGGTTCCTTCGGTTCCTTTACCAAGGAAAGCACTACCAATACAAGGTGCTTCCTTTCGGTCTGGCCTCTGCTCCAAGAGTGTTCACAAAATGCATGGCAGTAGTAGCTGCATTTCTGCGAACTCTAGGAATATTTGTATTCCCATATCTGGACGACTGGCTCATTCGAGCTCCATCCCAGTCAGAGGCCCAGACTTCCCTGGCCTGCACAAGGCGTGTTCTTCAGTATCTGGGATTGGTAATCAACATTCCAAAATCCCATCTCACCCCTACTCCCATAGAGTTCATACTGGATACCACAACTGCAAGGGCCCATCTTCCCCAGGCCCGTTGCCTACGCTTGGTGCAGTTAGCCTCCCAGATTCAGTTAAAATCCCATTTAACTGCTCGAGAGATGTTGCAACTCTTAGGCCACATGGCATCCACGGTGCATGTGGTTCCTTATGCTTGCCTTCACATGAGGGCAGCTCAGTGGACTCTATCCTCCCAATGGACCCAGGCCTCAGGTTGCCTGTCAGACAAAATAGCAACCTCCAGTCGCCTCTTTTGGTCCCTCCACTGGTGGAAATCCACTCAAAATTTGTTGCTGGGGTCCCCCTTTCAACAGGTGTTACCCCAAACAACCCTTACAACAGATGCCTCTCCAAAGGGTTGGGGAGCTCATCTACAAGATCTCTTCCCCCAAGGCATCTGGTCTCCACAGGAGACATCTCTACATATCAACCTCTTAGAGCTCATAGCAATCTTTCTGGCTCTCAGAGTCTTCCACACCATGCTCTGCTACAAGACAGTCCTCATCCACACGGACAACCAGGTAGCCATGTTCTACGTAAACAAGCAGGGCGGCACTGGCTCTCTGTCGCTTTGCAACGAAGCTCTGAGATTGTGGGCCTTCGCCAGAGAGCATCAAATCCATCTCCTGGCAGTGTATCTTCCAGGAGTTCAAAACTCTTGGGCGGACAGACTCAGTCGAGTTCTGCTTCCACACGAATGGTCCCTTCATGGGGACCAGATAGCCAGGATCTTTCAAATTTTGGGGACCCCAGACATAGACCTGTTTGCAAGTCCGTGGAATGCCAAACTTCCCCGGTTCTGTTCCAGGATTCCATGTCAGGGAGTTCAGGCCAGAGATGCCTTCCTCTTTCATTGGGGGCAAAATTTCCTCTATGCCTTTCCTCCTATTCCCCTCATTCCCAAGACACTGTTCAAGCTTCAGAGAGACAAAGGGTCTATGATCCTCATTGCACCACGTTGGCCACGCCAAGTGTGGTACCCTCTACTTCTGCATCTCTCTCAAGCTCCCTCCCTGGACTTGGGGTCTGCTCCAGATCTCCACTCCCAGGGGGAAGGAACGTTATGGCACCCAAATCCCCAGTCTCTCCATCTCAGGGCCTGGTTGCTGAAGGCCTAAACCTTCAAGATTTACCTCTTTCTCAGCAAGTGAAGGATATCCTTCATGCTTCCAGAAAGCCTTCCACCAGACGTTCCTATGCTTTTAAATGGAAAAGGTTTTCCATTTGGTGTGCAGAGAAGGGTCTCAACCCTCTTGCAATACCTTTGAATTCTTTACTAGACTATTTACTGCATTTATCCCATGCAGGCCTTAAAACAAATTCAATCAGAGTCCATTTGAGTGCTCTTGCAGCATCCCTTAAGCCTCTCAATGGACAACCTATTTCCTCTTATCCTCTTATATCAAGATTTATGAGAGGCCTTCTTTTGACTAAACCTCCCATTAGACCACCTCCAGTGGCATGGGACTTGAATCTGGTTCTTGGCCAGCTTATGAAGCCACCCTTTGAACCCTTAGCCACTACCTCCTTGAAATTCCTTTCCTTGGAAGGTTATTTTTCTCATTGCAGTCACCTCAGCTCGCCGTATCAGTGAGTTGCAAGCTTTAGTGGCTAATCCTCCTTATACAAGGTTCCATCATGACAAGGTAGTCCTCAGAACTAATCCACACTTTATGCCTAAAGTGGTCTCCCCTTTTCATCTGAACCAGGAGGTGTATTTACCTGTCTTTTTTGCAGGACCACATGCATCAAGTGCAGAGAGGAATCTTCATACCCTGGATTGTAAAAGAGCACTCGCTTTCTACTTACAAAGGACACAGCAACATAGAAAGTCCTCTCAACTTTTTGTTGCTTTTGATCCTTCTCATTTAGGACTTCCAGTCTCTAAGAGAACTCTGTCAAATTGGATTGCTCAGTGTATTTGCTTCACCTACCAGAGTAAGAACCTTTCTTTGGAGGGCCATATCACAGCTCACAATGTGAGGGCCATGGCAACCTCTATGGCTCATCTAAACTCTGTGTCCATCGATCAAATCTGTCGAGCGGCCACCTGGGCATCGGTTCATACCTTCACAGCCCATTACTGCTTGGACAAGGACTCCCGCCGGGATGCCTTGTTTGGTCAGGCTGTTCTCAAACACCTGTTCCATACCTAATCAACTCCTACCCTCCATCCCTGACTGGATGCCTGAGATTCGTGGGGGGAACTGGAGCCCTTCCCAGGGACTCACAATCTGGGTGATCTCCCAGGCATCTCTAGCTGGGGAGTTCCCATATGTGAAGACTCATTCCTGCTTGTTCCTGGAGATAGCACAGTTACTTACCTGTAACAGGTGATCTCTGGGAACAGCAGGAATAAGTCTTCACAACCCACCCACCTCCCCTAGGCGTTTTATCTCTCTATCTATCTTTCCTTTCCTCTCTCTCTCTCTTTGTCTCAGCTTTAAAACTCGAACTGGAGAGAAGCAGTTAGGAAAGGCGGGAAGGCAGCGCAGGTGCTGTGGGATGCTCCGAAAAGCTTTCATTTTGGACGCTGGGGAGCGTTCTCGCGCAGGCTCCGTCAGTACCGATGATACCCATATGTGAAGACTTATTCTTGCTGTTCCCAGAGATCACCTGTTACAGGTAAGTAACTCTGCTTTACGGGAGTGCTTTCTCCCATCGCAGCTAAACATGCATGTGTTCTTGAATACTTTTAGGGAGAGCATTTTTCAGACAGGGTTCATAAATCATGGTTCCCTCCCCCTGCCCCTCCCGTAAATGACTCTAAAGATAAGTCTATGGTTGCAGCATATTCTGGAAATTGTTTACTTGCACTCCAACTCACTTTTTTCCATATTCAGCCATTATAAAAAGTACATTTGTAAACAGGGATGGAGCATTCTGAGGTGCTTGTCTGTCAATACTTGCAGGTTCAGAAGTGCTCCGCATGGTTGCTCTATGGATATTCCGTTGAATGGCCAGCTGTCACACATAATGCTGGACACAGACAGGAACAGTTTTGTTTAGCAGCTTGAGATTGCTCCAGATAAAGGCTGTATGGCTACAATGAACTGAATATCTTTCCCCTTGCCATCCCTGTGGGCCTGACCTAGTTGAGTATAAGTGCACCATTGAGGAGAAATCTATTTAAAATAAATAAAACTAGTATAAAAAAATATCTGAGTCCTGCATACTTTATGCTGCTTGTCAAAGGTTCTGTTATAAATTGTAGATATGTTATGCATTTCTTGGGAACTCAAATCTTTGGTACAATAATTAAGAATGATAAGATGGATATTTTATTTTACAGTGCATAATTTGTTTCTGTTGCATGCTCATACACTGGGAATGTGTGTTATTGCAACTTTTCTTTATGTTGAATTATTTCATACATAATATTACAAATACCACTTTACAGCATCACCAGCCAAAGGGTCAAATTGTGTCAAGGTATAGTGCTGGGTAATATACTGTATGATTGTATAATGCTCTAAATAGTTGGCAACGCTAAAATTAGGGGTTCAATTTAGTTTGATCTCTATAAAAATTTTGTTTGCATGCACTGAGAGCTGATGCCTAGCTCAGAAGGAGCTCAGGACTGGCTGATACAACAGCATTCGGATTACTAAAATCCACAGAGCTGATAACTCTTGGAGTAATTTAACTCTTGCGACTTTATGATAATGACAGTACATTTAATATGGCTGACTTTTAGGTTGGTAGTATTGAAATGTTGGTTCAAATGAAGATGTAGGTAGTCTTTTAAGAATGCAAATTATTTTCTGTAATTTGTATTATTTCCCTAAAGATTAGAAGACTTGAGAATACATATTCTGTCAGATCATATATGGCTATTAATTGATAGACCAAAAGGAAGTGGAACTGTGTGGGAGGAAAGGAAAGAGGAGGACAATGGAGCCAGAGCCAAATGTGAAGGTTTTCTCTTGAAAACACGCTCACTTCCGTCCTCTCCCTCCCTCGCGCATGCACACTCACACTGCCAAATGCTTGGTATTTTCAGAAAATTCATAGTTTCTTTTAAATAAAAAGATCACTAACACAAGTACACATGTACATCACTTGGTTCATAATTTTTGAGAAATAAACAGATTATTCCTTGACTACTATGTCTATACATTCAACTTATATGTTCATGCAGCACCACAGCAATGCTCCATAGGACCACATTCTTCCAGTATATTCATGCTGAAGTCCATTTAGGGGTGGCATTGCTATAGAAAAGCTTAGATGCCTTTTCTCATGGAGGCTGTGCGAGTTATGCATCTAAAGCACCCAAAACTATGCTGAGCCGATGGGCAGAAACTGAGATCAGGAATCAAACCAGGACTTCCCACCTGGCTGCTTGCAGGGCTGCCACTGTGACATTTTCTGCTATAGTCCAGGAATAAAGGGGAGACGAGGCCTTGGATAGAACTCTGGGATTCACTAGTACAGTAGAAAGCTGATAGCCCTAGTCCTGGAAGATTTGAACAGAAAAATCAACGTGAAAGCAAAGATGCATTGACCAAGGGTCATAGGAAATTTGTTCATCTGTGATTTTAGAGAGGAGGCTGAAATCTAGTAGGATAATGATTGTGAAACATTACGAGTATGTAGTAGGTGGGGTAGACAGGGTTAGTTTGCAGGAGGCAATAAGTGTGCAGTTTCCCATTTTTTTAGAATTTAGGGGTCCTTTTACTAATGGTGTGCACTTCGAGGCAGATTGATTGAACCAAGCTACCCAGTAGTATGGGGTTTAGCTGATGGTTTGGATGCACGTTAAAATGTAGCACAGGGCTTGATGCAAAAATCCCTGTGCTACCCTACCATTATTGGGATGGCAACTGGGAGGGATTGGGGCGATCCAAGCACAGATAGTGCCAGTGCAACTAATGACATCTTAGTGGGGGGGCATTAGTTGTATCCACAGCATGTTCACTGAGCTAAGCACAGTAACTGCAGGGGAACAGATCCCCCCACCCTTCAGTTAGCCTGAAGCCCAATGCTGGTAACACAGCCCAAATGCATGTTACTGGCATGGGGCTTAGTAAACATGCCCTTTACCGCACAATTAGCAGCAAAACTAACATGCAGTAACTGCACCCATCATGTGCTTGCTGTTGGGGATGTGGTCAGCAAGTTCCTGGGATTTAACACATGGATAAACAGAATAACATGCAGTGTAATTACCACGGTGCACCTAATGACAGCCATAGAGGTACTACCGTATTATGTGCACTCACACTAATTACCACATTAACACTGAGTGCACGGCAGTTGCCCTCGCACTAGCGACAATATGCTCGCCACATCCACACTCTGCTCCTAAGTTGCACACTCACCACCATAGTGCCTGATTAGCATGCACTTCAGCAACCAGTAATCGACATGCCTGCGCTAATATTACCATTCACTACAGCCAGCAAGCACACTCATTAACCAGTTAGGGGCATTTAGTAAAAGGGCTTCGTGTGTATTATTTTGTGTGAAGCAATACTCACAGAAAATCACTGCAAATCTCGGTGGGAAGTATGTATGTCTTTTCCCTTTGAAAACTGTTATGAAATCCGCAACCGTCTGAGTAGTTATGTTGATTACTCTCATGAAAATACTGTAACTGAAATAATTATGAATGTCACACCCTGCAGCAAAAATCAAATTTGTATAGCAGAAATCCACAAACTGGCTTTTCTTCAAATGAATAGAGGTAATTTTATAGTGAACCTATAAATATCAATAGCCCTCACAAGTAGCCAAATGTATGTCAGAACTCAACCTCAAATTCCTTAACTGAACAAAACTTCAAAACCAAAAGCACCAAACTAAGGCAGCTCCCTATGGGACCCACGTACAAGAGAGGAAAAAAGACCTCAGTATCCCTCCAGGCCCAGTCACGGCCCAAATGTCTTAGAGGGCAAGTCTGACCAGAGCAAAGACAGCCCAGACTGGTACAAACTCAATACATCAAAGGTCAATAAAAACTATAGAGGCCAGGTCTCAGTAAAATAGTCCAAAACATGCAAACAGTTTCACAGTTGAATAATAATGCACATAATCTCCCTCCTTTCTTTTAAACTCGATTTGCCCATCAGACTTTCAAGGCTTAACTGTATTCAATATATATCGTAACACTGTTGCAAACTATGTCCCAAGTACAATGTGACACTGTTGCAAACTACAGTCCAATGTCTTCCTAGGACACTGTGGAGGCTTTCAAAGCTTCACTGTATCCAGTAATTTTATAACAGAATACCCATGTGAAAAGTCCAAAATGGTGACGGTTTTATAAAGACTGCATAGATGCCTATGTACCTTTATAAATAGGCTCTCGGGATCAGCCACACTAGCGCCCAAATGCTGCCATGCAAATTTACATCTGCTCCAAAAAAGGGGCAAATGTTTGTATTTGTGTGTTCTCTGTACATGTGCCCCATATTTTATGAAAGACGCATGTACATTACCCAGAGTGCACCATAGGAACTCCTGTCCACTCTCTCTGTGTGCCTACCCTTTTACACGCATAGAGCACGTGCAGTTCTCTCAGAGCCCTTTTCTGCATGCAATCTGCAAATGTTTGATGGAAGGGACTATGCTAGTCTTTCTTTAGTTTCTTGTCAGACTATCTGCACAAGTTTGAAGCCTGCATGCACGTTCTACCCACAGGCTTTGCATCAGTTTTCAAAGTGACATGTACACTTTTGCTTTCAAACTTGCCACAGGTATGACGTCTGCGCAAGTGTCTTGCATGCGCTTTTCCTTGGGGCTAGCGTTTTGCTGGAAAAGTATGCCCAAAGATTTGAACATTTTAACTTTATGTGTTCTTTTCCTTTCTCCAACCCAAGCATGCCTCCAAGCATACCTTCTTTCACTGTCAGCAAAAGGTCTCCTCATTGTAGAACTTGCATGCTTTTTTATCTGCATTGGGACGGGCAGTTTTCAGACAGCCAGTTAATGTCGATAAAATACAAAATCACTTGGAAAGCTGTCCTAATCATGGACAATCTTATTTAGGCCTGAAAATATGGAAATGGCCCTAACCCTAGAAACATTAGATAGATAGATAACATTATTTGTGATTATTAAATGCCTATCATCTTAACAAACTGGAATAATAGTTGTTTGGGTATAAGTGTAAGAGCTTAGAACAATTCATCTGATAGGAACATCTGGCCTCTATAGTTAAAGTTTATAGGCTTGTGGAGAATAATTCACAAGAACAATCTTGATATCTGTGTCTTCTGGAAAAAAAATTATAAAATGTGCTGTAGTTCACACACATCTACGAAAATGTACGTACGCCACACATCAACACATTTTTACAGATTCTAAATCTATCCACACAGATGGACATCTTTACTTTAATTTGTGGTCTGCTCTGTACATGCACAGATTCCAAGTTTCTTTATATTTCGTGGACAGGAAACATAGTCAACTGAATTGGCCAGCATACTAGTTTGATATCTCTTTGATGGACGCTGAGTGACCCGACAGGCACACTCCAATGGACTCTAATCCTTGGTCCCCCAGTTCCCACTCAGCAGGAACTCAGAGATGTTGATGGAGCCCTGTGATTTAACAGAGCAGCTGTGCTGACCTTTCACCCTTCATGCTCATTCTGACAGCTGCCTGCCATGTGGAGAGGAAGCCTCACAGACTAGAATCCCTTTCAGAGTGTGTAGGACCTTAGATAAACATGCAAATCAAGCTGTGGTGAGCCTTGAAAAATAAATATCTGTCATTGAACAGAACTTTCTGTGTTAAAGCATCCTACTTTGATGTAAAAGTGCACCATGAAGATTTTAAGGGAAGATGTAAACAAAAACATAGCCTGTAGTCAGTGTCTGTGTTTCACCTCCAGGAAACATCTCCTTCAGCTCAATGAACAGCACTTTTGAACCAAACTCTGTGTGGTTAGAATAAATTGCTCATTTTCTTGGGCATTTTAATTGAATCATGTAGTGTTCAATCAAGATTTTCTTGTCTGAATGTGGAAAGCTCTGGGGGAGAGGAGAAGCTGGGATGCCAGTGTTTCTTATAAGGAAGGCACACAATGTTTCATGTGTTTGAGTTTTAATGTTTATCCATATGCTGCATTCCATTCGTCTTATCAGACTTTTCTTTTGGGAAAAGAAGTATAAAAGCGGGGTCCTAAAACAGGGCTGAAAAGTGAAATGCAGAACTTGGTTTTAAAAAATAACACCTTTTGCAAAGAAAACTGCCAGTCGGCATTGAACTTATATGTTAATTCAAGCTGTTTCCATAGAGTAGCCTAAATTATCATTGCTATATCTTTTGCCAGGCTCTCCTAGTATTGCATTGTTACCTTTCACATTTGGATAAAGGATGTCCTGTTGCCTGATTGCATTACCTCTGCTGGCAGGTTTATTCCTTGTGGGCGTTTACCTAGATAAACGTTTCACCGGCACCTCTGCTGCTTGATGATATGACCCTTTTCTCAAAAATAAAACATAGCTAAATTAGGAAAGTTACCAGAGCTAATCCAAGTGGGTACATGGCCTTGAGCAAATCCGTTTGTTTGGGTCACACTACTCAGCTCAGTCCTCCTTCGTATCTCCTGCCTCCCTGCTGCTGCCTCCCCCCCCCCCCCCATAATGCGATCTGGTCCCCCTTCCCTCTGCACCCCACAAGCAGGAGACGAGCAGGTACCTGTGTCTGCCCTCTCCTCTGCTGGTTTAAGTCTTAAATTTGAATATACAGTGCCAGTCGATTCTGTGAGAAAAAAGTGAAGAAGACAGAGGAGGAGGCAGACACTGCTAAAAAAAAAAAAGTACTGATCTCCCTCTGCCAAAGAGAAGGAAAAGGGGAAAGGTCGAAGTGCAGCGCCCAGGGCAGTCACCCAATTTTCCACTGCCTAGGGGTAGCTTTGAATGCTAGAGCAACCTAGTTTCTGAACAATAAGAGAGTAGTATATGGCCAAAGAAAAAGCTGCTGTCTTATTTTCAGAACAGAAATCAAAGTAATGATCAGTAGCATTGGATGGCTCAAAGGAATTAGCAAAATATTACAAATCCTTCAGATCTAAATCAGTGGTTGAAACTGAGCTCTGTTCAGTGGCAACCCAAGAAAACAAAAGTTGTTTTGTCGCCCTTGTGACTGTGAAATGAGCTGCTGCCCCCATCACAAAAAACATTCTCATGCTGGCGGTCTTAGTGAAGAGGGCAGAGACTGCACGAGTATCAAAATGGAATCAGCCTCTCATCCTCTAATATACTTCCCCCATAGCAAGGTTGAGACATATTGCCTTTATGGCGAGGGAGAGGAGAGCTTGCACTGTCGCTGCCTATGGCTTTTTGTACACAAAAGAAAGCTTTTGTTTTTTTTCTTCTGGGGCTTTGTTAATACAACCCCAAATGAAAAATCCTTAAGATAACATCTCGTACTTCTATTTTTCCATTGCCATCCTGCCATTTTTCCATTGCTATTTTCCACCAAATACAGTATGAAACAACATGCCCTGTTCCCCACAGGTCTCCAAAAAAACCCAGGTGAACCTGGAACTATTCCCTGTAACTTTTACTATATAAATCAAAGTGTGAGCAATACCCTGAAATTCTTCTTTCACCTCCTTTCTGAAAAACCCTACCTCAATCTCTTTCCCAGTCAGACATACATTTTAATCTTTTGAAACTGAACCCCCTAACAATTTTATATGACAGAGTAATCCCTTATCTCCCCATCTTTTCCATTCTCAAACCCACTCAAGATCGATCAGACCCTCAGTTATGCTGTGTCATATTTTAGGTTGCTGTAGACCAGTGGTTCTCAACCCAGTCCTCTGGGACCCCCCAGGCCAGTCAGGTTTTCAGGATATCCACAATGAATATGCATGAGTTAGATCTGCATGTACTGCTTCCATTGTATACAGATCTATCTCATGCATATTCATTGTGGATACCCTGAAAACCCAACTGGTCTAGGGGTTCTAGAGGACTGGGTTGAGAACCACTGCTGTAGATAATGATTTAGCTATAGGTAAGGAAACCTATCCCAATCCTCTAATCCAAATTCCTCTTTTAGTGCATCAAAGGAGGAACTACCTTATCTTCTAGAAAATGGTGAAATGAAGTAAGGCCCTTCTGCTCCCATTACCTAAACTTACCATCCTCCCATCGCACAGTAAAATTTTCCTTCCAAATAAAGAGGCCATAGTACTAAACACCCACTTCCCTCTCCAACTGCTTCATCTTCCTTTCCCAGATGCTCCAAATATGCTTTAGTAGCGAATTATGAACCTCTCTACCCTGATCACCCCTCCGCTCCACCTAGAACAATACTGGACATTGGTTAATACACTGTTGCCTTTGAATTATGGTGCTGGCGGCGAATACTGTGTATACCATGGACTGCCCGAAGAACAAACCAGTCGGTACTAGAGGAGATCAAACCTAAGCTTTCTTTAGAAGCTCAGATGACAAGACTTCGACTTTCATACTTCGGACACATCATGCGAAGAGAGAGATCATTAGAGAAAGACATCATGCTTGGCAAGATAGAAGGTCAACGCAAAAGAGGAAGGCCAGCAATGAGATGGATCGCTACAATAACAGCAGCTACGGGTACCAGTCTGTCATCAATGAGCCGCCTGACTGAAGACCGAACACAATTTAGGATAGCTATCCAGAGGGTCGCCATGAGTCGACTCCGACTCGACGGCACTTAACAACAACAACAACAAATATGAATATACCGCTTTGACTCTGCCCCTCCTCTCTAATGCAATACATGCCTCAGCCAGGCAGCCACACAATAGACCTTCACACACAGCACATCCAAACCCCTGTTCCTTACTGTCTTAAATTAGTAACTATGGGTGATCTATTTTCCAGTTCAACCTAGAGAATCTCTTGAGGAAATTTCTCCAGATTGGTTAATTTTTGCGCATACCATGACAGTAATAAACCTCATCTCCTCTGTACAGTTTGCAGTATCTTGGCAGGGCTTGAAAAAAATAGAGTAGACGGGGAAGAACATTCATCTTCAGTGTTGCTATACAACCCAGCCACAAGATGCTGTCTTCCTGCCATTTATCTAGATCAGTATAAATTTGCTTAATTAGAGGTAAATAATCTAACTTGTATCCTTTTTACAATATCCTGGACACCTTGATGCTCAAATATTTAATACTATCGACCCTAATGCCCAAATATTTAATACTATCGACCTCCTGCCCCCCTCCAGAACCATATCTCCAGCCATTCCACCCACGCTCTCCCCTTATAACCACTCTCACTCTCACACAGAATACTACAAATGACTTCCAACAATATGTCTCTCAGGCACCCAAGCTATGAGCAAGTATCTCCAACTTGTCCATGATCAGTCTCCTGCTAAATGCAGATCTTCTCCTTTCATCCACTTGAAGGGATAACTCTTCTGCGTCCTTGCCAAGTCTCCCCAACTACAATATCATTCAGTGCTTCTATCTTTTAAAGCCTGAAACTCTCCTGTACCCTCACAGCTCCTGTATTATAGCAGGCATTGATTGGAGTGGATTGGTTATGGACAATGATATCATCCACAAACAATGATATTTTATGTTCTCCATCTCCCATCCTGATCCCCATAATGTTGGGATTCTCTCGAATAGAGTACACCAACAGAAAGCAATGGTGCCAGAGGACAGCCCAGGCTTTCTGGGATAGAGTTCCATAGTAGCGGTGTGTAGAGAGAGAATGCTCTCTGATGTAGCGGAGTTGGTTCTTGTGAACAACAGCGAAATCTGTAGCATGTTCTTTGAAATGGTTCACCGTCCTCTCTTGTCAGGTGTGATCTTGATCAGGGTTTGTAGGTGTGGTAGTGCAGAGTCATTAAGGATTTTAAATGTTGTGAGGATGGATTTGAATTTTATACATTCTATCATGGGGAGCCAATGTAACTGCTTGATCCTTTTGCATTGAGAAGGATTCTTGCAACTGTGTTGAGTGCAAGTTGGAGAGGGTGGATGGTTGAGTTTGCTATGCTCTGGAAGATGATATTACAGCAATCAAGGTGGGGGAATATAGTTGCTTGGAGGAAAGAACAGAAATCATGCTCTGATAGGAGTGACTTGAGGTTCTTGATTGTTTTTAACTTAAAGTATATGTTCTGTGTTATGTTCTGTGTATGGGGTAAACATGATTTAATTTTTATTAGTGAAGCGTGTCTGCATTTATTTGGGAAAGGTCATTATGTACAGTTAAGCTTGTTAATTTTATTCAAAAATATTATTTTCCATAAATATGATGAAATAATCCTAGTAAGATTAAGATTGCTCACTCTAATGAGCTGTAAGGGCATATTGCGACAACTTTCACATTCTACTGACGATCCTAGCGGCCTTGGTAAACCCTCGGTCACGTCAGGCAGAAACCTAGGGGCATGTTTACTAAGCCCCCATGCTAGTAAAGCGGGTTTCGGCTGCATTACTAGTGTGGGCACTGCACTAGATGCAAGGGACAGGGACAGCTGTCCCCATGAATTTAGCGCAGCTCACCACATTAATACCAGCATGGGGAGCAACTACTGTTTCTATCTGTGCTGTGGTCGTTGCTCCCCGCCGGGTGCCAGCAGCATGGACTTTCAAGACCTAGCAGCGCCGCAGCAGCAGGAACACTCATGCCCCACCCAGGCACTGCTCAGACAGCGCTGATTTTTTAGCAAAGGGCAAAAATACATGCTAACCCTGCGCTAAACATGCCCCTTCAATTGTTAGCCCTTTAGCGATAAATAAATAAATACCTGCTGCACCTGAATGTAGATCATAGTGAGCTACTACTAGAAAGGTGTGAGCCTAATGCAAATCAATCAATAAAAACCTAGGCCCAATATTTAAAATCATGAACGTGCTTACCACGTTAATTGTGGTGAATGGGATATTCAGTGGCACTGACTGCCCCAATGCTATCCAGCCAGGGCATTCCGGCAGCAGAACGGGGCAGCACTTGGGGATAACCGGTCAAAAGCGATATTCCATCACTGCCTGGTTATTCCTCAGTGGCGAAAGTCAGATGCAGTAAAAACTGGCCTATCTTTTGCCGCTGAAGCTAACTGGGCAGTGACTCAATATTGCCGTTGCCCTGTTAGTTTCCTGGCTATCCAGATGACCCAGATAGTCAATGTCAGTGGCCGCATATGGTCTAGGTCTAGGGTTCAGCAGCAACAGCTAGCTGCTCTAATTGCACTAGCCACTGATACTGAATATTGGGCCCCTTGTGCTTAAATTAACTCTGTATTACTTAAACCCAGGGCAACTCTGCTGTTTCTATACTAACTTGTTGGAGGGAATTTATGTCTCAAAAGATAGTCACAGATGTATTGAGTTACTCCAATAAAAAAGCCTCACCTTCAGCTTACTTTTGCTATTGAAATTGACTAACATGGCAGCCGCAGTACATATGTTAACTGGAAAAACATCATGAGGTATTGTACGGGTAGCTTCATTTCCTTTTGAGGTATAAAATGTGGTATCAAACTACTTTGTTCTGAAGCCAATTCTGGCTATATGGGACCTCATTTAAATAAAAACATGAATGATGCTTTCAAGGACTTGTACTGCACTGTTTAGGTGAGATCACACCAAAATGCAGGGCCATTGAAAGGGATGGGGAAGAAGTGTGACTGCCTTTAGTGCCATCTCAGGCAGGGGTGCCACATCAGACTTTTGGATCTGTCTGAGAGCACGCGAGCCTAAAAAGGAGGGGGGCACATAAACAACCCTTACCCAAGCTGCCATTTTGTCGAGCAATTACCTTGCCAAAATGTATATCTCTTTCAACTGTATTAGCTTGGTAGTATCATTTCAATTACTTTTGCAATTATAAATGTTTGTATTTTTCTTTCCAGTTTGCACTAATCTTGGAACCCTGTTTAAACACATGTGGCCCAATATTCAAAGCAAGTTGTATGTTTGCCAGTAGGTGGTAAATATATAACTTGCTTATCCATAGGTTTTTAAAAAGAATTCTTGTAAAATTAGGCTATTTAAATTGCAATAGGGGCCAGGACATGGAAGGGGTCAAGTTAGGGCAGGAGCAGAGGCAGAATCAGAATCAGAAATTATCCTTGCGGTGGGTAATTTTATAGCAGAGTGCTATTGCTAGGTGCCTGCGTAGACCTTATTTTATAAAGAAAAGTAAGTGTGCGCTTGTCTTTATAAAATACTACCATATGTGGCAGAGAGCGCGCCTTAATGTAGACAGAATTACTTATATCTCTTAGCCAGCTGGTGTATATGACCATGCGTACTTTACACATATATGTGTGCAGATTATAGAAATTTATTATCTACATGTGTAACAGAGACTTCTGTAATCTCACTACCAAAGTGCTTATAGTAGGGTGGACTCCCTACTGTAAAGGTATGGGAAATCTGACCTGATTTCCACCGCCCTGATGATCACACCGTTAATATACCTGGTATAGATAATAATCTTTCTTTATTGTTTATATCCAATGCCTATCTATCCCAGTAACAAAGTTAAATTGCAGGAGGAAATAAATCCCTACTTCAGAGTCCAACGTGTACAAATTCTCCTATTCCCTATTAATTAATCTCTACCAGTTGTAAAAGGGAAATTGTTTAGGGGGTACCATGTTAGTATTAATGTAATGACTTAATAAGAAGGACATCCCACATAAATGAGATTCTAGAGAGAGATTTGGGCAATCACAAATACCATACACGTGGAATAAATAATAATAATTTTATACACACACACACACACTCAAAATATATATATTCAGCCTGTATTCTTATAGTCACAACAAAGTTCAGTTTAGCCTACGCTAGAATCTAATATCTTATACATATATATTCCCTTGTGGTTTTCCTCCCTTCTCTGAATGGAAACATCTCACCATGGCCAAAAGTGAGATCTTCTCTGCGCCATCTCTCACCCGGAGTCATTGTCTTGCTGGCACATTCCTCTGGTATACCTGCTGGTAGCTGTGAATCATCTTCTTCAACTGGCTGGCATCCAAGAAACCCCTTATTATATAGGGTTTTGTGTCCATAGGCTGTAAAGTATTCTCCCTTTCATTGACTGTAGCAGGCAAGCTTTAGTATAGTGACTTACTAGCACTTAATGATTGGTCCATCCCTTAGAGACAGAATAGTCTGACCTTGTCATGGTCTCAGGATCTGCTGTTCTTGTACATAGTCAATACATGAATGTTAAGCTAGATAATGGGAGAAAGCCAACAGTCGCCCAAAAGCACATAATTCTGAATGATGGATATTTGAAGAATACTAGTAATATGGGGAAGTTAGAGCATCCTGATAGCGAGATCCTAGTAAAGGTAAAGGTAACCCAGGTATCTTTACGTAAAAAGCAGACAGAGTTGAAGGATTCCAAATTACCCCATCATCTAATAGCCAGACTGTTAATATGAACAAAAGACAAATGCTAGAATACCTGTATGCAAATTCTAGAATTTTAAAAAATAAGATGGCAAAGTTAGAATATATAGCAGTAAAGACTGGGTCAATGTAAAATCAGGACATGATAGGGAGATAAGCTTCAAGGAGCAGCTAGTTCAGGAACTGACAAGTGGGGAAACTATTATCTCCAGGAACAAGCAGGAATAAGTCTTCACATATGGGTACGTCGGTACCGACGGAGCCTGCGCGGAAACGCTCCCCAGCGTCCAATCAGAAAGCTTTTGGGAGCATCCCTCAGCGCCTGCGTGCTGCCTTCCCGCCTTTCCAACTGTCTCTCCTCAGTTTTCGTTTTTCCGCGGAGCCAGCAGGATGTCCTCCTGTCACCGCAGAAAATTTTTTCTTAAATTCTTTATTTTTTCTTTTTCTTGTGGTCGCGGCTGTTTCCCCGCCTCCACCGGTACCGCCGGTGGGTTTTTTCTTTTCTTTTTCTCAAACTCAGGGAGAGTTTTCCCTCAGTTTCTGTCTTAAACTTTTGGGCCTGTAAGGCCTCTCCATCATGGAGCCTTCTTCTCCTAAGAAGTGCCTTAACTGTGGAAATACAGTTTTCTTTTTAGACTCCAATAACTGGTGTCTAACCTGTTTGGGTCCTGACCCTTTTCATCTGGAGCCATTAGGCTACAATTTTATGAGAAGACATTTTCCATTTCGAGTTTCCCTCAATACCGAGTTCCCTTCCAGTGTCAGGGCACCAACCAATTCTTCTCTACAGGATCAGGTAACCCACAAACAGTCTGTTAAGACTAGCCAATCCTTGAGTGGTAGGTCTCATGCCAAGCATGATAACGGCTCCGGCCTTGCCCTCAAGACCCTATTGGCTTTAAAACCCCGGCGGGAGTCTTTGGTCTCTAAAGCCTTTCAGGGGTTTCAGGTTGTTCCTGGGGCTCACCCCTCACAGAACATATCTGAGCCATGCTCGGTGGTGGCATCCGCTTCGAGCGGTACCGATACCCCGGCATCGGCACTGGTGTTGAGCGATTCACTCCTCACCAGGGATCGTCATCTGGCATTCTTGGTACCTTCGGGACCGATCGATACGTTCCAGATTGACTTTCCAGTATCGGCAGCACCGCCGATACGACCACCGACGTCGGTATCCTCTAGACATGCATCGATAGACTCGCTTCCTTCGATGCCGAGTCTGGAATCGATATCTAGTCTGGAAGACTGGGTACCGACGCGTCTCGGAACTGATGCTTACCGATTCCAGTTGCGTGGTACCGAGGATGCTCACCAAGAGTTTTCGGTTACCTCGGTACCGCTTGCGCAGCCTCCGATGACTGCTTCGATGTCGCTATTGCCTTCGATTCCAGCTCAGCTTCCAGTATCGGTATCGGTACCGATACCGGCAGCGACATCGGGACCAGCTCCTTCCATGCATTTTTCACCAGGGTCGCTCCTCTCTATACCCAGTTTGGAGTCGATACCTGGCATGGACGATGCAGTACCGACAGATTCAGGTCATAACCGATGGTACCAGTATTCATCCATAAAGGATCCTTTTCTGCACCGGACAAGTACACCCTCCGGTGCCCGGACTACTCCTTCAAGTCTAGCCTGTTCAGGGATGGTTCCCATTGGAGATCCTTCTTTTCAGAATTTTCTCCTTGACATGGCAACATTCCTTGCTATTCCTATCCCTACCTATGATCCTACACAAGGCTCTTCTGGGGAAAAGGGGAATATAATGCTTCCTTTACATCATTCTTTGCAGGATCTTCTTTTGAAAATATGGGAAACACCTTTGAGGGTTTCCTCACCTTCTACAGCAACTGATCTTTTGTATCAGGTGCCCCCTTCTCCAGGGTTTTAAAAGACTCAACTTCCCCATCATTCTATTGTTGCAGAATCAGCAATGAGGAAGGTGAAAAGTAAGAAGAAGCACTCTTCTTACCCACCAGGTCGTGAGTCTAGAACACTAGATGCCTTTGGACGTCAAACCTTCCAGACATCTATGCTATCAACAAGGATTCTCTCATATATTTTTTATATGAGTCTATCCCTTCAGGAGGTTACAAAGCAGTTGTCTCTTCTAACTCCCTTTCTTTCAGAACCCAAGACTGCAGACTATTCCTCACTACTTAGTCATAGTCAAAATATCTCTTGGTTTCTTACTCGTGCTTCTCTAGACTCTTTTGAGTCTGTTAGCAGGACCTCTGCTATAGCCATAGGAGCACGACGTAGAGCCTAGCTCCAAGCTTCAGACTTAAACAGATGGGCATGACAAAGACTGGGTAATGCTTCTTGTACTGGAGAAAATCTCTTCAATAAGGAGTCTTTACGTCAGGTTGCTCACTGCTCCACTGACTTCCCTGTCTCTGAGGCTAAGCCTTCTCCTTCCCCACTGGGTAAGAGATGCCCTACTAAACCTTCTTTCCCTAAAAGAAGACGGTTTTATTCTTCTCCTGCCCCTCATACAGATGTTCCCAAACAAGGGAAACCTCGCCCTGGTCTGAAGCATCCAAACTCAACCCAGGAACATTAACTCTCAATGGGGTTCTAATTGATCCCTTATAACATTCAGTTCACTTCTTTTCAGCAGAAGTTGTTTCACTGTTTTTTCGTTTAAAACTCTACCCATGGATTCCTGTTTCCAGGACATCCACTTGCTCTTAGGTAGACTGAGCTGTCAGGAGATTCATGTCTGTGGGTCACAGGGTTTTCCTCCTCTTCCTACCATGAAGAGAGGTTTACCAACTATCTCATAATAGTTTCCCTGTACCACCATGAATTTTTTCCTTCTACAGACTTTCCATATAGCAAGTCTCCCTTCAGCTCATATTTTTCTTTACCCTCGTTTCCAGGGCTTCCCCTGCTTTCCCTGTACGAGTGGTACTATACAACTGGAAGGCTTTCTTAGCCTTTTAGTCTTCCTTTCCTTTCCAGTGTAGAGTTTTTCTTTGGAGTAACCTCCCTGCTTTCATTGGGCAGCTCATCAGACATGATCAGGATTTTTTCTTCTTGTTCTGTCTGTTCTCTCTGTTACAAACAGAAAGATTCTCTCTGCTGTTCTATTCAGCAGCTGCCCATGCAGGAGTTCCAGTGATTGGACTACTGGTACTTTTCTACGAATTCCAGTCTTGTCTTCCACTACTTTTCTCTGGCCTTAGTAGTGTTTCCAAGATAGTGCTCATCTATCTTGGATAATCCTTATTGCTTCTTTTCTGGACTTTGCAGCACAACTGAGGTGGCAGCTGGTTTCCTCCAACAGCCACTTTTATTTCCCAATTCTCCTGCATAGTGCTCTCTGCAATCCTACTGAGAAGCTTTCCACTATGGGCCCTTGCTAGAGAGCATGGGGATTTTTTCTCTAATTACTATCCTATATGGTTGAAAAGGCTTCCTCAGTCATTCCTCATGACTGTAGGGGTTCTTTACACCCTTCTATTTCCTTTTAATAAAGGACATAAGCCCTCTCTATATGACAGTCTAAAGAGTTACCCAGTTTCTACAGGAAATATGCTCTTTTTTTTTTCCTTGCAGCTTGTCCTCATGGTATCCTAATCCTTCATGGACAGCACATATTTACTTAAACAACGCATGATACCCCCCCCCCCCCTTGTTCCTCAAGTGGGTCAACCTGGTATCTCATCCTATGCGTTTTTCTGTCCTTTTACCATGCTTGAGTTCTATAAGACTCAGGACTTGCTGTTTACAGACTGATATTATCCTCTGTTTTTCACGCAACCATCCTGAGTATTTCACTGGATAACATTCCTGCACCATCTTAGCCAGGGGGAATAGATTCTCTATATATCTTCTCAAGTAGGTTCCACCTTCTTGTTAGATGAATCTTTCTCCTTCACATCTCCCATGTGAATGTTCTTATGGGCATATCTCTATCTGCTTAGTTGCAGATATTTATCTTTAGACATCTATATACATGTATGTATATATCTCTATATACTTCTCTATAGATATCTATGTCTGTAAGCTGCGTGTGCATTTTTTATGCCCCTCCATATCTCACCATGGACACATATATATATATCTATATATATATACCCCTGTCTATATATATATACACACACATATATATATATATATATATATCCCTATATATATGTGTATCTGTCAAGATACTTCCTTATAGGTAGATATGTATTTCCATACTTATCTCTCTAACTGTCTATGCTTATAAAAGGTTTTTACCTTCCTATAGGTTCCAGACAGTGGGCTTGCATATCTTCATACTGTCCCTCAGTATGTCTGGGGTATTATGCACACAACCACTATTGTAGTACTGACAGCTCCTACTTTGACCCTAGGTCTAGGTATCCCTGAATCTCCATGCTTCACTATCTTTCCTATCTCCCAACAGATAGGAAAGACAGGGTGGATCTTCAGTAGATCTGAAGTTTCAGCCCTTCAGACATCTGTCCTCCTTGGGAATATGGGCTTTTTTCCATGCCCCTTCTTCCCTCCAGGACTGGCTAGTTGTCCAAATCAGTCAGTCTTCCTCTTTTGCTCCTAAATGTTACTACCTCTATATCCAAAAGAGTTCCCAGCTTTTCCATAAAGCTTCCACTAAAGACCTGACGTTTTTGTACTACCCCAGTTGACACCTGGGTCACCTGTCAATTCCAGATTGGACCTTCGCCTTCACTTCAGTGAGATCACCTTGAAGATTCTTCTACTGGAACTCCAGTAGATTCCATCAGCCTCTCTACTTCCTGCAATCCAGTAGGTGAGGTCCATATTGTGATGGTTCATGTCAATATTTTTTCATGGTAATTATCATACATACAAGGACTCCTTTCCTGTAGTCCTTAGGTTAGCTGTTTTTTCTATAGCTCCTCTCTTTTCAACTCCTACCCTCCATCCTCAGGATGCCTGGCCATATGAGGTGTAGCATGTTCCAATCCTCACCTTGCTAGGGCTCCAGGCATCTTAGCTTGGGAGTCCCCATATGTGAAGACTCATTCCTGCTTGTTCCTGGAGATAGCACAGTTACTTACCTGTAACAGGTGATCTCTGGGAACAGCAGGAATAAGTCTTCACAACCCACCCACCTCCCCTAGGAGTTGTATCTCTCTATCTATCTTCCTTTCCTCTTTCTCTCTTTTTGTCTCAGCTATAAAACTCAACTGAGGAGAGACAGTTGGAAAGGCAGGAAGGCAGCACGCAGGCGCTGAGGGATGCTCCCAAAAGCTTTCTGATTGGACGCTGGGGAGCGTTCCCGTGCAGGCTCTGTCGGTACCGACGTACCCATATGTGAAGACTTATTCCTGCTGTTCCCAGAGATCACCTGTTACAGGTAAGTAACTGTGCTTTATTCCTACTTGTTAGTGGAATACAGAATCCAGTATGAGAGGTAAAACTTGGCAATATTGATCATAACATTAGCAATATTGATCATAACATTAGCAATTCTGGTCGCCGTATCTTAAAAAGGATATTGCGATTTTAGAAAAGGTTCAGAGAAGAGCCACCAAAATGGTAAAGGGGATGGAAGGATACTCCTATGAAGAAAGGCTAAAAAGGTTAGGGCTCTTTAACCTGGAAAAGAGACGGCTGAGGGGAGATATGATAGAAGTCTATAAATTAATGAACGGAGTGGAACGGTTAAACGTAGATCGATTGTTTACGTTATCAGAATATAGAAAGACTAGGGGACATGCAATGAAGCTACAGGGTAAACTATTTAAGACTAATAAAAGAAAATATTTTTTCACTCAACGTGTAATCAGACTCTGGAATTTGTTACCGGAAATTGTAGTAAAGGCTGTTAGTGTAGCTGGGTTTAAAAAAGGTTTGGACAAGTTCCTGGAGGAAAGGTCCATAAACCATTATTAAGAAGTGACCGAAGATATCAATGCTTGACCCAGTACAAGCATTGTGGAACTTGTGTCTCTTGGGGAAACTGCTAGGTACATATGACCTAGATTGGCCACTGTTGGAAACAGAATACTGGGCTTGATGGACCTTGGTCTGACCCAGTATGGCATATCTTATGTTCTTATGAGAGAGGATAGCAAGGAAATCCACTGCATTAGCATTTATTTATTTTATAGGTTTTTTATACTGCTTTATCATTTCAGTCAAAGTGGTTTTACATTGCAACTTAAACTTGATAATGTGCATTAAACAGGGACACTGATAACTTGGATTTTTCTGATGCAATGGAAGGTTAAGTGACTTGCCAAAGGCCACAAGGACTGCCAGTGGGAATCAAACCCTGGTCTCTTAGTTCTCAAACCAGTGCTCTAACCATTAGGCTACTCCTCCACTCCATTTAACTTTCAAAAAAGAGGCATGATAAAATGAAGAAAATGATTAACAAAAATTTAAAAGGAGCAACTGTGAATGTTAAGAGTTTTTTATGAGGCCTGGGCATTATTTAAAAATACTATCCTGGAAACCCAGACTAGATGTATTCCACACTTTAAGAAAACTGGAAGGAAGGACAAATGACAGCCAGCATGGTTTAAAGGTGAGGTCAGAGAGGCTGCTATAGCCAAGAAAGAATCTTTCAGAAAACAGTAAAAGGGGATCAAATGATGAAAACAGGAAACAGCATAAGTACTGCCAAGTTAGAAGCAAGGCATTGATAAGGTACACTAAGATGGAATTTGAAAATAATCTTGCTGTGGAAGCAAAAGCGCATAATAAAAAACTTTTCAAGTACATTTTTAGCAAGAAACCTGTGAGAGAACTAGTTGGACCATTAGATGATAGAGAGGTAAAAGGGGCGCTAAGGGAGGACAAGGTCATAACAGAGAGACTGAATGAATTCTTTGCTTTGTCTTTAATGAAGAAGATGTAAGAGACTTACCCATGCCAGAAATTATATTTAAAGGTGATATATCAAAGGAATTGAAACAAATATTGATAAACCAGGAAGATGTAATACAGCAATTTGATAAACTAAGGAGTAGCAAATCATCTGGACCAGATGTATATTTTATAATATTGTTCAGCTACCTCCTATTTTTACCTGACTATCTCTTGCTGCTTCTCTGCCTTATTATCCCTCCCTCCTACCCCACAGCCCACCCATTCCGAGGCTAACATTCTGTTATAGCTGTCCTGTGCTCCTTATGGCTATTATTCATAGGTGCATCCTAATCCCCTGAGATCTCTCTCCTGCCTATCATTCATAAATTTCTTCTGACTTCTGCTTTCCTCTCCATCTCTCTCATATGGCTCCACATCACTTTATCTTCATACCAACAACTTCAAGCCTTCCCCTTCTTATCATTCCCCCTTTACATCCTCACTTCTCCCACCATCTTGTCATCTACTCTATCATCAGTTCTTGAGCTTCACCATTTTCTTCCTCTCATTCAGCTACCTCCTCTCTCTCTGAAAACACCTCACCCTTGTTACCGTCATGCTATCTCCTCTCTGCCCCCACATTCTTCTGCTCCTCCTCCTTCTGTCTTCTGCAGATATCAATCCCAACCCTGGCCCCACTAGACTTTTGTCACACTCCCAGGATGGATCCTCATGCAACTGCTGAAATCTTATTCATATCCCTCTCCTTTTCCCCTCTTCTCTCCCTTTCTCATGTGCTTTGTGGAATGCATACTCCATCTCTAATAAGCTTGCCTTTATTCATGATCTCTTTATCTCGAATGCTCTTCATCTTCTTCCTGTAACTGAGACCTAACTCCTCCCAGAAGACTCAGCTTCAGTTGCTGCCCTCTGTCATGGTGGCTACCAATTCTCTCACATGCCTCGTCCTACTGGCCATGCTGGTGGTTTTGGGTTTCTACTCTCTCACACCTACCAGTTTCAACCCCTCCTTCTACCTCAGTCTCACTCCTTTCCCTCCTTTGAAGTCCATTCTATCCACCTTTTTACTCCACTACCTCTCCAGATAGCTATTATTTAACAATCCCCTGACAAATCTACCTCTACTTTTCTCACTGACTTTGACTCATGGCTTTCCTTCTTTCTGGATTCATCTTCCCCCTCCATGGTTCTTGGTGATTTTAACATTCATCTTGATAACCTCTCTGACCCTAAGCGTTAAAGCTCCTTTCCCTTACCTCCTTATTGAACCTCCAGCTTTGCTGTACTGCCTCCATTCACTCTTTTTCTTTAATTGCTCCAACTTCTGTACTTCCACTCTTCCCTTATCTGACCATCACCTGCTAAGCTTCACTCCTCATCACCCCCCCCGCCTCAATCTCACCCAGTCTCCTCCAATCTCTTTAGAAAATTTTATGCTATCGACCCATCTGCTTTCTCCACTACTGTCTCATCACCTCTTTCCTCCACTATGTCATCTGAGTCTGTTGATGAGGCAGTAGCTTCCTATAACACTGCACTTTCCTCTGCTCTGGATGCTCTTGCTCTGCCCATGCCACGTCCTGTGAGGCACACTGTACCTCAGCCCTGGCTGTCTTTGAATACCCACTATCTACGTTTCCGTACCCGCTCAACTGAGCACATTTCGTTCAAGTCCCACACCCCTGTGGACTTTGTATTTTCCAAATTCACACTTGCTTCATTCCAGTCAGCCATAGCACTTGCTAAACAAGACTATTATGTCCACCTGACTCTCTTGCCTCTGAGCCTCGCCATCTCTTTACAAATTTCAACTCCACCCTCAACGTGCCTCTGCCTCTGACCCCTCTTTGCTTTTTTGCCCAAACTTTGGCTGACTATTTCCATGACAAAGTCCAGAAGATTACACTCCAATTCCCCATGAGGTCAGCTCCATCTTCTCTTCCCCCTCTTCGCTTCTAACTCTCCCCCCTCAACCTCTGTCACCCTTTCTTCCTTTTCTAAGATCTCTGAGGAGGAAACCACACATCTTCTTTCCTCCTTCAAATTCAAACTCACTACCTGCTCCTACACATCACAACCAATAAAGGTTACACAAGGAGTACCGCAAGGATCTGCCCTATCGGCTCTCTTATTCAACCTCTACATCCAGCCTAAATGCAGCATCATAAAAGACCACAAGATAAAATACACTATATATGCTGATGATATAATGATCTACACTCCATTCACCCTTGACAACCCAGACCACTCAAAGATAACACAATCCCTCCGTCACATGAACAGATGGTTCCAAGACAACAACATGACCATAAACTACAGCAAGACTGAGGCTCTAATCATCACACGAAATGACAGCTTCATCCCTCCAATCAACATCAAGATAGACAACACAACCATACCCATACAACCAGAAGTGAAATACCTCAGAGTGATGCTAGTCAAAGAGCTGAACCTGCAGGCACACATCAGCAGAACCACCAAAAACGCATATCACAGGATGAGCCTAGTAAGACGTCTCAAGCCCTTACTATCCCAGGAGCACTTCTGCACAGTATGCCAGGCTCTAGTAATTCCAATACTTGTCTTCTGCAACCCAATATACCTCGGCCTAACAAAGCAGACCCTAAGACCACTACAGCTTGCACAAAACACAGCAGCATGCATAATAGTTGGCACTACAAGAAATGAACACATCACACCCACTCTAAAAGATCTCCACTGGTTACCAATCAGCGCACGCATCAAATACAAAACAATCATTAACATATTCAAAATCAAACAACAATTATCAGCATTCAGCCTATATTCACTCATACAACCAGACAACAGCGCAAGACCAAGGAGGAGGGGCACAGCCAACCGCATTAACACACCAAAAGACGTAAACAAGATACACAAAGATACTGAGAAATGAGCCATATCAACGGAAGCACCAGCAATCTGCAACTCACTCTCCGATGAACTTCGCTCAACAATGGACATTAAGGACTTTAGGAAGCCCCTCAAGACTACCCTCTTCAGGGAGTACTACGAGGATGTCACCTAAGCAACCCAATGGACAGCAACAGAGTCAAACCCCATCCCCCCCAACCCACACACATATGAAAGCAAGCTTATGTTGTACATAGTATTGTATATAGTGCACACTGTAAATAGCCACACAAGAATCAATGACACACCACAACTACACACATGCACCACCCATTGCATGCCGACACTTAACACATTGTCTGTCGATTGTTTGCTGTGCAGGTCGCCTTGATTGAAGGATAAGGTGGGATAGAAATCAGTTTAAATAAATAAATATTTCTACCCTGTCCTAAGCTCCATCTCCCCCACTGTCATCACTTCCATCTCACATATTTTCAACCTATCGCTCTCCACTGCAACTGTTCCTGCAGCCTTCAAGCATGCTGTGGTCACATCTCTCCTCAAGAAAAATCCTCACTAGACCCCATCTGTCCTAATTATCGACCCATCTCCCTCCTCCATTTTGTTTCTAAACTACTTGAATGTGCAGCTCACCGCCATTGCTTTGACTTTTCTCCTCTAAAGCCCTTCTGGATCCTTTGCAATCTGGCTTTCGTCATTTACATTCTACTAAAAACTGCTCTTGCCAAAGTCTCCAGCAACCTGTTCACCACAAAATCCAAGGGCCTTTGCTCAGTCCTCATCCTTCTTGACCTTTTTGCTTCTTTTGTCACTGTTGACCACCACTTTCTCCTTGATACCTTGGCCTCACTTGGTTCTAAGGGCTCTGTGCTATCCTGGTTCTCTTTTTGCCTCTCCCATTGCACTTGCAGTGTCTTTTCTCATGGATCCTCCTCTGTCTTGGGCCCACTCCTTTTCTCTCTATATACTCAATTCCTTGGAGCACTCATCTCCTTCCATGGTTTTCAGTACCATTTTTATGCTGGTGACTTTCAGATCTACCTCTCTACACCTAAAATCTCTCTGGCAATCCAGGCCCGGATCTCTGCCTGCCTATCTGACACTGCTGCCTGGATGTCTCACTATCACTTGAAACTGAACATGGCCAAAACTGAGCTTCTAATTTTTCCCCCTAACCCCACCTCCCCCCTCCCTTCTTTCTAAATCTATGTGGATAACACTTTATTACTCCCTGTTTCCTCGGCTTGCAACCTTGGGTTCATCTTTGACTCCTCCCTCTCCTCCACGCACATTCAACTGATAGTTAAAACCTGTTGTTTTTTTCTCTATAACATCAGCAAAATTCACCCCTTCATTTCTGAACACACTAATAAGACACTTATCCATTCTTTAGTCACCTCCCTTATAGACTATTGCAACCTCCTCCTTTCTGGTCTCCCTCTAAATCATCTCTCTCTCCTTCAGTCTATTCAAAACTCAGCTGCATGGCTAATCTTCTGTCAGCCTTGATATGCTCATATAACCCTTCTTCTCAAGTTGCTTCATTGGCTCCTTATCTATTTCCGTATCCAGTTCAAACTTCTCCTACTGACCTATAAGTGCACTCATTCTGCTGCTCCTCACTACTTTTCCTCTCTTATCTCTCCCTATACCTCTACTCTGAAACTCCACTCTTCTGGCAGATCACTTCTATCTGTATCCTCCTCTACTGCCAACTCCAGACTTTGATCCTTCCACCTTGTTGCTCCTTATGCCTGGAACAAGCTACCTGATTCTGTATGTCAAGATTCATCTCTGGCACTTTTCAAATCCAGACTGAAAACTTACTTCTTCGAGGCTGCTTTGGATCCTGATCCGCTGCGTCTCCTATGTGTTTCCCTACCATTCCCCTAGATGTATCCTTGTACACAGCTATTGTGTTGTCTTTCTTGACTAGATTGTAATCTCTGATGAGCAGGGACCGTCTTTTACATGTGTCTGTACAGCTTTGCACATGCTTTGTAGCGCTATACAAATGATCAATAGTAGTAGGATGGTATACATCCCAGGCTGCAGAAAAAAATGCAAACATGAATTCTCAGACCTACTACTGGAAATTTATAAACTATCATTAAAATCATCCATAGTACAGTACCTGAAGATCGGAGAGTGGGCAATGTAATGCAAATTTTTCAAAAGGGTTCCAGCGGTAATCCAGTTAACTACAGACCGGTCAGCCTGGCATCAGTTCTGAAACCATTATAAAGAACAAAATTACTGAACATACAGAGACTCATGGTTTAATGGTAGATAGCCAACATGGATTTAGCCAAGGAAAGTCTTGTCTCACTGATCTGTTATAGTTTTTTTGAAAGTATGAATAAACAGATAAAGGTGAGTCGGTTGATATATTGTATCTTGATTTTCAGAAAGCCTTTGATAAAGTTCCTCTTGAGAGACTATTGAGGAAATTAAAGAGTTATGCAATAGGAGGCAAGGTGTACTATTGTGGATTGGGAACTGGTTAAAAGAAAACAGAGAGTAGGATAAATGGCCAATTTTTTCAGTGGAGAAAGGTGAATAGTGGAATACCGCGGGGATCTGTGCTGGGCCCGCTGCTTTTTAACATATTCATAAACGATCTGGAAATGGGAATAAAGAGTGAGGTGATCACATTTGCAGATGATACAAAATTGTTAAATCACAAGAGGATTGTAAAAATTGCAAGAGGACCTTGAGAAATTGGGAGACTGGGCATCCAAATGGCAGATAGAATTTAAGGTGGACAAGTGCAACGTAATGCATTTAGGGAAGAACAATCCAAATTACAGTTAATGCAACATTCCACATTAGGAATCACACCCATGAAAAGGATTTAGGCATCATCATGGATAATAGCTTGAAACTCTTTGCTCAGTGTACAGTGGCGGTCAAGAAAGCAAATAAAATTATAGGAATCATGAGGAAAGGAATGGAGAATAAAACCAAGGATATTATAATGCCTCTGTATTACTCTATGGTGCGACCACACCTTAGCTACTGTGTGCCATTCTAATCACAATATCTAAAAAAATATATAGCTGAATTTAAAAAGATACAGAGAAGAGTGACCAAAATGATATACGGAGATGGAAGAATACCCCTATGAGGAAAGGCTTAAAAGGTTAGGGCTCTACAGTTAGGAAAAAAGATGGCTGAGGGGAGATATGATAGAGGTATATAAAATAATGAGTGGAGCAGACTGGGTACATGAGGATCGATTCTTTACTCCTTCAAAAAGTAAAAAGAACGGACCATGCAATGAAGTTACAATGCAGCATGTTTAAGACTAATCAAAGAAAGTATTTTTTCACTCAATGTGTAATCAAACTCAGGAATTCGTTGCCAGAGGATGTTGTAAAAGCTGTTAGTGTAGCTGGGTCTAAAAGAGGTTTGGAGAAGTACCTGGAGGAAAAGTCCATAAACCATTATTAAATTGGACTGAGGAAATCCACTGCAGCAAGGAATCTGTGAACCTTTTGGGTACCAGACAGATACTTGTGATCTGGATTGGCCACTTTTGAAACCAGGATACTGTGCTTGATGGACATTTGATATGACTCAGTATTGTATTCCTTATGTTCTTATGTTCTTAAGTATGCAGCTTATCGTGGACCTCTTTCTGGCACATGACATTAGTTGTTTAGTTTTAAGGATGACTGGAAATGTTCTTTGTCCACTTAATATTACTTTTAAGGCCTGGTTCAGAGGCTTCAGCTCAGAGATCCTTAACCTAACTTTCCTAGTTTACACACCTATCACCTAGTGCTCCCCTCCCCCCCCCCAATTTTAAGATAACAAATGCATATGTGAAAAATTTGCATATTCTTCACTGCTCTGATAATGCATACCAGGAAAGTATGTGCCTTCATGCAAAGCATGCAGTTTTATGCTAGTTAGTATGTTATAACAACTCATTTACATGTGGGGATGACTCTATAAAATTACCTCCTTAATAGGGATTTTTAGCTGCAAAACAGGTAAGTTATGCATTTAGTTTAGGCTTGCTGAATAGCCATCCTAAATTTAAACATATAGAAGGTAGTTTTATAAGGTATTTTCGAGATTTGTATCTATAAATAAGCATTTACACACAAAACTGATGCGGTTACTGTTCTGAAAGTAGCATGTCAACCTGATAGTGCGTACATTTGCTGTGGGCATGTGCATGGATGGAGTTTGAGTGGAGTTTAGGTGGCGCACACAAGTGCATACATAAATAGTAAAAGACTATAATTTGCGCGCATTCTTTGCAAAGCTAGACCCAGTCATTTACATCAGCTCTAGGTTTGGCGTAATTGATCATGACTTAAGTTAACACGCATATTTGACCACTTACGCTAGTGTTCTATAAAGAAATGGAGGCACCTATTTTTCTTTATAAAATAGTTTTGACATAGGAGCATGAAAATGCACCTTAACTAGGCGAGGCTTGATAAAATTACCTTCATAGTGCCTGTATGGTCACCTCTGAGTATGTGTATTCAGTGGACATAGACAGAGGCACCGAATATACGTATCAAGCTAAGCACTGGTACTAGCACTTAATATAGTCACTGTGCCATTTCGGTTTCGGCCCCATGATGGGAATTTTAAATGCTTAGATGACACTTCAGCTTACTTAGGCTTCAGGGTATTATATTGTTTATGGAAATAAAAGAAGGGGAAGAAACTTTGTTTTACTTAGGAAAGAACAGACTTTGCATTAATTTCATGAAGAAGTTTGTTTTTCTTGGCTACACTCTATAGAGTTATGGGACAGAAGTAGAAGGAGTTTTAGTGATACCCACAATATCAGATCATTTTTAGTGTGACAAATAAGAAGGTATTCTAGTAAAATAGAGCATCAACAAAAATGTGAAGAAAATAATTTCACTTTTGCCTCATTCCTAATGATTTACATTTTGCATCTGTTCACTCACATATTTTTTTTAATTACAAGTCATACCTTAAGAGCAGTTTTGAAATAAATTCACAGGCTGTCTTTTTTTAAGTAACAAAAGGCTCCTTGTCTAGTAGCACTCAAGAGAAAATCATCAATCCCTGTTCTGTCCAACAGTGAATGGCTCCCAGCATTTTATTTAAGCAAAATAAAATATATTAGTGTTTAGAGAAGGCCACAGCATTTGCATATAGAGACATATATACCTAGAGAGGAAGAGAGAGATACGTAGACCAAGGACCACTTAGGATCTCTTTTACTAAAATGCATTAAGCACTTAACATGGGAATTAGCACATGCTAATTATTCACATGCTACCATACCAACAGTTAACGCAGCAGCTTCATGCTCAGCACGTGCTAATTCATATGTTAATCATATTAAGTCTAATAGGTAGGGAATGGGTATAGACTGTGTCTTGCAGTTAATGCACAGTAGCTTATCACACATTAACTATTAATGCAGCATATAATGCGGAGGAGTTAATGCCACTTCAATATTGGTCTTTACTAATATGCAGGACCTGATGCAAAGAGTAAAATCCAAATAGTGCTAGGGCCACTAGGCAATATTGATCATAGAGTGTCATCACTGTAAGGAAAACGTTAAAAAACTACTACTGTAGCACTTATTTTGAAAAGGAAAATTATAATCTAATGAGGAAATTAGGAAGAAACTAAAAGAAGTGGTCACCGGGATCAAGGGTTTTTGATGTGGAATGAACATTATTTAAAAAGACCATTTTAGAAGTCCAGATAAAATATATTTCATGCATTAAAAAGGTTGAAAGAAAGCCAGATGATAGCCAATGTGATTCAATAGTGAGATGAAATAGGTGGTGAAAGTCAAAAGGGAACCTCTTTCAGCAAATGGAAAGCAGAGTCTAATGAAGATAATAGGTATGAGCAGGACTGAGGTTGTAAGTTAGGCCAAGGGAGACTTTGAAAAGAAGCTTGATATAGAGGCAAAACTAATACTAAAATCTTTTTCAAGTAATCTGAAGCAAAGATCTGGTGAGTGAGTCAGTTAGACCACTAGACAGGCAACAAGTAAAAGGATTGCTCAGGAAGGATAAGGTAGCAGCAGAAAAACTAAGGGGCATGTTGACTAAAGGTTGACACACATAAGCTACTACTGTCTCATAGAAATAAAAGATCCATGGCATGTAATATGAATTAGCATTAGGTAAACATGCCCCTAAATGATTTCTTTGCCTTGGTATTTACCGAGAAAGATATTGGGGTCACACTTACACCAGAAACCCTGTTTGGGATCACTTGGCAATGCGATAATAATATGATCATGTCTGATTTAATAAATGGAGGGAGGATACCAAGGAAATTAACTGTACTAGCATTTAACTTTTAAAAAAGAGACTATGATAAAATGAAGAAAATGTTAGGAGAAATGTTAAGAGTTTATATCAGGCCTCAATGTTATTTAAAAATACTATCTTGGAAGCCCAGATTAGATGTATTCCATGCTTCAAGAAAGGTGGAAGGAAGGTCAAATGACAGCCAGCTTGACTTAAATGTGAGGTCAGAGAGGCTGTTATAGCTAAGAGAGAATCTTTCAAAAAATGGAAAAATGTACTGGCAAACAGGAAACATAAGTACTGGCAAGTTAAATGCAAGGTATTAACAAGACAAAGAGAGAATTTGAAAAGAATCTTGCCATGGAAGTAAAAGTGCATAATAAAAACTTTTTTCAGGTACATTCATAACAAAAAAACAGTGAGAGAGTCAGTTGGACCCTTAGATGACAGAGAGGTAAAAGGAGCACTAAGAGAGGACAAGGCCATTGCGGAGAGACTGAATGAATTATTTGCTTTTGTCTTTACTGAAGAAAATGTCGGAAATTTACCCAGCCAGAAATGATATTTAAAGGTAAATTGGGAAGATGTAATACAGCTATTTGATAAAGAGTAGCAAATCACCTGGACCAGATGGCATACATCCCAGGGTGTTGAAAGAACTGAAATATGAGATTGAAGAGCTACTTTTAGTACTCTGTGAGCTATCATTAAAATCATCTGTAGTACCTGAAGACTGATAGCTCCTCATAGGGGTATCCTTCCATCCCCTTTACCATTTTGGTGGCTCTTTTCTGCACCTTTTCTAATTCTACAATATCCTTTTTAAGATACCGCAACCAGAATTGCACATAATATTCAAGGTGAAGTCTTACCATGGAACAAAACAGAGGCATTATAATATCCTTGATTTTATTCTCCTTTCCTTTCCTTATAATTCCTAGCATTCTATTTGCCTTCTTGGTCGCTGCTGCACCCTGGCGGAGGGTTTCAACGTGTTATCCATGATGATGCCTAAATCTTTTTCCTGAATGGTGGTTCCTAATTTGGAACCCTGCACCATGTAACCATAATTTGGGTTGTTCTTTCCTAGGCGCAAAACTTTGCACTTGTCCACATTAAATTTCATCTGCCATTTGAACATCCAGTCTTCTTGTTTATCAAGGTCCTCTTGCAGTTTTTCACAATCCTCTTGCATTTTAACAACTATGAATAATTTTGAGTCATCTGCAAATTTGATTACTTTACTCATTATTCCCATTTCCAGGTCATTTATGAATATATTAAAAAGCAGCGGACCCAGCAGAGATCCCTGGGGTACTCCACTATTCACCTTTGTCCATTGGGAAAATTGCCCATTAAGCCCTACCCTCTGCTTTCTATCTTCTAACCAGTTCCTGATCCACAATAATATATCACCTTCTATCCCATGACTTTTTAATTTCGCCAAGAGTCTCTCATGGGGAACCTTGCCAAAGGATTTCTGAAAATCCAGATACACTATATTGTCTACCTATTTATTCACACCTTCAAAAAAATATAACAGATTAGTAAGACAAGACCTTCCTTGGCTAAAGCCATGTTGGCTTTCTCCTATTAAACCATGACTATCTACATGTTCAATAATTTTCTTCTTTATAATGGTTTCTACCATTTTTCTGGGTACTGACATCAGGCTCACTGGTCTGTAGTTTCCCAGATCGCCTCTGGAACTCTTTTTAAAAATTGGCATTAAATTGGCCATTCTCCAATCTTCAGATATTAGAGATAATTTTAATTATAGCTCACTGATTACTAATAGTAGGAGAGCAATCTCAAATTTCAGTTCTTTCAACCCCCATGGATGTATACCATCGGGTCCAGGTGAGTTTCTTCTCTTTAGTTTATCAAATAGTTGTAATACATCTTCATGGCTTATCAATATTTCTTTCAATTCTTCTGATGCATCACCTTTAAATACCATTTCAGTCATGGGTAACTTCCCTACATCTTCTTCAGTAAAAACCGACAAAAAAATTCATCCAGTCTCTCCGATATAGCCTTGTCCTCCCTTAGTGCCCCTTTACCCCTCTATCATCTAATGCTCCAACTAGCTTTCTCACCAGTTTCTTCCTACAAATGTACTTGAAAAGGTTTTTTTTATGCATTTCTGCTTCCACGGCAAGCTTTTTTTCAAATTTTCTCTTTGTCATTCACCTAACTTGCCAGTGTTTATGTTGTTTCCAGTTTTCATCATTTGGCTCCTTTTTCCATTTCCTGAAAGATACTTTTTTTGGCTACAACAGCCTCTCTGACCTCATCTTTAAACCATCTGGCAATTTTTTGGACTTCCTTCCACTTTTTTTAAAGCACAGAATACAGCTGGTCTGGGCTTTCAAGATAGTATTTTTAGACAACACCCATGCTTGATGTAGATTGTTAACCTTTGCAGCTGCTCCTTTTAGTATTTTCATAAGTATTTTCCTCATTTTATCATAGTCTCCCTTTTGAAAGTTAAAAAATAGTACTGTGGATTTCCTTGCCGTCCTTCCTCCATTTATTAAATCAAATGTGGTCATGCTATGATCACTATTTATTTACATTCTCTTATATACTGTGCTATTCTGCATCAGTGTGGTTTACATTGAATAAACTGAAATTACATTGAACAGGGCATTATAACTTGAAGATAACTATTTTACAGGGAACATGGGCTATGGATGGTTAAGTGGCTTGCCCAAGGCCACAAGGAGCACCTGTGGGACTAGAAACCCCAGTCCTTCTGGCCTGAGGTTGCTGTCCTCTAGTGAGATTTGAGCCCCTGACCTTCTGGCCTGAAGTACCTTGCCCCAACCAGTAGGCCACTCCTCCACTATTGCCAAGTGGCCCCAATACCCTTATCTCTTGCACCAGGTCTGGTGTTCCACTAAGGACTAAGTCCAAATGGCTTCTCCTCTGGTCAGTTCATGAACCAGCTCTTCCAAGAAACAGTCATCGATTTCATCTAGAATCTTTATCTCCCTAGCTGACCCAGTCGATATCGGGATAATTGAAATCACCCATTATTATCATTGTGTTGTAACTTTTGTTAGTTTCCCTGATTTCTTTGAGCATTTCATCATTCATTTGTTCATTCTGGCCAGGTGGTCGGTTGGATACTCCTACTGCCTTCCCCTTCCTCTTTTTACATGGAATTTCAATCCATAGAGATTCTACAGAGTATTTTGTTTCCTGCAAAACTTTAATCCTGTGTGACTCAGTGCCCTCTCTAACATAGAGTGCAACCTCTCTACCAATTTTATCTACTCTATCATTGCCATATAATTTGTACCCAGGTATCACAGTGTCCCACTGGTTGTCCTCCTTCCACCATGTCTCTCAGATACCAATCATATCTAACCTCTCATTTAGTGCTATATATTCTAACTCTCCTATCTTATCTTTCAGACTTCTAGCATTTGCATACAGGCATTTTAGAGGTTGTGTTTTATTCATATTAATCTGGTTATTGGTAGGCAGGGGTAATTTGGAATCTTTAAGCTCGGTCTGCTCTGTACTCAAGGGCATTTGGGTTACTTTTGTCTTTATTGGAACCTCTCTGTTGATATGCCGTAACTTCAGCCTTCTGCTAATATCCTTCAAGGATACATTATTCTGGACCATGCGCTCTTGGGCGACTGTCAGCTTTCCCCTATTATCTAGTTTAAAAACGGCTCTATCTCCTTTTTTATGCAGCATGGGATTTGTATAGCTTTTGGGAATCTGATCTCATCTGACCCAGTATGGCATATTTTATGTTCTTTGTTTATGATTCAGAGCAACTAAAGCATATCACTGTACGTCTAGAAAAGAGCAGCAAATTGCCAGGACAAGACGGCATTTATCCCGAGGCCTGAAAGAGCTCAAATATGAAACTGCTAATCTGTTGCAAGTTATCTGTAACCTACTATTGAAAATAACCATGATACCAGAGGATTGAAGTATGCCAATATAATGTCAATTTTAAAAGGGGCTCTAGGGTTGATCCAGAAAACTGTAAACTGGGGAGCCTGATGTTAGTGCTGGGCAAAATGGTTGAAGCTGTACTAAAAATCAGCATTACTGGTTATATACATAGGTTAATTGGAATGGATAAGCATGGGCTCAGCAAAGAGAAGTCTTGCCTTACTAATTTATAAGATTTTTTTGAAGGTGTAAAAAAAAAGTGCATAATGATGAATTGGTTGATATGGTGTATTTGGATTTTCAGAAGGCATCTGATAGTCTCTTATGAAAGACTCCCTATGAAATTAAAGAGTCGTGGAATAGGAGGGCATGTCTGCTTGTACATTGCAAACCGGCAAAAAGTCAGGAAATGGAGAATAGGATGAACTAGTCAGTTATTATCCACATGGAAAAGGTTTACTAGTGGAATGCCCCAAGGGTCTATACTGGGACCTTTGCTGTTTAACATATTCATAAGTGATCTGGAGATAGGACTGATGAGTGAGGTATTTGCAAATGACACCAAATTATTCAAGAAATTAAAAGGGCTGAGGGTTTCAAGGATTAGCAGGATTTTATGAGACTTGGAGACTGGGCATCCAAACGGCAGATGAAAGTTAATGTAGACAAGTGCAAAGTGGTGTACATAGATAAAAATAGTCATAATTACAGGTTCAAAATGCTGGGTTCCGAGTTAGGAGTCACTACCTAAGAAAAAGATCTTAGAGTTGTGCATAATACATTGAAATGCTCGGCCCAGTGTGCTGTGGCTGCTAGCAAAGCAAATAGAATGGCAGGGATTGTTCAAAAAGGAATGAAGAACAGAACTGAGACTATCATTATGCCTCTCTATAGGTCTCTGGTGTGACCATACCTTGAATATTCTGTGTAATTCTTGTCATCCCATCTCAAAAAGGATATAACACAACTGAAAAGGTTCAGAGAAGGGCAAAATTGATAAAATGAATAGAGCATCTCTTTTATGGAGAAAGGCTAAACAGGTTAGGGCTCTTCAGCTTGGAGGAAAAACAATTTAGAAGGGATATGATAAAAGCTTATAAAATCATGAGTGTGGTGGAATAGTTAAATAGGAAATGATTGTTTAACCTGTCAAAGAATAAAAACATGAGGTCACTCCATATAATTAATGACCAACAAATTGGAAAGAAATTATAAAAGGCTTTTTTCATGCAGCATATAATTAACCTGCATATAATTAACCTGTGGAATCTCTTTCTGGAGGAAGTGACCAAGGTGACCAATATAGCACAATTCAAATGTGGTTTGTACAAATTCCTGGAGGAAAAGTCCATAAAAAAGTATCAACCAGATAGAATTGGGAGAGCCATTGCTTGTTTCTGGAAAAAAACTTTGAGAAATACATTTACTTTTTGGGATCTGCTGGGTACTCGTGACCTAGACCTGCTACTGTTAGAGACAAGATGCTGGGCTTGATGGACCTTGGTCTGACCCAGCATGGCTGTTCTTATGTACTGATGTCACTGGGTTAACTGTATAAGAAGCTGTCATGCACATGATCAATAGGCAATACAAAGGCTTTTCAGTTATTATGAATTAATTTTTGTTGTAAATGCCCTATTCACGCGCCAAAGCAAGGATCGAATCGGAAGAAAAACAAAATATTTGCTGAGTAAGTGAATATATGTAGAAAATCCTTTAAAATGAAGGTAACCAAACTGTTAATGTCCTTGGTTAAAAAAATAATAATGAAGTAAATAGAATGTGTTCATTGCTCGGACCCTGAGGCTGATACACCAAGCTGTGTTTGCTTTGTATGATAATGTACACTCTTCACTAGCACATGAAGCATATATTATTTTGGGTTTGAAAATGCAAAATATGTGCAGAATAAGTAATGAGCTGAAGAATCATGCAGGTCATCTCATTACCTACATTTGCATAATTTGCTCATGTTAAAATGCCCCAAATTGCCTTTTGACGAGAAAATGAACTGCAGCTCTAGTTAACGGGGGAGGGGGTTGCAGACTATTGTGTAGAAAATGAATGGAAACCGAATGGACCATAACACAAGAAAAATAACATGCATGTACAGCTTATTTGCGTGATCTGCCCTACTAGTTCATAGAAAGTGTTTTGTATGTATTTTTGGACAGTAACAGTTTTGACAATTCAGATACATAACTTATACAGTAAATAATTGTATAACTATGTTCAACTTAGATCTGTTTGTGCGAATGATTATGTGCCCAGGGCTAGTGCAAGAATATGAGGTGCTCTAGGTGAACCTCATCTCATGCGCCCCTAGCCCTTTCTGTCCCCCATTGCCACCACTGCATCCCCTATCTGCAACCTGCAGCTGTGGCAATGGCTTCAAACAGCCCTGTGGCGCTTACTTTCAAACGTTGATGCCTCAGGGCTGTTTGGCTTCCGCCTCCTCCAATACCCAGTGCTGACTTCCTTTTTGCAAAGAAAGTCAGCATCAGGTGTTGGAGGGGGGGCAGAAGCCTCTATGTATATCCTGAAAACCTAGATTGGGTTGAGAATTTATGTAAGAACCACAAGCCCGATAGGCATTTACACGGTTTACTGGCCAACATGCTGAATGTTGACCCATAAGTTATTTAAGAGAAGGGACATTGTGGGAAAGTTTCAAATAGGCCGCACACTTGTAATGTCTACACGTAGTTTGATTATGCATATTTGAGGCCTATTTACTAAGCCATACTAAAATAGCATTTTGTATAATATTTTAACTCCTAAAAATTTACCACAGTAAATGTATTTTTGTGGTGTTGCAGCTGGGAATATTGCACGTTCTCAACTGCAGAAACACAAAGATATTTGGCCTCAGTTTGTGCTTGCTAATAAACCCTCTCTACCCAAATCTTTTTTCTAACACCCCTACCTCTCAATCCTTTTTACAACCCTCCCAGTTCTTTTTCCACAGTCCTTACCCATCTCCCTACACTCTTCCCAGCACGTACCAGGGGTTTCCTTGGCGAATACTGGCAGGAGGGGGGAATTCCTGCCTCAAAATGGCAGTCTCAGCCCTCTAGCAGTAGTCTCACAGCAATACTGCTTGGGGATCAAGTTGATGAATAAGGATACACACTAAGGGGCATGCTTACTATAAAGCTTACTGGAAGAGTGTGGTCAGGCCTCAAAAACCAAAGTGGGGGTCCATGCCAACTTCAGAAAACATGTACGTCTGTCCCTCTGATGTTGGTGCATTGCTTATGCACAGAAAGAACATAAGAACATAAGATATGCCATACTAGGTCAGACCAAGGACTATCAAGCACAGAGTCCTGTTTCCAACGGTGGCCAATCTAGGTCACAAGTACCTAACAGTTTCACGAAAAGACACAGGTTCCACAATTCTTGTATTGGGGCAAGCAGTGGATATTCTAGGTCCACTTTAATAATGGTTTATGGATCTTTCCTCCAGGAACTTGTCCAATTCTTTTTTAAACCTGGCTACACTAACAGCTTTTACTACATTCTCCGGTAGCAAATACCAGAGATTGATTACACGTTGAGTAAAAAAATATTTTCTCTTATTAGTCTTCAATAGGTTACCATGTAGCTTTATTGCATGCCCCCTAGTCCCCACTCCATTCATTAATTTATAGACCTCTATCATATCTCCCCTCAACCTTCTCTTTTCAAGGTTGAAGAGCCCTATCCTTTTTAGCCTCTCTTCATAGGGGTATGCTTCCATCCCCTTTACCATTTTGGTGGTTCCTCTCTGTACCTTTTCTAATAACGCTATATCCTTTTTAAGATACGGTGACCAGAGTTGCACACAGTATTCAAGGTGCAGTCACACAAAGGAACGATACAGAGGCATTACAATATCCTTTCTTTTATTCTCCATTCCTTTCCTATGATACCTTATGCTCTCTTGGCCACCACTGCACACTGGGTGGAGGGTTTTAACATGTTATTCACGATGATGCCTAAATCTTTTTCCTGGGTGGTGGTTCCTAATGTGGAACCTTGCATCGTGTAACCATAGTTTGTGTTTTTCTTTCCTAGGTGCATAAATTTGCACTTGTGCACATTAAATTTCATCTGCCATTTGGATTCCCAGTCTTCCAATTTATCAAGATCCTCTTACAATTTTCCACAATCCTCATGGGTTTTAACAACTTTGAATAGTTTTGTGTAATCTACAAATTTGATAACCTCACTCGTTATTCCCATTTCCAGGTCATTTATGAATATGTTAAAAAGCAGCAGGCCCAACACAAATCCCTGGGGTACTCCCCACTATTCACCTTTCTCCATTGGTAAAATTGGTCATTTAGCCTTACCCTCTGCTTTCTATCTCTTACCAGTTCCTGATCCACTATAGTATACTGCCTCCTATCCCATTACTTTTTAATTTTACCAAAGGTCTCTCATGAGGAACCTTGTCAAAGGCTTTCTGAAAGTCCAGATACACTAAATCAACTGACTCACCTTTGTCTACTTGTTTATCCACACCTTCAAAAAAACATAACAGATTAGTAAGACAAGACCTTCCTTGGCTAAAGCCATGTTGGCTGTCTCCCATTAAGCCATGACTATCTACATGTTCAGTAATTTTGTTTTTTATGATGGTTTCCACCATTTTTCCAGGTACTTATGTCAGGCTCACCGGTCTGTAGTTTCCCAGGTCACCCCTGGAACCCTTTTTAAAAATTGGCGTTACATTGGTCATCCTCCAATCTTCAGGCATCACAGATGATTTTAATGATAGTTAACAGATTACTAATAGTAGGTCTGCAATCTCATATTTCAGTTCTTTCAACACCCTCGGGTCTATACCATCCAGTCCAGGTGATTTGCTGTTCTTCAGTTTATCAAATAGTTGTAATACATCTTCCTGGTGTAGCGATATTTTTCAATTCTTCTGCAGCATCTCCTTTAAATACCATTGCAGTCATGGGTAAAATTTGTGCATCTTCCTCAGTAAAGACCGAAGCAAATAATTCATTCAGTCTCTCCGCTATGACCTAGTCCTCTCTTGGTACCCCTCTTACCCCTCTATCATCTAATGGTCCAACTGACTTTCTCACAGGTTTTTTGCTACAAATGTACTTGAAAAAGTTTTTATTATGTGTTTTTGCTTCCACAGCAAACATTTTCTCAAATTCTTTCTTTGCCTGCCTTATCAATGCCTTGCATCTAACTTGCCAGTGCTTTTGTTTCAATTTTTCATCATTTGGCTCTTTTTTCCATTTCCTGAAAGATGCTTTTTTGGCAACAACAGCCTCTCTGACCTCACCTTTAAACCATGCTAGCAGTTTTTTGGACTTCCTTCCACATTTTTTAAAGCATGGATTACAGCTGTTCTGGACTTCCAAGATAGTATTTTTAAACAACACCCAAGCTTGATGTAAATCTTTAACCTTTGCAACTGCTCCTTTTAGTTTTTTCTTAACTATTTTCCTCATTTTATCATTGTCACCCCTTTGAAAGTTAAAAGGTAGTACTGTGGATTTCCTTATCCTCCCTCCTCCATTTATTAAATCAAACTGCATAACCTGCCACACAGATGCTCCTTAATACCACCTATTGAGGTGGCTTTAAGTGCACCCAAGCTAATCATGGTTAGTGTGTGCCCTTAATGGCTGTGCTAACTGTGATGCACCATCAGTGCCCATGTTCTGCCTCCAACCTGTCCTATCTCCACCAATCATGTGCTAACCTGTTAACATGGGATTTTTGGCTCTAGACCCTATGGGATCGATTCTGGCCTATGAATAGCAGGGTTGTATATCTGGGATGGACGTACAACCTATGCACAGCTGCTGCTCCCGGGGCCCGGCCCATACATCTTTTGTGCGTTCAGACGGCCGGACATGCCACACTCAGAATCAGCCTCCATACTAATGGTTACTGCAGTTTAGTAAACATGCTCCTAAAAATGCTTGAATACTTTGCAGTTGTTGTTTGTACTGGCAAAGAGGGAAATAACACATGTACATTTGAAAATGCAATACATGCATGTTGTTTTACATCCTCCTCTGCCGTAGGAAGCCTCCCTTTAACATGGCTAAGGGTACACACACTATGAAATCCGACACATGTTTTTAATATCTAGGCAGGAGAAAATTATTTCAGAGCAAATCATTCCAGAGAAGGCATGCCAATATTCTGTGGTAATGAAAAGATTATCTTTTTTATGTACAAACATTTAGGTCATGACACTGAAAAGAAATCTCCCCATAAATGTTCTGATTTCTCAGTACAGACCTATCTCTTGCATATTTATTGTACTATTCTTTCATGCATTTGAAGAGGGTAATTTTATAACAGGTCACCTATCTGTGAAAGCCACGTAGGTGCCTATTTTTAGCCCATTGTATAAAGACATACACGTGCCTGTGTGCCTTTATGAAATGCAAGCACAAATCCATCGGAAATAGCAGATAGATTAAAGCCATGGGCATTAACAGCTTCATACTGTATAAAAGCATAACTTGTGACTGCAACTGTGCTCCGACCAAACAACTCCTCTGAATATGTCTACTCTAAAGTGGCATACAAATATGTGTCTAATGGCACCATGCACTTGTATACTGCTCCTCGTGATTATAAAAGCGATATTGCAGCACTTTCCCCCCAATGACAGCAGCACTGGCAGAGGACTCAGCAAGCTTTGCATCACATTGGTATGGCCTACCCATTTATTCATGGACAAGCGGGCTTTCAACTGGCTTTTAGAGAATATAGCCAACTTTCAAGTATTAGTTTTATATACCCTTCCAAGGGGGGAGGCTTTGCAGACCAATAGTTGCTGGTAACCCCGGATAGTTGTATTTTGAAGACTGGCCAGTTCTGGTACAGATTATGCCTATTCGATTTCCAGCATATTGCCCTCTGAGAGTTTCATCCATCCACTCGGAGGTACTTGCATGGGAGCTCCCTGCCCCTGCAGTTCTGTTGAACCTGTTCCACCAAGGGAAGAAGGGCAGGGATTTTACTCCTGGTATTTTCTGGTCATAAAGCAAATAGATACATTCCCAGCCACACTGGCTACCAAATCAATAACTGATTATGGGTCTCCCTCATCTTAGGAGTTCTCCACAAGGCCATTCTCTCTCTAAGCATCATATGGTGGCACATGTTCCTCCACTCCCAGTAATTTGGGGGATCAGAATCCCTGCAATGCCTCAGCACACACTGCTTGGCTATCACACACGATTTCCTCACTAACAGTCTAGCCTCTGTGCCTTTATCATTAGATTTTTTTAAGGCACACTAACGAATACATACCCCTAATGACTTCATATAGTGGTGATATTCAACCACTCTGAAGCAATTTCATAAACTCTCACATTAGTTTTGGGGAGGAGTAGCCTAATGGTTAGAGCAATGTGTTAAAACCAGAGAAGCCAAGGTTTGAATCCTACTGTGGCTTCTTAAGATCTTGGGCAAATCAATGACCTCAGGTACAAACTTAGATTGTAAGCCCTACTGGGCTTGAATGTACCTCACCATGAACTTCAAAGAACAGGCATGAACTAAATGCAGAAGAAACATTTATCCAATAAGAAGGCCAGAAAAGGTTCCCAAAGCACTGTTAATACCTGGAGATTCCATCATCAGAGGCACCAACTTGGGAACACGGTTCAAAGGAGAGAAGATAGTCATGTGCCTACCAGGCTCTTCAGCCAGCAGGAATACAAACCAACTTATTGAAATACATAGCGCAAAAAGTGAACACTCCAAACTTGATGTTATTATCCACTTGGGCACAAATGACCTGGCTAGAAACAGTGCCTCTACAGCCCAAAAGGACTTCCAATCTCTGGGAGAGAAACTCAAGCCCATTGCTAACGCTGTTGCATTCTCAGAAGTTCTATCTGTTCTTGGTAAGGGGACAAAAAGGCTGCATCGCATTAACAGCTTTAATACATGGCTCCAGACCTGGTGCAAACAAGAAGGATTCAGATTTATTGGCAACTGGGGCAACAGATGGACCAACAAGAGACTATACTGTGCTGATGGACTACATCTCACTGTCGCAGGGAAAAGAATCCTAAGTGAAAAATTCAGGCAATATGTGGATATGCATTTAAACTAGGAAAAGGGGGTGACGGATGTGGAAGGTCAACATCTGCATGCCACCCCCTGCAAAAGCGGAATAACATCAGAAACAGCCACACTTTTAAACCACACATCAAAAACAAGTGGGAAGAAGTGGGCAGAACAAAATCAATGCACAATACACACAAGCCAGGTAAATGCTGGAAAGCAATGAGCATAAATGCTCGAAGCTTAGCCAACAAAATTCCGTACCTGGAAGCCCTAATGGTGGAAACGGATTTGGATATAGTGGCCATTACAGAAACATGGTTTAATGAATCACATGATTGGGATATAGCCATAGCTGGCTATAATCTATTCAGAAGAGACAGAGAAAATGGAAGAGGAGGAGGAGGAGGAGTAGCCTTGTATGTCAAAAGCAATATTAAAGCTACTGAAATGCAGGGGACATGGGGAAAAGAAGAAGCACTCTGGATTGCGTTGGAAAGAGGAGATGGCACTGTCATCCATATTGCTGTAGTCTACAGACCTCCGACTCAAATTGAAGAGAGAGATAACGAATTGATTATAGATATTGCCAAGATAGCAACAAAGAGGGAAGCGATAATACTGGGTGACTTTAATCTACCTCATGTGAATTGGATTACTCCTTCTGCACATCTGGAAAGAAGCAAAAAAATTGTGGATGCTCTCCAAGATGCATTAGTTAGACAAATGGTGATGGAACCAACCAGGGAAACCTCAACGCTGGATTTAGTGCTCACCAACGGTGATAGCATGTCGAATGTCTGCGTGAGTGCCCCTGTGAGCAACAGCGACCATCACACGGTGTGGTTTGAGATAAAATCCATGGTACAGGCCAATCATAGCAAGCTCAAAGTCCTAAACTTCAAAAACACTGACTTCAATAAAATGGCCGAGTACTTAAAGGAGGAGATGACGGGGTGGAAGGAGATAAGGGAAGTGGAATTGCAATGGGCTAAACTAAAGATGGCAATAAAAGGGACAACAGATAACTATGTAAGAAAAGTAAATAAAAACAAGAGAAGAAGGAAACTTATTTGGTTTTCCAAAGAGGTGGCTGCTCAAATAAAGGCAAAAAAACACATCTTTCGCAAAATTCAAAAGCTTGCAAACACAAGAACACAGAAATGAATCCAGGATCAAGCTCAAAGAGTCTACAAGAGAAATAAGGATAGAAAAATCAAAGGCAGAGGAAAAGATAGCTAAAGATGTTAAGGGTGGTGACAAAACTTTCTTCAGGTATATTTGGGAAAGGAAGAAGATCAGAGTTGGAATTGCAGGACTCAGAAGTTCTGGGAAAAGACTCATGGAAAGTGACACTGAAAAAGCGAAATTGCTAAACAAATACTTCTGCTCTGTTTTAACTAAAGAAGATCCTGGAGATGGACCAGCTGTGACTCCCAAATACAAAAATAGGAATGAAGTAGATACCACACCATTCACAGAAGATGAGTTGTTAGAACAACTTGCTAAACTGAAAGTGGACAAAGCCATGGGACCAGATGGGATACATCCCAGGATACTGAAAGAGCTCAGAGAGGTTCTTGCAGGACCATTAAAGGATGTCTTCAACAGATCCTTGGAAACAAGAGAGGTTCCTCGGGACTGGAGAATGGCTGATGTTGTACCTCTACACAAAAGTGGTGACAGGGAAGAAGTGTCAAACTACAGGCCCGTGAGCCTTACCTCGGTGGCGGGAGAAGTAATGGAGGCACTCCTGAAAGAGCGAATAGTGAACTTTCTCAAAACCAACAGGTTGCAAGATCCGAGGCAACATGGTTTTACCGAAGGATGATCTTGCCAAACAAATCTGATTGAGTTCTTTGACTGGGTGACCAAGGAACTAGATCAGGGGCATGTGATGGATGTCATCTACCTGGATTTCAGAAAAGCCTTTGATACTGTTCCTCATAGGAGCTTTGTCAATAAACTCAGTAGCTTGGGTATGGGTCCCAAGATCGTAAACTGGATCAGAAATTGGTTGAATGACAGACGACAGAAGGTGATGGTACATGGAGCTCACTTGGATGAGAGGAAGGTGATTAGCGGGGTGCCCCAGGGTTCGGTCCTGGGCCCGGCACTGTTCAATGTATTTGTGAGTGATATTGCTGAAGGACTGAATGGAAAAGTCTGTCTTTTTGCAGATGACACAAAAATTTGCAACAGAGTGGACTCCCCCGAGGGAGTGGTTAACATGAGGAAAGATCTACAAAAGCTGAAAGACTGGTCTAATGCTTGGCAACTATGATTTACTGTGAAAAAGTGCAGTGTTATGCACTTGGGTAGCAGAAATCCAAGGGAAATGTACATGATAGGGGGTGAGAGGTTGGTATGCACGGTTCAGGAGAAAGACCTTGGTGTGATAATCTCTGATGATCTCAAGGTGGCAAAACAGTGCGACAAGGCGGTGTCAAAAGCCAGGAGGATGTTGGGCTGCATACAAAGAGGGATTACCAGCAGAAAGGAAGAGGTACTTATGCCACTGTACAAGTCGCTGGTGAGGCCTCACTTTGAATAATGCCTCTGTATCGTTCCATGGTACGACTGCACCTTGAATATTGTGTGCAATTCTGGTCGCCGTATCTTAAAAAGGATGTAGCGTTATTAGAAAAGGTACAGAGAAGAGCCACCAAAATGGTAAAGGGGATGGAAGGCTACTCCTATGAAGAGAGGCTACAAAGATTAGGGCTCTTCAACCTGGAAAAGAGACGGATGAGGGGAGATATGATAGAGGTCTATAAATTAATAAATGGAGTGGAACAGGTAAACGTACATCGATTGTTTACGCTATCAGAATATAGAAGGACTAGGGGACATGTAATGAAGCTACAGGGTAAACTAAGACAAATAAGAGAAAATAGTTTTTCACTCAACGTGTAATCAAACTCTGGAATTTGTTACTGGAGGATGTAGTAAGAACTGTTAGTGTAGCTGGGTTTAAAAAAGGTTTGGACAAGTTCCTGGAGGAAAGGTCCATAAACCATTATTAAAAAGGGACCCAGGATATCAATGCTTGACCCAATACAAGCATTGTGGAACCTGTGTCTCTTGGGGATACTGCTAGGTACGTATGACCTAGATTGGCCACTGTTGGAAACAGGATACTGGGCTTGATGGACCTTGGTCTGACCCAGTATGGCATATCTTATGTTCTTACGTTTGGAGACCATATCTTGCAAAAGATGTAAAAAGACTGGAAACTGTTCAGAGGAAGGCAACCAAAATGATTTGGAGCCTGTGTCAGAAGCCTTATGAGAAAAGACTTGAAGACCTAAATATGTACACTTTGGAGGAGAGGAGGGACAGGGGAGATATGATTCAGACCTTTAAATACTTAAAGAGAAATGATGAACAAACAAACCTCTTCCAAAGATGGGGAAGCTGTAAAACTAGAGGGCATAACATGAAGCTGCAAGGTGGTAAATTGAAAGGCAATGTCAGGAAATATTTCTTCACTGAAAGGGTGGTGGATGCTTGGAATGCCCTCCCAATGGAAGTGGTGGGGGCAAACACGGTGATGGAATTCAAAACGGCATGAGACAAACACAGTGGATCCCTTTACAGCAACAGGATAAAAACAAAATAAACTGTACCATCTAACTTCTGAACCATCTAACGTCTCAAATAGGGGTGTCCTACATGGAGTGGTGGGTTCACCCCTAAACAAAGACATGGGGAGGGGTGGCCTGCACAGAGCAACAGGTGCACCTACTCTTGCCATCTTGCTGGGCAGACTAGATGGACCATACTGGTCTTTATCTGCCGTCATTTACTATGTTGCTATGTTACTAATATAAGATTGCAGACCTACTGTTAGTAATTTGTCAGCTATCATTAAAATCATCTGTAGTACCTGAAGATTGGAGAATGGCCAATATAATGCCAATTTTTAAAAAGGTTTCCAGGGGACATCCAGGAAACTACAGACTGGTGAGCCTGGCATCGGTTCCCAGCAAAATGGTAGAAATAAAATTACTGAACATGTCATGGTTTAATAGGAGAAAGCCAACATGAATTTAGCCAAGAAAGATCTTGTCTTACTAATCTTTTACATTTTTTAAGGTGTGAATAAACATGTAGACCAAGGTGAGTCAGTTGACATAGTGTGTCTGTTTTTTCAGAAAGCCTTTGTCAAGGTCCCTATGAGAAACTCTTGGCAAAATTAAAAAGTTATGGGACAGGAGGCAGTGTACTGTTGTGGATAGGAACTGATTAAAAGATGGAAAGCAGGGAGTAGGGCTTAATGGCCAATTTCTCAATGGAGAAAGGTAAATAGTGGAGTACCCCAGGAATCCATGCTGGGCCTTCTGTTTTTTAACATATTCATAAATAACCTAGAAATGGAATTAATGAGTGATGTGATCACATTTGCAGATGACACAAAATCATTCAAATTTATAAAACCCATGAGGATTGTGAAAAATTGCAAGAGAACATTGATAAATTGGAAGACTGGATGTCCAAATGGCAGATGAAATTTTATGTGGACAAATACAAAGTTATGCATTTAGGGAAGAACAACCCAAACTATGGTTACACGTTGCAAGGTTCCACATTAGGAACCACCACCCAGGAAAAAGATTTAGGCATCATCGTAGATCAGCTTACTGGCTGCCATAGTTCCAGTCTTTTCCAGACTGCACAGTTTCTAAAGCCTGCAAAACGCTAAGTTACAGCTTATATTTTCTTTTTTCTTGATGCTAATATAGCTTTTAACTGTTATACCTTACTTTGGAAATATTCTGACGGTGTAGCCTTTAGATCAGGTAGCTGTGTGTGACACAGGAAGGAAAGAAAAAGTTCAGTGTAACTATTTGGCTTCCATTGTTTGAATTTTCTGGTCCAAGCAAGCTCCCAGGGGAAGGGCTAATTAGATCAGCTTACTGGCTGCCATTCTTCCAGTTTTTTCCAGACTGTACAGTTTCTAAAGCCTGCAAAACGCTAAGTTAGAGCTTATGTTTTCTTTTTGCTTGATGCTAATATAGCTTTTAACTGTTATACCTTACTTTGAGAATATTCTGACTGTGTAGCCCTAAAGCCTGCAAAAATTATAATTTTCTTTCTCATCTCTGCTGGTTTATAGCTTCCTATATAGAGTTTAACTGTCTGTTTTGGGGAACTTGCTAATATAAAGTTTAGCTGTGGTTATACATTAAGCTTGGGGATAATCTGACTGACTGACTGCTTTTCTGGGTAGCCTTGGAGCAGATATCTGTGGATGTCCCCAGTTCAGGAACAGCCTTCTGACCAGAGACACTTAGGTTCCCGCCCACCCTACCCCTCAACCCACCCCCACAGGGGCTGCATTGCCTATATAGTAGTCACATACATTGCCATCTATCACACATCTTCTTCTTCCTTTCTTCTTCTTCTTCTCCTTCTTCCTCTTCTCCTTCTAGCACTGCTTATTCAGCATATCCTGTATTCAGTGCAATAACTGTAGTACATTCATTCCAAGATGAATCATTTGGAAACTAAGAGCTTGTCCTCTGTGCCTCAGGTCAGCTGCCATGCATAAAGAACTGACTCTACTAGGGAAGACCTAGCTGCCATGCATAAAGAGGTGACTCTACTGAGGGAGGAACTGGCTGCAATGAAGCACATCTCTTCTAGGATACAAACTGAACAATGTCCACCACTGCTCCCACAAAGAATCAAACACCCAAGGGACAAGTGGATCACTGTGGGTTCTGGTAGATTGCGACCTGTAACACACAGACATCCTATGCATCAAAAGATATCCCTGTATAATGCCTTCTCTGCCTTGGCCAATGAGGACGAGGAACTGAGGGAGGAACTGGCTGCAATGAAACGTTCCTCTTCTAGGATACAAACTGAACAAAGTCCACCACCGCTCCCACAAAGAATCAAACACCCCAGGAACAAATGGATCACAGTGGGTTCTGGTAGATTGCGACCTGTGACATAGAGGCATCATATGCATCAGGCGATATCCCTGCATAATGCCTTCTCTGCCTTGGCGAATGAGGATGCCCAATCCAAAGAAACTGAAGGGCCCTTAAATGAGACAGACGATGCCCAATCTCCTGCTAAAGGACCAAATATGAAGAAAACCTCACCAAACAGCAAGCTACTACTACTTGTTGATTCCATCATCAGCGGCACCAACTTGGAAACACAGTTCAAAGGAGAGAAGATAGTCAGGTGCCTCCCAGGATCTTCAGCCAGCAGGAATACAAACCACGTTGTTGTAGTACTTAGAGGAGAAAGTGAACACGCCAAACTTGATGTTGTTATCCACTTAGGCACAAAAGACCTGGCTAGAAACAGTGCCTCTACAGTCCAAATGGACTTCCAATCTTTGGGAGAAAAACTCAAGCCCATTGTTAACACTGTTGCATTCTCAGAGGTTCTACCTGTTCTTGGTAATGGGGCAAAAAGGCTGCATTGCATTAACAGCTTTAATATATGACTCCAGACCTGGTGCAAACAAGAAGGATTCAGATTTATTGGCGAATGGGATAACAGATGGAACAACAAGAGACTATACTGTGCTGATGGTCTACATCTCTCTATCGCAGGGATAAGAATCCTAAGTGAAAAATTCAAGCAATATGTGGATATGCTTTTAAACTAGAAAAAGGGGGTGACGTATGTGGAAGATCAAGCTCTGGATGTTACCCCCTGCAAAAGCAGATTAAAATCAGAAACAGCCACACTTTTTAACCACACATCAAAAACAAGTGGGAAGATGTAAGCAGATCAACATCAATGCAAAATACACACAAGCCAGTTAAATCCTGGAAAGCAATGAGCACCAATGCTCGAAGCTTAGCCAACAAGGTTCCAGACCTGGAAACCCTAATGGTGGAAATGGATTTGGACATTGTGGCCATTACAGAAACATGGCTTAATGAATCACATGATTGGGATATAGCCATAGCTGGCTATAATCTATTCAGAAGAGACAGAGAAAATGGAAGAGGAGGAGGAGTAGCCTTGTATGTCAAAAGCAATATTAAAGCTACTGAAATGCAGGGGGCATGGGGAAAAGAAGAAGCGCTCTGGATTGTGTTGGAAAGAGAATATGGCACTGTCATCCATACTGCTGTAGTCTACAGACCTCTGACACAAAATGAAGAGATAGATAACGAACTGATATAGATATTGACAAGATAGCCACAAAGGGGGACGTGATTATATTGGGTGACTTTAATCTACCTGATGTGGATTGGATTACTCCTTCTGCAAATCTGGAAAGAAGCAAAAAAATTGTGGATGCTCTCCAAGATGCGTTACTTAGACAAATGGTGATGGAACCAACCAGAGAAAGCTCAACACTGGATTTAGTGCTCACCAACGGTGATAGCGTGTTGAATGTGAGTGTGTGAGTGCCCCTGTGAGCAGCAGCAATCATCACACGGTGTGGTTTGAGATAATAGCATTGGTACAGCTCAAAGTCCTAAACTTCAAAAACACCGACTTCAATAAAATGGCCGAGTACCTAAAGGAGGAGCTGACAGGGTGGAAGGAGATAAGGGAAGTGGAATTGCAATGGGCTAAACTAAAGGTGGCAATAAAAGGGGTAACAGATAAATATGTAAGAAAAGTAAACAAAAAGAGGAGGAGAAGAAAACCTGTTTGGTTTTCCAAAGAAGAGGCTGCTCAAATAAAGGCAAAAAACACAGCTTTCACAAAATTCAAAAGCTCACAAACAAAAGAACACAGAAATGAATACAGGATCAAACTCAAAGAGACAAAAAGAGAAATAAGGATAGCAAAATCAAAGGCAGAGGAAAAGATGGCTAAAGATGTGAAGTGTGGTGACAAAACTTTCTTCAGGTATATTCGGGAAAGGAAGATCAGAGGTGGAATTGCAGGACTCAGGAGTGCTGCGAACGGACTCGTGGAAAGTGACATTGAAAAAGCGAAATTGCTAAACGAATACTTCTGCTCTGTTTTTACTAAAGAAAGTCCTGGAGAAGGACCTCCTGTGACTCCCAAATATAAAAATGGGAATGAAGTAGATACCTCACCATTCACAGAAGATGAAGTGTTAGAACAACTTGCAAAACTGAAAGTGGACAAGGCCCTGGGACCAGATAGGTTACATCCCAGGATACTGACAGAGCTCAGAGAGGTTCTTGCAGGGCCGTTAAAGGACGTTTTCAACAGATCCTTGGAAACAGGAGAGGTTCCTCAAGACTGGAGATTGGCTGATGTTGTACCTCTACACAAAAGTGGTGACAGGGAAGAAGTGTCAAACTACAGGCCTGTGAGCCTTACCTCGGTGGCGGGAAAAGTAATGGAGGTGCTCCTGAAAGAGTGAATAGTGAACTTTCTCAAAACCAACAGGATGCAAGACCCGAGGCAACATGGTTTTATTGAAGGACCATCCTGCCAAACAAATCTGATTGAGTTCTTCGACTGGGTGACCAGGGAATTGGATCAGGGGCATGCGATGGATGTCATCTACCTGGATTTCAGCAAAGCCTTTGATACTGTTCCCTATAGTAGGCTTATCAATAAACTCAGTAGCTTGGGGACGGATCACAAGATGATAAATTGGATCAGAAATTGGTTGACTGATAGACTGATAGATGGTGATAGTAAATGGAGCTCACTCAGATGAAGGGAAGGTGATTAGTGGGATGCCGCAGGGATCGGTCCTGGGCCCGGCACTGTTCAATGTATTTGTGAGTGATATTGCTGAAGGACTGAATGGAAAAGTCTGTCTTTTTGCAGATGACACAAAACTTTGCAACAGAGTGGACTCCCCCGAGGGAGTGATTAACATGAGGAAAGATCTACAAAAGCTGGAAGAATGGTGTAATGCTTGGCAATTAAGATTTAATGCAAAGAAGTGCAGAGTCATGCACTTGGGTAGCAGAAATCCAAGGGAAATGTACGCGATAGGGGGTGAGAGGTTGGTGTGCACGGATCAGGAGAAAGACCTTGGTGTGATTATTTCTGAAGATCTCATGGTGGCAAAACAGTGCGACAAGGCGGTGGCAAAAGCCAGGAGGACGTTGGGCTGCATACAACGAGGAATTACCAGCAGAAAGGAAGAGGTATTTATGCCACTGTACAAGTCACTGCTGAGGCCTCACTTGAAATACTGTGTTCAGTTTTGGAGACCATATCTTGCAAAGGATGTAAAAAGACTGGAATCTGTTCAGAGGAAGGCAACCAAAATGATTTGAAGCCTGCGTCAGAAGCCTTATGAGAAGAGACTTGAAGACCTAAACATGTACACTTTGGAGGAGAGGAGGGACAGGAGAGATATGATTGAGACCTTTAAATACTTAAAGGGAAATAATGAATAAACAAACCTCTTCCAAAGACGGGGAAGCTGTAAAACTAGAAGGCATAACAGGAAGCTGCAAGGTGGTAAATTGAAAGGCAATGTCAGGAAATACTTTTTCACTGAAAGGGTGGTGGATGCTTGGAATGCCCTCCCGATGGAAGTGGTGGGGGCAAACACGGTGACGGAATTCAAAATGGCTTAGGACAGACACAGTGGATCCCTTTACAGCAACAGGATAAAATCAAAATAAACTGAAACATCTAAATTCTCAACAAATAAGGGTGTCCTACATGGAGTGATGGGTTCACCCCTAAACAAAGACATGGGGAGGGGTGGCCTGCATGGCGTGGCAGGTGCAACTACTCTTGCCATCATACTGGACAGACTAGATGGAACATACTGGTCTTTATCTGCCGTCATTTACTATGTTACTATATAATATGTTTAAACCCTCTGCCCAGTGTTCAGTGGCAGCGGAGAAAGCAAATAGAATGCTAGGAATCATAAGGAAAGGACTAGAGAACAAAACCAAGGATGTTATAATGCCTCTGTATCATTCCATGGTGCGACTGCATGTTGAATATTATGTGCAATTCTGGTTGCCATATCTTATAAAGAATATAACAGAATTAGAAAAGATACAGAGAAGAGCCACCAAAATGGTAAAGGGGATGGAAGGATACCCCTATGAGGAGAGGTTTAAAAGGTTAGGGCTCTTTAACTTGGAAAAGAAAGAGCTGAGGGGAGATATGATAGAGGTCTATAAATTAATGAATGGAGTGGAACGGGTAAACGTAGATCAGTTGTTTACTCCTTCAAAAAGTAGAAAGACTAGGAGACACTCAATGAAGCTACAATGTAGCCCGTTTAAGACTAATAAGAGAAAATATTTTTTGAAGGGTGCAATGTTAGAACCTTGCTCTGTTTTGGGTCCTTTAAATTTTGAGTAAGATACTGGAGGGATAGCTCTTAAAAGAGCACGTGTGCACGGCCTTCTTTTGTAACTCCAATAGAGCATGTATCGCCGGTAGCAGTAGCTGGAATATGCAGATTTGGTGTAGCAGGTATGAATGGGAAATGTCAATTTGGAAGGGGGCTATTTTTGTTTCCATGGTTTATGTGTAGTAAGGGGGATTCTGATACTAGGGAGGTGGTTGTGAGTTTTGCGAATAGCATTTTCAGTTTTAAAAGTCATCGGGTGCGGGTGACTGAGTGATTGTGGCTGGTTGCTTGATAGTTTTTGCCATAGTTCTAACTCATTCTGAAAGGTCTGAAAAGAGGTGTATGAGTGTGTATTTGTCCATTTTTTGCCTTTTATCCTTCAGCATTATTCCTGCACTTGAGACCTGACCCCCTGAGGAAGTATTAGGTGAAACACCTGAGTAGGCATCTTGAGCGGCATTGGGGATTGTCCACTGGGAATAGCTGCTATTTTGAGCCACATTAAACTAAGTGCTGACAATTTTAGTTGAATTGTGTGATTGATTTCAATTGGAATTTTGTATCTCTACAACATGAGAGTGGTGGAGTTGGTGACTATGCTCTGAGATGTGAAAGGCATGTTTATAAATAATTGGAAGAAGCAAAAGAAAAATATGTGTAAAAATGAAAAATCAATACACTGAAAGGAGTTTTTCTGGATCGTTGATGTACTGAGCAGAAGTCATGGTCTGAGTATTATTTACCGGGTGCCTATGATTTTGACCTCTAGATGTTCTGAGATCCTTTTCTCCTTTTTAAGTGAATGAGTTTGAGCTTGGGGAACGTTTGGAGTGATGTTTTAATTTTGATGTTGCTATCTTTCCTCACTCCATAATTAGCATTTTTGGTAATGGTTAAATATCAGCCCAATAGAATATTTCAGTTTTTCATGATTTGATATTCATGTCGGGAAATGAACTAAACAGCGGATACTGTGTGCTCATCTACCCAAGAAAGGGAAGTACATAGGAGGAAGACAAGAAAACCTGTCTTGGATAAGGAATGATATCCTGCAAGCTGCAGTAGCACTGTGATACATCCTTTGCAGTGTAGAAAGGAATAACTGGACAGATTAGAAGTTCCAGATGGTCTTTTTCTGTCATCACCTTCTATATTTCTGTGGAGCTGATTTTCAGTGGTGTCTAGTTGGCTGGCCATAGGTTAAAAATTATACCCTTCATTTTTTGTTACTTTGTTTTTATTGAATTTTAGAACAAAAATACAACTGAACTGCTACACATTGGGTGCATATTACAGATCCTCCTAATCTCCAGCATTAGTTAATAATGTCTCATAAAGACATGGTGACCCTCATCCAGTGGTTCCCTCCCCAACAGATACATAGTGATCTTGTAATTGTTTTTGACTTAGGTTGCTAGGATAAAGACATGGAACACTCTTCATGTTTAATTAAAATCAGCTAGTAGTGTTTCCTGGTGCTTTGGCTACTGAGTACATACAAGTAGTCTTAACTCTTTGAAGGTCTACTTTAAATGTTTAATCCACATTCTGCAGCCAGGTTAATTTTTGCATATTTCAGGAAAACTGTATCCGTCTTATTGAATATGTTCTAATAGTGATTTTCCTTCTGCTATGGTCATGTATTATATACCATTTGATAGGAATATTTAGTCAGAATTTTGGATCCCAAGAGTTTTGGGCTTGGCCTGGAAAGGGTTAATAGACGCTGGTTTTCTTCAAAGTTGTAAAAATGCATACTCTACCATGTAAATAATATTTGACTTATTTAAATAGAGCTTATGGAACTTCAATTGATAAAATTTTAAGGGTCAAAATCCTTTTTAATTAGTGTTCTCCCACTCGGGTGGCAGCCAAGGTAAGGAAATGCATTAACAGTAAGCTTCAGATGATTGAAATCTTTGAGAAGAGGTAACCATTTTGGGCAAAAGGCTTTTCTTTTCTTAACCCTCTCTGCCATCTTTTTCTCACTTCAAGTTTCTTTGATTGTTTTTAAAGCAGAGAACAGTAAGTATATAAATAACTTTCCAAATAGCACAGATACTTTTTTTTGTATCTTGAATGGCACAAAGTATTAAATATGTCCACTGGTTTCCAAGTCACATGGGGCCTGATATTCAGCAGCAGTGGGGGCCACTAGCCATCACCACTGAAGATAACCTTGGATATTCAATGCCGGGGCCATATCCAGCCACCGGCATTGAATAACCAGGGTAGCCACAGATCCCAGAGGCTAACTAGGCACTGGCGATATTGAGCCGCTGCCCGGCTAGCTTCCATGGGTAAATTTAGGCCAGCATTTGCCATACCTGACTTTACTTGTGGGTTGCTAACTGGGCAGTGGGCCAATATTGTTGCTGCCCAGTTAGCAACGGGTGCCATCTCCAGGAACACCCATGAGACGCCCTCATGCTAACTGCTTAGCATCGGGGCTGTAGCAGCAGCATCCACAGATATTCAGCAGCACTTCCAAGGTTATCTTCAGTGGTGTACAGCTGCTGTGTTTAAATCTGCCGCCTATCATTTTTATATGGAGGAATCTTTAGATGTGCTTGGAAAGCTAGCTCAACAAATGAAGATTAGTGCCATAAAAGCAGCATTTCTATACGTTTACTTAGACAGTTTCCTGTGACTATTAAATAGCACATGATATGCACAATTAAAAGAAAAGAAAGATATTTCCTGAAGCTACCACCATTGTTCGGTAATTAGAACAATGTTCTTTTGACCAGCAAGCCTGACTATTTTGAAGTGTTCTGTCTTAGCAATGAACACTTAGGGGCATGTATACTAAAGCACGGGTTTCAGCGCATGCAAGTGCACTGAGCTGTCATTAAGCACGTGCTATATATCTCATGCTAATCGGGAAGCTCAGGAGTGGGTAGGGACGGGGCAGCTTAGGGGCATAGCATTATCTGTGGCTGCATGCTGGCCGTTAGCATAGGCACACTTAATGCCACCTCAACGGGTGGTGTTACCTGCACTCAAATGCTGGTTAGCACAGTGCCATGCGATTGCGATGCGCTGTCAGATGGGGGATGAAGGCACACGCCCACAAACTTTAGCATAGGCCTCTGCGCTGATACCACCTCACCAGTGTGTGCTACTAGCGTGACCTTTAGTAAACATGCCTTTTCATGCAGTGCTTATAACCTAAGCTTGTTTAAGGGATTGTTCTGCCACTAAGTTCCCATGGCTGCAAAAAAATTGTGTAAATATCTGGGAAGTTGTATATTCCAAAGCACTTGTGCAGTCAGCAGCACAGTTGATCCCATAAATGCTTTGACTCGGAAATATAGATGCAGCATTTACACCAGCTCTAGGGCACATTAAAGTGCAATTTCTGCCACGTACACTAGTGTTTTATAAAGAGTAGATGCCTACTTTTCTGTATAAAATAGTGCCATAGTAGACACCTAGTCCCATGCCTAAAATAGGTGTCGCTTTATAGAATTACCCTTACTATGTGGGCGCAGTATCTCTTTCTCTCTCTCTCTCTCTTTCTCTCTCTCTCATCCAAGAGAGAATCAGGCCAGTCCAGGTTTTGGCTGTTTCTATAACAATAGAGGAGCTGATATTGAATGGTGCCAGCAGTGGCACGCAGCTTAATTTGAACACCTGTGCCAGCATTGAAATTAATGCAAGTAATCCCTATGTTCAGCATCACTATACATATGCTTAGTGGCACTGAATATTTGCATTGTGTGGTCACTGTTACCACTATCCATTTAGTGAGATTACTAAGCGACCACGGCATTACAACAGCCCATAAACCAACTGTGACCCTGAGAAGAATCCTGTCAAAACTGAAAGGACAACTAGAGAAAGATCGAAGGGCAGATGTCCTGTACAAAATTCAATGCAGTGACTGTGACAATAAATACGTTGGCCAAACAGGAAGAAAACTATCTACATGATCCGCTCTCACTGATCTCAACCCATGAAGACGCAGAAGGACACAAATTCAACTGGAATACATCCGAAATCATAGTACGAGCGCAAACGAAAAAAGAAAAAGAATTTCTGGAAGCCTGGTTTTTCACCACAAAATCGATAAACAGACATATTGATATAGACCCGATCTACCAATTCCTACGGACCAAAGAGCTGAGGCACCACCATCACTTAGGAGCAACATCCACACCCCAGCAACCCTCAGAGAAACCAACCAATCAATCCCTGCGGACCATAGAGCTGAATCATCACCAACAAGGCTCAGAAACAGCAACCACACCCCAGTAACAGTCAGAGAAACCAACCAACCAATCCCTGTGGAGCAAAGAGCTGAGTCACCACCAACCCCAATATAAGTACAAATACAAGCATTCAAGCACATTACCATCTGGAATCCTGCACTGATGATGTCCTCTCTAACGGGTGATGAAACGTCTGCAATCAAACTATCAAGCTCAGAAAACATGCTCACCGACCTGAGCTACCAGTATTCACAAACATCTCTAACTATCCATTTAGTTTAGGACAGCTATTCAGCAGACCTAAACTAAACAGCTTATTCTGATAGTGGCTCAAAATTGCTGCTATCTGGATAATTTTGCCACTCTACCTCACTTCACCTTTTCATGATGAGGCACATTTTAAATGGGATGACCAAGTGCAATCTGGGACATTAAAGCCAGGACGTCTGAAACGAAAGGCAGGCACCTGCAAGTTCAGGCAGAATTCCAGAAACATGATATGCCCGATTATGCACGTGTATCAAATGTCTATATAGACATGCCCAGGAGAGCATTTCAGAACCAAAATGTCTAATAGCATAATGGTGACAGTAGTGGCTTAGAAGCCACTTAATTTTCCATCTTCTCTACATTCTCTGGATGTTTTAAGGCGAATAAAGCACTTTCCTGATGCCTATTCGTGCCTGGAGCAGGAATAAACAAGCACATTGCTGCAGACGGCTCCACCATTTCTGGGATTGAATGGGGATGTGTAAGTCCATTGCTCTTCCCCAAACACACCTCTGCCACACCCTCATGTTGTTTTGAATGTCCCTGTACTGGAGACATCTGTGAATGGCATTTGTGGAATGGTTACGGAGACGTGTTCATGATTTTGACATCCACGTGCAGGTCTGCAGACATCCAAGCCATGACTAGACCTTTTAGAATGGCCCTCCATGTGGAAAATGTTGAGCCATTCAGAGGGATTTTTGGCTTGACCTTATCTGTACAATGTCTTAAAATATATGGATAGCAGACTTATTTGTTCACTGGCACCTGGTGAAATAATAAAGCAATTGACTTCACAGATGAAAAAGAAATAAAATTAGACACTGGGAAACATTGCTTCTTCCTGTCTTAGGACTTCTTCTCTCCACTTCCAGTCCAAGATTTTTAGGTTCCTCTTTTGGGAATCTTCTTCTTTACTTCGCTCAATCATAGGCAGGACATACATGTTCTGAACTTCAAGATGCAACACCAGAACCCTCTATCTTCTTGCACCAGGAGTTCTGCCCTCTGGCCTATAAAATGCTTCCCGAAACCAGGAACTTCCATCTGGGCATCACCATCATAAATGAAGGAATTCATTTCTCATTTTCCTTAACCCGAAATTGGTTCAGTATTTGAAGGGTCAGACCATCAAGGCCTGAAGGTTTGTATTCTTCAGACTCTCTACCTATGTTAGGATGGCAGGAACAAGGTAACCCCCTCAACCTTTCTATGGTTACCACGAAGCAAAAGACCACAACCCCTGAATTTTTTCCTTTGTTCAAGAACTAGGCCAGCACCCAGGAGCCAATTTCTCAGGAGCTGTGTTTCATCTTGATTGGAGCAAAAGGAAAAAAAAAATTCTCTCTTAAATTTGGTCTCTGATGCCACATTATGACATCACCTATACTCTTTCCCATGAACATTCCTAATGCGGAAATCCATTTGCCTACTCATTTCCACATTACTTTATTGGCCCAATGGGTAAAAAGTAGCATGGTGCCCTTGTAGAAGATAATATAGAAAACCAAACATATTCAAAGACAATAAAAGTATTAATATTTATTTTATATCAAGCATTAACCCCCCCTTCCCCAAAAGGCAATAGCTACTGAGTTTCTTATGCGTCATAAATTAAACACATTAACAAGGTCATTCTGAAACACAAATAGGTCACCTGAAAGTGCAGAATAGATATTTTTTGCTTGTGAAAACGTCTAGACCCATGTTCCTAAACCGCGGGGCCCTGTACATATACATCGCAAAAATGGTAAGCTTAGAACGTGGGCGGGAGGGGCGGAATGGGGGCATGGCAAGCCGTGGAGATGTGCAAAGTGTATTCAGGAAAGACCTGTATACATCCTGAATGTTTCACGCGGATGCCTATGTTATACCAACGACAACATGGAATAAGGCCAGTGCTTAGAAAAATATCTGCTCTGAACTTCAACACGTCCCATATACATGTAGATGAATGGCTGTGACACGTCTGTATTGAACTGGTGTGTCTGCTGTCTGGGAGGGCACAAGATTCAGTTGTAAAGAATAGAATACACAGGTGAGGGACTTTTGTAAGGTTATGGAACAATAAAGCGTAGTTACTCACCTGTAACAGGTGATCTCCAGGAACAGGAAACAGTCTTCACATATGGGTGATGTCGGCACCGATAGAGCCCGGCATAGGAACACTCCCCAGCATCCAATAGGAATGCCTTTGGAAGTATCCTCCACACATGCTTGGGCTGCCTTCCTACCTTCTGTTCTGGTCTCCTCAATCAGGTGTATAGTGGAGAAATAAAAATCTTTGTATACTAGGAATGAGAAAAAAATGGGATAACTTGATGAGGAGGTAGGCGGGTTGTGAAGACTGATTCCTGCTATTCCCGGAGATCACCTGTTACAGGTGAGTAACTACGCTATCGCCAGGAACAAACAGGAAGTCAGTCTTCACATATGGGATTCCCTAGCCCAGGCCAACCGAGTGAGAGCTAGAGGTTGCAGCAAGGATCCGACAGACTCAGCCCATTCAGAGCACTCTTCGCAAGGTAGTCAGATGGGCGGTGGGCACATTGTCTAGATTTGAAAAAGGTTACACAGAACAACTTATCCAAATTGAGCATCAGCTCTGGAATCTTTGTCCAGGTAATAGTATGCTGCGAAGGTATGCAGAGAAGACCATGTCACCACTTGGCAGATCTCTGAGATAGGGACAGACCGAAGATTAGCTATAGTAGTAGTAGCAGCCATGGCTCTGACATTATGAGCTGTCACATGGTGTGGAAGAGACATCCCAGCCTGCAAATAAGCGAAGGATATGCAATATACTAGCCCATTTAAAAGTGTTCTTTTGGATTCTGGTTTCCCCAGATGTCTTTGGTCAAAAGAGACAAACAACTGAGAGGATCGGCCATTATCCTTAGTACGGTCTAGATAGAACGCCAATGCTCTCTTGCAATCTAGGGTATGAAGTCTGGTGTCAGCTGGGGAGGTGTGAGGCCTTGAAAGGAATGTTGATAGTGAGACAGATTGGTTCAGATGGAAGGAAGTGACAACTTCGGCAAGAACTTAGGATGTGTGTGAAGGATCATGGTGAAAAGTGGTATACGGAGCATAGCTCACCAAAGCTTGCAGTTCACTGACTCTTCGAGCTGAAGGGATTGCTATGAGGAAAATAAGTTTTCATGTTACAAACTTTAAAGGAGCTGAAACCATTGGTTCAAAGGGACTGCGCATGAGTTGTGCAAGAACATTTAGATCCCATAGTGCAGGAGGTGGATGGAAAGGCAGCTTGGTCAGGAGAAGACCACACATAAATCTGGCTACTAAGGGGTGCGCTGAGGTAGTTGGGCATTGAGGGGAGAAGCAAAGAGGTTGATTAGTGGTGCCCCCCCAGAGGTGGAACAAGTGTTGCGTTACTTGAGGTTTCAGCATCCACTCATGTGTATGGAGGATCCGGCCTAGCCTGTCGGCTAAGTGATTCTCTGCTCCTGGAAGGTATATGGCATGAAGGTGAATTCTTTGAGGAATTGCACTGTTCCAAAGGTGAATGGCTTCCATGCATAGGGCCTGAGAGCTTCTTCCCTCTTACTTGTTTATATAAAACATAGCCACCTGGTTGTCCATCTGTATGAGAAGAGTTTCCCTTAAGTTGGAGAGAGAAGACTCTAACGGCATTGAAGACCACCCTGAGCTCTGGAACATTGATCTAGAGAAGCGCTTTTTGAGTGGACCAAAGGCCCTGTGTTGTCAGGCCTCTGAAATAGGCTCCCTAGCATAGTTTTGATGCATCGGTCGTTAGGGTATACTGTGATGCAGACTTCTGAAAAGGTGACCATACAACTAGGTTCTGTGGTGTGCACCACCACTGAAGGGCTGTTCTCATTTGCAGAATGATGTTGATGAGGTCAGATAGGCAATCTGTGGACTGCTTCCATTGTTGTGAGAGAGTCCACTGCCCGATCCTCGTGCTGAGACATGCATGGGGCACAACATGGACTGTGGAAACCATGTGGCCTAAGAGGCAAAGAAATGTTCTGGCCATAACTGATGATTGTTCCTGGACCTGTGTGGCTAAGGCAGTGAGACAGAGGCGTCTGTCCTCTGGTAGAAATGCCCTGCTTCTTACTGTGTCTAATCGAGCTCCTATGAAGTCAAGGCCCTGAGTTGGCGTGACATGTGATTTTGGATAATTTATCACAAAACCTAACTCCTGGAGGACATGAATGGTTTAATTTAGGGCGGAGGTGAGTGCTGAAGCGGATTCTGCCCTTAGCAGCCAGTCATCTAAGTAGGGGAGCAAGAAGATCCCCAAAGTTTGAAGGTAGGCTGCGACAACAGTCAAGCACTTTGTGAAGGCTCTAGATGCTGAGGCCACTCCGAGTGCGAGGACTCTGTATTGGTAGTGGTTGTTCTGAAAAACGAACCTGAAAAACTTTCTGTAGTCTGGGTGGATCAAAATATGTGTATAATCATCCGTTAGATCCAGAGAGCATAGCCAATCGTTTGTTGGAGGTATGGCAGAAGAGTCCCTAGAGAAATCATCTTGAATTTCTCCTTGATGAGAAATTTGTTGAGATTTCAGAGATCGAATATAGGCCTGTGACCTCCCGTCTTTTTTGGAATTAGTAAGTATTGGGAGTAGAATCCCAGGCTCTGCTGAGATGGGGGAACCTCCTCTATAGCCCCTTGTCTCAGCAGTGAGAGAATTTCCTGCTGAAGCAAGGAGGAATGAAGGAGATCCAAGGAGGGTTGTCCCATAAAGCGATTGGGAGGAAGATCCTGGAATTTCAGCTTTAGGCCCTGACTGACTAGATGTAAAGTCCAGGGCTCGGAAGTGATATTGATTCAATGGTGTACAAAATGCAGTAGTCTTCCTGGGATCATAGGAGGAAGAGGGAAGGAAGAAGGAGAATTTGCCATACTCTCTTTGAAGCAGGCAAAAACTCTGAGGAGGTTGAGTAGTAGTTGCAGGCTATGGTTTGGTAACCTTGGGTTTCCTGACCTGTTTCTAGCCCTACTGTCTCTGCTGCTGTTGTGGGACAGAGTAGCCAGAATAGGAAGATATGGAGGATAAAACCTTTCTTCTTAGGGAGGAAAGGTTTCTATGATTGGTAGTCTTCTTCTTAGAAGAGTCTACTGTTTTCCTTGAAAGCCTCTTCATGGTGAGGTCATCCGTTTCTATCTCACCGGCCTTCTCCCTCCACCTCTGACCAAAGAGGTTCTCACCTTTACCGGGTATGTTGATTAATTTATCTTGGACCCATTTTTCCAGGTCAGATGCTTTGAGCCATGCTGTTCTCTAGCCCTATGCAGGCTGCAGCAAATCTGCTATTGGCCTCAAATGCATCAAATGCTGCTCTTCTAAAGAACTTTGATAGGGGGTAGAAAAAGTATTATTTTTAATTTAGAACTTGACTATGTCAGTTTTTAGAATTTTCATCCATTAATTTTTTATTTTGCACAGTATGGGGAAAATGCATCACTGTAACTGTTTCTCTGTCAGTTTGTTTGCTTGGAAGTGATATTGTTGCTGTCATGGAATGGATAGGGGGGAGGGGGTGAGACCAGGTAATGACTCCTCCTCCCTCCATGCCTTCTTGATCAAACCTGGAGCTAAGGTGTCCTCCTTCCTTCCCCACCCTCCTCCCCTCCCCCTTGCTTCAGATAAGTGTCCCAGATTTGCCTGTAAAAAGCCTGCTAACCTTATCTCTTACATGTACTGCACAGCGCTGCATATGTCTTGTAGCGTTATACACATGATAAGTAAAATAAGCTTAAGCATAGCACACCTGGGGGAATGAACCTAAGGTATTTGGCACCCAACTCCACATCCTGTGAGGCAGGACTTGTAGGTACTCCCCCAGGTGGATAAAAATTTAACTTTCGACTTGGACCCTCATTACACTTTTTACAGTGGTACCATGCCAGCAGCAAGAGAGCCCATACTGAGGCTAATGCATTAGACTAGAGCACTGTAGTGGCCTGGGTCACATAAGATGTTTCTATCATATCCCCTTTGCCCCTTCTCGTTTTCACTAACTACATTTTGAATGTTTGCTGGGTTTCTCTGTGTAGTTTGTTTTACATGTTCTGTATCATTTTGGCAGCCTTTCTCCAAACCTCTTTTGTCTGTTCAGTAGCCTTACGGTAGGCCAGGTTTTAGAATTGTATACAGTATTCAAGGTGGGGGGGGAGTGGGTGGAATCTCACTGGTAACTTATACAAAAGCAATATTACCTCCTTTTTCCTACTGGTGATATATCTCTTCTTACACCCGAGCCTACTGTTCACTTCCCCTTACGACTGGCAACCCTTAGGTCATCCAAGATGACATTAAGCAACTTTGAGTAAATAGAGACTAAACATATCCTGAAAAAAATAACTAAATTGAAATAAAGTTTTCTTTTTTAGAATTTCTCATGCTGTAATTAATGGTCTACCTTAGTCCAGAGGAAGTAAATTACACAGCTTTAACGCCTTAATCTCATACTTGCTCAGTTCTATTATTGCAGTATAGTTAGCATAAAGAATTACCTAGTCATTTTATATACTGGAACATAGTAATTTGACAGAGGTGATGGGAAAAATACAGTACAGCTGAATCTCAGGTTTATTGTTTTATACGTATGCAGTATATAACCTATCACTTTGCTTACAATCAAGAAATCTAGAATTCATCATCACCCCTTCACTGCTACTGCTGCTGCTACTGCTACTACTACTACTGAACATTTGTATAGCGCTACAAGGTGTACACAGTGCTGCACAGACACATGTAAAAGATGGTCCCAGCTCATCGTAGCTTACAGTCTTATAGAGACAGACAACACACTAGCTATAGACATAGGTTAGAGCTAGGGGGAATGGACTGGGGTTTCTAGTCCCATAGGTGCTCCTTGTGGTCTTGGGCAAGCCACTTAACCCCCCATGGCCCATGTTCCCTGTAAAATAGTTATCTCCAAGTTATAATGCCCTGTTCAATGTAATTTCAGTTTGTTCAATGTAAACCGCACTGATGCAGAATAGCGCGGTATATAAGAGAATGTAAATAAAATAAATAAAGGACATCAGATGAGTCAAGATCCAAAAGTAGCAGCGAAGAGATGAGTTTTCAGCCTTGAAAAGGGTCAGAGAAGGCGCCTGACATACAGATTCAGTTCATTGTGTGCTACTATGTATACGTTATTCCCAGCGTTCAGTGATACAGGAGAGCACATTGTTACATATTCTAATACAGAGGCGGATGATTAGAGCTACTTTACGCACTGGGTTATAGTCTCTTGGCTCGTAAATACACACATAGAATATAAGATGTGTGCAGCGGACTATATAATGCAGCTTACACCCATGAGATCTTCAATAATATCTGGTCAGCCGGTAATACTGTTTCTGTTTGCTCTTCCAATTTACTTAAGATTTTTTTTTCTTTTTTCCAGTAAAAATTAATTGGGCAGTATTCAAATGATGTGGTCAGTGTTTTTTTTTTAAAACTCCTGCTGTGGCCTCTAAATATTTTATGTATATTCAGCCCTCTATCCACAGAACCAGAGGCGCTAAATATATATAAAGAGTGGCAAGTACCACTGCTATATGGATAGCCAGGGCCAAAGGAGATAATGTGCCCTAGGCAAATTTCATCCCTTGTACCTCTTCCTGCATCTACTGCCGTCACTGCCACCCCTCTCTGGAACATGCAGCAGCAGTAGCAATGGACACAGACAGCCCCATGGTGCTTACTTTTAAACTTCAGCGCTGTGGAGCTGTTTGCTTCCACCCCCTCTCCAACGTCCGATGTCGACTTCCTGTTTGCAGCAGGAAATCGACATTGGGTGTCAGAGGGGCGGAAACAGCTCTGCAGAGCCAAAGTTTAAAGAGAAGCATCATAGAGCTGTTTGTGCCCATTGCTGTTGCTGCACGTCCTGGAGAGGGATGACAGCCTAATTCGCCTAATGGTAACGCCAACCCTGGATAAAGTACCGAAGTTTCCCCACTCTGTGTGCAGTTGGCAGGACACCCTTTCTCCATTCTGGAACTATCCAGATAGTGTCGGGATGGTTTGTGATCATTTTTAGCTGAAAATTGATGGAGAGGGCACTTATCCGAATCGCAGCTGCTACGATATAGCAGATAACTACTTTTGGATATTGACCCATCAATATTTAGAGTGAACATCAAAGAAGATCACAAGGTTATGCACAAAGGTATTTCCTGGAATTATATTTATATTTTCTTCCTGCCAACTACTTCCAGCCTGGCATTGTAATGCTAATTTTAGTTTACATTCTCTTTATTAGCAAAACCAGCAGTCAACCAATAACAAGAGAGTGGAAGAAAGGCCTGGCAATCTACCTCCAGTGACACTGCCAAGAAAACCCAGGAACCTCTGGGTCTCCAGGAGTCAGGACTGACTCTAAGGCACACATTGCATTTGCAACAATACAATTGTCTAGAGAGAAACCATAAGCAACTGTTTTCCATATTCTGTTAAATTCTCTTTGCCATCCAAAGTTATAACCCCCAATCCCCCCCTTCTTTACCCGCTCCCCCTCCCCTACGTATATGCTGAAATACATCCAAGGGGGCCTATTTCGTTTGCTGTGGGCATCCTAGGTAGTGAATCTCTTCAACGATCCAACTACACATACCAGACATATCCCCAAACGCTCCTTCCAACCATCCCCTCTATCCCTCCCAGGCCCAGACATCACTACCCAGTCATTCACTTAAACCCATGCAGCCATACCGTTGCCCCTCCAGACCCCAGACATCACCATTTCTCATAATGTATTCAAAACTAATATTCGTGCCCTCCCAGATCAAACCTGCAATTAGTACTCCCATACCATTAAAACGTTTTTTTTTCCTGGAAGAACGTTTGGCCTCATGCACCTCCATTGTCATCAACACATGGAGGCCATTTCTCCAATGCTAATATGGGGGAGGCATTGCATGCAAAATTACTTTCTTGGTCACAAGAGATGTCTTGCTCTCCCAAGCTTGTACATATTTCCTCCTGATCCCCAAGCCGCCAGCAGAACCCAACAACACCCTTCCCAGGGAGGTCTGAATCCACTGCCCCGGGACATGACTCATAAACTTAAAAATCTTGGTCCAAAAAACTTAAACCCACAGACAAAACCAAAAGCGATGTGCCATCATGCCTTCTGCAAGGCCACATTTCTGACACTGAGCAGTGGGCATGCACTTAGCACAATTTGCCTGAACTTAAGAAAAATATGCCCTGTTCAAAATTTGATATTGGTACTCCCTCCAGCTTGTCCTGTTTATAATGTGAAGACTCCTTGAAAATCCAGTCAACAAAATATGCCCCTCTGCCTCAACATGCAGCTCAGTGCTCACTTCTCTTTCAAGGGCACAAAATCTGGTATCCCTCCCAATGCCCACAAGGCCATATGGAAATAAAAACAATACCCTGCCTCTATCTTTTTCCCTTTGCTCTTACTTTCTATTTCTTTGAAACATGTAACATATTGGCAGCTAAAGACCATAAGGCCCATCCAGTCTGCCCATCTCCATCTTTTGTCCCACTTACTGCAAACCTTAATTGATTCTTGGCCTTTACATTCTTTTCTCTCCCTTTTTTATTGCTTTACCTCCTAGCACTCCCCTTCCCTTACCTCTCACCTTTACAAATGGTGCAGTAGACCTCCCATTCCATAGCATAAGCAATCTGCTGGAGGAATGGGGGGCTGGTAAAGTAGAAGTGTTTCTCCGTGGACAAGCAGGAATGAAGTCCTCATGTATGGGTGATGTCATCTGACGGAGCCCATGTAGGAACACTCCCTAGCTATTAGTGGAAGCTTTTGGGAAGTTCCACCATGCATGCTCACCATCTTCCCACCTACCACCAAAGCACCATCTTGGATTAGTCTTCGTTTTTCCATGGAGCCCAACAGATGCGTTCACTATTGTCTCTGCAAGTCGGTAATTGCTTTCCTCTCTCTGGGGACGCTGTGCCTTTCTAGATTTTTCTGTATCCTTTCCTGCATGCTGTCACGGTCTCTCTTCTCTTTTCCTTTTCACTAGTCAGTTTGGAGCCTTTTTAAGTTTTCTTTCTTTTCTGTGGCACCTCTGCCCCCTTAGGTATCGGTGCTCCAGCTGTGCTCTTCCACTTTTTCAAAATTGTGGCTATTTTCCCAGACAATATGTCCCAAAAACTGGTCAGCAGATTTTAAAAGTGTTCCCAGTGCTCGAGGACCATATATGCCACAGGCGCCATAGCTGGTGTCTCCAGTGCCTGGGATCCAATCATCAGCCCTCTTATAATTTCTGTCTGCAGATGATGAAAAGAGAACTCAAGGGTTGAGAGAAGCAGCACAAATCACTTTTTAGCACTCACAAGTCCGATCCATCAACATCAGTATCAACGGCACCAGTCTCAATGGCTTCAAAGGCTGCATTGGACACTGGCGGTGCATCGGTATCGAGGAGTTCCCAAGCCCACTCAGAGCCAAGCACCCATAGTGCCTCAGATCATTGGCCATTGATTAATCTCCACCCAACGACTGGGAAGGATTCAGCTTCATCTTCATTGATACTGAAGGGAGATCGTGCCAAGCACCAAGTGAAGAGCAATGAGGGTCTGTGAGAGTGCCCTTCCAAGCTGCCCTGAAGGGAGGAGAGCTCATCCTCCAGAACATTGGAGGGGCAGTGACAGCCTACTGAGAACCATGACCAAGCCATTGATACCCCTGTACAGATTCCGTGTACATTGGTCGAAGTTGTTGAGGCCCCACAACCTATGGAATCAGCAGCCATAGAGAAATGCCTTCTGTAAACCCTCAAGGAATGGATTACACTACTGTTAGCCCTGCATCAAACTGGGGCCTTAAATTTGGCTGCATCGACATCGGCAACAGATTCTCACGACTCACGATTTGCCTGCAAGAGAGGTATTATTTTTTATTTTTTTATTTATTCAACATCGACATCGGAGCATCAAAGGGCCCTGACACCGGTGCCTGCTCGACCAATATCATTATCTAGTGTTTCAGGGTCCAATGCACCCTCAAAGTCTAGACAAGCATTGGTGCATTATCCCTCCTGGAGGAGTTCCCAATCCCCTCAGGTCAGGAGAGAGATCCAGGCAGAGACTCTGAAGGATTTTGACATCCTCTCTGAGTCTGACTCAGAAAGCTGGGTCACCAACGTTTAGTCCAAGGACAGGTCTCCTGAGCTCCCATCGGAACCTTCTCTTCATGAGCAGCACAAGTCCCCTCCTGCGAACATGACCTTCCAAGATTTTGTCAAGGACATGGCCAGTGCCATACCATTTTCTTTGGAGACTGAGAATGAGCCCAGGGCAGAAGAGTTGGAGATCCTGCAATACTCCTCAGCCCCTAAGGAAGCAGTGGCAGTGCCTGTGCACCACTTCCTTCAGAGAGTATAGATGAAAATGTGGGAGAACCCCTTCAATGTACCTCCTATCAGTAGAAGGCTTGACCCCATGTATAGTGTTAGAAGGCTCCTTGGTGGTTGAATCTGCCCTAAAGAGATCCAAAACTACCAAGACTCATTCATTGTTTCCCCCAGGAAGGGAGGCTCAGACAGTGGACTCTTTGGGAAGAAGGGATTTTCAGAGTTCCATGCTCATAAACTGTGTGGCCTCTTACCAGCTCTACAGGGGTATGTTTTTGAAGAACATCATGTGCAACCTCACTGTCCCAGTATCTCCTTCCAGAGAAATTAGAACAGTATCATTCTCTTTTAGTTCACAGCTTGAAGTTGATGGTCTGGGTGACCCATGACACTTTTGAAACAGCATCGAGAGCTTCTGCCTTGGGTATTGGCTCATGGAGATTCTCCTGGCTCTGGTTTTCAGACCTGGAACAATCAGAGCAGGACAAGCTTGCTGATGTGCGATGCTGTGGAGAGAATCTCTCGGAGAACAGGTCAAAGAGAAAGCTAGCTTTATCAAAAAGCAGCATGTCACCCTTCATAATCTCTCAAGGCACACATCTTAGCCAGCTTTCTATCATAGGAGGTACCAAAGAGGGGGCCAGACAAAGTCCTATTACTCTCATAGGCATAGGCATTTTCCTGGGTCCCAGACCTCCCAACCAAAACAGGCTTCTCAACCATAATAGTGGAGGGAGAAGCCCAGCCTACTGCTTAGCCAAAACCCGGGGCAGGGTTTTGACTGGTTCCTTCAGAGCATAGTCATTCTACTGGTAACCGCAGTGGAAGGCCCTCCAGTCGGGGGAAGGCTCACTCTTTTTGCCCAAAGGTGGTCCCTAATAACCTCAGACACATGGGTTCTGCAGATCATCCAAAGCAGTTACAAATTGCATCTGTTTGATCCACCTCCAAATTGCCCCCCCCCCCCCGAGGGTGCATCACCTCAACCCTCTGTATCAGGAAGTGCTTCAGAGAGAAATCACCTCCCTCTTGAAGGATCTCATGATTGAGCTTGTGCCACCAGAGAAAGCAGAGAAGGTGAGAACTTTATTCCAGGTATTTCCTGATTCCCTGGAAACCAGAGGGATTCCACCCCTTCCTAGACCTAAGAGATCTGAACACATACTTGATCAGAAAAAAGTTCAGAATGATTTCTCTAGGCACCCTGCTTCATTATCTTCAAAAAGGAGATTGGCTATGCTCCTTAGATCTGAATGATGCGTACATCCACATAAAGATACATCCCATTCATAGGAAGTATCTTAGATTCATCCTGGAGGGACAACATTTCCAGTACCGAGTGATCTCCAGGAACAAGCAGGAATGAGTCTTCACATATGGGTACGTCGGTACCGACAGAGTCTGTGCGGGAACGCTTCCCAGCGTCCAATCAAAGAGCTTTTGGAAGCATCCCACCATGCCTGCATGCTGCCTTCCCGCCTTTCCCAACTGTCTCTCCTCAGTTTTCATTTTTCCGCGGAGCCGGCAGGACGTCCTCCTGTCACCGCAGAAAATTCTTCTTTTAATTCTTTGTTTTCTTGTGGTCGCGGCTGTCTCCCCGACTCCACCGGTACCGCCGGTGTTTCTTTTTTCTTTTTCTGTAATTTTTCCCTTCAGGGAATATTTTTTCCCTCCGTTTTTTGTCTTAAATTTTTAGGCCTTCTAGGCCTGTCCATGTCCTTCATGGAACCGCCAGCCACTTTCTCTAAGAAATGTTTAAGCTGTGGCAGTACAGCTTTATTTTTAGACTCCAAAAACTGGTGTGTAACCTGTTTGGGTCCTGACCATTTTCCTCCGGAGCCCTCGGGCTACAGTATTGTGAGAAGAGATTTTCAACATCGAGTTCCCCTCGATACCAGGTTCCCTTCCAGTGTCAGGGCACTGACCGTTTCTTCTTCTGCACAGGATCAGGTAACCCACAAACAGTCTGTTAAGACTAGCCAACCCTCGAGTGGTAGGTCTCATGCACAGCATGAAGACGGCTCCGGCCTTGCCCTCGAGGGTCCATTGGCTTCAAAACCCCGGTGGGAGTCTTTGGCCTCTAAAGCCTATGAGGGGTTTCAGGTTGTTCCTGGGGCTCACCCCTCACAGAATATACCTGAGCCATGCTCGGTGGTGGCATCCGCTTTGAGCGGTACCGATACCCCGGCATCGGCACTGGTGTTGGACATTACACTCCTCACCAGGGATCGTCATCTGGCTTTCTCGGTACCTTCGGGACCGGTGGATATGCTCCAGATTGACTTTCCAGTATCGGCATCAACGCCGATACTACCACCGACATCGGTACCCTCTAGACATGCATCGATAGACTCGCTTCCTTCGATGCCGAGTCTGGAATCGATCTCTAGTCTGGAAGACTGGGTACCAACATGTCTCGGTACCGACTCTTACCGGTACCGGATGCTCAGTACCGAGGATGATTACCGAAGGCGTTCGGTTACCTCGGTACCGATTGAGCTGCCACCGATGACTGCTCCGATGTCGGTGTCGCCTTCAATTCCGACAGCGCTATCGGTATCGGTATCGGTACCGGTATCCGCAGTAGCATCGGGGCCAGCTCCTTCCATGCTTCTTTCACCAGGGTCGCTCTTTTCTATACCAAGTCTGGAGTCGATACCTGGCATGGACGATGTAGTACTGACTGTCACAGGTCCTGACCTCCAGTACCAGCATCCATCCCTTAAGGATCTTTTTTTGCACCGTACAGGATCTTATATTCCTATATACTCAGGTAGATCCTCCGGTGCCCAGGCTAGTTCTTCAGGTCTAGCCTGTCCAGGGAAGGTTCTCTTTGGAGATCCTTCTTTTCCGAATTTCCTCCTGGATATGGCAAGATCTCTTGCCATTGCTATCCCTGGCCATGATCCTACACAAGGCTCTGTTTCTACTAAAGCAAAGGAAAACATAATGCTTCCTTTGCATCATTCCTTGCGGGATCTTCTTCTAAGAATGTGGGAAGCACCTTTAAAGGTACCCTCACCTTCTAGAGCAACTGATCTTCTGTATCAGGTGCCCCCCTCTCCAGGGTTTCAAAAGACTCAACTTCCTCATCATTCCATTGTGGTGGAATCAGCAATGAGGAAGGTGAAAAGTAAGAAAAAGCACTCTTCTTAACCACCAGGTCGTGAGTCTAGGACACTAGATGCCTTTGGACGTCAAACCTTCCAGACATCCATGCTGTCAGCAAGGATTCTCTCATATATTTTTTATATGAGTCTATCTCTTCAGGAGGTCACAAAGAAATTATATCTTTTGACTCCTTTTCTTTCAGAGCCCAAGACTGCAGACTATTCCTTACTACTTAGTCATATTCAAAATATCTCTTGGTTTCTTACTCGTGCTTCCCTAGACTCTTTTGAGTCTGTTAGCAGAACCTCTGCTATAGCCATAGGGGCATGACGTAGAGCCTGGCTCCAAGCTTCAGACTTAGACAAATGGACACAACAAAGACTGGGTAATACTCCTTGCACTGGAGAAAATCTCTTCAATAAGGAGTCTTTACATCAGGTTGCTCAGTGGTCCACTGACTTCCCTGTTTCTGAAAGCTATCCTAAGCCTTCTCCTTCCCCAGTAGGTAGGAAATGCCCTGCCAAACCTTCTTTCCCTAGGAGGAGAAGGTTTTACTCTTCTCCTGCCCATCATACAGATGTTCCCAAGCAGGGGAAGCATCGCCCTGGTCTGAAGAATCCAAACTCTCGCCAGGCTAAACAAACCCAGCAACCATAGGGTTCTGATTAGTCTTTTTTCTGCCTCTTGGAGTTTAGAACCTACAGTTGACTTCTTCTCAGTAGAAGTTTTTCACTGTTTTCATTCTAAACTTTACACATGGCATCCAGTTCTCCTAGATATACTGAGCTATCAGGATATTCATGTCTATGGGTCACAGCTTTCTCCTCTTCTTCCTGCTAAGAAGAGGGGTTTAACAACTATCACATGATAGTTTTCTGTACCAACATGAATTCTTTCCTTCTACAGACTTACCACATGGTAAGTCACTTTTCAGCTCTTGTTTCTCTACCCTCTTATCCAGTTTTTCCCCTGTAAGAGTGGTACCTTTGCACTGGAGGGCTTCTTCTTCAGCCTTTCTAGTCTTTCCATTCCAGTGTGGAGTCTTTTCTCTCGAGTAAACTCCCTTCTTTTTGCTTGGGCAGCTCATCAGACAGGGACAGAGATTTCTTACTCTTGTTCTGTCTGTTCTTTCTGTTTTACACAGAAAGATTCTCTCTGCTGTCTTATCAGCAGCTGCCCATGCAGGAGCTCTAGTGATTGGACCACTGGTACCTTTCCACAAGTATACACAGTTGTCCTCCACCACTTTCTGTCTGGCCTTAGTAGTGATTCCAAGACAGTGCATACATCTTTCTTGGGCAATCCTTATCACTACAGGCTTATCACACTACCTTCTATTCTCGCCATCTCCAATTCCTTTGGGTTTGGCAGCATAGTTGACGTGGCTGCTGGCTTTTCCAACAGCCAGTTATATCTCCCAATTCTCCTGCATAATGCTCTCTGCAATTTTACAGAGAAGCTTTCCACTATAGGCCCTTGCTAGAGAGCATGGGGTTTTTTCTCTAATGACTATCCTACATGGTTGAAAAAAGGCTTCCTCAGTCATGCCCCCCATGACTGTGAGGGTTCTTCATACCCTACTATTTCCTTTTAAAACAAAGGACATAAGCCTTCTCTATGTGAAAGCCTAAAGAGTGGTCAATTCCTACAGGGAATATGCTCTTTTTTCCTTGCAGCTTGTCCTCATGGTATCCTAATCTAAGAATGTGGAGGAGTGGCCTAGTGGTTGGGGCAAGGTACTTTAGGCCGGAAGGTTGGGGGTTCAAATCCCACTAGAGGACAGCAACCTTGGTCCGGAAGGACTGGGGTTTCTAGTCCCACAGGTGCTCCTTGTGGTCTTGGGCAAGCCACTTAACCCTCCATAGCCCATGTTCCCTGTAAAATAGTTATCTCCAAGTTATAGTGCCCTGTTCAATGTAATTTCAGTTTGTTCAATGTAAACCGCACTGATGCAGAATAGTGCGGTATATAAAAGAATGTAAATAAATAATCCTTCAGGGACAGCACATATTTAACTAAAGAACGCATGATACCCTTTTTGTCCCTCAAGTGGGTCAACCTGGTATCTCATTCTTATGCGTTCTCTGTCCCTTTACCATGCTAGAGTTCTACAAGACTCAGGACTTGCTGCTTACTGACTGTTTTTTCACGTAACCATCCTGCTTATTTCACTGGATAGCATTCCCATCATAACCAGGGGGAATAGATTCTCTATATATCTTCTCAAGTAGGTTCTTCCTTCTTGTTATCAGATGAATCTTTCCTCTTCACATCTCTCATGTGAATGTACTTATAGGCATATCTCTGCCTGCTTAATTGCAGACATTTATCTTTCGACTCATATATATATATATATATATATATATATATATATATATATATATATATAGATATAGATATATATATATATATATATATAAATCTCTATAGATATATATGTCTGTCAGCTGTGTGTGCATATGTTATGCCCTTCTAGATCTCACTATAGATATATATATCCTGTATATCTATCTATATATCTATATGTATATACATATATATAAATATATATATATATATATATATATATATATATATATATATCTATATATATATATATATATATATGTGTGTGTATCTGCCGAGATACTTTATTATAGGTAGATATGTATTTACATACTTATCTATCTAACTGTCTATGCTCATATAGGTTTTACCTTCCTATATGTTCCAAACAGTGGGCTTACCCATGTCCATGCTGTTCCACAGCATGTTTGGGGTGCTACACACACAACCACTCCTGTGGTACTGACAGCTCCTATCATAACCCTAAGGGTTAGGTATTCCTGAAGCTCCATGCTCCAATATCTTTCCTACCTCTCACCAGTTCGGAAAGACATGGCGGATCTTCAGTAGATCTGAGGTTCCAAATCCTCAGACACCTATCCTTTCTTTGGGAATACGGGTTTTTTTCCATACCCCTTCTTCCCTCAAGGACTAGGCCAGTTTGTCCAAATCGGCAGTCTTCCTCTTTTGCTCCTAAGTGTGAATAACTCTGTAGCCAAAAGAGTTTGCAGCTTTTTCCATAAAGCTTCCCACTGAAGGCCTACCGTTTTTGTACTACCCCAGTTGAATCCTGGGGTCACCTTTCTCTTCCAGATTTTGACCCTCACCTTCTCTCACCTTGAAGATTCCTTGAAGATCTCACCTTGAAGATTCCTCTACTGGATCCCCAGTAGATTCCATGAGCCTCTCTACTTCCTGCAATCCAGTAGGTGAGGTCCATATTGCAATTGTTCATTTCAATATATATTCATGATAATTATCATACATACAAGGACTCCTTGCCTGTAGTCCTATCTTAGGTTAGCTGTTTTTTACAGCTCCTTTCTATTTCAACTCCTACCCTCCATCCTCAGGATGCCTAGCCATATGAGGTATAGCATGTTTTCAATCTCCAACATGCTAGGGCTCCAGGCATCTTAGCTTGGGAGTCCCCATATGTGAAGACTCATTCCTGCTTGTTCCTGGAGATAGCACAGTTACTTACCTGTAACAGGTGATCTCTGGGAACAGCAGGAATAAGTCTTCACAACCCACCCACCTCCCCTAGGAGTTGTATCTCTCTATCTATATTTCCTTTCCTCTCTCTCTCTCTCTTTGTCTCAGCTTAAAACTTAACTGAGGAGAGACAGTTGGGAAAGGCGGGAAGGCAGCACGCAGGCGTGGTGGGATGCTTCTAAAAGCTCTTTGATTGGATGCTGGGAAGCGTTCCCGTGCAGACTCCGTCGGTACCGACGTACCCATATGTGAAGACTTATTCCTGCTGTTCCCAGAGATCACCTGTTACAGGTAAGTAACTGTGCTTTGCCCTTTGGCCTAGCCTCAGCACCTCATGTTTTGACAAAATGTTTCGTGGTAATAACTGCTTACCTCCGGATGATTGGCTGATCAAGAATACCACTCTGGAAGGAGTTCAAGAATCAATACTGTTGACCATTTAGGTGTTGGAATTACTAGAGTTCATTATAAATAGCCAAAATACTGCCTACAGCCCACCCAACAATTGGAATTCATAGGTGCCCTGCTCGACACGACTCAAGAGAGGGCCTTCCTCCTATACGACAAACTCTTCAGATTGACAGCGCTGGTGTGAGAGACTCAATTGAGTCAGCAGATCATGGCTTGCAAGATGTTGATTGTAGTGGGCCATATAGCCTCCATGATACATGTAACACACTTGGCACATCTCCATATGAAACAGGCTCAGTGGACTCTGAGGACTCAGTGGATCCAAGCCACAGGTCAACTCAGGGATCATCTGTGTGTCACCAATCCTTTCATTCAGTCATTGTAATGATGGACAATCCAGCACAATTTGCTCAGAGTTCTCCCCTTCCAAATTCCTCCACCGCAAAAGGTTTTGATGACAGATGCATCCAATCTCAGTTGGGGGGGCTCATCTCGATGGGTCCACACTCAGAGCAATTAGTTCTTCCAAGAAAGTCTCCACCAGATCAACTTCTTGGAGTTAAGAGCTGTAGCAAATGCTCTAAAGGCTTTCCAGAATTGGCTAGCCAATCAAATTGTCAGTCTGAATAAGAACAATCAGGTAGTAATGTTCTACATCAACAAGCAGGGAGGAACAGGTTTGTACCTCCTGTGTTGGGAAACAGTCAGATTGTGGAAGTTTGTCATCGCGCATGGGATGGACTAGAGAGCCACATACCTACCAGGTGAGCAGAACACTCTGGCAGGCAGACTGAGTTGAATCCTTCAGCCACACGAATGGACACTGGACAGGGAGGTTGCGGCCCACATCTTTCGGGAGTGGGGCACCCCCTCGATGAATCTTTTAGCCACTCTACAAAATGCCCAGTTGGATCAGTTCTGTTCCAGAGTAAGATCACACAGCAGAATAGCTTCAGATGCTTTCCTCCTATACTAGGGAGAGGATCTTCTGTATGCCTATCCTCCAATACCTCTCATTGCAAAGACCCTTTGGAAGCTCAAAACAAATAGAGGCACATGATTCTCATTGCTCCTTACTGGACCAGACAACCACTGTTCCCTCTAAGCTGTGCACGTGTGCACGCGCACACATCTCGCTGAGCGAGCGCACATACTTTACAACAGAGCGCACAAAAATTACAGTTCTGATTCTGATAGAAAACAACACAGACGTCTTAAAATTTAAACGTTGTTGTGTATTTACGGTTTTCACAAGTTCTACAATATTTTCTAGTGCAATCAATGTGGTGTACATACTGTATTCTGATGCGTAGTCAAATTTTAAAGTATTTAACTCCGAGTGTCGTTATGTGGCGCACAAAAATTTAACCTTCCTTCAAAAGCTGCACAGCTGATATTTTATGCGCACACAGCCTACAGAAAATTAGAGGGAACATTGCAGACAACCATGGTTCCCTCTCCTGCTACACACTCAGGAGCTCTCTGGCTAAGCCATGTGGCAGATATGATTTCACAGGAGAACGGGATGATGTTGCAACCCATCATTCAGTCCTTGGCCTTCACAGTATGGATATTGAAAGGCTAGTGTTATCTGAACTCAACCTGATGGCTGGTATGACCAATGTCCTTTTGGCCTCCAGGAGGGCCTCAACAAGAAAATCTTATTTTTGCAAGTGAAGAAGGTTTGCTGTCTGGTGTGAGGGCCATGCTCTAGATCTTTTCATCTATCCCACACAAAAACTGCTTGAGTATCTTCTACACCTCTCAGAGTCTGCACAAGTCCAACTCCATCAGGATCCACCTCAGTGCGAGGAAAGCTGGAAATTTGCAGGGGGCCCATGTGCTCACGGCAGGAAGGAGGAGCCTGCAGTCCCACCCTCCCTGTGCTGAATAAAATCAACGGCCCATTGCCTTGACGCCGGGAGAGCTGGAAATTTGCCGGGGCCCGTGTGCTCACGACAGGAAGGAGGAGCCTGCAGTCCCGCCCTCCCTGGACTGCATAAAATCAACGGCCCACCATGGAATGTGACCCATGGGCACGCACCCATGGTTGCGTGCCCGAAGGGGCATGATCAAAGGGGCTTGTTCCACGCCTTTGGAGCCCCTTAGGAGTACTGAGGAGTGGTGAGAAGTTCCAGAGAATCCATGGGTAAACGGAGGAAGAAGTCATCTCTCACCTTAGGTGCTAAGGCTATAAAAATTGTGGGCCCTATGGATCAACATCTACAGAGGCCCTCTGTTGAGTAGGACATTTCCCTGGGATCTGTGAGTACTATTTCTGACCTTTCCTTACATGCACATGGGTTTGTCCTACCCGGTTTGGAAGATATTTCAGCAGGTGTGCCGTCCCCTAGTGTTGGGAAACCTGGGGGTGAGCCCCTTTTGACTGACTAAGCCAGAACTGCCTTCTTTGTTACCAGATGTGTCTCATAAAATCTCTTCATTGCCATCTGTGCTGGACTTCCCTGTTTCTGCCTCATTTCTTACTCCACCGGCGGATATTTCACTCCGAGATGTGTGGGAAGTGCTTGCACTCATTGAAGCTTCTTTGAGTGCATCTCTCTCCCGCGTCTCGGAGTTTTCCAAGCAGGTAGTGCAGCAGTTGTCTAGTCAGGAAGAATCTATTGGTAAATGTAAAGTGTCTTTGAATAAATTAGAGGGCCAGGTCTCGGTAGCTCAGCCCCCAGTATCTTCTTCTATACGTGATAATGTTATTATACATCATCAAATAGAGTCTCTGGAAAATTCTGCTCATGCAGAGAATTTGTGTTTTTTGAATTTCCCTTGTGCTCATTACATTTCTCCAATTATATTGCTGCGAAAGTATTTTAAGGAGGTTCTATTAGTCGAAGATGTTAATGCAATAAAATTTTCCTCTATATACTATGTTCCTATCTTGCCTACTACGGAGGCCTCTTCTCCTATTGTCAAGGATGGAGGTAATTTTCTTTCTCAGTCCTTGGACGTTTCGGCTTTCTTGGAGTCTTCTAATGACGAGATTACTCAGCGTGCTACCCTAATCGCTTCTTTCATATCTATGATGGATAAACATTTAATTATGCGATTATATTTTACTAAGAAAGATCAGGCTTTTTGTGGTAGCCCCATTCAAATTTTTCCTGATGTTTGTAGACTCACTCAGAAGCGTAGGAAAGCTTTTCGTTTGTTAACATCTCGGTCCTTGGCAATAGGTGTCTCTTTTTTGCTGAAATATCCCTGTAAATGTATTTTGCTTTACGAGCGGACTAAATATGTATTTATGGATTCGGGTCAGTTGGAAGTGTTCTTGCTTAGTAAAGAATCTGGTTAAGCTATCGTCTTCCTTTCTAAGTAAATAGGGCTGTAAAAATTTAATTCACAGGCCTGTCTACTTTACTTTGTCTGTTTGTAAGTATGTATAATGAATATGATACTCTAACGGCTTTACCAGCTCTCTCCTTGATGTGGACTTGATTGTGATTCCTGTTAAATTTATAATAAAGATATTTAGAAACTTAAAAAAAAAAGGATCCACCTCAGTGCAATTGATGTGTATCACTGAGGTGTGGAAGGGACATCCATCTCGGTACAGCCTTTAGTTGTTTGCTTTATGCAGGGGTTGTTTCTGTTGAAGACTTCCTACAAACCTCCCTCAGTATCTTGGGATCTCAATGTGGTTCTTGCACAGTTCATGAAAGCTCCATTTGAGCCACTCAGTTCCTGCCCTCTGAAATCCTTGACCTGGAAGCAGGGGCGGCCCAAGGGGGTTGCGGGGCCATGTGCGGAGACTCGGTGCGGGGCCTCATTTGCATAAATATTTGCATAATGTTACCATATACTAACTTTTAGTAAACATGCCTCTTAATGAGTGTATGGATAAAGAAAGGCTAAAAGATTTCTACATTACTATAATCCAGTGCCAACCGCCAGACACATTAGGAACTACTACAAACTCTGCCCATTTCGAACCCATAGCAAACCCGCCGTATCCTAACATCACTACCAGGACTCACAAAGCACCATACCCTACCTATCAAAAGGAAACATGCAAATATTAAACCAATACATTTCAGAGAACAACAATACTTGACCTACTAAGGAAAGAGAACAAGTGGCAATGTCAAATAGGAATTATATAAACAGAACACCTCAGCTCAGTTACACATGCAGAACATAGACCATCACCAAACAAGTAATCACAATTTAGAAACAGGAAGACAATAATTAAACTGGGAATCCCAAAAGCCAAACTTGGAATGTACAACACTGTAGAAATAAAACTATACATTAATTTGCTCTTGTACTAAACAAAGCACAGACGTTAGTGATGCACATTGTCACGGGCCTCGTAGTAGGAGACTCCGTGTGTCCACTAGGCGACTGCCTAGGGTGTTGTGAATACCTTGATCTGCTTTCTCTTTTGTATACAGAGTCAGTCAGTCAGAGTGGTAAATTAAAGTAGGGTTTATTCCCGTTCCCTGGCGGATATCATTTCTTTGCAAACAAATACAGAACGATGAAACAAACTAAACAAAAACAGCTGGAATACTTTTTCCTTCTCTCTCTTGTTCCTTTTACAAGACAGTTCAGCATAAAGATGTTAGCTCATCAGACAAGCATATCGTACAGTCCATCGGTTCAGGATCAGGATAAATATTATTGCTTTCTCCCTGTATTACATCTGGATGGTGACTGTTACAGCCCGGCTCACATTCATAGCATGTGCTGGGTTCACTTGCTGGGGGAAGGTAGACTCTCTCTTCTCCCAGACACTTGTCTAGCTCAGGGTTGTAAAAACCTCTTGTATAATAAGTCTCTTTATGGCCAGCCTCCCTTGGCTCTCTTACAGGGAAGTCTGTACACTTTCCTATGTTAAAACTTTGCTCAAAACATGGATTGTAAAAACTCCCAGCTTCTCTTCTCTCCCCAGCATAAGGCTTTAACCCTGTTACCTTCTGTGTGTTTCTGGAGTCAGCTGTGGGGTTTCTTTCTCTCAGCAAGGCTTTACCGGCATGTAGAAAGTTTCCCCGTGGTTTGGGAGAACCCTCGGAGTTAGTGTCCCACTTCCTGCTTGCAGGGAAATCTGGGACTATCTCTCCAGAGATTCGTTTCTCTACTGCTCCACTGCTCTTGCCTGGAGCTTCCCTTAAGAGCTTTTGGTCCTCCCAGACCTCCAAAGCTTCCACTGGAGTTGTAACGTCTCCTGGGATTTTGGGACTCTTTCTGCCTCGGAGACTTGCCTGACTGATGCTGGAACTCCACCTGCATCTGACTGCCACTCTCCTCCTCAGAGTCCTGCTTGCTTTCTTTCAGGTAACTGCTTGGACTTCTTCTCGTGCTCTCCTTCCTGCTCTTGGCATGAGTCTCACTCTTGCTCTCTGCGTGAGTCTCCCTCTGGATCTTGCTCTGACTTCCTGGTTCTAACCAGGGCCCTTTGTACCTCCCTGTACCCCAGGGATCTGTGCTGGGTCCGCTGCTTTTTGACATATTCATAAATGACCTGGAAAGTGGAATAACGAGTGAGGTTATCAAATTTGCTGATGACACAAAACTATTTAAAGTTGTTAAAACCCAGGAGGATTGTGGAAAATTGCAAGAGGATCTTGATAAATTGGAAGACTGGGCATCAAAATGGCAGATGAAATTTAATGTGGAGAAGTGCAAGGCTATGCACCTAGGGAAGAACAACCCAAACTATGGTTACACGATGCAAGGTTCCACATTAGGAACCACCACCCAAGAAAAAGATTTAGGCGTCCTTGTGGATACCATGTTAAAACCCTCGGCCCAGTGTGCAGCGGCGGCCAAGAGAGCAAATAGAATGCTAGGTATGATAAGGAAAGGAATGGAAAATAAAACAAAAGATATTATAATGCCTCTATATCGTTCCATGGTGAGACCGCACCTTGAATATTGTGTGCAATTCTGGTCGCCATATCTTAAAAAGGATATAGCAATTTTAGAAAAGGTTCAGAGAAGAGCCACCAAAATGGTAAAGGGGATGGAAGACTACTCCTATGAAGAAAGGCTAAAAAGGTTGGGGCTCTTTAACCTGGAAAAGAGACGGCTGAGGGGAGATATGATAGAAGTCTATAAATTAATGAACGGAGTGGAACGGGTAAACGTAGATCGATTGTTTACCTTATCAGAATATAGAAAGACTAGGGGACATGCAATGAAGCTACAGGGTAAACTATTTAAGACTAATAAAAGAAAATATTTTTTCACTCAACGTGTAATCAAACTCTGGAATTTGTTACCGGAGGATGTAGTAAAGGCTGTTAGTGTAGCTGGGTTTAAAAAAGGTTTGGACAAGTTCCTGGAGGAAAGGTCCATAAACCATTATTAAGAAGGGACCCAGGATATCAATGCTTGAACCAATACAAGCATTGTGGAACCGGTGTCCCTTGGGGAAACTGCTAGGTACGTATGACCTAGATTGGCCACTGTTGGAAACAGAATACTGGGCTTGATGGACCTTGGTCTGACCCAGTATGGCATATCTTATGTTCTTATGTTCTTATGTTCTCCTCTCTGCACGTTACGTCAGCTTCTGGGGACAGGTGTTTGTAATGAGGTTCCTGAATTCTATCTGCGTCACTGCTCAGAAAAGGAAACCTCATTTTAAACCCTTTCTGTTCTATCTGTGCTGACGGCACCGGCTGCTCAGCCCTTCCTAGCCATGCTGAATCCCTCTGCCTAGCCAAGTTTGAGGTGAGTTCTTCACTCCCACTAACCTCCATTGGCTCCACTGTATCACAACATTTACCAGAGCTGACATATTCCAATTAATAAATTCAAAATAAAGAGATATTTTTCTACCTTTTGTGCATTTTTTTCAGCTGCAATTGCTCCAGCCACTTTCTTCTGGTTTCTTCGTGTCTTCTGCTAACTCTCCATCGTCTGCTGTCCATTTGTCCTTTCTTCTCTCTTCTAGTTTTTTTCCATTCTCTCTCTACATCTGCTTTAACATACTAATCTTTCTCCTTTTGCTCTTTCCTCATTCCTATTTCATCCACTCAAATTTTACCCCTCCATCCTCAATCCCCACTTACTCTCCCAATACCCGGCCAATTGTAGATTTTTTATCCCTCCCACACAAATATTTTTCCCCTCTCCATTTTACTCTCCCAGCCCCATCCCATTCTAATCCTCCCCCAACATCAGCTCCCTTCTAGTTCCAGCCTCACCCAGCATCCATTCCCTTCTAGTCCCTGCATCAGCCCATTTCCAGTCCTAGCCCCCCATCAGCCCATTTCCAGTCCTAGCAACCCCCCAACCCAATACCAGTCCTAGCCCCCCCCATCAACACACTTCCAGTCCTAACCCCCCATCACCCCATTTTCAGTTTAAGCCCCCCCTATAACCCATTACCAGTCCTAATCCCCCATCAGCCCACTTCCAGTCCTAACTCCATCAACCCATTTCCAGTCATCCCCCCATAGCCCATTGCCAGTCCTACCCCATCAGCCCACCTCAAGTCCTAACCCCTCCCCATCAGCCCATTTCCTGTCCTAGCCCCCTCATAGCCCATTATCAGTCCTAACCCCCCCATAGCCCATTACCAGTCCTAACCCCATCAGCCCACCTCAAGTCCTAACCCCTCCCCATCAGCCCATTTCCTGTCCTAGCCCATTACCAGTCCTAACCCCCCCAACAGCCCACAGCCCATTACCAGTCCTAACCCCATCAGCCCACCTCAAGACCTAAACCCTCACCATCAGCCCCTTTCCTGTCCTAGCCCCCCCATAGCCCATTACCAGTCCTTACCCCCCATCGCCCATTACCAGTCCTAAGCCCCCATCAGCCCACAGCCCATTACCAGTCCTAACCCCATCAGCCCACCTCAAGTCCTAACCCCTCTCCATCAGCCCATTTCCTGTCCTAGCCCCCCATAGCCGATTACGAGGCCGAACCCCCCCAACCGCCCACAGCCCATTACCAGTCCTAACCCCATCAGCCCACCTCCAGTTTTAACCCCCCCATCAGCCCATTTCCAGTCCTAGCCCCCCATAGCCCATTACCAGTTCTAACCCCCCCCCACAGCCCACCTCAAGTCCTAACCCCTCCAAATCAGCCAATTTCCTGTAATAGCAACAATAGACCATTACCAGTCCTAACACCATCAGCCCACCTCCAGTCTTAACCCCCCCAGCCCATTTCCAGTCCTAGCCCCCCCATAACCCATTACCAGTCCTAACCCCCCCCCCATCGGCTCAAGTAAAATTAAAAAAAAAAAAAAGCTGTCTGCTGCCGCTGCCGCCGCAGCAGAATGGAGTGTTCCGCGGGGCCCCCTCTGCCCGGCTGAGTCCCTCCCTCCCTCTGCGACGGCTGAGCCCCTCTGTGCCGGCTTTCAGATTCGCGAAGGGAGAGTGTCTCCCTCGCGTCTCTGTTAAGCCTGCAGGGGCAGATGGGAAATTTCCCATCAGCCCCTGCGGGCTTAACAGAGACGCGAGGGAGACACGCTCCCTTCGCAAAACTGAAAGCCAGCACAGAGGGGCTCAGCCGTCGCAGAGGGAGGGACTCAGCCGGGCAGAGGGGGCCCCGCAGGACACTCCATTCTGCGGCAGCAGTAGCAGCCAGCTTTTTTTTATTTATTTAATTTTGAAAAAAAGCAGAATGTTCTTTGCGTGGGGCCCCCTGAAATGCGGGGCCCTGTGCAAAAAACATTCTTGCTCAATGGACGGGACGGCCCTGCCTGGAAGGTTTTGTTTTTGGTGGCGGTCACGTCAGCATGCAGGGTGAGTGATCTTCAGGCTCTCATAGTTATTACTACTACTACTACTACTGATCTTTGGATAGTGCTACAAGGTACAGGCAGTATTGCACAAGCACATGTAAAAACTGGTCCCTGCTCATTCGAGCTTACAATCTAGTTAAGAAAGATAACACAATACCTGAGGACAAGGATACATCTAGGGGTATGGTAGGGAAACACATAGGAGACTAAGCAGATCAGGATCCAAAAGCAGGCCTCAAAGAGGTGAGTTTTCAACCTGGATTTGAAAAGGGACAGAGATGAAGCCTGACAAATAGACTCAGGTAGTTTTTTCCAGGCATAAGGAACAGCAAGGTGAAAGGATGAAAGTCTGGAGTTGGCAGTGGAAGAGAAGTGCACAGTCAGAAGCAATCCGCTATAAGAGCAGAGTTCCTGAGGAGGGGTGTAGGGAGAGAGAAGAGAGGAAAAATAGTGAGGAGCAGCACAATGAGTGCACTTATAGGTCAGTAGTAGAAGTTTGAACTGGATATGGAAATGGATAGGGATCCAATGAAGTGACTCGAGAAGAGGAGTTATATGACCATATCGAGGCTGATAGAAAATTAGCCGCACAGCTGAGTTTTGAATAGACTGAAGGGGAGAGAGATGATTCAAAGGGAGACCAGCAAGGAGGAGATTTCAATAGTCTAGAAGGGAGGTGACTAAAGAGTAGATAAGTGTCTTAGTAGTGTGTTCAGAAAGGAAGGGGTGAATTTTGCTGATGTTATAGAGAAAGAAACAACATATTTTAGCTATCAGTTGGATATGTATGGAGAAAGAGAGGGAGGAGTCAAAGATGACCCCACAGTTGCAAGCCAAGGAAACGGGGAGTAGTAAAGTATTATCAACAGAGATTTAGAAAGAAGGAAGGGAGGAGGTGGGTTTAGGGGGAAAAATTAGAAGCTCGGTTTTGGCCATGTTCAGTTTCAAACAGCAGTGAGACATCCAGGCAGCAATGTCAGACAGGCAAGCAGAGATCCGGGCCAGTGTAAAAATGGTACTGAAAACAATGGAAGGAGATAAGTGCACCAAGGCACTGGGTATAGAGAGAGAAAAGGAGTGGGCCCAAGACAGACTCTTGGGGTACACAAACTGAGAGTGGGATAGCAATAGAAGAGGATCCATGAGAACAAACACTGAAAGTGTGATGGGAGAGATAAAAAGAGAACCAGGTTAGCATAGAGCCCTTAAAACCGAGTGAGGACAAGGTGTCTAGGAGAAGTGTCAAAAGCAGCAGAAAGGTCAAGAAGAATGAGAATTGAATAAAGGCCCTTGGATTTTGCCAGGAACAGGTTGCTGGAGACTGGCAAAAGCAGTTTCAGTAGAATGTAAAGGACAAAAGCCAGTTTGCAGTGGATCCAGAAGGGCTTGAGAGGAGAGAAAGTCACAGCAACAGTGGTGAACTGCACGTTCATGTAGTTTAGAAATGAAGGGGAGGAGGGAGATGGATCGATAATTAGAAGGACAGGTAGGGTCTAGTGAAGGTTTCTTAAGGAGAGATGTGACCACAGCATGCTTGAAGGCTGCAGGTACAGTTGCAGTGGAGCACATTAGGTTGAGAATATGAGAGATGGAGGGGATGACAGTGGAGGAGATGAAGTTTAGGAGATGGGTGGGAATAGGGTCAGAGAAGCAGGCAGTGAGTTTGGAGAAAGAAAGAAAAGTGTGGTTTCCTTCTCAGAGATCTTAGAAAAGGAAGAAAGAGTGCTAGAGAGTGAGGGGAAGAGTTTGGAATGAACAGGTGGAAGAGAGGATGGAACTGATCTTGTGGGGAGCTGGAGTGTAATTTTATGGACTTTGTCATGGAAATAGTCGGCCAAGGATTGTACAGAAAGAGAAGGAGGGGTTGGAAGTGAAGGCACCTTGAGGAGAGAGTTGAGAGTTGTAAAGAGACGGCAAGGGTCAGAAGAAAGAGAGCCAAGCGTGAATTTGAAGGGTAGACATCAGCAAGGGTGCAAGATTTGAGCCAAATGCGTTCAGCTGAGTGAGCACAGGAATGTAGATAGTGGGTAGTTGAAGGCAGCCAGGGCTGAGGTACAATAAGCTTCACAGGACGTGGCATGGGCGGAGCAAGAGCAGAGGAAAGTGCAATGTTATAGGAGGCTACTGCCTCATCAACAGATTCAGCTGACATAGTGGAGGAAAGTGGGCGAGATTGAGGCGGGGAGTGATGAAGAGTGAAACTTAGCAGTTGATGGTCAGATAAGGGAAGAACTGAGGTATAGAAATTTAAGGGTAAGCAATTAGTGAAGAAAACAAAGGCAAAGCAGTGACCTTGCTGGTGAGTGGGGGCAGTAGAGCAAAGCTGGAGGTTGAATGAGGAGGTAAGGGAAAGGAGCTTTAAAGCATAAGGGTCAGAGGGATTGTCAACATGAATGTGGAAATCACTGACGACGAGGGAGGGGGAAGATGAATCCAGAAAGAAGGAAAGTCACGAGTCAGTAATTGAGAAAGGTAGAGGTGGACTTGTCAGTGGGTCGATAAATAACAGCTATCTGGAGAGGTAATTGAATAAAAAGGCGGATAGAGTGGACTTCAAAGGAGGAAAAAGAGTGAGACTGAGGTAGAAAGAGGGGTTGAAATTGGCAGGAATGAGATAGTAGAAACCCAACACCATCACCACAGCCAGTGGATGAGACATGTGGGAGAATTGGTAGCCGCCATAACAGAGGGCAGCAATGGAAGCTGAGTCTTCTGGGAGGAGCCAGGTCTCAGTTAGAGCAAGAAGATGGAGAACATTAGAGATAAAAAGATCATGAATAAAGGCAATTGTGCATTCCACAAGGCGCATGAGAAAGGGAGAGAGGTGGTGGAAAGGAGAGTGATATGAATAAGATTTGAGTAGTTGTGTGAGGATCTGATCTGGGAATGTGAGAAAAATCTAGGGGTGCCAGGGTTGGGATTGATATCTCCAGGTGACAGAAGGAGAAGGAACAGAAGTGTGGGGGGCAGAGAGGAGACAGCAGGGTGGTAACAAGGGTAAGGTTCCTTCAGAGGGAGAAAGGAGATGGATGAATGAGAGGAAGAAAAAAATGAAGCTCAAGAGCTGATGATAAGGTAGATGACAAGATGGAAAGAGAAGTGAGGATGATAAAGAGGGGTTAATAACAAGGGGGGATTGAAGTTGTTGATAAGAGAGGAGAAGATTAGGGATTGACAGCAATAGGAAGAGAAAGTGATGTGGAGCCCCATAAGAAAGAGATGGCGAGGAATGCAGAAGTCAGAAAAAATCAAAGAAATCCATGAAGGATAGGAGAAAGATATAGGGGATTAGGGAGCACCTGGGAGTAATAGTGGTCTAAATCCACCGTTTATGAAGTGGTTGTATTGCAGAAGTTCAGGTGATCTGTAAAAATACAATTAAATATATTATCTAAAATTCAATTGATACTTGAATAAACCAAGGTGGTTTCTGTCTATTTCAAACCACCATTATGCAAGACCTTGGAGCCAGCACAGAGGTTTTGGACCCGAGGTGCTGCCCTGTCCTTAGTCTATCAAATTTGGTTGTTAGATCTCCGGGAAGCTTTGTTTCTGGTGACTTCTGGTTCACCAAGTTGTCGGGTCTCTCATTCGCCAATTCTTTGTTTGCTGAGTTGTGGGGTCTCTCAGGTAGTTCCAAGTTTGCTGAGTCTAAAACAGAAGTTTCTCTCCAGTGCTTTCATGGTGCAATAGATTGTCAATGACATAGGAGAGTGTTCTGAAAAAAAAAAAAAGGTTTTGCAATCAGTGATGTACACTACTGAATTGGAAAGAGTCTGTTAGAAATCTTTACCACTGCTTTTACCATCAGTTTCTGTTCTCTTCACGGGCAGTCTTGGTTCACAGAAAACCATGATTGGGATGTAACTATACCTGGCTATACTTTATTCAGAAAGGACAGGGTAGGAAGAAGGAGAGGAGGAGTGGCACTATATGTAAAAACTACTATTAAAGCTTTGGAATTACAGAGCTTAAAAGGGAGAGAGGAGGCATTGTGGGTTAAACTAGAAAGAGGGAAAGAGAAATCTATTTGCATTGGTGTGATATACAGACCTCCCTCACAAGAGGAAGAGGTGGACAGAGAGTTAATTGAAGACATACGCAGCATTGCTAGGAAAGGGGAAGTGCTACTGATAGGAGATTTCAATATGCAAGATGTTGATTGGCACATTCCTGCTGCAGTATCATCTAGAAGTAAGGAGATCCTGGATTCTCTACAGGGAGAACTATTCAGGCAATTGGTAACAGACCCCACATGAAGGGGCCATACTGGACTTGGTGCTTACCAATGGTGAAAGTGTTTCTGATGTTGTAGTGGGAGATCATTTTGCATCCAGTGATCACCAGATGGTGTGGTTCAGTATTAGGACTAGGGCTGTTAGAATCCATTCCAAGGTAAGGATCTTAGACTTTAGGAAGACTAACTTTGCGAAGATGGGCCGATACCTCAGGGAGTCGTTAGTGGGATGGGAACAGCTGGGGGATGTAGAAAAACAGTGGGCAAAACTGAAAGGGGGTATTTTAAGGGCAACCAACCTTTTTGTTAAAATGGTAAATAAAGGCAAAAGGAACAGGAGACCGCTATGGTTTTCGAAGGAAGTAGCTGAAAAAGTGAAGAAAAAGAGGGAGGCCTTCATGAAATACAAGAGATCACAGAGAGAGGAAGACATGCATCTATATTTGGAAAAACTTATAGAAGCTAGCAAAGTAATCAGGAAGGCAAAGATTCAAAAGGAGGAGGAAACAGACAATGCAATAAAATGGGGGGATAAGACATTTTTCAGATATGTTAGTGAGAAGAGGAAGGGCAAAAGTGGTATTGTCAGACTCAAGGGTGCAGGGGAGGAATATGTAGAAGCTGATAAGGATAAAGCGGAATTGCTTAACAAATATTTCTGTTCTGTGTTCACAGATGAAGAACCAGGAGCAGGACCTCAGAAAACACCCACAAACAGGAACAGAAGTGAGGGACATCTTGAACAATTTTCAGAAGACTGTGTTTGTGAGAAACTAGCTCAACTGAAAGTAGATAAAGCGATGGGACCGGATGGGATACACCCGAGAATACTGAGGGAACTTGGGGACGTTCAAGCAGCTCCACTGACTGACCTATTCAATGCCTCATTGGAGTCAGGAGTGGTGCCAAAGGACTGGAGAGAGGCTCATGTGGTGCCTTTACACAAAAGCAGAAGTAAGGATGTGGTTGAAAACTACAGGCCGGTTAGTTTAACTTCGGTGGTGAGTAAATTATTGTAAACGCTGCTGAAAGAGAAAATAGTGAGGTTTCTGGAGTCCAGCAGATTACAGGATCCGAGGCAGCATGGATTCACCATAGGCAGGTCTTGTCAGACAAATCTGATTGATTTCTTTGACTGGGTGACAAGGGAGTTGGACCGAGGGAGAGCCCTAGATGTGGTGTATTTAGATTTCAGTAAAGCCTTTGACACTGTTCCTCACAGGCGACTTATAAACAAACTGAGCACCCTAGGGATGGACCCTAAATTTACTGCTTGGGTTAGAAATTGGTTGGGTGGGAGACAACAAAGAGTACAGGTAAATGGAGCTCTCTCTGAGGAGAAGGATGCTACCAGTGGTGTGCCCCAGGGATCTGTCCTTTGTCCGATTCTTTTTAAGATCTTTGTTAGTGATACAGCGGAAGGGCTGTTGGGTAAGGTTTGCCTCTTTGTGGATGATACCAAAATCTGCAATAGAGTAGACACCCAGGAAGGTGTAGATAACATGAGGAGGGATCTAGCTAAGCTTGAAGAATGGTCTAGAAATTGGCAGCTGGGATTTAATGTTAAGAAATGTAAGGTCATGCATTTGGGTTGCAGCAATCCAAGGGAGCAATATAGTATAGGGGGTGAAGTACTTTTGTCCACTAAGAAGAGCGGGACCTAAGCGTGCTGGTGTCTGATGATCTTAAAGTAGCTAAACAGGTAGAAAAAGCGACGGCAAAAGCTAGGATGCTTGGGTGCATACGGAGAGGAATGGCTAGCAGAAAAAAGGAGGTGTATAAGTCTTTGGTTCGACCTCATTTGGAGTATATTGTGCAATTCTGGAGACCGCACCTTTAAAAGGATGTGAACAGGATGGAGTTGGTGCAGAGGGTGGCTACTAAAATGATTAGTGGTCTTCATTATAGAGCATATGAGGACAGACTTAAGGATCTTAATATGTATACCTTAGAGGAAAGGCAGGATAGAGGTGATATGATTGAGATGTTTAAATACCCCCTTGGCATAAATGTTCAGGGAGAGAGACTCTTTCAATTGAAAGCAAGTTCTGCTATGAGGGATGAGGGTGAAGGGAGATAGATTCAGGAGTGATATGCGGAAATATTTCTTTACGGAAAGAGTAGTGGATCCGTGGAATAGTCTCCCAGTGGAGGTGGTAGAGATGAGGATAGTAACTGAATTCAAAAAAGCATAGGACAAACACAGAGGATCTCTAAAGGTAAAAAGGGGACTGTTGTAGTTGTTGATATGGAAGGACAGACTAGATAGGCCATGTGGTCTTTTTCTTTCGTCATATTTCTATGTTTCCATGTTTCTATGTTACATGCATTAATATGAAAATAGAATCTATGAGCCTTATTTTCTTCTTACCAAACACATCCCTGTGAATGCCTCCTTGCAATTTGTTAAAAGCACGTGCAGTATGGAAGCTGAGGGAAATTTACAGGTCTAGGAGTTCAAGCAGCAGAATCCTGCTGGTGCTCCCCCCTGTGATGGTGGCAAGTCACTTCACCCTCCATTGTCTCATGTACAAACCTAAGGCTAGATTTAGTAATGCATAATTGTCAATGGGGCCTATTTACTAATAGTTCACTTTAAATACAAATTGCTTGTTAACACATTAGGGCCAGTTGGCAAATCTAGTCATTTTATTGTAAGTCCTCTGAGGACAAGGAGGCACCTACCTAAGCTTGGATTTGCAAAAGGTGAGGAATTATGGGGCTATTTTAGAAGTATCCCATCTGAACAGCAGCATTTACACATGTAGACTGCTCTACACATGGAAATGCCGTTTTAGAACAGGGGGATTGTGACCAAATTTAGGTTTCTTGTTGATGCAGTGAAGGTGATAAGAGGTTTGGGAGGACTTATTGTACAATCTATAAGTAGATTCCCCATTTTCCAGGGAGACTCTATATCTCTTGGAAAAATGATAGATGTCAGTATTTACAGCTGCCCTGAGGCATGAATAAATGCCCACTGGTAGAGGCAGAGTCCAACTGTCAATGCTGAGATCTGCCCCTCCCTTGATTCCACCCTCCTCCCCAAATCAGCCCTCCTGGCATCAATTCCTCTCCTAATGACCTCCCAAATTATCCAATTCACCCACCTCCCCAAAAACTCTAGTCCCCCCACAAGAAAACGTTGTCCAGCATGAAGATCCACCACCCAGCAATAACAACTTCCCCCACGGCCCCTTTACCAGCTGATTTCCATCCCCAATCTTTTCAGGGGTCCCTGGTGTCTAGTTGGAACAAATGTGATCACCAGTCATGCCATCGCTTAGAGCACCAGGTTCCAAAATGGTGCCAATGACCCTTAACAGTAATCTTGCAGTATACAGATGCGCGGGGAGTCACACACATGCAGTCATGCACCTATTTCACAAGAGGCTGTACATATGTCAGAGCCTCTTGTAAAATATTAGGGAAATTCTGCACATCCTGACTTAGATGCAGGAATTCCCCTCTCCATATCCAATCTAAAATCTGCCTTTAAATCTAAAAATTCAAATACACAAAAACAAATAAGTATACCAAGATAAATGCATTGAAAAACACCTTCCCATAAAGTATTTCAATTAAAAAAAATAATGAAACAAAAGTATAAGGCAAGGGAGAAAGTAGAATGTAATATTATTAACATACAATAAAGGAGGAGGTGGATAATAAATCACAGCAAAATAAATCACCAGTTAATAATCAGTTACTGTACCTCTTGTGAAAACAGTGCATAAACATGTTTATCAAAAATATACATCTACACTGTAAATAAAAATATTCTCAAATTGAAGTCTTTTGAGTCAAGAAGAATTGCCACTCTCTCTGCTTGGAACTTACCCAGTTGTCTCCAATGACCTGCCACAATTTTAGAGCCCAGCAGCAACGACACTAGCATTTCAGCATAATAATGCCCTTGTCGAGGGGAAGCAATGATTCCAGTACTGCTGCTTCAATTGACTTCTCTCTTCCAGATCAACCAGATCTTGCTCAATGACGATTTCAACGCCATTATACCTTGAGCAGATGATGTTCAGTTTCTGAATATTTGATTATATACTCATTAGAAGATGATACCTCTCACACAGTTTTAGAATTAAAACTTTGGTGGTTTTTGCTGTGATTTATTATCAATGTACTTTATAGTATTGAGTTATTTTTGTGGGTGTTGCACACTGGAGTCAGGACTGACTTGAAGGCACACATTGCATTTTTGCACACCTTTTATTTTTTAAGCTATTTTATTTTCTTTATTTATATATCTATTTATTGAACATCGTTTTTATAATGCTTTATCTAATAGTGAAAGTGGTTTACAATTAACAAAATTGAAATTTACACCAAAAAGAACTGGGTAACAACTCATGTACAGTGAGGCAACAGTAAACCTTAAACATTAGCATGATCTTAACTCATATGCAGTGAGATATCATTAATAATGCCATTTTAGGATGAATTTAAGTTTGTAAAAGGTGTTGAACTGCAATATGAGACAAGTTGAAAAATGTACACAATGGCATGTTTTCCCCCATTTGAAGAATCAGACACTTGGGAAGGTCATCACGGTGTGTCATAGGAAATGTCATGGGGCATGTGTGTGTGAGTGTTTGTTTCAGTGTGTCATGGGATGCATGCATGTGTTTCATGGGGCGTTTCAGAGACTGTGTGTGTGTCATGGAGAGTCGGGAGGTGTTGAAGTGTGGAAATATTTATTTACAGAAAGAGTAGTAGATCCGTGGAATAGTCTCCCAGTGGAGGTGGTAGAGATGAGGACAGTAGCTGAATTCAAAAAAGCATGGGACAAACACAGAGGATCTCTAAAGGTAAAAAGGGGACTGCTATAGTTGTTGATATGGAAGGACAGACTAGATAGGCCATGTGGTCTTTTTCTGTCATCATATTTCTATGTTTCTATGAATATAATTGGCCTTGAGCTTTTGTGCAAGCTAAATCCTAGATTGGCCACTGTTGGAAACAGGATACTGGGCTTGATGGACCTTGGTCTGACCCAGTATGGCATATTTTATGTTCTTATGTTCTTATCAGCCCTGATGGATAGGGAACCCAAACTCAGATCAGCACACAGCACTGCGGCCTATTCCCGAGGGGCTGGAGGGGGCTCTGCTGTGTTTTTTCTGGCTGCACTTGTTGGACGAGCAGAGGGAGGGGAGGGAAACAAATAATCCTCCAGGAATTCCTGGAAGCAGGAATAAAGCAGGAGCACTCGGGGGCTTCCAGGTACCAAACTTGTCCATGCCCCACTCAGTCCCGGGTTTCCTTCTCGCAGCAGCTGGCTCCTCGAGGTAGCCTCTTGCTCTACGTTCACAAAGCCGGAGCAACTCCCGTAATGCCAGATTCCATCATAAGAGAGTGGTCCTCCATACTCCTCCTAAATTCCTTCTAAAAGTGGTATTGGACTTCCGTCTAAATCAGTCAGTTGTTCTACCACCATTTTTCCAAAAACCTCATGCCCACAAAGAGGAAGGTGCATTGCACATGTTAGTCTGCAAATGAGCCTTAGTCTTCTACTTGGAGTGGATGAAAGCTCATAGAAAGTCCATCCATCTTTTTGTTTCATTTGATCCCAGCAAGCTAGGGGTTACCATCTCCAAATGCTCTCTTTCAATTTGGCTAGCAGACTGCATCTCTTTCAGTTATGCCCAGGCAGGCCTGGTCATGTCACAGCTTACAATGTCAGAGCCATGGCTGCGTCGGTGGCCATCTTGTGCTCGGTTTCCATGGAAGAGATCTGCAGGACTGCAATGTGGTCTTCTGTCCACACATTCACATCTCACTACTGTCTGGATAGGGATTCCCAAAGTGACAGCAACTTCAGCCAATCCATGCTTCGGAATCTGTTTGGTGAATAGAATCCAACTCCATCCCCATTAGGCCCATTGTTTCTGTTCAGCTACCAAAAAAAAAAAAAAAAGAAAAAGAAAGGGAAAAGAGAACAAATCCCATTGTACATAGTTAGATATCTTGAATTGCTAAGGCCTGTTGCCATTTGACAAACTAACTTGTTGCCCCTGTTGTGCTTGAATACGTTCTTATGGGCTTTCGGTAGCCTGTAGCTAGGGAGTCCCATACATGAGGACTTCATTCCTGCTTGTCCACGGACAAAACGTAGTTAATCACCTGTAGCATCTGTTCTCCGTGGACAGCAGGAATAAGTCCTGACAACTCTCCCAATTCCGGTGGGAGTTGTATTCTGTTATAGCTATAGTATCAGACTAATCCAAGATGGCACCACAGTGGCAGGCAGGAAGATGGAATGCATGTGTGTTGGAACCTCCCAAAAGTTCCACTAGTAGCTGGGGAACGTCCCACGTGGGCTTCCTTGGATGATGTCACCCATATGTGAGGACTTATTCCTATTGTCCATGGAGGGCACCTGCTACAGGTGAGTAACTACCTTTTCTTCCAAGCACTGCTTTTTCCTGCCTATCCCTGTCAGAAAGTATGATACTGGGAAGCCACTCACAGTCTCAGTGCTTTACCTTGTGGCTCAAGGTGCATTGCAGAAGAGCAATAAAACACATAACTAATTATAGATATAGATCCTTAATCCTCTTACAAGACAAACAAATATCTAACTAGATAAAATATTTTTACCATTAAAATTTTCTAATTAAACTAAGACAAGGGCTGAGCATATAAAAATAAATTATACGCGTACACATGTGAATTTTAAGTGGAGCATTCCATAGATTCTCTTTCTCCTTTTATTTAAAGAGAATGGAGGCCCCCTTAGTGTGGTAACCATGCTTTAATGAGTCTTAATTTTGAACTGCAGGGAGGGATGGTTGGGTAAAAGGGCGAGGCGAGGCGAACAGTTACTATTATTCCTATTATTATTATTACTGTTGTTTTATGTATATTTTAATGTGAGATTGTACACCCCCTTGAATACAAATACATATTTATTTATTTATATTCTCTTATATACCGCGCTATTCTGCATCAGTCAGGCATGATTCTGGGAATACTTAACATGTGTGTTTAATTTTCGAATTTATGCATTCATTGGGGGTAGGGGAGGAGGGAACACTCCACTAGTATTATGCACGCAGAAAAAAATGTTTTCAGATATTTATCAGCTCTTTTTTAGTTAACACAACATTATCACTATTCTGGTTATTTTGCAGTAAAACCTACTATTCTGTGCTGAAGAGAAAACTCTTTAATGAGCCTGACCCTGCATAGAAATATTGTATTGAGGTTTTGTAGAACTTTTGTTTAAGTGTACTCTAAAAGCCTCTTCTGAAAAAGGTATATGTAGAGCGTGCTACTTTATCCTCGCTGAGAAGAACCGATGTAAGGGATTCTTATGTGGGCATTTTTCAGACAAAAACGTATTCAAATGCATTTTGAAAAAAAATGCTAATGGCGGGAGGTGATAGGAGCTTTGTTGCAGGTGATTTTGCTGTGTAGAATACAGAGCTGCCAAGTTACCCAGTTCCAGGAGTGAGATTTTAAGCCAGTCCTGGATTTCTGACAATCTCATCCTGATGCATTATGGGACCTGCAGCATTGATTCCAATGGGTAAAATCAGAACTACAAATACTATATTGCACTTTAATACAAATTTAAAACCTGAACTGGCAAAAAATCTCACTCCTGGAACTGGGTAACTTGACAACTCTGCCTGAGACATCATGGGGATAATAGAGCATTTTCTACCAAAAGTCTCAAAATGGAAATAATTTCAAACCATAAACTCAGCAGCCTCTAAAGGCACTGGAAAACTCACTGTGTCCTGTTCAACCAAACAGTGGAAGTTTAGAAAATTGTTTGGGGTTTTTTTAATGCCATCAAGTCAGTGTTGACTAGTAGCAACCCAGCTACCTCTGGGTTTTCTTGCCAATGTATCACTGGAAGTAGATTACCAGCCTTTTCTTCCAAGGCAATGGAGAGTAAAGTGACTTGCCTAAGGTCACAAGGAGTAGCCAGTGGGAATCAAACCCTTGATTGTCTGAATACTAGGCAGTTGCTCTAACCACTAGGCTACTCCTCCTGCAAAGTTTAGGGTATCAAAATATTCCACAGTGCTTGATAATGTGGCACTGGATGTATGTAGCTGAGAGCACAGTTTATATGCAGTGGATCCTGAACTAAAGAGCCTGCAGGGAGTTACCAAGACACATAGCTCTTAAAGAAAGCTTAGGCAGTCAGTCTCTTTTCTCTGAGAGTTTGCTTCTCAGATGCAATGAAATTTTAATTATTTCAGTGCGGATTATTTCAGTCATCAAACACATCTGTGCTTTTGTACGTTTCAAAGGCAGGGTACCTGTGGACAAGGTGCTAACTTTATCTGTATGCGTGTTCATATGTTGTTTTTTTTAAATTCATTTCACAAGAATTTTTATATGCAATTCCTGTTTAGAAACACTTAGGTCCGATATTCAGCGGCAGCAGCTAGCACTGTTAAAGCAGCTAGCTGCCACTGCTGAACAATGCACGGGCCCATATCTGGTTGAATATCCAGGTTGCCCGGAATGCCAGGAAGCAGGAATATTCAGCTACTGCCTGGCTAGCTTCCATGGCAAATGTTAGGACACCTTTTACTGCACCTGACTCTTGCCATAACCTAACAGAAGCTGTCTGGGTGCCACCCTTGACTGCCCCCGTGCTAACGGTTAGCATCAGGGCATGCCGCAGCAGCACCCACAGATAGTGGCACTAACCATGTTAGTGCCACTCAATATCCTGCCTAGGGGAATTAACACATTTAGAAGGTCTGCTAACCATGTTGTAATGCAATGTGTGCCTCCAAGTCGATGCTGACTCCTGGCAACCCAACAGCTCCTAGGTTATCTTGGCAGTGTGATCAGAAGTAGATTGCCAGGCCTTTCTTCCACAGTAATGGAGGGTTAAATGACTTGCCCAATGTCACAAGGAGTGTCAGTGGAAATAAAACCCTGCTCATTTGGTTACCAAGCCAGTGCTCTAACAACTAGACTACTCCACACCTGCTAACCATGTTAATTTCTCTAAATAACGGGCTCACTGTATTTTGGAACCTGAGGCCTATGTGGGATGAGTTCAACAGTCTAATATTAATCCTGGCTGGACAATAGCTCTCATCATACTTTGTGCATAACTGAGCAATCAGTGAAGGCCTAGCAGCAGAAATGGGAATAATCTCACTCCTTTGATTACAGCTTCAGGGCTCATATGGTTGAAGATACTTAATAGGTAGTTGTCTGTTATGATTGAAGTTTTTAAAGGTATAATACAAATGTGTTTAGTTCTGTATGTTTTTATTGTTTTTTAAACTTTTTTAGATTTTGTAAAAGCTGCCTAGATTCCTAATAATGGGTATCATGTGCAATATAAAAAGCCAATTAACGTGGACTATTCTGCAAAACAATATTGAAAACAATAATGGAAGAAAAAAGAAATTTAAGTGTGAGTTGGCAAAATTTTAGTGTGCATGGTATCTGGCAAGCAGTACACTTTGCTAATTTCATATTACTGTCATGGTCACGGTAGTAGCACACACAGTAACAAAAGAAAACTATTCTATTCATGCAAGCTTTCTATCAAAATCCCCTGTGCTATAGAACCCTAAGTGAAAAGACTGGTTAGCGCAGTAATTTCTCTTTCTCTGACTTCATGCATAAACCCACTGAAACAAAAGTAGACCCTTCCAAAACCTCCTTTCTCCGGGATTATTTCCTTTCCTTCCAGGATAACAGGAATCTCCCACCCCACCCCATAACAGGCATTCACCTCCCCAGGAATCTCTCCAAGAAGCATTTTCCCCATCCCATGATACTTGGTTAACTTCAGAAGCATTTCCTTCCCCTCGCCTGCCAGCCATGCTTCCGGAACCTGGTTCTTACTAGCCTAGAGCAATAGGATCTTCCGAGGCAGGAAGGATGTTGAAGCCAAATGATGCCACCAGGAGGAATTTTAAACTATAATGATATGCTTCATTCTCTGTGGTGAAATAGCCAGAGGCTATGGTGTGGGCATGAGGGATCCGATGTCCCTCCTGCTTGGGAAGAACTTGGCCTTCCTGAGTTGTAAAGACCTGGATGCAAAGGATCCACCTATTTTATTTTACTTATTTATCTAACTGTTTTTAATATGTAATTTTTCTACCAGTCAAAACGGTTTACATTGAACAATGAGACATGCGGGTTACATTGAACTTATTAGACATAGAACAGCATGTAACAGGGGATTGAAGGAGCATGCATGATCGTTATAACATTAGAACTTATGTTACAATGAACTTATGATATAATAAACAAGAGGTTGCTATACTTGGTTTAAAGCTAGATATCAGGTGGCTGATTATGGGGGGGAGGGGATGATTGGTGAGAATGGCAGATGTTCCTGTTGGGAATCAATTGGAAGGGATATTCTGTAGTGCTCTTTGAATAAATGTGTCGTGAGGTGTTTTTTTTAAGACTTTATGTGATCGGATGATCCATAGCATAGGAGGTAGAGAGTTCCAGAGAGTGGGAGCATAAAGTTTGAAGGCTCTTATATGGGCACGTTGTGTGCTCTTACGTATTTGAGGCGGGAGGAGAAAAAGGTTGAGTGTGCTCTGTCTGTGTGGTCTATTGGGGTTTGGGTGTCTGATGAGCATTTGGAGATGCTCAGATGTGGTGTTAATAAGTGCCTTATGGATAATAGTGAGAACTTTGTGTTTGATTCTTGATGCTATGGGAAGCCAGTGGAGGGATTTTAGTATATGAGTGATAAGGATGTATCTGGAGTCTCTGGCAGTGGTGCATGCTGCTGTGTTTTGGGATAGCTGTAGAGAGGCAATGGTAGTTTTGGGAAGTCTTTGAAGGATGGAGTTGCAATAGTCGAGCAAGGGTGTAATGGAAGCCTGGTAGTCTGTATGAAAGCTCTCAGGAGAGAGTAGGTTGTGGAGGGTTCTTATGTTCATGATGTTCTTCATGGTGTTCTTTATATGTGGTTGGAAGTTAAGTTGGTGATCCAGAATGACACAGAGGTATTTAACTTGTGATTTGACCTGTAGTTCGGTGTCTTCAATTTTGATGGGGAGGGAGTGCGAAATTGGGGTCCTTGGTCACATGGAGGATCTCAGTCTTGATGAAATTAACTGCCAAGTTGTGGAGTGGAGTTGCAGCCAACAGATGATTTTTTTTGAAGCAGGCATTTAGATTGGAGTAGTCAGGAGCAGTGGTGTGAAATGGAGTAAATATCACTATATCGTCTGCGTAGCCAACATTGAACTTCTGGATTGTTTAGCAGAGAGACCTGGTGTAGATGTTAAAGAGTAAAGAGGAGAGCGAGGAACCCTGGGGAACTCCTTTGGGAAGAGTGTAAGGAGCTGAGGAGTGATTTCCAATTCTTATCTGTTGGGTCCATTGAGAGAGGTAGGAGTGGATCCATTCAAGTGCCTTGCCTTGAACCCCAATGTTGTTGAGCTGGTTAAGCAGAATCTGGTGGGACACTGTGTCAAACTCTGCTGAGATGTCTAAGAGGTGCAGCACATAACCAGTGGAAGCTTTTTCCATTCCTGTGATGACAGTTGATATGAGTGAAGTGAGCAATGTTTCGGCACTGTGGAAAGTCTAGAACCCATGTTGATTACTATCCAGGGATGCATGTGTGTCAATGTGCTTCTGGAGTTGAACTGCCTTTTCAGTGATTTTAGCAAGGAATGGAACACTGGCTATGGGCCTGTATGAGTTAGGTGATCTTGGGTCTAGGTTGGGTTTCTTTAGAAGGGGTTAAACAAAGGCTTGTTTGAGAGAGGGTGGGAGATAGGCTTGTGAGAAGGAAGTTTGAAGAATGGTGGAAATAAATGGTAGGAGCTGCAGTTTTCTTGATTTGACCCAGGATACCAGACAGGATTCTAGTGGAGAGGTGGTAGTGTTGATGTGTGAAATGATATCCAGGAGTTCATCAGGAAGAATGTCTCTGAATGTGTTCCAGGGTTGGATGGTTGAGGTTGCCCTGCAGGGTGTAGGTATGATGAGGGTAATGGTGCTCTGCTGGTTGTGTTTGGCTTTGAAGAAATTGGCCATCTCTTGGAGGTCAAGGGTGTGGTTCTGATGAGGCTGGGTGGGGTCTCTCATGAGGGTTCTGACCAGATTGAAAAGTTCCCTTGGCTTGTTGAGTGCACAGAAGAGGATGTTGTTGTGGTGTTCACATTTGGTGTTGAGGGTCTTGTTGCAGTAGGCTGTGAGCATGTCCAGGTAGCTGGTCTGTCGCTGAGGGTCATTGGACTTTCTCCATCTGTGTTTGATTCTTCAGAGTCCACGTTTCTGTTCTCTGAGGTGGGCAGAATACCAGAGTGCGCAGGGTCAACATGCTTTGGGAGGAGCTCAAGGTGGAGCCTTGGAGGCATTGGAGATGATGTTTCAGGCATCTACCACTTATTTAATTTATTTATTTAACATTTTTATGCTGTGTTTTTCCAGGTGATCAAAAATGGTTTACATATAACAACAATTTGGAAAGTACAAAACATCTGCATATTCCATTACATAGAATGTTTTTAACTATATACATTAGCTTAGTCGAGGTCTATATCTTGTGATATGTCTTCTAGAGCAGGGAGAGTCTTTTCAATGAAGGAGGGTTCATTGAAGGCTAGAAATCTTCTTGCTGTGGGAGTTTCAGTATGAGGGGGGTAGTTGAGATGGAGACGGGGTAGTGTGAAGGTTATTAAATGGTGATCCGATTAGGAGAAATGCGTTCAGTAGGTCGGTGGGGAGGAAGAGCAGATCAAGTGCTCCTCCTTTCGAGTGAGTTGAGGTGGTGATGAGCTGCGTATATTGTAGATTGCTCATTGCTTGGAGGAAGGCATTGCATTGGCTGGTGTTCGCTGAGGGGAGATTGAGGTCACCGAGGATAATGAAGTGTTGTTGGTGCGAGGCAAGGGAGCAGACTGTTTTGAGCAGGGAGTCCAGCTGGTCTGCATTGTGATGTGGTGCTCTGTATATGAGGCAGATGATGAATTGCTTGTTGGTTATTATGAGGGTATCCAAGCCTTGTGAGGTTGCTGTGCTTGCGTTAGTAAAGTGCAGGCACTTATTCGAAAGAATGCAGACACCACCTCCTCTGTTGTTGCTATGTGGGCAGTTATGGATGTTGTGGGTGTCAGTGTTGAGTTGATTGAGCAGGGCATTGTCAGAGTCCATGAACCAGGTCTTGGTGACACATAGAAGGTCAATTCCATCATTGGTGATATGATTGGCTAGAGTCTGGATTTTATTGCAGGCATGGTCTGAGTGGGTGCTGTGAGGGATAAGTGACTCAGTGGTGGGGCCTGTGGGAATGTAGAAGAGATGTACAGGCCTTCTGTAGCAGTGTGTGGTTTGTGTTTGCCTTGGAGAGAGTGTAATGGGCTTCAGAGTGGATAATCAGGATTGGGCAGGGGAGGATTGAGTGAGCAGTTAGGCTGCTTATGACTAGGGTAGTGAGGCAGATGAGTGTGAGCCATTTGTAGGTGTACAAAATGCTTGTTGGTGTGTTGGTTCTGGAAGTGGCAGGGATGTAAGTTTGGAGGGCTCACATTCTTAGTCTATCATGTGAGGGAGAAGAGAGCTTCTGCAAATGCTGCTGCTATGCACCTGTTTGGATTCATCTCTTGAAGGAGAGGGTACTTGGAGGGCTAGTTTCAGTACAGGAGGAGAGGGAATTACCTAGGGTTGATGCTACCCATTAGGGTAAACTAGGAAGTCACCTACAGCACCAGCGTTTCAAGTGTGGCTAAACAGCAATGCAATGCTTACCCAAAGTCTCCAGCCTGGTGCTCATTTTAACCAGTTGCTTCTGCCCCCTCTGACGCAGACTTCCTGTTTGCATGGAGGCGGAATCAGCAGCCGCAGGGGCGGCAGGAATGAGAGTTTGCCTAGGCGCCTCTTTATCCTTGCACTGGTCCTGGAATTTACCTTTTTCAGTTTGGACGATTAGCAGAGGGCAGAAAGTTTATCACCTAATCTAAGGCAGTTATTAAATTTTCAAACTTACATAGCCCATGGAAAATAGCGTGTGGAGAAAGTACCATGCAGTTTCCCTTGGAGTCATTAAAGCTTCACTTGCATGTAACACTTCGTCATTTCTATGTAAGAGGCAGGTTTACTGCATAGCATGTTGCTTTTAGCATGTTCAAAAGGCCCATAATATGCCCATTAAACCTTATTGTGTAAGCATATAAACATATATTCTTTCTTGACAATTCATTTAGTTTAGTGGGAACAGCTTTCCAATGGTCCACCTGTGTCTGCACTATACTTGTGTACTTTCACTTTTTAAAATTTACTAAGAGCAAAGTAACCACTCAGACTTGTACCACCTTTTCCAACTAAAACAATGGTTGCACTTTTAAAACTACAGCAGCATGCATATTGTTGCAGTCTTGGCCCCGGGAGCGCACATGCTATTGTTAAATATGTCATGCACTACTTTGAGTGGTCTTTGGGGTGAGAGGGTGATCTGGAAATATCTAGAATTTTTTTTTTTTTTAATTATAATTTAAAAAAATACTTTCACCTGTATGCAAGGTAGACTGTTTTATGTGGGTAAAATGCTTTGGAAATTGCTCTGAAAATTGCCTAGTTGATCTCAAAGAAAGGCCTTATAAGAATATGGCCAGTTTTTAATGTGTCTGTCTGCTTGTGCATAGCACTTAAGGGCTTAGGCATTTTGTGAGCTGAAAAGCGCGATAAAGTACCTCTTGCTCTGGGGCTCTAATCGGAAATGCATGAAGTGCAGCTGTAGAGATAATACATTCCCCCCAGAGGCTTTGGCTGAGCAAATTAGGTATCAATGGGGTGTCTGCACAGGCAGTGCTCTCTCTAATTAGTCTCTGGAGCCTGGTTGGTGGCGGGTATGAAGTGATCTAATCAATTGGTCTGTGTCTGATGGTACATGTAAAAATTCTAGCGGTCAGAGCTGTCTCCCACAGGTCACTCACTTGCGCTGCAGGAGCATGAATTTTCTGGTTTCATCTCTTCCATAACATAATGCTGACAGTTGGTTTTAAGAAAACTGAATCCCAAAAAATATCTAGTTCAGAAGGTACGTGGGTGAAAATAAATGCTGCATGATTGGGCATTCCTGACTCGGTTAATTAACATTTATAGAATAAGGCTGCAGACACATGGTTCAGGAATTTTAAAAAAATGCTGATATTAAGGTGCATGTTTACTAAAGGTTGGCATGTATTAATGACGTTAATGTGCATTAAGTGCCACTGCGCCCATAGAAATAAAAGAGCTGCAGACATTTAATGTACATTAAATACCTTTAGCAAACAGGGTTTGTTTTCATGCAGCTTATCTACGAGTGTGTAGGTTTGTGAATTTTGACATAATTAATTGACATAAAGGCAGATTTTAGTATGTTGATATCTGAATTGAGATACTGAACTCGGGATGAACAAGGTCCAGTTATATTTTAGAAAAGGGACATGTTTGCTAAAGGTATTTAATGTACCAAATGTGGAGCCTTTTTCTACAATAGTGCAGGAGTACACATGTATTTGCCAATATGTGGATCCCAGGGACCCATTTTACAAATCTACATGTGGGAAAAATCAAGGGAGACTATTAAAATGGGTGAGTCTGTATTTTGCAACTTAAATGTCGAAGTTGGTATTTTTCAAATCTATACATTTAAATGGTACCAATTAACAACAGACAGGACCAGCACTACCACTAGACAGTCACCTAGGGCGCTGACCCTCCGCGGGCACCCATTGCCACCGCTGCCATCCCCTTGGATCCTGAAGCAGCAGCAACAGCCCTCAAACCTCAACGCAGCGCTTACTAACACTCCATCGCTGCATCGCAGTTTCCTGCTGTTCACATTGTGCCATTTCCATTTCGCCTCTGAAACTGAAAGTGACATCGCAAGGGGGCGGAAACGGCATATTGTGAACAGGAGGAAACTGCTGCCGCGTCGCAGCTTTGGGGCTTTTCCTGCCATTGCAGGCTTCGGAGAGGGGCGGCAGTAGCAGCAATGGAAGCAGGGGGGCCATGGGGGGCAGTAGGATGGAGAGCCTACCTACTGTAGGGTACCTCCAAGCCTTATGCTAGCCCTGACGACAGAGGCCACTGTCTTTAATTCATTTCAGTTTGGAGAGAGAAATAAACAACAGGAGATTAAGGAGGATAACCTCTTTACTTCTTCCTACAAAGGGATGGCCGGAACAAGCACTTTTTGAAAACATGTATGTGCCAGAGAGCGGCTGTAAATCTTAACATGGAATATTTTGGTCGTACACATGCATTCTCCTATATGAAATGGAGAATGCACATGTCGATTTTTGACCTGCTCAGGTCATGCCCTAACCATGCCCCCAACATGCTCCCTTGTAATTTCTATGTATTATGGACATCCACATGTACATTTAGCCCTTTATAAAATCACCTTTTAAATGTAGATGCCGTTTTCACATGGAAATTACAAATAAGTCTTCTAAAATAACCCCCTTAATTAGCTTCCAATTCCACTGTACAAGAATTATACTAGATCCGCTGGTGTCTCTTTTCAGTTATATTTATTTGTTTATTTTTAAAATAATTTAATAAGAATTTTAATATTTTTAGCATGTGCTGTTCCCAGCCCCAGCAGCTTCTAACAATGACAATGTATTGGTACAAAATTGCATGGTCTGGAGATTTCAAGCTCTGGGAATTCAAATTAGCACAGTGCAACCTCCTTCCTACTCTATAATCGGGCACAGAGAATAGGATTTTGCGGAGCCAACAGGAGCTTCGCTGATATACAAGTGTCCAGAAGTATTTTTTCATGATAAAGCAGAAGATGCTTAAGAAAGGATAATTCTCATCAGCCAATAAATACTAGGAGAAGGATATTTATTTTATGTACATTTAGTGTATATTTTCTAAACCATTGGCCAAGATGACTTACAATTCAAACGTAAAAGTTTGTAATTGATCTTATATATTTTCTGTTTTATAACTTTTATTATACATGCATGTTTGAAAATAACAACTAAAATGTACCAAGATAAAACATACATAAGAACAATCTGGGTTCAGGTTAGAATTTAAAGTGAATTGTGTTAAAGGATAAGGAAGCTTTCATAGTTACAGGGTCACTGTGAGCAGAATACTGGAAGGTCTGCACATGAATAGCTGCCTTTGGCATTTTACTGTAAGCTAAAAAAAATGCAGCATAATTATTTTCCCCGTTATGAACCTGTGTGGCCCATTTTTCAAAGATCTGAAGTGCCACAAACCCTCCTCCGTTCAATCCTTCCTGCTAAATTGGTGTTTTGAAGTGCCATAATCTCTCCATTTATTATGATAATTTTTCACTGGTGCTAGCTATGGGCCAAAACAAATGGTAATGGACTGAGTTAGATCATTGGGAATATCCCCTCTCACAAATGATCCTGCCTTTGTTGTACTCATCAAAGGTTTGTACTGTAATTATTACCTGATGGCAGTCTGGTGGTAAAGTGCAGAAAGAGAGTCTGTGGTCTCCTGGTAGATTTTGTATATCAAGAATCATAGTACATACGGATTAGCTGGAAAACTTTCCCTTCCAGAATTAGGAGGAAAATCAAATGCAATTATAGACCTGATGAGGAAAGCTCATACACTGTAGCCAATAGACCTTAGAGTGAAAGAAACCATTAGGTTAAAATTGTCTTAACTTAGTAGTGCTAGGATGACAAGTTTGATTTCATTCTGAATCTTTCTTGGATTATGGAGGTTCTCTCTTTCCCCTTTCTTCCCATTTGGAGAACCATAAGCAGTGGAGGAGGGGGTGCCAGATAAAAATGATTGCTTTTCTTTGTACATTGTTCTCTCTCATGGCTGCAGAGCAAGCATTTCATAACACAGGCATACTGTACCCTTCTCATTTCAGTCCTTGTTCCCTTCCACCCCTTAACCACGCTCTCTTTTTCTTTCCCACTTTTCCCATCAGTAAGAAAACTAACAGCATAACACCCCAATGCTATTTTTTCAGTGGATAAAGCAGCCACAATTTGGTTTCTCCATAACATTAATCTCAAACCACAGTCAATTTTTATCCACTCCACCCACAAAGGGAGGGTGAGGGTGACATTTCAAGCAGAACAAACTTGTAGTTAGGCAGTTCCCAGGAATCATTCCACCCTAAGCTATTTTGCAACATTCATGCCATGCTTTATGCCTCATTTCACTATGCCATAGTGACTATGGCCTTCTCTAGCCCACCCCTACCATGGTCCAAGTGTTAATATTCAATTTCCAGTATCTCGTAGGCGCTTCTCTATTGTTAGGCGCCTGGGTCAATAAGCTAACAGTTGTCAAGCCATCCCAGGAACCTCCTATCAAATGGCACCTGAGATTTTTTGGGGGGGAAAATGAGGAACCACCACTACTACTGTAACATTAGTCCCCTATGGTACGGTGGTGTGCGGTGGGAAGGGGTTTTCTGTTCAAACATCAAACAGACAGCAGTTCAGGGAAAACGAAACTTGTTTTTATTCAGACCTTCACAAAGCTGGCATACTGGCCCCGGCTCTAGGGGAGAACCAACAATCATAAGAACATAAGATATGCGGTACAACATCAACTACAAGACCACATCAACAACTATGCACAACTCGACCACAACCAACACGGTTTCCGCCCCAACCACGGAGTTGAAACACTCCTGCTATACCTCTTTAACGACATACTACACCTAATAGACAACAGCAAGAATGGAATACTAATGATCTTCATTGATTTATCATCAGCGTTTGACAGTCGACCACGGAACACTACTAGCAAGACTTCAGAACATCGGACTACATGGAGCCACACTGAGATGGTTCCAGTCTTACCTAACGGACAGACAGATACAGGTCAAGATCGGGCCCAACACATCCTGACCCATAAAAGTCATGCAAGGCGTACCCCAAGGATCTGCACTATCAGCTCTCTTATTCAACATCTACATTCAACCAATATGCAACATCATAAAAGAGCACGGGATAAAATACACAATCTATGCGGACGATATAATGATATACACACCAATCACCCTCAACAACCCAGACCACACCAAGATAACAGACTGTCTCACACATATGAACACCTGGTTTCAAGACAACAACATGACCATAAACTACAGCAAGACCGAGGCGCTAATCATCACACGAAACTCCGACTTCATCCCCCCCCCCCCCCGCGACATCAAGATAGGCACCACAACCATACCCATACAACCAGAAGTGAAATACCTCGGAGTGACAATGGACAAAAAACTTAACCTTCAATCCCACATCAGCAGAACCACCAAAAATGCATACCACAGGATGAGACTAGTACGACGCCTCAAGCCCCTCCTCGCTAAGGAACACTTCCGCACAGTTTGTCAGGCACTAATAACCCCAATCCTAGACTTCTGCAACCCAATCTATCTGGGCCTACCGAAACAGACACTAAGACCATTGCAACTGGCACAAAACACTGCAGCACGCATAATTGCCGGCATCACAAGACAAGAACACATCATGCCCGCCCTAAAAGAGCTCCACTGGCTGCCTATCAGTGCCCGCATCAGATACAAGACAATCATAAACATTTTCAAAATCAAACATCAATCATCAGCTTTCAGCCTACACCCACTCATACAACCCGACAATAGCACAAGACCAAGGAGAAGAGGCACATCCAAACGTGTCAACACACCTAAAGTTATCGACAGGGGACACAAGGACACCGAAAAACGAGCCTTATCAAAAGCGGCACCAACAATCTGGAACGCCCTCCCCGACGAACTGCGTTCAACAACAGACATTAAGGATTTCAGGAAACTACTGAAGACGACACTCTTCATAGAACACTATGGTGACATTACTTAAACCGTGCAACAGTCACCTCAACTCCCCCCACATGTCACTATAATTGTAATTAAGCAAGTACCTTTTTAAGATACGGCAACCAGAATTGCACACAATATTCAAGGTGCGGTCGCACCATGGAACAATACAGAGGCTTTATAATATCCTTTGTTTTATTTTCCATTCCTTTCCTTATGATACCTAGCATTCTATTTGCTTTCTTGGCTGCCACTGCACACTAGGCAGAGGGTTTTAACATGTTATCCAGGATGGCGCCTAAATCTTTTTCCTGGGTGGTGGTTCCTAATGTGGAACCTTGTATTGTCTAGCCATAGTTTGGGTTGTTCTTTCCTAGGTGCATAACTTTGCACTTGTCCACATTATATTTCATCTGCCATTTGGATGCCCAGTCTTCCAATTCATCAAGATCCTCTTGCAATTTTACACAATCCTCATGGGTTTTAACAACTTTAAATAGCTTTGTGTCATCTGCAAATTTGATAACCTCACTCGTTATTCCCTTTTCTAGTTCATTTATGAATATGTTAAAAAGCAGCGGACCCAGCACAGATCCCTGCGGTACTCCACTATTTACCTTTCTCCATTAGGAAAATTGGTCATTTAGCCCTACCATTTTTTAACCAGTTCCTGATCCACAATAGTACACTGCCTCCTATCCCATGACTTTTTAATTTTGCCAAAAGTCTCTGATGAGGGACCTTGTCAAAGGCTTTTTGAAAGTTCAGATATACTATATCAACTGACTCACTTTTGTCTACCTGTTTATTCATACCTTCAAAAAAACATAACAGATTAGTAAGACAAGATCCAAGTGTGTTGAAAGAACTGAAATATGAGATTGCAGACCTACTATTAGTAATCTGTGAACTACTATCATTAAAATCATCTGTTATACCTGAAGATTAGAGGATGGCCAGTGTAATGCCAATTTTTAAAAAGGGGTGATCCAGGGGTGATCTGGGAAACTACAGACCAGTGAGCCTGACATCAGTACCAGGAAAATGGTAGAAACCATTATAAAGAACAAAAATACTGAACATGTAGATAGTTGTGGCTTAATGGGAGACAGCCAACATGGCTTTAGCTAAAGAAGGTCTTGTCTTATTAATCTGTTATGTTTTTTTGAAGGTCTGAATAAACAGGTAGACAAAGGTGAGTCGGTTGATATAGTGTATCTGTATTTTCAGAAAGTCTTTGACAAGGTCCCCCATGAGAGACTTTTGGCAAAATTAAAATTTCATGGGATTGGAGGCAGTGTACTATTGTGGATCAGGAACTGGTTAAAAGATAGAAAGCAGAGGGTAGGGCTAAATGGACAATTTTCCCAATGTAGAAGAGTGAACAGTGGAATACCCCTGGAATCCGTACTGGGTCCACTGCTTTTTAACATATACGTAAATGACCTGGAAGTGGGAATAACGAGTAAGGTAACCAAATTTGCAGATGAAACCAAATTATTCAAAGTTGTTAAAACCCATGAGGATTGTGAAAAATTGCAAGAGGACCTTGATAAATTGGAACACTGGGCATCCAAATGGCAGATGAAATTTAATGTGGACAAATGCAAAGTTATGCACCTAGGAAAGAACAACACAAAGTATGGTTACACGATGCAAGGTTCCACATTAGGAACCACCACCCAGGAAAAAGATTTAGGCATCATCCTGGATAACATGTTGGAAGCCTCCACCCAGTGTGCAGCAATGGCCAAGAGAGCAAATAGAATGCTAGGTATCATAAGGAAAGGAATGGAGAATAAAACAAAGGATATTATAATGCCTCTGTATCGTTCCAGGGCGCGACCGCACCTTAAATATTGTGTGCAATTCTGGTCGCCGTATCTTAAAAAGGATATAATGTTATTAGAAAAGGTACAGAGAAGAGCCACCAAAATGGTAAAGGGGATGGAAGGATATCCCTATGAAGAGAGGCTAAAAAGGTTAGGGCTCTTCAACCTGGAAAAGAGACGACTGAGGGGAGGTATGATAGAGGTCTATAAATTAATGAATGGAGTGGAACAGGTAAACATAGATCGATTATTTACATCATCAGAATATAGATAGACGTGTGGACATGCATGAAGCTACACCGTAACCTATTTAAGACTAATAAGAGAAAATATATTTTCAGTCAATGTGTAATCAAACTCTGGAATTCATTACCAGAGGATATAATAAAAGCTATCAGTATAGCCAGATTTAAAAAAAGGTTTGGACAAGTTCCTAGAGGAAAGGTCCATAAACCATTTTTAAAGGGGACCGAGGATATCCACGGCTTACCCCAATACAAGTTTTGTGGAAACTGTGTCTTTTGGGGAAACTGCTAGATACTTGTGGCCTAGATTGGCCACTGTTGGAAACAGGATACTGGGCTTGATGGACCTTGGTCTGATCCAGTATGGCATATCTTTGTTCTTATGTTCCTCCAGGCCAGTTGAGGTTGGCAGGTGGGAATTACTGGCAGTATAACTGCACTTGTTTATGGACCCCGGGCCAGAAAAATCGGACCAGAACACGCTCTAGTGTTTTCTCTACCCCCAGATATCTTCCTAATAAATGGCTATGAGTCAACAATAACACCTGTTGATGACAGAGCTAGGGAACTATCAGTTGTTCCACCTCTCTTCTCCCTCTAGGATCTCCTTAGCTACTCAGCATAATAAATCTCCTTTTAGCACAAAATAAGGGAAATTTCATGTAGGGAACTCTCCGTTACCTACTGGAACCCATCCACCTCCAAAACCCACTCTCGGGCATGTTTAAGGAACTCATCCTGTTACTGGGCCCTGCTGAAGTTCCCTGGGTCTTCCCCCAGCCCCCACTCAGGGGACAGCTGCATCAGATTGCTGTAATATTTCAATAGGAATGCCATCAATGTCAGGTGCTTTGTTCTTTGACAAGACTTTCTAAAAAGGCAGTTAGATCAAACGCAACAGGCTCTTCCAAAACAGCTGGGTCATCACTATTGGTACGTAAAACCACCTTGGATGGCAAATAATAACACTTACTCACTAATATAGTATCTGCAGTAGGTATTTGTAATATATCCTTCATATATTTTCTAAAAAGAATAGGCGGAGAGAGCAAAGAAATACAGGGAAAGTTTAACAACCGCAAATTTTTAGACCTATGCACATTTTCCAAATTTTCCAATTTTTGAGAAAAAACTATACTATCCCTCACACTATCAGACTGCCATGACGAAAATGCTTTAACTTGGGTGTCTAGCTGCACATATTTGGAAGACAAGTTCTTTACTTGCAAGTCCACCAACTGGAACTTGCAGTTAACATCTTTTGTGAATTGGCAGAGTAGAGGAACAGTCTCTAATAGGACCCGCTCAGTTCTTTTGACTACTTGCCAAATATCCACCAAAGAGATTGAAGCCCCGGAGGGACTTCCGACCGGAATAGCCGGCTCTTTCCAATCAACAACTTTAGGTAATACTCCGACTTTCAAAGGATCCGAGGACAGAGAAGACACTTCAGTAAATTCCAAAAAACCTGGAGGTAAAGGTGGCGTACGTTCCACCGAGCTAAGACTAGCGCCTTCAATAGAGGGAACAGAAGAAACAGTACCTGGTTGTGCAGGGGCCGGTGTCGACACCAAATGTCGATCCATGGGGCCCGCAGTTTTCTCCGTGGAGACAACCTTTTTCTTTCTCTTTCCCCCTGGCATAATACACCGTCACCACCAGCGCGCTCCAAAGTCGCTCCTAAGGGGCTCCCAAGGGGCGTGACCTGCCCCTTTCGATACGCCCCTTAGGATACGCCCACTGCAGACGCCGAAGAAGCACAAATCGCTTTTATCCGGGGGGAAAGGGGAGGAGAAAGCCAAGGGGGACTTTCGGTGACGTCGATGGAGCTGCCCCGAAGAAGCCGGCAAGCTGCACGGACCAGATGGAATCACCCCCTCCACAGAAGCACAGCAGCGGTAATCTCTCCCCCTTTGACAAGACTTTCAATGCTGCTTCAACTTCTTTTTTCATCACCAATGGTTCCTGATCATAAGTTGCAGGTTGAAATGGCTGTTGGTCCACTTGATCTTTATGGTATAATGACTCTGTATATTATTTCCACCTTTTCTTGATCTTCTCAGCATCATTCAAAATGGATCCTTGAGCATCTTGTAGCATTCCAATTCGAGGCTGGAATTTTTTCTTTAACTCTCATAGAGTTAAATTTAATAGAAATGGTTTTTATTCTTGCCAAGCCAACAGAATTTTGGAAAGAAATTATACATAAGGAGTCAAGAATGTATGTTCATCTATCTGTGTTGGGGCAAAATAATTCTCCAAAATTTAACGAAACAAGACTACATTTGGTTTGGGTAAAAAATTATGAAAAGATGCACCAAGGTTGAAAATGGGTGAGACTGGATTGGGGGTTCCAGAGAAATAAGCTCCCCCTCCAAAAATGGCTCAGTGCACGTCTATGGGAAAAATGTTTCACCTTCTGCATCATGGAAACACTGATACACTAATACATTGTAGATAGAAACTTGCTCGTTTCCAACTACCTCTCCTCTCTTTTTTGTTCTCTCCATCAGGAACACACACAAAAAAAACCTCACTCTCACATATAAACAAAACACACAAACACAAGTCGCACATACAGACACAAACATACAAACACACTTGCAAAACACAGACATATACAAACACACACACATAGAAAGATTGTAAATAATTCCATGAGATATGTTCCACATATTACCCCCCTCCTTCCCCCCACTGACATATCCTTGTCCCTGCTGGGCTAGCTTTTAGTGATTCAGATATGTGTTTCATTTTCGTTCTTGTAAATTCTGTTGTGAAACCTAGTAACTGAATTGTATAGCTTTCTCAGTGGTTGCTATGTATGTTGACATTTAGAGGGTAATTTTATAACAGAGCACCGTGTGTAGGCATCTATGTAGGCGCTATTTTAAAGAGCAGTGGTTCTCAACCTTTTTTTCATCGGGACACACCTGATGGATGATGCTCGCATATGTGAGTCACCCCACACATGTTACTGTCATGGACCTTTGGTCTGATACAGTATAGTAGTTAAATGTAAACTTGTTCTGCATCTGCAAAAACCATAGAATAGGTACAGATCAGAACTAGGACATTTGAGTAACAACAACATAACTCACCCACTACCAAGGACATTATGAAAGAAAACAAAACCTGAAAAAACTCCACCACTCACATAGGGCCCGATTCCAGGACGCGGGTTGTGGGGCTGCACATCCTGGCGGGACATGCAAGCCCGCAAGCCATCTGGGCCCGATTCCTCCTCCAGCCCTCCCCATATGTCCTGATAGGATTCAGAGAGCTGGCAGTGGACAGAATCGGGGCAGAGCAGGGGCGGGCCAGCCCAGCAGGACATACAGGGCCGATTCAGGTCACAGCCCTGTAGTCCTGCCGGGCTCATGGGGATGCACTGCTTATTCCACCTCAAAGGTGGAATAAGCAATGCAAATCCAGCAATCAGGCCCGGGTGCGGAGGGGTCCCCACTGCTTGATCCAGGCCACAGCAGGCCATCTTTGGGTCGGGCGGCAAGGAAAAGGAGGGCCGGAGCCACGGCAGTTGGGGGCACCTGTATGGAAGACGTCACTGCAGGTGGCAGGGCACGCTGGGCTGTCCTCGGGCCTGATTCTGGCCACCAAGGGAATATTTTGTCCCCATGGTCCAGAATCAGGTCCAAATAGGCCCGTCTTGTTTGACGCCACCTGGACGTGCCCTTTTCAGAATTGGGCTTAGATGTAACAAATGTGCCATACCATAGCAGCATTACCTCCTTTAATTCAAACAGCTAGAACCCTACCAAAGAATAGACAGCACTACAAATATTACATTGTGCCATAGAACACTAATACACCTTCTTCTAGTAAAACAGTATAAGTAGGACTGCTACGGATCTCTACAGAAACTAAACACTAATGTAACTGCACTTTGGTCACATGCAAAACTCTGACAGACTCTCACCAACTACAGAACAAGGGAGCACAAATTAGAAATAAAAATATGAAGACAAAAATTGAACTGGGAATCCTAGGAAGTCAAATTCAACAGGTATTGCAAGTGGAAAACTAAAAATAGAAATGTATGTCTTCTTATACTGAACAAATTACAAAAACATCCACAATGCCCCCCCTTCACCCTTGTAGCCCACACATCCTCCCTATGTAGCAGGGCATCTCCCCTCTCCACCCAGCCACCTATGTGGCCCAACATCTTCCCTCTGTCTCTCACCGACTCCTCCCATCTCCCCCTCCACTCTCTCTCTCTCGTCTCACCCATCAACCTAAACAGCCCTGTATCTTCTCTCTCTTTCTCTTTCCCTATCTACCATGGAAGCAAAAACGCATAATTAAAGCTTTTTCAAGTAATTCATAGCAAAAAACCTGTGAGAGAGTCAGTTGGATCATTGGATGATAGAGGGGTAAAAGAGGCATTAAGAGAGGACAAGGCTATAGCGGAGAGACTGAATGAATTCATTGCTTTGTTCTTTACTAAGGAGGATGTAGGGAAGTTACCCATGCCTGAAATGGTATTTAAAGGTGATGCTTCGGAAAAATTGAAAGAAATATCGATAAACCGGGAATATGTATTACAATTATTTGATAAAATGATGACTAAGAAATCACCAGAACCATATGGTATACATCTGAGTGTGTTGAAAGAACTGAAATATGAGATTGCAGACCTACTATTAGTTACCTGTGAGCTATCATGAAAATCATCTGAAGATTGGCGAATGGCCAATGTAACGCCAATTTTTAAAAAGGGTTCCAGGGGTGATCCGGGAAAGTACAGGCTGGTGAGCCTGACGTCAGTACTGTGCAAAATGGTAGAAACCATTAAAAAGAACAAAATTACTGAACATTTATAGATAGTCATGATTTAATGGGAGAAAGCCAACATGGATTTAGCCAAGGAAGGTCTTGTCTTACTAATCTGTTATATTTTTTTGAAAGTGTGAATAAACAGGTAGACAAAGGTGACCCGGTTGATATAGTGTATCTGGATTTTCAGAAAGCCTTTGACAAGGTCCCTCATGAGAGATTCTTAGCAAAATTAAAAAATCATGGGATAGGAGGTAGTATACTATTGTGGATCAGGAACTGGTTAAAAGATAGAAAGCAGAGGTTAGGGCTAAATGGCCAATTTCTGAATGAAGAAAGGTGAATAGTGGAGTACCCCATGGATCTGTGCTGGGTCTGCTGCTTTTTAACATATTCATAAATGACCTGGAAATAGGAAAAATGATTGAGGAGATCAGATTTTCAGATGACACAAAATTACTCAAAGGTGGATTACTCAAAGTTGTTAAAACCCAAGAGGTTTGTGAAAAATTGCAAGAGGATCTTGATAAATTGGAAGACTGGACATTCAAATAGCAGATGAAATTTAATGTGGACAAGTGCAAAGTTATGCACCTAGGGAAGAACAACTATGGTTACATGATACAAGGTTCCACATTAGGAACCACCACCCAGGAAAAAGATTTAGGCGTCATTGTGGATAACTCATAGAAACCCTCTGCTGATTGTGCAGTAGCAGCAAAGAAAGCAAATAGAATGCTAGGAATCATAAGGAAAGGAATGGAGACTAAATCAAAGGATATTATAATGCCTTTGAATGGTTTCATGGTGCGACCACATCTTGAATATTGTGTGCAGTTCTGGTTGCCATATCTTAAAAATGATATAGCGGAATCAGAAAAGGTACAGAGAAGAGCCACCAAATGGTAAAGGGGCTGCAAGGATACCCCTATTAGGAAAGGCTTAAAAGATTAGGGTTCTTCAATTTGGAAAAGAGACGGCTGAGGGGAGCTATGATAGAGATCTCTAAATTAATGAATAGAGTGGGATGGGTAAAACTAGATTGGTTGTTTACACCATCAGAAAGAAGAAAGGCTATGGGACATGCAATGAAACTGGAATATAACTCATTTAAGAAAATATTTTTCACTCAACGTGTAATCAAACTCTGGAATTCATTACCGGAGGATGTAGTAAAAGCTGTTAGTGTAGCTGGGTTTAAAAAAGGTTTGGATAAGTTACTTGAGGAAAAGTCGATAAACTATTATTAAAGAGGATCTGGGACATCCACTGCTTGCCCCAGGACAAGCATTGTGGGACCTGTGCGTTTTTCTGGGAATCTGCCAGGTACTTGTGACCTGGATTGGCCACTACTGGAAACAGGATACTGGGCTTGAAGGACCTTGATCTGACCCAGTATGGCATTTCTTATGTTCTTATGTTCACCCTTGTAGCCTAGCATCATCTCTCTCTCCACCCCCCCCCCCCCCACCCATATAGCCAGATATCTGCTCCTCTAACCTACCTTTGTAGTCCAGCATTTCCTTGTCGTCTCTCCTCCTCCTCCCCCCCCCCCCATCACTTTGTAGTCCGGTGTTTCCTTGTCCTCTCTCCTTCTCCTTTTTCCCCGTGAAATATCTTCCCTCTCAACACTTCCCATAGCAGGCACAATCAGTGGCAGGAGCAAGAAATATAATAGCATTGGCCCTGGCAATTTTTGTTTAATTTAGATTTGGCTGTGTTCCTTCCTCCCAGCTGCAGCAACAAGGGGCACTTAAGGGATTTCCACGTGTTCCACACGTTCCGCACTCCCGGACGTGAAATCACTTGAGTGTCCCTTATTGCTACGGCTGGGAGGAAAGAGCACGGCTGGGGCCAGTGCGGTCGTGTCTCCTGCTCTTGCCGCTGCTTGTTCCGGCTTTATAAAACCTGTCCAGGAAGTTGGCTGTGTCCCCTACTACTTCATGTGCTGGCTCCATGACACACTTCCGGGGGCTTGTGACACACTAGTGTGTTGTGGCACACCGGTTGAGTACCGCTGTTATACTGTAGAGAGAAGTAGGCAGCTGTTCATCTTCATGAATTACTAGCATATGTGCCTTCACTGTAGGCATGACCACTTACACCAGCTAGCAAGAAGGGGTAAATCTTCATGCACACTACACACATATATGAGTGGATTTGAGTCTTTTATAATCTATGTGCATTTGTGTGACCTCCACTTATGCTGCGCCCCTACTGCATCACCAGTTATACCTACTGGCGACATATGTGCCTTCATGCTAAAGCACAGACATTTACGCCAGTCGGTATTTTACAGAAGGTTGTTTACGCACACATTTGGCCACATATACACAGGACTGACTGTAAAACTGCTCCTTAGTGACTAAACCATGTAATCTGCTCTTAGTTGCTATGCATACTGTCAACTAGTTGTGGGGACGTATGGTGATACCTGTTGCCATGGAGCAGAAGCACCCTGTAAATTCCATCTTTTGACACTGGTTGACAGAGTCATCTAATGTTTAAATGTATTCTCACACTTGGTTTCATTTTATTGTTCTTTCCAAACAAAAGGAATGTTTGGGAACAATTCCATTCAAACTGTCAGTCCCTTTTTATCGACCAGGTCAGAGACACAGACTCGCAGCACACACACTCACACAGAGGAGCTGGAAAACATTCCATGGGCCATTCTCCACATGCTTTCCCCACTTGTTTATTTTATCAAGCAGTATTAAGACTAGAGGACATGCCATGAAACTAACAAGTAGCAGATTTAAATCTAATGTTTACACGTATTTCTTTTTAGGGCTGTGGAATTTGTTGCCAAAGAATAGCTGAGATAACTGAATTTTAAAAAAACATCTGGACATGTTTTTGGAAGAGATCCTTAAACAATTAATAACAGATATATGTACTATTATCACTGCTACTGCTTAAAATTAGTGCTTCAGGAATATATGTGTTGCATATACACATATAAGAGAGATAGAGCTTACAATCCAATCACGACAACTATACATGACAAACAATAGATCATAGAATATGAGACGTGGTTAAAATGTACAAGACTTGGTTGTTTCCATTTCACCCTTCTGGACACAAGCAATGGAGAAAGGACTCTCCTATTATGCTCAGACTGGTCACTGTCATAGACCAGATACTGGACTCGATGGACCTTTATTATGCTTGAGCATGGTGCTGCTTCTATTTTTATGATCATTTTTTACTTAGTGGAAAGCACAGTGGAGGAGCAGCCTAATGGTTAGAGCACTTGGCTTGATATTTATTTATTTAACAGGTTTTTTTTATACCGCTTTTTCATTTCAGTCAAAGCGGTTTATATTGTAACTTAAACTTGGTAATGTACATTAAACAGAGACATTAATAACCTGGATTTTTCCTGAGACAATGGAGGGTTAAATGACTTGCCCAAGGCCACATGGAATGCTAGTGGGAATTGAACCTGGTCTTCTGGTTCCCAAGCCAGTGCTTTACCCATTAGGTTTGATTCCCACTAGTTAGTTTAGTTAACCAGTTTTCTATACTGCCTTATCCTTCACTCAAAGCAGTTTACATTATGTAATTACTACAAACAGGTACTGGATATATTCCCTTGTCCCCAAAGGGCTCACAGTCTATGTGTACCTGAGGCAATGGAGAGTTAAGTGGCTTGCCCAAGGCCACAAGGAGTGCCTATAGGACTAGAAACCCCAGTCCCTCTGGCCTGAGATTGCTGTCCCCAGGTGGGACTTGAACCCCTGGCCCTCCAGCCTGAGGTACCATGTCCTAACCACTAGCACTCCTTGTGGCCTTGGGCAAGTCACTTAACCCTCCATAGTCTTGGAAGAAAGGCCTCACAATCTACTTCCGGTCACACTGTCAAGAAAAACCAGGAGATCACCAGAATTCAGCATTAAATCAAACACACACATGCATTTTTTTATTTGCCTACTGGAATGTGCAACAGTGTGAAAGAGAGAATGTCTTAATGTTAACAGTTCCCCATTTGACAATTTTCAGCTTCTGTGTTTCATCATCAGAAAGTCCATAACTATGTAAGTAGAAAACATGCCATTGGGACATGGGGTGAATTCACTATACCAACAAACAGACAAATAGCTAACACAATAACTATTCTGAATACAACTACCTCACCAAGCGATCCCTGTCCAGTTGCATGGGTAAAGTCGCCAAGGAAATGCTAACATCTTTCATACACAAAATCATACACACATCCCTCACATAGGAACATATGCCTGCAGCCCTCAAACTGGAATTAATCAGGTCCATCCTAAAAAGACCAAAACTGGACAAGGCAGACCCCAAAGCATACCAACCAGTTTCAACCTTACCTTTCATGACCAAAATCATAGAAAAGACAGTAAAACTACAACTGCAAGATCACATCAACACACATTCGCCCCCAGATCATCATCAACATGGATTCAAGCCAAATCACATTGTGGAGACATTACTAACAGCACTATTTGACCACATTATCAGAGGAATAGATAGTATAAATAAAGGCTTTATACTAATCTTCCTCGACATATTGGTTGCTTTCGAATCTGTATTACACACCATACTTCTGAGATGCCTACAGGAAATAGGCCTGTACAACAATACATTGAAATGGTTCCAATCATACCTAGAGAACAGATGACGGTACGTCAAATGCAGGTGAAACACATCCTCTTCTTTTTCAATAAAGCAGGTAGTTCCACAGGGGTCAGTAATATCATCTCTACTTTTCAACCTCTATGTTCAGCCAATTTTCGACATTATCAAGAAAAAACAGATTCACTATAAAGTATACACTGATGACATCATGTTGTACACATCTTTCAATGTCGAATCTCCGGACTATACAAGCATCATAAGATGTATCACAGAAGTTAACACATGGCTCAGCACAAATAACCTCAGCATAAATTATGACAAAACAGAAGCTCTCATAATAACAAGAAACAAGACCTTCACTCTCCTAGCATGATTGCCATAAGGAACAGAAACATAGCCATCAAACATGAAATTAAATACCTAGGTGTCATCCTGGATGAGCACTTAAACCTTCAATCCCTAATAAACAGAACAACACAGCATGCATACTACAAACTAAAAATTATCCAGAAATTGAAGCTCCTCTTAAGCCAGAATGACTTTCGTATGGTTCTACAAGCCATAGTAACACCGGTGTTAGACTACTGCAACTCACTCTACTAAGGCCTGCTTTTCACCCACTGCAGATGGTCCAGAACATGGCTGCCCATATTATCACTGGAACAACAAAACGTTAATGCATATCTCCAATATTGGCACAATTACACTGGCTACCGATAAGGAGTTACGCCATGTTCAAGGCCACATTCAATACATTTAAAATACTACATAATGCTTCAGCTGAGTCTATCCAGGATCTGATGAATAAAAATCGCGAAAGCCTGGCAGCAAGAACAAACTGCAAGAACACATTAGTCACGCCTAGCGAATGCTCCAAGCCAAATGGACTACTTCCAACAGGGCACTATTATTATATGCACCGAACTTATGGAACTCCCTCCCGGAGGATATTAGAATACGACGGGCACCAAGGACTTCAGAAAAAAGTTGAAGACATTCCTGTTCATAGAACATTTTGGCAGCATCACATAGGGCATTGCTGACTTTCCATCCATACACTAACGGACCCTGAGAACCAAACAAGACCAAACACTACACACAACCCCAACTTGTAAATAAGTTATATTAATTTTAATGTTAAGATTTGATTTTATTAAACTGCCTGCATGTTGTGCGAACCTACCCTATATACTGTTAATTGTTAACAGTTTGAGTTGCATGTAAATTACCTGGTTATAATGTAAACAGTTGAGCTAAAATGTAAACCACCGTGATTTGAGGAAAAGGTGGTTTATAAATCCTGTTAAATAAAAAAATTGCGAGTGCACACTTTTCAACTTTTTTATATATATATAATTATCCAAGTAGAATCACTTGTAGAGAAAAGTTAAAGCATAAGGAGGTATCACATATAATCTAGAAAACTAAGGGAGCTCTTTTAGAAGCTGTCTTCCTGATTTGCATGTGTGAAAACATCCTTACATGCATGCAAATCACACCCATGTTCAGAGACCGATTTTAGAAGGGCCCAGTGGCACACGTCCCTACCGTGATCATGTCCAAGTCAAACTCGGGCATGTCAGGGGCGTGCCGTGGATATGGAGAAGAGATGCACATGTATCTCTGATTTCACGTAGGGGCTGCATGCAGCAGCAGCCATCTACGGCTGAATTTTCACATGCTCTTAGCACATTTAGGTTTGTTTTGGCTGACCCTTTACAGGAGGCATTAAGAGGGACATTCTCCTTAATCCCCCATTCTTTCTTTCACCCACCACTAGTGTTTTTGGTAGATACTGCAGCATTTAAAATTTATGAAGAGCTGCGGGGTGTCTAAGTTTGCAAAATGGCGAGGTTACACATGCACATGCCAACACGTAGACATGCATGTTCTGGAATAGCGGCATGCGCACATGCAAGTTGCCAGGATCCCATGTCAATATTTCTCACTTGTAGTTTTCTAACATAGTGTCTCCTGCTACATTTATCTGTACCATCCCTGTGAGTGCCTGCACATCCTGGCATCTTTTGACAGACACGTTTATGGCGAGGGGCATAGATATGTCGATTGTAGAACCGACCTACAAGTGTCCACCCTTTCCTTTAAAATCCAAATAGACTTTGAGACGTTTTCATTTGGACATCGCAGAAACCACATAAACGGCCTTTCTAAAAAGTGCCTTCACAGGAGTAAGAATACGATGGTATGGTCTTGTCACCCTAGCCCACAAAAATAGAACGGGGGACCCATTACGGTGTCACAGGCAAACTATCAAATCTAAACCAACACGAAAAAAAGAAGTAGTAATGCTTAACAAACACCAGGCTAAATAGGCAGAATTACGAATAGTCTACTACAGGGGTGCCTATCATAAGAACATAAGAACATAAGATATGCCATACTGGGTCAGACCAAGGTCCATCAAGCCCAGTATTCTGCTTCCAACAGTGGCCAATCTAGGTCATATGTACCTAGCAGTTTCCCCAAGAGACACAAGTTCCACAATGCTTGTACTGGGTCAAGCATTGATATCTTCGGTTACTTCTTAATAATGGTTTATGGACCTTTCCTCCAGGAACTTGTCCAAACCTTTTTTAAACCCAGCTACACTAACAGCCTTTACTACATCCTCCGGTAACAAATTTCAGAGTTTGATTACACGTTGAGTGAAAAAATATTTTCTTTTATTAGTCTTAAATAGTTTACCCTGTAGCTTCATTGCATGTCCCCTAGTCTTTCTATATTCTGATAAGGTAAACAATCGATCTACGTTTACCCGTTCCACTCCGTTCATTAATTTATAGACTTCTATCATATCTCCCCTCAGCCGTCTCTTTTCCAGGTTAAAGAGCCCTAACCTTCTTAGCCTTTCGTCATAGGAGTATCCTTCCATCCCCTTTACCATTTTGGTGGCTCTTCTCTGAACCTTTTCTAATAGCGCTATATCCTTTTTAAGATACGGCGACCAGAATTGCACACAATATTCAAGGTGCGGTCTCACCATGGAACGATATAGAGGCATTATAATATCTTTTGTTTTATTTTCCATTCCTTTCCTTATCATACCTAGCATTCTATTTGCTCTCTTGGCCGCCGCTGCACACTGAGCCGAGGGTTTTAACATGGTATCCACAATGACGCCTAAATCTTTTTCCTGGGTAGTGGTTCCTAATGTGGAACCTTGCATCGTGTAACCATAGTTTGGGTTGTTCTTCCCTAGGTGCATAACCTTGCACTTGTCCACATTAAATTTCATCTGCCATTTTGATGCCCAGTCTTCCAATTTATCAAGATCCTCTTGCAATTTTTCACAATCCTCTTGGGTTTTAACAACTTTAAATAGTTTTGTGTCATCTGCAAATTTGATAACCTCACTCGTTATTCCACTTTCCAGGTCATTTATGAATATGTCAAAAAGCAGCGGACCCAGCACAGATCCCTGGGGTACACCACTATTCACCTTTCTCCATTGGGAAAATTGGCCATTTAGCCCTACCCTCTGCTTTCTATCTTTTAACCAGTTCCTGATCCACAATAGTACACTGCCTCCTATCCCATGACTCTTTAGTTTTGCCAAACGTCTCTCATGAGGGACCTTGTCAAAGGCTTTCTGAAAGTCCAGATACACAATATCAACCGACTCACCTTTGTCTACCTGTTTATTCACTCCTTCAAAAAAACATAACAGATTAGTAAGACAAGATCTTCCTTGTCTAAAGCCATGTTGGCTGTCTCCCATTAGGTTGTGACTATCTACATGCTGAGTAATTTTATTCTTTATGATGGTTTCTACCATTTTTCCCGGTACTGACGTCAGGCTCACCGGTCTGTAGTTTCCTGGATTACCCCTGGAACCTTTTTTAAAAATTGGGGTTACATTGGTGATCCTCCAATCTTCAGGTATTAGAGATGATTTTAATGATAGTTCACAGATTACTGATAGCAGTTCTGCAATCTCATATTTCAGTTCTTTCAACACCCTTGGATGTATACCATCCGGCCCAGGTGATTTGCTACTCTTCAGTTTATCTAATAGTTGTAAGACATCTTCCCGATGTATCGATATTTCCTTCAATTCTTCCGCACCTTTAAATACCACTTCAGTCATGGGTAACATCCCTACATCTTCCTCAGTAAAGACCGAAGCAAAGAATTCATTCAGTCTCTCCGCTATCGCCTTGTCGCCTCTTAGTGCTCCTTTAACCCCTTTATCATTTAATGGACCAACTGACTCTCTCACAGGTTTTTTGCTACGAATGTACTTGAAAAGGTCTTTATTTCGCATTTTTGCTTCCGCAGCAAGCTTCTTCTCAAATTCTCTCTTTGCCTGCCTTATCAATGCCTTGCATTTGACTTGCCAGTGCTTGTGCTGTTTCCAGGTTTTGTCGTTTGGCTCTTTTTTCCATTTCCTGAAAGATGCTTTTTTGGCAACAACAGCCTCTCTGACCTCACCTTTAAACCATGCTGGCAGTTTTTTGGACTTCCTTCCACCTTTCTTAAAGCGTGGAATACAGCTGGTCTGGGCTTCCAAGATAGTATTTTTCAACAACACCCAAGCTTGATGTACGTCTTTAACCTTCACAACTGCTCCTTTTAGTTTTTTCTTAACTGTTTTCCTCATTTTATCATAGTTTCCCTTTCGAAAGTTAAAAGGTAGTACTGTGGATTTCCTTACTATCCCTCCTCCACTAATTAAATCAAAGGTGATCATGCTATGATCACTATTGCCAAGTGGCCCCAACACCCTTATCTCTTGCACTAGATCTGGTGTTCCACTAAGGACTAGGTCTAATATGGCTTCCCCTCTGGTCGGTTCATGAACCAGCTGCTCCAAGAAGCAGTCATTTATTTCATCTAGGAACTTTATCTCCCTAGCATGTCCTGACGTGACACTGACCCAGTATCAGTCTCTTACTATTTATAAACAATACTAACTCGGATGGTTCAAAGAACACATGCAGTCAACAGAATTCTGCTTAATTAAACATTTGCATAGAAATGTTAAGAAAAGCAAAGATGCTTAACTGAAGAACTGCTTAAGAAGAAGAAACTCCTTCCTATTCCTTTGAGTCTTTCTGGATAAATCTGTAAACATTCTAATGAAAAGTCCATAAAGGAGATCAGATATACCTTCTTCTAAAGCAGATTCTCAGAATTCAGTCTCTATCTGAATTTACAGCAAGAGATACCATCAAAGTGGATGGGGTAGCCAAATGTGCTCTTGAATTTTCCAGTGAAGCAGTCTAATGGTTAAACATTTAGAACATCCACCTCTTGTCCTTGTTGATTATTAACCGGGTAAGGCGGACCGGGCGATTCCACCCTGATTCCCCCCCCCACCCCCTTTTTCCCCTCCCTTATAAGAGGCACACTTAAACTTTCAAAGAAAACCATTACCACTCATTTGGAATTGAACTGGTCGCAGCTTTATTAACTTACAACAATCATAACTTTCCAATTAACAAATTAACATCTCCCCCCCCCCACCAGCAGCGCGAGCCAGCACCCGCCATGTTATTAGCAAGGTGCCGCCGCTGCCGCTTCCCCCGGGTACAGGCCCCGACAAAATTGCTTCGCCCTCCCTCATCCGGCTTCGCCATATTATTAGCAAAAGCCGAGGGATTGTCCGGGCGGGGGTACCCCACCCCCGCCGTACTGCTTGCATCCGGCTCCGGACCCCGGAAACCTCCGGGATCCCGCCAACCCCGTCCAGCTGCAACACCCCCACTACACCCACCCAGACCCACCTGAAATCAGGGAGGGCGGGTGGGCGTCCGACGGCTCCGGCATCAACCCAAAAGAGGCCGGAGCCACGCTGCGTCCCCGCACCTGCTCATGGGGTCCTTCTTTCCATTGGCCGCGGCGCCGAGCAGTCACCCGCCGCCGCCAATGGGAAGATCTTATCCCCTCGCTCCGCCCCCCCCCGGGCTCGCAACGGCCCCGCTTCCGCCGGGGGAATGCACGCGGCCGCCCCCCCGGTTAATGGTGGCCGCGAGCACATGGCTCCGCGGCCTTGCCGTAACCGGGTAAGGCGGACCGGGCGATTCCACCCTGATTCCCCCCCCCCCACCCCCTTTTTCCCCTCCCTTATAAGAGGCACACTTAAACTTTCAAAGAAAACCATTACCACTCATTTGGAATTGAACTGGTCGCAGCTTTATTAACTTACAACAATCATAACTTTCCAATTAACAAATTAACATCTCCCCCCCCCCCCCACCAGCAGCGCGAGCCAGCACCCGCCATGTTATTAGCAAGGTGCCGCCGCTGCCGCTTCCCCCGGGTACAGGCCCCGACAAAATTGCTTCGCCCTCCCTCATCCGGCTTCGCCATATTATTAGCAAAAGCCGAGGGATTGTCCGGGCGGGGGTACCCCACCCCCGCCGTACTGCTTGCATCCGGCTCCGGACCCCGGAAACCTCCAGGATCCCGCCACCGGTTCAGGACACCTCCGTCCTGAGCCGCCCCCCTTACAAAAAGCTGCGACCAGCCCGTCTCCTACGCAGAACCACTTCCAAGGCCTCCTGCCAATCGTTAAGCAGCAAGTCCAACCCGATCGGGGATAAATGCACCCCGTCCGACCTGAACAAACCTGCACAATCGACGTCCACCCATGGGTGCAAAATTTGGCGCCCCCCATTCTCAACGACCCATCTGCCTATTTGGCGATTGATTTTGGACAGCCCCCTGGACCAGCGCCGCTGAACCCTGCAAGCAGGCCTTGGAAGTATATCTGACCACACCAAGATTACCCCCGGGAACATCCCTAAAACCAGCCCCAAGTCCTTGTGCACCGCACGAATCAACTGGCGACAAGTCCAGGACGTCAAGTCGTTGCCTCCCAAATGAATCAACAGAACAGCAGGCTTCTCCCTCCGACTTCCGTGGTGCCGTAGCAAAGGCAGGAGCTGAATCCACCGCAGTCCGCGCTCTCCCAGCCATGTGACGGACACCTCAGAGACGTCCAGTCCAAGATTCGCGCCAAGAGGACGTGTTGCTGCTCGCTGACCAGCCCAGTAAACGAACGAATGACCAGTCACCCAACAGCGACACTGGTCATATCCCACATCTGCAACAAAAAGAAGATAGGTTAGGCACCCCCCCCCCACCACCCCTACAACCTCACATAGGTTTGGAAAGCCTGGGACCTCCAGCGACCGATACGCTTGATCTCCCTCTCCGGCACTCCCTCCGCTGCCGCGCTGGTAGCCGCCTCGATCCGGAATGAATGTGGAGCAAACCGACCAGCGTCCTCCCCCAACACCCGCAGAGACATCCGCAGAACCGCCGTAAACTGGAAGCGCGTCAGAACCCGCCCGTCTTCATGGACAAATAAATGACCCGCGCCCGAGGGCCGCACCCCTAAGTACGCTTGTAACAACCCGACCGGGCAAGTCAAGGCCCCGGACACTTGACTCAAGAGTACCCAAACACCTTTGCCCAGCTGATCCGTTTTTGAACGCGCGACATGAATTCGAACTTGACCCGGTACCAACCGTACTTGGTGCAACTGCAAACCCCCAACCGCCGCACCTCTACCCGATTCTGCCACCAATTCGCCCACTCGGAAGGCCCCGAAAAACGCTACGGCAAAAACCGCCCGAAATAAGCAACACTCGTAACTGGACGAGGCCACCTGAGGCAACACCACGCACAACCGCTCCAACATTGCATGCGTGATCAGCTGCCTGGTATCCCCAACCGGCGGCGCCTCACGCTCCCATCCTTGCAACAGCCGGGCCGTCAAAACCCCCCCCCCCCCCCGCCACGCGCCCCATCCCACAGCTTTCATGAAAAAGGAAAATCCCGCCAAATTCTTCCTAACCGTAGAACGCGACAAGCCCGCACCCTTTGCTGCCCAAACATACTGACCCAGTAGCCAATCCGATGCTGGGCCCCTTCTCCATCCCCGCTCCGACAGGAAGGACCTCACACTGCTGTAGCCTCTTTGGTAGGCCTCCCACGTCGCTGCCGACACAGAGTTTTTCAACAAGTCGATCATGCTTGCAGGCCAATCTGCCATAAAGTCTCCGGGACCGAGGCCCCCCGCTCTTCGGCAGCCGGCGCCAAGGTCCGAAACAGCTCCCACTTGAAACGGGAAAGAGCATCGGCAATAGTGTTAATACTCCCCGGAATGTGGCGAGCCTTAAGCACCACATTCAAACGTAAACAGGACAAAACCACCCGCCGCATCAATTCTGCGACCTGCCTGCACCTTGGGGTATAATTATTCACGACACTCACCACGGACTCGTTGTCGCACCTCCATACTATCTGGCGATTCCGCAGCCTCCCCGGCCATATGGACAACACCACCAGGATTGGGAACAACTCTAGGAAGGTGATATTACTGGTAAGGCCGGCTTCGCGCCATGACGGAGGCCATTCCGCCGCACACCACGAGCCCCCAAAGTAAATCCCCAAACCGGCCCCGCCGGCCGCATCTGTATATAATGTAACTCCTCACTCGACACGACCGGCTCCCGCAACACCGATACACCGTTAAATTCCCTCAAAAACTCATCCCAGACGCCCAAGTCCGCTCTTATATTCCGGGATAGCCTAACCCGATGATGAGGTTTACGCACCCCCGCCGTAGCCAACGACAGGCGGCGGAGGAATACCCGTCCCATGGGAATGACCCGACATGCAAAATTGAGTGAGCCAATAAGCGCCTGCATATCCCGCAGCGACAGCTTTGTGGCTAACATCGCGTTCGCAATCAAAACCCGCAGCTTCTCGACCTTGTCTACCGGTAATCTCGCCACCATGAAAAGCGAATCTAGTTCCACCCCCAGAAACGTAAGACGCGTAGCTGGCCCCTCCGTCTTCCCCACTGCCAACGGTACTCCCCATTCCTGTGCCAATTGGTTGAAATCATCCAATAAATCCCGGCACTGCCTGGACTGCGCCGACCCTACGAAAAGGAAATCATCCAAGTAGTGCACCATTTGCCTACAACCCGAACGCTGAACCACGGCCCAGTGCAGGAATGAACTGAAACGCTCAAAATACGAGCAGGATATTGCGCAAACCCATAGGCATGCATTTGTCAAAGTAAAAGTGCCCCTCGAAGCAAAAACCCAACAAATGAAACGCCGAAGGGTGCACCGGCAGCAAACGGAAGGCTGATTCGATATCAGCCTTAGCCATCAGGCACCCGGGCCCACAATCCCTTACTAATGCCACCGCCTCATCAAACGATGCGTAACGCACCGAACACAAATCCTTCGGGATATGATCATTCACGGAAGTACCCTCCGGGAAGGAAAGATTGTGGATTAGTCTATATTTACCTCGCTCTTTCTTCGGGATTATGCCCAAGGGGGAAACCACAAAGTCCTCGAAGGGCTGAACCTGAAAAGGGCCAGCTACCCGCCCCAGCGAAAGTTCCCCAGCCAGCTTGTCTCTCACAACACTAGCAAAACGACGCACCGATGGTGAATTCCTCGCTACGCCCGCGGCCACCCTCCCAATAATAGGAATCCGAAACCCCCTCTCGAATCCCTGTCCCAAAACGTTACCGTCCGCCCTCCGGGGATACCGAGCTAACCACGGACGAAGAGCCTGAACCTGAATGGGAGTAGGCGCGAGGCTCATCGCAGACCTATTGTTTTGCGATGGGGGCAGTGGAACCCGTAGGGCCCCGTTTGACACATTTGAGGGCGGAATGAGTTCCTCCGCAGACAGAGCAGGCGTGTCGGAATTTACAGTCCGGAAAAGGGCAGGTAGACTTGTTGAAACGCCAACATACGTCGCCCGAGCCCCCTCCCCCCGCCGGTCTCTGCACCGCCGGGACACGCTCCCGCGAAAGGGCTTCCCGGACCCCGCCGCGCTGACCAAAACCTCCTCTACCCACATTCCCCCCTCCCGGTTTGACCGCCATCTGCGTCAACCACAGGTTGATATCTTGGGTACCCCACGATAACAACCGGTTCTCCTCCATCTTGTCCCGAAACTTTTCATCGTAGTTGAGCCAGGCCCAACTGTCATGGGTTTGAGACGCTTCTAAGATGGAGTCCGCGTACACCAACAACATCCCATACTGCTCCGGATGCACGCACCCCCAAACACTGGCGAGCCGGAGAAAGGCCCTCGCCCAATTCACTACATTCCTTGCGACTCTCCGCACCCGACCGGATTTTTCGTCTTCTTTCCTCTTTCGTCTACTATCCCCCGACCGCTTCCTACCCTCCAGCAACCGGAAAATGTCAATATAGCGCCGCTTCTGTATCTTTTTCCGCAATTTCTTCGGTACGCCCTCCCACAACTCCGAGAACGCCGCTACTGTAGGAATTGCGCCGATAGAGTTGTGTTCGCCGGCCCCTCTCCCAGATGCCTGACCCTGCCTCCCCTCTCGCGATGCCGAGCTAGACGATGAGTCCGTAGACAACGTGAACGACGAATCCGATCGCCGGTGCCTATGACACGCCCTCCGCCGCTTTCGACTTCTCTTGACCCGATCCCCGCCCGCCGTCTCAGTACCCTGCCCATGCTCCTCCCCGTGGTCAACTGCCAACTCACCCGCAGCACTCGCCGCTGTTCCAGCCGGTACTCCGAGCTCGGGACGCTCCGCTGCCGTCGAGACTGCTGCCTCCGTCGCGACAGACGGACCGCCGTCCGCCTGACCGCCAGTGCCGTCACTGGGCCGAAACCCGCTCCATCGAGGATTCCCCGCACACTGCCACGCTGGAGGTACCTGTGGAGAGAAGAAAGGGAGAGGCGCCGAGACACCGCCCTACCCCAGGGCGATTGCCACGCCCCGAGCCACTCCGCCCTCGAGGAACCCTGTCCTCCGCTCTGCCAACGCTCCCACGAGGGGGACGGGCTGCCCCCCGCCTCCTGAGGCCATCCCCACATGCCCGCAAACCCCCACCTATCAGTACCGTCCAGGGGTGGCGGCCCCCCATCCGGCCGGTACTGTACTCCGGTGGCCCAGCGGATCCGTGTCCCCGCATCCCCCCCACAGGCTCCCCATTCCCGCCAACCTGACCATCCCGAGGGACCCCCATCTCCCCACCCGACCCTGCCGCCCCCCCTCCCCCTCCATCCCCATCCGCGCTGGTCCTCCTGCCCCCCCTTTGCCCCCCCCGCCCCCTATTTCCCCTGGCGGACTCCCCCGCTGGCTGCCCCCTGCCTTGAACTGACCCAGCAGTTTGAGGAGTTCTGCCCTTAGCCCCCCCCCGCGCTGCCTTTCCATGCCCTGCTGGACCCCGTGCCCTGCTAGCCAAACGCTCCGCGCGTGCCCCGGACTCCCTCCTCCCCTCCACCGGGGCTCCCACCCCGCTTGCCTCACTGCTGTTCGCAGCCCGCTTGCCCCCTGATTTATTCTTGGGCATCTTTCCCGGGATAGCCTGCCCTCTTCGTTGCAGTGTACTGTTCTTTTAATTTTTTTTTTTTTTTTTTTGTTAACTGTCAGCCCCAGAAACCCCCCCCCCCCCCACGAGTGCCTAAGCACCAACGGCACCCTTCAAACTCCCTGCCGCCCTCGTTAAGCCTCCCCGGAGATTCCTGGCTCTTGTGTTTCTTCACTGCCTGGAAGCTTGCACCAGAAAGGCGGCGGCAAGGACTCTTCGCGCAGCCACTCACTCCCGAACGGGACTGAAGCTGCACGGAGGCAGGGCTGCTATGCTGCTATGTAACCCGAAAACCCCCCCCCCCTTCAACGCGCCGCAGGCCCCAAAATGCTCCTCCGAGTACCTGAGACACGTCCGACGGCTCCGGCATCAACCCAAAAGAGGCCGGAGCCACGCTGCATCCCCGCACCTGCTCATGGGGTCCTTCTTTCCATTGGCCGCGGCGCCGAGCAGTCACCCGCCGCCGCCAATGGGAAGATCTTATCCCCTCGCTCCGCCCCCCCCCCCGGGCTCGCAACGGCCCCGCTTCCGCCGGGGGAATGCACGCGGCCGCCCCCCCGGTTAATGGTGGCCGCGAGCACATGGCTCCGCGGCCTTGCCGTTCCTGAACTTCCCTTCATTGCAGGTAATAAGCACCACGCTATAAGTGGCAACAATTCCATAGGAAGTTTCAGAATATCTATTATACTGTATATCTTTAAACATCTCCTTGACGAATATTAATGCAACCTTTGGAAAATTAATCTCTTTCAGGTTGCATCTTTAGGCACCATTCTCCAACACCTCCATCTTATTTTTGATAACAATGTTATCCTTAATCAATGCAGCATTAGTATTCTGAATGCTCTGAATCTTGACATCTTGCACCTTATAGATATTATTCAAAATAGAAATAGATTATTCAGTATTATCAGTCCTTGACATATTCTCTTGGACTTTTATAGAGCGTGACTGAGTCTGAGGAAATAAGCCCTTCCCTGAGAAATAGCCTCCGAAATGATTTCCAGAATAAATTCCTCAGGTCTTTACAAAGCAAAACTAAATTCAGAAAGGAAAGAGATCACCAGACCTGTTGAAGAAAGATCATCTACTACTTTTCCAGATGTTACTTGTTGAGGAGATGTCACTAGGCACTTTTCATTTCTTCCAAAGCCTTCTGCCTCTGGCAATCTACTCAAACACTGACCCTGCTGAATATGCTCAAATGCCACTTCAATGGTGGGGGCTTTCCTTCTAATGATTGACATTCTTGTGCTGGCATCCATCTTTGAAAGCCCTCTGGAAGAGTGACAAATAGCACAGGCTGTAGTGGAGGCCTTCACAATTCAGGAACAAGAAATGTTTCAAAGCCTGAAGAAGGCGCTGAGCCCATGGAGTCCATCATTGAAGTTACCAGGCATTCCTCTGATTTTATTTTAATTCCGGTGCGCTGAACAAAGGAATCCATGGGTCCATGAGAGGTAGCTGAGGGCCATTTCCTTGATTTATCCTTCCTCTTACCCATTAAAAATGAACGTTTCACACCAATTCAAACATGCCTGCCACCTTCTTGGATTTCCTGACTCCAGGGTAATAAACTCTTGAATCAAATGATAAGAATATAAGATATGCCATAATGGGTCAGACCAGGGTCCATCAAGCCCAGTATTCTGTTTCCAACAGTGGCCAATCTAGGTCACAAGTACCTAGCAGTTTCCCCAAAAGACACAGGTTCCGCAATGCTTGTATTGGGGCAAGCAGTGTATTTCCCGGGTCCCCTTTAGTAATGGTTTATGGACCTTTCCTCCAGGAACTTGTCCAAATTTTTTTTTAACCCAGCTACACTAACAGCTCTTATTACATCCTCCGGTAATGAATTCCAGAGTTTGATTACACGTTGACTGAAAAAATATTTACTCTTATTAGTCTTAAATAGGTTACACTGTAGCTTCATTGCATGCCTCCTAGTCTTTCTATATTTTGATGTCATAAACAGTCAATCTACGTTTATCCATTCCACTCCTTTCATTAATTTATAGATCTTTATCATATCTAATCATTCATCAAAGCAAATTATTTAGATTACAGCTACAGTTTCACTTATTATCCTTTTTGGTTTGAGTAAGTAATATGTTTTTTCTGAGAAAGGTTCAAATGTCAGGTGGATTGTCGACTTGTAAGTTTTGATCTCCAGGAACAAGCAGGAATGAGTCTTCACATATGGGTACGTCGGTACCGACGGAGCCTGCGCGGGAACGCTCCCCAGCGTCCAATCAGAAAGCTTTTGGGAGCATCCCACAGCGCCTGCGTGCTGCCTTCCCGCCTTTCCAACTGTCTCTCCTCAGTTGTTCTTTTTCCGCGGAGCCAGCAGGTCGTGTTCCTATCACCGCAGAAGAATTTCCTTATTTTTTTCTTTATTTCTTTTCTGTTGCGTCTGCCTCCTCGACACTTTACCGGTACCGCCGGTTCTTATTCTTTTCCTAAAAAAAAAAAAAAAAAGACCTTCTATTTTTTCTTCAGGTGTACTTCAGTTTTGGGCTTTAGGCCCAAAACCTTTTTCCTGAAATATGGAAAAACCTGCCTCAGGTTTTAAGAAGTGCACAAAATGTCACCGACACCCATGACTGGTGTCTCAAATGTTTAGGCCCTGACCATTCCATCAAAGATTGTATGTCCTGTTCCATGATGTCTAAGAGAGGTTGACAGAACCGAGCTGCCAAGCTCAGTACCCTGTTTCCCTCTGATGCAGCTTTGGTGGCATCGTCGTCTTCCAGGGCTGCTTCTTCCTCATATGGATCTCAGGTAACTAAACATAAATCCAGCCGGTCCTCGAAGGGCAAATCTCCTTCATCGAGATGCCTCTGGCCTTGCCCTCGAGGATTCTGCACCGGCAAAATTACCCCGGCGGGAGGCTTCGGCTTCTAAAGCATCATCATCGGGGTTCCAGGACGATCTAGATGGCGTGGCCTCAACCGATCTCCTGGTGCCATGCTCTGGGGTACCGGTGGCCTCTGGGGCACCGGTGGCTTTTCTGCGCACCCTGGGAATATTTGTCTTCCCCTATCTGGACGAATGGCTCATTTGAGCTTCCACTCAATCAGAGGCCCAGACTGCTCTAACCTGCACAATGCGTATCCTTCAATACTTAGGGCTGGTAATAAACATCCCAAAATCCAATTTGATCCCTACTCAGTCCCTGGAGTTTATAGGGGCATTGCTGGATACCACAAAGGCAAGGGCCTTTCTTCCCCAGGTCCGCTGCCTTCGCTTGATGCAGTTAGCTTCTCAAGCAGAGTTGAAACCCCTTCTAACTGCTCGAGAGATGTTACAATTGCTAGGCCACATGGCTTCCACTGTTCATGTGGTACCATATGCATGCCTTCACATGAGAGCAGCTCAGTGGACTTTATTCACCCAATGGATGGATTAGGCTGCCTGTCAGACAAAATAGCAAACACAAGTCGCCTCATTTTGTCCTTCCAATGGTGGAAGTCCCCTCAAAACCTCTTGCTGGGGTGTCCTTTTCAACAGCCTCTACCCCAGGCAACTCTTACAACAGATGCTTCTCCAATGGGCAGGGGAGCTCATCTTCATGACCTCTCCACCCAGGGCATCTGGTCCCCACAGGAGACTTGTCTCCACATCAATCTCTTGGAACTCAGAGCAATCTTCCTTGCTCTACGAGTTTTCCACACCCTGCTCAGCCACAAGACAGTCCTTGTCCACACGGACAATCAGGTAGCTATGTTCTACCTAAATAAGCAGGGGGGAACTGGCTCTCTGTCGCTTTGCAACGAAGCTCTGCGACTGTGGGCCCTCGCCAGAGACCATCACATTCATCTTCTGGCAGTCTATCTTCCAGGGGTTCAAAACTCTTGGGCAGACAGACTCAGTCGAGTTCTGCTTCCACACGAGTGGTCCCTACATATGGACCAGGTGTCAAAAATCTTTCAAATTTGGGGAACCCCAGACATAGACCTCTTTGCAAGTCCGTGGAATGCCAAACTTTCCCGGTTCTGTTCCAGAACTCCGGCTCAGGGGGCTCAGGCAAGGGATGCTTTCCTCCTTCACTGGGGTCAAGACTTCCTGTATGCCTTTCCACCCATTCCCCTAATTCCCAAAACCCTATTCAAGCTTCAGAGAGACAGAGGCCACATGATTCTCATAGCTCCACATTGGCCAAGGCAAGTGTGGTACCCTCTGCTTCTACATCTCTCTCAAGCTCCCTCCCTAGAGTTAGGGTCTGCTCCAGACCTCCTCTCTCAGGAGGATGGAAAATTGTGGCATCCCAATCCCCAGTCTCTGCATCTCAGGGCTTGGTTGCTGAAGGCCTAGATCTCCGGGATCTTCCTCTTTCTCAACAAGTGAAAGATGTTCTTCATGCTTCCAGAAAACCTTCCACTAGATGTTCTTACGCTTTCAAGTGGAAAAGGTTTACCATCTGGTGTTCTGGAAGGGGTCTTAACCCCCGGTCAATACCTCTGGAATCCTTGCTGGAGTATCTCCTGCATCTGTCTAATGCAGGCCTTAAGACAAATTCAGTAAGAGTCCATCTGAGTGCTATTGCAGCTTCACTCAAGCCTCTAAATGGACAACCTGTTTCCTCTCATCCCCTTGTAGCAAGGTTCATGAGAGGCCTCCTTTTAACAAAGCCTCCTATTAGACCACCACCGGTGGCATGGGACTTAAATTTGGTTCTTGGTCAGCTTATGAAGCCGCCTTTTGAACCTTTAGCTACTACCTCCTTGAAATACCTTTCTTGGAAGGTTATCTTTCTCATTGCAATCACATCAGCACGCCGCATCAGTGAATTGCAAGCACTAGTAGCTAATCCACCTTATACAAGGTTCCATCATGACAAGGTGGTCCTTAGGACTAATCCACATTTTATGCCTAAGTTGGACTCGCCTTTTCACCTCAACCAAGAAGTCTACCTACCTGTCTTTTTTCCAGGGCCTCATGCATCAAGTGCAGAGAGGAATCTTCATACCCTGGACTGTAAAAGAGCTCTGGCTTTTTACTTACAAAGGACACAGCAACATAGAAAGTCTTCCCAACTCTTTGTTGCTTTTGATCCTTCTCATTTGGGACAACCAGTCTCCAAGAGAACTCTTTCCAACTGGATTGCCCAATGTATTTATTTCGCCTATCAGAGCAAGAACATTTCTCTGGAGGGCCATGTCACAGCTCACAATGTGAGAGCCATGGCAGCCTCAATGGCTCATCTGAACTCTGTGTCTATCGACGACATCTGTCGAGCAGCCACTTGGGCCTCAGTTCATACCTTCACAGCCCATTACTGTTTAGACAAGGACTCCCGCCGGGATGCCTTGTTTGGTCAGGCTGTTCTCAAACACCTGTTTCATGCTTAATCAACTCCTATCCACCATCCCTCATGGGATGCCAGAGATCCAGGTGGTGAAGTGCAGCCCTGTCCCAGGGACACACAACTTCTGGGCTCTCTCCCTGGCATCAAAAGCTAGGAAGTCCCCATATGTGAAGACTCATTCCTGCTTGTTCCTGGAGATAGCACAGTTACTTACCTGTAACAGGTGATCTCTGGGAACAGCAGGAATAAGTCTTCACAACCCACCCACCTCCCCTAGGAGTTGTCTCTCTCTTTCTATCTCTCTTCCTTTCCCTCTCTCTCCCTCTTTGTCTCAGCTATAAAACTCAACTGAGGAGAGACAGTTGGAAAGGCGGGAAGGCAGCACGCAGGCACTGTGGGATGCTCCCAAAAGCTTTCTGATTGGATGCTGGGGAGCGTTCCCGCGCAGGCTCCGTCGGTACCGACGTACCCATATGTGAAGACTTATTCCTGCTGTTCCCAGAGATCACCTGTTACAGGTAAGTAACTGTGCTTTCTACTATAGGCGTTGTACATTAAAAAATAGGTACAGTTGTGGTCAACATTATTGGCACCCTTGCAGTTCAACCTGTGAAATGGCTTGAACTATCTATGCACACATATTTGACACAAAGAAGAATCAATTTAAGACCAATTAAAAAGGAAATTGGAGGAAATAGTATAAAAACTGGGACATTGCCAGGACATGATTATTGGCACCCTCATAAACAAGTCAAACCAGTTTGAACAGAAGAACCACATTCTCATTGCAGTAAAATTAGACACACCTATGATCAATTGTCAGTACTCACATGGCATGAATTTTAAACTGGCCACATTCACTCCCTGTTCCATTTTAACAATGGTGAAGACAAGAGAGGTGCCTGAAACTGTCAGAAAAGCCATTATCACTAAACCTCAAACTTCAAAGGGGTACAAGGCCATCTTCAAAGACCTTGGAATTCCTGTGTCTACAGTTCACAGTGTTATTAAGTTTTCTGCTCATTGAACTATCAAGAACCTCCGAGGACATGATTGGAAGAGGAAAATTAATCCAAGACGTTTTCAAAGATTAGTGCAAACCTTTGGAAAAACACCACATACAACATCCAAAGAGCTTGAGGCTGACCTCGAGAAAACTGGAGTGGTGGTTTCAACTCACACCATACACTAAACAAAGAAGGACTTCATGGGCAAAGGCCAAGGAGGACCCCACTGCTCAAAAACAGGCATAAAAAGATATGCCTGATCTTTGCCCAAAACCACCTTGTGAAACCACAGTCCTTCTGGGAAAATATTCTATTCTGTGGACAGATGAAACCAAATTTGTGCTCTCTCTCAATGCAGACCAGCGATACATTTACAGGCGAAGAAATGAAGTTTATAAGAAAAAAACACCCTTCCTACAGTTAAATATGGTGGAGGTTCCATAATGTTGTGGGGCTGGGCTGTTTTGCTGCAGTGACATCAATAACACACACTTTGAGTCAATAGGATGCACTGTTGATCAATAGCACACAGTTTATCAATATTCTTCAACTAAGCAATAGTGTATGTGATTAAGAACTCAGAAAAAATGAAATATAGAGTTTTCCTGTCATTTTGGGTTAAAAATTATAAAGATATGAAAATGTTGTTCCAAACAAATGCACATCTCTATTTACTGTCAAATCTCTCTTTATCTTTGGTTAGATTTCCTGTTTCACTTTAAACTTTTAACCTTACAGTACCTTGATAGACTTCTCTAGTTTTTGCTTTTCATTCTCGACAGTTTATTATTGTTCTTATTCTTTCATCTTCTACCTCAGCTTTCTTCTGATTTCTCCCCATGCCCAAAACCAACCTCATCTTTCTGTTATTTCTTTCTCCACTCATTTGTCATTATGCGAGATCCTGTTGCTATCACCTCTTGAACTTTCATCCTACCTAAGCTTTTCTCACCCTCAGGCTACATGGACTCTCATTGGTCCCTGTCCTTACACTGGATATTTTAACTGTCTCTTGAGTGATCTTCCTTGCACTCCTTCTGCACTGTCCATCTGTCTTCCCTTATCTGCACTTCATTTAGCTCATGCTTTACCTGCCTCAAACACTACTTTGGTATTGTATTAATTCTGTTCTTCAGTGTAAACTCCTTAGAGTGACTTTTGTTACTCAGCACCAAACTTCTCCTTCCACCATATAGTTCCTCATTACCTGTTATGTTCCTTCTTGTTCTCTCTGCTTTCACTCCATTCTTTGTATGAGGTATGTGACATGATAAATTGCAAAGAAAGCTAAAGAGACTTGCTTAAGGGGATGAAAGACAAATTGGTAATGTCCAGGCTTGAGCTTTTTGCCACTTTACAGAAGAAACCCGGGGTGTGATATAAAATGACTCGGGTTATAAGTGTTTACTATGTCTCTATGTTCCATGCAGGATTACAACTGTCATCAGTCTGAGAAAGAAACAATGAAGAGGCCACTGAGCTGGGGGGATCCTAAATCTGCTTCCTTCTCTCCCTTTGATGGATTTCATCCAAAAGAAAACCGAAGTCGGCAAGACCTTGTTACTCCCTACAGTGTATTAAAGCCTTGTATGCATTAGATATCTTGTAATTTCCATCAGCTATGTGAAGATTAAGCTGTGCTTACTGATACATGGCATGCGGTGTTTCTAGTATTTGGGGGGGAGGGGTGTTTTATTTTTCTTCTGCACCGGAGTCTTTACCCTCAATATGTTAAAACCACTTACTGGTCGCACTAGAGTGGCCTAACAGAAACATGTGTTTTCTTTGCAATGGTTGCCATGTTTGGCAGCCAGCAAGAGATTCACTTTGCTGCTGTACAACAAATATTCACTTACATCTTGAGCAGGTTCATATAAATCCTTAATGGTAAATAAAATGCACATTTATTCCAGAGATGATGGAGTCAGATTTTGGTTGCATCACACCATCCTTTTCAACAAAGGCCCATGATGATTAAAATATTAGAAGTTATCATAATACATTTAGGGGGTTATTTTAGAAGTATTTCCATATATAGAGGCTTTCAAGCATGTACAAAAGCAAATAGTAATTTTAGAAAGCCACTATTTGCACATGTTGATCCATACCACACAGAGATTGCAAAAAGGCATGGAGAGGGAGTGGTTTGGGCAAAGCCTGAAATATGAACATGTATTCCCCATTTTGCAAGGGGAATGCATGTGAGTATGAAAAATTCTAGACTTTGATATTTACACCTTCACCAAGACAAGCATAAGTGCTTAGTTGAAGGGGCAGGTGTAAAGACTGAGGCCGACCCCCCTTGATCATCCCCTCCCCAACATCCAATCTTCCCCAATACTCCTCACCAGTATTTATAGTTGCAACCAACACCCACTGATATCCAATATCTCCTCATTACAGACCCCTGCCTTGAAAACAAGTCTTTTCCTAAATTGACCCCAAGTAGAGCCCCTACTCTCTCCTCCCTGATGCACCCATCTCTCACCAGAGTCCTTGGTATTTTAGTTGGATCAGAAGTGATACCCAATCTTTCCTGCTCATGGCAAGCTGTAGGTTCAAAATGGCAGTCGTGACCCCTAGCAGTAATCTTCCAATACTATCACTAATGGTCAGACTGCCAAATAGGAGCAAAACTGCACTTAAGGAATAGTCTAGTGGTTAGAACACTGGCTTGGTAACCAAGAAACCAAGGTTCAGTTCCCACTAGCACACCTTGGGCAAGTCACTTAACCCTCCACTGCCTTGGAAGAAAGGCCTGGCAATCTGCTTCCAGTCACACTGCCAAGAAGACACAGGAACTTCTGTGCTGCCAGGAGTCAGCATTGACTCAAAGGCACACATTGGCAGCCTGACCCCCTAGCAGTAGTACCATGAGATTGCCACTAGAGGTCACAGGCACCATTTTGAATCTTGGACTCGCCATGAGCAGGAGTGAGAAGGGATTATTCCTGCTCGTACTAGACTATCAGGGAACTTGTAAGAGCTGGCGGAGGGGGTTGGGAGGTGGGACCATTGAGCCAACCATTAGACAAACTAGGTGGTTGCCCATGGTGGTAACTCCTTTTGGGTAGGACAGCAAAGTATTTGAAGCTAAACAATAGATTCTGATAGCTAGGGGGAGGGGAGGAGAAGTAAGGCTTGCGGTTTGCCTAGGACACCAACACTTTGAACTAATTCTGGGGCTGACTCTAAGGTGGGAAGGTCTTCCGTGGAGATTTGTAATGGTGGGAAGATCCGATGCTAGGGTATGAGGTGTGGGTATTGATGTCAGGGGATCCGATATTGGTAGTTTTGGGTGGGATATTGGATGTCAGGGGGTGTTGAATGCAGATGTTGGGAGGGGTGGTAGATGGGTGTTCAGCATATGGGCAGGACAGGATTGGACAGTGTGTGGCTATCAGGAGCAGTGAGCATAAAAAGCTGCTCCCATGCTCATTTTCCCCCCATATAGAACCTTTTAAAATCACTGCTCCCAGTGAATGTGGTGAGATATCAATATGAACTCCTGCACAACCTTATATGTATTTTACAAGAGGCTCCACAGCCTATCTAAAATTGACTTTTTAGTGGCATATATCTTCATAGTTTATATCATTTTATCTTTTATGGACAGCATACATACCAATTTATATTGAAAGAGTCTGGCCCACATCATCACTAAGTTCTTTGGACTGCACATCTGTAGACAAGCCTTTGTCATTGAAATTTCAGGCAATCTCTGGTGCAGATGCTTCATTTGCCACTAAGCCATTGACTAACGCATTTTCCTGTTTCCTACTTCAAAGCAGAACATGAAACCATTCTGAGCTAAAAAGAGAAAGGTTCTAGTCCCACATCACAGCACCTTTCCAGTTATGTTTCTGATACATTCCAATATGATTAGGAAACACCAACATGCACTCTTTGTCTCTGGTTTTGCTTCCTTGAGTGAATCATTCAAATATTCATTTTAAGAATAATGACGTAACGTAAGTATGAAAAGAGAGAACACAGCTCTCTTTGTTGGAAAAACAAATGCTGGAAGTGAAGGCATATGCCTCCCCTCAATATACATCAGTTAGATATTGGACACAGATTCCTGCATTTGGGAAATAAACGGCCTTGAAGCCAATTGGGGCTAGCAAGGCTGTTTATGTTTCAAAATGTAACACCAAAATGCCTCTGTCGTACTCCGATTTTTGCACTACATTTTTTTGATTACAAATTGGTTCTGAATTTACAAGTTTATTTTACAGGGGGTCAAGATTCGGCTGGTGTCATTCATTTCAGCTCCTGAAATGTATTTAATTGGAATGGCAAAAAGTATCCAACAAGACCAAGCCTATGACCTCAAAAGTAGATTTCCCTTCATAAAATAGCATGACCGTCTGTGCTGTAAAGCACTAGGTCTGCAGCCGTGCATATGTCAGTAGGTCTCATCAGACCTAGTATCAGTTCTAGAATTCTCAATAAACATTCATTTTAATTTACCCATAGTTCTGTCTTAAGTTCATTGCCAGTTCTTTCTTTATTTTATAGTGACAAAGATGTTTTTCTTTTGTATTTTATTGCAATGAATAGAGGAGAAGTTTATAACTGGGCATTTAAAAAAATGAGAACAATACACCTATTTAATATTTATTTTACAAAGGTAGCATAACTATCTATATGTCTTTATAAAAAAGCCCCCAGAACACGCACAAATGCAAACGTGCAAGCTTACATGTGCTCTGAGACAATAGTAAGTGTGTGTGTGCACGTTCGGCCTATATGCACGTATTTTTCAAGGTATGCATGTACATTCAACTCCACCCCCACTTTGACCCCTGAAATGCCTCTGCTCAGTACACATATGAGTTTAGAAAAGCCATTTTTCTGCATGTAAAAGGGGCTTTGCTCATGGAAAAGCCTTTCTAAAATGACCCCTGTAAACAATAATTGAGACCTGATTTGCCTCCAAGTCTCCTTTCTTCCCTCTTTGTAATAGGACAATCTTTCATAGGTTATATACTTTACTTTTTAAATCACATGCAGAAAATAGACTTTTAACTATGTAGGGCTCTAGTTGCAAATAGCAGAGCAAGTTTGAAGAGAAAACAAGAACATTTCTATTAGAAGGACATCATCTGAGCCTTGTACCTTTCCCTTTTGCAAGCAGTTATGCTAGTCAATGAAATATCTGATGGTTTGGTTTACAGAGCAATTCCCCAAATTGTGGCTTTTAAGGGGACAGAAGCCTAGCACCTTGACATTCTATAAATCATCCACGTTTTCTCTTGGTTGAAGTCTTCTTTTTCCTTGCCTATCTCATCATAAATTGTTTCCATTAGTGGACTTATTATTCCATTGAAACATCAGTTTATTTTTATATGAAGGAGCAGTGTAAGTGGAAATGACTGGCATGGGTACAACACTTTAGCACGGTGGTAGTGTGATTATCACCTCGCTTTATCTTACTGCAAATTATTGAACGAGAAGAACATGGTCTACAGAGACTGCTCCCGGATCACACAGTGCACCTACACACAAAGGCATATACTATGCGGTGCAATGCCTGCGGACATTTGTACTCTTTTTGTACACAAATAAGCAGCAAACAGTGTATGTTATTCCAGACAAAATACTCCTCTGTGAATACTATTGGTTTTGTAATCTTTGTTATATAGAATGATGTTCAGGCTGTATATACCGGGGTAGAATGCCGATTACCCCATATAAATAGACTGAAATGCATTGCATCATCGAATATACCAATCTCCCTGATTGGCTTTTAGGTGGAGATCATTGTATAGGTTTCTGCACTGCAATTTCCACACAAGCCAAATGAAAAGCCCCAAGCCAATGCACTTGAAGATCTCAAAACATAAATTCTTACTGTATTACACATAAGATTGGCCCATTCAGGCTTTGAAATGTGCTTTTTTTTTTTAATAAAGCACCAAAGGGTTTTCTTTCTAAAAGGGATTTGGTATGCAAAAATCGTGCTAACATGATATAAAAATAGACTTCAACGTTATGGTGTAGTATTTAGTACCATATAATATATGTTGCATTGTTTGTAATCACCCATAATCTGTACGATGATGGTACCGTTGTATAGTGTGTCCTCCATAAGCATTTTCTTGATATTGAATAAAGTGAAGTAAAATCTCTGTACAGTATGTTTTCATTGATACATGTTGCAGAGGGCTAATTTCCATTATAAAGGACTGATTTCTTTGCATGTCAAGTAACCAGTGTCATTTGAAAATCATACTTTAATATTTTAAGAATGAAAATGTCCTGACAGCATTATATAGATTTTGATTAAAGTGGTCTGTTGAAAAACACCAGTGAATACTGTACTTTCAGCTTCTTCACCTCTCTGTTGCTGTTTTTCTGCTTTACATATTTTAAATTGGTGTGCCTCCTTCAAGATCAGTGTTTATAGTATGAGCACCTAAAACAGCCTATCAGAATTGTAAGCCCAGCATACCAAATACCAGTCTGTATGCCCCACATGCATAGGCGGTCAGTGACTCAGCTGTTCGGGGAGACTAAAGTGGGGTGGGGCTGGGGGAGGGCTAGGTTCAGGGTGGGATGGGGCATGGCAAGTTAAAATCCTTGGAGCGGAGTATGCATGCCAAATACTGTACACTCCAAGGAATTATATGAAAATCAAAACAATGCACGAAAGATTACAACAGATTAAACAGAACAGTATGGGCAGTATTCTAGAATATACACAGGCACCTTAACACTGGGCTTCAACTCAGACTTTGGGGTATGTTTACTAAACCGTCCTAATGTTACCGGCACTAGTTGCAGCGTTACTGTGTATAGAGTGCCATATAAGGAGTGGGCGTTCTGGTCATAAGGTTAGCAATCGCAGGTTATCTCGCGATAAAGTGCGCCGTGTCCGTTATCACACGATAGAGGGAGCCATGCACGTTATCGCATGTTAACCTTAACTTCGCGTGCTGACCTGCAATCACAGCAACAGAGGTGTAGCACCCTGGTTAATACAATGACTGCTGAAATAGGGTTCATGAGTTTGATCCCCCAGTGGGCATAATGAATAAGGGTGGCCAAGGTAAATCCTTTTCCTGCTTGAAACAGTCCAATAATCTGTGCTGCCATATAAAAATACCCGCACCCCAGTGCCATAACCTAATGCACCTTTTAGGGCGCACCAGAAGGCACATCCTAAACCACCACGTCAGCCAAGGCAGGTTATAATGTGCCCCAGAGGGCATGTCAAAAGGTTGTCAACTCTCAAGGCACCATAGTAGGCCCCCCATAAGCTGGCTGAATCTAATGTGTGGCTAAAGATGCCCCAAAGATGTATAGGTGACTCAAGAAATGTGACCAAGGGCAGTAAGGTCCCCCAAGCTGAAAAGCAAGAAAAGTATGGGCCAAACACAGATGTAACCCTAACACTGCACAGAGCACCAAGGAAAGACAATGCACAAGTGATGGAAGGAGGTAGATCTGAGCTGATGTACCAGCCAAATCTGCGTCCAGCCCATGTGGCAGTTGGAAAAATGGACAAACATATCGGGGGCAGCTGTAGCGATGCACAGGGTGATGGTAATGTACCATGCAACAATGACAGTGTGTGGCAGAGGATGGGAAGACGTGTCCAGCAGAGGAGGTAGAGGTGGCAGGATAGGTGCAATGACAGGAGGACAGAGGAATAGCAGTGCCATGCAGAGCACACACAGGAGAGGCAACCAGGAAGAGCTGCAATGCAGAAACGTGTATCAGTGCAGGACATGGGATAGCAGCTTGCACATCAGGGCAGGACGGCACACAGCTGGTAGACACACATAGGTGGACAGAAGGATGGTTGGCAACTGTGATAAGGGTACAATGTGCTAACAGCACAGATCTGCAAAGATATGATTGTTACAGGAATGAAAAGTAGCTGTGCAGGACAGGCATACAAATCAAAGAGAACAGAGAAGAATCAAACCTATGACCATTAGCACAAATGTCAATGCACAAACCAGTAGGCCACACCACCAACGTGAGGTCATTAGCAAAGGCTGCATACAAGAATACTGCAGGGCATCACACAAGAAGCCTGCTGTCTGCCAGGATAGGCAAACCTCCAACAGTAACCATGATGGAATGCACATGCAGATCTGGTGTGTACAGATCAGATCACAGTCTGTAATTGGGATCAGAGCCACATATAACTACATGCACACACACAATGAAATGTTGTGCAGTGGATACAGCATGCAAAAGAGGAAAGAACCTAAACCCAAAGGGCAGCAGGGGATGCTCTGTGGAGCAGGGCAAAATATGGAACAGAACAGGAGCATGTGAGACTTGAACCTGCAAACAGGCGTGCCACAGACCAGCTGAACCACAGCAATGCCAATCCCCCAAGTGGACTGCCATGTAAATGCTACAAAGAAAGAGACATATGTAACAGCTAATATGTGATGGATAGGCAGCACAGAGGGCACACTTTGGTGTACAGTGAAGAGATGGAAGGGTGTGTGCATAGGTGATGAACCTGCAGGTTAGCACAACAGAAAAAAAAAGTAAACTCCATGTGGGGATCAAACCTGCAACCTATGGTGTTACAACACATGTCCATAACCACTATCCCAAACAACCACAGCAAGAGCAATGCAAAACTATTACCTCATAGGGAATGTGTGTATGGGAACCTATAACACCCAGTGATGTTGCAAATGGCTGGCAGATAGACAGCTGGCACCGTACAAGGATGTGAGCACAGGTGGGCCATGTACATGACCAGGAAATCACTAAATACGTGTGTCAGTGTTATCAAGCAGCAGCAGAGACAAATGTACGTCCAACACATATTTTTATTTTGGTTAATCATCACAGATAGTGTAGATACCACCTATCATAATATCAAGGTGATTGGATCCCAGGGGAAAATTTGAAAACACATTTTGCAGGGCAGCAACCCACATGTTACAGAAAAGTCATTGGCCCATCTACAGATGATGGGCAGGAGAGATCATGTGCATTAGGTGCATGGTGTGCAGTATTATTTAGCCCCCCACCCCCCACATGCTGCTGCACGCCCCAAATGTGTTAGTTACATATGTGTGCATGTAGACAGTAGGCGGTGCATGATGAGGGCCCAACACAATTCAATCATGATCTGTTCATAAGAATATATCTGTCTGCCAACACAGGAGGCACACAAATGAAACAGCATATGTTGTTAAAAGCAAGAAAGTGTAAACACAGATATTGAATATATGTTACAGCTGTCACATGCCTGATATAGGAATCAAAGCAGCAACAATATAAACCAAAACAATCATCAAATGCACAATGAGGATATGCTAACAGGTAGCAGAGGCACATGAACGCAGAGAATTCAAATGAAACAAACTGCAGAAACATGCAGAGATAACACTGTGCAGAAGGTCCCCCTGCACTGGTTGGTGTGGATACAGTGTCTGTACACATATATCACGGTACATGGAATGCACAAATGAATGAAGAAAATGGACACTCACACTGCCACACTCCAGATATAACGGGGCAATGTGAGTGTCGTTACCTCAGAGGATAAATAGGACTGTGCAGACATGCAATGCTAGGTTTGTAAATCAATGCAGAGCGTCACGTCTGTACAGTAAACAAACACAATAACCTGTATATAGAGATGGAAAGAAAGGTCAGACATATTACAGTAACCCACACAGAAGCCATATTGCCACATTCTGTGTTGCACCAACATAGTCACATGCACCGTGTACGTTGAAACATGATACAGTGATGCCACACATGCACTGTAACACCCTTGGTGAGTGCAAACATCAATCCAAGATGTTGGTGGGCAGTAAAGTGGTGTGGTGGCAAATACTGTGTCATGTTCAAGTGGAGGGTAGGTGGACATGGACAAGAGGACCTCTCCATTGCTCCCCCTGTGCCACGCGAATGGCTGTATGCTCGTGTTGAACCAAACAGATGAGCATATCCTGTGTTCCATGTCACACACATGGGCAAAACACAACAACACAATGTCAGAAAGATGTATAACATACAGCGACAATGTCAGTCCCTGCTGCACACAAGGGGACCAGTACACAATGTCCACAGTGCAAAGGGTGTCTGCAATCCAACAAGTCACGTTAACACTGTCCTTGAAACCCTGGGCAGGCATAAGTCAAGTGTGACATCCCAATATGCCACAGTACTGGAAAGGTCATGTGTGTCTCCTGCGATGAACACGACACCCAGCCAGAGCACGGCAGCAACGGTGTGTTCGACAGGCCTGTCATGCCCAAAGTAGCAGTCCAACAATTATACTGTCCATCCTAGGCATGTGTCCCACTTGCAGAGGTCAGACATCCTATGGCACCATTTCCCAGGGATAGTTCCATGGTGGTGTTGTGTCCTCCAACAGGTGGGTGATGGTGATGCTGGATGCACTGTAGTCGATGTGCTTTGTATGTCCTCTGCCCTGTGTCAGAAGAGGATAAACAATGTATTGGTATGCTGCTTGCAACATCAGCCCAAATTGCAGAGAGTCAAACATCAATATGTACATAATCAAACGTCACACAACCAAACATAACATGATCACAACACAGAACACAGTGCATGTTGTGGACATTTGGAATTGGAACCACAGACGAGGGTGTCACATGGATGTGGTCATGTCCATGCCCATGTTACACAGGCGTTTCACAGCTCCACCCCATTTGCATCAGCATTCGTGTACAGAGACCCAACATGAAATGTCCATGAAACAAATAGTAAATCATTAAATAGTACAAATAGTAACATGTAAAGGCTGATGTCATTCCCAAAAGACCAAAGGTGCAACCTACCGTGTGTTTCCATCAAGTGTCTGTTTGGGATCCCCTGAGGCTCTCAAAGGCCACAACATGTCACAGTGAAGGGAGAAGATGTCATCGAAATGTGTTGAATCACCGTGTCCCCATGTCCATCCACTGTTGATGCATGTCCACATTATGGCAATATCTGTGATACAAAAATGCTGTTGTGCAGTGGTCTGTCAACACACAAGAGATAAATCAGCTCACAACACACAACACATGTCCACAATGTTCACAAGGTAAACAGCAGTAAGGTAGAGATAGCACAGTCACCACCGCTCCCCAGGTGTACAGACCCCTCACACCACATGATAATGCAAAATTCCTGCACGCTGTATCATCACACAGCCAACCCAAAAACACACACCCACACAATATGCTAAGGTGAGCGTGCCAGCCAGTAGCATACGGCCTGTATGTGCACAATTGGAGAATAGTGGAGATAAAGGCTTGTCAAATGCAATGATACACTGCTGTTGGCTGATGCCACAATGTCAGGGAAGGGTGTACGTGCAGTCCACCATCAGAACACTTAGGACCTGCACACACATGCAGCTCTGTTGGACGTGTCCCAGAGACAATGTTGGAGAAGACAAACTGGCCAGGAACACCTGTGGATATGTGTGCCAACAGCAACATATGGGGTATGGGGTGCAGGGCAAAGAGGTGAACAACAACATTTGTACAATATGACAGATCACTGCAGACATGTGCTCCCCCTGACTGTTGTCACAGACAAAGTAGCTGTAGGTCCACCTACGTCATGTTGGATGACATACGGTCACCTGGCAATGCACCACAGCACCAGGAGGGTCACCAAGTATGTCCTGTGGATTGAGAAATACAAGAGAAACATACATATGTCATGCTATAGCTGTGCAACACACACTGCACCTTCACATCCTCAGCTCGCAGACTCCCCAAGATCCTTTACAGACTGACTGTTCCCCATCACACTGTACATATTCGTTTCATGTTAAAGTTATCACTGAAGTGTGTGTGGTAAACTACAAGGGTCCGTACTCTGTCTGTCCCCTTCCTCACCTCTCTGTTACCGTAAAAAATGTGGAACAGAACTTTCTCCTTGCTACCATGTCCCTGCTCAGCTCTAAGGCCGCAGTACTATCCTGTGTCCCCCATATCGCTCCCAATGCCCCTTCAGTGTGTGTTCTGGTGTCTCAATGTCATCTGCTACCCCGCTGTCAGTTCCTGAAACACAAGGAAATATGCAGGGGCTCCTTCCTTATCCTCTGTCCATATACATTTCCTTGGTGTGTATATCTCATACCTTGACTTACATTAACAGCTGTGTGCTGATGAGTTGCAAATATATCTCTCAATGCCTGAGTTATGTCTGCCAAAACACACCCTGATATCTGTTTGCCACCTGACATTGATGGCTGCATGTCATCCCACTGTGTGAAATTGATAATGGCAAAGCATGGATATCCTATATGTGCACCTAAACCCTCCCCTCCCATCAGAGCGTCTTTGTGTGTGTGGCCATAACTTCCTTTCTCTAGGGTCCGCAATGTAGGTGTTGTCTTGGACTGCACTCTCCTCTACACACATACCCAGCTTGTAGTTGAGGCTTGTGGTTTATGTCTAGATGTCATCAGCTATATTTCCCCAGTCCTCCCTGAAAACACAACTAAAACCCAAATATCCCCCCCCCCCCCCCCCAATCAGCTCCCGGCTTGCTTACTGTAACCTACACTTTGCTGATCTGGCCTTGAATCACCTCTGTCTGCCTGAAAATATGCAACACTGCACTGCATGGCTATTCTACAGCCACACACATAATGGCAATAATACTCCCCCTGTCAGGACACCTCACAGGTTCCCTATCTGTCTACGCATCCATGTCAAGGCTACATGCTAACCTATACATGCATGCACACTGTGGTGTTGCAGTAACTTCCCTTACTGATCTCAAATACCAGTAATCCAACTACTACTCAGCATATATATAGTGCTACGTATCACATGTAGCGCTATACCGAAACAACTAACACACAGTCCCTGCTCATCAGAGCATACCAACCAATCAATCACCTCATATTACAAAATGTGAAACACATATGTCTAGACAACTGGTCCCATCTATGGGCCGCTATCCTACTGTTGACCCCATAATACACACCTTTCACCTTGCTGCACCCAAAGCCTCAAACTAACTACCTGTGGCTGTACAGCAGCCCCTATCCCAATCAGCCACAAATCATGTATGACAGCTTACCACCTCCCCCAAGCCTACTACTCCTGACACACATTTTATTTATTTATTTATTTATTTAACAATTTCTTCTATACCGCCCCTTCCAGAGATCAAGGGCGGTTTACATGGAACAATTAACAAAATTTGTATACTTCAGTATACTCTCCATAGAACAGAGATTTTAACTATATACAGGTAATGTTACATGGAACATAACAGAATTTTAACTATATACAGGTAATATTACATGGAACATAACAGGACTAATTTCAAGTGGTTATTTACAAGAGCAGTAAAACATCAGTTTGGATAAGACGTTTCCGCATTGGGTGGAATGGGTAAGTACTGTAAGGTCTTCTTGTGTTAGTCATTTGTCCTATCTTGAGTACTGTGTATGTGCTTCTGTGATTGTTGGGGAGAGGTTCTCTGTTGATAGGGGATTTCAAAATGGTTTGTGAAGAGGTAGGTTTTAAGTTCTTTTTTGAATTGATGAAGGTCTTTTATCATGCGGAGGGTTAAAGGGATAATCCACCTCCACCCGCTGTTGTACCCTGCTCACATCTTCTGCGTTTCAGTCATGACTAGATTGTAAGCTGGGATGGCCAGGCAGTGTCTGTTACATGTCAGTGCAGTGTTGCATCTTACTGCTATTGGGATACAAATGTTCACTAGTAGTAGTAGTACACACATATCTAAACAAATGTATGTGGCAACATATGCAGTACTTACATGAGAAGACCTCCTCAATCACCTGCCGCCTGACTGCTGTTCCCTCACGTGTGTCACCACGGCCACATACAGGAGGGCACGTAGGATCATCCTCCAAATCCTCATTAATTTGGACAGGGATATGGTGCCTGAGAGCAATGTTGTGTAGGATGCAACAGGCTATAATTATCTCTTCCACAGTCTGTGGTTTGTATTGTAAGGCCCCGCCTGTCCTATCCAGACACCTGAAGTGACTCTAAAACGCCAAAGGTGCACTCTATGACAGAGTGGCTGGAGGCATGGGCCTCATTGTAACTCCTCTCTGCACATGTCCGTCGTTGATGCACAGGGGTCAGCAACGAGGGGCGACACCCATATCCTGAATCACCTGCAGAAAGAGATGTGGAACGTTAAAGCAGGAGCTGATGTCCACCCAAATGGACACAAGTATGTACGTGCAAACCGAATGCACAAAACATCCTCACAGAAACATATGACATCACATGATGGGACTCCACAACTATGCATCAGCGTGTGAAGTTATAACACACAAAACAAGGAGTAGGTGTACGGATTGCAATCAACCTAATCTGTAACCACTACACAAATGCTAGCATCAATTCTACCATCATCACACAACACCGTAGCAAGGTAGAGCTGGAGGGCACTACCCCCCTCCCACCAACGTTAGGTCACACAGACAGATGAGATACACAACCAACTAGGGATACACCTCAAAGACAGACATGTGCACATACAGTTAGTCACAGGATCACCATGTGCATGTCAGAGATGAGAAATACACACCCAGCAGTATACAGTCCTCATACTGGCCTGCCTCAAATTGTCTGAATAGTGCCGAGTGATGCAGGATATAGGAGTCATGGGTGGACCCTGCAAACCTAGGGACCACATTCAGAATATGCATATTTGCAACACATACAACCTGAACATTCAGGGAATGGTAGTGTTTGCGGTTGCAGAACACTACCTCCCTATCTCTGGGTGGGACCAGGGCAACATGTGTGCAATCAATAGCTCCCATCACGTGTGGTATCCCGGCAAATGCCTCAAAGGCCTGGTTCAGGGTCCCCCACTGTTGCCTAGTGTTGGGAATGGCAATGTAGTTCCCCACCCGGCTGATCATGGCATGCAGTACCTGGTGGAGACAGCGTGAGAAGGTGGGGCGGCTCATGCCACCCACTGCGGCAACAGATGACTGGAAACAGCCAGAGGCAAAGAAATGTAGGGCACCAAGGAGCTTGACCAAATCCAGTATGGCATGTGACCGACCAGTCAGGGGCTCGAGGTCAGGTCTTAGATTCTCATAGAGCTCCCTAATAGCCCCCATGCTCAGGCAGTAGAGGGAGATGACCTGGTCCTCATGCATGCCCTGGAGCTGGGCCCTGGGCCTGTAGAGGCAAGGCTGGCGAGCCTGCAACTCCGCACGCCTCCTGCGCCATGCCGGCACAGCCCCTGCCCGGCCTTCCCCCACAGCTGCAGGTCTGTGTTGCAGCGGGACTACACCCATGCCCTGTGCCTCAGCCTCATGGATACCATCTCCCCCATCAGGCGACCACAGTCCCTGCTCACCTCCCACTGCACATGCAGCAACCACAAAGCCCGCCATAAACTCCACCCCTCTCAACTCCTCTAATTCACTCAAACTCAGACACTCACCTCACCAACTTAGCCACACACCTCCCCCACCACACACCAACCCAGCCACACAACCCCACCACCACTCACAAACCCAGCCACTCCCTATGACACACCCGCCTCTGACTCTCTCCTTGCTTCACCAACAACCAACAGCGCACGCCTTCTCTCCCTCGCCTACACAAACCCCTCAATGTGTACCAGGTGTGCATGTGTATTTATAGGTTTTTTAACATTGCGCGCATTGCGCATGTGCAGTGGTGCGAGCATATCGGCTGCATGCGTTGTGCATGCACCACAGAGACGTGAAAGGTGCATGCACGGGACACCATCTTACACATGTGCTGCCCGTGAGCGTGAGATATGCGCATGTACTGAGTGACATGACACACATGCACCAAGCCTCACGCTCACGCACAGCATATGTGTAACATGGTGTCCCACCCACTTACCTTCCATGTCTCTGTGGCGCATGCGCAATGCGCGCAACATAAAAAACCCTATAAATACACATGCACACCTGGTACACGTTGAGGGGTTTGTGTAGGCGAGGGAGAGAAGGCATGCACTGTTGGTTGTTGGTGAAGCAAGGAGAGTGTCAGAAGCAGGTGTGTCATGGAGAGTGGCTGGGTTGGTGAGTGGTGGTGGAGAGTGTCAGAGGCAGGTTTGGTGTGGAGAGGTGTGTGGCAAAGCAGGCGAGAGAGGAGGGGAGGCGAGGAGCAGGCAAGAGAGACAGGAGCTGAGTTGAGCAGGCAGCAGGGAGAAGAGGTGGGGCGAGGAGCAGGTGTGAGGTGTAGCAGAGGAGCCGAGGAGCAGGGATGTGTGACAGGGAGGGAGAGGGCACAGAGGGCAGGGAGATGGAGCGACAGGACATGGCAGGAGGGGAGGAGTGGGGGCCACCTGTTCAGCAGGACCCAGAGCCGGCAGGGAGTGTTGGGCCTGTGGTGGTGGCTGCAGGCCCATCGGGTGTGTCGCAGCCCACACAGGGGCCACCCAGTGCCAAACGAAGGCGTATACCGGTGCCATCTGAGGAACGTAGGAGGGCTGTGAGATTCAGTCAGCAAGAAAACCATATCCTGCTGGCCAGTGTGTTGGACCGGTATGAGGTGCTCTATGGCCGGCTGAGCAACAGCACCACTGTGGCAACATGTACACATGTGTGGGAGGAAGTGCAGGAGGCCATAGCCCAGGCAGGGGGACCAACCAGGCACCTGGACAGCCTGAGAAAGAGATTTAATGACATTAAGCGTGGTGTCCGTGCACACATGGTGGCAGAGAGGCAACATGCCATGGGCAACGGTGGGGGTGTCCCCTTTGCTCCAACTCTCACACCCCTGGAGCAGGAGCTCGCAGACCATCTTGGGCCCATCTACCTGCGTGGACTGCCAGAAACACTGGACACCGCCCATCCACAGGCAGGTAGGTATGCACCTTACACCTTGCTGCTCTTTACGCTTGGAATAAACGTCCTTTGTCCATGCGTCAGGCATCTTCTTTGCCCCTCCTCACACTTGAGTTCAAAGCTCATATTTTTGCCTCTGCCTTTGCCTCATGAGTGTGCTGTTCTCCATTCCTCCCCTTTTTAATTTCACCTTTCTGTCTTCCTCTCACATTTGTTCCTACCTCCTTCCTTTGTCCTGTCTCCCCTGCTCTTGTCTCTTTGCTCCTGCTCCAAACCTGTTTCCACACCTGTTAGTGCTCTGTCTTTTTAGATTATAAGCTCCGTTGAGCAGGGATTGTCATTTTTGTGTTTCTACTTTTACAGTGCTGCGTGCGCTTGGTAGCGCCCTATAAATGCTTCATAGTAGTATTGGATTAGTAGTAGTAGATATGCAGGACACGTACAGGGCATGCCCAAGCACATGTGGGGGATTGGTGGTGGACTATGTCCTGAGAGCATGTGTGTCCTAACACAGGCAACTGTGGGTTGATGACACAGCAGCACATGGCAGGGTAGGTACAGGGTGTGTGTGACAGGTACCTGGGCCTGTGTGCATGATAGACACAGTCCTGAATGTAGTCAAGGACCGCAATGCAGTGGAGAAGCAGGGGGCGTGGCGGACAAGGCCCATATTTGATTGAACACTGCATACATCAATGGTCCAGAAAACAGACATGCAAAGCCCAGAGGGTTAAGCTGCATAGCAACATTTCACAGCACTACAGATCAGCAATGTAACACTGATGTAAAGGACCTGTCTGAGGAGTAGCTAATGATATCCCACTGTAATCAACAAGCATCACAGCATACATGAGCAGCAATGTAACAGTAAAGAGCCACATTGGGATATCATTTGACAGTACTCAGAAAACCTCCTTGGATCACATTTACATTGTTGCTTTCTAGTGCTGTGAAGTTTGGCTGTGCTACTGGACCCTCTGGGCCTTTCATATAGGTGAGTTTGGCCACTGATATATGCAGAGTTCATGCGATTACAGGGCTTGTCTGTCCTTTGAAGTACTCCTCCTCCTAGGATATGTGGTTGGGGGACTAACTGAGGTCTGATTCCTCTACTACTGGAGTTATCCTACCCAGATTGGTCTAGCGTTCCTTCCTCACATATGGCTTATGAGGGCTTACATTTAGGGGTTTTTTTGTGCCTACTCCATTTGGGGTGTGTTCATCATTACCAGCCTACGTCCTCTGTCCCCCTGAGGTCTACTTTCAAAAATAGTACCTGGCATATAGGTCACAGACAGTCATCATACCTCTGCAGCCAGTCACCAAGCACATTGTGACAGGGGGAGACATACAAGAGGGACATACAACTAGCCCAGAACACATTGTCCTGTGGGTACCCACACACACCACCAAAACACATATGACGTCTGTATACACCTACCTATCCAGGGACATATCCCAGACCACTGACAGGGAAGGGACTAACACACAGGGATGATGACATAGATGCAAACAAATGGCAGCAAACACACCACACACATGTCACACACTTAACACTGTTGGGGCCCACATACAGTGGGGATACCCCACCCACCCTCAACAGACATTGGAAGGCACATTGCCAAACCCATACCAAATGCACATAGCACAACCACCACAACACCTGGGAGCAGCCCTTATACACATCCCGCAGTGACACACACACATTCCCATACACCCACACACGGTGCAACCCCATACCCAGCAGTGCTCCACCCATCCCCCCCAGACACCCCACCACACCCATGGAGTATGGGATAGCTGTCCACCCACACCACACAGTGTCTTGCAAAGCGGAGGGCCCCCACACACGTCTGGCTGACACGGACACATCCTGCAACACCTAACATCCATACCACTCAGGGCAATGCAAGCACATCGCTCACACACACAATGACGCCACACAATCCCAGTCAGGACTCCCACATGCGCCACAGCCACATGTATTGCTGAGGCCACATCCAAGGTCAGGCGGACAGTCCATACCTGATACTGAATATAGGGGGCGCGGCACTCAGCACATCATCCCCCACACACCGCATCCCATGTGGCACAGATACACCAGAGAATGAGGCTACTACCCCCCACACCCTGCCAGGCACAGCACACTGAAGGCACCTGTGCTGTCCCTATTGTAGGCACACCAACATGCACAGGCGGACAACACATTGTTTTTGGTGGGGATGTACTACACAGATGTACATAGGTGCACTGCGCAAACTCATCTGTGCTGTGTACCCTTTTCCAACACCCAGGTGACTACAGGACCATGGAGGCACATGAGGAGGAAGATGTGGCAGGGCCTCAGGAAGGTGAGGGGCCAGAGGCCGCAATGTATGGGTACACCGCCAGCAATGGCAAGGGCACAACAGGAAACAATGTGCTGACCGAGGCAAAGGACACACCACCGGATGTCAACGCTACAGTGGGGGCCACTAGGCGCAACTCACAGCCTCTAGAGGGTATGGAGATGGAGGGGAGTCACCACATCATGCAGGCACCAGGGACATCAGCTACCCCTCCCACAAGCATGGCTAAGATCTTGGCAGAGCTGTGGGTCCACAGTGCCTCAGTAAGGCACGATGCCAAAGGTGGGTAACAGCATACACAACAATCCCCATGGGGGTTGACGTAACATCCACAATGTGATTGCATTTGCACCACAATATGTTGGCAACATAGCAGATCATTTCATATGTGCGGGTGGGGGGGTCTGTGCCATGTGCGTTCCACCCTCTGGTAGCATGGCTTGTCAGGTGTCAGCATGTGTGAGTAGCTCAGACACATACACATTGTTCATGCCCATATACCCCACGGAAGCGCACAGCGGTAAACACCTATCCTAGGTCACCTAGACAGCTTACTTGACTGGCCACTTCCCATGGGTATTGGTACCTAGCATAGTTTGTCAGCGTAATCTGTACTGTGCACCAGCGGTATAGAGAACAGGGCTCCCCAGATATATGTATGTGTGTGCCATGACTCCTCACGTCATCTGGCTTATCTCATATGACCAGCGCGCAGATCAAGCATTCACACATTGAACTGCGACACTGTACCAAGTGTGAGATCTGTGATTCACACGAACCCTCATCAGGACCCTTTCCTGGCATGAGAATGGCTCATGGGACACACAGATGTAAACATGGTCATGCATTGCTAGTTGCGTGCATGATTTTTCTGCAGACTGATCTGATGGGATATGCCTGACATGTGCATGTGTCACACCCACCCACAGGCACTCATCAGGCTGTGTTGGCCATTCACCAGGAGATCCACCAGCTACGTGCCACAGCGGACACAATGGCAGGGGCACTCCTCCATTTTGCGGATGCCCAGGAGGCCATGGCTGCCCGTACACAGCCAGCACCGGCACCAGAGGCGGCACCAGCAGTCCCGGGACAAAGGGGTGGATTGGGCCTTGGTCGCCGTGGCTGGCCACGGAGGATGTGAACATTATAAATAAATACATCACAATCTATTACAATCTATGTGTTTGTTTCCAATGTGTGGCACTGTGATCCCCTACGTACCCTGCACCCCATGTTTTTCACCCTGCCCACATGTGCCTACCATATCCCTCAGGGGTGTGGTGTCTGTACAGACACCAATCATCACACATAGATTATACCATGCCCTGTGTGCCATGGACTGTGGCAGGTGGTTACCCTCCTACCTATGTGTGGGGGTATACCCAACCTCACCCATTGCACATCAACATGATCATGGTGGTACATGTCTGTTGTAAGGATCTGTCACCCTCTCCCACCCCATATGCTCTCCATCATTAGATACACATGTGTGACCATCCTCCCTGTCCACACCAGGGAATACGTGGATGTCTACCCACATAGGCTTGCATGTGACACAGGCAGACAAAGGTAGCTTGCTTCAGTCAGCTTATCACCGTTCACCAGTGCTTGTAGTCCCCCACCGCTCATCCTTGGGACCTGCATCGACCTGTCTCGCCCTCACCAGCTATCGCCCTGTAAAGCTCCTGGGTACATTATTCCCTCTTACCCTTCCTGCCACATACCTGCTGCTAGCCTTTTCTCCTATTGCCCCACAAGAATGGTGCATCAGATATGGTGCCCACACATCACAGGCAGCATGCATGTGACCATAGCTGTTGGGACACACTGCACATTGGCACATCACAGGGGCACCATGGGACACAGATGCCTACGCACATGGGCAGCCCCCACAACTGCATGTGGAGATGGTCCATGTATGTTACCTATGTCTACCATGCATACACATAGGGATCTACACACATGTTCCATGCTCATGTCCACAGTCTGTCTGTAAGGGAGACACATGACCATTGTGATGTAGTAACCCAACTGTATTTAAAAACATATGTACAACAGGTATTGTATACCAAAGCCCACATGTTGGGTCCTGGGAGACAGGACAGCAAAGGACACGTGTGTGGGCGCCACAGGGACCATCACATGCTCCTGGGACGCCCATCAGGGGATGGCAGTCGAGATGCACCACCCATACCAGCCACGCGCTGTATCTCGGCAGCCATCCACTGAATGGAACTTGCCAGCCACTGGATGGTGTGGTCCTGGGCCCACTGGCATTGCAGCATGCCATCCATTGCCACATACAGGTCCTGGATGCACCTGCCACAACATAAACACAAGGTGCCAGGTGTCTGTGTGGTGGCATGTGCGTGGGCCTTGTCTGTGGCAATGGGTGTCATAGCTACACCCAGATGGGCACCATCGCCACACACATGTGGCAGCAGGCAGGGACCCACAGTGCCCTGTGCTATCCTGTGTTCCCCCCCACCCTGCACACTCTCCTCCTCCTCCTCACCCCCCAAAACGTCACACACACTCTCACCCTCCCCTCCCTCCCGCCCCGCCCCACCCCACCCTCCACCCCGTCCATGTCCCCGTCATCCTCTTCCGCCTCTGCTGCCTCTGCCGCCTCCTCCTCCTCTGCCGCCGCTGCCTCCTCCTCCTCCTCCTCCTCCGGCTGGACTGTAGCGGTGGGGTGTGTTGTGGGTGGCCTTGAGGTTGATGTCCCCTCACCAGCAGCAGCAGCTTCTGTGGGGGAAGGCAGTCATTAGCACATCATCATGTAATTGCAACGCCACATAAACATAGTGTGGCCTCCCACAGGCCGTTGGCCGACTGTGACATGCTGTACTGCCCTGCAGGGGCTGCAACACTCACTGCCACGTTGCTGCAGTGCCCTCCTAGGTAGCCGCTCGAGGACACCTGGGCAGTGCAGCCGCAACTCACATCCTTTTTTCTGTAGGTCCTCCACCTGGGTGGGAATGCAATGGGTGGGAACATTAAGGGCCAGATATCTCTGGTGAGTGCCCAACGCATATCACACATCACTGCGTACAGCAGGGTGCTGCTGCTGCTCATGCCAGTGGGTCCTATACTACTTGTTGCCAGCACCGCCTGCATGTGTGGCTGTGGGTCTGGGCATGTGTGGGGTGCCACCTACGTGTCATTTGGGCAACCCCACAGACCAGCCTTACTCAGATCCTACGCTCTCCTTGCATTACATGGCAGCACCATGCCATGTATGGGGTAGGTATGCTGGTCTACAGGGGAGGTGTTTCTTGACCCCTGTGGGGTCCGGCACACACCTGTGTGTTTGCATAACCTACACACATCTGCAGACACACACGCCACGCCACCATGATATCTGCATTGGAACATGTGTGATGTGTTCTGGCGTCGCATGTGGATTGGGTGGCCCTGAACACATCACCAGAAACCACTACCAGAACACCAGGATGTGTACTCTACCTGTGTGGACACAACTAGGGCCTCCTGTGAATAGGACATTTGTGGCCGACTGCAACAGGAGCATGCACCAACACACCTAGCTGGGCTATAGACTTCTATAATGAGGTCCAGGGCCTCTTGGAGTTGGGGCAGAGCTGTGAAACCCCCAACTAATGCACTTACCCTGACACCAGGATCTCTAATTGACCTGTGTGATCAGGTCCAGGACCTCCTGGAGTTAGGGCAGAGGTGTGAAACTCCAACTGATGCAGTTACCCTGACACCAGGATTTCTAATGGACCACTGTAATGAGGTCCAGGGACTCCTGGGGTTAGGGCAGTGCTGTGAAACCCCAACTGATGCAGTTACCCTGACACTAAGATCTATAATACACCTCTGTAATGAGGTCCGGGGCCTCCTGGAGTTAGGGCAGAGCTGTGAAACCCCAACTGATGCACTTATCCTGACACCGGGATCTATAATAAACCTCTGTAATCAGGTGCAGGACCTCCTGGGGTTAGGGCAGAGCTGTGAAACCCCAATTGATGCAGTTATCCTGACACCAGGATTTATAATAGACCTCTGTAATCAGGTCCAGGGCCTCCTGGGGTTAGGGTAGAGCTGTGAGAATAAAACAGATGCAGGTACCCTGGCACCAGGATCTTTAATTGCCCTCTGTGATCAGGTCCAGGGCCTCCTGGAGTTAGGGCAGAGCTGTAAAACCCCAACTGATGCAGTTACCCTGACACCAGGATCTATAATAGACCTCTGTAATCAGATCCAGGGCCTCCTGGTGTTAGGGCAGAGCTGTGAAACCCCAACTGATGCAGTTACCATGACACCAGGATTTATAATAGACCTCTATATTCAGGTCCAGGGCCTCCAGGGGTTAGGGCAGAGCTGTGAGAATGAAACAGATGCAGGTACCCTGGCACCAGGATCTTTAATTGACCTATGTGATCAGGTTCAGAGCCTCCTGGAGTTAGGGCAGAGCTGTGAACCCCCAACTGATGCACTTACCCTGACACCAGGATCTATAGTAAACCTCTGTAATCAGGTCCAGGGCCTCCTGGGGTTAGGGCGGAGCTGTGAAACCCCAACTGATGCAGTTACCCTGACACCTGGGTCTATAATAAACCTCTGTAATCAGGTCCAGGTCCTCCTGGATTAAGGGCAGAGCTGTGAAACCCCAACTGATGCACTTACCCTGGCACCAGGACTTATAATAGGATGTGAACAGGATGGAGTTGGTGCAGAGGGTTGCTACTAAAATGATTAATGGGCTTCATTATAAAGCATATGAGGACAGACTTAAGGATCTTAATATGTACACCTTAGAGGAAAGGCGGGATAGAGGTGATATGATTGAGATGTTTAAATACCTCCGTGGCATAAATGTTCAGGGAGAGAGCCTCTTTCAATTGAAAGCAAGTTCTGCTACGAGGGGACATGGGATGAGGGTGAAGTGAGATAGATTCAGGAGTGATATGCAGAAATATTTCTTTACGGAAAGAGTAGTGGATCCATGGAATAGTCTCCCAGTGGAGGTGGTAGAGATGAGGACAGTAACTGAATTCAAAAAAGCATGGGACCAACACAGAGGATCTCTAAAGGTAAAAAGTGGACTGTTGTAGTTGTTGTTATGGAAGGACAGACTAGATAGGCCATGTGGTCTTTTTCTGTCATCATGTTTCTATGTTTCTATTGTGGCACTCGCGCCCCTCCTAGGCGGTCGCCTAGTAGGGACGGGCGTCCATCTTGTATTCCCTTGTTCCAAAGGTGTAGTTGTGAACTCAAAGTAAAACCAAGTGGATGTTTAAAGCACACAGGAATTTTATTGGGTTCCGTTTAAGTCAACTTGGTAACAGTCCTTAAAGAAACTTTTACTCTCAGCAAAAAGAAACAAGGATAAACTTCTCCAAAATAAAGAACATGAAAACAGTGTCTCAGTGGAATTATTTACAATAGCTTCTTTTCCCCCTTTTCCTTTAAGAAGCTTCTTGCTTTAGGGTTAACTCAGGAACATGTAGATACAACATACAATCAAGATCAGCAGTGCTGCCAGCTCTCTCTCTTTGCTGCTTGCAATTAAACAGTTTCAGCTGTCTAGCACAGACTTGATTGCACTATCCACTTTCTGTAGGAAATAATCTTATTGCTTCAACATAGGATTCCTTTTCCCTTTTCTTTCTTGCTTTCAGCTATGCCAAACTGATAACAGCTTTCCTTAATTCTTCCCCCTATTTTGGTTTACTTCAATTAGCACCAATGCATACAGCACAGTCCATCTCAGAACATGTGGATCCCTGGTCACTCTCCCTGTTATCCACTTCCATGCTTTCTTCGGAGCTGGCTGCTGGGAATCTTGGAACTGTTCAGGTACTTTTTGGTTAATGTCTTTTAAAAGCTTAAACAGCCTATCCCATTGTACTGCCTTCCCTTCCTTTGGCAGAACCCTAGCAGGCTTTCCTTGTTCAGCTTTCTTTAAAAACCCCTTTCTTCTGTTCTGGGTTTTTCCAGATATAATCCTCTCCTCAGAATCTGAGCAAGAGATACAAACATTAGCTCTCTCTGGTTTCTTTCTCCTACCTTGGAGTTTTACTGAGGGAGTTTCCCTGCTGGAGTTCCTGCTGGCTGTAGCTATCTCTGCCTCAGAGCTAGTCTGGGAATCATTGTAGGATTTCCTCTCAGCTACCCGAGGTTTCCTCTGCCTGAAGACACACCTTTCTTCAGAGGAGTCTGAGCTCTCTTGCCTTGGCTTCTCCACCACCAACCTTCTGTCTCTCTCCCTCCTGCCACTCTGTTTGGTCCTCTCTTAGGAGTGTTGTCTGCTGCTCTCTTGGCTGCAGCGCTGGCTACCTTTGCTCTTGTCCTGGCTCTCCTTGGCCTCCTTGGCTTCCTTGCCTTGCTTGCCCGGCTTGCCTTGCTGGCTTGGCTTGCTTTGCTCCCCGTGCTCACCTTTTCTCTTCTGTTTGCTCAAACTTAAACGCTGAGCAGGGCACCTCCCCTTCTGACTCCACCCCCATGTAACTCCTATCCTTACCTAGGGTTGCTATGGAGTCTGGGTGGGGCTTTAGCCTAGCTCTACAGCTGTGGTTCCTCTCACTGCCTTTAGTTTGGTATATGTGTTCAGATGCACCCATCCCCTGCAAAAAGGAAAAACTCCCTTTTCCCTTTGTCTCTCCAGGCTGGGCTGGACTCTCTTTACCACACTATAATAGAACTCTGTAATCAGGTCCAGGGCTTCTTGGAGTTAGGGCAGTGCTGTGAGAATGAAACAGATGCAGGTACCCTGGCACCAGGATCTTTAATTGACCTCTGTGATCAGGTCCAGGGCCTCCAGGGGTTAGGGCAGAGCTGTGAAACCCCAACTGATGCAGTTACCCTGACACCAGGATCTATAATAAACCTCTGTAATCAGGTCCAGGGCCTCCTGGAGTTCGGGCAGAGCTGTGAAACCCCAGCTGATGCAGTTACCCTGACACCAGGATTTATAATAGACCTCTGTAATCAGGTCCAGGGCCTCCTGGGGTTAGGGCAGAGCTGTACACGCTATCTCGCAGTAAGATGCGCTACCTGGCGCAATTACGGCGCACAGCACACGTGGGATTTTGACAGCCAGATCACGTCATAGTATTCTTATTGGAAAAGTGAAACGCGCCACTAACGGTATGGGCCGCTTCTCCAGTCCCCATACACCTGATCTCTCCGCCACGCCACCATTTATTAATTTTATTGGTGTATTGGTGTTTACGTTACGGCGGTGAGGCTCGCCGGTGTTGGCTAGTGGGCGCATTAGCTTGCGGCGCACTGTAATGCACCTTCTATGGCCCATGCTCAGTGCCACCGTAGTCTACAGGACTAGGGTGAGTGGGTATGTTGGCGTTACCCGCACACTACAGAGATGTGTCTAACTATTACAGTCATGCAAAAAGGTGCCACTTCAGACACTCTTCCTGATGTTGTTGCATGGGGGATTTGAACCTATCATAGCTGACTGTATAGTCACTGTGCTAACCAGTGTGCTATGCCTCTATGGCCATTGTTGTAGCTAGGACTGACTGCACAACAACTGCACGTCAACGCACATACATTCTGCTGTGCTTACTGGGATAGCAGAGACCCACAGCTAAGGCAGTTTCCAGGCCACGTTACCGTAGGGAAATGACTGTGGAGGCAGAGGTCATGGGTTTGATCCCACAGTGGTGTTATGTAAAAAGGCTGTCTGAGGCATTACCCTTTAATTTAAATCAGTGCCATCTGAGGCATTTCCTTTTTTAATTTAAATTAGTGCTGCCAGCAAAAACACCCTCACAGTGCCGTAACCTAAGGTGTCCTGTGCTCACCCTGAGGGTGAGGTGGGGCACACAGCACCAGGTCCGCAGCACCTGGTTTGGCTGAGATAGGCTATGCTGCAGGTTGCCATCAATGCCAGTGTGTGATAGGTAGTTCTTGCAGACACACCTAGGCTACAACTGTGTCCATCTGTATTTCCCAGTCATGTCTAACCCTTGTGGACTGTGATGCATCCAGAATAGTGCATATCCTGTGTGGGTGCCATGGTCACATGTTATATGCGAAGGGGGGTGTTTGGACCCAAAAGCGGATTATGTAGCGCCACCCAACCCGCCCGCTGTGGCTCAGGATGGGGGACAGGATCTCCCACCAACAGATCCACATTCTACCTCTCTGCAAAGGTGGCATAAATATCACTTGCGAGAAATACTGTATGGCACTATGGGGGCACCTAACCATAAGAACATAAGAACATAAGATATGCCATACTGGGTCAGACCAAGGTCCATCAAGCCCAGTATTCTGTTTCCAACAGTGGCCAATCTAGGTCATATGTACCTAGCAGTTTCCCCAAGAGTACTGGGTCAAGCATTGATATCTTCGGTCACTTCTTAATAATGGTTTATGGACCTTTCCTCCAGGAACTTGTCCAAACCTTTTTTAAACCCAGCTACACTAACAGTCTTTACTACATCCTCCGGTAGCAAATTCCAGAGTTTGATTACACGTTGAGTGAAAAAATATTTTCTTTTATTAGTCTTAAATAGTTTACCCTGTAGCTTCATTGCATGTCCCCTAATCTTTCTATATTCTGATAACGTAAACAATCGATCTACGTTAACCCGTTCCACTCCGTTCATTAATTTATAGACTTCTATCATATCTCCCCTCAGCCGTCTCTTTTCCAGGTTAAAGAGCCCTAACCTTTTTAGCCTTTCTTCATAGGAGTATCCTTCCATCCCCTTTACCATTTTGGTGGCTCTTCTCTGAACCTTTTCTAAAATCGCTATATCCTTTTTAAGATACGGCGACCAGAATTGCACACAATATTCAAGGTGCGGTCTCACCATGGAACGATATAGAGGCATTATAATATCTTTTGTTTTATTTTCCATTCCTTTCCTTATCATACCTAGCATTCTATTTGCTCTCTTGGCCGCCGCTGCACACTGGGCCGAGGGTTTTAACATGGTATCCACAATGACACCTAAATCTTTTTCCTGGGTGGTGGTTCCTAATGTGGAACCTTGCATCGTGTAACCATAGTTTGGGTTGTTCTTCCCTAGGTGCATAACCTTGCACTTGTCCACATTAAATTTCATCTGCCATTTTGATGCCCAGTCTTCCAATTTATCAAGATCCTCTTGCAATTTTTCACAATCCTCTTGGGTTTTAACAACTTTAAATAGTTTTGTGTCATCTGCAAATTTGATAACCTCACTCGTTATTCCACTTTCCAGGTCATTTATGAATATGTCAAAAAGCAACGGACCCAGCACAGATCCCTGGGGTACTCCACTGTTCACCTTTTTCCATTGGGAAAATTGGCCATTTAGCCCTACCCTCTGCTTTCTATCTTTTAACCAGTTCCTGATCCACAATAGTACACTGCCTCCTATCCCATGACTCTTTAGTTTTGCCAAAAGTCTCTGATGAGGGACCTTGTCAAAGGCTTTCTGAAAGTCCAGATACACAATATCAACCGAATCACCTTTGTCCACCTGATTATTCACTCCTTCAAAAAATCATAACAGATTAGTAAGACAAGATCTTCCTTGTCTAAAGCCATGTTGGCTGTCTCCCATTAGGTTGTGAATATCTACATGCTGAGTAATTTTATTCTTTATGATGGTTTCTACCATTTTTTCCGGTACTGAGGTCAGGCTCACCGGTCTGTAGTTTCCCAGATCACCCCTGGAACCCTTTTTAAAAATTGATGTTACATTGGCGATCCTCCAATCTTCAGGTATTAGAGATGATTTTAATGATAGTTCACAGATTACTGATAGCAGGTCTGCAATCTCATATTTCAGTTCTTTCAACACCCTTGGATGTATACCATCCGGCCCAGGTGATTTGCTACTCTTCAGTTTATCTAATAGTTGTAAGACATCTTCCCGATGTATCGATATTTCCTTCAATTCTTCCGCACCTTTAAATACCACTTCAGTCATGGGTAACATCCCTACATCTTCCTCAGTAAAGACCGAAGCAAAGAATTCATTCAGTCTCTCCGCTATCGCCTTGTCGCCTCTTAGTGCTCCTTTAACCCCTTTATCATCTAATGGACCAACTGACTCTCTCACAGGTTTTTTGCTACGAATGTACTTGAAAAGGTCTTTATTTCGCGTTTTTGCTTCCGCAGCAAGCTTCTTCTCAAATTTTCTTTTTGCCTGCCTTATCAATGCCTTGCATTTGACTTGCCAGTGCTTGTGCTGTTTCCAGGTTTCGTCGTTTGGCTCTTTTTTCCATTTCCTGAAAGATGCTTTTTTGGCAACAACAGCCTCTCTGACCTCACCTTTAAACCATGCTGGCAGTTTTTTGAACTTCCTTCCACTTTTCTTAAAGCGTGGAATACAGCTGGTCTGGGCTTCCAAGATAGTATTTTTCAACAACACCCAAGCTTGATGTACGTCTTTAACCTTTGCAACTGCTCCTTTTAGTTTTTCTTAACTGTTTTCCTCATTTTATCATAGTCTCCCTTTCGAAAGTTAAAAGGTAGTACTGTGGATTTCCTTACTATCCCTCCTCCACTAATTAAATCAAAGGCGATCATGCTATGATCACTATTGCCAAGTGGCCCCAACACCCTTATCTCTTGCACTAGGTCTGGTGTTCCACTAAGGACTAGGTCTAATATGGCTTCCCCTCTGGTCAGTTCATGAAACAGCTGCTCCAAGAAGCAGTCATTTATTTCATCTAGGAACTTTATCTCCCTAGCATGTCCTGATGTGACACTGACCCAGTCGATACCGGGGTAATTGAAATCACCCATTATTATTACTGCGCTGTAACTTTTGTTAGCTTCCTTGATTTCTTTGAGCATTTCATCATCCATTTGGTCATTCTGGCCAGGTGCTCGATAGTACACCCCCACTGCCATTGCCTTCCCCCTTTTATATGGAATTTCAATCCATATAGATTCTACAGCAGATTTTGTTTCAAGCAAAACTTTAATCCTTTCTGAGTCAATGCCCTCTCTAACATAGAGCGCAACCCCTCCACCAATTTGATGAGCTCTATCATTACGATATAGTTTGTACCCAGGTATCACAGTGTCCCACTGGTTGTCCACCTTCTACCATGTCTCTGATATTCCAATCATATCTAACCTTTCATTTAGTGCTATATATTCTAACTCTCCCATCTTATTCTTTAGACTTCTAGCATTTGCATACAAGCATTTTAGAGAATGTATTTTATTCATGTTAATTTGGCTATTGTTAGACATGGGTAAATTGGGATCTTTAAGCTCTGTCTGCTCCATGCTGGAGGGCATTTGGGCTACTTTACTCTTTTGTGGAACCTCTCTGCTTTTGGTAGTATCCTTCAAGGATACATTCTTCCGAACCATCCGCTCTTGGGCGACTGTCGGCTTTCCCCTAATATCTAGTTTAAAAGCTGCTCTATCTCCTTTTTAAAGGTTAATGCCAGCAGCCTGGTTCCATCCCGGTTAAGGTGAAGCCCATCCCTTTGGAAGAGCCCCTCCTTTCCCCAGAATGTTCCCCAGTTCCTAACAAATCCAAAACCCTCATCTCTGCACCATTGTCTCATCCACTCATTGAGACTCCGGAGCTCTGCCTGCCTTTTGGGTCCTGCGCGTGGAACAGGAAGCATTTCGGAGAATGCTACCATGGAAGTTCTGGATTTCAACTTCCTACCTAAAGGCCTAAATTTTGCCTCCAGAACCTCCCTACCACATTTTCCTATGTCATTGGTACTGACATGTACCAAGACAGCAGACTCCTCCCCAGCACTATCTAAGACCTTATCTAGGTGGCGCGTGAGGTCTGCTACCTTCGCACCAGGCAGGCATGTTACCAGGCAATCCTCACGTCCACCAGCCACCCAGCTATCTACATGCCTAATGATCGAATCACCAACTATAACGGCTGTCCTAACCCTTCCCTCATGGGCACATGGCCCTGGAGAAACTTCCTCGGTGCGAGAGGGTTTTACATCACCTGGAGGATAGGTCCTAGTTACAGGATCACTTCCTGCCACACCAGGGTGATGCTCTCCTGTCACTTGACCTCTCTCCTCCATGGCAACAGGGGTGCTGCCAGACTGGAGGTGGGACTTCAGGACTATATCCCTGTAGGTCTCGTCTATGTACCTCTCTGTCTGTCTTATGTTTTCCATGTCTGCTACTTTAGCCTCTAGAGAACGGACTTGTTCCCTGAGAGCAAAGAGCTCCTTGCACCTAGTGCACACGTAAGACCTCTCACCAGCTGGGAGAAAATCATACATGTGACACTCAATGCAAAAGACTGGAAAGCCCCCATCCCGCTGCTGGACTGCTGTCTGCATCTTAGTTTTAAGTTTGTGTCTAGACCTTTAAGTTCTTACTTACTAGGGGTTGCTATGGGTATTTATACAAATAAAACTGTACCTAATACGTTTAATATACCTTGTTCATGTCCTGGTCACTGCTCAGTCAGGGTGAGAGTGACCTCTCAGCATGACATGCTGTGGCCACCCTGTCCGTGCAGGTGGTGGTCGGGCACTACAATGTCCCAGCCATTGCCCTATGCCCTGTGCAATGCATCCTGCCCAGGCCGCCCTGTCCGGGCCATACCCACAGTACCTTGCTCCTCATTATGCAAATTGGCAGGCTAACACTGGAAACAGTGCAAGCAGTGTGGGCTCAGTAAGGTGTAGGCAGCCATAACACACTGGATAGACATACACACAATCCCACTGCTATGCCACCATTGTGTAAATATAGAGGTTGTTGGTAGCCCTGGCCATCACACCAGTCCTGGGCACAGTGCAGGCATGGCTATGGTACGCAATACTATTGGGGTCACTCCCCGGGGTGGTAAACACTGTCAGAAACCAAAACTGAAACTCACTCCACAGATATCAGAAAGGTTGCTATGATGCAGCTCTGTCAACAAATTGTGTTTAACTTAGGATTTGTTATCTGCCATTAATCATAGCAACCTTTTGATATATGTATAACATGTTCCCAAGTTTAGGACTGCATTGCTAAGGTATGCAAGTGCTAGTACTGGGAGATGCTGCTCTGCGCAGGGCCCAACAGCCTGACTCTCCATGAGGCTTTGGATAGTGGAGCCTGTGGGTGTGGGTGTTTATGCCCCTGTTGGCCGCTGCTCTAGGGCTGAGTTTCCCAACTCTGGTCCTGGTGGGCCAAACACGGTTCAGGTTTTCATGCTGTCCCTAATGAATATGCTTGATATACATTTGCATACAATGGGGGCGTTGCATACAATTGCAGCACAGACATATTTATTAGGGACAGCAAGACACCTGAATGGTGTTTGGCCCTCCAGGACTGCATTTGGGAAACTCTGCTCTAGAGATTGAACATGTTTATGGTGTCTGTGCCCTGTAGGGTAAAATATAAGCGTTTATGGCTTGTTTATTTAATCTGCAATAACAGTTCCATCTTTATTACCATGGTTTAGTACTGGGTAAAATGTAGGGACATGGTTTGCAGGAGCCACAGCTGGGGCTTGAACCTGTGACCTTCTGCCCCTGAACACACTGGCTGTGTGTACTGCACCAAACTGTTGCCAAAGAGGCAGGTCATTCTCTGGGGCTACCATTAGTGTTCGTTAGACAGACCTTGTCTGTTTCACCGCATGGCACCCACCTAAACAGGGCTTGGCCTTAGTCTGCTGTAGGCAGATGCCACTGCCCCCTCCACCACCAGCAACCCTCTGCCACCATGCTGACATGCCCTTATGCCAGTTGTGGTGGTGGTGTGCAGTCCCAGGCCATCCAGTGTGCCGGTAGGCAGCTGCCTATGGTGTGGGTTCTCGTGTAGGGGTGCCTACATGGACATGCGTGCTTCCTCCCGGCACCGCCTGCCAATGTTATGTGCCCTTGGGGGTACCTGCTGGGTAATATCCCCTGTGACACTGTGGGACACACACTCGTGTCCATGTTGGACTCTCGTCAGTTGCTGTCCTGTTGCTTTACAGTTTCGGCATTCCTATGTGCCACCTAGGCATCTGCCTAGTCCGCACTGTGCCCCAGCTGGACCACAGCATAACAAACCTGCCCAATATAAATGACAAAATCCTGATCACTGCTATTTCACTGTGGGATCATTCACTTTGTAGGGGGACAGAGCATAGCTCCTTTCAAACATATCATCTTCCTTTTTACGCTTTGTCAGTAGTGTTGCTTTATGTTTATCATTAGTAGCACTATTGGCCAGCTTGGTTATGGGGATTTCAAATGTGGTTCTGGTCATTTAATATGTATATTTGCCTTTTTGGTTCCTGCACATGTATCACTACTATTACTTTCCTGGGTTTCCCTGGCTTTGCTGTACATTGCTGACTGAAATGTTTTCTCTCTCCTGCAAATGTGCCTCTAGCACGAGGCTTTCACTGTCGCTAATTTTCAGACCTTCATTTCGTGGCATTAGTGTGCATGGGGCCTCTCCCCGCCCATTGACCCCTCATCTCCGCCCCTGGGGAGCCTTACTCCGCCCTCTGGGGAGCTTTACTCCACCCTCTGTGCACCTTAACGCCGCTGCAGACATTATCACGTGATACGTGACGTTCTCGCACAGTAAAGCACCATTATCGCATGATAATGTCACGTATCGTGCGATTATGTCGCCACTGTTACGTTAAGAGGGTTTAGTAAACATACACCTTAGTCCCCCATCTGCTGTTGGTCATGTGAATAGTGGTGTAGAGCAGCAGCAGCACTATAACTGAAATCCTGTGGTTACTGGCAACCATACAATGATTTCCCTGTTAGTTCTTTTCTTAGGTTGTCAGATTGCCAATAGGCTTGAAAGCTGCTGATCTTCAGTTTATCACTGACTTACCAAACATGTTTGGGCTATATATCATCTGTATTAGCTGTACTAGGCATATTGTGAAGTAACAACAAAACCCTATAAAAATGTGCTCAAAACCTATGGAGCAGTTCTGCCATACCACAACAGCACTAATTCCCAGGAGTCTCACAATAAGGGCTGTCTAGAAAAAGGTTTAACTGTGCACACTGCAGTGGACACTAGAACATCAGTACACCTATTGGGAAAACTAAGCAAGCCAGATTACTACAGATGGATCCTACACAGACATTCAGTGCTAACAGAATACCAGTCCTCTTTCACACACACAGAACTTAGATAGACCCTCACAAATATAGAACAAGTAATCACACACTAAAAATAGAAATATGTAGACAAAAACTGATTTCCACATGCAAGGTAACATCTGTGAAACAGAACTACTAATGTGTTTCCCCTATACTATGCAAAATATAAAGGGCCATGTTTATGAAACGTTAGCACAAACTATTTGCCACTATGCCCATAGGAATAAGATGGATGCCACAGCAGATCGTGTTTGCCAATGTTTAATAAACATGGCCCAAAGATCGCAGATGTAAATTTTAAAAACGGACACATTCCCATCACTAAATTAAAAATACAATTCTTTATTTCTGTCTTTGTTATCTGGACATCTTATATTTTCTGTCTGTTTTTGTATATGTCTTTATTAGTCTCCAGTGATGATGCAAAACAAACAATATAAAGACACAAAATATTACAATGTTCCTTCAATGTCATTAGCATCACTCAAAATGTTCCTAAGGAGCAGAGCCCCATAGAGAGGGTATAGCATCCTGTAGGGGGCCTACTGGGCCACAAGGGCCTCCATCTCACCCTACACGGAGGAAGTACACAGAGACCAATTTCTCAGCAATACAAAATCTTTATTGTAAAGGATCCTTTTATCAGCATAAATTCTTCATACACAAATTCTATTTACAGGTACAAGGTATAGGGATAGACAGAAGAGAAAGGTTAATGGGGCAATTCACCTCCGTGGCAGGGCTCAGTAAACTCCCCCATTTCTCCTTTGTCCCAGTCTGTTTTTTATACATTTTTTTCTGAAAGGTTGGCAGAATAACAATGGTTAGTTCTTTCTTTGCAGCTGGGGTTCTGAAGATACTTTTTCTGCATAGGATTGGCATAATTTCACTTTCCCAAGGATCAAGTAGCATAAAGAACATCATGTCACCTTCCCAAGGCCAGTGCCTAGCTACATCCACTCCCTGGTTCTCCATCATGTCTCCTTGTTTTATTTTTGTGTTATCTGCTTTCCTTAGCAAAGCATACCAGGTCAGTAATATTTTTGTTTCACTCACAGGATTTCATGCTGTCAGCAATTCATCCTTTTCTTTTTCCCTGAGTCTTCTGTTGGCCTAACTGTGATCAAGGGTCCAGGCCTAGCTACAGAGGCGCTGTCCTAGCTTGTCCCGGCTCGGGTCCGATTCCCAACAATCCCATATGTAAAAAAACAGTAGGATTATATCACAACCAGGTTTCAAGAACTTCTCACTCTATAAACCATCACTAGACTTTTATCTTTTACACCCCCTCCCCCATCTTAACCCTCATCCAACTCCCCCATACTAGAACAATTACACTAGTAACAGTAAGGATAACTTTTGGATGACTCCTGCTACTCCACAAAACAGGGATCTAAATAATGTTTCCACACTAAAGAACAAGCCCTCCTCTTCCAGCTGCTAGCCCCTTGATTTGACTTCCATTTCCCAGTATACTATTTCTTTCATACTGTTCACCCGTTGTTGGACAGACCGTTCCTGCTCATTGGTCCAAGACCTCAAAATGGTTTTGCATGCAAGCATTAATGCCACCTGGACAAATTTCATTTCCTACTTGCCCAGAGTAATAATAGAAAATATTTTTCAAGTCAGCACATAATCAAACTCTGGTATTCATTACCAGAGGATGCAGTAAAAGCTGTAGATGTAGCTGGGTTTATAAAAGGTTTGGACAAGTTCCTGGAGGAATGGTCCATCAACCTTTATTAAAGAGGACCCAGGAAATCCACTGCTTACCTCAGGACAAGCATTGTGGAACCTATGTACAGTACCTTTTTGAGAACCTGCCAGGTACTTGTGACCTGGATTGGCCACTGCTGGAAACAGGATACTGAGCTTGATGGACCTTGGTCTGAACCAGTATGGCATTTCTTATGTTCTTATGTTCCCCTAGTAGCTTCTCATCCCCCGAAAGCAGCAATCTGTATGCCCACTCCACTTTAACCTGTAGAAAATCCAGCCAAAAGGCCTTCAACGTCATACATTCCTAAAACAAATGTAGCAGGGTGCTATCATATATTTCATATTTCCTACTCTTTGCTTTCCCACAAACTGCCCATATGTTGGCATTTGTGTAGTTGCACCTGTTTAGAAAGCTCTAAGAGCTCATTATCTCTCTTTCATTTTACTCCAGCTACATATGACATAGTCTTATTTATTTATTTACATTCTCTTATATACCGTGCTATTCTGCATCAGTGCAGTTTACATTGAACAAACTGAAATTACATTGAACAGGGCATTATAACTTGGAGATAACTATTTTACAGGGAACATGGGCTATGGAGGGTTAAGTGGCTTGCCCAAGACCACAAGGAGCACCTGTGGGACTAGAAACCCCAGTCCTTCCAGCCCAAGGTTGCTGTCCTCTAGTGGGATTTGAACCCCCGACCTTCCAGCCTGAAGTACCTTGCCCCAACCACTAGGCCACTCCTCCACTCCATAGCACTCCAGTCTTCCCCACAGCACATCCTTCACTGCCTCCCAGAGCATCAGATTCTCCACATCGCCAATAAGATGGGGTCAGAGGACAGAGCAGCATAAAATTCACTAGCTGTGGTTGGCGAATTGCTGTGCTTCTCTTAGGGGTTAAGAATATAGTTCCCTCCTCAAGTCTTGCTGGGTACCTTCACGTAGTGATCCCTTTGTACAAAATCTATACTAAATCCCAACCAGGAGACACTACAGTTGAAGTATGGAAGGAAAGTAAAAGAAAAATACATACTGGCCGCAATCGCCCAGGATAAAAAGGTGCCCGCCCTTAGCCTCCACACTAGGGCTAATGATGGTGGTAGCGATAGTGCAGACATTACAGATGCAGGTAATATCCTTGCTGTGGTGAGCATGTTCATGGATCCATTGTGGCAGGAGATAAACCACAGAAATGAATGAAAACGTTAAGAGGATTAGCTATGTTTAAGTGGACTTCTGCGGATAAGAAAGAGATAATGTACTGCTACTTTTATGCTACAAACCCTATATTTAAATCAAGAGGGTATACAAAAAGAATCTGCCAAAAACTGGCACAAGAAAAACTGCAAAAAGCAACAAATGCAAATTTAAGATCTTTAATTTCACAGATCAAAGTAAAAAAGTATGTGACTGATAACGTCTTGAATCAACTAAGGGCTTCTGTGGAAAAAGAAATACAGAGAGGAGGTGAGAGTACCAGAGGAAAGGAATACAGAGAAAAAGAAAGAGCCATTGAGGGGGTTTTGGAACTTTGAAATCTGGAACTGCAGGGGTGTGAGATGAATAAAGGACAGATCAGCAAATCAACTGAAGAGGAGGAGGAAAGGGAGGAGAAAGACCCAGAGGTGGAGGAATTCAACATCAAACTCCTAGTCCACATAGAAAAAGATGAATATGCTGGGTTCCAGGCAAGGGAAAGATTACCTAAGTTTAATTTTACACCTAAGATAAACAAGGCCATATCCTGTATAAAGGGATCATTTATTAACATCACCAAAATAAATTGAATACAATATTGTTCAGCTAAATTTATTACTGCAAAAATATTACCAATCAATGTACAGGGCCAGAAGAAAAAGAGAACAATAATAGTTCCTCTTTGCAAAAAGTGCATCTAAGGAAACATACAGTCATTGCGTGCGGAGGTATCCCTGATAGACGGGTATCTAAAAGGATTAAGATCATCAAAGATATTGAGGAAGATCCAAGACATCAAGCTGAAGCATGGTGCATTAAAAGAAGAAATCAAAATTTCTGAAATTTATATGTTCCAACAATAAATTGAAAGTAGCAGCAGAAGTGCAAAAACTGTGAAGATATGAAGAGAGAAAAAAAGAAAGATATCAAAATAAACTATTTAGAGAGAACTCAAAACCGGAGATTTGGGAAAGAGCATTAATATGATAAAAACACCACCAATCAAAGCTAACACAGAAACCTTCTGGAAAAGCCTTTATGAGGATTCCATAGAGCACAATCAAGAAGCAGAATGGTTACCCTGCATACAGGAACATTTAGAAAAATCAAACATCAAACCTATGGAATGGCCTGTAGTACACAAAAGAGCTGGAAAGCAGGTTAAAATGAGCCCCAAACTGGAAGAGCCCTGGCCCAGATGGAGTTACCAATGTTTGACTTAGTTAACATCACTCCACCAAGATCTGGCAAACTGCAAAACCCAATTGATCAAGCAGTCAAACCTAACACTGTAATGGCTTATAACAGGAAGAACATTTCTCCTTCCAAAGGAGGACACAAATAACATTCCCAGAAATTACAGACCAATAATTTGCCTACTTACAATCTATAAGCTGTTCACTGCAATAGATACAGACAGAATATATGATCACATCAAATCCAATATGGCAATAGAGCAAAAGGGCAATAAGAGGGGAGCGTATGGAACCAAAGACCAGTTAATGTTAAATAAGACCATTATGGCCAGCACTAAGAAAAGCAGAAATCTCAGTATAGCATGGATTGATTTTAAGAGAGCTTTTGACAGTGTCCCACACTCTTGGATAATAAATTGGCTTGAGATGTTAAAGATAAATCCTGGTTTGATAGAGTACATTAAGTTCACCATGACAATGTGGCAAACCACACTATCTCTGAAGTATGAAGATGGTCAGTATATCATTCCTGACATCAAGATCCAGCGAGGAATATTTCAGGGTGTTACCCTGTTGCCACTTCTGTTTTATGTATGGCATTTAATCCAATCAGTACTCTCATTAACTCTTTGGGATATGGACTTAGCCTGAATCCTAAAGAAGGTAACAATCCAGAGGTAACATCTCATTTATTATTTGTAAATTACCTGAAGTTCTACAGTTCCAATGACCAATGATTAGCAGAGCAACTCCATGTAGTGAAAAGCTTTTCTGATGACATCAGGATGACTTTTGGCCTAGACAAATGTGCTAAGGCAACTTTTTTTTTAGAGGAAAATTGAGCAAAACAGAAAACATCTCCCTAGCTGAGGGCTGTGATGTCAAAGAACTTGATTCTTGGAATAAAGGAAGGAATGACACTCAAGCAGAAATTACTGTGAGAAAATATTAGCAAAAAATACTACAGAAGATTAAAATCATTATTGAAAAGTGCTTTAACATCACAGAATAAGATATGTCATCAATCAGCTGGCAATTCGTGTATTGTCATACTGCTTTGGGATTGTAGAATGGCTTCTTAAAGATCTTGAAAAACTAGATGTGAGAACAAGAAGATTCTTCCTTGCCCATGAGGTAATTCACAAGAATCAGTGTATGCCAAGACTATACACTCCTAGAGCTGAATGAGGACTAGGCCTCAAAGAGATTGATTACACCTACAGAGGTACTATCATAGGCCTCCAGGCCTACCTAACAGCGTCTTCAGATCCAAATACACAAAAAGTGCTAACATATGAAAGTAAATATCCAAAATATGTCTCCACTGTCAAACTTGGACAAGCGTTCTGACGATTAGAGGGAATGAGATAGAATCTACAAGCACACACAGGAAAGGATGCAGCAGAATTTGCAAAACGAGAAAAATCTCTTCAAAAAATTAGATCAACCAATGAGGAAAAACAAGTGGCAAATGCACAAATGTATTTATTTATTTAGCTGTATTTATATACTGCCTTTTTCAGGTCAAAGCAGTGTACATGAAACAACATAGACAGCAGTACAGTGTAACAATTATACTATTTACAGCATGCATTGGATAACTATGGGTTGGTAACTATATATAAATGTAAAACTATATACAATGAATGTTGTATGGGGGGGGTTGTCTCTTCTTCTGGGAGGGGGGTTATGTGGTGGGACGGTAATGTTCTGAGATGTGTCTTCAGGTGTTTCCTGAAGGTGGTAAGGTCTATGATGTTTCTGAGCGGGTCCAGTAGGGTGTTCCAGATTGAAGGAACATATAGTTGGAGGGCTCATTTATAGGCTTGTTGGTTGTATTTGGTTCTGGCATGGGGGATGAGCAGTGTGTTCATTGTGGAGGTATGTTTTGATATGTTTGGTTGGGGGGCTTGTAGTAGAGTGTAGAGGTGAGTGGGGGGGGGCAGAGTAGATGGCTTTGTAAATCAGGAGGAGGGTTTTGTATTTTATACAATTTGGGAGAGGTAACCAGTGGAGTTGCTCAAGTATAGAAACATGATGGCAGAAAAGACCACATGGCCTATCTAGTCTGCCCTTCCCTATCAACTACAATAATTCTCTTTTTACCTATAGAAATCCTCTCTTTGTCCCATGCTTTTTTGAATTCAGATACTGTCCTCTTATCCACCACATCCACTGGGAGACAATTCCATGCATCTTCCACTCTTTCCGTAAAGAAATATTTCTGCATATTATTCCTGAGTCTATCCCCTTTCACTCTCATGCTATGTCCCCTGGTAGCAGAGCTTGCTTTCATTTGAAAGAGACCCTTCTGTGCATTTATACCACAGAGGTATTTAAATGTCTCTATCATATTGCCCCTATCCTGCCTTTCCTCTGAAGTATACATATTAAGATCTTTAAGTCTGTCTTCATATGCTTCATAATGAAGATTATTAACCATTTTAATAGCCATCCTCTGTACCGACTCCAACCTGCTTATATCCTATTGAAGGCGCGGTCTCCAGAATTGTACACAGTACTTCAAATAAGGTCGCACCAGAGACTTATACAGGGGCATTATCACCTCCTCTTTTCTGCTGGCCATTCCTCTGTCTATAAACCCAAGCATCCTTCTGGCTTTCACAGTTGCCTTTTCTGCTTGTTAAGAACATAAGAACATGAGATATGCCATACTGGGTCAGACCAAGGTCCATCAACCCCAGTATCCTGTTTCCAAAGTGGCCAATCTAGGTCATACATTCCTAGCAGTTTCCCCAAAAGACACAAGTTCCTCAGTGCTTGTATTGGGTCAAGCAATGATATCCCGTGTCCCCCTTTAATAGTGGTTTATGGACCTTTCCTCCAGGAACTTGTCCAAACCATTTTTAAACCCACTACACTAACAGCTTTTACTACATTCTCCGGTAACGAATTCGAAAGTTCGATTACACGTTGAGTGCAAAAATATTTTCTCTTATTAGTCTTAAATAGGTTACCCTGTAGCTTCATTGCATGTCCTCTAGTCTTTTTATATTCTGATTTTAATTTTTATTTATATTCTCTTATATACTGTGCTATTCTGCATCAGTGTGCTTTACATTGAACAAGCTGAAATTACATTGAACAGGGCATTATAACTTAGAGATAACTATTTTACAGGGAACATGGGCTATGGAGGGTTAAGTGGCTTGCCCAAGACCACAAGGAGCACCTGTGGGACTAGAAATCCCAGTCCTTCTGGCCCAAGGTTGCTGTCCTCTAGTGGGATTTGAACCCCTGACCTTCTGGCCTGAAGTACCTTGCCCCAACCACTAGGCCACTCCTCCACTCCACTCCACTGATGATGTAAACAATTGATCTGCATTTACCCGTGCCACTCAATTCATTAATTTATAGACCTCTATCATATCTCCCCTCAGTCGTCTCTTTTCCAGATTGAAGAGGCCTAACCTTTTCAGTCTTTCTTCATAGGAGTATCCTTCCATCCCCTTTACAATTTTGGTGGCTCTTCTCTGTACCTTTTCTAATAACGCTATATCTTTTTAAAGAAATGGCAACCAGATTTGCACACAATATTCAAGGTGCGGTCGCACCATGGAACGATACAGAGGCATTATAATATCCTTTGTTCTTTTTTCCATTCCTTTCCTTATGATACCTAGCATTCTATTTGCTCTCTTGGCCGCCGCTGCACACTGGGCAGAGGGTTGTAACATGTTATCCATGATGACGCCTAAGTCTTTTTCCTGGGTGGTGGTTCCCAAAGTGGAACCTTGCATCGTGTAACCATAGTTTGGATTGTTCTTTCCTAGGTGCATAACTTTGCACTTGTAAAACAGCCTTGTAAAACAGCCTTGCTTGTTTATTGTTGTTCATTGTAAACCGCAACTGATCTATGGAAGCTGCGGTATATAAAAACCTGCTAATTAAATTAAATTAAATTTGTCCACATTAAATTTCATCTGCCATTTGGATGCCCAGTCTTCCAATTTATCAAGATCCTCTTGCAATTTTCCACAATCCTCTTGGGTTTTAACAACTTTAAATAGTTTTGTGTCATCTGCAAATTTGATAAAATCACTCGTTATTCCCTTCTCCAGGTCATTTATGAATATGTTAAAAAGCAGCGGACCCAGCACAGATCCCTGGGGTACTCCACTATTCACCTTTTTCCATTGGGAAAATTGGCCATTTAGCACTACCCTCTGCTTTCTATCTTGTAACCAGTTCCTGATCCACAATAGTATATCACCTCCTTTCCCATGAATTTTAGTTTTGCCAAAAGTCTCTAATGACGGACCTTGTCAAAGGCGTTCTGAAAGTCCAGATACACTATATCAACCGATTCACATTTGTCTACCTGTTTATTCACACCTTCAAAAACATAACAGATTAGTAAGACAAGATCTTCCTTGTCTTAAGCCATATTGGCTGTCTCCCATTAAGCCATGACTGTCTACATGCTGAGTAATTTTGTTCTTTATGATGGTTTCTACCATTTTTCCCGGTACTGATGTCAGGCTCTCTGGTCTGTAGTTTCCCGGATCACCCCTGGAACCCTTTTTAAAAATTGGTATTACATTGGCCATCCTCCAATCTTTGGGTATTACAGATGATTTTAATGATAGTTCACAGATTACTAACAGCAGGTCTGCAATCTCATATTTCAATTCTTTCAACACCCTTGGATGTATACCATCCCGTCCAGGTGATTTGCTACTCTTCAGTTTATCAATTAGTTGTAATACATATTCCCGGTGTAGCAATATTTCTTTCAATTCTTCTGCAGCATCACCTTTAAATACCACTGCAGTCATGGGTAACATCCCTACATCTTCCTCAGTAAAGACCGAAGCAAAGAATTCATTCAGTCTTTCCGCTATAGCCCTGTCCCCTCTTACTGCCCCTTTTACCCCTCTATCATCTAATGGTCCAACTGACTCTCTCACAGGATTTTTGCTACAAATGTACTTGGAAAAAGTCGTTATTATGCGTTTTTGCTTCCACAGTAAGTTTCTTCTCAAATTCTCTCTGTGCCTGCTTTATCAATGCCTTGCATTTAACTTGCCAGTGCTTGTGCTGTTTCCCATTTTCGTCATTTGGCTCTTTTTTCCATTTCTTGAAAGATGCTTTTTTTTGGCAACAACAGCCTCTCTGACCTCACCTTTAAACCTTGCTAGCAGTTTTTTGGACTTCCTTCCACTTTTCTTACAGCTGGTCTGGGCTTCCAAGATAGTATTTTTAAAGAACACCCAAGCTTGATGTAAGTCTTTAAACTTTGCAAATGCACCTTTTAGTTTTTTGTAACTATTTTCCTCATTTTATCATAGTCTCCCTTTCAAAAGTTAAAAGGTAGTAATGTGGATTTCCTTACCATTCCTCCTCCATTAATTAAATCAAACGCTATCATGCTATGATCACTATTGCCAAGTGGCTCCAACACCCTTATCTCTTGCACCAGATCTGGTGTTCCTTTAAGGGCTAAGTCCAAAATGGCTTCCCCTCTGGTCGGTTCATGAACCAGCTGCTCCAAGAAACACCCATTATTTTTACTGTTCTGTAAGTTTTGTTAGCTTCCATGATTTCTTTAAGCATTTCATCCTCCATTTGTTCATTCTGGCCAGGCGGTCGATAGTACACCCCCACTGCCATTGCCTTCCCCTTTTTACATAGAATTTCAATCCATAGAGATTCTACAGCGAATTTTGTTTCGTGTAGAACTTTAATCCTTTGTGACTCAGTGCCCTCTCTAACAATAGTTCATATTGTTTACCTATGTATCCCTGTTAATTTGTTCCATGTAAACAGTTGAAACATACTGCCACGAAATGTTCTATGTAAACCGTCTTGATTTGTAGAAAGATGGTATATAAAAATTGTTAAATAAATAAATAAATAAATAGAGCACAACCCCTCCACCAATTTGATCAACTCTATCATTATGATATAGTTTGTACCCAGGTATCACAGTGTCCCACTGGTTGTCCTCCTTCCACCATGTCTCTGAGATACCATCCCATATCTTACTTCTCATTTAGTGCTGTATATTCTAACTATCCCATCTTATTTTTTAGACTTCTAGCATTTGCATACAAGCATTTTAGAGACTGTATTTTATTCATATTAATCTGGTTATCGGTAGGCAGGGGCAATTTGGAATCTTTAAGCTCTGTTTGCTCTGTACTCAAGGGCATTTGGGTTACCTTTGTCTTTATTGGAACCTCTCTGCTGATGTGCCCTAACTTCATTTTTTTGGAGGTATCCTTCAAGGATACATTATTCCGAACCATGTGCTCTTGGGCGACTGTCTGCTTTCCCCTATTATCTAGTTTAAAAGCTGTGCTATCACCTTTTTAAAGGTTAATGCCAGCAGCCTGGTTCCATCCCAGTTAAGGTGAAGTCCATCCCTTCGGAAGAGCCCCTCCTTTCCCCAGAATGTTCCCCAATTCCTAACAAATCCAAAACCCTCATCCTTGCACCATTGTCTCATCCATGCATTGAGATTCCAGAGCTCTGCCTGCCTTTTGGGTCCTGCACATGGAACGGGAAGCATTTCGGAGAATGCTACCCTGGAAGTTCTGGATTTCAACTTCCTACCTAAAAGTCTAAATTTAGCCTCCAGAACCTCTGTACCACATTTTCCTATGTCATTTGTACCGACATGTACCAAGACAGCAGACTCCTCCCCAGCACTATCTAAGACCTTGTCTAGGTGGCGCGTGAGGTCCGCTACCTTTGTACCAGCAGGCATGTTACCAAGTGATCTTCACGTCCACCAGCCACCCAGCTATCTACATGCCTAATGATCGAATCTCCAACTATAACGGCTGTCCTAACCCTTCCCTTATGGGCACATGGCCCTGGAGAAACTTCCTTGGTGCAAGAGGGTAAAAAGGGAGGAGTGGCCTAGTGGTTGGGGCAAGTTACCTCAGGCTGGAAGGTTGCGGGTTCAAGTCCCACTAGAGGACAGCAACCTTGGGCCAGAAGGACTGGGGGTTCTAGTCCCACAGGTGCTCCTTGTGGTCTTGGGCAAGCCATTTAACCCTCCATTGCCCATGTTCCCTGTAAATAGTCATCTCCAAGTTATTATGTTCAATGTAATTTCAGTTTGTTCAATGTAAACCACCTTGATATCATGAAAGGCAGTATATAAAAAATGTTAAATAAATAAATCACCTGGAGGACAGGTCCTAGCTATAGGATCACTTCCTGCCACACCAGGGTGATGCTCTCCTGTCATGTGACCTCTCTCCTCCATGACAACAGGGATGCTGCCAGACTGGAGGTGGGACTTCAGGACTATATCCCTGTAGGTCTCATCTATGTACCTCTCTGTCTTCCAAGTCTGCTACTCTTGCCTCCAGAGATCGGACTCGTTCTCTGAGAGCAAAGAGCTCCTTGCACCTTGTGCACACATAAGACCCCTCACCAACTGGAAGAAAATCATACATGTGACACTCAGTGCAAAAGACTGGAAAGCCCCCATCTCACTGCTGGACTGCTGTCTGCATCTTTGTTTTAAGGTTGTGTTTAGATATTTAAGTTCTTTACTTATTAAGGGTTGCTGGGGATACTTATACTAATAAAACTATACCTAATACATTTAATGTACTTTGTTCACCTGAAATTGAATTAATCTCAGGTCCTTAATGTATGCTGATGAGAATAAACAGCTGCACCTGAGAGTGAATATGGCACCTCATTTTCTTTAAGAGGTTTAAGCACCTACAAAGCTATGATTATCCCAGGGGTGGGTGGATGTTGGGGAGGGAGGGAAGGAAGGAAAAAAGACTTATTAAAAGCTGGCTGCTACACAGTACCCTGTCCTTTGCTTCTAAGGTAATCTGTGACCAATCTCCAGGGGGAGTCCCACAGCCCTTGCTTGGATAGAGGGAATCTTGGGTTCTAAATCTAACCAGAAAGCTCTCCTTTGTTTTTTAAATTTAAACTGAAAACTCTTTGCTGCTACTAGGCCCTGACCGATTTAACAAATACACTGGGTTCACAGATTAATCAGCTTCAATCTAAAGAATTCCTTTTCCCACAAGTTTTAGAAAAATTCCCAGAAGTAATACTTACAATTACAGATCTCTCTCAAGAAGTAGCAGTCCCCTTTTGTAGTCCTTTAAGATCATCAGACACAATTTTGCCCAGGTCCCGCTCCTCTTTTGTGGACAGAAGTACCTCACCCCCTGCACTGTACCGCTTCTTTGGAAAAGTTTGTAGCTCAAATGCAAGACCTTGCATTTTTTAGCATTAAATTGCAGTTGTCAAATTCTAGACCATTCTTCAAGCTTAGCTAGATCCCTCCTCATGTTATCTACTGCTTCCTGGGTGTATACTCTATTGAAGACTTTGGTATCATCCGCAAACAAGCAAACCTTACCTGACAGCCCTTCTGCAATATCACTAACAAAGATGTTAAAAAAAATTGAACTAAGGACAGATTCTTGCGGCACATTACTGGTAGCCTCCTTCTCCTAAGAGTGAGCTCCATTTACCTGTACCATTTGTCACCTCCCAATCAACCAATTTCTAACCCAATCAGTAATTTTAGGGTCCATCCCCAGAGTGCTCAGTTTGTTTCTAAGTCGCCTGTGCGGAACGGTGTCAAAGGCTTTACTGAAATCTAAATACACTATGTCTAGGGCTCTCCCTCGGTCCAACTCCCTGGACACCCAGTCAAAGAAATCAATCAGATTTATCTGAAAAGACCTGCCTCAGGTGAATCCATGCTGCTTCGGAACCTGCAATCCATTGGACTCCTTAAACCTCACTATTCTCTCATTTAGTAGCCTTTCCAATAATTTACTAATCATAGAGGTTAGACTAACTGGCCTGTAGTTTTCAATGTCATTCTTGCATCCACTTTTGTGTAAAGGGACCACATGTGCCTTTCTCCAGACTCCAAAGAGGCATTGAAAAGGTCAGACAGTGGAGCTGTTAGAATGTCCCCAAGTTTCCTCAGTATTCTTGGATGTATCCCATCCAGACCCATGGCTTTGTCTACTTTTAGTTTAGCTAGTTCCTCATGAACACAGTCTTCTGAAATTGTTCGAGATCCACGTCACTTCTGTTTCTGTTTGTGGGTTTTTTCTAAGGTCCTGTTCCTGGCCCTTCATCTGTGAACACAGAACAGTAATATTTGTTAAGCAATTCTGCTTTATCCTCAGTTTCTGCATATTCATCTCCTTCACCCTTGAGTCTGACAGTACCACTTTTGCCCTTCCTCCTCTCACCAACATATTGGAAAAATGTCCTATCCACGCATTTTATTGTATTGGCTATTTCTTCTTCTTTTTGTACCTTTGCTTTCCTGACTACTTTGCTAGCTTCTTTAAGTTTTTCCACTCTCTGTGATCTCCTGTATTTCGTAAAGACTTCCCTCTTTTTCTTCATCTTTCCTAGCTATTACTTTTGAGAAGCATAGTGGCCTCCTTTTCCTTTTACATTTATTTACCTTTCTAACAAAAAGGTTTGTTGCCCTTAAAATATCCCCTTTCAGTTTTGCCCACTGTTTTTTTACATTCTCCAGCTGTTCCCATCCCACTAATGACTCTCTGAGGTATTGTCACATCTTTGCAAAGTTAGTTTTCCTAAAGTCTAGGACCCTCGCTTTTGAATAGATTTTATCAGCCATAGTCCTAATACTGAACCATACCAACTGGTGATCACTTTATGCCAGAAGTTGTCCCACTATAACATCAGAAACACTTTCCCCATTGGTAAGCACTAAGTCCAGTATGGCCCCTTCAGGTGTGAGTTCTGTTATCAGTAGCCTTACTTCTAGATGACACCGCAGCAGGGATGTGCCAATCCACATCTGGCATATTGAAATCACCAATCGGTAACACTTCTGCTTTCACAGCAATACTGTTTATGTCTTGTATTAAATCTTCATCCACTTCTACCCCCTGTGATAGGGATATGTATATAATTCCAGTGCAAATGGATTTCCCTTTCCCTCTTTCTAGTTTAACCTGCAGTGACTCCTCTCTTCCTTTTAAGCCCTGCAATTCTATAGCTTTAATATTATTTTTGACATATAGTGCCACTTCACCTCCCCTACTTCCTACCCTGTCCTTCCTGAATAAAATATAGCCTGGTATAATTACATCCCAATCATGGTTGTCCATGAACCATGTCTCCGTAACCCACCACTAAATCCAAGTCAGCCTCTTCCATTAAAGCCTCAACATCTGTGATCTTATTCCCCATGCTACGGGTATTTATACACATTGCATTCCAGATGTTGTCCCTATTACCCATTTCTACAGAGGTATGTAGTATTTCACTTACCTGTGGCTTTCTTTCACTTTCCTGGAGCTCTCACCAATCCCCAATGAATCTAGCTTAAAGCACTCTTCAGTAGGTTAGTCATTCTGCTGCTGAAGACACTTTGACCCTTCTTGGACAGATGGACACCATCACTAATCTGCAGCCCTTGGAACATCATCCCATGGTCCAGGAAATCAAAATGCTCTCAATGACACCATCCACGCAGCCATACATTCATCTCCAGGATGCGAGCTTCTCTGCCTTGGCCTTTACCCCCAACAGGGAGGATTGAAGATAACACTACCTGCACACCTATCTGCTTCACCCTCTGTTCCAGAGCCATGAAGTCATGTTTGATATGCTCGAAAGGATTCCTAGCAGTATCATTTGTGCCGACATGGATGAGAAACATCGGATAATAGTCAGTAGGCTTGATGAGCCTTGGCAAACTCTCCATAATATCTGCATACTGGTTCGTCAGTTCAAGAGGACTTGAAGTGTCGATACTGCAGGCTCTGGTGACTCATGCCCAACCTTCTTCCTTCTGTAGCCTCCCATCTTCACCTTTGTTGGAGAGCTTGGATATTTCAAGAAGCACCTCATCAATGTAGTTCTTACTGTCTTGAATGCTTCTCAGCCTCGACACCTCTTCCCTGAGCTCCTCCACTTCTTTCCTAAGAGCCTCAGCATGCAGGCATCCTGCACATGTAACCAGTCCTTCAACTAGCATTGGGATCTCTGTCTGGACAGAGGCAGAAGCTGTAACAGGAGCAAATGCTTTAGCAATATGATTTTTCCCAGCTATTGTTAAGTTGATGGAGCTTAGGTACCTGTTGAAGTAAGAGGGAGACATACCATAATGGCATGATGTGCTCTTGTCTTGTTGCTACTTGGAGGATCCATGCTGTTGTGTGGATAGCGGTGTGTAGGAGAGGTAGTGTGATTTGTGGAAGCCCTGGTAGATAGCATTGCAATAGTTGAGGTGTAGTAGAACTGTGGCTTGAAGAGCAGAATGGAAATCTGTTGGTTCCAGGAACAGTCGGAGGTGCTGTAGGATCTTTGCTTTGTATTATATTGTTCTGGTAATTTTGTTTATGTGGGCTTTGAAGGTGAGGTGTTGATCAAGGGTGATTCCAAGATATTTCATTTCTGACTGAGTCTTGATTGATGTGTTCTGACAAATACAGTGGGAAATACAAAGTGTTACTCCAGGAACCCTTTGTCAATCAAGAACAGACACGTGAATGATTAAGGTAGAAGTGAACTGAAACTGAAGGATGAGAGATTGATAGTTGCAGCCCAGGACAACAGATTATGGACGAGATGGTTACAGTGAGCATTGAAAAAACTAGCAAAACAGACAATGCTGTATATTCTGCCATACCAACTTGGCCTTTCCACCCCCTTTTGCCTCAGGTGCCGTGCTACAAGCTTCTCATGGGCAGGGAAAGGTCCACCCTACCCCAAAAATAGTTCACCTTGACTCAACACTAGCAAGCAACAATGAGCATAGCAGCCTTCCATGAAGCTGACCGAGATTTGATTCCTGGCCATTCCAGCCCTGTCTTCTTCCCAGGAGACATACAGTAATAGCTCCTCCTGATAGACCAGTACTTTCTAGCCCAAGGGAGTGAAATGTGGGTTATACCCCCTTCTCTGTTTAAATACTGGTAATCTTCACTAGAGACTGCCAGTACCAGTGTCCAGCATCTGCATTCCCTTCTATACTCTCGTATTCAGCATTTCATCTCCCCTTCCCCAACCCCCCAATGTGCAGCATCTCTCTTTCCCTATACTCCATGTCCAGCATCTTCCTTTCCCTATCCCTCCTGTGTGCAGCATCCCCTCCTTTTAACTTCCTCATGCAGTGCCTGCTGATTATGTTGCAGCCGCCAATTCTTCCCAGATGAGACTGTGCAAATATTGCACAGTGATGGTTCTTGAGCACAGGTCCACAATCATAGCTGCCTCTTCTGTCTTCCTCCTACCTCCAACATAAACTTCTTGTAGCTTGAGCATGGGCTTGTGCTGAAAGGGCACACATCACGCTGACAGCAGCAGTAAAGTGCTGCTTACCTGTGCACTGTGCTGCCATCCCCCATATTCTGCCATCCTAGGAAGATGCCTAGTCCACCTAGGGCTGGACCTGGGGACAACCTATGTGATAGCACTTTCAAATCACTGTGAGCAACCACCTACTCCTCTACCAAAGTCTTCTATTGGGATACTGTATAATATAACAGGTTGAATTATTAAGACGCTTCTATGGAGAAGTCCTGTACAAATAATTTAGCCCAATAACTATACTCTTCCATTCTCAATATGATCTCCATTGTGAGAAATATACTCTATTGTAAAGGTCCTTTGACCTTACATACTTACCCCTTATTAGTCCTTTTCTGACATGCAAAATTGCACTAATAATGTTGATCCCTATAAAAAGGGCAGGCAAGCTATGCTGAGTATGTTCAGATCAGGCCAAAAACACACACACACAAATCACACTGATTCTCCAAAACATGTTCACCTTGGTCCCAGTACTTTAGCTTATTCTGGCATTTTCTATACTGCTTTACAAAACATATGTATCAAAGCGGTTTACAAATAAATTTATAGGGTAAAGTAATAACACAGGTACACTACCAAAAAACTGCCTCCAGTTTTGCAACTGATTCCTATAGATTTTGGGGTGCTGAATCCAGGAAAAATAGCCAAAATGTTCCATCACGTCACGTTTTCTTGCAAAATTAGATTTCTTACCCATATAAGGAATGTTCACATAATTTCTTTTTAGCCGACTGCAGTTTATTTTCTTGGCCTAAAATAGAGGTTGTAATGGTTAACTAACTAGAAACACTCCCTCATGATATTTTAGAGTGTTTTGTATTCATTTTATACATTAACAGGACAATTGGGAGGCGGGGGGCTAAATCCAGTACTCGCGCTGGCGCATGTTCTTTCCTGTTCGCCTCGCCTCGTTCGCGCTCGCTCAAACACGGTGGTTGCGACATGAACGTTCCTGTCAAATTTCAGTTTCTTGCAAGTTCATTATTACCTTTTGTTTGCTCAGTCGTAATCCAGCTTTATTCCGAAGTGGTTCACTACAGTTGTAGTTTGCAGTGCTGCGTATTTGTGATGGCTCACAGAGCCAGAGGTTGCGTCAACTCTCCGGACAGTTTTTGTTTTATTTGTGGGGAATATACCGTGAAAAAGCGGCAGAGGAACATTTCTGCATTTATTTAAAAAGTATATTTCGCCTATTTCGGTTTGAAGTTAGGCGATCAAGACAAACCGTGGGCTCCTCACAAAGTGTGCAAGACATGTGAGGAAGATCTACGCTTATGGATGAAAGGTAAAAAAACAAGCATTTCGTTTCGGAATACCTATGATGTGGCGTGAACAAAGAGACCACAGCAGTGACTGCTATTTTTGCTCTTGCATTGTGAAGGGATACAACTTAAAAAATAAGAACGTAATAAGTTACCCCAACCTTCCCTCAGCAATTAGGCCTATGCCTCATAGCAACGAAGTACCTGTGCCTGAACCATCAAAATCTTTGGATCATATTTGTGTGGACGGTTCTGATCATGATGAGACTCATCAGATGGCTTTTCCCGATGAGTCCAGTACTTCCGAGTTTGAAACTGAACCAGATCCGAAACCTGAACTTTTCTCTCAAGCTGAATTGAATGATTTAGTCCGGGATTTAGGACTCCCAAAAGATGCTGCCCAACTGCTAGGTTCTCGGCTTAAACAGAAAAATCTATTGTCACCAGGAACAACTTTTTATTGGTACCGCAACCGCGAGACACAATTTTTGAAGTATTTCAGCAAAGAGGAAGATTTGGTATTTTGCAACGATATATACGGAGTGATGGAAAAGTTTAAACTCAAGTATGATCCTGCTGAATGGCGGCTGTTCATTGATTCATCAAAAGACAGCATAAAAGGTGTTCTTCTTCATAATGGCAACACATTCGCTTCAGTTCCTATTGCTCACTCTGTTATTCTCCAAGAAAAATACGAGAATTTGGCCCTGATTCTTCAGAAGATTCGTTATGATGAGCATAAGTGGATGATTTGTGGAGACTTTAAAATTCTATCCATGCTATTAGGGCAGCAATCTGGTTTCACCAAATATCCCTGCTTCCTTTGCTTGTGGGATAGCCGGGCCCGCGACCTACACTGGGGGAAAAAAGACTGGCCAATTCGGGAGTATTTGAGACCCGGTGAGAAAAATGTTCTTCATGAGAGCTTGGTACCTCGTGATAAAATTCTATTACCACCTCTCCACATTAAGTTGGGTCTCATTAAGCAATTCATCAAGTCCCTTCCAAAAGATGGTGAGTGCTTTCGGTACCTTTGCTCAAAGTTCCCCCGACTTTCTGAAGCAAAGCTAAAGGAAGGAGTGTTTGTTGGCCCTGATATAAGGAAACTCATTTCAGATGGAGCATTCGCTGAAACGATGTCTGAGAAGGAAAAAGAAGCCTGGGATTCCTTCAAGGATGTTGTTCTCAAATTCTTGGGGAACAGGCGGGATGAGAACTATAAGGATATTGTTGCCAGGATGCTCAATGCCTTCAAAGAACAAGGCTGTAACATGAGCCTGAAAGTCCATTTCTTGCACTCCCATGTGAACTACTTTCCCGAAAACTTGGGGGCGTACAGTGAAGAACAAGGTGAAAGGTTTCACCAGGACATCAAGAACGCAGAGAGAAGGTACCAAGGAAGATGGAACACCACTATGATGGCTGATTTCTGCTGGTTGCTGCTGCGGGAAACCCCAGATGAAAAATACGCCAAGCAGCGCACCAAGAGAAGCATTCGGGGGAAGAAGAAACGGGCCCACCAGGAGATTGATTGACCCAAGAATGACTTTAAAATCTAAACTGTGTTGACAAATATCGTGTTTTTACTAAACTTTGAAATAAAAATTTGCTAGTTATTACCACAGTGTCGGATCTCATTTATTAGAATTTTATTTTCACACCATCGGGTGTTTGTCTTCATGTATTGCAATGGTGCGGTTTGCGTTTTCTATTCTTACATACATACCTGTACAACATTTTTTGCACATTTCTTTGCTTTGCTTGTGTCTAACCTCGCTCTTATATGCTCAATGTTTGTGCACATGTATGTGGCTGTTTTAAGTGCAGACAATTTTGCTACCATCACAGTGTGTTTTGTTGACATTACTCTATTCTTATGTGCTGCCTTGTTACAATTTTCTTTATTCTTATTTGAATAACTACTAAACAATTAGTATAAAGAATTCATCCAATAAACTTTTATCTCGATCGCACTCAATCTGAAACGTTCACCTCAAACTGCTAACCCAATGTAGCAAAAAATCTGTACGTGATGGAGCAAATTGGTTACCAGATTTGGATTCAGCGCACCAAAAAACGTAAAAATCAATCGAAACATTAGAGGTAGTTTAAAAAAATTTTTTTTAGTGTACCTGTGTAATTTCATGAAAGGTAACATGTTCATGAGAAAAAAAGAAGAGGAATTAAGAGCGGGAAGGGATGAAAACATAGTAGTTTTACAATTAGGCCCTGATTCTGTTCCAGACATAGATCCCTTCTGTACATCCGGTCTGAACCAGACGAACAGAGGGGATTGTGATTCTGATCCCGCGGGGCACATCTAGCTCCATGGGATCAGAATCATGAACAGTCCTGCAGGTGCAGGCCGGGACTGTGATTCTCTCCGGCCTACACATGCAGGACTGCACCCGGTTAACATAGTCAAGGCTTTTCAATGGAGCCGCGGTGCCATGGCATCATGGCATCATGTTGCCATGGCACCGTGGCTCCATTGAAGAGCCGCGATGCTGGCCGCCAGAGAATACAGTTAATTCCCCGCAGTCCAACTGCTGATCTGTCCTCCTAGGCCAGGGTTGGGCTGCGGGGAATGTCCTCTGGCCCCCCTACCCCATCCGCACCCCAGCAGTAAAAACAAAACGTTCAGGGAAGTTATTCCACCTGGCCCTGGACATACGGGGCCGACATTAGAATCAGCCCTGTACATCCAGGGCTGGCAACAGCCCAGACTCCGCTCCTTTCCCTCCCCCATCTAACTTCCTGCAGAACTGATGGAGAAGTTAGTCAGGGGCAGGAGCTGGCACAAATAGCGGGGATGGTTGTCCCGTTGGGACGTCCATCCCAACTATTCGTTGCTCAGAATAATCCCCTTACAGTACAATTTCAAAGAAAACTATTGAAGATAAGAGTGGAGCACAAGACAGATGCCAGTAGTCTATCCTGGGGCCACCCAACAGGACACTACGACTGGGGGAGGGATTCATTTTTCAGTATGGCCATATGCTAAAGAAAAATACAGTACAGGTTTTTAAAATTGGATTTGAACTGGGAGTAATTAGATTCCACACGTAGCATAGGTATGAGGAGTTCCAGATCGAGGAATTTACAAAGAAAAAGGCAGATTTTCTAGTAGACTTAAAATGAGCACACGAGACAGGGGGAAGATGTAAAATGTTTATATTAATGAAACTAGAGGGATGTGAGGAGTGTAAAGGGATAAGATGAGAAACCAGATAGTGAGGCAGACCTGAAAAGAACGCCTTATGTTTTAATAGCAGCATTTTGAACTTGATGTGAAAAGGGAGGGGAAGCCAGTGTTCAGTAATAAGGAGAGGAATATGTGATCATATTTCTTAGATGAATGAAAAAGTCTGAAGGCGGCTTTTAGAATGTTCTGAAGAGTCTTGAGTGAGTTAAGGGGAAGACCACTACAGAGGATATTATCGTAGTCAAGATGACTAAGGATTAGGGCACATATCAGAGAATGGAGGGCAGTTTAGCCAAGATATGGTCTCATTGAGTGAATAAAGTGTAATGCAGTATAGTAGCATCTGACAGTGGAGGTGATTTGACTTTCAAATGTAAAGGATGGGTCAAAGTAACAACCAAGGATTTTCAGGGAACTAACCAAGGTAATTAGAATTCTAGCTAGCTGGGAAGAAATGTTCTGAATGACACATTGCTTCTGATTTAGATGGATTAAAACGTTTATGAATAGCGAGCCAGGAAGCAATGGTACTAAGGCAGGAGTTTAAAGCATTTATCATCTGCGTAAAGATAAGCAATGATGCCAAAGGATAGAATAAGTAGAGCCAGTGGACTGAGAAAAAGATTAAAAAGGAGGGAAGAGAGTATGGAACCTTCCTGACTGGTCACTAGGGAGGTGGGGGGTTGATGTTTCTTTCATAAAACCCCTTTAGGAAGGAACAATTCCCCTTCTAGGCTGTTGAGGTTTTACATTACTCACTTTTTCTGAGTGATTAGAGTAGTTGTCTGTGAGACCAGGGTTCTACTACTACTATTAATAATCATCTGTATAGTGCTGCAAGGCAGACACAGTGCTGTATATTAAGATGTAAGACACAGTTCCTGCTCATCAGAGTTTTCAATCTTGCTGTTAAAAAGTATCTGTTTTGGAATTAAATTTCGTATTTTAACCTCATGTTCCTCAGCTGCATTTTTCAAGCCCTGCAATTAAAGGGTTATTCCAGAGCTGCCCAGTAAGAGATCTACCAATTTGTTCTATTGCCAACCATATAGAATCCAAAGAAATCACAGAGGGCTATATCAATAGGGAATGAGTAATTCCATCTCCCAGCAAGATGGGTGTTGGCTTGCCATCTCGTGTGGCTATTACCTATTTGGATGTCTCATCCAAAAAAAAGCTGCTTCCATAGCCTACCATGATTCCTGCACCTCCTGCTCCAACACAGCGGCTCACAGCCATGGTATTAAAGAATATCCACCATTCTTCTGGGGTTCAATGATACCTCCAGAGCCAAGGGGAAAGGCTGCAAGCCTCCCCCACCACTACTACCCTCACTGGCATTATAGAGATCTAGATGGGGTGCTATGCATGGCATACTTAATCCACTGGACCGGACACAGGACTGGAAGAAGATGCACAATAGTGGTTTTACCCTTATGCCTCCTGGTCTTTTTTCCCATACTTTGATAAATAATGTAAAGTAACGAGCAACCCAAACACACAACCTATTCTACAAACATCTTGGACGCTTTCCTGTTTAGAATTTAAAAGTGTGATGTCCAAATATGCATTTTTAGAGGATTTTTTTGGGCGGAATGGTATTGAGATGATTCTGCTCTACAACCTTTTAACAAAATCTGCCAGTTCTTATGGATTTTGATGCGCTGAATTCAAAAATGACAATTAAAACCACTGATTGGCTACAGTTTCCACCTCAGATTTTCCATTTTCTGCACATATATAGCGTGTTGGTAGAGTTTTAATCACAAATTATTATAAAACTAGGTCTTTTCATGTGTTTACGGTTGCCATATATATGACCTTGATAATATTCCACCTGTTTAAAAGTTTAAAAATCAGCCAAAGGTTTATTTAAATACAATTTATTAAAAAAAGGTAGTATGAAGCAGAAAACAAGAAACAATTATGTACGTGTTAGTATTCATTTCAGACCTTATTCTATGTCTACTCGGCATTTCTTGGCTTGTCTCTTGTATTCTGTAAATGGGATATCTTGTCAGCACCATACCTAGCCCTGTGCAAGCGGTGCAGCCACACAAGGTGCAAAGAAATAAGGGTGCATTTGTGGCTGCTGGCCTCAGCTACACCCCATGCTGCTTGCCCTTGACCCGCCACCATTTTTTTTGTTTCCTTGGTGGCAGCAGCAAAGTAGACATCCAATTCTAAAAAAATCCCACATAGATCTTTTCAACTCTGTGCTTGCATGCAGGTCTAATCCCTCCCTCCTCTAACGTATGCTCACATCAGAGGAGGGAGGGACTAGACCAGTCATTCAAGCATGGAATTCCAAAGATCCTTGTTTGAATGGCTGGTCTGGTCCCTTCCTCCTCTGATGCGAGCATATGTCAGAGAAGAGAGAGATTAGACCTGCATGCAAGCGCAGAGTCGGAAAGACTTGCATTTTTTTAAAATTTGAGGTTCTCTCTGCTGCTGCCATCACCAAGAAACCATGAAAAGTAGTGACGGGGCAAGGGCAGGCAGTGTGGGGAGTTGGCTGGACATGGAAGGATAGTGTGTTGGGTAAGGCAAGATACTGGACATGGGGCAAATCCCTCACTTGGTTTGCAGCTTGTCGTGCTGTGTGGGCTTGTGTGCATCAGTGATGCTGAAAGCTAAACTATCGGTAGTTTACCTACTGGCAGGGTCTCCCAAGATGGACAGTCTCAGCTGAGGTGCCAGACCAAGACAAATCACCCATCTGAGCAGCAGCAGAATGGGACGGTGTTGGCGGTGGAGGATCACATTTCTGTGACAACGGCAACAACACCAAACTTAAACTGCACGGAAGAAAGGCCCAGCAATCTCCTTCTGTATCTTGCCATGAAAACCCAATGGATAGTTACAACAAAACAAATTGTGCTATAGTGCTGGAAGATGAGACCCCCAGGTCTGAAGGAACTCAACTAGCTACTGGGGAAGAGCTGAAGACTTCTCAGAGTAAAGCCAGCATTTATGATGTGGTTGGATCAAAGCCCTCGGGACGTCTGACTGCTGATGTAGCTGCACAAGAAATGAGAGTCAGAAGCTGTAGAGATGTCTTACGCATCGGAACATGGAACGTACGAAGCCTGAACCAGGGAAGTTGGAGGTGGTCAAGAATGAAATGGAATGTGTACAACTTGATCTGTTGGGTGTCAGCGAACTGAAATGGACTGGCATCGGGCACTTTGCATCAGATGATCACATGGTCTACTATGCTGGAAATGAAAGACAAAGAAGAAATGGTGTTGCATTTATAATAAAGAAGAAGAAACTTGCAAGAACTGTAATGAAATACAATGCAGTCAGCGAACGCTTAATCTCTATTTGTCTACGAGGAATGCCTATCAACACAACTATAATTCAAGTATATGCCCCAACAACAGCTGCAGAAGAGAATGAAATTGAAGAGTTCTATGAACAAGTACAAGCTGAAATTGACAGAACATGCAAACAGGATATCCTGATAGTCATGGGTGACTGGAACGCAAACGGCAACAAAGAAGAAGGCAAAGTAGTTGGAAAATATGGACTTGGCAACAGAAATGAAGCTGGAGAAAGACTGATAGAATCCTGCAAGACCAACAATCTATTCATCTCAAATACCTCCTTCCATCAACACAAGCGGCGATTGTACACATGGACTTCACCCAATGGATTGTATAAAAATCAAATTGGCTACATCTGTGGAAGTCAACAATGGAAAAGTTCTATAACATCAACAAAGACAAAACCTGGAGCTGACTGTGGTACAGATCATCAACTACTAGTATGCAAACTCAAACTAAAGTTGAAAAAGAGCAAACCACTCATGAATGCAGCAAAATATGACCTTGAGAATATACCACTGGAATTTAAAGACTGCCTGCAAAATCGATTTGCTGCTTTAGATACAAATGACAGAGCTCCAGAAGAGTTATGGAATGACATCAAGAAGGTTGTGTTGGAAGAAAGCGAGAAGTCTCTACAAAAGGTGAAAAAGCAAAAATGGCCAAAATGGATGACGGAAGAAACTCTGAAAATTGCCCAGAAACGCAGAGAAGCTAAAGTCAGAGGAGAAAGAAAGACAATAACAGAACTCAACAGAGATTTCCAACGTGCAGCAAGACAGGACAAGGAAAAGTACTACAACGACGCATGCAAGGAAATAGAAGCAGAAACTATTAGAGGAAGAACAAGATCGGCTTTCCTAAAGCTATGAGAGATAAAGAAAAAATTCCAGCCTCGAATTGGAATGTTACAAGATGCTCAAGGTTCTATGTTGAATGATGCTGAGAAGATCAAGAAAAGGTGGAAGGAATATACAGAGTTTTTATATGATAAAGATCAAGTGGACCAACAGCCGTTTCAACCTGTACCTTATGATCGGGAACCATTGGTGATGAAAGAAGAAGTTGAAGCAGCATTGAAAGCCTTATCAAAGAACAAAGCACCAGGCATCGATAGCATTCCCATAAAAGTATTACAGCAATCTGAGGCAGCTGTTACCGTACTTACAAGGCTCTGCCAAGAAATATGGAAGACAACATCATGGCCAACTGACTGGAAAATATCTGTGTTTATACCAATACTAAAGCAAGGTGATCCAACTGACTGTGGAAATTATCGCACAATCGCTCTGATCCCACTTGCCAGCAAGATTCTACTGAAGATTATTCAAAAGAGACTACAACCATACCTGGAACAAGAACTACCTGACGTGCAAGCAGGGTTCAGGAAAGGGCGAGGAACAAGAGACATCATTGCAGATGTGAGATGGATCCTTGAAAAGACTAAAGAATACCAAAAGGATATCTATTTGTGCTTTATCGACTATAGCAAGGCATTTGACTGTGTAAACCATGAGAAACTCTGGGCCACATTAAGAAGCATGGGTATACCAGAACACCTGATTGTACTCTTGCACATTCTGTACATTGATCAAGAAGTAGCAGTTCGAACGGAACAAGGAGAAACAGAATGGTTTAAAATAAGCAAAGGTGTAAGACAAGGCTGCATACTTTCCCCCTACCTGTTTAATTTATATGCAGAACAAATCATCAGAGAAGCAGGATTGTATGAAGACAACAGAGGTGTGAAGATTGGTGGAAGACTCATCAGCAACCTTCTCTATGCTGATGATACCACATTACTGGCTGAAAGTGAAGATGATCTGAAACATTTGCTTCTCACAATCAAAGAACATAGTCTCAAAATGGGCCTGCACCTTAATGTAAAGAAGACAAAGATCATGACAACTGGCATAATCAACAGGTTCATCGTTGAAGGAGAAGAAATTGAAATCGTGAACAACTTTATTTTATTTATTTATTTATTTATTTAAGCTTTTCTTATATACCGCCTCTTCCAGAGATCAAAGGCGGTTTACAGATAACAGGAACGGAACAAGGTTTAACTTTAACCTGCTAGGATCAACTATCAATAAAGAAGCAACAAGCAGTCAAGAAATCAGATGACGCATTGCTCTTTGGCAGAATGGCTATGAAAGACCTAGATAAGATTCTCAAGAGCAGAGATGTCTCTCTCCATACAAAGATTAGATTTGTTCAAGCCATGGTAGTTTCAATAACATCATATGGATGTGAAAGCTGGACAGTGAAAAAGATAGAGGAAAAAAAATTGATGCCTTTGAATTATGGTGCTGGCAGCGAATACTGTGTATACCATGGACTGCCCGAAGAACAAACCAGTCAGTACTAGAGGAGATCAAACCTAAGCTTTCTTTAGAAGCTCAGATGACAGAACTTCGACTTTCATACTTTGGACACATCATGCGAAGAGAGAGATCATTAGAGAAAGACATCATGCTTGGCAAGATAGAAGGTCAGCGCAAAAGAGGAAGGCCAGCAATGAGATGGATCGATACAATAACAGCAGCTACGGGTACCAGTCTGTCAACACTGAGCCGCCTGACTCAAGACTGAACACAATTTAGGATAGCTATCCAGAGGGTCGCCATGAGTCGACTCCGACTCAACGGCACTTAACAACAACAACATGGCCCTGTCTCTTGTCACTGCCCAGCAATAGTCTGCAAGCATTGATGAGCTCCATTTGCCTTGATATCTTTTCTCCATTGCTGCAATGTCCTGATGAAATTGTTCACCATGCTCATCGCTCACTGCTCCACAGTTTGGTGAAAAAAATCAAGATGAGAGTGCAAAAAAATATATATTTAGTGACATGTTGCAGCCAAGACTTTTGTATGCATTGAAGAAATTTTCCACCAGCTCCCTGTAGTTGTTTATCTTGTTTCTGAGACAACTTGCTGCCACTAACTGGAAGGCTTTTCATGCCATCTTTTCTTTGCCACGTAATACATGGTTAAATGCATCATCTCAAAGAAATTCACTTATCTGAGGATCAACAAAGATAACTTCCTTTATCTTAGCTTCACTTAATCTTGGAAATTTCCTGCTGAGATACTTGAAAGCTGGTTTTGTTTTGTCCATGGCCTTGACAAAATTTTTCATTAGACCCAGCTTAATGTGTAAGAATGGTAAAAAAATCTTCCTTGATTCAACAAGTGGTGGATGCTGCACACTTTTCTTTTCATGCTGCAGTGACTGTTGGAGTAGCCATTCTCTCTTGATGTAGTGGGAATCTTTTGCTTGACTATCCCAATCATAGACAGCAGTACTTTGTGTAGACCGAGCAACAGAGCAATGATGTTCAAATCACCACAGAGCTGCCACCAATGTTGGTCATAGTTTATGGAACTCAACAGCTGATTTATATTGTCATAGGTTTCCTTCATATGGACTGCGTGACCAACTGGAATCAGTTGCAAAACATTACCATTATGCAGCAAAACAGCTTTAAGACTCATATTTGATGAATCGATGAACAGTCTCCACTCATCTGGATGATGAATGATGTCGAGGGCTGCTGTCAGATCATCAGTGTTGCAGGCTACAAGATCACCTTCCATGAAGAAGAATGTAACAAGATCCTTTGGACGTTCATGGAACATGAAACTCTAACATCACCTAACAGGAGATTCCATTGCAACAGCTCTGCCTTACTCTTAAGTAAGTTCCAAATTCCTGACAAGATTAATCAGTTCACCTTGTGTTATGAGGTGTGGTTCAGAGGAGAAGGATGGAAGAAAATCTGGTTCAGCTGACATTGATAGTTCGGGGCCAGAAGTTTCATCCCCTTCCTCTTCCTCATCTGACTCAAGTGAGAATGATTCTGGAACCTCAGAAACCGGCAGTTCTTCTCCATCGGGTACTGGGTGTATAGCTGATGGAATATTTGGATACTGCACAGTCCACTTTTTCTTCTTCGACAAACCTTTCCCAACAGAAGGTACCATGGAGAAGTAACAATTGCTCATATAATATGTTGGCTCTCTCCAAATCATTGGCACTGCAAAAAGCATGGATTTCCTTTTTCTATTCCTCCACTAGTGAATATTTGTTGCACAAGTGCTGCAGCATATGTGTGGGGCTCAGCTCTTGTCCTGATCTCCAGTTTTGCAGCCAAAGTAAAGATGGTAGGCTTTCTAAATGAAAGCGGTTATACTGCGTTTTTGTGATGCAAAAGTCACTTTACCGCAAATGTAGCAGAAGTGATCTGCATTGTTCAAACAATTATGAGGCATCTCTCACTAAATGGAAAAACTCAAACACTGATAAGACTGGTCTACAGCCAAAATGCTACTGACACATAATGTTCATTTAAAAAATGTTGCGCAATTTGTTCTGCGGAGTGATGTAGTTAAGGTGAGTTAGGATTGCATCATCATAGACTTCTAGGAATAACATGATACAATTAATTGTTTTGCCTGAAAAGCAATTATTTTCCAAACAAAAACATAGACTTATCACAAATCCAGTCAAAGATGTGCATGCATTTTAGTAATTTATGGCTTAAATTGAGATCTCTTCTATCTTGTATATGCTGGCCTGCGGCCAATTTCTATGTTATTTTTTTCTTATTGTAAACCGCCCTGACTTTATAAAGGGCAGTATATCAAAAAACCAATAAACAATATCCTTAGCACTTCTGAAGTTGAGGTCATATGTACTGACCCAGTAGTGTAAATTGAAAACTAGAGCCAATAAACAATTTTAAGCATCATTTTTGTTTTCAGCGACCCAGACTTAGTAAATTGTGACATGATTTTACTTTGGAAATATTTTGACTGTAGAACAATGTTACAATTATGCTAATAATCCAGTTTTTGGATGCTGGCTACTAGAGGTCTAAGCTAATTGTGAGACGATGCAAGACGGAAGTTTGCCTAGGGCACCTAATACCCTTGCATTGGCCTTGTACCCATTCCAACATGGAAGACTCCCTCAATGACATTTCCATAGTTGTAGAAGTAGCTGTTCAAAAAAGCAAAGAAATATAGAGACTTCTCTAATGCCTCTTCAGCAAAAGACCCTCAGATGATGGATCATATCAGAAAGAAAGTTTTCCTTAGGGCTATGCTTTCTAGCCATATTATGGCTCATCAGATGAATATGGTCCAAACAGTTTAAGTTTTTGCTGCTGCACAATCAGAGAAATCCTGATTATCTGTTATTCTCACTAAAGCAGATGAATGTCGCACTTATTTAATTTGATCAGCCTATGATATTTTTGAAATATTAGGAGGGGTCTCCAATTCCGGTCCTGAAGGGCCGCAAACCAGTCAGTTTTTCAGAATGTTCCTAATGAATATTGTCATGTAGAAGACCCTTCTGGCCCCATAGAGTTCAGTGAAGCAGAGGAATTGGCTTCACAAGCTGACAGGCAGGCAGAGCACATGGCTCAGGGTTGCCAAGGGAAACGTAAACAGAATGAGTCATGGGAGGAGAAAACATGCCCCTACTGCAATGGTTCCCCGGCATCAGGAGTTAAGGGAAAACACCTGGTTGGGGGAGGGGCGGAGCTGAGCCCTAAGAAGCAGAGAGATAAAAAGTGCTCATTAGATTTAAGCAGTAGCACCGGGAGGAGTAAGAAGGAAAGCACCGTGAGGAACGGAGGAGAAAGCACCGGGAGGAGCACAGACACCGGGAGGAGCACGAAAGAAGGCACCGGGAAGTGCATTACACTGGGACAAGGACAAGAAGTGAAGCAGCAGCCAAGAAGGCAGTAGCTGAAAGATTGCCTGAGAGGTTAGTTTGGAAGCACGCTGAAACTCCAGAGAGAGAGAAGTTCTGGCCTGACGACATTTGTATGTCCGAGGAGAAGGAGAAGCTAAAAGGCAGGAAAACACATCCAGGGCTTGGATTCTTTGCTGACCCAGCAGTGCTGAGAAGATCCTCTTTTCAGAAGCCAAAAGGTAGGCTGCCCAAGTGGTATAGAGGGGAAACTAAGTGCCAGAGTTTTCCATGTGTGTGCCATGATGTGCTGGACTCTCCTTATATAAAATCCCATATATACGGTAATTCTCAACCCTGCTCATTAGAGTGCTGTGAAGGGAAGCCTCGGGAAGAGAGAGGGCGAGTGTGCTTTGAAACACCGTATGATAGGGTGAAAACTTACTCAGCTAATAGTGATTGTGAAGAGATGCAGACAGAGCCTGCTATTGAGGACATAGCAGGGGAACAAATGGACTGTACTTTAACTATAGCTGATCATATAATTTCACTCTGCTAACTAGGCTGTTTAGAAGGCTGTCTCAAACAGCAGAAGAAAAGCAGAGTGTGTCTTTTTGATATAAAAGAGACTGTTACCTTTGAGCTTGTGTTAAGCTGCATGTTTGAAGTTTTGAAGCAAAAGAAGCTGTTTTCCTGAGTTCCTGTATTTTCCTTTATGCCAGAAGTGTATGGCTATTTTTTTGTTCTGTGTTTCAACTGCATTTAATCCGCCCGAAAGGGGAAATAAAAATCTTGTCCCTTTTGCCTAACCCACTCGATTACAATTGCTTCTTGTTTGGAAAGTAAGTGGAAACTACAAGCTCCCATGAGGCAGTGCATGCATAAAAGCCTTGCCATACTTTCTAAGTAAGGATGCCCAGGCTGACCAACCCTAGGTACTACCGGCTCTGGGGTGGTTACTGGTGACAATATGCATAAGATAAATTTGAATACAATGGGGGAAGTGCATGAAAATATATCTCACGCATATTCATTAGGGACATCCTGCGAACCTGACTGGTTTGTGGCTCTCCAGGACCGGAATTGGAGACCCCTGATCTAGGATATCAGCTTCTACCATAGCAGTTGCGATTTAACTTGGCTACGAGCTTCTAGTCTCTGAGAACACATCCTTTCTAAGTTAGCAAATGCCCCTTATATAGCAGTGCTTCAGCAGAACCTTCTTCAGAGGTCTAGTGGTGTTGGTATTCCTTACTTTGACCATTGGGTTTTTAATAAATTACCTTTAAGTATTTCACTTTTTTGTGTTTCCTTGGACTTTGTGAGTACTTTTGTGCTTTTTTTGCTTTGGACTGTGTAGAAGTGTGGGACAGGAGCGATGCCCAGTCATTCCTGCCCTGTCAGGTGCTGGGTTCAAAATGGGACCAGTTGACCCTTAGCAGTTGTCTCATGGTAGGGGCCAAGACTGCCTGGGGTGGGGGGGATCAGGATCATTCTGCCAGGTGGGATCAGGAGATTAGAGGTAGGCAGGGATGACCCAAGGGGGGTGCGGGGCCATGTGTGGAGATTAATTGTGGTGTTTCATTTGCATAAGGAGCCTCATTTGCATAAATATTTGCATAATGTTAACATGCATTTTTAGTAAACATGCCTCTTAATGAGTGTCTGGATAAAGAAAGACTAACAGATTTCTACATTACTATATTCCACTCCCAACTGCCAGGCCCATTAGGAAGTACTATGAACACTGACCATTTAGAACTCATAGCAAATCCACCATATCATAACAGCTCTGCCAGGACTCACAAAGCACCAAACCCTACCTATCAAAAGGCAACACTGCAGATATTAAACCAATATATCTCAGAGAATACCAATGCATCTCCTACTGGGGAAAGAGAACAAGTGGCACGGTCAAATAGAAACTACATGAACAGAATACCTCAGCTTGGTTAAAATGCAGAACATAGACCGTCACCAAAGAACAAGGGATCACAATTTAGAAATAGGAAGACAATAATTAAACTGTGAACCCCAAAAGCCAAACTTGTGATGTACAGCAACACTGGAGAAATAAAACTATAAATTAATTTTCTCTTGTACTAAACAAAACACAAAAGACGTTAACGATGCACATTTCCCAGAGCTGATATATTCCAGTTAATAAATTCAAAATAAAAAGTATTTTTCTACCTTTTGTTGTTTGTGCATTTTCTTTTTCAGTTGCAATTGCTCCGGTCACTTTCTTCTGGTTTCTTTGTGTCTTCTGCGAGCTATCCATTTGCCCTTTCTTCTTTTTTAGATTTTTTTTCCATTTTCTTTCTCTATATCTGCTTTAACATACTGATCTTTCCCCTTTTGCTCGTTCCCCCATTTCTTTCCTTATTCCTTTATCATCCACTCAAATTTCACCCTTCCATTCTCAATCCCCACTTACTCCCCCAATACCCGGCCCATCGTAGACTTTTCTTCCCTCCCACACAAAATATCTTCCCCTCTCCATTCTCATTCTCATTCCCCATCCCCATCCCTTTCTAGTCCTCCCCCAAAATCAGCTCCCTTATAGTTTAGACCCACCCAGCATTTGCCCCCTTCTAGTCCCATTCTCCCAAGCCTCTACATCAGCCCATTTCCAGTCCTAGCCCCCCATATTCTCTTTTCCAGCTCCATTCCAGCCCCCATCAGCCCATTTCCACCCCAAGCTCCCCCATCAGCCCATTTCCAGCCCATTTCCAGCCCTATTCCAACTCTCATCAGCCTGCTTCCAGTCCTATTCCAGCCCCCATCAGCCCATTTCCAGTCCTAATCCAGCCCATCACCCATTTGCAGTCCAAGTTCCCCCCATCTGCCCATTTCTAGTCCTATTCCAGCTCCTCATCAGCCCATTTCCAGTCCTAGCCCTCCATATGCTCTTTTCCAGTTTTATTCCAGTCCCCCATCAGCCCATTTCTACTCCAAGCTCCCCCATCAGCCAATTTCCAATCCTAGCCCCCTCGTCGGCCCTATTCCAACTCCCAACAGCCCATTTCCAGTCCTAATCCAGCTCTTCATCAGCCCATTTCCAATTTTAGCCCTCCCATCAGAGTCCATTTCCAGTCCTAGCCCCCCCACCATCACAGCCCATTTGCAGTCCAATCACCCCCCCATCGCAGCCCATTTGCAGTCCTAGCCTCCCCCACTATCACAGCCCATTTGCAGTCCTATCCCCCCCCCACCATCACAGTCCATTTTGAGTCCGTTCCTCCCCACACCATCACAGCCCATTTGCAGTCCGTTCCCCCCATCACAGTCCATTTAAGTCCGTTCCTCCCCTCCATCACAGCCCATTTTCAGTCTGTTCCCCCATATCACAGCTCACTTCCAGTCCATTCCCCCCACCATCAAGCCCATTTTCAGTCCGTTCCCCCCCATCACAGCCCATTTCCAGTCCAAGTTCCTCCCTGATCACAGACCATCCAGTCCTAGCCCCCCCTCCTCTGAACAGCCCCGCGGACATCTAAGGGGCTTCAGAGGGAGCTGGGTAAGCCCGCGCAAGGCCCTGGCTCCCTCTGCACAGCTGCCAGCGTGAAGAGCCTTTTCCTTCACGCTGGCGGCTGTTTCAGTGAAGCCGCGAATGCCGGGAAAGGTTAAAGGGCATTCAATCAATTTGCAGCTGCTGCAGAAATTAGCATGCACTAATAGTCATGCCTTGCCAATAGGGATTACCATAGGTCCACACGTTAGCCGCTTAGTACACTTTAGTAAAATGTCTCCTCAGTAGAATTTAGCTCATGCCTTTCCAGCAGTAGATCAAGGCAAATTGCAGTCAGGAACTGTAGGGATTTTGTGCTTACAATCTAAGGTTGAACCTGAGGCAATGGAGAGTTAAATAACTTGCTCAAGTCCACAAGGAAAGTCAGTGGAATTTTGAACCCTGGTCTTTCTGATCCATGGTTGCTGCTCTAACCAAATCTTCCACTCCTTAATTTCCTTTGTTCTACCAAGCAAGAACATAAGATGTGCCATACTGGGTCAGACCAATGTCCATCAAGCCCAGTATCCTGTTTCCAACAGTGGCCAATCTAGGTCACAAGTACCTGGCAGTTTCCCCAGAAGACACAGATTTCATAATGTTTGTATTGGGACAATCAGTGGATTTCCCAGGTCCCCTTTAATAATGGTTTATGGACCTTTCCTCTAGGAACTTGGCCAAACCTTTTTTAAACCCAGCTACACTAACAGCTTTTACTACATCCTCCGGTAATGAATTCCAGAGTTTGATTACAGGTTGAGTGAAAAAATATTTTCTCTTATTAGTCTTATATGGGTTACACTGTAGCTTCATTGCATGCCCCCTAGTCTTTCTACATTTTGATGGTGTAAACAATCGATCTATGTTTACTGTTCCACTCCATTCATTAGTTTATAGACCTCTATCATATCTCCCTTCAGCCATCTTTTTTCCAGATTGAAGAGCTCTAACCTTTTTAGCCTCTCCTCATAGGGGTATCCTTCCATCCCCTCTACCATTTTGGTGGCTCTTATTTGTATTTATTTATTTTATTTAACAAACACTTTTATACCGCATCCTCCCATGGATCAGATGCGGTTTACAACGAACAAGTGATAAAGGCATGAAAGATATGCATGTCTAGTCCTAATACATGGAACATTCGAGAACGTTTTACAGGTAACATAAAAACTATGTACAAACAGTACAAATTACGTTCCAGATTGTGTACCTGGAATATAATCTGAACAAGGTGTGCAAGGCATGACAGATATGCATGTCTAGTCCTAATACATGGGACATTTGTAAACTTTTTACAGTTAACAACTATGTACAAACAGTACAAATTACGTTCAAAATTGTGTACATGGAATATAATCTGACATGGTTAGTTACCAAAGAGGGTAGCGTTGAAACTATGTACAGGGTTTGTTTTGTTTATTATCCGCTGTCCATTTGTGTGTTAGAGCTAGTGTTAATCTGTGTGCCATAGTGTAACTTAAATAAATGTGTTTTTTATTTTTTACAGAAGTCCTTGATGTCCGTAAGTTGTCTAATGTCTTCTGGAAGTTCATTCCAGAGGGTGGGGGCTGAGTGTGAGAAAGCCCTGTTGTTGGTGATCTTCTTAGCTTTTATAAATTCTTTTGGTGTCACTGTTCTATTTGTGTTTTTGCTCTTTTGGCTGCGGGTAGTTATTTCCTTGGTGACTAAGGTGTTGAGTGTCGATGGTGCAAGGTTATTTATTAATTTGAATGTGGTTGCTAGAATTTTGTAGTTTATCCTGCAGTAGATTGGGAGCCAGTGAAGTTTAGCTAATATGGGTATAATGTATTCCTTTGAACAGGTCTTCAGTATGGTTCTGGCTGCAACATTTTGTGTTAGCTGGAGTCTTTTAAGATTTTGTTTTGAGATGCCTTGAAGGATTGTGTTTGCAAAGTCAAAGTGAGGTGTTATAATAGCATGGATTATTGTTATAAAGTCGTGGAGGTGCACCGACGGGCGTAGTTGTTTCAGAGTCTTTAGTTCTAATTCTGCTATATCCTTTTTAAGATACAGCAACCAGAATTGCACACAAAATTCAAGGTGCAGTCACACAAAATTCAAGGAACGATACAGAGGCATTATAACATCCTTTGTTTTATTCTCCATTCCTTTCCTCATGATTCCTAGCACTCTATTTGCTTTCTTGGCTGCCACTGCATACTGGGTAGAGGGTTTCAATGTGTCATCCACGATGATGCCTACATCTTTTTTCCTGGGTGGTGAGTCCTAATGTAGAACCTTGCATTGTGTAACCATAGTTTGGGTTGTTCTTTCGTAAGTGTATATCTTTACACTTGTCCACATTACATTTAATCTGCCATTTGAACATCCAGTCTTCTAATTTATTAAGGTCCTCTTGCAATTTTTCACAATACTCTTGGGTTTTAACAACTTTGAATAATTTTGAGTCATCTGCAAATTTGATTACCTCACTCATTCCCATTTCCAGGTCATTTACGAATATGTTAAAAAGCAGTGGACTCAGCACAGATCCCTGGGGTACTCCACTATTCACCTTTCTCCATTGGGAAAACTGGCCATTTAGCCCTACCCTCTGCTTTCTAGCTTTTAACCAGTTCCTGATCCACAATAGTAAACTGCCTCCTATCCCATGAGGGACCTTGTCAAAGGCTTTCTGAAAATCCACTACATCGACCAACCCACCTTTGTCTACCTTCAAAAAAATCTAACAGATTAATAAGACAAGACCTTCCCTGGCTAAAACCATGTTGGCTGTCTTCCATAAAACCATGACTATCTACATGTTCAGTAATTTTATTCTTTATAATGGTTGCTACCACTTTTCCCGGTACTGACATCAGGCTTACCATTCTGTAGTTTCCCGGATCACCCCTGGAACTCCTTTTAAAAATTTGCATTACATTGGCCATTCTCCAGCCTTCAATTATTACTGATGATTTGAATGATAGTTCACAGATTAGTAATAGTAGGTCTACAATCTCATATTTCAGTTCCTTCAACACCCTTGGATGTACACGTTATCAGAATATAGAAAGACTAGGGGACATGCAATGAAGCTACAGGGTAAGCTATTTAAGACTAATAAAAGAAAATATTTTTTTCACTCAACGTGTAATCAAACTCTGGAATTTGTTACCGGAGGATGTGGTAAAGGCTGTTAGTGTAGCTGGGTTTAAAAAAGGTTTGGACAAGTTCCTGGAGGAAAGGTCCATAAACCATTATTAAGAAGGGACCCAGGATATCAATGCTTGACCCAGTACAAGCATTGTGGAACCTGTGTCTTGTGGGGAAACTGCTAGGTACGTATGACCTAGATTGGCCACTGTTGGAAACAGGATACTGGGCTTGATGGACTTTGGTCTGACCCAGTATGGCATATCTTATGTTTTTATGTTCTTATACCATTTGGTCCAGGTGATTTGCTACTCTTCGGTTTATCAATAGTTGTAATATATCTTCCTGGTATATCGATATTTCTTTAAACTCTTCTGCTGCATCAGCTGTAAATACCATTTCAGGCATAGGTAACTTCCCTATATCATCTTCAGTAAAGACCGAAGCAACAAATTCATTCAGTCTCTCTGCTATGGCCTTGTCCACTCTTAGTACCCCTTTTACCCCTCTATCATCCAATGGTCCAACTGACTCTCTCACAGGTTTTTTGCTACGAATGTACTTGAAAAAGTTTTCATTATGCATTTTTGCTTCCACAGCAAGCTTTTTTTCAATTTCTTTCTTTGCCTGCCTTATCTATGCCTTGCATCTAACTTGCCAGAGTTTATGTTTCCAGTTTTCATCATTTGACTCCTTTTTCCATTTCCTGAAAGATGTTTTTTGGCTACAACAGCCTTTCTGACCTCACCTTTAAACCATGCTGGCAGTGTTTTGGACTTCCTTCCACTTTTCTTAAAGCATGGAATACAGCTGGTCAGGGCTTCCAAGATAGTATTTTAACCAAACACCCATGCTTGATGTAAATCTTTAACCTTTGCAGCTGTTCCTTTTAGTTTTTCTTAACTGTTATCCTCATCTTATCATAGTCTCTCTTTTGAAAGTTAAAAGGTAGTAATGTGGATTTCCTTGCCGTCCTTCCTCCATTTATTAAATCAAACACAATCATGCTAAGATCACTATTGCCAAGTGGTCCCAACACCCTTATCTTTTGTACCATATCTTGTGTTCCACTAAGGACTAGGTCTAACAAGGCTTACCCTCTTCTCAGTTCGTGAACCAGCTGCTCCAAGAATCGGTCATCTATTTCATCTAGAAATTTTATCTCCCTAGTATGTCCTGCCATGACAATACCCCAGTCAATACCGGGGTAACTGAGATCACCCATTATTATTACTGTGCTGTAAATATCGTTAGCTTCCCTGATTTATTGGATAAAGATTTTGTAAGATGAGACTTACAGTGATCCAATGAACAGTAAGAAAGATTAATACTCTTAACAATTTTTCCCAAAGCTCCAGCACGAGGCAAATAAAAACCACTCAGCAGCAACATCTCAACTTCACCCACTAACTTATCCATCCTCACCCACCAACTTATCCATTCTCATTTTACAAGTCTCTCCACTTCCCCTTCTCTGTCAAAACCCTTAACTTTCCTTTTAAAATATTCTGCCAAGAGCTCACAGTTCATTCCCTGGGAAACAGTCTTAACTCTTTTATCCCCTTTTGAGGATCCATTGGCTGCTGGAGAGACAGGATTCTCACGATGCATTTTTTCATCTTTCAGAATCTCAGCATAATACACATAGGTGTTCTCTTATTCTTCCTATTCTGATCTGTAAGATTCTGTACAGACACAGGCTGTGATACATGCCTTTATCTCTCCTGCAAAACCTAAAAAAAAAACCCAGGGTAAACGTTCCTTATATTGCCTCTTCATTTTCACTTGGGGACGATATCTTATTTATTTATTTAACAATTTTTCTATATCGCTTTTCTTACATTCAAAGCGGTTTACAAGGAATGATGAACAAAGGAACTTTACATAGAACAAGGACAATAACTTGGAATTAACAATATGATTTAAAACTGTTTCTACCTGCCCAAATCGTTTGCCCTCTTCCCCATTCAAAGAGTCATAGTCCTCCAGCTGTTCCTTACTAACCAAATATTCATTAGACAAACCGAACCCTCCTTCTAAATTGACAGCTCATGCATGTTACATTTCAGACAGAAGCAGAAGAGAAATATCAACCATTGTGCTAGCATAATTTGGCAGTCTTTATTCCATGGATGTTTTAGACTCGTCACTAACCACACTAGACTTTGTGGTCTTAGGGATAAGTTCAAATAAAAGTCACATATAGAAATTAAGAAACTGCTGACTGAAAAGTAGCCAAACAGTGTGAGAGAGAGAGAGAGAGCAGTCTGGTTTGCATTAGGTTGCCTTGTTGATTGTCCTGTTCCCTGATGCCTGGCCTGAAAGATGCAGTGAGATAGACGTACTGAGCACATGAATACTAAGGAAGTAGTTTCCCTAGTAACAGCATCCAGGTGAAAGCTTTCAGAATCTCCTTTCCTTAATCTGACTTTTTGTTTTATTTTTACCAGGTAAAATGGGATGCATGGTGTTTCAGGATAAGAGTTCAGTGTGAAAGCTGAATGACTATAAAAGTGTATTGAATGCATAATCTACAACATACATAGGACGGATAAATGGCTGCACGTTTTACCATATTGCCAACAAATTCATGCCAGCTTGTTTTCTTCCTATATAGAGGTTTCTGTTTTACAATTTGCTAAGCCATGCAAATAGCTGATCATCTGGAGCACTTTGGCCTGCAGCATTTTATTCAAGCTGCACTAACAATACTTGACTGAGCTCAGGGATTATTCAGCTGTACCCTGTGAGGATTTACTCTTATGCAAACGTTTTTTGCAGGACTCCAAATTTCACTTAATGGATGCAACTGTAGTTCAGTATCTTTTCTTATGCTTTTACATCTTGCTGCTTCCTCCTTCGCCTTCTGCCTTCTCTTTTTCTCAGTGAAAAATGCAAGAGTATCCAGCGTAAGCATACCGACCATGCAAATTTAAAGATATACAACCTTTAACCAGAATGCAATGATACCATCATGCACATTAAACGTTCAGCTCTCCATACAGATGGCAGAAAATTTCTATACAGAAAGACACAACAAGGTGGCACATTTCATCCATTAGAACCTGTAAACACTATATCATCGCTGTACCAGAAAAGCACAGGAATCATGGCCCTAAGAGAATTACGAAGAATGGAAAAGTTCTGATAATATGGGACATTCCCATTCCAAAGTATAAGATTTATTTATTTAAAAGATTTGATATATAATTATTTGATTGTTTCAACATAGGGGTTTAGAGAAAAAAACGACAAAAACAGCAGGATATTACATAAAATAATGACATATACAGTTCTTAATAAAAAAAACATAAGGAGACGTATAGATAGCACAACAATCATTACTGGTAAATATTGGCAGTCAGAGAAAATAGATGTGAGGAAACATGGCATATAAAGGAGAAAAACACCAGAACGGCATTGACAATGGAGGTGTTGCTTCCACGCGATTATTCTGTGAATCACATGGAGAGAGAGAAGATCCTGAAGTACCAAGAAATGCAGCCAGAGACCAAGACAATGTAGCAAAAAGATACAGAAATATTTCCCATTGTATTGGGAGCCACAGGACTGATTATGAAGAATTTCCAATCACACCTTGATAAATTACCCATACGTGTTACATCTTATGAACTCCAGCAGGAGGCTCTCTTTGGCACAAAGCAAGTACTACGGTGAGCGCTAGCAGTAAATTTGAGAGAATGAGATCATACTCCACATACCCTGGCTTAGGAGTGAGGTTCATGACTGTCATGGTCTGTGCAAAACTAACCCATTTGTAGACATTGATCCTGAGCTAACACAATATTCATCCCTGAACTTAATCTGTATGATTATGTAGCTGGTGTTTTGTTTTTTTATTTAGCATAAACACAGGCACATGGATTGTTTCCATAACAGATCACAGAGATATGGATTTGGACCTTTTGTCCAATGGTACTCCAAATAGAATTTTTGTGTTCCTAAGAACTTGTAACTTATTTTGATGTAGTAAATGCTTACAGTAGATGTAGAAAAGTTAGCCCATTTGTACTCAAAATGCCTGTTAGTATTTCTCTTCCCTGTTTCTCCGTGTTAGAAGTGCAGACTTTCCAATAGGATTAATTAGGTTTTCTTAGGGCACAAAAGATTCCACTGATGTCTGGCCTAAATGGTTAGGTCCAAAAGTGTGGTACTGTCTTGTCCGCTTCCTAAAAATATGGGGATTTTTCACCACCACGAGTCAAGGTTGACCAGGGAGGCCATTTCCAAGATGGAGTCTACTCAGAGATGAAGTGTGCTTCAAATTATTAATATGAATATTGCTGTGGAATCCAAGTAGCCTTTCCCTATGCCCAAGAGGGTCCTGCTTAGAAGGGGCTATCGGGTCACAGTGAATCTCCGGATTCTGAGGTATCAGGGGTTAGTGAATTCTGCAACAAATTAGCACACAAATGTGCAATTTTGCCACAGCATAGTAAATAAGCACTTAAGTTTGTACCTGAGGCAATAGAGATGAAGTTACTAGCCCAAGATGATAAGGACTGACTGTCAGCAAAGTAAGATTTGAACTCTGGCATCCCTTGTTTGCAACCCACTGTTCTAACCATTAGGCTTCTTTTCCACTGTATGTTGTTTCACTGCACATTCTCTATGTTTATGAGGTGCTGTGGGAACTGGGGATGGTTGCAGCTATGGACTATCTTCCAGATAGCTCTCCTGCTGAATAAAAGTGTTTCATGTTGCAGCTGACAGAGAAGCAGGTAATCTAAAACTCACCCAAAGCAGACTTCAAGTGCAATATAAAATGCTGCAATGAAAATGAAAAGCAGCACTGTAGCCAGCACATGCGGATCCATGACCAAAAGGACAATGTATTCCACTCCAGGGTATCCTGTACCCGCAATGCATGCAGCCAGTGGTGGAAATCCAATCTTAGAGGAGTCAAGTACATTACACATGGAGCTACATGGTCAGCCTAAATTGAGAAAATGGCATTACATCTCAATGTGGCAGGTGTAGGCCTGTGATCCACAGTGTCTGACATAAGCAAGCCTAACTAGCTTGACCTGTAAATGAAGCTTGTGAAGAGGCCCATAGGAATTGCACATCCCCAAATATGCTGCTATAGAATTGAGAACTCAGTAAAAGTATTGAATTAGCTTAGATAAGCAGAACAGATGGAAAAATACAGAAATTCATGTTTAAAATTGCTGACAGAAAAGTTCTAGAGCCCTGCTTCACTGCACATAGCAACTAGCCCAATAGCCTTGAAAGGAGGAAAGTAACAAGTTAGTGAACTGACCATTGTAATTGGGACTAGAAGGGGGGTAAGCAGGTGCCAAGCCCACTGAAGGAATATAATTGGATAATCATATCAGTACCGGGACCAATAGAAGAGGTACGGGAGGTTACCGGGACCAATGAAATGTTTTTCTATACCTAGAATGAAGCTAAAGTCTATAAAAGTTGTTGTATTACCAGAGAACCTCGCTCAGCCATTTTGAAATTGACTTTGCTTGAGACTTGTGCACAATTAAATGATTTGGACCTTCTGAACAGACTCCTGGTATCATTGGTTTGTCTGCGCTCTGCTGCTACATATTCTTGGTGCGTTGGCCGGGAAGTTGTGGAATCAGAGTGTATATAGGGCAATATACCACGACATTCCGCCTCTATAGGCTTGGTCCTGCCGGGATCGCGCCCTACCGACGGGGGCTGCTTCCTGGCGCCGCCGGTCCATTGCATCGGAGGAAGTTGGTTGGACCTCGGCGGGTGCCGGGCCCGGCTGGAGCCAACGCCTCGAACCCGAGTGAGGGGAGTCCGAGGTCCAACTCATGTGCCTGCTTGGGAAGTTTGAGGACCGGATCCGGTGAGTATAGTTTTGATTTGTTGTCTAGACAGATAGAAAGAGCAGCGCTGCCATTGGAACTTGGCATTTGTAATCTCGAGAATTTGGAACTTGGAAATTGGTAAGCGAGCTTGATCACCTCTCAAAGACGGACCGAGTACCCCCGCATGAGTATTCGCAGGGCGAAACTCCCGTCTTCTTGTATTTTGGTAATTGAATAAGACTAGTCAGAATAGATAGAAACGAATGCATTCTGGGATACGTTGCTAGCATGATTGTGTGAATGAAGTGTGTATGAGAGGTCTGGCAGCACAGACCAAGCGAAGGCGGACCCCTGATTAGCGCATTTCCTGACCGGGCGACCGCGTTCAGGTCGCGAAAAGGGGGAAGCGATTGTCGTCCTGTCTTGTTATTTGTTTCCCTTATATGTTTCCAGGACCGTGAGGACCCCTTACCCACGGTCCGACTTCCTTTTCCCTTCTGTCTGTTGTTGCGCGCACACATCGAAATGGGAGGGGCGGGGTCTACTAGGAACACTCCATTAGAATGTATGATCGCACATTTTAAAGAGGGATATTCAGGAGATTATGGTATTAAAATCACTGCAGCCCATTTACAGATTTTGTGTACTAGGGAGTGGCCCGATCTAGACCCTACCTGGCCTCGAGAGGGAACCTTAAATGTAGGAATTATCCAGTTAGTTCATAGTAGAGTACGGATAGTGCACCCCGACCATTATCCCTATATAGATTCTTGGTTAAGTATTTGTGAAGATCCGCCCCCTTGGGCGCAGCGCTGCTATGAGGAGCAGTGCAGGATAATGTTAGCGAAAACAGATCATAGTCAGAAAACAGAAAATAAACAGCCTAGCAAGAAAGGGAAAGATGAGAAGTCCAGGAAAAAGCCCATCCTGGTCGATCCTGATTCCCCAGAAGTAATTCCCCGACAGCCTAGAACCCCGGGCCCAGTAAGAGTAGCCCGGCATCCTGCCCCAGAGCCCCGAAGACAACGGGTGCGGGACCCAACCCCCGAGCCACCTCCTGAAGAGCAGGAAGATGAGCTCCCGTTAGTTGAAGATGATTCTACTGAAACAGAGACAGAGAAAGGCGAGTCAGATTCAGAAACAGAGAGGGAAGAAATTGAGGATTCCCTGAGTGAGACTGATAGTATAGAAGCGACCGTCAGTGTTAGTCTGCCAGTAAAAAGTAAATCCAAGACAAAGCATATAGAACAGAAAGTAACTCGTACTAAGCCTGTAGAGAAGAAGAAGAAGAGCCCTGATAGGAGAAGTACGAAAATATCACTGAGATCCCAAAAGACCTCTACTGCTAAGATGATGCCCTTACGGCAAGTCCCGGGAATACCTGTAAGAAATGAAGATAATGAGGTGGTAGCGGGACCCCTTAGCTATGTGTATGTCCCTTTCTCTACAACTGATTTGTTAAATTGGAAGTCGCATTATGCCTCCTATACTAATAAACCCCAAGAGCTTACAGAATTAGTGAATACTATTATGGAAACCCATCAACCCACATGGGCAGATTGCCGTCAGCTCCTGTCCACCTTATTTACTACGGAGGAGCGGACACGAATTAGAAAAGCAGCCATAGACTGGCTGGCGGATAACCCTGTAGCTCCAGAACGAGGAGAAGAAAGAACAGACCACCGGGAAGCGGCCCAGAGGCAATTCCCAAATGAAGACTCCCATTGGGATCCAAATACTGAAAGAGGATCCAGAGCCCTAGCCCGTTTTCGCCAAGGCTTGTTACAAGGCCTGAAAAGGGGGGGCCAGAAAGCCATGAACCTTTCCAAAGTTACTGAAGTTAATCAAGGCATAGATGAGAGTCCAGCAGTGTTTTATGAAAGATTAACTGAAGCATACAGAATGTATACTCCCTATGATCCCGATGCACCAGGAAGTTTATGTATGGTGAATTCTGCTTTTGTAAACCAGTCTCAACCAGACATTAGACGTAAATTACAGAAATTAGAAGGGTTTGCGGGCATGAATGCAACACAGTTATTGGAAGTCGCTCATAAAGTGTATGTGAATCGTGATAATGAAAGACAGAAAGAATGTGATCGAAAGATGAAGAAGAAAGCTGATTTTTTGGCCGCAGCCATAGTTGAACAGAAAAGGGGAGGTGTCCCTAATCGAAGGAGCAGAGGAAGGGGGCGGGGCCGAGGTGGAAGCCGGCCCCAGCAGCTAGGCGTAAACCAATGCGCCTATTGCAGAGAAGAAGGACATTGGAGAGATGCTTGCCCGCAACTCGAAGACGCCCACGAAGATGACGAAAGCAATCATCAATGGAGAGAAGAAAGACGAGGCCGTCCCCGACATCGCGGAGGAGCCAATCGAGAACAATTCCAACAAGAAAGAGGAGAAGCCATACAAGCATTGGCTACGACAGCCCATGATGAAGAGGACGTGGATTAGGACAGACCGGGCTCCGAATTTGCTTTAGGTCTCCAGGAGCCTATGGTCGGAATACAAATAGGAGACCAAGTTGTGAACTTTATGGTTGACACTGGAGCAGAACATTCAGTAGTAGACAAGAAAATAGCCCCATTTTCTACAAAAGCAGTCACCATTATAGGAGCAACTGGTGCCAAAGCTACAAAACCTTTTCTTCAGAATCGCATATGCAGTCTAGGAGGACAGCAAATAACTCATCAATTCCTTTACATGCCAGAATGTCCAGTGCCACTACTGGGACAAGATATGTTAGCCAAACTACAAGCCCAAATATCCTTCTCGGAGGGAGGAGAAATGCAAATGACAGTAAATTTGCAAGCCAAACCAGCAGGAATAATGCTGCTCACAGTTCCCCGAGAAGAAGAATGGAGATATTACAGTGATGATTCTGTCCAAGACACTTATTTTGAACAAACCTTGAAAAGTATTGATGCCCCACCTGGAGTATGGGCAGAAGGCAGTCCTCCAGGCCTAGCCAAGCATATAGCTCCAGTAATTGTGATTCTCAAGCCTAGTGCTACACCAGTACATGTCAAACAGTACCCTCTCCCAAGAGCCGCAATTGAAGGCATTCATCGCCACTTGCAAAGATTACTGGAGCATGGTCTACTGAAAGTATGTCAATCCCCATGGAACACCCCACTTCTACCAGTGAAAAAGCCTGGAACAGATGACTACCACCCAGTACAAGATCTGGGAAGAGTGAATGAAGCAGTTGAAACTATACATCCAGTTGTACCTAATCCTTACACTCTTCTAGGACTGATTCCTGCTGAAGCCACCCACTTTACTGTTCTAGATTTGAAAGATGCATTCTTCTGCATAAGATTAGCCCCTGTGAGTCAGATATCATTTGCATTTGAATGGCAGGACCCCATCTCTGGAAGAGGGGGCCAACTTACCTGGACACGATTACCCCAAGGATTTAAGAATTCGCCTACCATCTTTAGTGCTGCACTGAATCAAGACCTTTCCAGCTATCCAGTGGCCCCGGGGAAGAGAGTGCTTCTCCAATACGTGGACGATCTGCTGATAGCTGCTGTATCAGAAAGTGAATGTATACGAGCTACCAAAGACCTCTTGCAGTTACTAGATGAAGCTGGATACAAAGTTTCCAGAGCCAAAGCACAACTATGCCAAAAAGAAGTGAAATACTTGGGCTTTCGTATAACCCAAGGAAGTCGAAAATTAGGCAGAGAGAGAAAAGAAGCAGTATGCAGAATTCCAACCCCAACAACCAGGAAGCAAGTCAGAGCCTTTCTGGGAGCAGCAGGATATTGCCGAATCTGGATACCCAATTTTGCCCAAATTGCCAAGCCACTGTATGAAGCCACAAAAGGAGAAGAAAAGTCGCCACTGGAGTGGGGACCTGAGCAGGATACAGCCTTTAAGACGTTGAAGGAAGAATTGATGTCATCACCAGCCCTTGGACTACCAGATGTTCACAAACCTTTCCACTTGTTCGTACATGAAGCACAAGGAAATGCCCTAGGCATGTTGACTCAGAAATTGGGAAATTGGGAACGACCTGTAGCATACCTATCGAAACAATTGGACACTGTGGCCAAAGGATGGCCACCCTGCCTGAGAGCAGTTGCAGCTACAGCCTTGTTAGTAAGTGAAGCAGACAAACTCACACTAGGACAGAATATACGAGTCACTGTGCCACATGCAGTCCTTGCCCTTATGGAACAGAAAGCAAATCATTGGCTCACCAATTCTCGAATGTTGAAATATCAGAGCATGCTATGTGAAAACCCACAGATACAACTGGAAGTGAGCCATGCCTTGAATCCAGCCACATTGATACCTATCAGTGAAGAACTTCCAGAGCATGACTGTATAGAAGTCATGGACACTGTGTTCTCAAGCCGACCTGATTTGATAGATGTGCCCATAGACAATCCTGACCAAATCTACTATGTTGATGGAAGCAGTCTCATCATCAATGGACGACGCTGTGCCGGATATGCAGTAGTCACTCAACATGAAGTTGTTGAATCATCAGCCTTAGCCTCAGGCACATCAGCCCAGAAAGCAGAATTGATAGCACTCACCCGAGCACTACTATTAGGAGAAAAACTTGTGTTGAATGTATATACAGACTCTAAGTATGCCTTCACCACCTTACATGCCCATGGAGCTCTCTACAAAGAAAGAGGACTCATCACATCCGGAGGAAAATCAGTTAAGTATGGCCCCGAGATACTGATGCTACTTGACGCAGTATGGGCCCCAACTCGTGTAGCTGTCATGCATTGCAGAGGACATCAAGCAGGAAAAGGAGAGGTTGCCCGAGGAAATAGATTTTCAGATGCCTCAGCACGACAAGCAGCTATGACAGGACAGGTTTTGCCACAAGCCACACCGATGCAGGCAGCGTTGTTTCCAGTACCCTTGAACTCATGGACACCACGATATACCACCAAAGAATTAGACTAGACTACTATTGTAACAAAGAAGATGGAGTACTGAAAGATGGGTGGATTGAACTGCTACCAGCAGAGGGCAGTCAACCCCCAGGACAAATAGTAATTCCTGAATTGTTAGGACCAGCCTTTGTCAAAGCTTTCCATGAAGCCACACACTATGGGAAGACTGCTATGGAAAAAGCACTCAGACCACATTTCTACATTACTCTATTGACAACCATTTCAGCCTCAGTAGCACGCCAATGTCTAATTTGTGCCAAAAATAATGCCAAGCAAGGTCTCATCACACCACCTCGAGTTCAGTCAGGAGGTGTAACCCCCATGCACCACCTTCAGATTGATTTCACTGAAATGCCAAAAGCCAGTGGATACCACTATCTATTAGTATTAGTTTGTACTTTCTCTGGGTGGGTAGTAGCCTTCCCAACCAGAACTGAAAAAGCTAGAGAAGTCACCAAAGTTTTATTGAGAGAGATTGTCCCTAGATTTGGAATTCCAGCAGTAATAGGGTCAGACAATGGACCCTCATTTGTTTCTCAGATTACCCAACAGTTAGCAAAAGCCCTACAGATACAATGGAAACTCCACACTGCATATAGACCCCAGAGTTCAGGGAAAGTTGAGCGAATGAATCGTACCTTAAAAGCCCAAATGTCTAAGCTTTGCCAGGAGACACACTTGAAATGGCCCCAAGTGCTCCCAATAGCTTTACTCAGAATACGCTCAGCACCTGTGAAGTCAACAGGTTTTTCCCCTTTTGAAGTTCTGTATGGTAAACCCCCACCAATAGTGCAAGGAATTAAAGGAAGTCTAGCCCAAATTGGTTCAGAAATAACCAGGCAAGAACTCCTAGCTCTTAGTTTTGTTCTGCAGACTCTCCATGCGTGGATCCAAGACCAGTTGCCTATCAACTTGACTGAACCCCTGCATCCCTACCAGCCTGGTACCTCGGTGTGGATCAAAGATTGGAAGAAGACACCGTTGGAACCCCATTGGAAGGGACCATACATCGTCATCTTGTCTACCCCAACTGCAGTAAAGGTAGCGGAGATCGACGCCTGGATCCACCACAGCAGAGTCAAGCCCGCAGCAGCTCCAGAACCTGAGCAGTGGACAGCGGAACAGCATCACGATGCACCTTTACGAGTTACTCTGAGACGGCAACCAGCAGCATAGAACACTTTGTCACAGTGCCTTGCAGTAGCCAAGTCTTTCGAAGAGGATTGCTGTTTTCCATACAGCAACAGTTTTGTTTCAACAAACCCAATCTGCGTGTGAATTTGCACAATACTTTGATATCACTTTAAGTAACCATACTTCAAAAGCCAACTGAAATTGCTAAGTTGGTTACTGTGTGATGGACAACTTGAGGATCTTCAATCAACACTCAGCACCCGTTGAAATTGCTTAATTAGCACGCGGGACGAAGAAAAGATCGTCGTGGTCAAGATTTGCAAGCTGAGGATTCAGAAGAACTCCAATCAACATGTATCTTTATCTGTGCTTAGCCTTGGTTGCCTGTTTTGGAGGTTTAGAAATGACTTATGCTTTACCTCCATGTACTGCTTGTGTTACTTCTACTCGGACTGGACTGAAAGTAACTCAGACTTTGGTTTATCATTCTCACTACAAATGCACTGGTAAAGTGACTCGGTGTATTTATAACACCACTGAACTAAATATTTGCATCAAAGGTAGCTCCAGAGTATGCTATAATCCGCATCAGAACCCATCATATCATACATTGGAAATGCGATGGAATGATGCAGATGGACCTATAATTAATGCTACACGACCACTTAAAGATGCTAGTATACCTGCTGTTTTATATTTTGATGCATGTGATGTTATAAATAGAGATGGTCGTTCCAGATGTGGTACCTGGGAGAAAGCCTATCGGAATGATCATAAATATATGTGCCCAGAAGGTGCCACGGGATGGAGAAAGTGTACTGGTAAGAAAGAATCATATAGTACTGCCCCAGCTGCAGATTACTATTGCCCAAACTGGGAATGTGTTTTTTACGCTACATGGAATGCTGGTATTACAGATGAACAAAGAGATAAACGAGTGGCCACTTTGACTAAGTCAAAAACAGATGACAAATGTAAGAAAGGTGCTTGTAACCCTTTGCAATTAAAGATCCGTAATCCTAATGCATGGAAACAAGGGTATAAGTTTGGTTTACGTATTGCAGGAGGAGCAGTAGATCCAGGAACCATTGTGTATATAAGATTGAATACCCAAGCTTACAAATCATCTAAATACCACATCCATAACACTTTCTATGAAGCTATGCATGTAAATAAGTTCGAGATTCCCCATCCATCCCAGAATTTATTTCTAGAATTAGCTGGAGCAGTAGTGTCCAGTCTAAAGATTTCAGATTGTTATTTCTGTGGCGGAACCCAAATGGGTGACCAATGGCCATGGGAGGCCCAAGAATTGAATTATTCTCTAACTTACAATCAGACTAAAATACACAAGACTACTAGTGAATGGGTGTTAGCGCACTCAATTATTGGACGTCTTTGTTATGCTAGAACTGGACCTCAGTTCACCCAACTGGTAGGACAGCTGGTCTGTCTTAGCCAGAAGTTCTATAATGCCACTACCAAAAAGACATCATGGTGGTCAGGAAGTAAAGAACCTGAACCTCCTAACCCATTAGCCAGATTTCCTGAAATTGCTAGTTTATGGACTAACCTTGCCAAAACACATGCTTGGCAAGCCCCACCTGGCCTGTATTGGATCTGTGGAAACCGAGCATATGCTCAACTCCCATCACACTGGGGAGGAGCATGTGTCTTAGGGACCATCAGACCTTCTTTCTTTCTCCTACCTACGGAACATGGAGAACAATTAGGATATCCAGTATACACTACCCACAGACACAAAAGAGCAGTACGACGAAAGAGAGCACCCCTTCAAATAGGCAAATGGGAGAAGTGGGAGGGTGATGATTGGCCACCAGAAAGAATTATTGAGTATTATGGACCTGCCACTTGGAATGATGATGGTATGTGGGGCTACCGAACCCCAGTCTATATGATTAATCGTATTATTCGCCTACAAGCTGTAGTTGAAATAATAACTAATGAAACTAGTCATGCTCTCACACTCCTAGCTAGACAAAGCACTCAAATGCGCACTGCCATATACCAGAATCGTCTAGCACTTGATTATTTGTTAGCAGCTGAAGGAGGAGTATGTGGTAAACTGAATTTAACTAACTGCTGTTTAAAAATAGATGACAAAGGTCAAGTAGTTGAAGAAATTGCTGAAGATATGCGTAAACATGCTTATGTGCCAGTACAGACTTGGCACCCACTAAGATTACCTAACTGGTTTGCTAACCTTTTCTCATGGCTAGGAGGACTGAAGACTTTTCTAATACTAGTATTACTGATCGTTGTTGTTATTTTTCTATTACCATGTATAATCCCATGCTGTATGCGTTCCATTCACAGTACTATTGATAGTACAGTAGAGCGAAAGACTGCAACTAAAATAATGGCCCTGTATAAAGCTAGTCCTAGTCGAAATCCTTCAATCATGATATAACTATTTCAAGGTGATTTATTCTCACACCTTATTAACTAATAGGGTGAGATTAATCAAAGGGGGGAATGTGGCAGGTGTAGGCCTGTGATCCACAGTGTCTGACATAAGCAAGCCTAACTAGCTTGACCTGTAAATGAAGCTTGTGAAGAGGCCATAGGAATTGCACATCCCCAAATATGCTGCTATAGAATTGAGAACTCAGTAAAAGTATTGAATTAGCTTAGACAAGCAGAACAGATGGAAAAATACAGAAATTCATGTTTAAAATTGCTGACAGAAAAGTTCTAGAGCCCTGCTTCACTGCACGTAGCAACTAGCCCAATAGCCTTGATGTAGCAGCATTGAAAGGAGGAAAGTAACAAGTTAGTGAACTGACCATTGTAATTGGGACTAGAAGGGGGGTAAGCAGGTGCCAAGCCCACTGAAGGAATATAATTGGATAATCATATCAGTACCGGGACCAGTAGAAGAGGTACGGGAGGTACGGGAGGTTACCGGGACCAATGAAATGTTTTTCTATACCTAGAATGAAGCTAAAGTCTATAAAAGTTGTTGTATTACCAGAGAACCTCGCTCAGCCATTTTGAAATTGACTTTGCTTGAGACTTGTGCACAATTAAATGATTTGGACCTTCTGAACAGACTCCTGGTATCATTGGTTTGTCTGCGCTCTGCTGCTACATCAAGAGCATTAAAAAGTGTGATAGTCAAAATAGTGACCATACCTGAGATACTATCGGGTGGCTTGGCCTATGTTTCAATGATGTTTACTACCAGTGGACCATTGTTGTATTCATTTATGCCTAAGCATGGGCCTTTTCTTCTGCGTCTATAGTAGGGCCAACATATTTCTTTAGGGCTCAGCAGTGAACAATATTGGAGTACATTGTCAGAATTCTGATACTACCTGTAACATTGTGACATAACATTTATATGTATTCTGTTGAATCAGCACATTCCAATTTGGTATCAAAGCTCTGTAAGAAGGATATTTTGTTGACTCTGCTGGTCCATCCTCTCAAGCTGTTTTTCTTTGATTTGGTTATTGCTGTTTCCTGTTGCAATACACTTGAGGTGTTTTGCTCGATGCTGTGGTGTCTGTCTTCTTCTTAATTCTCCAAACACCACAAACATCACCTGGTTCAATTTCTTCTCCCTCAACAAAACCACTTCTTGAAGGTGGTAGTCTGAATTTGTGGAGGCCACCAGAAATGTGAGAGAGGAAGGACACCATCAACAGCCTTAGATAGACTGCAAGCTGTGAAGAATTTGGCAGAGGAACGTTGCCTTGTTGTCCTTGGGTAAGAGTTCCCAGGGTGCTGGGAGCTGTGGAGCTGATGAAAGTATTCCCAAGGAGACAGTCTTCCTATACCTGAAGTTATCGGGCTTGAGAGCCGTGTAGAAGCCACTGACTCTGGTTACTTTGGGGATGGTCTGGCAAGTTGTTATGGACTTAAGAGATACCTTTCATTCTAATCAAGCTGCTTTGGAAAGTTACAAAGGATAATTAAAGAAAGAGGAGGTCAGGATATTTTTGAATAAAAGATGTCAGAAAGTTAAACTTTGGAGCAATGTGCAGATGATCTAGTGGCAGTAGTAGCAGTGGTTTATTTCTTGATTCAATGCTATTCAAAAATCAGTATCACAGCAGTTGACATAATGAAAATTATACATTAAATAAAATGCAGTTTCTCATTCATTAAAACAGAATACCTAAAAGAATTAAACATTAAAATCATAATCATTAAGAGGGTAATTTTATAAAAATCCCCTTGTTTAAAGCATGTTGTTACACATGTAGTTTACTCCTGTTTTATAAAGGAAAGTACACATGGACTTTATAAAACAGGGGCCTATGTGGTGAAAATACACATGTATACTATACGCAAGCACTTATACCTGCCCTATGGCAGGTGAAAATGCTCATGCCTAGATTTTCCAGGAATGTGCATAAGTTATAGAATTTTATAATTTATACATGTAAATTTGTGCTACACCTACACTTTGCCCAAACTCCGCCCCTATGCATGCCCACACTGAAAGTACGCAAGATCGAACTTAGGCACATACTTATAGCATAGCAGCAGCCCAAAGTATGCTTTGGATAAAGGCAGTATAGAAAAACTGTCAAATAAATAAATAAATACCTAAGTGCCCATTTGTACACATTAGTCATGGAAGATGCATGTGCATTGATGGCAGATAACTTCGTCTGGTTTGTTATAAAATTACCTCCTAAAAGGTTAAGTCATAAACTTACACAGTTAATGTACATTGCTACGCATGGATTTGGGGTCTATTTTATGAAGTGACGTACACACATACTTTATTAAATAGGGGTGTAACTGGTGTGAAAATGCATGTCAAACTAGTTGCAGCAGTTATGCCTTCACTATGGCAAGTGTAAATGCCCACACCTAATATTTTGTAACTAACTCATGTAAATTTGCACTCTGCCTAAACGCCACCCCTGTGCATGCCCACAGATGCCGGGAGGACGGTCACAGGTACAAAGCAGACATGGAGAGGGTCCAAGGGCAACACTAATAGGGGATGTGAGGAGAAGGCAGTTTATATCAGTGTAGTGATGATCCCTCCATATCTGGACCCTGACAGACAGATGCCAACACCGCACTATGACCAGGTAGAGGCAGCACATAACGCTCACCAGGTCTGCCTATGGTAGCAAGGATGTACCCCCATTGGAATGAATGTCACTATGGTCACTTGTTGGACTGGAAATGTGCAATACAGAGACACTGTTGAAATGTGCAATACCAAAGATGGCATTTAATTCTCACCTGTCCCTCCCCAGCCTGTCCTGAGCCATCCTGTACTAAAACCCTGAACTCTGCAGAACAATACACACATTGAACACATGATCCATTAAGCCAGCATGGAATCCAGCCCTGCCACACAGTCCACTATCATTTAGATGATCTGCAAATCAGACTCCAGTGAGGGCCACATGTTGTGTGATCTGCAGGACATCATGTCCAGTCATGGGAAACCAGCCACCCCTGCAAGCATGCCATGTGCCTTAGCTGCCACATCTGGCCCCCGCTGTACCAGTATCCTGTCAAAGAGCTTCACAGGCCCCCAGCCCACGGGATGAGATCAGTATTAGGTGGAAGCAGCTCTCAGTAGTCATGTCAAAGCTTATAACATTTGATAAACTGTCCTTCACTAGTTTCAGTTGGGCAGTATTCAATTAAAAGCAAAAGTGGGAGATGGAAAACTGAAAAACCGAATGCCATAGCTTGATAGGAAAGAAGTTGCAATCTGATACAGAGAGGGCATGTTCAGAAGAAAAGGGTCAGGAGGGCAAAGGACATGAGGGTGGTAATGCTAATATGAATGGAAATAGGTAGGTTGAGCAGGGAGGTCAACTTCTCATAGGTGGATGCGAGGAGGAAGTCAGCGGGTAGTGCTGTCCATAAGTGATGGGCCAAGGAAATACAAAGTGGACTTGCAGGTGGATACTAGTCACAGTGTTGGGCACTCTACCAGCACATGGCACCATGAACTGCTGTCATCTAATAAAATGCGCTGTAGTTTCAAGACATGAGTACACTGGCCACAGATACAGAATGATCTCTAGTTAGAAATGAAGAAGATCACATTACACTACAGTTGTAATCAGATCACAGGCAGTTGTATATTAACAAGTAATGAAATAGTTTGCTTAGTCTGCTGCAATGCCATATTGCACCATGCACCTCTAACCCCCTAAAGCAATCTGTTGGCTGGAGAAGCAGCCAGTCTATATGTACATATCAATGGTATCATGTAAGGAGGTGCAACGATGTTGTGTGCAATGGCCAATAAACCCCTACAGGAATAGTTAAGGACGCAGCATCTGCCATGTAAAATGGAAATTTGCCATTCAAAGTGGAGGAGTAGCCTAGAGGTATAATTAATGCCCTAAAACCCAGGAGAGCAGGGGTAGAGTCCCATGTGGAGCAACATGGAACCTCAGATAAACCTCTTAAAATCAAAAGCATGAAAACACCTAGTGAAGATGAATAATGTATGTAAAATGGAGACCTGCAAGGGATGTACACATATCCCCATAGCAACCCAATCTATAAATGTGTCAATAATGTGTTTGTAGGAATCAGTGCATGTGCCTGTCCATTAAAAAGCCCAGATGTACAAGAGGTTGTAATCAGTCGCCACATGCGTAGGTCAATAACCCCGCCTCAGTGCTGCCTGCAGCGGTTCATACATGGGAAACATAGAACTCACAAATCAACAAAAAGGCACACAGATGACCACAATGTGATCCCCTGGCTGAGATAGTCCCTGAGGTCATAGGATAGCAAACTAACCAATGATCCACCTAGAGAAGCCAGTCTTGTAGTGTTGGACATCCCCAAATGCCTACCCAGCAAGGTTGTCCAGACACTCCATCAACATACACTAACACATGTCAAGTACACATCAGAGGAGCATATCTCCACAGCTGGGGAAAAAGGATGGGAAATGGGACATGTCCTGCTCTCCAACACCAGTCAGCTGTAGATTACCCATGTCCTGAATGTACAAGGCCACAGAATTGAAGCTAGTCAGCACAGCAAATAGCAGACAGGTTGTCCCCCCCCCCCCCCAACACTCACATGTCTTCATGGGAACCTGTCAGCCCATCAAGCCAAGTGCCATGGGTTCAAAACCAGTCACATACCTGGTGACCTATGCAAAATGGGTCCAATGGCATCAAACAATCCTACAATAACCTCTCACCTATGGGAACCACATAGGCTGCCCATGTAAAGCCAGGACACAACTGTATCTGATACTGATCATGCATATATATGGAAAGAACCAGTCAGCTCGCTCTGACTGGGATGTTGATCTGCCATATAGCATGCATCCATTCCAGTTGCGGTACCTAATTTGAACATCTTTGTCTCCCATATACAGCTGTGCCAGAGAAAGACTCCCTACCACCAGCTCCCAAAAACCAGAGGAGGAGGAACCAGCCATCCCCAGTGGACAGAGCCCCACGAACACCAGTAACAGCATCAGCAGCAGAAGCAGCAAGGGCACCATCCAGGCTGTGCTGTCTACCCCTCCCCTTTGGAGGAGGGTGAGGAGGATGAGGAGGTGTTGCTCATATTGAGTGAGGTGTGCAGTCCATCCAAAGGGAAGGGACTAGATAGCATCTGGCAGCAGGAGGAGGATCCCCTGGAGGAGGGGGACCTGCTCCAGGAGAGAGTGGACCAGAGGAAGTGGTGACAATGGAGGAGTGGCTGGTTCCGGAAGAAGTGGAGCCCCTGGACGTGGGGGATGTGGCGGAGGAGGGGAAGGCATTGCAGGAGGTGGAGCTCCTGGAGGAGGGGGAGGCACCAGAGCAGGTGGAGCTGCTGGAGGAGGGGGAGGCACCAGAGCAGGTGGAGCTGCTGGAGGAGGGGGAGGTGCTGGAGGAGGTAGAGCCCCTGGAGGAGGGGGAGATGCTGGAGGAGGAGTGGGTAGGGGATGGGAGGTGGGAGGGGGATGAGGCTGAGGAGGGGAGGGGGAGGAGGCTGGGGATGGAAGGAGAGATGGGAGGGGGAGGGGAAGGAAGCTGGGGATGGGAGAGGGGATGGGAGGGGGAGGAGCCTGTGGATGGGAGGAGGGAGGAAGAAGCAGCTGGGACTGAGATGGAGGAACAGCTGCCGCTGCCCACCTCCCTTCCAGCTATGGTGCTTCACCATGAGGCACCATTATCCAGTGCAGCCAGCGAGACCGTGCTGCATCTAGACTCAATTGAGCGCTCGATGCAGCAGGGCCACGCCACCCTGGCCAGGTCACTGGATCTCGTGGTGATGCACCTTGAGGGACTGCGAAGAGAGGTGCGTGGCCTGAGAGAAGAGGTGCATCGTCTCTCCCAGCCACAAACCTCCCCTCCAGGCCTTCCAGCTAGAGGGCAGGAAGGGCAGTAAGCCAGGCAGAGCCACCAGGCCATGCGCACTAGCACTCCTTGTGGCCTTGGGTAAGTGACTGTACCCCCCCCCCCATTGCCTCAGATGAATCCAAGTTATCTATGTCTCTGTTGAATGTACATTACCAAAGTGAAGTTACTATATAGACCAGTTTGACTTCAATGATAAAGCACTTTAAAACATGTCAGTAAATTGAGAACCTAACTTAATGTGTCATATGCCTTTAAAGCACTGTAAATATTGTAATAAATTGATTTTTTTTTATAAGGGAGTTACTGCTTTCCACTGCTGTCATCATTCAGTGTCACTGAGAAGCAATGCACCAATCACTGCACTGGGCAAGGACTGACCTCTAACAAGCACCTGATGCCTCTGAGACAAGTGTGCTATTGTGTGCCATGGCCACAAGGAGCACTGTACAATGAAAACCATCCACTCAGTGGATGCAGGGTTGGGTCGACAACTGCTAAATATTGTTGTCTGACAATTTGAGGAGGCATCTGTCAAATGCTGGCCCCTGTTCATGTGCCCTCTGGGAGGGGGAGAGGCAGGGGCCATGGGTGGGTCAAGTTACAGTGACAGGAGGAGAAAGTGTGTGTGCTCTGCAAGTGGGTTTGCAGGCCATTGTGTTTGCATGAGGCAGGAAGGATAGTGCGTGAGGAGTGTGGGTGACATTGGGATCAGGGCCGGCCCGTCCATTGAGCAAGAATGTTTTTTGCACAGGGCCCCGCGTTTCAGGGGGCCCCGCGCAAAGAACATTCTGCTTTTTTTTAAATTACATTTAAAAACAAAAACCTGGCTCTAGCTGCTGCCGCTGCCGCGTCCGTCGCAGCAGCGGCAGAATGGCGTGTCCCGCGGGGCCCCTTCTCCTCTTCGAGCCCTCTGCAAGGGCTTTCATATTCGCGAAGGGAGAGTTGTGCTCCCTCGCGTCTCTGTAAAGCCCGCAGGGGCTAATGGGAAATTTCCCATCAGCCCCTTTAGACGCGAGGGGCTGATGGGAAATTTCCCATTAGCCCCTGCGGGCTTTACAGAGACGCGAGGGAGCACAACTCTCCCTTCGCGAATCTGAAAGCCCTTGCATAGGGCTCGACGTGGAGAGGGGGCCCCGCGGGACACGCCATTCTGCCGCTGCTGCGACGGACGCGGCAGCAGCTAGAGCCAGGGTTTTGTTTTTAAATTTGCCGGAAGGGAAGGGAAGGGAAGGGAAGGGAAGGGGGGGGGGGGGGCTGGTGGAGGCGGGCTGGTAATGGGGGGATGGGGGGTTAGGACTGGAAATGTGCAAGGGGGGGAGTTAGGACTGGAAATGTGCAAGGGGGGGGGGTTAGGACTGGAAATGTGCAAGGGGGGGGGGTTAGGACTGGAAATGTGCAAGGGGGGGGTTAGGACTGGAAATGTGCAAGGGGGGGGGGTTAGGACTGGAAATTTGCACGGGGTGGGGTTAGGACTGGAAATGTGCAGGGGGGGGGTGAGGACAGGAAATGTGCAAGGGGGGGGGTTAGGTCTGGAAATGTGCAAGGGGGGGGGTTAGGACTGGAAATGTGCAAGGGGGTGGTTAGGACTGGAAATGGGCTGGGACTGATGGAGGCTGACTTGAAATGGGCTGGGGGGGGGTTAGGACTGGAAATGGGCTGGAGGGGGGTTAGGACTGGAAATGGGCTGGGGCTGATGGAGGCTGACTGGAAATGGGCTGGGGAGGGGTTAGGACTGGAAATGGGCTGGGGGGGGTTAAGACTGCTAATGGGCTGGGGCTGATGGAGGCTGATTGGAAATGGGCTGGGGGGGTTAAGACTGGTAATGGGCTGGGGGGGTTAAGACTGGTAATGGGCTGGGGGTTGATGGAGGCTGACTGGAAATGGGGTGATGGGGGGTTAGGACTGGAAATGGGCTGGGGGGGTTAAGACTGGTAATGGGCTGTGGGCTGATGGGGGCTGTCTGGAAATAGGGTGATGGGGGTTAGGATTGCTAATGGGCTATGGGGGGGGGTTAGGACTGCTAATGGGCTATGGGGGCGCTAGGACAGGAAAAGGGCTGATGGGGAGGGGTTAGGACTTGAGGTGGGCTGATGTGGTTAGGACTAGTAATGGGCTGTGGGCTGATGGGGGGGGGTTAGGACTGGCAATGGGCTATGGGGGGCTGACTGGAAATGGGCTGATGGGGTTAAGACTGGAAGTGGGCTGATGGGGGGTTAGGACTGGTAATGGGTTATAGGGGGGGGCTTAAACTGAAAATGGGTTGATGGGGGGCTAGGACTGGTAATGGGTTGGGGGATTGCTATGACTGGAAATGGACTGAGTGGACGGGGAGGCTTGAACTGCAAATAGCTGATGGGGAGGGAGCTTGGAATGGAAATGGGCTGTGAGGGAAGGGAGCTAGAACTGAAAATGGGCTGATGGAGCAGCTAGGATAGGACTGGAAATGGGCTGTTGGGGGGAGCTAAGATTGGAAATGGGCTGTGGTGGGGGCTTGAATTGAAATGGACTCATGGAGGGGCTAGAACTGGAAGTAGGCTCATGGGGGGGCTTGGACTGGAATTGGGCTGAGTGGAGGGGAGCTAGGATTTGACATGGGCTGATGGTGGGGCTAGGAAATGACTAGAAATGGGCTGATGGGGGGCTAGGATTGGAAATGAGCTGATGAAGGGACTCAGACTGAAAATGGATGGGGGAGCTAGGACTGGAAATGGGTTGATGGGGGGCTAGGACTGGAAATGGGCTGATGCAGGGACTAGAAGGGAATGGATGCTGGGTGAGACTGGAACTAGAAGGGAGCTGATGTTGGGGGAGGATTAGAATGGGATGGGGCTGGGAGAGTAAAATGGAGAGGGGAAAAATATTTTGTGTGGGAGGGATGAAAAATCTACAATTGGCCGGGTATTGGGAGAGTAAGTGGGGATTGAGGATGGAGGGGTAAAATTTGTGTGGATGAAATAAGAATGAGGAAAGAGCAAAAGGATAAAGATTAGTATGTTAAAGCAGATGTAGAGAGAGAGGATGGAAAGAAAACTAGAAGAGAGAAGAAAGGACAAATGGACAGCAGACGATGGAGAGTTAGCAGAAAACATGAAGAAACCAGAAGAAAGTGGCTGGAGCAATTGCAACTGAAAAAAAAATGCACAAAAGGTAGAAATATATCTCTTTATTTTGAATTTATTAACTGGAATATGAAAGTTCTGGGAAATGTGCATCATTAACGTCTGCGCTTTGTTTGGTACAAGAGGAAATTGATTTATAGTTTTATTTCTACAGTGTTGTTGTACATTCCAAGTTTGGCTTTTGGGGTTCCCAGTTTAAATTATTGCCTTCCTGTTTCTAAATTGCGATTCCTTGTTTGGTGATGGTCTATGTTCTGCATGTGTAACTGAGCTGAGGTATTCTGTTTATGTAATTCCTATTTGACATTGCCACTTGTTCTCTTTCCCCAGTATTCTCTGAAATGTACTGGTTTAATATTTGCAGTGTTTCCTTTTGATAGGTAGGGACTGGTGCTTTGTGAGTCCTGGTAATGCTGTCAGGATACAGCGGGTTTGCTATGGGTTCTAAATGGGCAGCGTTTGTAGTAGTTCCTAATGTGCCTGGCGGTTGGCACTGGATTATAGTAATGTAGAAATCTTTTAGTCTTTCTTTATCCATACACTCATTAAGAGACATGTTTACTAAAAGTTAGTGTATGGTAACATTATGCAAATATTTATGCAAATAAGGCCACTTATGCAAATGAGGCCCCGCACCGAGTCTCCGCACATGGCCCCGCACCCCCCTTGGGCCGCCCCTGATTGGGATGTGTGGGGGGAGCTAGACATTTTTGAGGCTGGGGTGAGCAAGGGGTGTGACAGCTGCACATGGGTTTGGCTGTGGGGTGTGAGGGTGTAAGAGGTGTGGGTGAGCGGGTGGGCAAGATTGGGGGTACATGGAAAAGGGCATGGAGGAGTGGTGTAGTAGTTAGATTAATAGCCTATTACACAAGCTATCAGGGTTCAGTTCCCACTCACACTCATGTCTTGCCAGAGCTAACAGAGCCTGCTATGTCACCAGGAGTCATCGCTGACTCTATAGCACTTTCAATGAAGACAAAATATAATATTGCATACAAGGTTTTTCTGGGCCACCACTCCTTTCCTGAACACCTGGCCAAGGGGAACTTGTGGGGCTACCTCTTCTTCATCGCCATCCTCCAGGGGTACATTGGGGCCAGCTGGCAGGGGCTGCCTGTACCGTAGTGCATAATTATGCAGAATACAGTAGACAACAAAGATCTCACAGACCTTCGTTGGGGTGATAGAGCAGCTTACCCCCAGACTGATCCAGACATCTGAAACAACTCTTGAGTTGGCCAAAGGTCCGCTCAATGATGCTACTGGTGCTCCTGTGTGCCCAATTGTATTTGTGCTCTGCCGGTGAGCTGGAATGGGCAATGGGGGTCATCAGCCAATCCCTCAGGGGGTATCCTTTGTCACCTGCACTGCATAGACATGGGGGATAACACACAGGCTGTGAAGTTCTGATGGCAGAACATTTCAAAACAGAACATAATAAAGTAGCATGCCTCATCCATTGGAAACTCTGTAAGCACTATAACATCACTGTGCTTGAAAACACTGGGATCATGACCCTAGGAGAATTACAAAGAATAAGGAGCTTATGATCACCTGGGATACTCCCATTCCAACGATAAAAAGCTGGATGCGAGGAAGCTGGAAATGCAGGGGTTCTCAACCCTGTCCTCGGGACCCCACTAGCCAGTCGGGTTTTCAGGCTATCCACAATGAATATGAATGAGATATATATGCATTAGAAATAGCCTGCCAAACTGACTGGTTTGTGGCCCTCCAGTGCTGGATTTGGGGACCCCTGCCGTACCCCTCTGTCAAGTATGATTGTGAGTGGGCAAGGTACAGATGTCCTCGACATCAAAAGGGTAGATAGAATGTGTCACATCCCTCCTAGTTTCTCACCACCACCAAAAAGTTGTCTAATAGACAATATTTTGGTGGTGGTGAGAGGCGAGGAGGTATGTGACATATTCCATCTAATCTTTTTGATGTCTTGGACATCTGTACCTTGCCCACTCACAATCTTAAATGACAGAGGTGTAAGGCCGGGGTCCCCAAATCCAGCATTGGAGGGCCACAAGCCAGTCAGTTTGGCAGGCTATTTCTAATGCATATATATCTCATTCATATTCATTGTGGATAGCCTGAAAACCCGACTGGCTAGTGGGGTCCCGAGGACAGGGTTGAGAACCACTGGGTTAAGGAGAAGGACACCAGAATGGCATTGATAATAGAGGTGTCAGTTCCAAGTGACTACTCTGTGAACCGCGTGAAGAGGCAGAAAATTCTGAAATACCAGCAAATGCAGTCAGAAATCAAGAAAATGTACAGAAAGATACAGAAATATTTCCCATCGTGTTGGGTGCCACAGGATTGATAAAGAATTTCCAAGCACATCTTGATGAACTACCCATACATGTTGCATCCTATGAACTCCAGCAGGAGGCTCTCTTTGGCACAATGCAAGTACTATGCTGAGTCTTAACAGTAAATTTGAGAGACTGAGATCATACTTCCCATGCCCTGGCTTAGAAATGAAGTTCACGACTGTCATGTCTTTGCAGAAAAGTAACCCATTTGGAGAAACTACCCCAAATTCAGAGATGTGTGCCAGGGCAAATAGAGAAGCAGTGTGAAGAACACAGTTGGAAGATAAAGGATCATGATGTGTGTGAGTGAGGTTAGTTATAGCACCCAGTGAGCTGGTGGCACTTCGACCTTTGATGGTACACATCCCTAGAGAGAGATACATGTGCACTTAGACAGAGCATGAGCCTTGCCACTCCTCCCACCAGCAAGGGACTCTGCCCTTGAGAAACATAGTCTGATTGGTTGTTATGGGCTCTCTGAAACACTCCCCCTCCAACCTTTGGGAAACTGGTGCCTCCTGTGCTCTACCTTTCTCTTCTCGTCACAAGGTTACTGCTTGGGGGTCAGGTGTATCTCATTGCTGTGGGAGGATACAGTCAAGGGCTATGTTTGTGTCTTCACCAGCAAATATTCGCTGGGCCCTTTATAGGCAACAGATCACAGATGATCCTTTGAGGATTTCATTGCTAATACTCCCCCTGCAACTGGTGCAAACACTGCAGCAAGAATTATTACTGGAACAGCAAAATACAGCCACATAACCCCAACACTCCACCAACTGCACTGGCTCCCGGTCACGGTACACTCCAAATACAAGAACAATAATTTTCAAAATAATCAGCAACTTATCTCCTCCGATCCTTCAGCCAATGATTAAGAAAACAAATCAGACCAGAACAAGAAGAGCAGCTGATACCATCCTTGAAATCCCAACAAGCATGAGAACAGCAAGACAATCTGCTTGTAAGAGAGCCTTCTCCTTATACGCTCCCCAACTATGGAATCATCTACCTGCCTCAATACATGCAATCAAGAACCTATCAGATCATAGAAAAGCTATACAGACTCATCTCTTTATGGCATACTATGGTCCCACCCATTTACATAGCTGACCAAAAGAAAGCCTTTCGAATTATGGAACATAATGGACCCACCCTATGAACTTACTGATATTACATTTCTCAGTTAAACCTCTTGGACTACTTCCCCTGCACATTTATAACTGCGTCACACACAGACCATGCATCCATGAAATTGTATATGGTTTATATTTGTTAATGATACCCATTGTATCTCACTTAATCTTCCAAGTCCCATACCCTGTTCTATGTAAAAGTTGGTTGCTGTGATGTTCTCTGTAAACCGCCTTGAATTAATGATAAGGTGGTATGAAAACCTATTAAATAAATAAATAAAAATGTATCCTGTTTCTTCCATCTGCACATCATGAATGACTATGACTTTCTGTCTGTACTGCGCTCTCACTCCATGGCTATGGCATCTTTATACCACATATCTGGGTACTGACATATCTCACAGAAGCTCCCTAAATGTGCCTACACCTGGCCCACACAATGTTCACTTTCTGTCTTGGTTTCCTTGGGTCTCTACACATCTGCTAGCTGTGGGCCAAGCCTGCCTGCCTTCCCACAGTCTGCTTTGTGGATATGCTCCCCTGTTCAGGCCTGTGTGGGCATGGGAGGAGGGATTTCTGTGTCATCTTAACTATCTTTATTTTTAGCTTTATTTTAGTGCTTGATATACCACCCAAGCAAAATCATCAGGGCGGTGTACAAAATCAAATGCAAGCTACAAACAGTAAAATTGAAAGGAATGCCATTGGTAGACAGGAAAGAAGAAGGAAAAAAGATAGGAAGGCATAGTTATGAGGGATAGAGATAGATAGAGGAAAACCAGGCAGGCAGGAGGGGAGGGCAATCAGGAGGGAGGAAAGGGGAGGTCAAAGGCAAAATGGAATAAATAGGTTTTGAGTGCAGCTCTAAAACGGGGGAAAGATATTTCAGTGCGGAGTGTGAGAGGCAATGAATTCCAGAGTGCCGGGCCCAGGAAAAAAACGCAGAGTGATGGGTTAGCTCAAGATGTGCTTGCGCGGGGGAGGGGAAAGATGGTTCACGTGGATGGACCAGAGTAGGCATGGGGAAACATGGAGGTGAATAACACCTGCAAAATACTGAGGAGTATTGGTGTGAATGACCTTGCGAATAATGGTGAGTGTTTTGTATGTGAACCTGGATTTAAGGGGGAGCCAGTGTAGATGCATGAGCAGAGGGGTAACATGAATGGACCAGGAGGAAATGAGTGAGAAGGCGAGCTGCAGTGTTCTGGATAAGCTGTAATTGATGAAGCTGATATTGGGGCAAATCTGCAAGAATGACATTGCAATAATTGAGTCTGGACATAACGAGCAACAGAACAAGGTTGGTAAGAGATGAAGGAGAGAGGAAAGATTGGAGGACAAGAATTTTGCGGAGAGAAACAAAGGAATATCGGATGAGTGAGGGGATATGCTGGTGGAAGGTGAGGGAAGAGTCCAAAGTGACCCCAAGGTATCTGAGAGATGTTACAAGAGGTATTGGAGAAGCAGATAACTGAGGAGCAAATGGGGGACAGGGGGCACCAAAGATGAACCAAATGGCGGTAGATTTAGATGGGTTAATGTATAGGTAGTTGCTATTTAACCAGGAGGAAATGCAAGAGAGGCAATAGTCCAGTGGGGTGAGGTTAGGTGTGAAGGGGTTAGTGTGGGACAAGAGAATGATATCATTGGCATAATAGTAACCTGAGACACTGGACTGCTGGATAATGAGGGAAAGTGGAGCAAGGAAAATATTGAAGAGAAGGGGGGCCAACACCGAATCCTGGGGGACACGCAAGGAAGGGGGGTTACAGGGGAAGTGGTGGAGCTGGCCTGGACAGAGAAAGTGTGAGGGGAGAAGGAGTGAAACCAGTGGTGAACAGTTCCATGGATCTCAAGGTTGTGGAGATGAGTAAGGAGTGTGGAATGGTCAACTAAGTCGAAGGCGGAGGATAGAACCAGAGATACCGCAAGAGCGAAGTTGCCCTTTTCTTGTGACTGATGAAGCTTGTTCAGAAAGGAAAGGAGGACAGTCTTGGTGCTATGTCCAGTTCTAAATCCAGAGTGGTGGGGGTGGAGAGCAGAGGTGGTATCAAGGTGTGCTGAAAGTTGTGAAAAGACCAATTTTTACAAGATTTTAGAAAGGAAAGGGAGATTAGAGACTGGGTACTAGTGTGCAAAACTGGAGAAGTCGAGAGATGGTTTCTTCAAAATGGGTTGGATGAGCGCATGTTTCCAAGTGATGGGGAAGAGACCTGAGGATAAACTTGAGTTAACTATTTGAAGAATGAACTGGGAAACGGTAAGAGCGGACTCCAGTAGCCATGAGGAAGGGATAGGATCCAGCGGGCAAGTCGTTTTACAAGATGAGGTGAAAGCTTTAGTGAATTCAGCAGTCGTAATAGGCTGGAGGGAGTGCCAAGTGTGTGGAAAGGCTGGGGAAGGGGAGGGGGCAGAATAGAATGGGGGGAGTGTGGGGTTAGAGGAGGAGAGCAGGAAGAAAAGGTGGAACATAGGGACTGAATTTTCTCAGAGAAAAAAGCAGCCAGAAGAGTCAGGTCTGTGGCTGATGAGAGAGGGGCAGGGGCTAGAGTGGAAGTCCGGGTTGATGATAGTCAGTGAAGTACCTGATAAAGCTGTCTGGAGTTGGAGGAGGTGGTGATTAAATCAGAATAGTATGACTGTTTTGCAGTGCGAATCATAGAGCGGTATTGATGCTGGCAAGAATGGAAGCAAGCAAGTGAGTCTAGAGAAGGGTGCTTGTGCCAGGCTTGATCTACACGACGGAGATGGCTGCGCTGCAGGTAAAGTCCTGGATGATACCAAAGCTGATGGATAGATGGGTGGGAGGGGGAAATAGGGCATAAAGAGGCTATATGGTCTAGGGCAGAGGAAAGTATACAGGTCCAAGTATCTACCTGGTCATTCACAGAAAGAGAGGGAAAGTTTGATGGAAGGAGAATGTTAGTGGAAGGAAACTGTTGGAGTGTGGATGGTGTGATATGATGCTTGAGGCGGGTGTGTGATGTAGGAGGGACTCTGGATGAGGACGATGCTGAGGGGAAAGGAAAGGGGAAAAATAGACAGTACTAGTCTGACCAAGCCAGTCGAAGGCTAGAGTCGATAGATGGTCCACCCCTGGGATTATTGTAGCTTTATAGGTGCATAAACCTCTCAAAGGAAAGGAGGTGCCATATTCACTCTCAGGTGCAGCTGTTTGTCCACATCAGGCATACACTAAGGACCTGAGATTAATTAAGGTTCAGGTGAACAAAGTATATTAAACGAATTAGGAGTAGTTTAGTAGCATAAGTATCCTCGCCCTTAGTAGGTAAAAAACTTAAATATCTAAACACAACATTAAAACTAAGATGCAGACAGCAGTCCAGCAGTGAGATGGGGGTTTTCCAGTCTTTTTCATTGAGTATCACATGTATGATTTTCTCCCAGTTGGTGAGGGGTCATACGTGTGCACTAGATGCAAGGAGCTCTTTGCTCTCAAGGAATGAGTCTGATCTCTGGAGGCTAGAGTAGCAGACTTGGAGGACATAAGGAAGACAGAGAGGTACATAGACAAGACCTACAGGGGAAATAATACTGAAGTCCCACCTCCAGTCTGGCAGCATACCTGTTGCCATGGAGGAGAAAGGTCACATGACAGGAGAGCATCACCCTGGTGTGGCAGGAAGTGATCCTGTAGCTAGGACCTGTCCTCCAGGTGATGTAAAGCCCTCTCGCACCAAGGAAGTTTCTCCAGGGCCATGTGCCCATGGGTTAGGACAGCCATTATAACTGGTGATTTGATCATTAGGCATGTAGATAGCTGGGTGGCTGGTGGACATGAGGATCGCCTGGTAACATGCCTGCCTGGTACGAAGGTAGTGGACTTCACGCACCACCTAGACACAGTCTTAGATAGTGCTGGGGAGGAGTCTGCTGTCTTGGTACATGTCGGGAACAATGAAATAGGAAAATGCGGTAGGGAGATTCTGGAGGCTAAATTTAGACTTTTAGACAGGAAATTGAAATCCAGCACATCCAGGTAGTATTCTCCAAAATGCTTCCCGTTCCACGCTCAGGACCCAAAAGGCAGGCATGCGTGGATGAGACGATGGTGCAAGAATGAAGGTTTTGGATTTGTAAGGAACTGGGGAACATTCTGGGGAAAGGAGGGGCTGTTCTGAAGAGATGGGCTTCACCTTAACCAAGATGGAACCAGGCTGCTGGCATTAACCTTTAAAAAGGAGATAGAGCAGCTTTTAAACTAGATAATAGGAAAGAGCAGACAGTTGCCCAAGAGCGCATGGTTCAGAACAATGTATCTTTGAAGGATACTACCAAAAGAATGAAGTTAGGGCATATCAGCAGAGAGGTTCCAATAAAGACAAAAGTAGCCCAAATGCCCTTAAGTACGGAGCAGATAGAGCTTAAAGATTCCAAATTTATTTATTTATTTATTTATTTAACAGTTTCTTATATACCGCCCCTTCCAGAGATCAGGGGCGGTTCACATCGAACAAAAATCAATATACTTCTGTATATTTTACATGGAACTTGTGTTAACTATGTACACGTTTAGTTACATTGAACATGTTACATTGAACATGGCACAAATTACCCCTGCCTACCTATAGCCAGATAAATATGAATAAAATAAAGTTTCTAAAATGCTTGTATGCAAATGCTAGAAGTCTGAAAAATAAGATTGGAGAGTTAAAATATATAGCACTAAATGAGAGGTTAGATATGATATCTCAGAGATATGGTGGAAGGAGGATAACCAGTGGGACATTTGTGATACCTGGGAACAAACTATATCGTAATGATAGAGCTGATCAAATTGGTGGAAGGGTTGCGCTCTATGCAGGGCCGGATTTACCTTGAGTGAGGCCCTACGCCAACAAAAATTGTGGGCCCCCAGCAGGGGCGGCCCAAGGGGGGTGCAGGGCCTCATTTGCATAAGGAGCCTCATTTGCATAAATATTTGCATAATGTTACCATATACTAACTTTTAGTAAACGTGCCTCTTAATGAGTGTATGGATAAAGAAAGACTAAAAGATTTCTACATTACTATAATCCAGTGCCAACTGCCAGACACATTAGGAAACACTACAAACACTGCCCATTTAGAACCCATACCCAATACACCCCTGGAAATCAACCCAATGTAAACTAGAAAAACATGATTCCCCTATACTATATCACCAACCCGAACAACTACAAATGTTACCCTGGACTCCACAACCAACTACTATCCCCACACTTAAGTATCAAAAATTTTTTGTCGGATCGTTCACCGTGAGACGAAACTTTTCATCTCCTGAAGTGAACCCTCCTTTTTACTCAAAATTGAAAACGGCTGTTTCTCAGCCAAGCCGACCAAATCAGCACTTTGCTGTCGTCAGCACAAACCTTTTAGTTAAAACTTCAAAAAGAGTCTGTTGGCTCCCAAATGGTCCTCGGGCTACAAAAATCCCAAATTCACAGCTCCAAAAGTCCCCCATAAAACGTAAAGATATTTTAGAGGACTTAGCTGTTGTGGAACGGGTCCCCTTCACTCTGTCCGTGATAGTCTCCAAAATTCACTCCTCTTGCCGCCAAGAATTAAGGGCTCATGAGTAAACCGACAAGTGAACAACACCGCTCCACCACTCCACACAACGAGGTTCAAGCGCGACACCGAAGGTGTTTCAAGCCGTCTGTTCTTCCATCTTCCACAGCTCTTCGTCAGGCAGTATGAACCCCGTAAGAATCACACCGCTTAAATCAGGTGATACAATGACGTCAGAGTTCAAAGGTCCACAGCTCAACAACTTTATTGAGCTCCTAAATGCAACCCCCACCAGTCAATGTCAGCATTCATCCCATTCGGTGCCATCGATTGGAGATGAAAAATCCACTGCTGTTCTTTAAAATGCAAACAGGCCAATCGATCACCTCCCCCGCAATCCTGGGGCTACCACCTCTAAAACCCTCCATCTGAGATCGTTAAAGTAATGATTCACTTGTTGGCAATGTGAAACTCCTGGAGCCCCTTCTTGTCGCTTATCAATGCGTAATCTATGTTCTAATAAACGTTTGCAAACCGGTCTGATAGTGCGGCCCACATACTTGAGACCACAAGGGCACACCAGCAGATACACCACAAAATCAGATTTGCAAGTGGAATGTGTTACTGAACGGTACTTAAACCCTGTGCCCGGATCTTCCCAAACCTCCCCTTGCAAGGCTAAAACACAGAAATCACACGTCCCACAGGCATAGTGTCCCCGTTGTAACCCCAATGGCTCAACCAATTCCCGGGGCTGGGTCCTAATCACCCAATCCCCTATCGTGCGAGAGCGTCTGTAAGCTATCATCAATGGCTTACAAAAACAAGTATGAAGAGACAGCAAAGCCCAATGTTTTTTCAAAATATGCACTAGGGTCGAGACCGTGGGTAAATAAGGTAATATACTGATCACCACCTCCCTCTGCCTTCCAATAGGGGAAGTTACAGGCTGAGATTCCCCATGGGCCCCCCACCACTCAGGGTGATTGTAGAGGGCTCTTTTGAAAGCTTTTCGGACCAAGTCCTCCGGGTACCCCCTGTGACATAAACGCTGACTCAAAGCTCTGGCATGCAATCGGTACTCCCTCACTGACGAGCTTTGAGTCAGCGTTTATGTCACAGGGGGTACCCGGAGGACCCACGACGATGCTTCTGACGAGGTCCGGGCTCGGACGGATGCGTAGTCTGAGAAAAGTCTTTCACGTTGGTGCTTCCAACTCCTAAGTGCCTTGGAATACATTTTGCCACATGGCTCACAGACCACTGGGTCATGGTTGGGTCTGAGGCATCAGAGGTAGAAGTCACGTGTGTCGGTGAGGGACATTAGTTTTTTACAACGATCACACTTTTTGAACCCGCTGGCAGCCATCGGGGAAAAAAGGGCCCCTGCAAGGTCAAACGACTGGGCTGCCAGTGAAAAATAGAGCGCGAACACTAGTCGCAAAGGACAAAAAACAAAAAACTTTAACCGGGTTAGATACCGGTGTACCGAGCCGAGGCGGGGAGAGGAACCGGCATCGAACCGGACCGAACAAAATGAAAACTTTGCAGTTTTAACACACTTTTTCAGAGGAAAACAGGACCACGTCTGAAGGGCTCCGCAGAAAAAAAAGGAGACTGAGCAAGATGGCACCCTTGTGCGGGAAGGGGACTGCGCATGTGCATGGCAATCCCAAAGGCTTTCTTTGAAAGCTGGGGAATTGCTCCGCAAGAGGGCTTCGTCGGCGCCGACTTCACCAATATGTGAGGACTGACTTCCTGCTTGTTCCTGAAGAATGTCATTTACATCATCATGTGCCCTTTTAAAATGGTATATGTGGGGAAGACCATAAGAAATGTACATACATGAATCACTGAGCACAGAAGTTGCCTGAAGAGACAAGTAAAAGAAAAACCTTTAGTGCAATATTGGATATAGAAGCAACACAAGATTGCAGAACTAACATTTTTTGTTCTCAAAGTGGTAAAACCAAACTGGAAAGGGGGTAATTTAGACAAGGTGCTTTCATAACTAGAACAATGCCTTATTTTTCAACTTCAATCAATGACCCCCACTGGCCTTAATATGGAAATGGATCTGTCCATTTTTTTCTGATCTTTTTATTCCATTTTATTTCTTTTATCTTACAATTTATTTATTTTTACAATTTTTTATGGGTTGCCCCTGCCCCTTCCCCTTCCTCCTTCTCCCCTCCCTCCCCTCCTCCCTTCCTCTTTCCCTCATTCCCCCCTTCTCCTTCCTTCCCCCCTTCCCTCCCCCTTTCCTCCTCCCTTTCCCTTTCCCTTTCCCCCTTTCCTCACCCCTTCCCCTCTCCCTCTCCTCTTCCCTTCCTCCTCCTCCTTCCCTCTTCCTTTTTTCCTTCCCTCCCTTCCCTCTGTCCCCTTCCCCCCCCTCCTACTTCCCCTCCCCTTCTTTCCCCCTCCCTTCCCCTTCCCCTCCCCATCTCTCCCTCCCCCTCTTCCCTCTTCCCCCTTCCCTCTCTTTTTAACCCATTTTTATGCTAAATATCTATTCATTTCACATTTTTAATTTTTAATCTTTTATATATATTCCTTTAGCCTTTTAGCTTTTTAAAGTTTTAATATGAGTTCTGAACCATAATGGATCTTGACAATACACAATTTGGAATATGGTCCTTTGCAATCCGTTATGAAGACATTTTAGAAAAGAAGCACTATATAGCGATTTTTGATTATCCACTGGTCCTGCATAATGTTTGCATGCCTGAGATTTGCCAGTTGATACTTTAAGCATAATACTGGCTTTGACAGCATACAATTTGGAACACAGTCTGATGCAATTCTTTGTGAATACAGCTTGAAAAAGAAACATTACATAGTGATTTTTTGATCACCCTCTGGTCTCACATAAAATTTGTTTGTCTAAAATTTGTTGATGGCTGGAAAAAGCATTTTGAGGTCTCGCAATGTTAGTTCCTACAATTGCTTTTCATACATTAGTCAGAGCGGCACCTTGATTTAAGCCACAATGCTCTGTACAGATAGTTACATTGCAAAACTGGAGGTCACAGTTCAGACTCCTATACTTTGACGGGCTCCACCTTTATCCCTCTTCCCTCTTTTTTAATCGTGTCATTTTCCATGGTTATGTTTTATGCTTTTGCCTCATATTTTGGTTTTAATCAACTAGGGATGTTTGGGTATTTTATTTAATCCTTTAAAAATGTTTTTATTACTGTTTAAATGTCCTTTACATCTAGTTTCAGCTCCTTTACTAACCCCAAATTATTTATAATGTTTCCTGCACTGAAGCGATTACTTACTAAGAAGCTTTCTCTTTTTAATCCTTTTAACTTTTATGGTGTCAGTTTGCTCTTTATAATTTTAATTTCGAAAATGATTTTATTGGAATCCCAGAACGTGAGCGGGAGGGGGCATAACCGAGCATGGCCATCCACAGAGACATATAAAGTATATTCTGGCACTACCTTTGTATGTCCACAGTAGCTCCCGCAGACGTCCAGGTTATACCTACTGAAGGATGAAATAAAGATAGGATTTAGAAATATTCCTGCCCTGCACCTCAATGCAGCCCATAGTGGTGAATGGTTGTGTAACCTATGCTGTGCACTGTTGTGTCTGCAGGCTGGGAAACCACAGCATGCAGCGTTCCTGAACAGAAAGCAGAGGAGAGGGAGGTTTGAGGTCACAGTAACAAAACAACCCCCCCCCCCCCACACACACACACAAATGCCTTGGAAGAGCACATGTGTGCTTACCGGCTATGCTGGCATTTGCTGAGTGAGCTAAAGGGGCAAAGCATGGGTCTCCTAACAAAGCCCACATCCTTGAAATGATACTGATGACGGAGCCCCAAGACTCCATGTGAAAATGTAAGCCCAGCCATCGGTGCCATGTGCAACACCCTGCCAGCTGGAGTGTTGCGCTCCTCACAGCGGATCTTTACAATATGCCCTATGCAATATGTACATCCCCGGATGCAGAGAAGGTCAGATGTAAACCTATCGGAACACAATAATGGGGAAAGTCTATGCCAGAGGCCCTATGGAACATATTGTGTGCAGAAGTCACTGTTACAGTTAGTTACCTATGTGGGCCTATGATTTGCAATGCGCATGAGGTCTGACCCTTGAGGCTGATATATGTGATGAGCTGTTTTGGCCTAAAGTAGCTCTGTGACTGTTTGAGGTCCACTTGTGTAGGTATGGTGTATGTCTGTAGGCATCTGGAACTGTAGTGATCGGGTATGATAATGGGTTGGAAGTCCTGATATCCATGGTTTCCATTCCATCATCTATGTTATTTGGTGATGGGCATGCTGCTGGCAGATGTCTGCTTTTGTGGGACTGCAAGTGAGAGCGCACGTGTTTTTGTGGTTGGAGGGCTGCACAGGGGGATCTAGATTGTACATCCACATATCCAGGGGGGCGGACAGGTATGCCTGGCAGGTACCTGGACCATAGGGCTAACTGCAGCATCACCAGGTGCAAGTGAGAACAGACAGGAATGAGCAGGTTAGATCCGCATTCATGTACCTGTCCATACACTTCCCTATCACTAATAAAGAGACCTCAGCAGGAACGCATGAAACACAGCACACCATGCCAAGGTGCACCAGCATTGCTCTATACAATATGCATAGTTGTAGGGAGCGACGTTGGTGTCTCTGGGCATGTCTGTGTGGTGCTTGCACTGCTGACTGCTATCATTCCACGGGCCCTTTATTAGTGATAGGGAAATGTTTGGCTGGTTCACTATGGCGGGCCTCTTCTCCTGGGCTTATGTGTTTACTTAGCATTGTACAGACGTGTTCCTGAGATGTCCACAACATGCACACCTATGGAGGTCGTCTGTCATGTATGTAGTGCTGCATTGCTTCTTGTGCCAGTAGCGAACCTACCATATAATAATAGCTCTACCAGGACTCACACATCACCAAACCCTACTTATCAAAAGGTAGCACTGCAAATATTAAACCAATACATCTCCTACTGGAAAAAGAAAACAAGTGGGACTGCTGCTACACAGAAACTGCACGAACAGAATACCACAGTTCTGTCATATACGCAAAACAGACAGACCGTCACCTCATACAGAACAAGGGATCACAATTTAGAAATATGAAGCAATAATTAAAAAGAAACAGAAAGATGATGGCAGAAAAAGACCACATGGCCTATCTAGTCTGCCCTTCCATATCAACCACAGCAGTCCCCTTTTTTCCTTTAGAGATCCTCTCTGTTTGTCCCATGCCTTTTTGAATTCAGATACTGTCCTCATCTCTACCACCTCCACTGGGAGACTATTCCACACATCTACCACTCTTTCCATAAAGAAATATTTCCGCATATTACTCCTGAGTCTATCCCCATAGGCACATCATGTGAAGAGAACATTAGAGAAAGACATCATGCTTGGAAAGGTAGAAGGTCATCACAAAAGAGGAAGGCCAGCAATGAGATGGACTAATTGAACTGGGAAACCCCAAAAACCAAAACCTATGAAATTAATTTCCTCTTGTACTGAATAAAAACACAAAAACATCAGCAATGCACATTTCCCAGAGTTGACATGTCCCAGTTAATACATTCAAAATAAAATCCGTTTTTTCTACCTTTTGTTGTTTGGGCATTTCATTTTTCAGTTACAATTCCCTCAGTCTCTCTCTACTGCATTTTTCATGTTGTCTGCTAACTCTATTGTCTGCTGTCCATTTGTCTTTTCTTTTCTCTTCTCTTTTTTTCTCTTCTCTCTCTACATCTGCCTCTGACATACTGATCTTTTTGCTCTTTGTTCTTTTCTCCATTTCTTTCTTTACTTATTCGTCCACTCAGATTTCACCCTCTGTCCTCAATCCCCTTTTGACTTTTCACCTAGCAACTTTCTACCTGTTCCTCTAACTTCCAGCCCAGCTGCCCCATTTCCCATCTCATTCGTTTGCTAGCCTCTTATTGCCCTCTCTCTTTCAACCTCTCCCCATTATCGCCATCCTCCTCTCACTCATCTCCTTGCCAGCTTCCCATGACCTCTCTCACATAGTTCCATCATGCCCACCATTTCCCCCCCTCTCTCTCACCACCCCAATTCAGCATATCTCAATCCCTTCACCCTTCTGCTTTACCCCCAAAGTCCAGCATCTCATGCTTTCTCTTTCACCTCCCCCTCCCATAGACTATGAGCTTTCTATCCCCTTCCTCTTCTCCATTCTATCCCCCTGCAGTGGCCCAGCATCTCTCCTATCGTCCCTCTCTCCCCCTGTCTCTCTCCATCCCTGGTCAATATATCCCGCACATATCTAGAGTCAGCCCTGATGAGCAAACAAATCTTTTTCAAAGATGGGAAGCTCTAGAACTAGAGAACACGAAAGGGGTCATTTTAGAACCCTTATTCGTGCTTTGGAAATCCACAAATGGGCATAGAGACGTCCAAAGCACAGAGGTGTCTCCAGAGCCATTTTAGAAGCCAGCTCTGGTGATACCCCCAGAGTGCGGATGTCTGAATCTGATAGGGGGCATGGAGGAGACATGGTCGGTGTGTTCCCAGAAAACTAGAAGCAAGGTCAGGGCATTTCCAGGAATCAGGATACCCCCACCTGATCACAGAAATGTCATGGATGACATGTCTAACTTTAGACCAGCTCAGAGGCACGAACAGCTATGTACAAGCATCTCAGAAGTGCTTGTTTTAGCTGAAAAACATCCAGAGGGTGTAGAGAAGAAGGCACTCTATCATCCCCGGTACTCAAAACAATGCCAACAACAGCTGCCCTGTTCTTAGCCAACTACTCTACCATTAGGCTATCCTAGACATTCCAGGATCTGTGATACCATGCTAGGGATGTCTGTGTAGACACTTCTGCAGATGTCCATATCGGACATGTCCAGGTTTCTGAAATCATGTCTGCACCTGTAAGTGCCTGCATTTTTTTCAGACATTCTGGTTAAGATTACACTTGAATGACTCTTCTAAAATTCCCCTTGAAATGAAGCTGCATGGGCAGATGTGCAAAACATGTAAATGCCTTGGAATATCCTCCCTCCCCCCCATGTTCACAGTTCTAATGGGAAGGGAGAAGTCACAGACACCTAATTGCTGATTCAGGAGTCATGATTGCAGGTTTCAGAAGGACTCCTGGGACATGACACCCAGCTGAGGACTGTCACTTCAATTCTGTTCATGAAAGAAGAGCGAGACCTGGGTATTATTGTTTCTGATGAGCTTAAAGGATCCAATATTCGAAAGGCATTTATACAATTTACAGCCCAGTAAACTGTGTAAATGCCTTAAATGGGAATCTTCAATGACACCTACACAGTTAGTGTTGTTGGATATCCCTGTCTATGTCCCCTACGTGCCTTGATGTTATCCAGTTAGCATCCGGGGCAGAACAGAGGTGGGGAGTACTGATAACCAAGTAGCGGCGATATGTGGCAACCCCGGCTTGTGGGGCGACCTCAAATATTCAATGCCATTGTTGCGGCATTGAATATCTTGGGTTAGGAGTCGGCATGGCCCACCCAAATGAATTTCGGGTCTAAAGTGGCCAAGCAGGTAGAAAAGGTGATGGCGAAAGAAAGAAGAATGGTTGGGTGCATAGAAAGAGGAATGGCCAGCAGTAAAAAGGAGGTGATAGTGCCTCTATATAAGTCATCTCTGGGGAGACCTCATTTGGAGTATTGTGTGCAATTCTGGAGACCACACCTTCAAAAGGATATAAACAGGATGGAGTCAGTGCAGAGGGTGACTACGAAAATGGTTAGTGTTTTTCATTATAAACCATATAGAGACAGACTTAAAGATCTTAATATGTATACTTTAGAGGAAAGGTGGGATGGAGGCGATATGATAGAGATGTTTAAATACCTCCATGGCATAAGTGCCCAGGAGGTGAGCCTCTTTCAACTGAAAGTAAGCTCTGCAATGAGGAAGCATAAGTTGAAGATGAAAGAGGATGGATTCAGGAGTAATATGCAGAAATATTTCTTTACAGAAAGAGAGGTAGATGCATGGAATAGTCTCCAAGTGAAGGTGGTACGGATGAGGATAGTATCTGAATTCAAGAAAGCATGGGACAAACACAGAAGATCGCTAAAGGAAAAGAAGGAATTTGATAAGGAAGGGAAGACTAGATAGAAACATGTCATCAGAAATTGACCATATGGCCTATGTTTTTATATAATTCCTATAATAGTGGCTTCCAGCCCTGACCTGGTGTACCCCCTAGTCAATCAAATTTTCAGAATAGAGGCAGAGCATGCAAATCTGTCTCGTGCATTTTCATTTTGGATATCCTGAAAACTTGACTGGCTAGGAGGTACAACCGGATTGGTCTGAGAACCACTGGCCTATCTACATAAGTTGTAAAGGAATCTAAAACAGGGAAAAGCATCCTTGGGCAGTAATAAATGAAAGCTGATAGTGCCAGATCCCAGCCCTAGTTACAAATCAGCTGGAACCTCAGAGGAAAGGGAAACCCCTGTAAGTTGCAGGTCTGCATTTGTCTGGGGATCCTCCCTCCTGAGTGTAAATGGAATGAATACACCCATGCATCTGGACCCCGGACCTCTCTTGCTCCCAGTCCCTGAAATTGTGCAAAATGTTGCTGCATAAGCGGGATCCTTTTTCCATCCCAATTCTTTGAAGATAAAGAAAACAGCTCAGGGGGAGTGATGCTTCTTCCTTTCCCTCTGATTCTTCACATTTGAAAAAATGGTTCCACTGCAGAGAGCATCTGCCTCCCTCCCTGCTGTCCCAGGAATCAATGTGAACATCCATACAATGCAACCTAGAACCTTAAAGGTCCGCTAACGATATTTATGTGTATTTGGAGATTTGGAGACTTGGAGATTTAAAGAGAGGAGATTTGGAGATTTGAAGAGATATTGAGATATTGAGAATTAAAGTTTTGTGTATAATTGCACTATTGTACAAGATTGCATGGATGGATGAAGATCTCATGTGACTGAATGAATACGATCAATGTGCAGAAAAAAGGTTTTTGGAAATTCTGCAAGCAATACAGCACAGCGCGGGATGGCAAGATTGAAAGAACAGCACGAGATGGCAAGATTGAATGAACATAATTGTTGTACATTGGGCTTTATATAAGGGCTTTGTAGCAGTGTGATTATATAAGTAAGCAGTGACTATCTGCTCCGTAGCTCTGTTGTGCTCTGCTGGGAACTCCGGAGTTTTGTGTGTAAGAGCATACGCTTTGTTCTGTCATGCTCTGTTTAGATTTAGCTGTGCTTTTGCAATTCTAACGTGGGGTTGGCCATGGTTTAAATAAGGTTGGTCTAAACAGGTATCTGTGTTTTTGCAGTTTCTTGTGATCTAGCTGGGTTAATAACAGATTTACATGTTACGTGAGTGGTGCAGGGAATTATATATTTTTACAACTTTGCAACATGCAGAAGATGTAGATAGTGGGAGCAAAAAAATTGTTTGCCTCATTGTTGTGTACCCTGCTGTATTTTGCACATTGTTTATAGCGCATTCTTTTATGTTTCTTAGGTGTATTTTTAATGGGAGGTATGTAATATGTATTGGGATGATATATTATGTAATTGTGTATTATGAGGGTTTATGATTTATATATTATATATGGGGGAGATATGTGTTTATATTTGTGAGGTTATGATGAATTGGATTATGAAAGCAGAATACATCTTATTAAACAAAAATTGTGGCAATGAATTGGACTATGAACGTAGGGAGGAGTAGCCTAGTGGTAGAGCAACTACCTAGTACCCAGAAGATCAAGGGTTCAATTCCCACTGGCACTTCTTGTGACCTTGGGCAAGTCACTTTACCCTCCATTGCCTTGGAAGAAAAGGCTGCCAATCTACTCCCAGTGATGCATCGCCAAGAAAACTCAGAGGTAGCTGGGTCACTATGAGTCAACACTGACTCGATGGCACTAAAAAAAAAAAAAAAAAAAGAAAGTAGAATAAAGCTTTTAAAAAAGGTTTTGTAATGAATGTGTTGATTTGGGCACTCTGTTGTTGAATTAGTTTCTATAAACATAGCTGTATTAATATATATACATATTGTTAGCGGACCTTTAAGGATCTAGGTTGCATTGTATGGATGTTCATGTTAGATAATTTACAACTTTATGGTGATTTGTTTTAAGTCCCAAAAATCAATGCCACTGGCTTTCTCCATTCCTACTGTCCAAAGGACTCCTAACAAAACACTCCTTTTTGGGGCAATAGGAAATGGATAAGGACTGTCCCATTTTTCAAATATAGGGTATTGGGAGGATAGGAGAGAAGGGAGACGTTTAGTGCAGTTCTTCCTGGACGTTCTTTTCCGAGACCTGGAGTTCCTGCCTAAGCATAACTGCTCAGCTTCCTAACACTATTTTCTCCCGTATCAGTGTATCATTCTTTAATATCCCCTCCAGCAGTACAGCACAGTTAAGAATAGCAGAAAAGTAATGAGTCCAGAAATAGTTTGCCTTGCTTGGCATATGCCTGTGTGTGGCCTCTTGCTCTGTAACCACAGTTTCCTGGACCTTTGAATATTCTTCCCTGAGGCAGATGTGCTCTCAATACAAATGTTGGGGGACAGTAATGGTTACTATGATGACAGAAGATTTTGCCTCTCATGATCTCTAATGATGTTTACAGATGAAAGGATATGTTGTGCACAAGGTTTATGCCTGTTACTGCCTCTGTCCTGGATCTCCAGGGCTGCTAGCAATCCAAACTTTCTCTGGAAGAATTTACCGCAATCTAGATGTAACGTTTCAAAGTGCAAAGGAAGATCAAGATTAATCTAATGCCTTGGCAGGTAAAATGCATCAGATACAATGGAAACAGTATTGCACTGGGTAGAAGAAGGAGGTTACTTTTAAAGAAAAAAAGCCCTAGATATTGAGGAAACCCCCAAAAGGCAATTATTAAGTACAGAAGGAAATAGACAAGATAATCAGCTGCTGAAAACTTTTAGTGGCAAATGGAAATGAAGGTTCTAAATGGTTGAAAGCTGCCCATAGCAATGACTGAAACTTCAGCAGCTGATATACCAGAATTAACATACTCATCTGTGAGGATTTTTGGTATGGTGCAAATGATATGCATCCCTTTGGGTGCATCAATCCTGGGAGTCATGTCTGATGGAGATGAAGGCATTAATGGATTTTCTATGGTAGTGTCATAAATATCTTTTTGAGGCATTGAAAATATACATATTTTTGAGTATGGGAGGGTGACTCCAATAGCAATATTATGACTGTTGCTATCTACAAAAACTGGACAAAAAGTAATACTGAATTTTTAGATGTGTGCGTTGTGGGAATATTGGGAGGAAATGGGTATGCATTAAGAGGGTAATTTTATAAAGGTCAACTAGATTTACATGCAGTTTTAGCATGCATATTTCATGTAGTAAGGCACATGTTTACTCTATAAAATCGGGATATAAGTGGTCAAAAATGCAAATTAAACTAAGGATGAGCGCTTATGCCAGCTGGTATAAATGCCCCCCCCCCTAGATTTTGCAAGAATGTGCATAAATTATAGCATTTTATAATTTATACATGTACAGTACATTTGTGCTCTGCCCATGTTCCATCCAAATTCTGCCCCTAAGCACTCCCACAGTGAAAGTATGCACCATTGGTCTGCTGCGTGCACTTTCAGCAGAGTGACCGAGTGCATGGAAATGTAGGTGCATCTTATAAAATTATTCCCATATGGTATTTTGGGAAAGGAACAGATAGCAATTTGGCTCTCTTATTACACTCCATCTGCTATAAATGAAACATCTGAAAACCCCCCACACTTATTTCATTTTCTCAAATGGGACACCTGTGAACAATACATGCAACCTAGTTTCTCAAAAAAACTGGTGATTCTGGCTTTATAAACAGTCATCATAGACAACAGTACAGTTGAATCAGAAGTCCAGCATAAGCACCTTATTTCCCCCATTAAAAATGACCTATTGCTGTTTGTTGGCACTACATTATAATTTGATCCTGGAAGCACTGTTCCCTCTAAGCTGTGCGCGTGTACACACCTCGCCGAGCGAGCGCACATATTTTAAAACAGAGCGCACAAAAATTACAGCTCTGATTCTGATAGAAAACAACACAGACGTCTTAAAATTTAAAAGTTATGATTGTAATTACTAGAAATTTCCCGCTTCATTTAGTAATCATCTATTTTCATTTAATTTGATTAAAATCAATGTGGTGTACATACTGTATTCTGACGTGTAGTCAAATTTTAAAGTATATAACTCCGAGTGTCGTTATGTGGCGCACAAAAATTTAACCTTCCTTCAAAAGCTGCACACAGCTGATATTTTATGCGCACACAGCCTACAGAAAATTAGAGGGAACATTGCCTGGAAGGTAACAGTCTTGGGGTCAAAAAACCATCTTCCAAAAAATGGAAAAAGGATCTGAATGAAAAAAAATAGGAAACAGCATAAGCACTGGCAAGTCAGATGCAAAGCATTGATAAGGCGATTAGAGAGAATTTGAAAAGAAGCTTGCGTGGAAGCAAAAACTCATAATAAACACTTTTTCTGATACATTTGAAGCAAAAAGCCTGTGAAGGAGTCAGTTAGACCATTAGATAATAGAGGGGTAAAAGGGACACTAAGGGGTATGTTTACTAAACTGCGGTAAACGTGAATAACGCGTGTTGTATGATGTTATCGATCGTTAGCACGCTATAGCGTGCACTATAGCGCATTAACGATCGTAAACGCGCTATAGCGCGCGTTATCACGCGCTAACGAGCATAATGCTCCGCGGCGCGGTAAAACAACGCAGAAGATGGAGAGAGGGTAGAGAGAAGGGGTCAATGGGTGGAGAGTGGGCGAGGAGAGGCTAACGCGCTGATTTCCAGAGCTGAATTCCAACGCGAATGAAAACCCACCGGTAAAAGCACTTTAAAGGGGAGAGAAACCATTTACGTGTCAGCAATGTACAGCCTAGGCAGGGAAAACAAAAAAAGGTGATAAGTGTGATACATGTGCACAGAACAAAAGGGCACAGAAACACCGAAAATGACCCCAACAAACTGGAAAAAAACAACCACCAAGCTGGCCAATAGTGGTAGCAATGAGAAACATCAACCCCCCCCCCCGAGTAATCTCCATAGAACAGAGATAATTCGTGGAAGGGTCCATACTCCGTCCCCATACAAGGTGCATGGGCCCACAGTGAAATAGCGCTGCTCAGGGATTTCCCCACCATCGGACAGGGTTCGTATGGCATGCACATGTCCCACAACATCAGGGCGGGCATGTCGGAATGGGCAACTGGGCAGATGCTGGAAAAGGGGATACAGAGGGCTGCAGGCGGCACATGCAGTGGCGCAGCTGGGCCACAGTGGGGACTAGGGTGATGCTCAGTTGGCCCATAGGAATGCGTAAACAGTAGAGCCAGACAGCAACTGATGAGGGCCCAACATGGGCACGAGTGTGTTTCCCAAAGCGTCACAGGGGAGAGTACCCAACAGCAACCCCCAAGGGCACGGAACACTGGCAGGCGGGGCTGGGGGGAGCGTGGACGTCTATGCAGGCACCCCTACCCCAGAACACGCACCATAGGCAGCCGCCTACCTGCACACTGGATGGCCTGAGACCGCGCACCACCAGCTCCACCAGCAGAAGGGCATGGCAGCATGGTGGCTGAGGGATACTGGTGGTGGAGGGGGCAGTGGCAGCTGCCCGGAGCAGACCGTGGCCTAGCCCTGTGCAGGTGGGTGCCATGCACTGCAACAGACAGGCCCTGTCTGACCAACAGTCTTGGTATCACCAGGGAATGCACTATCTCTGTGAGAACATGGTGGTGCAGTGCACAGAACCACTGTATTCAGAAGCAGAAGGTCACAGGTTCAAGTCCCAGCTATGGTTTCCACCAACCCAGTCCTCATATTTTACCCACTACTATAACGTGCTAATACAGGCAGAACCGTTCTTGCAGATGACGTTAACATGCCCAAAACACCAACATTTTACCCTACAGAGCACAGACACCATAAACATGCACATTACCTAGAGCAGAGCCTCCCAAATGCAGTCCTGGAGGGCCAAACACCATTCAGGTTCCATGCTGCCTCTGATAAAGATGCCTGTGCTGCATTTCTATGCGCCACCCCCATGGTATGCAAATGTATCTCATGCATATTCATGAGGGACAGCATGAAAACCCGAACAGTGTTTGGCACCGCAGGACTGGAGTTGGGAACCTCTGCCATAAAGCAGCAGCCAACAGGGGCAGACACACCCGCACCCACAGGCCCCATTATCCCAAGCCTCCTGGAGAGGCAGGACTTTGGGCTCTGCGTGCATCTCTCAATACTAGCACTTGCATACCTTAGTAATGCCACCCTAAACCTGGGAATATGGTACACAGCTATCAAAAGGTTGCTATGAGTACTGGCAGATAGCAATTCCTAGGTTAAGTACAATGTTCGGAGTGAGCTGCATCATAGCAACCCTTCTGATGTCTGTGGTGTGTGCTTCAGGTCTGGTCTCTGACAGTGTTTACCACCCTCGGGAGTGACCCCCACCAGTATTGCGTACCATATCCATGCCTGCACTATGCCCAGGACTGGTGTGGTGGCCAGGGCTGCTAAACACCTCTATAGTAGTACAATGCTGGCCTAGGTGTGGGAGTGTGTGTCTGTCTATCCAGTGTGTGGTGGCTGCAAACACCCTCCACAGCCCACACTGCTAGCACTGTTGCCAGTATTAGCCTGCTAATGTGCATAATAAGGAGCAAGGTACCGTGGGAATAGCCTGGAAAGGGTGGCCTGGCCTGGCCACATCTGCACAGGGCATAGGGCAATGGCCAGACATTGTAGTGCCCGGTACCACCTGCACGGACAGGGTGGCCATAGCATGACCTGCTGGGAGGTCACTCTTACCCTGACTGAGCAGTGACCATGGCATGGCTAGGTTCCCCCATAGTGCTATATAGTATTTCTCTTATGTGATATCTATGGGTTTCCTTTTGGGGCCCAATCACTGACTTATCTCCTTGGTGTGTATGCTGATATCCCCGTTCTGGGTACATGCATCTCCTCCAGGACTATGGACTAGCTGGCGGACTGTCTGCAGCTAGTATGTGTCTTGCTGGAACACCGTGCAGGGTGCAGCGGCTGGAGGCTTGCTGCTGGAGAATGTCAGATAATGGTGGGGGGCAGCTGTGCATTTCCAGACCTGCCATCTGTCTGCTATTGCCTTATGGATGTGTAGTGCTCTGCATTGCCTGCCCTGTAGGGTGTTTGATCCCAAGTAGGACTGGGGTGATGGTCCCCTCTACTGCCACCATTGCAGGGGGTTGAAAGTGGATCTGTGGGCGGGAGATCCTGTCCCCCACCCTGAGCCCTAGAGGGTGCATTGGGTGGTGGTATGTAATCTCCCTGGTAACCACAGCAGAATGTGGGTGTGGTGCCGTGCAGTCCTCCTGTAGCCAGCCATGTGTTTATTAGCAGCTCTAGCCACTGGTTTCTTCACTGCCCATGGAGCCAGAGGTCATAGGTTCACAACCCACAGTGGGGTTCATTGATAGGGCTGTCTTAGGCATTGTCTATTTTTACTGTATATTAGTGCTGCCAGCAGAACCACCCTCAGGGTACTGTCACCTTAGGGTAGCTCAAAAAGCGCCCTATAGGGCACCTTATACGGCGCCCTATAGGGTGCGCCTTACGCAGCGCCCTATAGGGTGCTCCTTACACGGCGCCCTATAGGGTGCTCCTTACGCGGCGCCCTATAGGGTGCTCCTTACGCGGCGCCCTATAGGGCACACCTTACGCGGCGCCCTATAGGGCACACCTTACGCGGCGCCCTATAGGGCGCGCCTTACAAGTCGCCCTATACGGTGCGCCTTCCACTTTGCCCTGTAGGGAGCGCCTAAATATTCCTATCAAATGGTATATAATACATGACCATGTCAGAGAGAACGTCACTATTGGAACATATTGCATAAGACGGGTACAATTTTCCTGACATATGCAAACTGTAACCCGCCTGCAGAATGTGGATTAAAATATTATAGTCGGCTTTCAAAGGGTTACACAGGATGCCTCAGCCAGCCTTTTTGATTAGGCACACTGGGGAATTGAACCCATGACTCTTGTACCATCAGTCTGTGTAGTAACCATTGTGCTACAGCTCTGTTTCTGTCTTTGGGTGTCTGCGCGCTGTCTTAGGCGTGTGCGCAGTGGCGCGCGCTGTAGCGATCATTGCTGCGCGGCACGTAATAATGCGCGCAACTGCGCGTTATCGGTTACGATGTCCCGCCCATGTCCTTTTTTGGCTTTCCTTCCACTAACGCGGCTCCTAACGCGAATTGCACTAACGCAGTTTAGTAAACATACCCCTAAATGAGGACAAGGCCATAGCAGAGAGACTAAATGAATTTTTTGCTTTGGTCTTTACTGAAGAAGATGTAGGGAGATTCCCATGCCAGAAATGACATTTAAAGGTGATGATTCAGAGGAATTCAAAACAATTGAGCAATTTGACAAATTAAATAGAAAATCAACTGAACCAGATGGTATCTGCCCCAGGATGCTGAAAGGACTCAAAAATGAAATTGCAAACCTACTGTTGGTAATCTGTAAATTATCATCAAAATAGTCTGTAGTATCTGAAGATTGGAGGATGGCCAATGTAACACTAATTTTTGCAAAGGTTTCTGGAAAACCTCAGACTGGTGAAACTGACATCATTACCAGACAAAATGGTAGAAACCATTATAAAGAGAAAAATTATTGAAAAAAAGATAGTCATGGTTTGATGGGACAAAGCCAACTTTGATTTAGCCAAGGAAAGTTTCACCTCACTAATATGCTAATTTTTTTTGAAGCTGTGAACAAACATGTAGATAAATGTAAGCCAATTGATATAGTGGTTCTGGATTTTCAGAAAGCCTTTGATAAGGTCCCTCATGAGATTTTTTAAGGCAAGGGACTGGAGAAAGTGTCTTGTGAACTGGGAACTGGTTAAAATAAATTTGTACTCAGCCCACTACTTTTTAACATATTTATAGATGATCTGGAAATGGGAGCAGTGAGGTGATCAGATCTACAGGTGACACTAAATTAGTCAAAGATGTTAAATCACCAGAGGATTGTGATTAATTACAATAAAACCTTGAGAAATTGGGAGACTGGGTGTCCAAATGGCAGATTAAATTTTATGTGGACAAATGTAGAATTATGTACTTAGGGAAGAATAACCCAAACTACAGCTACATGGTGCAAGGTTTCACATTAAGCATCACCACCGAGGAAAAAGATGTAGACATCATCATGGATAATATATTGGAATCCTCTGGCATTGTGCAGCAGTGGCAAAGAAAGCTAATAGAAGTCTAGGACTTACAATATAACAAATGAAATCATAATGCCTCTGTATTGCTCCATGTGTAACTTCCCCTTGAGTATTATATTCAGTTCAACTCACAGCATCTAAAAACACTAGAAAAGGTGCAGAGAAGGGCAACCAAAATGAGAAAGGGGATAGAAGGGTACCCCTCTGAGGAAAGGCTTAAAAGATTAAAGCTCTTCAAGTTGGAGAAGAGATGGCTGAAGGGAAGATATGATAAAAGTCTATAAAATATGAGAGTGGAGTGGAATGACTAAACGTGAATTGGTTGTTTACTCCTTTAAAAAGCACATAGACTAGTAGGGGATATGCAATAAAGCTACTACGCACTTTTAAGAGTCAAAGGAAATATTTTTCGCTTAATAAGTAATTAACCTCTGAAAATAGTTTGTAGCAAAACTGGCTTTAAAAAAGATTTGAACAAGTTACTGGAGGAAAAGTCCATACAATAAATGTTCCCTGTAAAATAGTTATCTCCAAGTAATTTCAGTTTGTTCAATGTAAACCGCACTGATGCAGAATAGCGTGGTATATAAGAGAATATAAATAAAAAATAAAATAAATAAATAAATCATTATTAAAGTGGACTGAGGAAATCCACTGCTTACCCCTGGGATAAACAGCATGGAATCTATTTGCTTTTTGGATCCTGTCAGGTACTTGAAGCCTGAATTGGCCACTGTTGGAAACAGGATCCAGGGCTTGATGAATCTTTGGTATTATCCAGTATGGCAAATTTTATGTTTAGTAGCAGAATGGGACAGTGTTGATGGCGGAGGATCACAATTCTGTGACAACGGCAACAACACTAAACTTAAACTGCACAGAGGAAAGGCCCGGCAATCTACTTCTGTATCTTGCCATGAAAGTCCAATGGATAGTCAAAACAAAACAAATTGCACTATAGTGCTGGAAGATGAGACCCCCAGGTTGGAAAACACTCATCTAGCTGCTGGGGAAGCACTGAAGACTTTTCAGAGTAAAGCCAAAATTTATGATGTGGTTGGATCAAAGCCCTCGGGATGTCTGACCGCTGATGTAGCTGTGCATGAAATGAGAGTCAGAAGCTTTAAAGATGTCTTACATATTGGGACATGGAACTTACGAAGCATGAACCAAGGGAAGTTGGAAGTGGTCAAGAATGAAATGGAACATCTACAACTTGATCTGTTGGGTGTCAGCGAAATGAAATGGATTGGCATCGGACACTTTGCATCAGATGATCACATGGTCTACTATGCTGGAAATGAAAGACAAAGAAGAAATGGTTTTGCATTTATAATAAAGAAGAAACTTGCAAGAACTGTAATGAAATACAACGCAGTCAGTGAACGCTTAATCTCTATTCGTCCACAAGGAATGGCTATCAACACAACTATAATTCAAGTATATGCCCCAACAACATCTGCAGAAAAGAGGATGAAATTGAAGAGTTCTATGAACAGGTTCAAGCTGAAATTGACAGAACATGCAAATAGGATATCCTGATAGTCATGGGTGACTGGAACGCAAATGTTGGCAACAAAGAAGAAGGCAAAGTGGTTGGAAAATATGGACTTGGCAACAGAAATAAAGCTGGAGAAAGACTGATAGAATTCTGCAAGACCAACGATCTATTCATCTCAAACACCTTCTTCCAGCAACACAAGCGGTGACTATACACATGGACTTCACCCAATGGATTGTACAAAAATCAAATTGACTACATCTGTGGAAGTCAACGATGGAAAAGCTCTATAACATCAACAAAGATAAAACCTGGATGTGACTGTGGTACAGATCATCAACTACTAGTATGTAAACTCAAGCTAAAGTTGAAAAAGAGCAAACCACTCCTGAATGCAGCAAAATATGACCTTGAGAATATACCACTGGAATTTAAAGACTGCCTGCAAAATTGATTTGCTGCTTTAGATACAAATGACAGAGCTCCAAAAGAGTTATGGAATGACATCAAAAAGGTTGTGTTGGAAGAAAGCGAGAAGTCTCTACAAAAGGTGAAAAAGCAAAAATGGCCAAAATGGATGATGGAATAAACTCTGAAAATTGCCTGGAAACATAGAGAAGCTAAAGCCAGAGGAGAAAGAGAGACAATCACAGAACTCAACACAGATTTCCAACGTGCAGCAAGACAGGACAAGGAAAAGTACTACAATGATACATGCAAGGAAATAGAAGAAGAAACTATGGCGGCATGGGTCAAGGGTGCAAAGCAGGATCTTACACAAATCATCACCATCATAGTGAACCAATCTTTACAACAAGGACTAATGCCAACACACCTCAAAAAATCAGTCATCAGACCCATACTGAAAAACAAATCACTCAACAAGAATGATCCAACATCATACCGCCCGGTATCAAGCATATCATTCCTTGCCAAGATCACTGAAAAGGCAGTGCAGCAACAACTTCAAGACCACATAGATGACACCAACGCATTGGATATCCACCAATATGGTTTCCGACAACATCATGGTGTCGAAACCCTCCTATTAGCCCTGATGGACAAACTTCTAATAGGTCTTGAGAACAGAACCAAAATGTTCATGCTCATATTCATAGATATATCTGCCGCTTTCGACACAGTGCATCATCCCACTCTCTTGAAAAGACTCGATGCATTAGGCATCAGAGGAATCCCCCTGAAATGGTTCGCCTCATACATTACAGACCGAATGCAGCAAGTTCACTTTGGCGATGAAACAGCGACGCCATTCCCACAAACACAAGGCATCCCGCAGGGCTCAGCACTATCTTCGCTCCTGTTCAACCTTTATCTGAGACCAGCCTGTGAAATCTTCAAGAACAACGACATCAGTTACCATATATATGCTGATGACATTATGCTCTATACCCAATTGGATATAGATCACCCAAACATCAGCCAGCTCGAGAAATGCCTTGACGAGCTACAAACCTGGTTGAGACGCAACAATATGTCCATAAATCACAAAAAAACTGAAGTGATGTGCATATCCAGGAAAACGGACTTCAACCCACCACCAACAATAACCATGAACGGCAATGTATACGCAACAAAAAAAGAAATTAAATACCTTGGAGTGACGCTGGACTGCAACTTAAAGATGGAGAAGCATCTTAGAATTACAAATCGGGTCATTTTCCATAAGTTAAGGATTTTACAACCTCTCCGTTCTATCTTAGATCATGCGGACTTCCGCAACGTAGCGCAAGCCCTCATCATTCCTCACATAGACTATTGCAACGCCATACTTCAAGGGCTCCCTAAAAAGACCATCAGTATCCTCCAGTTGGCGCAGAATGTGGCAGCTAGAATCATAACGGGAACAAGACTAAAGGATCACATCACACCTACTTTAATTGACCTGCATTGGCTCCCAATCAGTGCCCGAATACAGTATAAAATCATAGTCACCACATTCAAGCTCCTCCATAACATCGCGCCCTCTTACCTCGGCTCACTTGTGTCAGCCCAAACAAATAACAGGAGCAGACGTTCCCCGAGCCTCAACACCCTACTGGTCCCCGGCCGCTTGAGGCACGTCAATGTCCAGACCAGCAACCGAGCATTCTCGTTCATAGCACCTCAACTCTGGAACAAGCTACCAGTAGATCTAAGAGCGTGCAGTGACTTAATGGTCTTCAGAAAACAACTCAAGACGTACCTATTCCAATCACACTTCAACACTACATAATCTCATTCCACAAAGCAAACTGTATGAATCATGTCAGCAATGAGATCGCCACCAATAGACTCACTGATGTGTGAATATGTATCTGCTTGTGTAAATTGTAACTTCTTTTGTAAATACTAATTGTAAATATTCCCTTATCAATGTGTCTAAACCTTATCCCTGTGTGCTGTGAACTGTACTATTCCCACTAATCATACTGTGTGCTGTGAACTGTACCTCTTCCACTAATCATCCTGTGTATTGTAAATTATGGCCAGTACAGCCACTCTTTTTCTGTATTGGAAAACCGCTGCTGATCGCTGGAAGTAGCGGGATATAAGTGTACACTAAATAAAGAAATAAATAAATAAATTAGAGGAAGAACAAGATCGGCTTTCATAAAGCTACGAGAGTTAAAGAAAAAATTCCAGCCTCGAATTGGAATGTTACAAGATGCTCAAGGTTCTATGATGAATGATGCTGAGAAGATCAAGTAAAGGTAGAAAGAATATACAGAGTTTTTATATGATAAAGATCAAGTGGACCAACAGCCATTTCAACCTGTCCCTTATGATATGGAACCATTGGTGATGAAAGAAGAAGTGAAAGCAGCATTGAAAGCCTTATCAAAGAACAAAGCACCAGGCATTGATGGCATTCCCATAGAGGTATTACAGCAATCTGAGGCAGCTATTACCATACTTACAAGACTCTGCCAAGAAATTTGGAAGACAACATCATGGCCAATTGACTGGAAAAGATCTGTGTTTATACCAATACTGAAGAAAGGTGATCCAACTGACTGTGGAACATATTGCACAATCGCTCTGATCCCACATGCCAGCAAGATTCTACTGAAGATTATTCAACACAGACTACAACCATATCTGGAACAAGAACTACCTGAAGTGCAAGCAGGGTTCAGGAAAGGGCGAGGACTGAGAGACATCATAGTGGATGTGAGATGGATTCTTGAAAAACCTAAAGAATACCAAAAGGATATCTATTTGTGCTTTATCGACTATAGCAAGGCTTTTGACTGTGTAAATCATGAGAAACTCTGGGCCACATTAAGAAGCATGGGTATACTAGAACACCTGATCATTCTCTAGCATAATCTGTATATTGATCAAGAAGCAACAGTTCGAACGGAACAAGGAGAAACAGAATGGTTTAAAATAAGCAAAGGTGTAAGACAAGGCTGCATACTTTCCCCCTACCTGTTTAATTTATATGCAGAACAAATCATCAGAGAAGCAGGATTGTATGAAGACAACAGAGGTGTGAAGATTGGTGGAAGACTCAACAACCTTCGCTATGCTGATGATACCACATTACTGGCTGAAAGTGAAGATGATCTGAAACATCAAAATGGGCCTGTACCTTGAAATTGATATCATTGACAACTTTAACCTACTTTGATCAACTATCAATAAATAAGCAATAAGCAGTCAAGAAATCAGATGACGCATTGCTCTTGGCAGAATGGCTATGAAAGACCTAGACAAGATTCTCAAGAGCAGAGATTTATTTATTTATTTATTTAACTATTTCTTTTATACCGCCCCTTCCAGAGATCAAGGGCGGTTTACATATAACAGATTAACAGTCTTGTACACAATTTGTATACATTTTACATAGAACAGTAGAAATCAACTATTTACATTGAACAGTAAATATAAACTTTGTAGGTATTGTAACAAAAACAACTTGAAGGTATTAAAGCAAAATCTTTGTAGGTATTAAAGCAGAGATGTCTCTCTCCATACAAAGATGTGACTTGTTCAAGCCATGGCATTCTCAGTGATATCATATGGATGTGAAAGCTGGACAGTGAAAAAGACAGACAGGAAGAAAATTGATGCCTTTGACTTATGGTGCTGGCGGCGAATACTGTGTATAGCATGGACTGCCCGAAGAACAAACCAGTCGGTACTTGAGGAGATCAAACCTAAGCTTTCTTTAGAAGCTCAGATGACAAGAGTTCGACTTTCATACTTTGGACACATCATGCGAAGAGAGAGATCATTAGAGAAAGACATCATGCTTGGCAAGGTAGAAGGTCAACGCAAAAGAGGAAGGCCAGCAATGAGATGGATCGATACAATAACAGCAGCTACGGGTACCAGTCTGTCAACAATGAACCGCCTGACTCAAGACCGAACACAGTTTAGGATAGCTATCCAGAGGGTCGCCATGAGTCGACTCCGACTCGACGGCACTTAACAGCAACAAAGCCAAAACATGGAACTGAAAGCAGACAGACACAAACACAGTGCACTCTGTCTTTCCTAATGTGATAAGTGTGGTGTGCAGTGGGAAGGGGTTTTCTCAAAATACAGGCCAGACAGCAGTTCGGGGAAAGCAAAAGCAGTTTTTATTTAGTCACAGCTTGTTAAACCTGTACAAAGAAAACCCCCAAACAGGCATCTGTTTAGGGAAAACAAAAACAGCTTTAAGTCTGTCCCAGCTTGTTCAACCTCCACAAGCTGGTTCTCCTTGTCCTTCCTCCAGCTCCAGTTAAAGTTCCTACCTCAGAACTCCTTTGCACGGTTTGCCTGGGAAAGCCTTCTGGCTCCCTAGGGCCTCTCTCCCTCCTGCAGCTTGCTGGGCTCTTAACATCTACCTGTCAGCCACTCCTTCCCAGTCCTGAACTCTGGGCTGCAGATTCTCTAAAAGGGGACTGCTGATAATCCCTTTGGAGAGGGACGGGTAGCATTCTATGTACCCCATCACATACCACTAAAAGCAAACCGATATGGATACCAGCATAACCTGTTACATAATAATAGAGAAATTAAAACAAAATCCCTGATATTTGATTTATAATATATCTTGGGCAGTTGCTTAGAAGATGGACATTAATGGACTGGATGAGATCTTTAAAAACGTATCATTCACATTGCTAATATTATCAAAGTTTATGGGGATGATACATCCCCTGCACTTTGGGCCTTCTTTTTGGTGAGTAGAAACCGTCGTTCAGGTTTTCCTGAATAGCAATTATTATACAAGGGTCTATTAAGGAGATATACAAAGCTGACAAAAGGTTATTCAGCACTGCTAGAATAAAAAGATTCAAGTTGAGCAGGAGGCGGAATCAACATTGACTCACCATTACCACCTTCCACTCCACCTCTCAACTAACCCACAAGGAGTTGTTTACCTACACGTTCAAACTTTATTCACCTCCTGAAAGCCTCTATCCTGGATACATGTATTTCTATCTAGGGCTCAAGGAAGTCTGTGCACGTACCATTATTTCTTTTCCTGCCATCTATGGTACCTATTTTTGAAAAGAACTCCAGGGGTGATCCAGGAGACTACAGAATGGTGAGCCTAATGTTGGTGCCAGGCAAAACGGTGAAAACCATTGTTAAGAACAAAATTGCAGAGCACTTGAACACACATGGTTTAATGGGACAAAGACTTTCCTCACCAATCTGCTCTACTTCTTTGAAAGCATTTGACAAAGTCCCACATCAGATACTCCTGAGGAAATTGAAAAGTCGTGGCATAGAGGCAATGTCCTATTGTGGACTGGAAACTGGTTGAGAGATGGAAAACAGGGAGTTAGGGATAAATGGCCAATTTTCTCAATGGAGGAAGGTGAATAGTGGAGTATCCTAGGGATCGGTTTTCAGTCCGTTCTTTTAAAGATATTTATAAATGATCCGTAATTGGAAATAAACAGCGAGGTGATTAAAATTGTAGATGAAACCAAATTATTCAGAGTTGTTAAACTGCAAGTGGATTGTGAGAAACTGCAGGAGAATCTAATGAGACTGGGACACTGGGCATCCAAATGGCAGATGAAATCTAAAGTGGACAAATGCAAAGTGCTGCATATTGGAAAGAATAACTCAAACCATAGATACACAATGCTAGTTTCTATGTTAGGAGTCACCACCCAAGACAAGACAATACATTGAAATCTTCTGTTCAGTGTGTGGCAGTGTTGCTCAAAACCAGGGCCAGTGCAAGTATATGAGGCTCCCTAGGCGAAGCTCATCCCTTGTATCCCAGAACTTCAAGAAGCCCTGCAGCAGGCTGATTAGTTGCTTCCACTCCCATGCGAATAGTAAGTTGGCAATGGGCATCAGAGAGGGAAGAAGCCAAACTGTCTTGCAGGGCCAGAGGTTTAGGTAAGCGCTGTGGGGTGGTTTGAAGCCATTGCCACTGGATCCCAGAGAGCCATTGTCACTGGATCTGCATGTCCCAGAGAGGAGCGGCAGTGATGGCAATGGGCCACTCTGGACCATTGGTGCTCCTGGTAGCCACCTAGTTTGCCTAATGGTTGTGCCAGCTGTGTTTGAGTATTAGATGGAAATAGTTAAGTAAGAACATAAGAAATGCCACACTGGGTCAGACCAAAGGTCCATCAAGCCCAGTATCCTGTTTCCAACAGTGGCCAGTCCAGATCACAAGTTCCCAAAAAGACACACAGGTTTCACAATGCTTGTCGCATGGATAAGCAGTGGATTTCACTGGTCCTCTTCAATAATGGTTTATGGACTTTTCCTCCAGGAAATAAACAAACACATATTTTAAAATCTAATTAAAAGTACACATTGAGAACATTTAAAAATTTTACTCAATTGAAAGTGAAAAAGCGGTTGGCTGTTTTAATACTTTTTGAGTGAAAGTAATGAGACTACGGTGACTCGACTCATCACAGTTCAGTTTGGCTGCAGATCCATACAAGGATATCGCTCAACAATTCTCAAAGGCTGTAATTCTTGAACAGTGAAATTCAAGATGAGATGATCACTGTTGCTTTCGTATTAGAAAGACTCTGTCCATTTGGCTTACTGATGAATTGTCAGTTACTGCTTTGTTGCATTCAAAGTTAATTTTTGTACTGTGGCAATTTCTCCAGATGTATTCTCTCCACATGCTTTTTCAAATTTGATGGTGAATTAGCATCAGCTCAACATTCTGTGTATTTTGGCATGCATAACAGGCACACAAGAACAACAGTATTTTCATCTATACTACATCAGGGACAGATATAGCCATGAATGTTCCATACCATTAATTGAATCTATTTTGAATCACTCATATTCATATAAAATGTTTCTCAGGTGGCTCATGAAACAGATATTTGAAAAGAAAGCCAACGTAACAGCAGATTATGAAGAACAGCCACTGTGTGAGCTGATAAAGGGAGATGCAAAAAATAAAAATGAAACAAAGAAGGGGGATAAAAATGAAAATAAAACCTAACCCTTCAATAATACAAGCAAAATGAAATTAAAACTAATACAATCAAAAAAGTCTACGGCTACCGCAAATTTGCAGGGCCAGAGGTTTAGGTAAGCGCTGCGGGGTGAGGCAGTCCTAACAGGGGTTCTAGAGGTCAAACAACGGTAAGGATTTGAGAGTTTATTTTTATTAAATTGCTAGCTCTCTGACTGGGAGCTCTTAAAAGGGTTTTGGTATTTTTTAACACATAGTGTGGCAAGGAGGCCTATCCGGAGTCTGGGGGAGGACAAAAAGACAGGGAATTCACCCTAATAAAGGGCCCCCTTTACTCAAGACAGGGTAGGAAAGCCATAAACACCTCCAGGAATCAGAAAACATCCACGTGGACCACATTTCATGCTCCCCCTAGTGGAATGAAGGGGAGAGGATACAAGGCTCAGAACCCTTTAGGCAGTGAATGCTCCAAACACTCAGGTGCCTGAAGTCAGGCTGATTGCGGACACCTGAGTAGGGAGGGGTTGGAGTTAGAGCCCTGGAAGTATAAACCCAGAGCAGAGTATGATTTAGAAAGAGAGAGGAGAGGAGAAGCAGGAAGCCAGGCTGAGCAGAGCAGAGGAACGGAGCTTCCAGCTGGAGAGAGTGCTATTTGGCATGTAGCACGGCTGCAGGAGAGTTTGGAGTCAGGAACAAGAGAGACTCCAAGATCCCCCGAGAGGGTGTTAGCTGAGCATGGTGAGCAGGACGTAGAGTCAGAGCCTATGCAGCTGGGAGAGCCCGAGGTGAAGCTGATTGAGGAGGACACTCCCATGGACTGTTACTTGTGCCAAGCTATTAAACCTGGGAATGTAGAAAAAGCAAGCCAGTCCTGAAAGAAAGGCTTCCAGGAAAAAGATACCCTTATTCCACAAGCAGGGTGGCTGAGATCCCCATGTGTTTATAAAGGGGAAGTTTACCACAGACTTTAAATGTGATTTTTTGTTTTGTGCTTTAGCCAGCAAGGCTAAGAAGGGAATATAATAGGCTTGCTGGTAAAGACTGTGTATCCTGCAATAGAGAGAACCTTTAAAACTGCATTTTGTGGTTGGATATGTTTCGGACAATTTTTGCTTCAAAGAGTCCTGAACCAACAATCCTATGTTGTGGTATGATCGAACCATTGTGTATATAAAAATAATAAATTTCTGTCATTTGCCTTACCTACTTGAGACTGACTACAGCTTTCTGCATGGTGCACTCATACAGCTGAATAAGGACTACATTTCCCAGAGGGCATTGCAGGGAAATAGTTTTTAAAAAAGCTGAAAAAGCATACAGCAGAAATTTCCTTCAAATATCCACGCCCCTCTAAGCTAGAGGCGAGTGGTGGTGGCGTGACAATAGTTACATTCTTTGTGGTGCTTTAGTAGAACTATTTTCTTTGCTGGACTAGGTTTTAAACTCTAGTAACCTTTCAGCTTTTGTGAAACTGCTGACACCTAATCAGGAGTTAGTGGGCCTGATTACCTGAGAGCAGCTGAGGCCTGCATAAAAGGCTTCAGAGCTCTGCCCTTTTGAGGCAGTCCTAACAGGGGTTCTACAGGTCAAACAACGGTAAGGATTTCAGAGTTTATTTTTATTAAATTGCTAGCTCTCTGACTGGGAGCTCTTAAAAGGGTTTTGGTATAATTTTAAGGCATAGTTACATTCTTTGTGGTGCTTTAGTAGAACTATTTTCTTTGCTGGACTAGGTTTTAAACTCTAGTAACCTTTTCAGCTTTGGTGAAACTGCTGACACCTAATCAGGTGTTAGTTCCCTCCCTATCCACCCCAACTCCTACCCACCCCTAGTGGGCAATCTTGCTTTATAGGGCACCTCCCCATTTAACAAAGCACCGGGACTTGGAACAGCACATTTTGAATATAATTAAGGAGATTTAACTGCTGTTTCTCTGAAAGGAAAGCTGGGAAACCAGCTGGTACTTTGGTAGATCTCTCTCTTTGCTTTAACAGATATCTAAGCTCCACGAACAGAACAATGGCTGGGAAAAATCATATCGCTAAAGCTGTTGCCCCTGTTACAGCTTCTGCCTCTGTCCAGACAGAGGTCCCAATGCCAGTTGAAGGACCGGTTCCATGTGCAGGGTGCCTGCATGCTGAAACTCTGAAGAAACAAGTGGAGGAACTCAGAGAGGAGGTGGCGAGGCTGAGGAGCATTCAAGACAGTGAGAAGTACATTGATGAGATGCTTCTTGCAGCAGCAAAGCTCTCCAGCATAGGAGAAGATGGGTGCCAAAAGAATGACGAAGGTTGGACACAATTCACCAGGGCCTGCAGAATCACCAATCCAACTTCTCCAGACCTTGAATTGAAGAACCATTATGCAGCCCTGGAAGTGGAGGAGGTGAAAGCATCCCTGGAAAGGGAAGAACCAGAGCTCAAGTACCCCAAAGTTGCAGAATCAGTGACCACAAGGAAGCTAAGGTAGTGGTGGTTGGTGACTCTCTTCTGAGGGGTACTGAGGCGTCCATCTGCCGACAAGACTTGATGTCCAGAGAGGTATGCTGTCTACCTGGTGCCAAAATCCTAGATGTTACGGAGAGTTTGCCGAGACTCATCAAGCCCACCGACTATTACCCAATGTTGCTAATCTATGTCGGAACAAATGATACTGCCAGGTATCCCTCTGAGTGTATCAAAAAGGACTTCATGGCTCTGGGACAGAAGGTGAAGCAGTTAGGTGCACAGGTGGTGTTCTCTTCAATCCTCCCTGTTGAGGGTAAAGGCCAAGGCAGAGAGGCTCACATCCTGGAGATGAATGCATGGCTGCGTGGATGGTGTCATCGAGAGCGTTTTGGTTTCCTAGACCATGGGATGCTGTTCCAAGGGTTGCAGAGCAGAGATGGCATCCATCTGTCCAAGAAAGGTTGACACGTCTTCAGTAGTAGACTGGCTAATCTACTGAAGAGGGCTTTAAACTAAATTTGTTGGCGATGGGTGAAGAAACCCCCAGGTAAGTGAAAGCCCCCAGGTAAGTGATACATTAAATACCTTTATGGAAATGGGTAACAGGGGTAACATATGGAAAGCAGTGTGTATAAATGCCCGTAGCATGGGAAATAAGATCCCTGATGTTGAAGCTTTGGTGGGAGTGGCAGTTACAGAAACATGGTTCACAGAAAACCATGACTGGGATGTAACTATACCTGGCTATACTTATTCAGAAAGGACAGGGTAGGAAGAAGGGGAGGAGGAGTGGCACTATATGTAAAAAATACTATTAAAGCTTTGGAATTACAGAGCTTAAAAGGGAGAGAGGAGGCATTGTGGGTTGAACTAGAAAGAGGGAAAGAGAAATCTATTTGCATTGGTGTGATATAAAGACCTCCCTCACAGGAGGAAGAGGTGGACAGAGAGTTAATTGAAGACATACGCAGCATTGCTAGGAAAGGGGAAGAGCTACTGATAGGGAATTTCAATATGCCAGATGTTGATTGGCACATTCCTGCTGCAATATCATCTAGAAGTAAAGAGATCCTGGATTCTCTACAGAGAGAAGTATTCAAGCAATTGGTAACAGACCCCACACGTGAAGGGGCCATACTGGACTTGGTGCTTACCAATGGTGAAAGTGTTATAGTGGGAGATCATTTTGCATCCAGTGATCACCAGATGGTGTGGTTCAGTATTAGGACTAGGGCTGTTAAATCCATTCAAAGGTGAGGGTCTTAAACTTTAGGAAAACTAACTTTGCCAGGATGGGCCAATACCTCAGGGAGTCGTTAGCAGGATGGGAACAGCTGAGGGATGTAAAAAAAAAACAGTGGGCAAAACTGAAAGGGGATATTTTAAGGGCAACAAACCTTTTTGTCAAAGTGGTAAATAAAGATAAAAGGAAAAGGAGACCACTATGGCTTTCGAAAGAAGTAGCTGAAAAATTGAAGAAAAAGAGGGAGGCCTTCATGAAATACAAGAGATCACAGAGAGAGGAAGACAGGCATCTATATTTGGAAAAATGTAGAGAAGCTAGCAAAGTAGTCAGGAAAGCAAAGATTCAAAAAGAGGAGGAAATAGCCAATGAAATAAAATGGGAGGATAAGACATTTTTCAGATATGTTAGTGAGAAGAGGAAGGACAGAAGTGGTATTCTCAGACTCAAGGGTGGAGGAATATGTAGAAGCTGATGAGGATAAAGCGGAATTGCTTAACAAATATTTCTGTTCTGTGTTCACAGATGAAGAACCAGGAGCAGGACCTCAGAAAACACCCACAAACAGGAACAGAAGCAAGGGACATCAATTTTCAGAAGACTGTGTTCGTGAGAAACTAGCTAAACTTAAAGTAGACAAAGCGATAGGACCTGATGGGATACACCTTAGAATACTGAGGGAACTTGGGGATGTTCTAGCAGCTCCACTGACTGACCTATTCAGTGCCTCATTGGAGTCAGGAGTGGTGCCAAAGGACTGGAGAGAGGCTCATGTGGTGCCTTTACACAAAAGCGGAAGTAAGGATGTGGTTGAAAACTACAGGCCGGTTAGTTTAACTTCGGTGGTGAGTAAATTATTGGAAACGCTGCTGAAAGAGAAAATAGTGAGGTTTCTGGAGTCCAGCGGATTACAGGATCTGAGGCAGCATGGATTCACCAGAGGCAGGTCTTGTCAGACAAATTTGATTGATTTCTTTGACTGGGTGACCAGGGAGTTGGATTGAGGGAGAGCCCTAGATGTGGTGTATTTAGATTTCAGTAAAGCCTTTGACACTCTTCCTCACAGGCGACTTATAAACAAACTGAGCACCCTAGGGATGGACCCTAAAGTTACTTCTTGGGTTAGAAATTGGTTGGGTGGGAGGCAACAAAGAGTACAGGTAAATGGAGCTCACTCTGAGGAGAAGGATGTTACCAGTGGTGTGCCCCAGGGATCGGTCCTTGGTCCGATTCTTTTTAACATCTTTGTTAGTGATATAGCGGAAGGGCTGTCGGGTAAGGTCTGCCTCTTTGCGGATGATACCAAAATCTGCAATAGAGTAGACAGGGAGGTGTAGTTAACTTGAGGAGGGATCTAGCTAAGCTTGAAGAATGGTCTAGAATTTGGCAGCTGGGATTTAATGTTAAAAAATGTAAGGTCATGCATTTGGACTGGGCAGTCCAAGGGAGCAATATAGTATAGGGGGTGAAGTACTTTTGTCCACTAAAGAAGAGCGGGACCTAGGCGTGGTTGTATCTGATAATCTTAAAGTAGCTAAGCAGGTAGAAAAGGCGACGGCAAAAGCTAGAAGGATGCTTGGGTGCATACGGAGTGGAATGGCTAGTAGAAAAAAGGAGGTGATAGTGCCCCTGTATAAGTCTTTGGTGCGACCTCATTTGGAGTATAGTGTGCAATTCTGGAGACCATACCTTCAAAAGGATGGGAATCAAATAGAGTCGGTACAGAGGGTGGCTACTAAAATGGTTAGTGGTCTTCACTATAAAGCATATGAGGACAGACTTAAGGAACTTAATATGTACACCTTAGAGGAAAGGCGGGATAGGGGTGATATGATTGAGATGTTCAAATACCTCTGTGGCATAAATGTTCAGGGGAAAGCCTCTTTCAATTGAAAGCAAGTTCTGCTACGAGGGGACATGGGAAGAGGGTGATGGGGGATAGATTCAGGAGTGATATGTGGAAATATTTCTTTACAGAAAGAGTGGTGGATCCGTGGAATAGTCTCCCAGTGGAGGTGGTAGAGATGAGGACAGTAACTGAATTCAAAAAAGCATGGGACTAACACAGAGGATCTCTAAAGGAAAAAAGGAGACTGTTGTAGTTGTTGATATGGAAGGACAGACTGGATGGGCCATGTGGTCTTTTTCTGTCATCATATTTCTATGTTTCTAATAGCGGCTCACTCAGACACACGTAAGCATATAGCCAACTAGAACATGAAAGCCAAAGACTCATAGTGCCAGACAGTCAGATTTAGCAGCACAATCAGCAAATAAATACCAGCAGCAGGCTAAAAATTGTAGACACGCGCAATAACAAATATTAACAATGCCAGAATTAGTAGAATAAGCTAGATCAGAGGGGCAGTAAAGTCAGTAGTTGAGAAGGGAAGACATGGGGGGATATTAAGTGCAATTAACGTGGTTAGCAGATCTGCCAACCGTGTTATTCACAGTCACTGGGATAGTCTGTGGCAGTAACATGATTCATGCTGCTGAATATCCACGGGTGATGCTGCTGAACGTGCCCCGATGCTAGCTGGCAGCAACCGGGGATAACCGGACGCAGCAATATTCAGCTGCTGCCCGTTTATCCTTAAGTGGCAAAAGTAAGGCACCTCTGCTATCCACCCAACCCAGAGATTCAATGCCGGTGGCCAGATATGACCCTGGAATTCAGTATGTAGGTCTTTAGTTCAGCAGCAATGGCTAGCTGCTGGTGCCGCAGAATATCAGGCCTATAGAGTTTAGTGGCAGAGAAACAGCACAGTCCAAAAAGCTAAACAAATAACCAAAAGATACAAATAAATAAATAAATATGAATGAGCACAAGCTAGATCAGAGGCCTGAGATGAAGGCGCCCTTACCAAACTGAGAGGATCCAAGAGAAAGCTCAGGAGAACAGGTGCACACACAAAGCAGGTCTATCACAATGCCTCAGCAGGAGGGTAATTCTACCCTCTAGCACAGAGTAGAGGTAAATGGAAAGCTAGCAGATTTGGAGGACTAAAGAACAAAATATTGCCTGGGTAAATCCAGCCAAGATAAATTCTAACTATTAGAATAAGACCGACCTTTCTGAAAATGGAATGCTCCAAATTCTAGGCAGCCAGTTAGCAGAATAAGCTGGAGTACAGAGGCAGTTCAGCCAGTAGTTGAGTAGAGTTAAGTGCTGGAGACCAGGGTTAGTTTTCTACAGTAGTCAAAACCAGAAGAGGTATAAGCACAGGTTTGGGAGAAAGTAAAGTTAATAGTGGAGTACCCTAGGGATCTGTGTTGGGCCCGCTGCTTTATAACATTCAGAAACAACCTGAACATGAGAATAATGAGTGAGGTGATCAAATGTGCAGATGACACAAAATTATTCAGTTGTCAAAACACAAGAGGATTTTGAAAAATTGGAAGAGGACCTTACAAAATTGGGAGACTGGATGTCCAAATGGCAAATGAATTTTAATATGGACAAGTGCAAAGTTATGCACGTGGGGCACAATTTCATAGCATGCACATCCAACTCACGGACACGTCTAAATGAAAAATGGACCCCGTTTGATAATTCCGCATGCGCAGGTCTGGACGTTCCCAAAGGTCCGGAATCAGGCATAGAGACGTGTTTGGTATGTCATGCCCAAACCCTGGGATACAGGTATACGTAGCAAGCAGCATAGACGTTTCTGCCCTTGGCAAATTCTGAAAAGATGTACAGCTCCACTGCTGCCCGTCTCCATGTGGCCACACCTCAGTTAAAACGTGCATCCCTGAAGCTGCTCCTCATACTGACAGCATGGTACCCATGAAAATGGATGAGACAGATGTGCTGATGCAAAACAGATCATAAAAGCTAGTCTTTTGCATGACTAGGACACTGCAAGATGATCTCTGCACACTCACAGATGTTACAACAGCAAATAGAAAGTGATATGAGTGTCCTGACAAACCTTGCAGCACAACATACAAGGCACTAGGTGAACATTTTAGTTGTATTTGCATTGGTCATCTCTGACAATGGTCTGTACAATGCTATGTATAGACCAGAAGAAATCAGAAATGGTCCCCTACAGCTAAATATCAGAGAATATCCATGGCAATAATTAGGGACCTTCTGATTGAGTGCATGCACCAGCATAAACAGCACCACTAGATACCCAAGGGCACCTACATCTGTCTATACAAATGTACACATTTGTGAGACTACTGATGGTGCTCTGTGCCCTGTTGCATGCCCTTATTCTGAGGTTCCCTTATCACTGACAGGGATATTCTTTGTCATTTAGCCATAGATACCCCGTTCCGCTGTATCCTGGCTGATCAAACTGGCACCTGTTGTCAGCCCTACAGACAAGGTATTGTCCAGGCACTGATGTCCCTCCAAAACTGCAGATGCACACCAGGTCCCCCCATGCATCCCTCCACACACACACACACACACACACACACACACACACACACACACACTTTCTCACTTGCAGTCACACAAAAGATACATCTGCAGTACAGATGCCTTGCACCTCTAGAAAACAGCTGGTATAACATGATGGCATGGGGGTCCCAGGACTACTAATCTGACCTGCGTTTCTCACTTACACATGCATCCATCCTATATTCACCCACATACAATCACTATATCAACAGTCCCACTTCTCGGATGACAGGGATTGTTAGAGAGCCCTAGATCACCTCCTCTAGCTCACACAGCAATTGTCAGCTTAGCCAGAATAATCACCATTGCACCTTAGAATATTTTTGAAGGGGTGTTTAGTAATTAGTCTTAACCATACAACCTTCCCCCACCTCTGCATTCTGTTCTTTACAACTGCATCTTGTGGTCTTCCAGACTGCAGACACACCAGTTCACAACTTCTTTGTCACAGCCATTCATCTCTATGGGACGCATTGCAGAGCAGAGCAGAACAGTTTCTAAGCCCTGGCCTTATTCAATGGTTCTGCTGGTATAACATGGATGTCCACAGGACACACGCAGAACATGCATGGGCCTTCCCTAAATACACATTGCACGTCTCCACTGCTGACCATGCCCCGTTTCACCCCCTCCCACCCATGTTCTGAAATCCCTGTGCTAGTGCCACGTACACAGGGCCGGCCCGTCCATTGAGCAAGAATGTTTTTTGCACAGGGCCCCACGTTTCAGGGGGCCCCGCGCAAAGAACATTCTGCTTAAAAGTAAATTTTACATTTTTTTTAAAAAAAGCTGTCTGCTGCCGGCCTGCCGCTGCCGCCGCGGCAGATTCGAGTGTCCCGCGGGGCCCCCCCTGCCCGGCAGAGCCTGCCCTCCCTGCATCAGCTCCCTCTCCGCAGTCGAAACCGGCTTTCAGAGCGTGAAGGGAGAGTTTCCCTTTTGCGGCTCTGTTAAGACCGCAGGGGTTGATGGGAACTTTCCCATCAGCGCCCGCAGGCTTAACAGAGCCGCAAGGGGGGCTAAGACTGGAAATGGGCTGATGGGATTAGGGCTGGAAGTGGGCTGATGGGGATTAGGACTGGTAATGGGCTATGGGGGGGGGGCTTAAACTGAAAATTGGGTGATGGGGGTTAGGACTGGAAATGGGCTGATGGGGGTTTAGGACTGGTAATAGGCTATGGGGGGGGGCTAGGACTGTAATGGGCTGAGTGGAAGGGAAGGCTTGAACTGCAAATAGCTGATGGGGGACGGGGCTTGGAATGGAAGTGGGCTGATGGGGGGTTAGGACTGGTAATGGGCTGGGGGGGTTGCTAGGACTGGAAATGGGCTGAGTGGAAGGGAAGGCTTGAACTGCAAATAGCTGATGGGGCAGGGGCTTGGAATGGAAATGGGCTGAGAGGTAGGGGGTCCTTGAACTGCAAATAGCTGATGGGGAGGGGGCTTGGAATGTAAATGGGCTTAGTGGAAGGAGGGCTTGAACTGCAAATAGCTGATGGGGAGGGGGATTGGAATGGAAATGGGCTGTGAGGGGAGGGAGCTAGGACAGGAAATGGGCTGATGATGGGGCTAGGATAGGACTGGGAATTGGGGGGAGCTAAGATTGGAAATGGGCTGTGGTGGGGGCTTGAATTGAAATGGACTCATGAAGGGGCTGGAACTGGAAGTAGGCTCATGGGGGGGCTTGGATTGGAAATGGGCTGAGTGGAGGGGAGCTAGGATTTGATATGGGCTGATGGTGGGGCTAGGAAAGGACTAGAAATGGGCTGATGGGAGGCTGGTATTGGAAATGAGCTGATGGAGGGACTCGGATATGACTGGAAATGGATGGGGGAGCTAGGACTGGAAATGGGCTGATGGGGGGGCTAGGACTGGAAATGGGCTGATGCGGGGACTAGAAGGGAGCGGATACTGGGTGGGGCTGGAACTAGAAGGGAGCTGATGTTGGGGGAGATTAGAATGGGATGGGGCTGAGAGGGTGAAATGGAGAGGGGAAAAATATTTTGTGTGGGAGGGAAGAAAAATCTACAATTGGCCGGGTATTGGGATAGTAAGTGGGGGTTGAGGATGGAGGGGTAAAATTTGAATGGATGAAAAAGGAATGAGGAAAGAGCAAAAGGAGAAGGATTAGTATGTTAAAGCAGATGTAAGAGAATGGAAAAAAACTAGAAGAAAGAAGAAAGGACAAATGGACAGCAGACGACGGAGAGTTAGCAGAAGACACAAAGAAACCAGAAGAAAGTGTCTGGAGAAATTGCAACTGAAAAAAAATGCACAAAAGGTACAAAGATATCTCCTTATTTTGAATTTATTAACTGGAATATGACAGCTCTGGGAAATGTGCATCATTAATGTCTGTGCTTTGTTTAGTACAAGAGGAAATTAATTTATAGTTTTATTTCTACATTGTTGTTGTACATTCCAAGTTTGGCTTTTTAGGGTTCCCAGTTTAATTATTGTCTTCCTGATTCTAAATTGTGATTCCTTGTTTGGTGATGGTCTATGTTCTGCATGTGTAACTGAGCTGAGGTATTCTGTTTATGTAATTCCTATTTGACATTGCCACTTGTTCTCTTGCCCCAGTAGGTCATGTATTGTTATTCTCTGAAATGTATTGGTTTAATATTTGCAGTGTTGCCTTTTGATAGGTAGGGTATGGTGCTTTGTGAGTCCTGGTAGTGCTGTAATGATACGGCGGGTTTGCTATGGGTTCTAAATGGGCAGTGTTTGTAGTAGTTCCTAATGTGCCTGGCGGTTGGCACTGGATTATACTAATATAGAAATCTTTTAGTCTTTCTTTATCCATACACTCATGAAGAGGCATGTTTACTAAAAGTTAGTGTATGGTAGCATTATGCAAATATTTATGCAAATGAGGCCCCTTATGCAAATGAGGCCCCATGCTGAGTCTCCGCACATGGCCCCGCACCCCCCTTGGCCACCCCTGCGTGTACATGGAGGGCCAGGGGTGTATCAGAATATGATCATAGATGTTTTCGCTAGAAAAAATATCTACAACTCACATCCAAGGGCTGAGGGGAGCTATAGTATGATAGAGGTCTATAAAATCCTGAGTGAATTAGAATGGCTAGACGCAAATCAGTTGTTTATTCACTCAAAAAATACAAAGACTAGTGAACAAGCCATGAAGCTTCAAAGCAGCACCATACCTAGCCCTGTATGAGTGGTGCGGCCACAATGGGTGCAAAGAAATAGGGGCGGATTTGGGATTGCCAGCCTTGGCTCCCTCCCACGCTGCTTGCCTTTGCCTCACTGCCACTTTTCGTGTTTCCTTGGTAGCAACAGTGGCAGCGGAAGAGCAGTCATCCAATTCTAAAAAAACCCATGTGGGTCTTTCCGAATCTGTGCTTGTATGACGGTTTGATCCCCCCTCCTAGGATGTATGCTCGTGTCAGAGGAGGGAGGGACCATACCAGCCATTCAAGCGGGGAGTTACAAAGACCCATGTTTGAATGGCTGGTCTGGTCTCTCCCTCTTCTGACACAGGCATACGTCAAAGGAGGGAGGAATGAGATCTGCATGCAAGCATGGAGTTGGAATGACCTACGTTGACCTACGTGTTTGTTTGTTTTTAATTAGATGTCCTCTCCCCTGCTGCCACTGCCACCACCTCCAAAGAAACATGAAAAGCAGGTAGCGCGGGGAGCTGGCTGGACACGGAGGTGTGGGAAAAGGTAAGATGGGGAGATGCTGGGCATGGGGCAAATGGCAAAACTGTGATGGGGGGGGGGGGTGCACGCCAGATGTGCAAGTTGCACAGGGTGCATTTATGGCCCTGCTGAAAAGTAATATATTTAAAAGAGATAAGAGAAAATGTTTTCTCTCTCAGTGTATAGTTAGTCTTTTGAACTTGTTGGTGGTACATGTGATAAAAGCAGGTAGTGTAGTTGAGTTTAAAAAGTGTTTGAAAAAAATTCCTGGAAGAAAAGTCCATAAAGAGTTATTAAGGTAGTCCAACAGAAAACCACTGCTTAACCCTGGGGATAAGTAGCATGGAAATGGCTATTTAACAGGAAATGTCAGGTACTTGTGACCTGGATTGGTCACTGTTGGAACCAGGACACAGGATTTGATTGACCTTTGATTTCTTATATTCTTATAAAATAGGAGCTGGCCGTATCATCTTATATCTAATCAGACACAAATTTTTTGACTTCTCTGTGGAGTTTCACTACTGTGAGCATGCACTTAGCCTGTTTAGCCTTTCAACATGGCCTCTTAGCCTACCTCAGATGTAGATGTATGGACAATGAACTGCTTACTAAAGTTGGGGCTGCTCATTATAAGTTCAAAGCAAATGGTCTTCCTGAATTCATGGACATAAAAACATAAGATATGCCATACTGAGTCAGACCAAGGTCCATCAAGCTCAGTATCCTGTTTCTAGCAGTGGCCAATCTAGGTCACAAATACTAGCAGTTTCCTAAAAACACATACGGGTTCCACAATGCTTGTAGTGGGGCAAATAGTAGATTCCCCGGGTCCTCGTTAATAATGGTTTATGGACCTTTCCTCCTGAACTTGTCCAAACCTTTTTTAAACCTAGCTACACTAACAGCTTTTACTACAACCTCAGGTAACGAATTCCATTATGCATTGAGTGAAAAAATATTTTCTCTTATTAGTCTTAAATGTGTTACACTGTAGCTTTATTGCATGTCCCTTAGTGTTTTTACTTTTTGATGGTGTAAACAATCGATCTACGTTTACCTGTTCCACTCCATTCAGTAATTTATAGACTTCTAGCATATCTCCCCTCAGCCATCTCTTTTCCTGATTGAAGAGCTTTAACCGTTTAAGCCTCTCCTCATAAGGGGTATCCTGCCATCCCCTTTACCATTTTGGTGGTTCTTCTCTGTACTTTTCTAATTCTGCTAAACCCTTTTAAAGATACTGTGACCAGAATTGCACACAAAATGCAAGGTACGATCATAATAATATTCTTTGTTTTATTCTCCATTCCTTTCCTTATGATTCCTAGAATTCTATTTGCCTTCTTAGCCACCGCTGCACACTGGGCATAGCGTTTCAACGTGCTATCCACGATGATACCTAAATCTTTTTCCTGGACGGTGGTTCCTAATGTGGAACTTTGCATCATGTAACCATAGTTTGGGTTACACTTTCCTAAGTGCATATAGATCCCATAACGCATTTGCTACCCCTCCACCAATTGGATTCATCCTATCACTGTGATACAATTTGCATTTGGCTATCACAGTATCTTATTGGTTATCCTTCTTCCACCAGGTCTGATATGATTGTTGTATTTACCTCTTAATTTGGTGCTACATAGTCTACCGCTGCTTTGTAAACATATCCTTTAATCTTTCTTTTCAGTGGTGTATAAAAGACAGCTCAAAGCCATCTCATGTGAGGATTTTGAAGAGCCCAGAAGTATTTGTAATTACACATACATTTTGAACCATTGGTCAGTGAATAAAGCTATCTCATAGAAAAAAATGGCTAAAACTGATATAGTTTACAAAAGTGCATTAATTTTTGGCAGCTTAGCAAGCTGGAGATTGGTATAGGAGGCGTGGTGTACCCGTGCTATCTGTTGGGGGTGATGCCGACATATACCCATGCAGTTAGCATAGTTCAGAGACCCTTGCCACGCTAAACTGGCAGCCACATTTATGGGCATATTTAGTAAACTGTGCTACTAGGATAGCGCAGAGTTAGTGCTAAAAAACACACGGGGGTGGGGGCAGGGACAAGGCAGAACATGGGTGGATCACAGGCATTCTTGGCCCATTGTGGCTAGTGTGGTGTTAGTGGCCCATGCTAACCATGCCTGATGCCAGTAGCAGGGGTGCAACTAACACCACCTCAAAGGCGGACATTAGTTGCACTTACGACCCGATCTCTGCAGTACCATGCGACTTGCCTGCACTCAGGACAGATTTACACGACCCCCCCTGCAGTTAGCAATGAGTCCCCCGCTGGCAATGTGGCCCGCATGTGCGTTACTGATGTGGGGCTTAGTAAATACTATATATCCCGTAACGCGGATGCACCCACATTGACTGAAGAATGCACAATTAGTGTGCACCAAATATGTCCATGCTAACCGTCATGTGCAGTCAATGCCCACTAGCTCCTCTAAACCCGCTCAGTCCCTGCCTCATCCTACGCAAGGTGGATAGTCTGGGCTTTTGCTGGTTACTGTAGTCCTTTGCTAACTGCTTAGTGCAGGATTTAGCGAATAGTATCAGTTACGGCACATAGTAAATATGCTCCGTAATGAGGCAATGTTTAACAGAGCTACCAAGTTATCCACTTCTAACAGGCAGATTTTAGACCAGTCCTGGATTTAAGGTAACCCTATCCTAGTGCATTATGGGACTTAAAGCATTGATTTCAGTGGGTCGAATCAAGGACTAGAAATATCACACTCCTCTGGGATATAAGTTCAAAACCAAGAGTGGTCAAAAGTTTCCTTCCTGGAACTGTAGAATTTGGCAGCTGTGGTTTAAGGTGATACTGACTTAAGGATAGGGACAATTGACAAGGTTCAAATCTATAATTAAAAATATATCAACTCAACTTTATAGGATTCTGAAGTCCTGAGAGAGCTCTGCTGGGCTGTTTAAGTTTTATGAGTGATATCCTAAGTGCATTTAAACGGTTCATTTTAAATATTGCCAAAGACTTCAATGCACAATTCCCTGTGGCAGTCACAGTTTCAATTTAAAAATAATTTTCACCTAAAATACAGAGTATACAATGTTCTTCTTTGAAATCTGAGATTAGAAACCTTAAGCTACCAGCAATGGTGGTTTTTATAGATTTTTTGTGAAAGTGCTACATAAATGACTGTTTTTGCAGGCACTCACTGCAACCTAGGGGAGTTTTTAAAATGACAGTTTGCTGAAAGGATTTTAAAGATAGAATTTCTGTGTCCATTTTTCAAGTAAAATATATAAGTTATACATCAAAAGGTGCAAAGAAAATGGGTCTTTTTGCTTCTAAAAGAGAAACTTAGGTTTCACCCAAGGGATTGTTTTAAAGTTGAGGAAAACTACTCATAAGGGAAGTATTGTACTGTATCCGTTGAAAAACTATCACAAAATGCAGTTTGATTTACTGATTCTGAATATGTTGCTGTTGAAAATCAGGAGTTTAGGGAATATGAAAGGCAGTAAAAGACATGTTAAATTAACTGTAGTAGGAAAAGTAGAATAATTTGATTGACCGGTCTCAGGTGTCCATCTAACTATTTCACATCTTCTCTAAAAAGTATTGAAGGTGATATCTGTTTATTGGACTGACGTAATGCATTACCTGACTAATATTTGGGTGTCACATTCAAGTCAAAACAAAATGAGCAAATACAACAGAAGATGAGTCGTAACCAAATAAAAGGATATTTTATTATTTTTAGGAGCATTTTACTCTAATGATAGCACCTGTTGAGGAGGGTATATCTGTCTGTTCATCCATACACAAATTAACCTATAGCAGAGAAGGAGCTGCGAGGAAACAGTGGGGTGGCTGCTTTTTCTGCTGCTTTTGACACTATCAATTACCACCTTCTCCTCGACACATTGTCCTCACTTGATTTTAGGGGCTCTGTGCTGTTCTGGTTCTCTTCTTATCTCTCCCTTCGCTCTTTCAGGGTTTGTTCTGGTGGTTCCTCCTCTACTGCTATCCCACTCTCAGTGTATTCCAGGGGTCTGTTCTTGGCTCTCTTCTTTTCTTTCTCTATACCCAATCTCTTGGTGCTCTCATCTCCTCCCATGGTTTTCAGTATCATTTTTATGCCAATGACTCTCAGATCTATCTATCTACACCTGATATTTCTCTGATACTCCAGACCCGCATCTGTCTGCCTGCCTATCTGACATCGCTGCCTGGAAGTCTCACTGCCTTTTAAAACTGAACATGGCCAAAACCAAACTTCTTATTTTTCCCCCTAAACCCTCCTCCCCTCTTCCTCCTTTCTCTATCTCTGTAGATAACACTCTTCTACTTCCTGTTTCCTCAGCCTGCAAACTTGAGGTCAACTTTGACTCCTCCCTCTCCTCCACATATATCCAACAGATAGAGAAAGAAACGACAGGTTTTAGCTAAGTCATTAACAAAGTTTGCCCCATCCTTTCTGAACACACTACTAAAACACTTAGGGGGTCATTCTGAACAGTTTTTAGCGAGTCTGGATGTCCGATTTGGATGTCCAGCCCCCCTAAACACCTGGCTTGCGTCTTGGAAACAGAACTCCCCCCGCATAAATCTGAGCTGTGTGGGTAGCTCTGTTTGTGGGAGGGCTGCAGGCGAAGCGAGGGCAGGCTGTGGGTGGCACCATGATCCTAGTTGTACAGGACTGATTCTGAGGTCTGTCCTGTACTTCTGGGGTTGGCCATTTGTACGGGGGACTTATTCTGCCTCAAAGGTGGAATAGGTCTCCCTAGTCAGAGCCTGACTGGGGAGCCGGGCAGTGGACCAAAGGTGAGGCATTGCAGGGTGTTCCCCGCAGCCCAGCCCTGGTCACAGCAGGGACGATCGGGGGTTGGGCTGTGGGGAAAAATAGAATGCTGGGTCTGCAGGGGATCACGGCTCCCCATCAGACCCAGCATGGGACAGTCTTTTATATGTAGCTGTACAGTGCTGTGTCCACCTTGTGGTGCTATATAAAATGATTCGTAGTAGTAGTAGTGGTGGCCAGATTCTGCCACTTGGAGATGAGTTAGAGGGAGGAAGAAAATAGGTGCGGCAGGGACCCAAACCCATGGTACAAAAAAGAAACTTGGCTATGGTGACAGTGAAGAGAACAGCAGCTGTCACAATGAAAATTTGAAAAGTGTGCTGTGGGGATCCTAAATCCCATGGCACAAGAAGGGGAGGCCTTGTCCTGCCTGTGGCAGTGTCAAAGAGAAATCTTTTTTTTTTTAATTTATGTGTATCAAGATTTTACAAGCAACACATTTTCATTGAAAAGTGCTCTAAGAAATAATTATAATTAAAATGAAAGAAATAGAAAAAGAAAAAAAAAAACCAGCATTGTCAGTCCACAATATGGGGGAAGCACATAATGCAGGAGAAATAACTCAAGGTAAGCAAGAGTCTAGAATCTAGAAAAAATCTGAACTGTAGGTTTCAAAACACAAGCTAAGCAAAGTCTTTACATGGGTAATGCAGGTTAAAAGAAGCACCTAAATCGCAAAGCTCTTTATGCATAGTATTAAACTTCTTCCTTCTCTCTTGTTTTTTTTTTTTTTTTTAAGTGCCATCAAGTCAATGCTGACTCCTGGTGACCCAGCAACCCTTGGGTTTTCTTGGCAAGGTATGATTGGAAGTAGATTGCCAGGCCTTTTCTTCTGAGACAATGGAGGCTGGAGAGACTTGCCCAAGCTCACAAGGAGTGCCAGTGGGAATCAAACTACTAGGCTACTCCTTTAAAGAAATAAGAATTATCCAAACTTTACCACCCATAAAAGGCTCAGATCTATGTCAGATCTATGTCTGTCCTGGGGAAAAGCAAAAGTTTTCAACAAAGTTCCACCTTGCAGCACCACTGATTCAGAACTCTCCAAAAGGGCAGTTAGATCGAATGGATCAGGTGACTTAGCTGCCACGCTCCCAAAGAGTCATCTCTAGACTGTGGTGATAACAGTGGAAATTAATAAACCTCAGACTGCGAGCACGAGCAGCAGTTTTCAGATTTTACAGTTTCCTGGCAGTGAATAGTTTATCCTGAATTAAAGTAAATTGAGTCTCGTTCATCTTCGCCACAGTATCTTCTACTTTCATTACACGCTGCTCCAGTTGAGAAAATTCCAAGTATTTGGTGTATATTTTAGAGTGCATGTCCAACGTCAACGTAGCCACACCTGAAATCATTCCATTCATAGAACCTACCGCCTACCAGATACTTTCCAGGGTCACACTAGGGAGCCTCTCTAGTGGAGCTTTGCTCTTAATATTCATGACTGCAGTTTGCAGATCCACCATTCCTCCTATTTCCTCGGCACTCACCATAAATGTCAGAAAGGGATGGGCCACACGGGCCCTGACCCTACCAAAAAATTCTCTACCATGCAAAGACCTCTGCAGTCTGCCCATGGAAGATCAGATCCCTGCAGGCAGAACAGGTGGGAAAGGCCTGCGATTGCAGTTGTAGGTTGTCTGGCCTAGGGGTGGAGATTGGGGGGAGCTTGGCTCCCCCCAAAGAAAAAAGGTGTTCCGCTGCCCCTGGCATTCACCATGAAAAGACTCAAGACAGCAGCCATGCCAATCACTTGTTCAGCTTCCACCAGCCCCTGCACCAACATTCCCTGCGCAGGACTTCCCGGTCATCCTTCTCTCACCCCAGATACCCCTCCTCCAATCAGGCAGGGCTCCACACTGTTTCAGTCAGCCATCTGGCCGAGGTCCACTGGGACATCCAACACATGCTGCACAGAAGTGAAGAGTCCAGCCTGCTCCGACAAAGCAGCTGTATCCACCGGCATTCCTGATGCCTGAATGGCGAGCAACTTCGGTATCTTCACTTCTCTAATGGTGAGTTTTTGGGATGAAGACAGAGCCTTCATCCCTAATTTCCTGTTCCATTTTCCATGAATTGGAAAAAATGTAATTTCTTAAACCGTGAAGAGAGAGCTGCCCTCACGTCCTCTCTCTACAGCCAGAGATCATTTTTTGGTGATGTAGAGCAGCAAGGTGTGCCATAGGGCTCCAAAATCACATGGCACCAGACATGCCCAGCTGCCAAAAAAGATAAAAAAGCTTGGAGATGGGAGACGGAGAGGGAGTCAGTGGAAGGGGTGGAGGATCCTTGAGTACAGTGGACAAGATGGTATGGGGGTAGTGTCAATAGCGCATGGTGCTGCATGTTATGGTAGAGCCAGATCCCCTGGCATGGCTAAGTCAGCTAGAAATATTTTGCTGAGCCACAAACATGCCCCTACCCCTATAAACTCATCCCTATCAGAACTGAAACTCTGCAGCGGCAGAAAAGGGTGGAACAGGGGAGGTGTGCAGGCAGACTAGTGTGGGATAGAGGGATGCCCTGCCCTATAATTGGATATCTCCCAAACCAGAAGAGGGAGGAACACTGGATGTCCTGGGAGAAGGTGCAGCCAGACAAAGGGCAGCATCTCGACTTATCTGAGGTTGCTGAACTGTAGCCTCTGTAACGGCAGCTGTCCACTGCAGAGGAAAAGGAGACAGAGGATCACTTCTCAAGGAAGAAGAGCCAGAAGCTATGGTACCAAACTCCTCTCAGATAAAGTAGGATTTGTTTGAAACAGTTTGAACTGTAACACTGGAAAGAGTTTCCCTGACAAGCTTTCCTAGACTTTGCACTGAGCCTGGTTTAGTGTTCTACCGCTGAATGAGAGAGAGAGAGAAAGAAAGCAAGAGATGCTGGAATGAGTTTGTTGCTGCTACTAATTGGTTGCTAAGGAGACGGCAATCTGATCTGCATTGAGGAGTGAGGCTCTTTCTCTAATCCTATTCAAATTCAGGCTAAAAACCCACCTCTTTGAGGTTGCTTTTGGATCCTAATGCTCCTCACTCTCTTCTTCACTACTTGTGTATCATACTGTGGCTCAATGGTTAAAAGAAAAAAAATAAATACCTGGGCAGGTAGGATCCCGGAGCATGTGCTGGGTTGGAAAGGCCCGCCTGGACGTTTTGTGTTGGGGGGTGTTTCGGGTCCTGATTGAGGGTTGCGAGGTGCAGTCAGGAAAGTTTCCTTTATTTTCTGTGGCTGCGGGGAAAATGGGAAATTGCATCATTTTTTTTCTAGATTAAATTAAAAAAAAAAATTGCATCAGCATTCGGCTTGATGCCCTGATGCAAGGACAGCCATGAGTAAGGAGAAAAAAATAATGAACCGGGCTGCAGGAGCAGCCGGGAAATGGGAAGCAGGCAGTCGCGAACTTCCAAAAAACACCTGAAATGAGCAAGGGGGGACTGCAGAAGGTCTGCAATGGGCAGGGCTTATGTGGTCAGAACAGACACTGGCTTGGGTTGGTTGGGATTGATGGGGAGGCCTGAGGGGTGCTGCTGGCTTGACAGACAATGTATTTGTGACTGTCCCCGATCTCAGCCATGAAGGCTGAGCAGGCTAAGGTGACCCCGCAGATATTGCGCTGGTTCCTGTTAAGGAAGAGGGGCCTTGGAAATGAGGTCTGTGGGGGAAATCAGAGGACTCAGTGAGGAGATGGGTCTGGTCTTAAAGGGGCTGTATGCCTCTGAAATGGTTGAGAATAAAAATGTAAAAATAAAACGTTTTGAAGGTTCAAGGGAGTAAAATGGGACTGGGAAGCCCTAAAAAAGTGAATTTTAAAAGTTTTAAGTGTTTGTTGTAGCCATGATTACCAGCGTTAATAAGAAAATGTGTTGAGGGGGCATCTTAAGTTAAAAAATGGATGAAAATATAAAATTGAAATTTTAAAGTTTTAGCGATGCAGGAGGAAAGAGGGAGATATAGAGAGTCCTACAAAGTGATTTTTGGAATTTTTAAAAGCTTATTTTAGCCACAATTAGGGCATTAGTGAATGGGTGGGCCTAGGGGTGTGCCCTCCATCGAAACAGCCCAAAATTTAAATCATAAATTTTCAAGTTTTAACAGTTATAAAAGGTTTCCATGATGTGTATAAGGGTCAGGGACTTAATTAAGATGGTTTTTGTAAAATTTTAAGCCTGCTTAAAGCTGTGATTTACATCATTTTGGAAAGTGATACAAGTGTTTTTAAAGTTGTAAAAATGGTTTTAAAGTGATGCTGAAGTGTTGAACATTTGAATCTGTGATAAAATCTGTGAGGAAAGATGCTATATTAAAGTGAAAAAACAAACTTTAAACATGTTCTGCTGTGGTGAAAGAGTCAGGAAAGGACACCCGGAGTCTCGTGGGAATACAAGCCAAAGTTTATTGTGCTAGCACAGACCCAGAGGAATAATTTCCAAAACCTCTGAGCCCTGAGTCAGGGGCTGTACAATCCTTATATACTCAGTTCATATCATCAGTTTATACCTACATTCAGGTTTCTGACTGGTGCTCCCTTGGGTGCCTGCCCAATCATATTCCCTTAGGTAAGGGGCTATCCCTTCCCCCTACAGCACCAGAATCGAAATCAGAAACCTAACAAAGAGAACAAAGAAAAGAGAGGGTGAGGGGCAGCCCCTCCTGTGGGCTACAGATGGCACAAATGGCCTTGGATTACAGCACAGCCCTTCTCTGGCCATTTGTCTATGCAATTTGTTGCATGGGCATATTTACTAGCCAGGGGCTGAATTCCTTTCATCCTGAGGTGACTGCCACATTCCCCCCTTTGATTCTTCCACAAGCAGAAGCGGGTGAAATCAAATCATCTTAGATAGGACAGGCCTCCCCTCCCCCCCCCCCTCCTGTGGAAGGCCATGATAATTCTACATGGCCATGACATGGGCAGCCATCTTCCGTTCTACTGCTGCATCCACGACTGAGTGGAAAGTACGAATGCAAATTGGTAGGAGGCAAAGTAAAAGCATACAACCTACAAAAAAAAAACAATAGTACCAGGAACACAAGTGTTTTCAGACCCCCCCCCCCCCATTCCAGAGAATACAGACCCAAACCATCCATCCAGGCTAATCCCATTCCAAGTATGGACAGGTACATGTGCTATGTTCCGCATCCGGTCAGCGATCTCCTCAATTACCTAGCCATGATCATCAATCTGTAGACAGCAATTTGTCAAATTAAATTTTCCACATACTCCTCCTTCCATGGCCAACAGATAATCCAAGGCCAGGTGATTCTGGTAGACCGCTGCCCGCATTTGGGTGTTCTGTTTCACTAAAAAGGTTAGTGCTTTGCTGGTTTTGTTAGTAATAATCTCTACAACAGCTTGCAAGCGGATAATACGATTCAGCATATAAATGGGAGTGCGGTAGCCATAGGTTCCATCCTCGGCCCATGTAGCGGGGCCATAATATTGTATGATATGTTCAGGTGGCCATTCATTCTCCTTCCAGTTACCTATGCGTAGGAGGTCGGTGCTCCTGGGGGAGCACCTATTGCGGGCCTCGTAAACAGGGATACCCAATGTTTCTCCCTGAGGGATAGGAATGAGGAAGGAGGGTTGGATCGTGCCGAGTACACATGCCCCAGCCCAGGTTCTGGGCAGCTGGGCATATGCCCGGGGCCCGCAAATCCAGTAGAGGCCCGGAGGGGCCTCCCATGTGCTGGTAGCTGCCAGGATGGCCCAGACACCAGCCAGGTGAGAAAAATTCGTAAACGGATTCTGTGGTGTGGATAAGTTAGCACCCGACCACCAGGTGGTTCGTTTTCTGGTGGCATTATAGGACTGCTGCCCTAGGCAGACCAGCTCTCCCACATGGATGGTAAACTGGAGGTCCTGCTCGGGCAATACAGGTATGGCCTACAATATTTATTTATTTTTATTTATTTATTTATTTAGTAAACACTTGTATACCGCTGCTTCCTATGATCAGCAGCGGTTTACTTTACAGAATCATAATGTATTGTACGGTACATTGAGATTTCAGTTTTACATTTTGATTAGTCAATGATTACGTAACACGGGACAAGCATTTGGATACGATACATATTTGATTAAAGCACACAGATCAAGGTATACATTTGATTTCAGTAGATTGGGGGAGGGCCCCATATATACAATTTGTACAGAATTAGTTGCCAAGGTGTACAGACTATACATGGTTATATACAATTTGTACGGAATTAGTTGCCAAGGTGTACAAGTTATACATGACTATATACTATTAGATTATATGCTGCCGAGTGCGGCAGAGGAGATCTGGTTGAGGTAGGGTATCGCAGTTAGATCAAGTTGTAGTGGGTTTGAAACAGATAGGTTTTCAGTTTTCGTCTAAATTCGTTCAGGTTGTTTGTGAGCCTTAATTCATGCGGTAGTTGGTTCCATTGGATTGGCGCTGAGTATGTGAACGCCCTATTGCTTGTTTCGGCCTTGACAGATCTTATGCTGGTCGGGATACATAGGGTGTTGAGATTCATAGTTCTCCTGCTCCTGTTGCTAGGTTGAATAGTGATTAGGTTATTGAGGTAGGATGGTGCGATGCCATTGATGAGTTTAAATGTTGTGATGAGTAGTTTGTAGATGATGCGGGCAGCCACTGGGAGCCAGTGCAGATCCATTAGAACTGGGGTTATGTGGTCGGTGACTTTCTTTTCCATGATGACTCTTGCAGCCACGTTCTGAGCCATTTGCAGGATGCTTAGTGTGCTCTTTGGAAGCCCTTGTAGAATGGCATTGCTGTAATCCAGGTGGGGAATGATTAGTGCTTGAGCAACAGACCTAAAGTCGGATTTCTCGAGGATATTGCGGAGTGGTTGAAGGATTTTGAGTTTGTAAAAGATGGCTCGGTTAACTGTTCTGAGGTGTTTGTCCATCTTGAGGTTGCTGTCAAGTAGGACTCCTAGATACTTTATTACAGGCTTTGTATCGTATATGTTTTTGTTTAGTGTGACTGTGGTGGGCGGGATGAAATTGGCTTTCTTGGACATGAACATGACCTCTGTTTTTTTGTGATTTATTGACATGTTGTTTTGCTGAAGCCATGATTGGAGCATGTCAAGGCATTCTTCTAGTGGACTGAAGTTAGGCTGTGTTATGTCGAGCTGTGTGTATAACATCACATCGTCGGCATATATGTGGTAATTTATGTTGTATTTCTGGAAAATACTGCATACCGGCTTTATATACAAATTGAACAGTAGGGATGAGAGGGCAGACCCTTGAGGGATCCCTTGGGTTTGGGGGAAAGCATCAGCTCTGTCGTTGTTGAATTGCACTTGTTGCATCCTATTGGATATGTATGATGTGAACCATTTCAGGGGGGTCCCTGTTATACCTAGCGAGGCCAGGCGGTCCAAAAGGGTGGTGTGATGTACTGTATCGAATGCCGCTGAGATATCGATGAATATGAGTATGAACATGGAGTTTTTGTTCTCGAGGCCCCTAAGTAGATTGTCAAGGAGTGCCAGTAGTAGTGTTTCCACTCCGTGATTCTGACGGAATCCGTATTGATGTTCATCTAGGGCTTTTATCTCGTCCATGTGGTCCTGGAGTTGGTGCTGGACCGCTTTTTCAATCATCTTTGCTAGGAAAGCTATGCTTGAGATTGGGCGATATGATGCAGGGTCACTTTTGTTGAGCGACTTGTTTTTTAATATGGGTCTAATAATTGATTTCTTGAGATGAGACGGCATGATTCCTTGTTTCAGAGACTGATTGACAATGTGCGCGATGGGTTTGCGTTGTCTTTCTTGGTTGCTTTCATCCAAGCGGCTGGGCATGGGTCGAGGGGGGAGGTAGTGGTGTTTAAGTTGGTTAAGATGTTTAAGATTTGTTGCTCACCTAATTGCTGGAAGGTGTTCCATTCTGTTTCTGGGTCTGCTTGAGGGGCAGTTGTGGTTTCTCGAGTGGTGAGAGCTAGTGGCATGCCTTTGGTCATGCTTGTGGGAAGTTTCGGATTTAGCTTTTTGGCATAGTGGTCGGCAAGCGTCTGGGCCTTTATATCGTCTGCAGAGATGGAGTTTTTGTGAAGATTTGGTCAGAGATTTTACGAGTTCAAAAAGTTCTCTGGGTCTGTTGAGCGCTTTGTTGAGTAGATTAGTGTGGTGTGTCTTTTTAGCGAGGTTTACCTCATTCTTGTATCTTGCGAGGAGTGTTAGGTATGAATAGAGGTCTTCAATACCCACTCACTAGTTGTATGGTTTAGTGTTGACTGATTGTAGGGGGTTGAGTAGTTCAACTCCTGGGCTTCCCATGGCCACTGGTCACCCATGTTTGTCCCACCACAGAAGAAACAATTGGATACATTAAGACTTGGGCCACTGTCTTGGCCAATTTGATGAAAAGGTTCCGCGTGGCAGTGGGCACCTCTATTTTGGTCCTTAGTTCCTCATAGAAGGAGTGGAAGACCAAGGCAGTCTGGGAGGTGTGGGACTTCGTGACTAGACGGATATGTATAAGGGTGCCAGGGTTGGTACCCTGACCCTCTATCTGGAGGCCAAAGATGGATCCGGTGGCCAAGGCACTGGGGTTCATAAGGATCAGATTGAGAGGGTTACAGGTACCTGTCTGACAGTTGGACATGGCAGGCAACCTGGTCAGAACTCCCTTGCGGGAATCCCGGGTGTGCCCTGTCGGTGCTTTGGGCCAGGATGCATAATAAACACAGCTCCAGGTGGGACAAAAATTATGATCACAGGCTCCCGGTCCCGTATGAGATGGGGCCCTCTGTGCTACGGCTGGACACATATATTTGTCATTGTGTGTATATGTGTGCTCCCAACTAATAGAGCCACACCCTGCCCTGGGCCGCTTGTTGGCATTTTTGGCAGTGCAGGCATCAAAGAAAAGGGAGGTCAGGATAGTAGTGGAGGATATCTTAGTGGAGTTCAGAAGACAGCCATCAGCTGAGAGAGAATGAACCTCGATAACCTGATAGGTGGGGCTAGACCGGGGGTCATAACATGTTGCGTTTTTCCCTGGTACGTTGCAAATGGTTAAGTCTGTGCCGTTGTGATGGCACCGGGTAGTATTTCGGGAGTTACAAGCATAATAGGAATGGTACACAAGGGTCTGGGTGACTTCTGGCCAATTTTAGTTACCTTTAAACAAGGGGCACAGGAAAGCAGGACTGCAATGGAAGAACCCAGGGCTACTGCAAGGACAATAAACACACATATGTTAAACATTTTCAGCTACAGTGATCTGAACTGCCGTTAAGGTTTAAAACAAGTAAGTCCTTCTCCTTCTTTCCACAGCTGCCGCCGTACATAGACCTGTCAGCTTCCGGTAGTGAAAGGAGTAGGGCTGGAGGTTCCAACGGGGTCAATCCAATGCCGGCGCAAGGTGAGACGTAAAGGAAACCCAGGATGTTCTTCAGAGGTCCAAGGGTCGATTTCCTCGTCCGCTGCTGGTTTCAGTCTACTGTGATGTATCCATGGAGCGAGTTCTGCCACCTTTGCTGTAGTGGGTGTTGAGAGTAGGACAATGTAGGGCCCCCTCCACTGGGGGGCAAGAGGGTCCTTTTTCCACTCCTTAACCCACACCCGGGTACCAGGCAGGAATGGGTGCAGGGGGTCGGTTAGCGAGACAGGCAGGCGGTCCTGAACCCAAGTGTGGAGATTCTGCAAAACAGAACTTAAAGCTAACAGTTCCTGCCTAGTTATTTCCGACCCAATCTGGCCCATGTCCCCCTTTATACCCTGGACAATGGGGGGTGGCCTCCCATACAAGATTTCAAATGGGGATACCCCTAGTGCTTTGGTTGGGGAGGAGCGTATCCTGAGGAGTGCTATGGGTAGAACTTGGGGCCACTTCAGACAAGATTCCTGGCAGAGCTTTGAGAACTGGGCTTTTAATGTACGGTTCATGCGCTCCACCTTTCCTGAACTTTGGGGGTGGTAGGCTGCATGCAACTTCCAGTTAATCTGTAGGGCATGGGCCAGCTGCTGGGTAACCTGAGACACAAAAGATGGGCCATTGTCTGAGCCCATGACAATTGGCATACCAAACCGGGGAATAATTTCATGAAGGAGGGCCTTGGTGACTTCCCTTGCTTTTTCAGTTCTAGTGGGAAATGCCTCCACCCACCCTGAAAAGGTACAGACCAGAACTAACAAATAGCGGTAGCCGTTTGCCCGAGGCATCTCAGTGAAGTCTACTTGAATATTTTCCATTGGAGCTGTACCTACAGACTGAATTCCTGGAGGAGGCAGGGGACCCTGTCGCAGATTGTTCTTTGCACAGGTCAGGCACCGCTGGGTTACTGAAGTGGCCAAGGGCCCAAGCATGGAGATGTAAAAATGGGTTCTCAAAGCCTTTTCCATGGCGGTTTTTCCAAAATGGGTAGCCTGATGGAAGGCTTTAACAAAAGCAGGGCCCAGGGATTCGGGGATAACAGTGGGACCAGGCGGTGGGTTCCTCCTGTACGGGGGTAGGATTATCCAGCCTTGGTCATTCAGAACTCCCCCTTCCTTACAGCAAAAGTAATCCAGTTCATTCGGGTCGTAGCGGGGCACCCAGTGACTAAGAGGCACTGGAAACAAAGGGGCCTGAACAGGGCAATGATCCCTCAGTGAGACTTCGGGAAGGGCAGCTCTCCGGGCAGCAGCGTCAGCCATCCGGTTTCCCTTAGCAACCTCCCCTCCCCCTCTTTGGTGGCCCCGACAGTGCATTACAGAAACTTGCTTCGGGGCCCAAATGGCATCTAACAGGGTCAGGATCTCACAACCATACTTTATGGGCTTCTCCTATCGATGTTATTAACCCTCGCTCTTTGTAAAGGGCCCCATGGGCATGCAAGGTAGTGAAGGTATATTTGGAGTCAGTGTACACATTTATCCACAAACCCTCCCCTAATAGTAAGGCTCTAGTAAGGGCCACCAGTTCGGCCTTCTGGGCCGAAGTTCCCGGGGCAAGCCTGAGGACTCTATTACCGCACATAGGGTCACCACCGCATACCCTGCATGCCGTTGACCATTGACTATAAAGCTGCTCCCATCCACAAAATAGATTACATCTGGGGTCTTGAGAGGGAGATCCATCAAGTCTGGGCGGCTGGAGAACACAGTATCCATAACTTCCAGGCAGTCGTGGTCAGGGGGCCCAGGACCAGCAGGTAGGAGCGTAGCCGGATTCAGGGTCTGGCTGGAGAGTAGCTCAAGTCGTGGATTTTCACACAACATACTCTGGTACTTGAGCATCCGAGAGTTAGTGAACCAGTTGTTTCCCTTGTGTTCCATGAAAGTCAGGACAGAGTGTGGAACTGTGACCTGCCGGTTCTGTTCCAGAGTTAATTTGTCTGCCTCCTCCACCAGGAGTGCCGTGGCTGCAATGGCCCACAAACATGGGGGCCATCCTTTGGCAACTGTGTCCAGTTGTTTAGACAAATAGGTGACAGGGCGCTGCCAGGAGCCAAGGGCCTGAGTTAGGATGGTGCCTCCAACCTCATGGACATAGAGGCAGAATGGTTTCTGTACGTTTGGGAGTCCTAAGGCTGGTGATGACATCAGAGCCCTCTTCAGGGCCTTGAAGGCCGTATCTTGTTCAGCCCCCCACTCCATGGGGGCCATTTCTGCTCCTTTTGTGGCCTCGTAGAGGGGTTTCGCCATCAGTGCAAAGTTTGGGATCCAGATGCGACAATAACCTGCGGCCCCTAGAAAGGCCCTCAACTCCTTCCTGGTCCGGGGGATGGGTATACGACACACTGCCTCCTTTCTTTCGGGACCTAGTCGGCGGATCCCGTGGACAGGTGGAATCCCAGGTACTTGACCTCCGTTTGGCACAACTGCGCCTTGCTTCTGGAGACCCTGTATCCTGCCTCCCGCAGGAGGTAAAGCAGATCATTGGTGGCCCACACACACTCTTCCCGGGAGTCTGCAGCAACTAGGAGGTCATCAATGTACTGCAGTGGGATCCTTCTGCCAGGAGTGACAGGGCAATTTGCTAGGTCTTGACTGAGAGCTGCACTGAAGAGTGTGGGAAAGTTCTTGAAACCCTGAGGTAATCGGGTCCAGGTAAGTTGGCCCCGTGTTCTGGTGACAGGGTCCTTCCATTCAAAGGCAAATAGAGGCGCCACGAGGCCACGCAGAAGAAGGCATCTTTTTTTTTTTTTTCAAAATCTGTTTATTATTCCACAACAAACTTAAGACACGCATAGAAAACATGCCACACAATACAATTATATACATTCCACTCCCCCTCCCATCCACCCAGAAATCCAAACCACCACTCCCACCACCCCCGTCCGCCTGACCGGGTGGGGTTGTTTCTTATCCACCACCCAGGGGCCCCGTGAGGGGTGTTACAAAGAAAGGGAAGGGAGAGAAAACTCCAATAGGGCAACAGAAAACTAAAAGGGGGAGCCCTGTGGAGTTCCCTACCACGAGTATAAAGCCCAACCCCCTCCCTCCCCCCAACCCCCAAACTCACTCCCCCCCTATGCCCCCCACCTCCCCCACCATCATCATCGTAGCTCTACTCAACACAGGAGCCAACCTCACCAACATGAGGCCAAGTCACGTACTCCCCAGCCCCGGAGAAACGCGCCATAACCCAAGGAGCTAAGCAAGTATCACACTGCGCATGGTAGGGCCAAGGGACTGAATATAGGGTAACCAAATTAGCAAAAAGGAAGCCCAACACTGTGGGTTGCCCCTCGCAGCTCTACGCTCCATCAGCATCAAATGATGAAAGCTATTGCACCACTCCCAAAAGGAAGGGGCGGTGCTCTCTCTCCACCGATGCAAAATGGGCCCCTTTCCCACCAAGCAGGCTTTGCATACAAGAATGCGGCCCCACCGCCCTTTAATTTGCAACGCACCCAAAATATCCAAGGCCACCAGAAGTCCAGACCACCGAAGAGTCTGCCGCAATAAATAACTCAAATACCGCTCAATTCGAGCCCAGTAGGACCGAATAACCGGACAATTCCATCACATATGTCCCAGATCGGCCAGAACCATTGCACATCTAGGACAGCCCCCGTCCCCGGTCAGACCACTTCTCCAAGCTCGCCTCGGCGAGAAGTAGGCCAGAGTGACACATTTAAATTGAATCTCCCGCCACCGATTCCCCTCACCGAGCCGCGCTATCCTCTGCAACGCTGCCTCAACCGTACCGGGAGGAATCACACTGCCCAACTCCCCCGCCCAGGCTCTCTCCACCGCTTGGTAATCCAGCGAAGGGCAGATCTGTTCCACCCTACGCTTCAACTCAGCTATTCGCGGGGGAGTCTCCACTCCAAGAGCAAAATAGCTGATAATCTGTGCCAAATGTGCCTCCTGTAATCCCTGGGGCCGCAACGACTCTACATAGTGCTGCAACTGATAAAAGGCAAACACTGATTTGCCCCGTGAGAGCTCATATTCTGCACAGAGATCAGCCAAGGATTTGCAACGTCCCTCCAAAGTAACCACATGCCCCAAACATTGAATCCCCCGATTCTGCCACTCCCGAAAAACCCCAAACTCTGTTCCAGGCATAAAATTAACGTTACCACGGATAGGCAACCAACTCGACACCTCTGAAGGACTACCCCATATATTATTGAGCTTCTTCCAAGCACAGCGAAGCGGGCGAACCAACACACTACAACGGATGCGGGCTGGCAACTGGGGGCCCCCCAAGATGGAGCACCACGGCCGGGGCATGCGGTGCCAAAAGGTTTTCCTCTGCGCTCCTGGGAATATAATATTCCGTGTTCCCCAACCAATCTCCGATATGGCGCGCCTGGCATGCTAACATATATTGTGAGAGATTGGGCAAGCCCATCCCCCCCCCCCCCCCCCGTTTCCAGCTACCTTCCAGTCGGGACAGCGGGATCCTCGCCCTCCCCCCACTCCAAAGAAACCTCATGATTACCTTCTCTATTTTTTTTAAATCTCTATGCAGTATCCAGACTGGAAGAGTTTGTAGCCAATACAGTATTCTCGGAAAAATCATCATCCCAATAGCAGCCACCCGACCGGATAGTGAGAGCGGAAGAGGAGCCCACGCCTGTAACTGTGCTTGTAACCGCGAGAAAATTCTATCAAAATTCAACTTATATAGCAGGGTGGGGTCCCCCGATAACACTATACCCAAGTAGATAAAGGACGCCCCCGCCCAACGAAGGGGGAAATCTCCCCGCCAGCTACCTCGCAAGGATCCCGCCACATCTAATGCTTCCGATTTAGCCATATTAATCTGCAAACCTGCAAAGCTGCCAAAAAGGGCAAACTCCTGAAGCAAGCAGGGGAGCACCCGCTGAGGGGAAGCCACATGCACCAGTATGTTGTCCGCAAAAGCAGCCAACTTGAACACGTGACCCCCCATCCGTATCCCAACGATGTCTGTCGAGGTTTCAACCTTACGAATAAGAGGGTCCAAAGTGAGGACAAAAAGCAAAGGGGACAGAAAGGACTCCGAGAGAACCCCATTGCACAAACTAGCCGCCGGACCCTGGTAGAGCAGACCCACCATTTGACAGAATGTGGGACCGAGCCCATATTGGGGGAGGAGAAACTTCAGGTAGTCCCAATTAACCTGATCAAAAGCTTTTTCGGCATCGAAGCTAATTAACAATGTTTGCAGGTCTCGCTCCCGAACCCATTCAAGCGAAGCTAAAATTTTCCGCAAATTGTGGACGGCGTGTCTCCCTTTTACAAAACCAACTTGCGACTCGTGCACCAGATCACCCAACACCTCTGCGAGCCGCTCAGCTAACACTTTCGCCAGTATTTTTGAATCAAAATTCAGCAAGGAAATAGGCCTATAAGAGGCGGCTTGGGTGGGCTCCTTCCCCGGCTTAGGTATTAATATTATATGGGCATGGTTCGTTCCCCAGCTATATCTCCCCCGGGCGAGGCGGCTCTGAAACAATTCTACCAGCACTGGGGAGACCTGCTCCTCCAAAGGTTTATAGAATTCGGCCCCCATACCATCAGGGCCCGGCACCCGATAACAAGCGGCTCTTTGTATCACCCAGGCAACTTCAGCAACAGTCACCGGAGACTCCAGATGAGCTCTCTGTTCCGTGGACACCTGGGGCAACTGCAAGTCTCGAAGATACCCTTCCATCCGCTCCGTCCCGTTTGTCATAAAATGTCTAAAAGTATTGACGGAACACCTGCACTCTCTTTACTGCTCGATTGGAGCCGATCATGCTCATCCCGGAGGGCTACAATAGCACGGGTCCCCCTACCACCCCTGAGACAGCGTGCTAACAGTTTCCCGGGCTTATCACCGAACCGATACAATTGATATCTATAGTACAAATACAATTTTTTTTCCCTCTGGTGCAACACCTCATTGAGCGAAACCTGCACCTCCCACAAACGCTTCTTGTTAGCCAGCGTGGGATCCTTGGCAAAAAATGCTGCCTCTCCTTCACAACCAGCCGCTCCAACTGGAGGATCTGGGCAGCTAGCAGCTTCCGTCTCCTTGCCCTATACGCAATGATGTCTCCCCTCAACACCACTTTAGCGGTCTCCCAGAGCAACTCCGGGTCAACTGCTTGTCGGGCATGGTTTTCCCGCAGCTCCGCCCAACGCTGTCGGAGGTAAGCCCGAAAATCCGGGTTTAAGTAAAGTTCAATGGGAAAACGCCAGACCCGCAAATACTGGTCCCCCGTAGCCCAAGACAGAGTCAACCATACAGGTGCATGATCGGAGATTTCTAACGGCCCAATATGCGCCTCCTCCACCCGAGCAAACAACCTCTCTGACACAAGGAGATAGTCTATTCGGGCACTGGAATCATGGGCTCGCGACTGGTGAGTGAAATCCTTCTCCATCGGGTGTAACAACCGCCATGGATCCACCAACCCCAGTCTACGGCCGAAGGTTTGCAATATTTCTGTGGTCGGTTTCCGCGATTTCTCCCCAGTTCCAGCAACTGTATCCAACCCGACGTCCAAGACCCCATTCAGATCCCCTGCCACTATTAAAGGAGCCTCCGGCCATAGTTCAATCTTAGAAGCCAACCGAGCATAAAATGCCCTATCCGGAGTATTCAGACCATAGATGGTCCCTAAGATCACTGACCTCCCCTCCAACGTACCGAGCAACAAACAATAGCGACCGCCAGGATCAACAACCTCTTGTTCCACTTCCAAACGCAAGTGCTTATGAACTAAGATCACCACACCCCCTTTTTTCCCAGAGGCCGGTGCCCCCCAAACCTGCCCCACCCAGTCACGCCACAGCTTAGCATGCTCTACACCGGATTGGTGAGTTTCCTGAAGCAAGGCCACATCACAACGAAGACGTGCTAAGGCCCTCAAAACTTTATATCTCTTGACAGGAGTGCCGAGGCCACACACATTCCACGAAACTATCTTCACCATAAGGAAGACCACGAGGCTTCCATTAACAAGAACTTACCTAACCAGGAAAGGACAGTCGCCCCAGCCTGCGACCGTCCCTGCAAAGGCCAACAACTTCAGATCTTGAGTGGCTCCCGTGTTGAGCTAAAAGACAAAACTTCAAGCCAAATACCCCCTCCCCACCCCCCATGCCCCCCCATTCCGCCCTCCTCCCCCTCCTCCCTACTGCCCTCAGACCCCCCCTCCACACCCCCGCTCATTACCCCGAGTGACCCCGCCAGCCTACCGTGGACTGGTGACTTCCTATGACTATCGGGCCCACCCCTCGAAAAATTCCCCAACCGACCCCCAGCCGTCCATCTTCCTCCCCCCCCCTAGTATACCCCAACGCAAGCCAGAATCCCTGGGCCCCTGCGGACCCGACCCCTCAGCAATCCGTGTCCGCGTCCACTCCCCACCCCCCCAGCCATTTCACCACGACTAGGGGCAGAGGTAGAGGGAAAGCGGGCACTCCCCAAAACCCAGAGCCACGCCTCTTCCCCCCATCCCGCACAGTTCCAGAGAAAGGGGACTATACGCATATTTACCCAGGAACAGGCGGAGGCAAACAAACATCAACCCCAGTCCAATCGAAAAAAAAGGAGACAAAACCTCCCGCCTCTCTCACCCATCTCCCCACCCACTGGCCATATACAAAACCAGGCTGCTTAGAGTCATGAGTCTCTCGTCCTCTGTCAACTCACATTCGGCTATACTGAATCCAGCACTATCATTAGGAGGGAGTGGAATGCCCAACTGGACCACCAATTACAAATAGAAAATATCCCCCTTCTAATTATCGCCTCGCTGATCACACCGCTTTCTAGAGCGTTGTCTCAGAGAGAGATGGAGGGGAGGCGGAGAAACTATTCTAAAATAAAACCCACTGATAAGGCCTGTGCCTTTGAGGTCACATAGTAGCAGCACTTTGCAACAAAACTTCCAGTTGTCTGCAACTGTATCACAATAAGTGCCCTCACCTGTATCCCAGGCCCGGCCAAGAAGAACTTCATTTGGGGCTCCCTTCCTTTAGGGGGGACTTACCCTCCCCCCTCCCCCAGCCACAAACCCCGAGTTACAAGGCCCAGACCCTCCTCAACATTGCCACTACATCCACAGGAGGGAGGGGGAGGGGGATCGGAAAACAACCCCCGAGGGTCCCCAGCAACTCGATACCAAGCTTGCAGCCGGCTCCCCGTGCCTCAAGCCCTCCCCCCCTCCCCCCACCTCCATTTTAATACACCCCAGCTCCCCCTTCTTACCACCCTTCAAGAATAAGGGACAAGAGAGCCCCCATAAGGGGGGTCAATCGGGCAGGGGAGGCAGAGGAAAGAGAGGGAACAAAGGAAAGAACAAACACTGAATACAACACAGTTCCAATGTCCCAAAAACACTAGCCATAAAGAAGAGAGGGGCGCTTCGCGCCCAGTCCACACCCTCCTCGGCCCCCAGTTCATGGGCTCAAGTACATAGGCACCTCTCCCAAAGGTCTCATCTGCAGCGAGCTCAGACCACCACATCTCCACTCCCTCTGTCCAGACTCAGTGGGATCAGTTCACCGACCTCCGGCCGGCAGTGCCCAAACAAAATCACAGTCTCAAAGCCTGCTCCAACCTCTTCAGGGCACCGCCGCGGAGGACTCGCCCAGCCGATCCAGCCACGTGCGCGCCTCCTCCGGGGTCCCCAAATAGTGCATTCGTCCACGGTGTTCCACCCTGAGTTTAGCAGGGTATAACAGGGAAAAGCGTATGTCTTTGTTTGCGAGCTGAGCACATGTCGCAGAGAAAGCTCGGCGCTGCTGGCTCACGAGCTGTGAGTAATCCTGGAACACCAGGAGCTGTGTCTCACCTTCCGCACGGCTCCGCCGTGATCGAGCCGCCCGCAGCACTGTTTCTTTCTGGCGGTAGTCCAGGAAGCGAGCTATCATGACCTGGGGCCTCTGTGCCGCCTCCCGCCGTGGGCCCAGCCGATGCACACGCTCCATATTAATAGGAAGCTCCACCGTCCCGCCCAAGTGCTTTTCCATCCACTCCGAGAGATATTTGGTGAGAGCATGGTCAGCCACTGATTCAGGGACCCCAACAAACCGCAAGTTTTTTCTGCGCCCCCTATTCTCTAAATCAGGGGTCTCAAACTCAAATTGCTTTGAGGGCCAAATGAGGACTTGTAGAGTAACCCGGGGGCCGCACAAGACGCAGGCCTCATTTGCATAAGGGCATCATTTGCATAAGGGATCATTTGCATAAATATTTGCATAATGTTACCATACACTAACTTTGAGTAAACATGCCTCTTAATGAGTGTATGGATAAAGAAAGACTAAAAGATTTCTACATTACTATAAACCAGTGCCAACCGCCAGGCACATTAGGAACTACTAGAAACACTGCTCATTTAGAACCCATAGCAAACCTGCCATGTCCTAACAGCACTACCAGGACTCACAAAGCACCATACCCTAACTATCAAAAGGCAACACTGCAAATATTAAATCAACACATTTCAGAGAATAACAATACATGACCTACTCGGGAAAGAGAACAAGTGGCAATGTCAAATAGGAATTACATAAACAGAATACCTCAGCTCAGTTACACATGCAGAACATACACCATCACCAAACAAGGAATCACAATTTAGAAACAGGAAGACAATTAAACTGGGAACTCCAAAAGCCAAACTTAGAATGTACAACACTGTAGAAATAAAACTATACATTGATTTCCTCTTGTATTAAATAAAGTGCAGACGTTAAAGATGCACATTTCCAAGAGCTGACATATTTCAGTTAATAAATTCAAAATAAAGAGATATTTTTCTACCTTTTGTGCATTTTTTCTCAGTTGCAATTGTTCCAGCCACTTTCTTCTGGTTGCTTTGTGTCTTCTGCTAACTCTCCATCGTCTGCTGTCCATTTGTCCTTTCTTCTTTCCCAGTTTTTTTCCATTCTCTCTACATCTGCTTTAACATACTAATCATTCTCCTTTTGCTCTTTCCTCATTCCTATTTCATCCACTCAAATTTTACCCCTCCATCCTCAATCCCCACTTACTCTCCCAATACCCGGCCAATTGTAGATTTTTCTTCCCTCCCACACAAAATATATTTCCCCTCTCCATTTCACTCTCCCAGCCCCATCCCATTCTAATCGTCCCCCAACATCAACTCCCTTCTAGCTCCTGCCCCACCCAGCATCCGCTCCCTTCTAGTCCCCGCATCATCAGCCCATTTCCAGTCCTAGCTCCCTCCCCTCACAGCCCATTTCCTTTCCAAGCCCCCCTCCCCATCAGCCCATTTCCATTCCAAGCCCCCTTCCACTCAGCCCATTACCATTCCAAGACCCTGTCCCCATCAGCTATTTGCAGTTCAAGCTCCCCCTTCTACTTGGCCCATTTCCAGTCATAGCACCCCCCCCCCAGTCCATTACCAGTTCTAGCCCCACCCCCCCATAGCCCATTATCGGTCCTAAGCCCCCCAACAGCCCACTTCCAGGCCTAACCCTTCCATCGCCCCATCTTCATTCTTAGCCCCCCAATCAGACCACCTCCAGTCCTAACCCCCATCTGTCCATTACCAGTACTATCACCCCATTTCCAGTCCTACCCCCCCAGCAGCCCACATCAATCCTGCTCCCCCCCAGCAGCCCACATCAATCCTGCTCCCCCGCCAGCTGCAGCCCACATCAATCCTGCTCCCCCCCCCCAGCAGCAGCCCACATCAATCCTGCTCCCCCCCCCCCGGGGAAACAAACTTTAGAAAACAGCTAGCTGCTGCTCCTGCCGCTGCCGCGGCGGTAGCAGCAATACCGCATGTCCCGCGGCCCCCCCCCTCCTTGCCTGTCAGTTCTTCTCTGCTTCGGCTTTCAGAGCCGCGAAGGGAGAGCTTCTCCCTCGTGACTCTGTTAAGCCCGCTGGGGCTTATGGGAAATTTCCCATCTGCCCCGGCGAGCTTAACAGAGTCGCGAGGGAGCAGCTCTCCCTTCGCGGCTCTGAAAGCCGAAGCAGAGAAGAACTGACAGGCAAGCAGGAAGGGATCGGGGGCCGCGGGACATGCGCGCAGAAGCCGGGTTGTGTATCGCGGGCCGCACAAAGGTCTCTCGCGGGCCGCATGCGGCCCGCGGGCCGTGTGTTTGAGACCCCTGCTCTAAATCCTCCAACTTATCGCCTTGTTGTTTGACCAAAATTTCAAGGGCTTGCACTTTAGTGGTTAAAGAATGCTGGGCGTCCTCCACACCGGAGATCCTCTCCTCCGCATGTTCCATTCTTCCTGTGAAGTCGGCGATTTTCTGGGCTATTGAATTCAACTGGCCCCCAAGTTTGCAAAAGCGCTCGTCCAATGCTTTCACAACCGCCGCGCTCACCTCCGCCACCATGCTGTGCTCGCCATCCGAGGATGGGCTCTTTGGCGCCCCTTCCGCCATTTTTGAGTCGGGGCCCCGGCTTCACTCTCTTAGTTATTTTTGTGGCCATCGGTCTTCTCCCGTAAACCGGAGACGGCGCTACACGATTCCCACTGCTCTCTCCACTACCTCCCCAGCCGGCCAGGGGCATTCAATATCAATTCGCTAAAATATATTGCAGTTTTGCAGGATGGGTGCCCGGAGCTGATCTACACACGTCTGATCAGCTCAGCGCCATACCGGAAGTCCCAGAAGGCATCTTTTAAGTCCAATACTGTAAAGTGGGTGGCCTCAGCAGGGATCAGTCCCAGGAGAGTGTAGGGGTTTGGGACTACAGGGTGTATAGCAACGACTGCATCATTTACCCTTCTCAGGTCTTGGACCGGATGATAATCCCCCGTTCTGGGCTTCTTGACAGGGAGGAGGGGTGTATTCCATGGTGACTGACATTTTCGCAGTAGTCCATACTTAAGTAGTTTACTCAGATACTGGTGGATCCCCTCTACCGCAGGCCGCGGGAGAGGGTATTGTTTCACAGGTACTGGTACCGCCCCTGGCTTGAGGGTGACAATAACTGGGGGGGTATTCTTCACCAGACCGGGTAGATTTCCTTCTGCCCATACTTCGGGTGGGGCTCGGATACCGGGTGGGACACTGGGGTCCGCGGGCCTAAACGGGGAGGTACTGTAGAGTCGCCACTCCTCTTCTCGGGGGATGGACAGAACCAGTATGCCGGCGGGCTTCTCTTTCAGTGTCATTTCCATATGTCCCCCTTCAGCAAAGGATATCTGTGCTTGAAGTTTGGTAAGCAAGTCACGGCCCAGGAGGGGGACCGGACATTCCAGCATGTACAGAAATTGGTGGGATATCCTCTGTCCCCCTAGTTCACAGGTACGAATTTTCAGGAAGGATCTAGTGGCCCGAGCACCGGTGGCCCCCAAAATAGTGACTGCACGGGAAGACAGGGGAGCCACGGGCCTTGCCACCACAGAATGTTCGGCCCCCGTGTCCACCATAAAGTCCATAGGTTAGTCCCCAATTTTCAAACTGACGATAGGCTCCTGGGGACCTAGCAGAAACTTGGAGCCCGGTCTGGCCTTGTAGTCGTCTGTGTAGTATTCTTCTACCTCAGCCAGGCCCTCAAATGCCGTATCTTCCCTCTACTGGGTGTTGATGTTGCGATTCAGCACTGTTTTGTGCCCCCCTTCTCCCTGATGCAAGAGCTCCTCGCCCTCCATTCCGTGGGGACCCGCGGTTCGGGCATTCATTCTTCCAATGTCCTTCTTCCTCGCAATAGGCACACTGATTTGCACCTAAGGGGGGTCGCGTAGCAGGAAAATGAGAAAAATGACCCCTACCTCTGCCCTTCATCCTTCCAGCAGGTGGCCCTCCCTGGCGATGCTCAACGAGAGCGGCGGCGAGGAAGTCAGCCTTTTTCTTCATCTTCCGATCACTCTCTCTCCTCTGTTCCTGGTCCCGATTCACAAATACCTTCTGCGCAACTTCCATTAACTGTGTAGTGTTCATGCCCACAAATCCTTCCAGCTTCTGTAGCTTCCGCCTGATATCCCCCTGGGACTGTCCCACGAAAGCGGTATTTACCATTCGTTGGTTCTCGGGGGCCATCAGATCGTATGGAGTATAGACACGATATGCTTCTGACAGGCGCTCATGGAAAGCGGCAGAGCTCTCATCGGGTTGCTGCAGAACCTCAGAAACCGTTCTGATGGTCATAGCTTTTTGGCCGCCTTTCTTCAGGCCCTCCATTAGGGCCTGGCAAAAACGGGCTAGTGAGGCTGCGTCAATTGTACCATTCAGGTCCCAGTGAGTGTCTTCACCCGGGAAATCCTGGGCCGCGGCCAGTTGCGCATTAAGGGCCCTGGCAGGAGGATTTCTTTCCAACCATTTAATGGAAGCCGCCAATATTCGGGACCACTCTTCAGTGTTAAAAAGGGTAGACAAGAGTTGTCGGCAGTCTGAGCAAGTTGGCTGGTGAGTCTGCATAATAGTGGCCATAAGGTCAGTGAGGTCCTGAGGCTTCTCTGTATAGGAGGCGTAGTGGGTCTTCCAGTTAAGCAAGTCGGTGGTGGAATAGGGTACATAGACTAGACTCGGAGGGCCCAAGATAATTTCCTGTCGCTCGTTCAGCATGGGGAGCCTCTGGGCCTCATGCAATGGCATAGCCTTAGCGTCTTGACTGGGTAGATTCCTTAAGCTGTACTTCTGATTGTTTTGGTAGGGTTTTGGAGGTATCGGAGGTATCAGAGGATGACCCCATGCTGGCAAACGAGTCTCGGGTGTCCTCATCACCCACATATGTGGAGTCAGATGAATCGGGGCTGGTGGGGGTGGGTCCCTGTCCTCGGGAGAGGACTGAAGAGCAGGGTACATAGGTGCTCCCTCCACCAGTCACCCTATGCCTGGCAGGATAGCGGGAGAATCATCCACAGCCTGTTCCACAGGCTCCCTATATGGCGGTGGGACAGGGGCACTGTTTTGATACAGGAAACCTTGAGGGAGGGGCTGGGGCTCCGGTTGTTCAGGGGACTGATAAACTGGAGGGCGGAGTGTCCAGTTAGGGTTTATATGCCCTATCGTTTTTGAAACTAGAATCCTACAATGTTCCTCATAACACTTAGTTATCCAAGGGGGTCGTTTCTGGCAGACCTCTAACCAGGAATCTATATATGGGAATTGATCTGGGTGCTCTTGGCGTACAATTTGATGGACTAAAGACACAATACTGACATCCAGAGTCCCTGAGGTGGGCCATGAGGTAGACAGAATTGGCCACTCCCTCTCACATAACACTTGCAATCTAGGGACACACATTTTTACACCATAATCCCCAGAGTAACCCTTTTTAAAGTTTTTGATCATACATTTCAGAGGCGTCAAAGTGGATTCGGACCCACCCATAATGACCCACAGACTTCAAACAAAAGGAGCAGGTAGGCGGACTGGAGGTAAGGGGTCCGTCCAGTCCTAGAAACAAAGAAGGTGAGACAAACACCCACGCTTCCTCCTTTTTGCGACCTGGGCGCAGTCACCCGGCCAGGAAATGTGCTACTCAGGAGTCCACAATCACTCGGTATTTATTCTCAATACCTCTCATACATACACAAGCAACCATACAGACACTTCCCGTCAATCACAGTAACTTACTGACTAACAAAAGGTCGGTGGTTTCAGTCACAAAAGCAGCTTACTCGGACTGACCAGAGAGGTGACATTGGTCTCATAAAAGACCCAACCTTACAGTCTAACTATATCCCCTTAGTACTCACTGGATCCGGTACAGGTAACAGGACAGGTTTGGTTCCCAAACCCTGCATGGGTTCAAGGGTGTCGGCTGGAAGGAACCGGTGGCTCTGGCGAGGCAAGAAGGAAATTCATCCCGGAACAACCGCCCGGTGGCACCTGAGATTTCCCCCTGTGTTCGGCACTCCCTGGTTCCGACCGGTCCAAACCCAGAGTCGGTAAATGCCGAACCTTTACCACAAAACTTTACTGCGCTTCCTGGTCAGGGAACCAGAGAAATGCTGCGGTGAAAGAGTCAGGAAAGGACACCCGGAGTCTCGTAGGAATACAAGCCAAAGTTTATTGTGCTAGCGCTGACCCAGAGAAATAATTTTCAAAAACTCTGAGCCCTGAGTCAGGGGCTGTGCAATCCTTATATACTCAGTTCATATCATCAGTTCATACCTACGTTCAGATTTCTGACTGGTGCTCCCTTGGGTGCCTGCCCAACCATATTCCCTTAGGTAAGGGGCTGTCCCTTCCCCCTACAGCACCAGAATCGAAACCAGAAACCTAACAAAGAGAACAAAGAAGAGAAAGGGTGAGGGGCAGCCCCTCCTGTGGGCTACAGATGGCACAAATGGCCTTGGATTACAGCACAGTCCTTCTCTGGCCGTTTGTCTATGCAATTTGTTGCATGGGCATATTGACTAGCCAGGGGCTGAATTCCTTTCATCCTGAGGTGACTGCCACAGTTCAAGTATCTGGATGTAGAGGGGAGGGAGGAGTGATCCAGAAGAACAACATTATAGCAAAGAGGCACAGCAGAGAGGAGCTGCAAAATGATGCAGTTACAGGAAAAGCCTGATGGCTGCTGGAAAGCTCAAAAGAACAGTATGTAAAATCTTCAAATGACACCTACAAGAAAGTTATATAGGAGTATTTTTTTTTTAAGAGGGAAATTAAATTATTATTATTAAGAGAGACCTGGGATTATTTGCTGACATCAGCAGTGGCAAGGACGCTGATGGAATGTAAGTTAGAATATAAGTGATGAGGGGAACTGTGTGGCAGTAGGAGTTTGGATGTGAATGTGTGTGCATGTGCGTGCTTGTTGGTATGGCTGGTAACAGGGCGCTGTATTTGAATGATTTTATGAAAGAACTGGATGTTTGGATGATACTGAGAGTATTTGAGAAGGAATGTGAATGAGGAGGAGTAATTTTAAGGATGTTTCCTGAGCTTGTTCTCAATTGAGCTGAGAGTTCAGTTTAAAGAGTGAATGAAGGAGAGAAGAGAAGAGGGAGAGCTGAAAGTAGAAGTATCTGTAAGTTCGGAGATTAGATATTGAGAGATGTAAAGTTTTTATTATTTTTTACCAAATTTAAGCACGTGGAGAAATTGGAGGTAGAGACAAAACTAGTCTGCTCTAATATTATTTATTTATTATTATTATTTATGATTTCTTCTATACCACACTATTTATCATCAGCGCGGTTTACAGGTAACCAAAGTTGTACAATATAAACATTGACATTACAAAGAACAGGGAACTTAAACATGGAGAACGGGTGAACTATATACACTATGTACAAATTAGAATAATGGTCGACATGTTTGTCTTTTAGGGACAGGTTGACGTGGGGATAGTTTAAAATGCAGTGATTATGGCATAGGGTACGTTACTCTGTGGGAGTCGCAATGGCTCAGGATAAGGAGGGTTAGGTGATGCTGTCAGTAATGGAGGTGTTGTAAAAAGAGATAGTGTTTGATTGACTTCCTGAACTGGGGGAGGTTGGTTATGGCACGGACATCTGAAGGGAGGGAGTTCCAGCAGGAAGGTGCGTAAAGAGCAAAAGCACGCTTACTCGTTGTCTTTGAGCACTTGGTGATGGTTTTTGGTAAAAGTAAGGTGTTGCAGGCTATTGATCTTCTTGCTCTGTTAGGGTGGGGTGGGGTGTACAAGGTCTGAGAGGGAGGTGGATGTGCATCTGTTAATTGCTTTGAATGTCATTGTTAGTGCCTTGAAGGTGATCCTGCAGTGGACAGGGAGCCAGTGCAGATCCTTTAAAATGGGGGTAATATGGTCTCCTCTTGACGCTCCGTAGAGGGTTCTGGCTGCAGTATTCATCGCAAGCTGCAGGGGTTTGAGTGAGCTCTTTGGGAGGCCGATAAGAGTGGAGTTGGCGTAATCAAAATGAGGCAGTATTAGAGCTTGAAAAACAGTTCTGAAGTCGTTTGGTTCAAGAATCCATTTCATCTGTTGTAGGAACCGAACTTTGTGGTAGATTGCCTTAACAGTATTGCTTATCTGGGCATGCATGTCAAGGCGCTGGTCGAGTATTATACCCAGGTATCAAATCGTCTTCTTGGAGATGAGTTCAGCATTGTGAACCTTGAGTGATGGGGGTGGGGAGAACGTCTGGTCTCTGCTGATAAAGAGAACCTCCATCTTCTTGAAATTTATTTTGAGTTCTTGAGTTTGTAACCAGTCTGTGACAGCGTCAAAACATGCTGAGAGTTGGGAGAGGTCTGGTTGATCAGTGGATATTGGGGTGAACATTAGGACATCATCAGCATATATTAGACAGTTGATATTGAATGACCGGATAAGGTTGCATATCGGTTGCATATAGATATTGAACAATAAGGCTGAAAGTGATGATCCTTGTGGAACCCCTTTCTCTTGTGGGAAAGGAGTGGATATAGATGGACCAGAGCGTACATATTGCAGTCTATTGTTGAGATATGAGGCGCACCAGGCGAGTGCATTTCCGTGGACACCCTTATCTGCAAGGCGGGATAAGAGTAGCTTGTGGCTGACCGAGTCAAAAGCAGCTGCGATGTCAAGAAAGATGAGCGCAAAGCCTTGTCTGATGTTGTCAAGCCCCATAGTTAGTGTGTTAAATAAGGTTGTCAGCAATGTTTCCACTCCATGTGACTCTGAATCCGTGCTGGCAAGAGTCAAGGGGAGCGTTTATCTCTATGTGATGAGTCAACTGCTGTTAGACTATTTTTTCCATGATTTTGGCGAGGAGAGGGATGCTCGATATTGGCCTGTAGGATTCCATCTTTGCAGGGTCAAGCTTATTGTTTATATATGATAGGAATACTGAAGAGTAAGAAGTATGGTTTCTAAAATTGTAGAAAGTATAAAAATTATATTTTCTGAGTAGTTAGGGCTGAGTGACAGAGATATACAAGGTGTGATCAAAAGGTATTGAGACTTGTTGTGTAGCTATATAACAATATGTTGACCTAGTTATGTTCTCTGCATGTGCAGAGTGTAGCGTGGCTGCAGCACACCTGTACTTTTTTTTAATCACATGATGTTTGATATTGTGTAAAGGCAGTTCACCAGATTTATGATGAGTGAAAAAATTGAACAGCAAATTTGTATTAAATTCTGCTAGAAACTTGGAGATTCATGCAAAGAGACATATGACAAGTTACAACAAGTGTATGGCGATGAATGCATGAGTCGTGCTCGAGTTTATGACTAGTACAAATGTTTCCAAGAGGGTCGCCAAAGTGTTGACAGTGACGAACATTCTGGAAGGCATCCATGAGCAGGAATGTCCTCTTCATTTTCAGGAATCACTCCTTCAACCCTCCCACATCAATAAGAGTAAGATACGCTGAGCTCCTGAGCAAGCCTACCATCCGCTACCCGGGCATCACCCTAGACCAGCAGCTTGACATGAAAGCACACATAAGCAATACTATCAGAGCAACCTATCACAAGATACGAACAATCCGCCACCTACGATCCTTGCTGGAACCAGACGATTTCCGGACAATTTTCCAAGCATTGGTAACCTCCCACTTCGACTACACCAACGCTATTCTGCAGGGACTCCCCAAGAACATTCTGAACCCCCTGCAAATAGCAATGAATGCCGCTGCCCGCGTCCTGCATGGAGCCTCCAGAAGGGACCACATAACCCCAATCCTGAAACACCTCCACTGGTTGCCGATCCACTGCAGGCTCACTTTCAAAGTATTACTAATGACTTTCAAGGCCATCAACAATCAATCGTCCACCTCCCTCATGGCCTCATCTGCCCCACCCCTTCAAACAGAACCAAAAGGTCATTCGCTGCAAACACACTCGTAATCCCTAGCGCGGTAACAAAATGCTCCCAGGCAGCAAAGAACAGAGCATTATATTTTACACACCTACGCTCTGGAATGCCCTCCCAACCACCATCCAGGCTATAACCAACCTCGCCCAGTTCCGGAAGGCACTAAAGCACCATCTTTTCCTCCTACATTACTCCCTGTCTAGTGAAACATCACAACCCAGCTTACCCTCCACAATGAGGCCACCAGCACACCCAGGTCATGATGACGTACCCCCAGTCTGTATACGACTGCACAAACTTGTATATAATTATCTGAAATGTATATAGTTCAGAGCGTGTCGTGTATCCACAGCCATACCTGTGGCATACCTGTACACGAACAGCTCAGTTGTATATAGTGTCATGAGGTAGACAGCACTAAGACAGAAATATTAAAGAGTAATGCAAAGGAAGAGCTTACTTGTCAGGAGCTAGACAGCACTAAGCCTAAAACATTAAAGGGTAACATAAAAGAAAAGCTTATCTGTCATGAGTTAGATAGTACAGACCCTGAAATATTAAGAGATAATAAGAAAGAAGAGCTTACCTTGCAGCCACATGGGCAGTTGCAGCATTCACAATGCAGAGAGGCAGGGAAAAGGAAAACAAACCTTCCACATGGTTTTAGTGACGCAGTAAGAATTGAGGGTTCCAATCAGGCTCACCTGGACCCAGACTCACGTTCTACGTTAGATGAGCAGAGAGATAAAAACAGGTGGGAAATCCCACAGAGAGGAGGCGAGCTGGAACTAGGAAGGAGGGAAGGAAGGAAGCTGGAGCCTGGACTAGGGCTGGAGCAGGAGTTTGAGTTTGAGGAGGAAAGCAGAGACCAAAGGAAGTCTGACTGCAGTTCCAGGCAGGCTTGGAGAGAAGGTGAGACCAGAACTCCAAAGCAGTTACAGAAAGACACGTTGCCATGGAGAACCAGGACTGAAGAAAGGCAGGCTGATAAACCCGGGAGAGCTAAGAAAGACAGTAGCAAAGGCTTCCCAGCTAGAGGGGTCCTCGTACCGAGGCAAACAGCCAAGCCAACAGAGGGCAGAGGTCACATCCAGGGAAGCTCACTGAAAGCAGGAAGTGAGTTTCCTGCAGCTAAGCACAGTAACCGGTGTTCCCAAAGAAGATCAGGCTGCAGGGCTGAGAGAAAGCCTTGGCTAGAAGCAGAAGAGTTTGAAACCATCTTCTCCACAGGAAGAGATAAGTACCCTGTCTTTGGTAAAGGGAGAGAAGGGGGTCTCCGTGGGAGAAGCCAGGCTTACAACAGGCTAGTGAACTCTTATTGGCCTAAGCCGTGGGAAGAAATCCCCAGCACAGCTCCTGCTATCTGGGACACCCAAAAGCAGCTCCAACTCACAGCAACTGAGGTTTCCCCAGGGCAAAGCTCAGAGAGCAGCTTCACAGGGGCTCAGTGTCCATACACAGGACCAGGTCTTGGCCACATGCAGTGGGAGAGCTATAGCCCAGAAAACATCCCTGAGCCCATGGAATGTGCTTTATGTGTGGCTGATAACATAGAGTCTCTCTGTTAAGAAAAGGAGCAAGAAAGAAAGTGTATTTTTGCACATTGGAAATGTGATAGACTTTATTTGCTGGAAAGAAGCATAATTATTATTTGTTAAGAATCCTCTACACCGGTGAAGCAACCGTTCTTTTATGTTGTCCTTATTCTATGACATCCTCAAGGGAAAGGGAATAAAACCCAACCTTAATTTTCACTCTGGTCATGACTGCAGTGTCCTTATTTCCACAACTCAAGGCTATACCCGGGTCTAGGCAACCGCCTACGACCGGCATAGTCTCACAATAGTTACCCTTGTTAAACCCAAGTTGTAAAACCTGTTCTCTGTAATGTGCATTGCATGCCCTGCTGCATTGTGCAAATTGTTGTTACCTGTAAACCGCGCTGATTTTAAAGAGCACGGTATATAAATAATTTAAATAAATAAAAAAATGAAGACAAAGTTGAAGCAGTGCATGCCACAATGCCACAGACGAACACCAATACGGCTTCAGGCCACACCATGGGGTCAAAACTCTGCTTATTGCACTACTTGACAACCTACTCAAAGGCATTGAAAACAAAAAGAAAATGTTCATTCTCATATTCATTGACATCTCAGCAGCTTTTGATACAGTTCACCATCAAACACTCCTAAACAGAATAGAAGCAATAGGAATATCGGGAACCCCCCTAAAATGGTTCTCATCGTATATCACCAACAGAATGCAACAGGTACAGTTTAACAACGAAAAAGCAAAGGCATTCCCACAAACTCAGGGCATACCACAAGGCTCAGCCCTGTCATCGCTTCTTTTCAACGTGTACATGAAACCAATCTGCGAAATATTCAAAAAGCATAAAATCAACTACCACATATACGCTGACGATATTATGCTGTATACTCAACTTGACACAAACAACCCAAACTACTCCCAGCTAGAAGAATGCATAAAAGAGATGCAAACATGGCTTCAACGAAACAACATGGCCATAAACCATAAAAAAACCGAAGTCATGTTCATCTCAAGAAAACCGGAGTTCAACCCGCCAGCAACAATCTCCCTATGCAAGAATACCTATCACACAAAGAATGAAATAAAGTACCTTGGAGTAACACTTGATAGTGAACTAAAGATGGTAAAACACCTCCGCTTAGTAAACAGGGCCATTTTCCACAAGCTCAGAGTTATACAGCCTCTAAGGAACATCATTGAAGCTACCGATTTTAGGACAGTAGCTCAAGCCCTCATCATACCTCATTTCGATTACTGCAACGCAATTCTACAGGGCCTTCCAAAGAAAACCCTAAACATACTCCAAATGGCACAGAACGTCGCAGCCAGAATCATCATGAAAACAGGCTTTGATACCAGTGCTAGTCGAACTACACTGGCTCCCCATCATAGCTCGCATAAAATACAAAACCCTAGTAACCACTTATAAACTCATCCACAACCTGGCACCAACTTTCCTCACTAACCTAATCGACATGCAACCTGCTAACAGAAACAGGAGAACCACCAACCTAAACAACCTACATGTACCAATAAGTATTAGATCAGTTAAAACCGCCACAAGCAACAGAGCATACTCCTACACTGCACCCACATTCTAGAACCAACTCCCACCTGAGCTGCGCTCAAACAACGACCTGATGGACTTCAGGAAAAAACTAAAGACGTACTTATTTCAACAAGCCTACAACATGACCTGAACAGTAATGAAGCAACCATTATCTGCAGAAACAAAAATGTAGTTAAGTGTAAAATGTATATATGTAAATCCTCCTCTCTCCCCTTTCCTAACTGTGTGTTCTGCATATCCCGTGAATCACGTTGTACATATTGTGAAAATGCTTTGCCCTTGATCTGACAACCTTGACATATAATCCTGTAAATCGCGCTGTAATTTCTTGAAATTTGTCCTTGATCTGACAATCTCCGTTACATAATCAAATCGCTCCTGATCGCTGGAAGTAGCGGTATACAAATATATGCTAAATAAATAAAATAAATAAATTGACTATCAAGGAGCTTGCTGAGGAAATTGACATCCATTTTGGGTTGGTTCAGTCCATTCTTACTGTTGATTTGGGGATGAGATGTGTATCTGCAAAATTTGTGCCGAAACTCCTGTCCTCTGACCAAAAAGAAGATCGACTGCAGCCAGGGAGTTGTTGGAATGTATTGAAAATTACTCAGATTTCATCAAAAATGATTATTACTGATGATGAATCATTGGTTTATGGTTATGACCCAGAAACTAAGGCTCAGTCCTCACAATGGAAGACTCCAGACTCTCCCACACCCAAGAAAGCCCATCAGGTGAGGGGGAATGTCAAGTTCAAGCTCACAGTTTTCTTCAATTACCAGGGTATTGTTCATCATGAGTATGCTCCAAAAGGCCAAACCATCAATAAGGAATACTACGTCCAAGTTCTGACTCGTTTGAGAGATGCAGTTTGTCGTAAAAGGCCAGAGTTGCACAGGAACTCATGCATCACATCTTGTCCAGCAGTTCTTGGCCAAACACCAATACAGCAAGTCTGTCAGCCTCCGTACTCATCTGACCTCACACCCTGTGACTTTTTCTTGTTTCCAAAACTGAAATTACCACTGAAAAGAAGGAGATTCGACGATTTGGAAATCATTAAGCAAAATTCAACACAGCAGCTTCACAGCATTTCAAAATTGTTTCCAGCAGTGGCAGGAACACTGGAGGAAGCATGTTTCAATGGAAGGGGACTACTTTGAAGGAGACTGAGTGCAATAACTGTCAGTATTATACTTGTGTTATTGTACAAGTCTTGATACGTTTTGATCACACCTTGTATACCAAAGGATTGAGAAAGAGAGAGGGATAAAGGGGCTTTTGTTCAGAGGGGTGATTAATATTGTATTTTATTGAGGTGTGAGAGTAAACTGTGAGTGGAAGGGTGAATGTGTGAATTGTGAAGGTGAGTGAGGGTGAGAATTGAAGGGAAGAGTGAGAAAGGCAAGGTAAGGTTTATTTTTTCACCGCAGGCTTGCCCATATATAGTTTTTTTCCAGCGCATGAATTTTTCCCTAGAATAGAGAGGCAAGACAGAATTTTTTTCTTACAGCTTAGAGCTAGGTCTAGTGTAGGAAAAGTCAGCAGTGTTGAATACCTGCAGTTCCAGAAGAAGATTGATGACATATACAGACCATAGGAAGCAGAGTCTGAAGATATTGGGCCCCACTTCATTGGTGGGAACAATGTTTTCCTAAGAGTTTTTTTTTTACTAATTGGAGCAACTTTATTCACAATTTGCAACAGACAAAATACTTACCTGATTTTAAGATACATTGAATAAGAATAACATTTCTTTGTTCCATCTAAAAATCTCTAAAGTCTAAAAACCTTTAGTTGTATTTATTTATCCTGCCTGTTGTTCCCTTATCTCTTAAGGAGGGGGTATTCCAGAAGGATTTAGAGTTAATTCTCTAGCCATGCTCTGAGCAGGCACATAATTTTAAAAAACAAACAAATGCCTGACTGACCATATGACAGGGGTGTAATGCAAGGGGAATCATAATTATATTGCTTCCAGAGATGTTGGTGGCACAATTTTGGCATCATGGACAGGATAAGGGTTATCCAGAGAGTTGTTAAGGGTGTTGCTGAGTAACTACTGAGGTCATCTGAAATTTTGAAAATTTTCTGTGACTGTGTTTTGGGTAAACACTCTGGTTGAAATAAAGAAGATATTGGGTGTATGCATGACTTATTTTGAATTGGGGGTGGTGACTAGAACCACTCTCTCTGCATGCACATTTCATTCCCTGACTCCAGAAGGCAGAAGAAAACAAATACCACAGAAGAGCTACAAAAGCAGATCAATGATCTGAGAGTGGCATTAGAGGCTTCAGCGAGACATACCCCACTACAGCAGGCACCAATAGCAACCACGACTGTAGTTATTCAGCATGAAAAAAGTATCCCTGATTTTTTCAGATTCCCAAGCCGATCAGAAGGTCTCAGCATAGAAAAGTGGATTGAGAAAGTGTGCTCAGCTTTAAAGATTTTGAGGGTCCCAGCAGATGATCAGCTGGAAACTATTAAAGATCACTTGAAGGGTCAGTAAAAAGAAACTGTAAGACATATGGCACCACAAGAAGACAATCAAAGTCATCTTTGATTTATTGCTACAAGTAGATGGTGACAAAGTCCCTCTTGGACTTCAAATTAAGGAATTCAACAACAGGTGACAGAAAACAGGAGATTCAGTCAGAGAATCCACATGTCAGCTACAGGAAAAATTGACTGCAATTCTTACCCGAGACCCAACTCAGTTGGGGAACCCAGAGGGTTGTATTTGTGGAGCAGTTCATCCTGGAACTGAAAGATGACACCCTACGACAAGAAAAAAAAATGGCATTTAAAAGAGAACCCCAAGATCGTGTATCTGGATCTGATGCAAGCCGCCATAAACTGGACAGAGGAGGAGCAGGTCCCATATCGATATGAAGGAGTGTCACCTGTATGGTTCTTGGCCTGCCCTGGGAGTGAGGTGCCAGTGAAATCTACAGGGTCAGAGACTGATGGGATTATTTCTGTCCTATAGGATATAGCCAAGGCTTTGGGGCAAATCAAAAAGAGGCAAGGGATGCTGGAGGAGAGGATATATCAAAGAAATGCAGCTGATGAAAGTCTGTTTGGACAGGAAAGAGAGCGGAGACCCATTTAACCTACTCGGATGTGTTCAAGAATGGGAACTGGTGAATTCATCTATTACCGGTGTGGAGGACCGGGGTACATTGCAAAATTTTTTCAGAGCGAGAAGTTGATAAATGGGAGAGGTGGCGAGAACAACAGAGGAGCCGAGGGAAGACAAGAGCCTGCATTCTCGGTACCAGTGGGGACTCATTGAGACCAAAGATGACCGAAATGAAGGCCGGGAAACAATCAGAAGCAATACACTCCCAGGTCATGATCCAATATTTGGAAGATGTGGGAAAAGAATGGGAGGCTCTTAAAGAGAAGGCGATTGGCCAGAGCCCAGTTCTAGTTTTGATTATTGGTGCAGTAAAAACATGTTGCATACAGGATCAGATGTGTCTACAGTGGTGGCTAGTCATTTCTACAAACACTTTGATTGTCCAGAAAAGTTAAAAGACACAAGCTGGGTAAAATTAACTGCAGCCAATGGCACGGACTTACCCATACTAGAGTACATTGAAGCAGAAGTGTGCTGCTTGGGACAAACAATTCTGAACAACTGCATATTCATTATTAAGGATAACTTTGGGCCTAGTGGATCTTCAGAAGAGAAGATAATGGGCATAGTAGGCATGAATGTCTTGCAACACCTAGAAGGTCTCTTCTGTGACTTATCTAACTTGTCCAGAAGCAAAAATAGTGGGGTGACTTTGATTCTAGATACAATCGGGGAATGGATGTCTGCAATGTTTTACTGACTGCTACATAGAAGATCAATCTCCATGAGAAGCTGCTTGTGACCAACGTGCTCCTAAACCAAATAAAGGATTCGTGTCTGTCCATGTTTGTTCAAGAAGGATGTGAAATTACCTCCTAGGATACCTGTGGCTAAGCTGTCTAAACCTGAGGAAATAATAGTGGGCCCTGAACTGCAACTTCAGTGGGAAAAGGAAGGTTTTCCATAAGTAAAGTGTGTAATCTTAAAGTTTTTCAGCAGACTGAGAAAGTGGAAGAGTAGCCTCTGGTGAAAATCAACTGGGACGGGTTATCGGAACAGCAGACTGAGGCTTTAAGGAGTTTATTACATCAATACTGAGATGTGTTCTCAATGGACAGTGCGGACAATGGATACTCTATGGACATGATACATTTTATCAACATTGGAGATGCTCACCTAATCAAGCAGCTATACCGAAGAGTTTCGCCACACATCTTTAATTCAAGAAACACGTATATGAGCTAGTCAACCAGGGCATCCTTTGTAAAAGCAGTAGCCCATGTGTTTCACCGGCAGTGGTATTGCAAAAAGGGGATTATTCCCTTAGATTTTGCTGTGACTATTGCAAATTGAACTCGGTGACAATAAGATGCTTACCCTCTGCCCAGGATCGATGAATCCTTAGAGACAAGCCAGCTGGTTGCCATCATTAGATCTTACTTCTGGGTATTTCTAGATGGATATGTTGGAAGCTGATATTTGTAAGACAGCAGTCACAATTCCATTTGGGCTCTTTGAATGGACCAGGATGCTATTTAGGTTGTGTGTAATGCCCTGACCAGCTTTTCCAACTCGTAGAGTCCATGCTAGGAATATGTCCTTGACATCCTCTTGTATCTTGATGATATTTTGGCGTATTCCCCAATTTTTAAGAAGCACCTTGAAAGATTAGAACTAGTCTTCACTCACCTGAAAGAAGCCGGCTTGAAATTAAAACCCTCAAATGCAAACTCTTTTGTCGGAAAGTTAGTTTCTTAGAATACATCATTTCAAAGGATGCAGATACAGAAAAAATAAAGGCCTTGCAAGATTGGAAGCCTCCAACCAATATTACGCAAACTAGAAGCTTTTTGGGCTTTGCTAGTTTTTACCGGAGATTCGTCTCAAATTTTGCACAAATAGCTGCACCCCTTCATAGCCTCATTGGTAAACCTAAGAAAGGCAGGAAAGAGACTCTCTTTGTCTGGACAGAAGAGTGCCAGGAAGCCTTTGACAGCTTGAAGGAAAGATTAATGATACCTCCCATTCTGGCATTTCTAGATTTTCATGAGCCTTTCGTTCTAACAACAGACGCCAGTTTTTAGGGCCTCGGGGCAGTGTTGAGCCAGTTCCAACATGGGCAAGAATTTGTGATTGCCTACGCAGGTTGAGGACTTAAACAAGAAATGATAGAAACTATAGCACCTTTAAGCTGGAGCTACTTGCCTTAAATGGACAGCAATACCATACTCTAGTCTCCAGTTTTGTTATGCTTTTTCATCGTGATGAGATTTTAAGCTCTGATGAGCAGGGACCGTGTCTTGCATCTGTATGTATAGCACTGTGTATGCCTTGTAGCATTATACAAGTGATTAGAAGTAGTAGAGAGAGCAGCTGAATAACTGCTCAGCATTTGGGCCAGAGTGAGATGGAAACGTGAACTGGGACTTTTTGCAACGCTGCTCTGAGGAAGGATTCTATGTGACTGGTTGTTGGAAGAACCAAAAGATTTTGTTCTTAAGCAGTTGTAGCAGGGGAACTGCTTGCTGTTTTCTGAACTGTACCTGTGATGAGCACTGAAGAAACTCAGCAGTACCGTGTGTTACAGAGACTCTCCAGGCGTGTGACCTGTGTTTCATTCCGCTGAATTAAGCAGCAGAGGAGTTGTTACTTATCACAGCTGAACTGTTGAACTATTCTTTTAAATCTGTGGGTTAAAAGGGTTTTGTGCCTTACTGAACTGGACTCCCAAGGAAAGCACAGACAGTGTTGTATCAGTATCAATGGACTACATTTCCCAGACAGCCTTGTGCTGCTGAGCTGACGTAGTAAGTGTATAGTATTATTTTGATGAACATGGGTGATTGCTCAGTGACTCTAACTGAGCTAGTAAACTCTGTTAAACAAAATGCTATATTTTTGCTAAAGAGAATGAAGTTGTTTTGTTTAAGGATTGTTGAAGAGAATATGCAGTTTTGTTTAAAGTCAGTCAGTTTAAAAGGACAAGTCTGCAAGGGAAGCCTGAGTCAGAGGCCACTGCATTGTGAAATGCCCTCTGGCTAGTGACAGTGTGTACCACTAATCTACTACTACTACTACTATTAATCATCTAAAATATCATCCCTTTGTTTTAATGTAACCCCCTCATTTTATATATTGTAAACCGCTTTGACCCGGTGAAAAGTGGTATATAAGTACAGCTAAATACAATAAAGCACTACAAAGCATATGCAGCGCTGTACATACACATATGGCCTGCTGCTTCTGACTCCCCCAAAGTTGTATTGTGGAGGGGGGTCAGAAGCGGCAGGCCATGTGTGCTGAAGCACATGGTCTGCCACTGAGCTGAGCCACCCCCGACCCCCCCCCCCTCTGGAATCAGCAGCAGCGGAAAGTGTGGGGAGGGACAGCAGCCATCTTTGCTGAAGCACATGGCCTGCTGCCCATAGAGGTCTGCCGCCCTAGGTGGCTGCCTAGCCTGCCTAGTGGACAGGCTGGCCCTAGAAAAGAGGGTACAGCAGGGCTCACAATGAAGTAGGGACGTGGGGTTCAGATAGGGCAGCAGAAGAGGAAAGACTCGGATATTAGATGGGGAATAAGAGGAGAGTAGGATCTTGGAGACTGAATGGTGATTAGATAGCGTGGGAAGGTAGGAACCCGGGGCCCGATTTTCAAAAGCAGTTACACAGGTAGTGCCTTTGGAAAATCTTGGTTAAGTCCCTATCCACTTAGCATCGGGGCGTGTTTGGGGCATTCCAGAGTGGAGCAGAGGCAGGGAATGGCACTAAGCAGGTAGCAGCAATATTCGATGCTGCCCACTTAGCGCTCTCTGCCTTAAAGTTAGGCAAGGAAATCCCTTGCCCATCTTTAAGGTGCTGTGGCTAAACGGGCAGCATCAAAAATCGCTGCTACCCGCCTAGCCTCGGCGGCTGCCAGTCTGTGCGGTGTGACTCAGATTTTCATTTCCATCGTCACGGAAATGAAAATCTAGGTTAAGGGGGTCGGTGGGCAGGCTATGCGCCAACGCAGCATATAGCTTGCCTAAATGAAAATCAGGTCCTTAGAATTTAGGATGAGGAAGATTGTATACTAAGAGTTTGGGTGGAGGTATTAGTAAAGGTGTGATGGAGGCTCTGGGATATACCACAGGGTGAAGAAAGGTGGGAAGATGAGGGACTAGTAATGTATAGTTTATTAAAATTTTGATATACAGCCCTTCTACTACATCAGAACAGTTTACAATAAAAAGTAGAAAGGGATAGGAGGGTGTGGAGAGAGTGAAAGACCAGCAGAAAAAGAGTTCAGGGGTAAGAGAAGGTAGAAATGGGAGATTGGTAGGAGCTAAGAGACAAAAAAGTGGGATGGGGTCAGTGACATAGAAGAAATTGGGGCTGGTGAGATGATAAGAGCTGAGAAGAGGGTATGATACACTGTGGAAATGGGAAAGAGGGGTGAAAATGGGATTAATTGAAGACTGGGGAAGTAGTGAAAGACAAAAAGAAGGAAAGGAGGAACTCAAAGTAGGACACACTAGGTAGGCTGCTAGGTGCGTGAGACTTCAAGGTGAAGATAGGGTGTAAAGATGAGTAAAATCTAGCTTTGGATGGATAGACAGACCAAACGAAATGGAGAAAAAAAATGAAAGACCATTTTCAGAGAGAAAAAAAAAGAGAAAAGAAAGGAAATACAGAGAAAATAAACAGAAAATGGAAAGGAGATCCTGGAAAATTAATTTGAAAAAGATCTAAAAGAAAAAAATGGAAGAAGAGACCATGACTATTAGGAAAAGAGAGTCGGACAACAAAGTTACAAAATAGCATTTGATTTTAAGTTTTTAGTAATTGGACTATATTAGCTTTTGAAATGTGCTTTACTTATGCCTTTGTATTTTGCACAGTAGAGGACAATGCGCATTTCCATTTTTCTCCACTCCTGAAAAATCTGGTTGTTTGGGTTTCCATTTTAGTTTTCATACTGTCGTGGGGAGCGCCCCCTACGCCTATGGGCAATCCACGGCAAAGATTATTTTTAGAGAGCCACAGGGAACGTAAGGTTCATCGACGTAGTAAAATGTCCTTACCAATTCCGGCTACCTAAAAGAACTCAGTGACAAGACCAAGTGGAGGGATTTAAGGCTTTTATTCCCCGTCAGTGCAAGGGTTCAACATAAGAGACGGATAATGAAACAGAAAAGTCCTTTGTTTCAAAAGGTACCAGCATTCAAACACATGTGCTCAATTGTTACACTTCACAATTAATGCACAGCTTGGGTAACAGGAATTCAGTTCATTCCAAAAGCATAAACTCTATAAACTCTTCTATGTTACTCAGAGACTACAGACTCTTGACATGAGGCTGTGCACAGGTCACACTCCATCTGTTCTGGTGGAGATAGGGAAACTGTATTTATGCATTCTATTTCCATGCATTCTTCATTACTAGAATCATCAGGGGAATAAACACTGTCCCTGTCTGACTTGGGTCCGTGTGCTATGCCTCTAGGGCCTTGTCTCCAATAACAGTCTGTTCTCAGGGCTTTAGGGATTTTAGTAAACCAGTATGGTTTCTCCTTCTTTGTAGAGTGAGGACTTGTTTTAACAGGGCCTCTAGGCTTCAAGCATTCAATAGCATCAATAAAGGTTTCATACCTGGAGCTTTGCTGGCTTGAATCCACAGTGTTTTCCTTTTCAGCAATTTTCCTGCTGTAGCAATTTTTCTGCCTGTCAGCATTAGGCAGGGCTGTGCTTCTTGGCAGTTTGGTGAAACCTGGTATGGGTTCTCTTTTCTCCCTTGGTAAGAACTCAGGTTTATTATAAAATGCCTTTCCTTTCTTGCTTGGTAAAACTGGGTAATTATTTCTCAGAGACTCTAAGCTTCTCTCCAAACCATTCCCTTTGGCTCCTTGCTTAGGTCTCTCTGTTCTTGAGTCAGGAACGCTGTGAGAACAGGGCGTGGCAGAGCCTCTAACTTCAGAGCTGGCTCTAACAAACTTTCTTGGGACAGCTGCACAGTCAGCCTGGCCCTTCTGAATTTCACCCTTGTGAACCCCGTACCTGTGGGCTTGCTCCTCTAGGATTTCTTCAGTTACTCCTTCTCTTGGAGATGAACCTCTGAATATAGCTGTTCCTCCGTGGGAAGACGTCCCTCTGTCTCTGTTCCTTCTCAAGTCCTCCTCTTTCTCTTTCTTTGGTGAAGCCATGCTCCCCTGTGTAGCCGTGCACCTCTTCCTTAATGCGGCCGGACACCCCTTCCTTACTGCGGCTGGACACACCTTGCAAGCATCCAGCTCTGGCTTATAAGGAAATCTTTCCTGCCTGACTTCCAGGGTCATTTCCAGGTGCAAGTCATTAAGCTTCTCAAGCTCATTAGCTCCTGAATGTTCCTTCCTGCTCCCTCTAGCTGTGCCTGGAGGTAATTGCACATCTAGATTCTTAAAAGAAACAGGATTTCTTTTCAAGTTTTCAACTTTATCAATACCCACATCATGACAATACGTAGGCTCCTGCTTCTAATTTGTAGTCACTTATTGTGTATTTGGTGAAGGTCGGTCTGTGTTTTGCATGTGAGGTATTCTAGCATATAGTTTCTCCATGGGGATCTATAACAGCTCAACTTGTTCTATTTTGCCATTAGGAAGTGTTAGTTTTCTAGGACCTGGTGTAATTTATAATACTGCCTTTTCCTAGGTATGATTGTTGCTGTTTGAATCTGTGGATCCACAGGAGGGGAGAAGGGGTTACCTCCACAATAAGAAGGGGAGGCTCAGGGGTGGCTCAAAGCAATCTGCTGTCTGAGGCAAAGGATGAGATGGCGCCCCACCACCCTGTAGATGGGGGTGGGGCTTTTCCAAAACTCCAATCAGGGACTGAACCAAACAAAAAAGACGATTATATGGAGGAAATGCAAGATGTTTGCATACCAAGGAACTAAAAGACAGCGAGAATCACAGCAAAGTTTATAAAACTAAATTATAACTCATTTTTATTTTGTTGTTATAAACTGCATTATGGTTCTTGCTTTTTCTTTTTCAACATACATTTTGCATCCACAGAATTTATTTATTTATTTATTTTATTTATTTAACTGTATTTATATCCCGCTTTTTACCGGGTAAAAGCGGAGGAACATATAACAGGGGGGGGGGGATCAAATGTGGGGGGGGGGGGGATCAAATGTGGGGGGGGGGGCCATCACCGGGGGCTCAACATTGATGATTTTGGGATGAACATAGAGACTGACAAGATAGCATAGTTACTGGTTTGGAGTTCTTGGAGAGGAATAGGGGGGGTTCATATTCAGAGATGTTCTTGGAATAGGATGGTTTTTAGTTGCTTTTTGAATGATGGGAGATCACCGTTGTTCCTGATGTGGTTTGGTAGAGAGTTCCAGAGGGATGGAGCATAGAGTTCAAAGGCTCTGTTGCAGGTCCGTTGTGTTGCTTTGGTTCTTTTGTGGGGGATGGCAACGGAGCTGTTGGAGGATTGTCTGGTTGTTCTGCTGTGGGTTGGGCGAGGCAGAACTCCCTTCAAAAGAGCAGAACCAGAACATTCACCCACAGAACTCAATATCTTTAAAAAAAAGCTGATTCTGACCATCTCACTAAGAACAACAACAAACATTTTCCAGTACCAGACATATTGTGAACTAATACAAAACCCTACAACAAAGTCACTGAGTATCTATATTGCAAATCTACCATACCAGACTATACCATATCAGCAGGAGCCCATCCAACAAAAGCATCACTATAAATACTACAGTGGGTCCTGGAACATCCATACACCTATTTGAAAAGCAGAACAAGTCAAATTACTACAGTATAGTATAGATCTTTATGTACAAACTCCATGTTAACAGAACATCTGGCCTCAGTCACACACTCAGAACACAGACCTTCATCAAATACAGAATAAGTGACTTACAATCTAAAGTAAAAATAAAAATATGTAGACAGAATTTAAACTGAAACCCTAAGAAGCCAGACTCCACATCCAGTACAACATCAGATAAATAAGAGATGCAGTTCCCCCATACTATGTAAAATATAAAGATAGCACAAAATCCAAACAATAAAATGAAATTATTTTTCTACCTTTGTTGTCTGACCATTTTATTCTCTGATCATGCTGGTCCCGATCTGAGGCTTCTGCTTTCCAGTCTTCTCTTAGCTCTCTTTCTATGGTCTATGGTCCATCTGCCATTTCTTATCTTTTCTTTTGTTTTCTTCACTTCTTTCCATCAGTCTATTTCCAGTCCCAGTAACCCTCCCCAGTATCAGCCCCCTTTCCAGTTCACCCCTCTCCCAGTACTTTTCAATGTCAACTGCCTTACACTCCCAGGACTGCCTCTGGTGTCTATTCCCTTCCATTCCCCCTCCTTCCCCACTGTCCAGCCCCTTCTAGTCCAAATATCACCGCAGGTATCAGCTCACATCCACTCTTAGTGCCATCCCTCCAGTCAGCTCCCTTCCAGTCATCCTACCTTCTTTCCATCCCCCTTCCAGTGCCATTCACACATGTCATCTCCCTTCTAGCCTCCTCCCCATTACCTAGCCACCTACCATTACCATCGCCAAGTGTCAGCTCCCTTCCAGTCCCCCTTCAGTACATCCAAGGTGTTGGATCCATTCCAGCCCTCTCCTTCCCCCCATATCAGCTCCTTTCCAGCCCCCTCCTTCCCCTGTGTCAGCTCCCTTCCTGCCTCCACCTTGCCCCTGTGTCGGTTCCCTTCCTGCCCCCTCTTCCCCTGGCAGACCCTCTCAGTATCCGCTCCCTTCCAGTGCTATTCTCTCATCCCCCTGCATCAGCCCATTTGTAGCCTTAGCCCCTAGTTTTCTTCCAGGGCCAGCAGCACTCCCCTCCCCCATCAGCCCATTTCCAGTGCTAGCTTATTTCCAGTGCTAGCGCCAATCAGCCCATTACAGTCCTAACCCCCAATAAGTCCATTTCAAGTCCTAGCCCCCCAATCAGCCCATTTCCTGTCCTAGCCCCCTCCCCATTAGCCTATTTCCAATAGTAGCCCATTTCCAGTCCTAACCCCACCTGATCAGCCGATTTCCAGTCCTATCCCCCTTATCAGCCCACTCCAGTCCTAGCCCCCCATCAGCCCATTACCAGTCCTAGCTCATTTCCAGTGATAGTCCATCTGCCCATTACCAGTCCTAACCCCCCGATAAGTCCATTTCCAGTCCTAGCCCCCCATAATCAGCCTATTTCCAGTAGTAGCCCATTTCCAGTCCTAACCCCACCTGATCAGCCCATTTCCAGTTCTAGTCCCCCCATCAGCCCATTTCCAGTTCTAGCCCCCCCATCAGCCCATTTCCAGTCCTAACCTCCCTATCAGCCCATTACCAGTCCTAACCCCCCAATAAGTCCATTTTCAGTCCTAGCCGCCCCTAATCAGCCCATTTCTAGTCCTAACCCCACCTATAAACCCATTACCAGTCCTATCCCATCCCCCCCGATCAGCCTATTTCCATTCTTAACAACCATCAGCCCATTTCCAGTCCTAACCTGCCCCCAAAACGTTGCCACCTGAGACCACTGCCTCGCTCAGCTTCATTATAGAGCTGCCCCTGGGGAGGCTGCAGACAGGGCCATACAGCCAGTACGCAGGGTCACTTTTAACTATGGACAAAATGGGCAGCTGTGCCAGGCCCTGCATAGTAGGGAACCCTTTGCATGAGCACAAAGGACTCTGCCCTCTCCACAGTACTGGTTAGTGCCCAGAATTTCAGGCAGAAGAGTACAGCCCTCTGTTTCCTGCTTCAACTCCTCTCCTCCAGGAGGCCTACAAGGAATAGGACAGGAGGGATAAGACTAGAATGGACAGAGCAGAGAAGAGCAAAGAAGAACCATTCTACTCCCTAATCAGTCTGTAGGGGAGAGTTGGTGGGGGGGGGGGAGGGGGGGAGAGGTTGATGTGGACAACAGAGCATAGAGTGTGGTTTATGTATGCGTAGTTCTATGTCTAATTTGTGGTAGCTCTATTTGGTGAGGGTTTATGTGGTACATATGTCATCGAAGTGAGGTATTCTGCAGTGCTTGTATATAATTTCTCTATAGAAATCCATTTTGTTCTATTTTCCCAATACTAGGGCTCATTGGAATATCTGCAGTGTTGCCTGGGAGGTACAGATCTTTCTGCAGCGCCCTTATAAAATCTCTCCATAGCTACAGCAGCTATATGGATGAGTGCCCTATCTGTGAATTTTCAGTGGCATTGTCCATATAATGCCACTGAAAATTCTTTCAGGCTACTTGTAATACTATTGGGATAGTGCCAGGGTGGAGCATGGGCGTGTTTACTCAATCAAAAAATAGAAAAACTAGGGGACACACAATGAAGCTACAATGTAACCTACTCGTAAGAGTAATAAGAGAAAATATTTTTTCACTCAACGTGTAATCAAACTCTGCGTTGCTTCAGTTCCTATTTGTGGTTTTTTTCTGAGATCCTGCTCCTGGCCCTTCATCTGTGAACACAGAACAGAAATATTTGTTAAACAGTTCTGCTTTATCCTCATCTGTTTCTGCATATTTCTTCCTTGCACCCTTGAGTCTGACAATACCATTTTTGCCCTTCCTCCTCTCATTAACATATATGAAAAATGTCTTATCCTCACATTTTATTGCATTGGTTATTACTTCTTCTTTTTGTACCTTTTCTCTCCTGACTACTTTGCTAGCTTCTCTAAGTTTTTCCAAATATAGATGCCTGTCTTCCTCTCATGAAGGCCTCCCTCTTTTTCTTCACCTTTTCAGCTACTTATTTTAAGAACCCCCATAGTGGCCTCCTTTTCCTTTTACATTTATTTAACTTTCTAACAAAAAGATTTGCTGCCCTTAAAATATCCCCTTTCAGTTTTGCACACTATATTTTTACATCCCCCCAGCTATTCCCATCCCACTAACGATTCTCTGAGGTATTGTCCCATCTTTGCAAAGTTAGTTTTCCTAAAGTCTAAGATCCTTGCTTCTGAATGGATTTTACCAGCCTTAGTACTAATATTGAACCATATCATCTGGTGATCACTAGATGCAAGATGATCTCCCACTATGACACCAGAAATACTTTCCCCATTGGTAAGAACTAAGTCCAGTATGGTCCCATCATGTGTGGGTTCTGTTACCAGTTGCCTGAATAGTTCTCCCTATAGAGAATCCAGGATCTCCTTATTTCTAGATGACACCGCAGTAGGGATGTGCCAATTCACATCCGGCATATTGAAATCACTATCAGTAGCACATCTCCATTCATGGCAATACTGTGTATGTCTTCTACTAAATCTTCATCCACTTCTACTCCCTGTGAGGGCAATTTGTATATAACTTCAATGCAAATGGATTTCCCTTTCCCTCTTTCTAGTTTAACCCACAGTGTCTCCTCTCTTCCTTTAAAGCCTTGCAATTCTCTACCTTTAATATTGTTTTTTGACATATAGTGCCACTCCACCTCCCTTTCCTCCTACCCTGTCCTTTCCGAATAAAGTATAGCCTGGTATAATTACATCCCAGTCATGGTTTTCCATGAACCATGTCTCTGTAACCGCCACTAAATCCAAGTAAGCCTCTTCCATTAAAGCCTCAACATCTGGGATCTTATTTCCCATGCTACGGGTAGTTATACACATTGCTTTCCAGATGTTGCCCTTATTACCCATTTCTATAGAGGTATAGCGTAGTTATTCACCTGTAACAGGTGTTCTCTGGGACAGCAGGAATCAGTCCTCACATATGGGTGACGCTGGCACCGACGGAGCCCTTGTGGAAGCATCCCCCAGGCTTTCAAAGAAAGCCTTTGGGAGATCCCACCATGCATGCGTGGTCCCCTTCCTGCCTAAGGGTGCCATCTTGCTCAGTCAGATGACATAGCTAAAAGACATCAAAAATAAAAGATGGTAGCAGAGCAACTCCAAGGGGAGGAGGGAGGGTTGTGAGGACTGATTCCTGCTGTCCCCAGAGAGCACCTGTTACAAGTGAGTAACTGCGCTTTCTCCGGGAACAAGCAGGAAGTCAGTCCTCACATATGGGACTCCCCAGCTACAGGCTACCAAAGCCCATAGCAAAAATAGTGGCTCCCTCATGGGGAGCCACAAGCAGCAGCAATTTAGTCCATGTCCATGGACCACAGTAGGACCTCTGTGTCCGAAGAAACCAGCACTCCGGTAGCCTGAACACAGAAGGGTCGGAGGGTAGGAGTTGCCTAAACCCCAAAAAAGTTACGGAGCACAGCCTGGCCGAAGGTACTGTCCTATCGGAACTCTCTTTACAGACAGTAATGGACTGTGAAGGTATGGACTGAAGACCAGGTGGCGGCCTAGCAAATGTTCACCATCGGGATGGAGCGCAAGTTTGCCACTGAGGTCACAATGGCCCTGACATGGTGCGCCATGATGCAGCCTTCCAATGGGAGCCTTGCCTGCTCATAAGCGAGGGCGATACAGTCTGCCACCCATGTGGACAGCGTACACTTGGTCACCGTCTCCCCCAGCCTACTGGGGTCATAAGAGATGAAAAGCTGAGAAGCTTTGCGGTGGCCCTGAGTGCATTAGATATAGAAGGACAAAGCCCTTTTACAGTCCAAGGAGTGAAGGACCGTCTCCGCCCGATTGGAGTGAGGTCTTGGAAAGAAGGTAGGGAGCACTTCCTGGTTGAGATGTATGGGCAATACTACCTTCAGGAGGAATTTAGGGTGCGTGTGAAGCACCACTCTGTTCTTGTAGAACCTGGTATAAGGTGCCTCTGCCACAAGGGCCTGAAGCTCGCTAACTCTGAGTGGAGGTGAGCGCAACCAGGAAAACCACCTTCCAAGAGAGATAGCAAAGGTGGCAAGTAGCCAGAGGCTCGAAGGGTGGGCGAGTGAGCTGCCCCAACACCTATGTTGAGGTCCCATTCGGTTGCCGAAGGGCGAACTGAGGGCTTCGATAAAAGTGGGTCACCAACAGTTGGACCGAGAGGGGCTTACCATCCACCGGATGGTGGTGCGCCGCCAGGGCACTGAGGTACACGTGGATGGAGTTAGACTTGAGCCCGGATTGACAGAGGTGGGGAAGGTACTGTAACACCTGTGCACCGGGCAGGAGAATGGATCAGCCCCGTGCTCGATGCACCAAACCGAGAATCTGCGCCATTTGAGGGTGTAAGCCTTCCTAGTAGAGGCCTTGCGAGAGACCAGCAGAATATTTTCCACCTCAGCCAAAAGGTTGAAAGGGTCCAGAGTCACCCTCTCAGCAACAACGCTGTCAGTGACAGGTACCCCAGTTTGGGGTGCAGAAGAGAGCCCTCCTCCTGAGACAGGAGTCCCGAGGCGGTCCCCAAGGGAATGGGGGTCTCCACCATCAATCGGAGAAGCAGTGGGAACCACGGTTGCCTAGGCCACTGAGGAGCTATCAGGATGAGCGAGGCCTTGTCATGGAGGGTCCTAAACAATGTCCTAGTGATCAGTGGCATGGGAGGGAAGGCGTATATGAGGCCTTCCAACCATGAGACAAGGACTGCATCCGCTGCCATCCTGGAGGGGTGGGCCTGTTGGGAACAGAAGCGGGGCAACTGGAAATTGCCCAGGCTGGTGAACAGGTCCATCACAGGTACCCCCTAGAGCTGGAAAAGCTGACTGGCCACCCTGGGGTCCAGCTGCCACTCGTGCAGCTGGAGGACTCTGCACAGTCTGTCGGTCAGAAGGTTATCCTGGCCTGGTAGGTATACTGTCCGCAGGAGGATGCCCTGTTGGATTGCATACAAACATAGGACACGTGCCTCCTGACAAAGGGCATGAGGCCCAATGCCCCCCTGTTTGTTCACATAGAACATCAACAGCTGGTTGTCTGTCTGAAACAGCACCGGGTGGTGACGCAGGTGGTGACAGAAGACTCGAAGCACTAAATGTATGGCTCGGAGCTCCAGGAAACTGATCTGCTGGGTGCTCTCATCTGGGGCTTAGGGCCTGAAAGGGCATGCCTGCCTCGAGATGTTGGAGGCACTGCCACCAGATCAGGGAGTCCATCAGTCAGCGGGTCACAGAGACTCTGTCTGAAAGGTAACCTCTGGCCTGAGACCATTGGTCCCGGAGACACCACTGTACCACCCTCATGGACCGAGGACATGTGCCTGAGGAGGCATAGAAGAAGCCAAGGGATGGGACTGTATGTCCCATGCCAGAGCTCTGAGATGGTTGGCCCGGTCCCTGGCAAGAAGGCCTTCGACTGGAGGGTGTTGAGCTTCGCCCCGAGGAACTCCATGCATTGTGCCGGGAGGAGGTGAGACTTGGGGCAGTTTATGACAAACCCCAAGTGTTGCAGTACCTGAATGGTGTGTAGAGTGGCCTGCTTCACCTCTGAGGTCGTGACCCCTTTTATGAGCCAGTCCATGTAGGGTAAGACAAAGACCCCCTGGAGGCGGAGGAAGGCGGCCACAACTGCCAGGCATTTTGTAAAGACTCTTGGGGCCAAGGCCAAGCCAAAGGGGAACACCCTGTACTGAAAATGCCTGCCCCCACTACAAACCGCAGGTATTGCCTGTGGTGGGGGTGGATGAGGATGTGAGTATAAGCATCCTTGATGTCTAAAGAGCATAGCCAACCTCTCTGTTGGAGGAATGGCAGCAATGTTCAAGGGAGAGCATTTTGAACTTCTCCCTCAACAGGAATTTGTTGAGGTTGCACAGATCAAGGATGGACCTTAGGCCCCCTGTACTTTTTGTCACGAGGAAGTACCTGGAGTAGAACCCCTTGCCCTTGAGATGGTGGGGCACCGGTTACACCACCTTGTCCTCGAGAAGACCTGCCAACTCCTTCAGTAGAAGGTCCCGGTGAAGGGGAGACCTGAGGGGCTCTCCTGGAAAATAAGGGGGAGGCGTCTGAGTCAGGTGGAGGTGGTAACCCTCCCTGGCTACTCAAAGTGCCTAGGAGTTGGTGGTGATGGTCAACCACCTCTGGGCATAGAGGGCTAGATGTCCCCCTGTGGGCTGCTGATCTCCTTGGGGTAGATAGGCTATGCTCAAGGAGTCAAAGGCTCCCCCCTGGCTAGGCTGGAGCTGGTGCCTGGGGTTTTCGAGCCTTCTGCTTACGAGAGCCATGCCCATCTCCCTTGGCCTTCTGACCCTGTTGGGTTGCTGGTGAGGCCTGAAAAGGTGGGTAGTTTCTGTAAGCAGCTCCCTTCCTCAGGTAAAAGGATTTTTACCTGAGCCCTTCTGTCGGGGAGGGGCAGCAGTCTTTTTGGAGAGCATGGTCCTCATCATGAACTAGGTCTCCAACTCGGCAGCCTTGTTGAACATGAGTTTGCCAAAGAGGTTCTCTCTTTGGCATGGGATATCAACCAATTTATCCTGAACCCACTGCTTGAGGTTGGACAATTGTAGTCAAGCTTGGCGGTGTGCACCGATGCCCACTGCTGCTACTCAAGCCACCGACTCGAATCCATCATAGGCCGCTCGAGACATGAATTTGGAGCATTCATGGATTGCCTTGGCCAGGTTCTTGAAACACTACAAGGGTTCCTCAGAGAGACCAGCTGAGAATCTGACAAGTTCCTTCGCCAGGTCTCTCAGGTACATGCCCATGTACAGCTGGTAGGCCTGGATATGGCCAATGAGCATTGAGCCCTGGTAGCACTTTCTGCCGAGGGCATCCAAGGTGCAAGTCTCCCTACTGGGGACACTGAGGAGTGCATCTTCTGGCTTTTATTTAGACAGATTTGTATGTCAAGGACTCATCGGAGGGCTGCTCCACAGGCCTCGGGGCCTACAATGCCCTGTGACCAGTGCCCAGTATACTTTCTGGGGATGACCACAGTCCTGTCAAGCAGGACTCGGATCGTGACCTCGGCTGAGGATTGACTCGAGGCCAAAGGACCTCGAGGATTGGCTCGGCCTCCGGGGAGGTCTTGGATGTCAAGGGTCTGGTGGTCAGGGCGAATGAACCAGTCCTGCTGGACAACAGCACCCACTGCTGGTCCATAAAGGCAGACAAACTGCGCTCCAGGGCCGCCATTCTAGACTCTAGCCCAGAAGGCTCTGCAGCCTTCGGCATGGGCACCGAGGGACTCGGGTCCGATGCTGGCTCCCCCGAGGCCTGTCCATGATCGATTCCTTCCGAGGAACATTTGCAGGCTGCTCCCTCTCCGAAGCCTCGGGCGAATGTCTCGGACTGCGGGACTAGGGTCGGGGAGCATCCGGCCAGTCTGAACCGTCAAAGGACACCGCCTTTGAGGGCTTCTTCTTCCTGGGTTCCCTCAAGGGAGACCCCCTTTCTGAGGACCCATGACAGGGCTCGGGTTTGGGAGGTTCCGCCCGAGATGTCAGGTCCTCAGACAAGGCCCTAGCCTTCGGAGGCACTGGAGACCCGTGGAAAAACGTATCATGCTGCTGTTGGCGGCTCTTGAGGGCCTTACTGGACCTCCTTTTGCAGAGACAGCAGGCTGCCGGGTCATGGTCTGGCCCAAGGCAGCGGAGACAGCAGTCATGTGTCGGTTAAAGACATAATTTTAGAGCACCAATCACACTTTTTAAAGCCACAGGTAGCCATGGAGAAAAAAAGTGCCCCTGCAAGGTCGACGACTTTCTGGGCTGCCAGTGGGAGAAAAAAGGCACAAAGGCACCAGTAAAAAGAAGGAACAAAAAACTTACAAAAATAGACCTGAACTCGACACTGAGGCAATGAGGTCGGTGAGCGGGAAGAGTATCAGTGCGATAGCGGAGATGAGTATGAAACTCGGAGAGAAAAATCAACTTTTTCTAGGGACAAGACAGACAAATATCTGAAGGGCTCCGTGGAAAAAAGGAGACTGAGCAAGATGGCACCCTTGTTGTGGGAAGGAGACCACGCATGCGTGGTGGCATCTCCCAAAGACTTTCTTTGAAAACTGGGGGGATACTTTCGCGAGGGCTCTGTTGGTGCCGATGTCACCCATATGTGAGAACTGACTTCCTGCTTGTTCCCAGAGAATTAAAGTTTCACTAACCTGGGAGCTCTCTTCGCCCATCCCCAATGAATCTAGTTCAAAGCCTTCTTCAATAGGTTAGCCAGTCTGCTGCCGAAGACACTTCAACCCTTCTTGGACAGATGGACACCATCTCCATCTCTGCTCTGCAGCCCTTGGAACATCATCCCATGGTCTAGGAAACCAAAATGCTCTCAATGACACCATCCACACAGCCATGCATTCATTTCCAGAATGCGAGCTTCTCTGCCTCAGCCTTTAACCTCAACAGGGAGAATTGAAGGCAACACCACCTGCGCATCTGTCTGCTTTACCATCTGTCCCAGAGCCCTGAAGTCACTTTTGATATGCTTGGAGGGAGCCCACATGGATGAGCAACATCGGATAATAGTCAGTAGGCTTGATGAGTCTCGGCAAACTCTTCATAACATCTCAGATTCTGGCACCTGGCAGACAGCACACCTCTCTGGACATCAAATCTGATCATCAGATGGACACCTCAGTACCCCTCAGAAGAGAGTCACCAATCACCACTACCCTTCGCTTCCTTGTGGTGACTGATTCTGCAACTTTGAGGTGCTCAAGCTGTGTTTCTTTCCTTTCCTTGGATGCCGCCACCTCCTCCACTTCCAAGGCTGCATACTGGTTCTTAAAGGCTGGAGGAGTTGGAATGTTGATACTGCAGGCCCTGGTGACTCGTGTTCAACCTTCTTCCTTCTATAGCCTCCCATCTTCACCTCTATTGGAGAGCTGGGATGTTTCAAGATGTATTTCATCAATAGTAGTAGTAATAGTAGTAGATTGTGGGATGGGAAGGAGAATGGGCGGGGCATGAACATGGACAGCACCAGAGCTACTGCCATGTGCTCAGCAGCAATGTGACTCTTAATGCAAGTTTACTGAATGACTCCTCTATGGGAGTCATTAAGTGAACCTGTCTTGGTGGAGCGCACATTAACTTGGCCCATCATGTGTTATCTGTCGGGACCATACTGTGGAGGCTTTGCAATTAATGTTTGTATGGCATGTTAATTGTAAACCTTTAGCAGGCTTTAGTAAAAGGGGCTCTTAGTTTAGGTTGGCATGAGTACTTGTGTCTAGGTTTGTCATAAATATTTTATGACTTATGCCCCTATTTTATAAGGAAAAGTAGGCACCCAATTTGCTTTATAAACTAGGTATCATTTGCGCATTTGAGAACAAGCGCAATACTAGGCAAGCTTATAAAATTACCCTCAAAAGCTTGTCCTAAATTAAACAACTCAGCTAAAATGGCTAGTGGCTACCTATAGCTGCTGCCTCTAAAGCCATGGCAGTCACTGTTCTCCAAATAGTGCTGCTGATTATATGTGGATCATTTAAATGCTGCAGTTGGCCTTTAAAAGAAGCATAGATCGTGGCATTTGAATATCAACTCAATAATTTCTTTAAAGAAAAAGATTAACTAAAGTAGAATTTTTATGTGGAGCATCTCTGTTTGGAAACTGGAGAGATGCAGACCGAAGGTTAAAGATGATAGAATTCTAGTAGGAGCTCTGTCCACAATGGGGTGATAACTGGTAACCCAAGTCTACTGTTTATACAAGTTTTTATATGCTGTCTTTCTGAACAAATCAAAGTGTATAGGAAAGAGACAAAATAGAAACAGGTAAGTGGAAATGGATGGAGGTTTTTTTGCCATATACAAGGCAGAACTAAAACACCAGCTGTTGATACAGAAATGAGGATGAATGGCAAATAGCAGGAATAGGACTGATATGATTAGATACCTAGACTCAGACCCTGATGCAGGAAGTGCTGTGTTTTGCTCCAGCATACAGTGTTTTGATGCAAGCATTAAAAAAAGTTTTAACTCTTGATGCATGTAAATTACTGCTGCATCAAAAGGTGTATGCTATTTAAAAAAAACAAAAACCTGCATCGCGAGTAAACAGGTGATCTGTCAGTGTATGCGTGTAGACTGGCTCACACACTAATGGGAAGGAAGTTTTAAAAAACAAGCCTCCATGCTCCCATTCTTCTCCAACCCAAGCCCCCCTCCCCCCCCAAATAGTCCCTACCCCTTCATCCCCCCCAAGTGTCTTCTATGCCCAACCCCTCAAAAATATCATTGGTGTGCCCATGGACCCCTCTTTTGTACCCTTCATCCTCCCTGACCCTCCCATACCATCCATGTTCGCTCTGAGCTTTCCCCATGCACCTCCAATGTTGGGAGGAAGGAATGACTCACATGCCCCTTCCTCCATGCCAAGATCTTCAAAAATAGTGATGCCTAACCCTGTGTGGTGCATTGGAATATACTGCATACAGTTAAGTGCCATCCCTTTTCAAGTTGGCAGCCTCTCATTAATCTGCGTTAAAGTCTGTGTGTGAACAATATGACCCTGGACTTTGACAGAATGGAGCACATAGTTGCGCAGATGCCTTGCAGGGTTTAGTATTTATAGAGTGGCATAGCTGTAATAGTGATGTCATCAGTTGTTACCCTGGGCTTTGGAACAGGGCAATATTTTGTGCAGAAGCCATGCAGAGTGTGATATTTATGAATGGCATTGCTTAAATGGTGGTGCCAATGAGGCATGAGGTGAAGCAATGGGCCAAGTGCTCTATGCAGGTTCAAGATTGGACTTTTCTGATTAGATGCATAAGAAAACTTTCACTTCATAGCTTACTGAGTTTTTTGGGAATTATCTGGCTTTTGTCCTTTACATTCTACTGAAATGGCCCTTGCCAAAGTCTCCAGCGACCTGTTCCTGGCAAAATCCAAGGGCCTGTACTCAATCCTCATCCTTCTTCTGCTTTTGACACTGTTGACCACCACCTTCTCCTCAATACCTTGTCCTCGCTTGGTTTTAAGGGCTCTGCTATCCTGGTTCTCTTCTTATCTCTCCCATTGCACTTTCAGTGTTTGTGCTGCTGGATCTTCTTCTACTCTCAGTTGTGTATCCCAAGGGTCTATCATGGCCCACTCCTTTTTTTCTCTCTTGGTGCACTCATGGTTTTCAGTACCATCTTTATGCTGATGACTTTCAGATCTACTTCTCTACACCTGAAATATCTCCAGCAATCCAGGCCCAGATCTCTGCCTGCCTATCTGACATTGCTGCCTGGATGTCTCACTGCCATTTGAAGCTGAACATGGCCAAAACCGAGCTTCTTCTTTTTCCCCCTAAACCCACCTCCCCCCTTCCTCTTTTCTCAGTATCTGTGGATAATGCACTACTATTCCCTGTTTCCTCAGCTCGCAACCATGGTCATCTTTGACTCCTCCCTCTCATTCTCCACACACATCCAACTGATAGCTAAAACCTGTTGTTTCTTTCTCTATAACATCTGCTAAATTTGTCCCTTCCTTTCTGAATACACTACTAACACTTATCCACTTTCCAGTCACCTCCTGTTTAAACTATTGCAGCCTTCTCTTTGCTGGTCTCCCTCTGAATCATCTCGCTCCCCTTCGATCTGTTCAAAACTCAGCTACATAGTTAATCTTCTGTCAGTCTAGATATGCTCATACAATCCCTCTTCTCAAGTTGCTTTATTTGCTCCCTATCCACTTCTGTATCCAGTTCAAACGTTTCCTACTGACCTATAAGTTCACTCATTCTGCTGCTCCTCACTACCTTTCCTCTCTTATCTCTTCCTACACCCCTCCTCAGGGGCTCCACTCCTCTGGCACATCACTTCTATCCGTGCCCTTCTTTTCTAATGCCAGCTCCAGACTTTAATCCTTCCATCTTGCTGCTCCTCATGCCTGGAACAAACTACCTGAGTCTGTACATCAGGCTTCATCTCTGGCCCTTTTCAAATCCAAGCTGAAAACTCACCTCCCCGAGTCTGCTTTTGGATCCTGATCTACTTAATCTCCTAGTGTCTCCTTACCATTCCCCTAGATGTATCCTTGTCCTCAGCTGTTGCGTTGTCTGTCTTGATGTGATTATACGCTCTGAGGAGCAGGGAAAGCACAGTTACTTACCTGTAACAGGTGATCTCTGGGAACAGCAGGAATAAGTCTTCACATATGGGTATCGTCGGTACCGACGGAGCCTGCACGGGAACGCTCCCCAGCGTCCAATAAGAAAGCTTTTGGGAGCATCCCACAGTGCCTGCGCGCTGCCTTCCCACCTTTCCCAACCGCATCTCTCCAGTTCGAGTTTTAAAGCTGAGACAAAGAGAGAGAGAGGAAAGGAAAGATAGATAGAGAGATACAACTCCTAGGGGAGGTGGGTGGGTTGTGAAGACTTATTCCTGCTGTTCCCAGAGATCACCTGTTACAGGTAAGTAACTGTGCTATCTCCAGGAACAAGCAAGAATGAGTCTTCACATATGGGGACTCCCTAGCTGCATATGCCAGGGGAAGACCCCAGGTTATGTGTCCTTGAAAAGGACTCTACCTCCCCCCATGGATCTCTGGCATCCAACCAGGGTAGTGCGACGCTCCTGCCTGCGCCCTGGAGCTTACAGGCAGGAGTGGCCTTATTGTCCCTTGTGAGTATAGGTAGAACTGTTCCCTATGAATGCTGGGAATTGAAGTCCACTTCTATTTTGTTTAGGGAATAAATTGTAGTTGCGACCAAAGATGGTAAGGCTTTGCAAGAATATTTATTTGTATTGGGGATGTTCTCCAGCGCATCAAAATTCATAGATACAAACGTAAAGGTGCAACTTTTAACATAAGCAGAAGTAAACAGGAACTCAGGAACAACTGAAATTGAATTAGCTTTAACTCAGCTTTTCATATTTAGAGGAACTTAAACTCAGCATTGCCTCGAGTGGTAACTCAAGAATTTTGCAGCCTCACATTAACAGCTGTTCAGCTCACAGTGTGGCTTTAGAACACAGGTGCAAACAATTATGAGCTCTCACGACAAAAGGCAGCAGAAATAGCAAACGTTCTGTATTTCTTTCATACAAACTTTCAAAGCTTCTTTATATTGCTATTCCCTAGAACAAAAAGAGCAGTCCATGCTACAAAGATCAGTGGTTAAGGTAGGCAAATCATTTTCTACCTGCATGTACTCCTCTGAGTTAATGGAACTATGGTCTTCTTCAAGCTTCTGATGTTTCCCTGCTTTCAGCTCTAAAAACTGCTGAAATTCTTTTAGGAGCAATTCAGCCTGCTTGTTATCGGGTTGGCAGTTATCAGTAAGGGTTATGCCCTTTTCCCAGTCACTAAGTGTTTCTATTGCAGAGCTTTGCTTATACAGTTAAGGGCAATGAAAAGGTTTCTTCAACAAAGCACTAAAGATAGGAAATTGTGCTTTACCTTCTCCAGCGTTGTTTGTATAAGAACTGACTTCTTTCTGCAAGACTCCTTTCCTGTTTGGAAGCTCAGGAGTTTTGTGGTTAACTCTTCTGTTAGGAGAATTTTCCCTTAGGAAGGTTTTCTCCCTGCTGTAACTTTCTATAGCACTGCCTGCCAATATAGGAAGTACCTTCTTTCCACGTGTTGGTTTTTCTGGGCTTCCCAGGTCCAGGCTCTATTCGGTAGAAAGAGTTTCCTTCAGAGTGTGCCTGCCTTTGAGGCTTTCTATTCCAGGGTTCTGTCTTCTCCCAAGATTCTAAAGCATTGCTCTGTCCATTCCTCATAGGACTCCTCTTAGTAGTGCCTTTAGAACTCCTTGCAGAACCTCTCTTGCTCCTCCTCACAGACTTCGACCTTGTCTTGGACTCCGACCTCCACTTGGACTCCGACCGCCACTTGGACTCTGACTCAGACTTAGCGTCAGACTCCGACCTCGACTCTTGGACTCTGACCTCGACTGCCTAGCAGCCCTGTTCAAGGCTTTAAAAAGAGCTTCTTTTCCCGGTACACCTTGTCCAACCCCTGGGTGTGCCCAATCAGCATTGAAGCCTAACTCCTCCCCTGGGCTGGTGTCTGTGCTCAGCTGAGCAGTGTGTTTTTTTCAAGTCAGAATTGAAAATCCTGTGTGAATCCTCTCCCTTCTCAGGATTTTCCTCAATCTCCATCTCTTCTGGAGAGCATTCTTCACCACAGTAGGTGGGTAGGAGTTGATTAGGAATGGAACAGGTGTTTGAGAACAGCCTGACCAAACGAGGCATCCCGGTGGGAGTCCTTGTCCAAACAGTAATGGGCTGTGAAGGTATGAACCGAGGCCCAGGTGGCCGCTCGACAGATTTGGTCGATGGACACAGAGTTTAGATGAGCCATTGAGGCTGCCATGGCTCTCACATTGTGAGCTGTGACATGGCCCTCCAGAGAAAGGTTCCTACGCTGGTAGGCGAAAGAAATACACTGAGCAATCCAGTTGGACAGTGTTCTCTTAGAGACTGGAAGTCCTAAATGAGAAGGATCAAAAGCAACAAAGAGTTGAGAAGACTTTCTATGTTGCTGTGTTCTTTGTAAGTAAAAAGCAAGAGCTCTCTTACAATCCAAGGTATGAAGATTCCTCTCTGCACTTGATGCATGAGGTCCTGGAAAAAAGACAAGTAAATATACCTCTTGGTTTAGATGAAAAGGCGAGACCACTTTGGGCATAAAGTGTGGATTGGTCCTGAGGACTACCTTATCATGATGGAACCTTGTATAAGGTGGATTAGCCACCAAAGCTTGCAATTCACTGATGCGGCGTGCTGAGGTGGCTGCAATGAGAAAGATAACCTTCCAAGAAAGAAATTTCAAGGAGGTGGTGGCTAAAGGTTCAAAGGGTGGCTTCATAAGCTGGCCAAGAACCAAGTTTAAGTCCCATGCCACTGGAGGTGGTCTAATGGGAGGTTTAGTTAGAAGAAGGCCTCTCATGAATCTTGTTATAAGAGGATGAGAGGAAATAGGCTGTCCATTGAGAGGCTTGAGGGACGCTGCAATAGCACTCAAATGGACTCTTACTGAATTTGTTTTAAGACCTACATGGGATAAATGTAGAAGATACTCTAGTAAAGAATTCAAAGGTATTGCAAGAGGGTTAAGACCCTTCTCTGTACACCAAATGGTAAATCTTTTCCATTTGAAAGCATAGGAACGTCTAGTAGAAGGCTTTCTAGAGGCATGAATAATATCTCTGACCTGCTGAGAGAGATGAAAACCTTGAAGGTCTAGGCCTTCAGCAACCAAGCAGAGACTGGAGGTTTGGGTGCCACAACGTTCCCTCCTCCTGGGATAGAAGGTCTGGTGCAGAGCCCAAATCCAGGGAAGGAGCTTGAGAGAGATGCAGAAGTAGAGGATACCACACTTGGCGTGGCCAATGTGGTGCTATGAGGATCATGGTTCCTCGATCTCTCTGAAGCTTGAATAGTGTTTTGGGAATGGGTGGAAAGGCATAAAGAAAGTCTTGACCCCAGTGAAGGAGGAAGGCATCCTTGGCCTGAACTCCCTGACACGGAATTCTGGAACAGAACCAGGGAAGTTTGGCATTCCACGGACTTGCAAAGAAGTCTATGTCCGGGGTTCCCCAAATTCGAAAAATTCTGGCTACCTGGTCCATGTGGAGGGACCACTCGTGTGGAAGCAGAACTCGACTGAGTCTGTCTGCCCAAGAGTTTTGAACGCCTGGAAGATATACTGCCAGAAGATGAATGTGATGCTCTCTGGCGAAGGCCCACAGTCGCAAAGCTTCGTTGCAAAGCGACAGAGAGCCAGTCCCGCCCTGCTTGTTTACATAGAACATAGCTACTTGGTTGTCCGTATGGATGAGGACTGTCCTGTAGCTGAGCAGGGAATGGAACACTCTGAGAGCTAAGAATATTGCTCTGAGTTCCAAGAGATTGATATGCAGAGAAGTCTCTTGTGGAGACCAGATGCCCTGGGTGGAGAGATCCTGCAGATGAGCTCCCCAACCCATTGGAGAAGCAAGAGTTGCTTGGGGTAGTGACTGCTGAAAAGGGGACCCCAGCAACAGATTTGGAGAGGACTTCCACCACTGGAGAGACCAAAAAAGGTGACTGGAGTTTGCTATTTTGTCTGACAGGCAACCTGTTGCTTGAGTCCATTGGGTGGACAAAGTCCATTGAGCTGCCCTCATGTGAAGGTGAGCATATGGAACCACATGCACGGTAGATGCCATGTGGCCTAAGAGTTGTAACATCTCTCGAGCAGTTAAATGGGACTTTAACTGTATCCGGGAGGCTAACTGCACTAAGCGTAGGCAACGGGCCTGAGGAAGATAGGCCCTTGCAGTTGTGGTATCCAGCAAGGCCCCTATAAACTCCAGAGACTGAGTAGGGGTGAGATTTGATTTTGGGATGTTTATTACCCGTCCCAAATACTGGAGAACACGCATTGTGCAGATTAGACAATTCTGGGTCTCTGACTGGGATGGAGCTCGAATGAGCCAGTCGTCCAGGTAAGGGAAGACAAATATTCCCAGAGTGCGTAGAAATGCAGCTACTACTGCCATGCATTTTGTGAACACCCTTGGTGCAGAGGCCAGACTGAACGAAAGCACCCTGTATTGGTAGTGCTTTCCCTGAAAAAGGAACCGAAGGAACCTTCTGTGTGTTGAATGGATGAGGACATGGGTGTACGCATCCTTGAGATCTAGAGAACAAAGCCAGTCCTGACTCTGAAGGTATGGAAGCAGAGCACCGAGAGAAATCATTTTGAATTTCTCTTTGAATAGAAACTTGTTCAATTCTCTGAGATCTAATATGGGTCTGTAGCCCCCTGTTTTCTTTGGGATAAGAAAATAAGGGGAGTAGAACCCTGAGCCCTGTTGAAGAAGAGGTACTTCTTCTATTGCCCCTTGGACAAGAAGGGTGGCAATCTCCTGACCCAGAAGGTTGAGGAGAGATGTTGAGGAGAATTGAACTGTTTCACCATGGTGCGAGGAGGAAGGCTTAAGAAATGAAGCTTGTACCCTTCCCTTATGATGGAGAGGGTCCATTGCTCTGCTGTGATTTGTTCCCATCTGGGAGCAAAGTAAGCCAACCTTCTTGGAATGGTGAGGGGCTCTGGTTCTTCCAGAGCTAGAAAGGCTAAGTTCTCTAGTTGCAAGTCAAAGGCCCTGAGGAGGCTGAGGCTGCTGGGCCATGGAAGGCCTAGCAGCCTTTGACTTGGCCTGTTTAGGTGGTTGCTGACGTTTTGCAGCAAAACGACCTGCAGAAGATGCCTGCTGACCATAAGCAGGATAATATCTTCCCTTTTTAGAAAAAGATGTCTTTTTGAACAATCTTTTCTTAGCAGGAGCAGAGGTGGACTTTGAAAGTCGATCCAAAGCGGAGTTCTCAGCATCCATCTGAGTGGCCTTTGCTTGACAATCCTTGCCAAAAAGGTTTTCACCTGTACAAGGAAGATTTCCTAATTCATCTTGGACCCAGAGTTCCAAATCAGAAGCTTGTAGCCAAGCAATTCTGCGTGCACCTATGGCAATAGCCAAGGCTCTGCTTACACACTCAAAAGAGTCAAAGGCTGCACGGTTGGAAAATTTGGAAACATCCTGAGCATGTTTGAGCCAAGTGAGAAACTCCTGCCTTTTATCTTCTCCCTATATAGAGACTATAGGAGTTGATTGTGGCAGCTAGCATAGAAGCTTGAAAAACCCTATGGCCAAAAGCATCTAGGGTCCTGCATTCACGTCCTGGAGGATTAGATGAGTGTCTTTTTGCACTCTTTATCTTTCTCATGGCAGACTCTACCACAATAGAGTGGTGAGGAAACTGAGTCTTATGAAAGCCAGGACAAGGAGGGACACGATACATGGTGTCTAACCTGCGAGAATGAGGAGAGGTAGTAAGAGGTGTCTCCCACATGCTCAACATGAGATCATACAAAATCTCATGAACAGGTAAAGTAGCTGCCTCTTTAGGAGCCTTGGGATATTGTAGAATATCCAGCTGCTTGGCTCTAGGCTCTGACTCAGGGGCCACTGTGATGGAGAGGCCCCTAGCCACCTCCCTAATAAAGTCTTGAATAGACAAGTTCTCTGGAGGAGACATTCTTCATTTAGGAGAAGAAGACTCCTGAGGAAGAAGTATCGATGCCTCGACAGATCCTTTGGACTCATCAGAGTCTTCGGAGGAATCGAAGTATCGCCTGTCTGGATGCTCCTGTAAAGCCCGATATGCGTACCGAGTGGGATCGACATCGGGAGTAACTGGTACCGGTTCAGTACCGATGGGCATCATAGGACAGGGTACCGTTGCAGTTGACACCGAAGCCGATGTCGATGCAATCGGTACCGGCACCGGGAATGATGCCAGTGCCAGAGCCGGTACCGGCAACGGGGATTGTTGCGGTACCGGAGGCGTCGCAGCCTGCATGAATGCCGTTAGGGTGTGCTGCATGGTCAGAATCTTATGATCCATCGACGCCACCAAAGTCTGGATGTCGGTACCCCAGAACACGGCAACAGGTGATCGGTCGAGGCCGAGCCATCGATGTCAACCTGTGACCCCATAGACAATGCTTTGGAAGCCGGAACTTCCCGCCGGGGTAACTTTGCCGGTGCGGAGTCCTCGAGGACAAGCCCGGAGGCATCTCGATGCTTAGAGGGAGATTTGCCCTTCGAGGACCGGCCAGATTTATGCTTGGTTACCTGAGATCCATGGGAGGAAGAAGAAGCCCTGGAAGACGTCGATGCCACTGAAGCTGCATCAGAGGGAAACAGGGTACTGAGCTTGGCTGCTCGGTTCTGCCGACCTCTTTTAGACATCATGGTACAGGACACACAATCCGTGATGGAATGGTCAGGACCCAAACATTTAGACACCAATCATGGGTGTCGGTGACAGAAATAGTACCGCCACATTTTGTGCACTTTTTAAACCCGGAGGCGGGCTTCTCCATGAGGAGAAACTTTTTAGGCCTAAGGCCCAAAAACTAAAATGCACAGTGAAGAAAGTATACGTTTTTCTTTTTTTTTTAAAGAAAGAAAAGAAAAGACCGGCGGTACCGGTCCGACGTCGAAGAAGGCAGACGCGACACAAAAGAATAAAGAAAAAATAAAGAACTTCTTCTGCGGTGACAGGAACACGACCTGCTGGCTCCGCGGAAAAGAAGAACTGGAGAGAGGCGGTTGGGAAAGGCGGGAAGGCAGCGCGCAGACGCTGTGGGATGCTCCCAAAAGCTTTCTTATTGGACGCTGGGGAGCGTTCCCGCGCAGGCTCCATCGGTACCGACGATACCCATATGTGAAGACTCATTCCTGCTTGTTCCTGGAGATCATCTTTTACATGTGTCTGTACAGAACTGTGTATGCCTTGTAGTGCTATACAAATGATCAGTAGTAGTAGTGGTTAGAACACTGGCTTGGTAACCAAGCAACCAGGGTTCAATTCCCACTAGTACTCCTTGTGGCCTTGGGCAAGTCACTTCACCCTCTGTTGCCTCAGAAGAAAGGCCTGGCTATCTACTTCTGGTCACACTGCCAATAAAACCCAGGAGCTTCTGGGTTGCCAGGAGTCAGCACTGACTTGAAGGCATGCATCGCAGTAGTAGTATTTATTTATTTGTTTACAGATTTTAGTTCCATGTTGCATATGGGCTGGAGTGTTATATGTACCATTTTAGTTGTGGTGCTCAGACTTTCAGAATGAAAAGTGATCTATGAAAGTTTGTGGACTAGTCAAATGCTTGTCGGCTAAGATTCAAAGCAAAAAGTGCAGAGTCCTTTTGGGTACATAAATCTGAGGAAACAATACACAATGGGGTTGAGGGGGGTATATACAAACTGACCAGGAAAGAGGTGTTGGGGTGATTGTGTCAGAAAATCTCAAGGTAGAAATCAAAGCTTGAGAGATGCTAGAGTGCTAGGGAGAGGCAGGCATCCGCAGGGTGAGGTCAACTTTGGGAAATGTGGGTGGGCACTGCTTCATTTGAGGGTCCTTCCTCAGAGACAGGGACCTGCCTTGAGGATTGGTGAGAAATTTCCCATCACTAAACAGCACTTTCACTTTGAGTTGGTTAGTTTGGGGAAGCCTGAACGTCTAAACGTGGCAGTGTTGCAATGACTGTGCTGTCATTAGCATGGCCTTGGTAAAGCTGTGTTCCAGACTGAAGCATGAAAGAAGATATCAAACATTCAAAGAATGAGTCAAAAATAACTAACCAACAACGCTGAGAACATGCGACCTACCTCAATGTCAGACTGGAAACAAGAAAGTAGATGCTATGCTATTCATGATTATCTCCTCTAATTGGTACTAGAGGGACCCTGCTTGACTTTTATTCATGAAAAGTGTCAGTTGTAAGTTGAATAACAGCTGTAGTATATGTGGAAAGTAGTGCCTGGGCTATACCAAATAAATCAGTTCAACTGCATCAAGTTTGCTGCTCATGAGAGCTGATGATTTATGTATAATAGATGGTCCCTTTTCATTTGTGTGCTACTATTGCTTGAGGGCACATTATACAGTACATTAAGCAGTTCTTTGGCTTAGTACATTGGACATTCAAGCCCGATGTACAGTGTATATTAGAACCATGTGGTAACCTGTGTTGTTGTGTCAATTCTAATGCAGGTTGGTATACGGGATAATTTTATACGTATTTTTGCTGGATTTTCAAAGCCAAAGCTTGTGCTTACTTTCGCATACAAGATTATGTCAGGAAAAGCATGCACGTTCATTTACAACTGCTATTTGGTACACATAATGGAGCCCTTTTAATAAAGGGGGTGCGGAAAGCATGCTCTCATCAGTTAATAGGCAGACTGTCCCCTAACACATGCCACTGGAGTGTGAGTGCACTTACCTCCACCTACTGAGATGGCCATAATTGCACCCATGCTAATTCTCCATCTTGCAGTTAGTGTGGGCATGTGACTGCAAGGCGCTATCTCTGCCCACTCTACCCATATTTGCTCCCCTAACACACCATAGACAGTACAGATATCCAGCCACACTGTCAATACATCTCCCAGCCAGCGTGTGCCAGAACACATGCTGACAGCTAGAGGTGGCAAGGGGGCATATGATAGAGGTCTATAAATTAATGAATGGAGCAGAACGGGTAAATGTACATCGGTTGTTTACACGATCAAAAAATAGAAAGACTAGAGGACACCCAATGAAGCTACAATATAACCCATTTATAATTAAAAATAAAATGTCTTTTCACTCAACACATAATCAAACTCTGGAATTCGTTACCGGAGGATGTCGTAAAAGGTGTTAGTGTAGCTGGGTTTAAAAAAGGTTCAGACAAGTTCCTGGAGGAAAGGTCTATAAACCATTATTAAAGAGGATCCAGGAAATTTATTTATTTATTTATGTAGTAAACATTTGTATATCGCTACTTACTACGATCAGTAGCGGTTTACTTTACAGAATCATAATGTATCGTACAATACAGTGAATTTTTAAGATACACATTTCGATTGAGCAATGATTTCAAATCATTGAGCAATGATTTGAAATCCACTGCTTATCCCGGACAAGCATCATGGAACCTGTATGCCTCTTTGGGAACCTGCCAAGTATTTATGGCCTGGATTGGCCACTGCTTGTAACAGGATACTGGGCTTGACTGACCTTGGTCTGACCTAGTAAGGCATTTCTTATGTTCACCCTTTAGTAAAAGACCCCCAATATTTCCTCAGTTTGAAAAAAAGCCATACATGCTTTTGAATTCCCAAAAGCATGTGCATAAGTGCAAATCTCTTCCCAAGCCCATTCCTGGGAGCATCTCTTCAGACAGAAGGCAAAGAAATGTGCATGGAGACTGTGTGTGTGTAACTTTACCTGCATTTAGGGTGGACAATTTTATAAAAGCACATTTCTGTAGGTAAAGTACTGCTTCGCCTATGTAAATGGCTTTTAAAATTATCCTTTAATTTGTGACCTGCTTCCTTCTTTCTTGGGGACTTTTAGGTCTTAGCCGTTTCCTTTTTCTTGGATTTATACTGATATCCCCTTTAGGTAATTTAACTTTTAGACTGTAAGACCTTTTTCTGTTCTTGTGTTTAAATTGAAAATGTGCATAAATAAAAAAATTTTAAAAAATTAAATTACCCTCTCCCTGTACATTTTATTATTTCATGGGCCTGATTGCTTTCTTTTATTTTATATTTATTAAATTTCAAATATAACACTTCAAACCAGAAAGTGAAAGGAAACAGGAGAAAAAAAAATCAAAGGAAAATTATACACAACTAATCTTGATGTAAATACACTCTATTTCAGTCCACTGTATAAGGAAAAAGAAGAGGGATCCAAGAATAGAAAAGAAAAAAAATTCTTAAAGCAGAAATACGAAAAAGAAACCCCCAAAGCATGCGCCCCACTTGTAACCTTTCCCAATGGGCCTTACAATGATACCTGAGGGTCACAAAACTGGACCTTTATCTCCTCTCTCGCCACAATGAAATCATTTAAGTGCCTGGGTTCATAAAACACTTAATTCTTTGCTTCACATACAATCAAACAAACACAAAGAAATTGTAACATGAAGCAGGCTTGATTTTATAATAGATGCCTATGGGAGAAACCCAGAAGGGCACCTATTTTAAGTCTGTTTGATAAAGGCAAAATAGGGGTCTATCCTTTTTTAAATGGGCCCCTGTAGCATGTAGATAGCAATGCCCAAATTTACACCTGCTCCAAAGTTAGCAGAAATGTGTGCAGTGCATCACTACTCCATCCCTGCTGCACCTAAACTGTGTCCCCAAGAACATCTGTGCACAGTATAAATATAATTACTTAAATGGATCAAATCAACTAAAAATGAAATTTCGCACCTGATAACACACATAGTCAATCAATCCCTGCAGCAAGGGATCATGCCTGCTCAACTTAAAAGATCGCTAATTAGACCTATATTACCGGCCGATTTCAAGCATATCCTTTCTTGCAAAGATTATCGAGAAGGTAACTCAGCAACAACTGCAAGACCACCTAGATGAACACAAAATACTTGACGAGCATCAATATGGTTTTAGACCCCACCATGGTGTCGAAACCCTACTTATAGCCCTCTTCGACAACCTCATCAAGGGGCTGGAAAACAAAAACAAGATGTTCATACTAATATTCATAGATATATCTGCGGCGTTCGACACAGTACATCATCAAATACTCTTGCGCAGACTAGAATCAATAGGTATAACAGGCACACCCATAAAGTGGTTTGAGTCATACCTAACAAATAGAATGCAACAGGTTTGTTTCAATAACGAGCAAGCAAAACCCTTCCCCCAAACCCAAGGGATACCACAGGGCTCAGCCATCTCCTCCCTGTTGTTTAACGTCTATATCCAGCCAGTATGTGCAATTTTCCAGAAGCATAGTATCAGCTACCACCTATATGCAGATGACATCATATTGTACACACAACTTGATATAAACAACCCCAATCTCAACCAATTAGAAGAATGCCTACACGATCTGCAAAACTGGCTCCAATGCAACAATATGACTATAAATCACAAAAAACTGAAGTGATGTTCATATCAGGAAAACAAGATTTCAAACCTCCTGCATCTATCACCCTGAACGGAAACACCTATCTCTCTAAAAATGAGATCAAATACCTAGGGGTACTAATTGATGCTAACCTAAAGATGGACAAACACCTCCGGATAACTAACAGAGCAATTTTTCACAAACTGAGAGTTCTACAGCCCATACGCTGGATCATTGACCACTCGGACTTTAGAACAGTAGCACAGGCACTCATCATTCCCCACCTGGATTACTGTAACGCTATCCTGCAAGGTCTACCGAAAAAAACACTAAACATCCTACAAATGGCGCAAAATGTAGCAGCCAGAATTATCATGAATAAGAGTTTGTCAGACCACATCACTCCTGTTCTTATAGAGCTCCACTGGCTCCCCATACCTGCAAGGATAATCTACAAAATGCTGGTATCTACATTTAAAATTATCCACAAAATATCTCCTTCCTTTCTCGATAACCTTATCACCACTCAGCCTGCCAACAGATGCCGACGAACTGCTAACCTGAACACACTCTGCGTACCCAGCAGCATAAGGTCAGTGAAAGAACGGACCAGCAACTGGGCATTCACCTACTCAGCACCCATACTCTGGAACCAGATGCCACACGAGCTACGTCAGATCAAGGACTTACAGGTCTTCAGAAAAGAGCTTAAAACACACCTATTCCAAATACACTACGGCATCACATAGACGGTTCCAACTATCCCCTCCCATGCTGCCCACCTACCTCAAAAGCCTAAGCCTCATATGAACCTAATGCTCATTTGATGTCCACTTCCATGATGATCAAATTGTCGATATGTATATAATTTACTCCTATTATGCCTTTATATATTGCGACTCTGTTGTATATTTACACTGGTGTTCAAACTGTAATTTATGCCAATGATATGTACAACTGTAATTGTGCCATTGTTAATCACCCCCCTTATCTTGTCCCCTCTCCCGTGTCTTGTACAATAATTTGTAATTCATACTGGTGTTTAAACAGTAATTTATTTGCCAATCAATTGTATAACTGTAATCTTCTCGTTGTTTATCCTCCCCTTGTCTATTCCCCTCTCCCTGTGTTGTACAATGATTGACCGCTTCTGATTGCTGGAAGGAGCGGTGTATAAATGTATGCTAAATAAATAAATATTGTCACCGAGTATACTTATATTCACATATACTGCAGACACTATACGCACGTGGAAAAACCTCTATAAAATCACCCTTTTTTCAGAAGAGCTAAGGTGAAGACAATGTTTTCTGTAGGGAGGGATCCATCATCCTCTCTGTGGTTACATGCTGAATATAAAAGGGGTTACATCTTGCAGTGGAGTGGAGGAGTAGCCTAGTTGGATATGAGTATGGAGTAGCCTAGTGGTTAGAGCACTGGCTTGGTAACCAAGCAACCAGGGTTCAGTTCCCACTAGCATGCCTTGGGCAAGTCACTTAACCCTCCATTGCCCCAGAAGAAAGGCCTGGCAATCTACTTCTGGTGACACTGCCAAGAAAACCCAGGAGCTTCTGGGTCACCAGGAGTCAGGACTGACTCAAAGGCACACATTGCATTTGCATTTTGCACGTCTTGCCTAGGTGGAGAAATTATTTGCATTCAGGTAAGTGTTAAGCTTCTGACTCAAAAAAATACAGTGTACCAGGTAATTGGGTATTAAGAAGTTTGCTTTATACAGTATATTGAGGGCTTCTGATAAAAATTATGGGGATATTATTTAACACTAGAAGTCCCAAAAATAATTTTACCTAGAAATCCCGAAGTGTGTCAATTGACACATTATCACGATGACTGTGTTTAGCATGAAATGCAGATGTGAATTAATGTGAAGTTACTTATTTGTTAAATACGTGCAGTATGTGACGTCATTACATGACATCATCGTGTGTTTATTGTTTGTAATGTCGGAGTAAAACTGTAAACAGTGATTGAGATGCGCCACCTAGTGGGAACATGAATTTATACCTAGAAGCCCCAAAGTATGTCAATTGACGCATCCAAGACAATTGAGTGCGTCAAATGACGTACTTTGGGGCTTCTAGGTATAAATTCATTTTCCTGCTAGGTGGTGCATCTGTCATTAATTTTTGATGCACATATTTGAACATCTTGACCTTGCTAACAAAGTCATGGAACATGACTGACATGGTTCTAGCAGTGGCGCTGGTATACAACTTCGAAGATGCATTTGTATAAATTGACGCACTTTGGGGCTTCTGTGGCAGACAACATTTTTTTAAAGCCTGGCAGTTAAATAGTATCTGGATATTTTGCTCCAGTATCCGGAGAGCAGCTGGTGCTGAATACCTAGATACTGCAGTCAGTGCCCACACTTTCTAGACAGCGGTGTTACTCAGCTGCGATCCGGATAGACAATCCACATAACACTTAGGAAAAAGCTGTCCTAAATTATGCAGATTGTTATCCATATAGTGGTGAATATGCTAGCTCCTCCCCAGCATTATGCCAATGGCGCCGAAATGATCACAGGGCATATTCACCAGCACTATCTGAACAGCGCTGCTGAATATTCCTCTCAGTAGGATTTAGCACTTCATCACGTTAGTGGGTCCTGCTAACTGGAGGCGTCCTTTTGAATATTGACTTCTATCATTTTAGACATTTAATTTCATGCCAAGTACAATTTTGTGTACATTTTTGCAACATGAAATTACATTTTTGGAACATTTTTCGGTAGATTCCATTTCTTATGTGACATAATTAAAAATTTGTAATTGGTATATGCTCAGAGCAGATTAGGCATTTCTGCATTGTGCAGTTTAAAGCAACTAAGAAGGTCTTTTACTGATTGGCGCTACCTGGCAGTGCGTGTTCTGGTGCGCTGGGATGTGTGTTGTCAGGTAGTGCAGAGCCATGATGCTAACTGCACAACCTGCATTAGAGGCTCTAGTGGGCAGGGTAGGGGGGCAGAGCGTGGTCATACTGAGCTGTATTCATGCCATATGCTAACACCATTAGCTTGGGCTATGAGACAGGGCTCCGTGTTCACTGGCAGGGAAATGCTTTCCGTGCCCCTGACAGTTAACGTGGGGGTGTTGCAGGTAACACGTCATGGTTTCAGCATTAATCGCACATTAGGTGCAACACCTTAGCGCTCGTTAGTCAAAGACCCCCCCCTAAGAGTTGCATGGGTGGAAACTCCAAAGAAGTGGGGTAGAGGATTCAGGGAATTTTACGATTATAACCAGAAACTCCCAATTCCCCAGTGGGGGTGTTTTTGAATTACAACCAAAAGTCAGAAGCCCTAAATATATCCTAAGCAGCTAAATACTTTGCTTAAGAAGACAAGGCTCCTCACCCACTGTAGTGGCTCTCTGACTGTACTGATGCAGTCCAAGCAATATATTACAATTTTTACTCCACTTATGAGATGTTCCCATTGTTTAACTGTTATCAACATATGGTGATAATCATAGTCAAACAGGAAACTACTGGGAAAATTACATACCGTAGGATGCTATGAGACTGGTGATTAAGCTTTTACTACCAGATTTGAAACGCGTAGGGCTGTAATTGCAACGTAACTTAATTACAACGAATGTCCAACCGCTGAACATAGAAATGTAAGTTATTAGGAAATCCCTTCCTCTGGGTCTATTTTCCCAGGTATTTAAATTAATAAGAAAAGCAGGCGGCAGCCTATATGGTGCAGATTAATTAAACCTTCTCTGAAACACTGAAATGTCCATTTGCTGACTTTTATATTCAATTTTTAAACAAGTGCACTGCTTTTCTTTAGTACATCTGCTTTTCTTTAGTACTGTTCACTCCAAATGACTGGAAATTCAGATTTTATTTCTCATAATTAAAGAAAAATCTTCACTGCCAAATCATTGTCACCCTGCAAAAGGAAAAATACTGTCACATAGCTGGAAACATCATTGTTGAAAAACCAGTGTAAAAAAGACCAAAAAAGAGAATATTATCACACCATAAAACCGCTTAAGCTATTAACGATAATTGACCAACTTCTTTAAAGATTATAAAGTGTAACAATGTGAAGAACGAGTAAAGTAATTTATACTGAAATCCTGTGCAATTCTCTTTCCACACCTTAATAGGACAAAGGGGCACCTCCAGGAGCTATGGAGCATCACAGTTCTTCCAGCAGGAGGGAAGACTTTCTCCAAGGCTTCTGGTGCTTGGAACTCCCCTTGGGATACCAGAAACAAAAATAAATTCACTCCAGTTGGGGGTTCCGTAGCTAAAATATTTTACTAAGGTACATGGTGAATTATAATCTATTGAGAAAAGGCACATTTCCTGCAAGCTATGCCCATAACAAAAACCCAAATACAAGTTCAGCAGTGAGCAGAGGCTTCCTCAGACTTCAAACCTCTATCAGGATACTTCCAGGAAGTTCTAGATTTAGGGGCTCTTTTACTAAAGGGCACTAGCTGTCAGCCCATGTTCTGGTGCGTGCTGAATGTGCGTTGACAGCTGGTGCAGGGCAATGTTCCCTCTAATTTTCTGAAGGCTGTGTGTGCATAAAATATCAGCTGTGCAGCTTTTGAAGGAAGGTTAAATTTTTGTGCGCAACATAACGACACTTGGCGTTATATACTTTAAAATTTGACTACCCGTCAGAATACAGTATGTACACCACATTGATTGTACTAGAAAATATTGTAGAACTTGTGAAAACCGTAAATACACAACAACTTTTAAATTTTAAGACATCTGTGTTGTTTTCTATCAGAATCAGAACCATAATTTTTGTGCGCTCTGTTGTAAAGTATGTGCGCTCGCTCGGCGAGGTGTGTGCGCGTGCGCACACACGCACAGCTTAGAGGGAACAGTGGTGCAGGGCCATGATGTTACACAGGCTGATTTCCATGCTGTGAATGGTGCATTGGAGTGGTAACGGGGGCAGAGAGTGAGCATAGTGAGCACTGCACAGTTAACATGAGTAAACACCACACACTAACCATGACCCTTGCAATTAGTGTGGGTTTACCTAATACCACCTCACTAGGTGGCGTTAAGTGTACCTGTGCTATTTGTATGCCATGAAAGAGCACAGAGCTCTGAGTTAACTGCCTGGAACATGCTTTCCACGTCCTCAACAGTTAACCCGGTGGTGTTGCAGCTAATGCACCATGGTTTTGGTACTACTAGCATGTTAGGTGCAATACCTTAAAAAGGCCCCTTAGATTTACCTTTTTTGGCATCTGAATCAGCCCAATGAGCTCTCCTTCTCTGAAATCCTCTGATTCACAGGGTAGTTTCTTTGCACCAGAATGAGGTCCTTCTCACTCCAGTGGCTTTTCCTTTGAGATTTCTCTTGCAATACAGTTTAGAAGAAATTTTTGCTGCCACTATCCTGGATGCACAACGTCTTCCAATGCAGACACAGACTCCCTGGAGCTTTTCCTATATCTGAGTGTAATCCCATTTCTCCACACAATATTCAGGTCTGGTTGACCTTCATCAGAACAAGACACCAGTAAGAGGTTTCTCCTGCAAAGAGCATAAGAAAAACTATGCTGAGTCAAATATCTTCTAACAGCAAGTGCCAGGTTTTCTTGGCAGTGTAACCAGAAGTAAACCGCCAGGCCTTTCTTCTGAGGCAATGTAGGGGTAAGTGGCTTGCCAAAGACCACAAGGATTGCTAGTGGGAATGTGAACACTAGTCTCTTGGTTACCAAGCCAGTGTTCTAACCACTAGGTTACTCCTCCTTGTAGCCTGTCCAGGATATATGTACCTCACATAAAAGGTACATTTCCAGGGATGAGCAATGGCTCTCCTTACTCTGCAGATGCTAATCATTTTTGATGGACTTTCCTCTAGGAACATTTCCAAACCTCTTTTGAATCCTGATATGTTACTCACCGTGATCACATCTTCTTGAAACAGATTCCACAGCTTAATTATGGGCTGAGTGAAAAAACAAAGATTGCTTTTTCAATTTGCTAGTCATTAGTTTCATGGAATGTCCTTTTGAATTTGTGTCATAGTTTGAAAGGTTAAACAACCATTCTCCATTTAACCATTCCATCTCACTCATGATTTCATAAATTGCTATCATATCCCTGCTCGATCACCTATAACATAGGTACTCATGCACCTTCCTCTCACACAATAAAACCATACACACTAAGGGGTATGTCTATTAAGGGGCGGTATGGATGACTCCATACCTTGCTCTTAACTGCAGCGTTAAGGCCCCCTTTGTGCATTAAAGGCCAGGGCAGGAAATAGGTGTTCCAGTGGTAAGAGCACTAGCGGCCATTTAGTGGGTAGTAACAGGACATCGTGCGTTAAGAGAGCTAAGAGTGCAAGTTAATGTGTGGTAATGAAGGTCATCACAACATGGGTTAAGGGAGACTATTTAGTAGTCAGAAGTGAGATGCTGCAAAGGAGCAAAGGGAATTGGTGATGGACAAGTCACATCCATATGTCACATACATGTGAGCCAGTGAGTGTGCAGATAATTTGGGAGGCAGTTGGACTGTATCAGTGAGGGGGTGCCCAAGTAATCCACTTTGATGTCAGTGGGTGGCATAGGATTGGGTAGAAGTGTGTCATGAAGTAGCCATCATGTAGGCATCGAAAGAAGGCCTGAGTGACAGTGGTGACCTGCACATCAGTTGCAGATGAGTTGTGAGTGATATGCCCTAATGAGCAAAATGCCACAGTGTGGGCCAGGGTGTAGCAGCTGGCAGGAGAATACATGACTGAACATGATGGGCATATGCTAATGGATGAACTGAAGGATGGATGGGGTAGATAAGAGTGCTGTATGGCCTTGCTGCCCCAATGTACCTGATGTGACCTTACAAATGCAGATAGCCACAGTATTTGCTATGCCACGGGGAAGATCAAATACCATCTTTTTGGGTGTCACAGATATCTCTGCTGCTCTAACCACCATACAATCTTCCTGACACATATTCATTTAACAACTGTACAAGTAAGTAGGCTATGATCCAAAGATATAAAATCCGCACATCCGTACAAGCAGCATGCAAATGCAAAGTCCTCCTGTACAGGTAAGGTCTACACTCATACATACTGTATGGTGGAACAAGGTCACTCGCATGATGTCACATACCTGGCAGCAACTTATGTCTCTGAACTGATGAGATGCTTATATTTATTTTTATTTATTTAGCAATATTTTTATATTGCTGTATATACCAGTCACAGTGGTGTACAAGGAATAGAAAGTGCTCCTTTCCAGCACTCTCATCTACCCAGAGACAGTTCTTCCATTAGGCCACCTGAGGCGATGACCTCAAGCGGCACTCTGATGGGGGCGGCACTCCAGCTCTGTTTTAATTTTAGATTTTGCAGCCTCTGGCCTGTCTCTGATTTCCAGCCCGATCGTTTGCAGGAACCCTGCAAATGATCAGGCTGCTTTTTTTTTTCTCGCTGCAGCATTCTTGAGGAAAAAAAAGCGGTGGGAAGGCAGAGACAGGTCAGAGGTGGCAAAATCTAAAATAAAAACAACCAGAATGCCACAGCCACCGCCAGATGAGAGGTCCAGGTGGAGGGAGTGGGGACAGGAGGAGGACAAGTGAGAGACAAAGGGGAGAGACAGGAAGGCAAATGCTGGACAAAGGGGGAGACGGGGACATACTGGACAAAGGGGAGAGACAGAGGGCAAGTGCTAGACAAATTGGAGAGACAGGGGACAAATGCTGGACAAAGGGGGAGACAGGGGGGACACACTGGACAAAGGGGGAGACAGGGAGATAAGTGCTAGACAAAGGGGGAGACAGGAGGCAAGTGCTGGACAAAGGGGAGAGACAGGGTGGCAAATGCTGGACAAAGGGGATAGACGGGGGCAAATGCTGGACAAAGGGGGAAACAGGGGGGGACAAATGCTGGACAAAGGGGAGAGACAGTGAAGATTAGGGTCATAATGGGCTGATGGGTGGGCTAGGACTGGTAATGGGCTGATTAGGAGGGCTAGCATTGGTAATGGGTAGATCAGGAGGGGCTAGGACTGGTAATGGGTTGATTAGGGAAGGCTAGGACTGGGAATGGGCTGATCGAGGGGGGGGGCTGGGACTGCTAATGGGCTGATTAGGGGGGCTAGCACTGGTAATGGGCTGAGGGGGGGGGGACTAGCACTGGAAATGGGCCGATCAGGGGGCTAGGACTGGTAATGAGCTGATTAGGGGAGGCTAGGACTGGTAATGGGCTGATGGGGGGGGGGGTTAGGACTGGTAATGGACTGATGGGGGGCTAGCATTGGAAATGGGTTGATCGGGGACGCTTTGACTGGAAATGGGCTGATTATTGGAGACTAGGACTGGTAGTGGGCTGATGGGGGGTATGACTGGTAATGGACTGATTAGGGAAGGCTAGCACTGGTAATGGAGTTGAGGGGAGGACTAGCACTGGAAATGGGCTGATGGGGGGGGGGCTAGCACTGGAAGTGAGCTGATTGGGGGAGCTTCGACTGGAAATGGGCTGAAGGAGGAGGATAGGATTGGAATGGGCTGATGGGGGAGGGAGGAGAGAACTGCTGGCCATGGAAGAAGGCTGGGGGGCTAGAACTGGAAATGAGTTGATGGCAGGGAGGGGAGGATACAGCTGCTGGCCCTGGAAGAAAACTGGAGGCTAGGACTACAAATGGGCTGATGCAGGGGGATAGGAGAATGGGACTGGAAGGGAGTGGATGCTGAGAGGTGCTGCCATGGTATTTGGACTTCAAGGGGCTGGACAGTGGGGAAGGAGGGGGGAAGGAGGGGGACTGGAAGGGAATGGACACCAGTGGCAGTCATGGGACTGCAAGTTGACATTGGAAGGTACTGGGAGGGAGGAATGGAAAGGGGCTGATACTGGGAAGGGTAACTGGGACTGGAAATAGGCTGATGGAAGGAAGTGAATAAAACAAAAGAAGAGATAAGAAATGGCAGATGGACTATAGACCATAGAAAGAGAGCTAAGAGAAGGCAGGAAAGCAGAAGCTCAGATCGGGACCAGCATGATCAGAGAATAAAATGGTCAGACAACAAAGGTAGAAAAAATAATTTTATTTTCATTTTAGTGATTGGACTTTGCGCTATCTTTATATTTTACACAGTATGGGGAACTGCATCTCTATCTGATGTTGTACTGCATGCGGAGTCTGGCTTCTTGGGGTTTCAGTTTAATTTTTGTCTACATATTTTTATTTTAGGTTGTAGTCACTTATTCTGCATTTGGTGAGGGTCTGTGTTCTGAGTGTGTGACTGAGGCCAGGTATTCTGTTTAAAATTGAGTTTGTAAATAGGGGTCGATACTGTCCTGTAGTAATTTGGCTTGTTCAGCTTTTCAAACAGGTATATGGATGTTCTAGGGGACACGCTGCAATATTTATGGTGTTGCCCTTTTCTGGGTACAGTCCATGTTGTGTGAGTTTTGGAAGTCAGTGCTGTTATGGAATAGTAGATTTGCTCTATGGATCCTTTACTCTGGGTTCTTGATGAGGTCAACTGTAGGGTGTTGGTTGGGGGAGGTACTAGAATATGTAGTGTTTTTGAGATTTGCAGTTTTGCATTCTTTATGCTGCCAGACTGAAATTTAAAATATTTTGTCAGTTCAGATTCAAGGAAATTTCTAATTTTCAGGGAACATCTCAGTTTAATTTTGTTTAGTAGCCTGATAGCTTCACCGCTGCTGAGTTCCGGACTTTTCCAGATCCAGCGTTTGAATTCATGGCTACCAGGATTAGTTTCTCATTTTATATCTTCCTTCCTTATCAATAATCTGGTCATAGCAAAATAAATCTGATGTGCAGATACTTATAATGGTTTGATGGAGGGGGGGGGGGGCTGTGTAAGTGACTTTTCATTAATCAAATTTCATGTTTTATTATTATGTTTGTTTTATTGTAACATGGTTTTACTAAATTGCATGTGTATGTTTAGAAGCTGCCTAGGATTTTAGAAGGGTGGTATATATATTTTAAAATAAAGTATGATAAATTTATGCAAAATGATGCCGCAGTGAGTCTCTACTCATGGCCCTGCATCACCCTTGTGCTGTCTCTGGGGGAAAGTAGACAGGAGGGTGCACTGGGAGACAGAGAAAAGCAGAAACTTCAGATTGGGACCTACATGATCAGAGAATAAAATGGTCAGACAACAAAGTTAGAAGAGAATTTTATTTTCAATTTAATGACCAGACTTGGTGCTATCTTTATATTTTATACAGTATATGGACATGCATCTCTTTCTATTTCTCTGCTATTGCACTGTACGCAGAATCTGGCTTCTTGAGGATTCAGTTTAATTTTTATCTACATATGTTTATTTTTAGGTTATGGCCATTTATTCTGTACTTGGTGAGGGTCTGTATTTTGAGTGTGTGACTAAGACCAGGTGTTCTGTTAACATGGAGTTTGTATGTAGGGATCTGTACTGTGGTAATCTGAATTGTTCAGCTGTCCAAATAGGTGCTGGATGTTCCAGGGCCCACTATAGTATTTACAGTGATGCTTTTTTTTGTATGGCCTCTTTATGTGAGTTTTGGAAGTTGGTGCTGGTATGGTATGGTATGGTAGATTTGCTCTATACTCAGTGACTTTGTTGTAGTTTTATATTAGTTCATAATATGCCTGATATTGGATAATGTTTTGTTTATTTTTTTTTTTAAGATATTGAGTTCTGTGGGTGAATGTCCTGGTTCTGCTCTGCACCCACTGTTGAGGAAGGGGGTTCTGTGTATGCAAAATATATGTTCAAAAAGAAAAAGCAAGAACCATAACACAGTTTATAACAACAAAATAAAAATGAGTTATAATTTCATTTTATAAACTGTGCTGTGGTTCTTACTCTTTCTTTTAGTTCCTTGGTGTGCAAACTCTTGCATTTCCTTATAATCTAATTGGCTTTATGGTCTGGTTCAGTATCTGACTGGAGGTTTGAGAAAGGCCCCCCCTTCCACTATCCGGGGGGGGGGGGGCACCATCTCATCCCTCATTTCAGGCAGCAGATTGCCTTGAGCCACCCCTGCATCTACCCCCATCCATCCTTCAGCCCATCTATCAGCATATACCCATATTGGCCATATGGAGCAAGTAATGACGTGTGATGATCTCTGCAGGTGACCATCGCAGGAGAGTTACGTGTCTGCAAGTACTGCATATATGTGATAGAGAAAGCGATGTTCATTCACAGTTATCATGAAAGTTTCCAGTCATGTATAACTCATGTGGCATGTATCTACAGGGTGAAGTTGTGTGACCCTTTGCAATGTGCTGCAGCAGGGCCAATAAAGTCATGCTGTCAGATGGGTATGATTGGGTCTGCAAACATGCACATTGCAATGTGCTATCATATTACAAAACAGAATAATAAGAATGATATATGCCCTCCAGTCAATGCAGACCCCTGGGTGTTTTTGAAGTATATTGTCAGGATGGTGAAATGACTTCCTCATGGCCATAAGGAACACAAGTGGGATTCAAACCCCTGTCTGTTCCTTAGTGAGCCAGTGCTCTAACCATTAGGCTACACTTCCATGCTGTGCTTTATAGCACTCTCTAGAATAAACCAGACTACAGGTCCCTACCTGCAATGGCCTAAACCTAGGACTTGAAACAATCTGGCAGGCACATTGTAAACCACACCTAGAGCCTGCCTACAGTGGTACGCATGTAGTACAGACTGCACTGGATACTCAGTACTGCCCCTACATAACAGACACATAGCAGCAGTATGAATCTCCTGTCCAAAGGCCAGGCCACATGTGAGGGCAAGATGTCCTTCCCACCACTGTACCTCCTAAGCCAAACGACATTCTCACACAGAGGTCCACTGGGCTGCAGTCTGCTAGTAATCCCTGAGGCAGCACATGTGCATGGCATGTATTCCCTTGTGACCTGTTGTACACTGCAAGATAAGTACTTTTGCACATACACCTAAATCAAACCGCAGTCATGACCCATGAGGTCCATTGCAGACCATCCTGCCCTCTCCAGGGGGCCATGCACACTTGTTCCTTCCTCATATAAGACATGCAGGTACTGTGCGATGCTCCAGTGATCAGGGTTGCCACTATGGCTACAATTGGGGCTATATGTGCTATTGGTTAGCCCCTTTATTTCCTAGGATGCACCTCACAATGTGAGCAACTATATGCTACCTTTGTCCCTATGGAGAATGCAGTAATCCATCTGCTCTGTAATGTGCAAGGACATTGTGTGCCTTATGCACATAACAGCCGCTACATGTGCAAATTACTTTTTCACTGGCCACCCTGAATGTGAAGAAGGGCACACATTATCTGGTCCCCAGACCAAGCATCACAATAGATGGTGTCTCCAGGGTCTGAAGCTGATCTATTTCATTGCTGGCTTGGTGCAGGTGTTGCATGTAGTATGTGATGCTAGCCATTTGGTACTCTGTATAGCTGTAGCATGGTATGCCTTGGTGCCTAGTACCTGTGGGTCAGGGACTCTTGTGTAACATCTTATGTCATGTTCTAGGACTGGGACAGCTGTGTCCAAGAAAACTGACTGTAGTGGGTGTTGTCTAGGCAGGAAGGGTGTGTGTGTGTGTGTGCAAAAACCATCATCAGCATTAGGTTACCAGCAGCCCAAGGAAATCTGCTCCCATCTGTTTCTGAAGCATTTGATCACCTAGATGAATCCCAGTCAGCTACTCCATACTATCTGTGCCTGGTCTACTAATCATAAACCACTGCATGCACATATAGACACCATAAAGATGGCTTCATATAAGCAGCCTAGCTAGTAAATGGACTACCCTAAAGAAGCAGCACCTATGTCACTTCAGCTTGACCCTAGATAGCATTATGTGGGTACACAGCTATGACAAGGTTACAGCTCAGTCAGAGTAAGAGAGGTCTCTCAGCATGAACAGATGTGTGTAGTCAGGGCATGCTCATGCCAGACCCATGTTAAGATGGCTCAGCCGTTTACCTAATCTCTGATTCATACACATCCTGTGCAAACTGCTCTGTTTTAGACAATATCCAGAATCCTCTGCTCTTTATTTGTGTACCGTTTTATTTTGAACTTGAGGACAGCTAATGCAATGCAAAGAGCACTGGAAAGTGGGCCTGAAACAGGCTGTGAATGCATGTTGGCCCACAGTCTGTCACATACCCAAATACTATGTCCACCTACACAGCTTTTGGCAGTGAGCATTGAACATAGCGCCATGCTCGTACTCCCATATTATGTCATGTCCTTGGCCATGGACACAGCGAAAATGGCCAGTGCAGAACGTGTGCTCTCCCACACTTCAGATGCAGTTCTCACCCCCACTCCCCCCAAAAGCACGTGGAAGCATGGTAGGTTGAACATGAGTTAGATATTAATACAGTTGCTGGCTACACATACACCACCATCCCCAGCCTCTTTGTACTTTAACAACGTCCTTGTGGCTATCACACTTGGCACCCGTGGAGAGAGGATGAGGCTGTCATGCAGGGCCTCTGATGTGAAACATGCAGAGACTGAGTAGGCCCTTATAACTTCTGCGCATGTGAACATAGTCTCTGGCTGCCAATGGCACCTACCAGGGGCACATTCAAAACATGTATGGGACTGTACTCCCTACCCCTACCTCAACATTCACCTCCAGGCACTGCCTTCCTATATGGTGGCAGGCAATGCAAAAACCAACATGACATCCTGTGGCACATTCCTCATGCTGGAATTGTGCACACACCATTCAGAGGTCAGTGTCCCACTGTCACAATCAGGCAAACAAATGCATTTGTCTCTGTAAACATAAGGCAGGTTGTTTTGGAGTAATATTAATGTACTGCTGAATGCTGTGATCAATGATCAGTAGACAGTTTTGAGATAGTGTATGTTATGTGCAGATGTGCCAGAGATTGACATATGCATGGAGGTGAGATACCCCCAGACTGACTGCAGCTTAGGACAAGAGCAAAGTGCATGCAGCAACATCACAGAATCTTTTCAGTCTCACCAACTGATTGAATTGGACATTCACAGAGGGCTGCCAGTAACCTAATACTGATGATGGTTTTCGCACACTGTCAGCCTCCACTTGAGCCTAGCTCCTAATAGGCTGCAGCTTCAGCAAGGAAGCTGACAGTGTTGCTGCGGATACACCTATTATGGCAGTTGGCATTAATCTGGCCTCTAACCTGTGCAGGCAGGTGTGTCCTGAGGCCTGGAGTCTCAGTCAAAGGTGAGGGCTGCAGCACACACACATGTGAGGGAACTCTCATTGGTGAGACCGTGTCTCCCCAGCTCACTCCAGTCAAACCAGAAGGTGATATGGGAGCTGTACAGCAGTGTCATGTTGGGAGGTAAGTGTAGGAGCATGCTGTGGGGATGGGTCTTGACAATGGTGTAACTGGGAATGCATTTGAGTGTCACAGTTTTGGGGCAACATGTTTGCAAGCATAGCCAGTCAGCCAGTGACTCCCACAGGTTGCAACTACTTACTGAAAACTAACCTTTTGCCCATAAATGGTGTCTCACACAGTATGCGGAGTTGCAGAATAGCTGACTATGCAGCATGTTGCATGCACAGCCATAAAGCCTGGACATCACATGCACACTCAGTGCATTGCTGCAGCTCACAGTCCACTGGAGACACACACACACACACACACACAATGACCCTACTGTCAAAAAGAGGTATAAGTTGGCATTCTTACTTACCCCTGAGGCCTCCTTTAATGCTTGGGCATTGTCAACACCTGCTGCTGTGTGTGCACGTGCTATCAGCATACAAACACATCATGTGAGGGTATAGAGACAGCATTGTTGCAGCTTCTCACTGTCCCAGGGCCCAGTGAGTGTGAGGACTTAACAGAGGCATGTGCTGTGGAGGGTAAGGGAAATGATGGAGATCCTATGCTTATTCATATCAGCCCGCTCAGTATGTGCTCTGCCATCCAGCAGATGTTTGTGCAGCTTCTCAGTGTGGCTGCAGAGTGTGAGGGCTCATGCTAAATGAAATGTGGAGGGTTGCACATGCTGATACAGCTCTGGAAATGTAGGATAATATAAACACACCTGGCCATTGCATTCATAATCCACAGGCTGGTCTTGAATCCCTGCCTCTCTCTCTCATACACAGTGGTCATGTGTTTGGAGTCACAGAGCAGCCATGTGGGAATGTAGGTCCATCAATTCATGTGTATATTTGTGGTCAGTGTCAGGCTGCATGAGGACATGAACTGGGGTATGCCTATGTCTGCATAGCTCTCTGCAGGCTCTGTGTCATACTTGTCTGACAAGGGTATGTTAGGCTGCTGTGGGAGAGGGACATCTTGTTAGGAATATATGTGGAACTGCATTGATATGCTGCTGGTAGAACTGATGTTTATGTCTTGCATATGGGATCTGTCCTGCCAGAGTGACAGGGCATGATACATGAACACACACATGCAAGACACTGAGTGACCAATGTATTTATTTATTTATTTAGACAGTTTTGTATACCACCTTATCCTTCACTCAAAGAGGTCACAACACAATTGGGGGATACATTTAACACGAGGGGATATGAGACACATACACTAATACTTACAGGGAACATGGGCAATGGAGGGTTAAGTGGCTTGCCCAAGACCACAAGGAGCACCTGTGGGACTAGAAACCCCAGTCCTTCCGGCCCAAGGTTGCTGTCCTCTAGTGGGATTTGAACCCCCGACCTTCCAGCCTGAGGTAACTTGCCCCAACCACTAGGCCACTCCTCCCAATGTAAGCATTTTATGTTGTGTTCTTGTGGACCAATCCAGGAATAATCTCATGGTTGGCAGGCCACACAGAGCAGCTTGGACTCCCATGTGGCTCAGACAGATCTAGCACATAAGTGGAGTGCTTACTTATCATGAGGGTCACAAGTTCATGTACAGGCCTTGGTCATCATTTGACAACAGAGAGCAGTATGAGTATTTTTTCCTCTGAGATACGGTGGTATCATATTGCACAGTATTCCTGCCTCAGTGGCATATTTTTCTCACCACATATCCAGTCAATACGTGCATGTGGGGGCAACCTAGTCCAACCATCCCCTGTCGAATTGCTGTAATACTGCTGATTACTGCAGGATGTAGGGGTCATGGGTAGACAGAGCCAACCTGTGCACTACTTTGGGACTGATGATGTAGCCATGAGACATCACTTGCACATTCAGTGCATGAGGGCAATAGTGGTTGGCAGACACCACTTCCCAGTCTCTGGGTGTTATAGGTGCCACATGTATGCTGTATATAGACATCATTAATAGTGCTCGCCCGTGCATTCTCTCACATTGTAGGTTAAGGGTCATGCACTGGTGTCTCATTAGGAAATGCATGGTCAGTCCTAACTAAGCTGCTCACGGCTCACAGTACCCAGGGCCAGTCCATCGACTAGGCAAACTAGGCAGGTGCCTAGTTCCACCAATCATGATAGATGGCATACTAGCCAATCCCTCCCTACCTGCAAGCGTGGCACAGCTGCTGTTTCAGTGGTGTGCGCAGCCTTAAAGCGGTGGCACAGATGTGGCTAATAAGGTTAAATTAGACTTACCTGCTAATTGTAGTTCCTGTAGAACCTCCAGTCTAGTCCCGGAATCCTAGGGGTTGTCAACCTAATCCAGCAGCTTTGGAGACTGAGAAACTTCATGGCTGTGATGTCACTGGTATATAAGCACCAGTAGCTCTTCTTCTCACCAGTTACCTATTGACAAAGCAGACTCACCATAGCAACAAGTAAGTAGATATAGGTCAATAAGAATAAGAATAATAAGGCAAATCTGCCACCCGAACTAAGACGGATCCAGGATCCAACTATTTACACAAAGAACACCAACTAACCTTGCAATGAGGTCCCCCGCTCCCACCTTGAAACTGTCGGGACCCCTCCCATCTACTGCAACCTCCCCAGGCGTCAGTAAGCCGCCAGCGGAAAGCCCAAATCTGCTTACCTGTAACCACCGCTCTGCTTCAGGCCCTCTAGCAGCCTTCACTCAGGGCGGGACCCGGGACTAGACTGGAGGTTCTACAGGAACTACAATTAGCAGGTAAGTCTAATTTAACCTTCCTGAGCGTCCCTCCAGTCTAGTCCCGGAATCCTAGGGGATGTAACAGAGCAGTGAAAACAATCAACGGGAGGGCCCTGTTAGCCCCGCCTGAAGCACTGCCGCCCCAAATCGGGTATCTCTTTCCGCCTGCACATCCAGTCGGTAATGCTTGACAAAGGAGTGAGAGGAAGACCACGTCGCTGCTCTGCAGATGTCCTCCACTGGAACGAGGCTACATTCCACCCAAGAAGCAGCCTGCGCCCGCGTGGAATGAGCTCTCAAATTGTCCGGCACCGGACGACCGCGCAACAAATATGCTGACGCTATTGCTTCCTTTAACCATCGAGCAATCGAACCCTTCGACGCCGCTTCTCCGCGCCAAGCTCCCGCAAACAGGATGAACAACCGGTCTGACTTCTGAAAACTAGCTGTCCTAGTGATATACTTCTTCAAAGCCCGTTTAACATCCAAACAATGCCGTTGATCTGCAACTCGACCGTTCCGCTTAGCCGAGAAAACCGGCAGCGAGACCATCTGATTCACATGAAAAGCCGTAACCACCTTGGGCAAAAAGGACGGCACTGTCCGCAACACTACCTTAGAATCCGAGGAGAGGAAAGGCGCCCTACAAGACAATGCCTGCAACTCCGAGACACGTCTCGCCGATGCAATAGCTACCAGAAACACCACCTTCAGCGTCAGATCTTTCAGCGTTGCCGTCGCCAAGGGCTCAAAAGGCGCTTTCCCCAGCGCTTCCAAAACCAAGGGCAAATCCCAGGAGGGGACGACCTGCCTACGCGGCGGCCACAACAACACCGCCGCCCGCAAGAACCGCTTCACATCCGCATGAGTTGTCAGGGAATGATCACGAACTTTACCTCTGTAACATGCCAGAGCCGCCAACTGGACTCGCAAGGAAGCCGCAGCTAAGCCCTTTTGAAAACCATCCTGCAAAAACTCCAACACCTGGGGAATGTCCGCTTTTAACGGAATCACCGCTCTTTCCTGACACCAAGCCTCAAAAATACGCCACACCCTAACATACGCTAGAGACATGGACCTTCGTCTTGCCCTTAGAAGGGTAGTGATGACGGCCCCCGAATAGCCCCTGGACCTTAACCGTGCCCGCTCAAGAGCCAGGCCGTAAGCGAGAATCGATCTACCTGAGGCATGAACAGAGGCCCCTGCGACAACAGGTCCGTCCGCACCGGCAGCCTCCAGGGAGTCGCAATCAAGAGACGAACCATGTCCGCGTACCACGGCCGACGAGGCCAATCCGGAGCAATGAGGATCACGTGGCCTTTGTGACGCTCGATCCGCTGAAGTACTCTCCCGACTAAGACCCATGGGGGAAACACGTACAGAAGATGTGCTTGCGGCCACTCCTGAACCAGGGCATCCAGCCCTTCCGACATTCTTTCCCTTCACCTGCTGAAAAACTGACTGACCTGTGCCGACTGAAAGGTCGCCATGAGATCCATGATCGGCGTCCCCCAGCGCTGTACCAGCATCGCGAAAACATCCGGATGGAGAACCCATTCCCCCGGGTCCACCCGAACGCGACTTAGGAAATCCGCTTGCACATTGTCCACCCCCGCGACGTGCGCAGCCGACAACGCTACCAGATTGCTCTCTGCCCATTCGAACAACCGGTCCGCCTCGGACTCCAGCTCTACACTGCTGGTGCCCACTTGCCGATTTATGTAAGCCACTGCTGTCGCGTTGTCCGAAAAGACGCATACTGCCTGACCCTGAAGAAATGGGCGAAACTCCCTCAGCCCTAAAGTCACCGCTCTCAATTCTAACCGGTTGATCGACCAAGCCTTTTCGAGAACTGACCACTCCCCTTGGGCAAAGCGACCTTGACAATGGGCGCCCCAGCCCTGGAGACTGGCATCGGTTGTCAGCGGTATCCAGGTCGGAACTTCCAATGACATACCTTGCTCCAAGTTTTCCGGAAGCAACCACCAACCCAGAGCTTGACGAGTCTGCAGCGGACAGACCAACCTGCGAGCCAGAGGATCTCACTGATGCGACCACCTTCTCAACAACACCCGCTGCAACGGTCTCATGTGGGCCCTCGCCCACGGTACCAACTCCAGTGTCGCCGCCATGGTCCCTAATACCTGAAGATACTCCCAGGCAGTGGGACAGCGTTTGCTGAGGAAGCGAGTGATCAACTGGCGAAGCGCAACCCCGCGCTGTTGCGGGAGAAAGACTCGGCCCATCCTCGTGTCGAAACGGGCCCCGAGATACTCCAGGTTCTGAGACGGCTCCAACTTGCTTTTCACCACGTTGACCACCCAACCGAGGCTCTGAAGCAACGACACCACCTTGTTTGTAGCCGCCACACTCTCCTCCCGGGACTTGGCTCGAATCAGCCAGTCGTCCAGATACGGATGTACTAGGACCCCGTCCTTTCGCAGAACCGCTGCCACGACCACCATGACCTTGGTAAACGCGCGAGGCGCCGTAGCCAGACTGAAAGGGAGAGCTTGAAACTGATAATGTCCCATAGGTATTGCAAACCTGAGGAACCTCTGATGTTCCCGCCTTATAGGAATGTGCAGGTAGGCCTTGGAGAGGTCTAAGGAAGTCAAAAACTCTCCCTTTTGGACCGCCACTATAACCGATCTGAGAGTTTCCATCCGAAAATGCGACACCCGTAGACAACGATTCACCTTCTTGAGGTCCAGAATGGGGCGCCAAGAGCCTTCTTTCTTTGGCACCACAAAATAAATTGAGTATCGACCGCTGCCTAACTGGTCTGCCGGAACTGGTACCACTGCCCGGAGATCCAAAAGCCGCAGTACCGTTTCCTGCACTGCCCGGCGCTTCGCAGGTGCCTTGCATGGGGACAGGACGAAAGAATCGCGCACCGGACGCTGCAACTCCAATGCGTAACCCTCTCGAATCACCTCTAACACCCACCGGTCGGAAGTGAGTTGGGTCCAGGCAGGGTAAAACTCCCGCAACCGTCCTCCTACGGGAACCAGCCCTACCTGGACCCCCCTGACTTCATTGTGTCTTTATGAAAGTGGAGGAAGAGGCAGCGGGTGAGAACCCTCGGCTCGCTCCTCGAAACCCTCGAAAACCTTGTCCACGAGAAGGAACACGCCCTCTCTGTCCCTGACCAAATCTCGGGTTACGAAAGCGGCGAAAATCCCGCTGTTGCCCGCGCAGACTGGGACCCGACCGTCCCTGCTTTTGCTTATCCTCCGGCAACCGACCACCTTTGGAATCCCCTAAGTCCTTTACCAATTTCTCCATATTTTCACCAAATAGCAACTTACCGCGGAAAGGGAGTTTACTCAACCGAGCCTTTGACGAACTATCCGCCACCCAATTTCGCAGCCACAGGCAGCGTCTGCCTGCCACCACCGAAGCCATACTCTTCGCTAAATCACGGATGAGATCATAATGAATATCAGCGAGATATGCTGCGCCTGACTCCAACCTGGACGCCTCTTTGGACTCCTCCACCGAACCGCCCGCCTGAATGCGCTGAGCCCACCGCAAACAGGCACAAGCTACCCAAGCTCCGCATATCGAAGCTTGTAAGGACAACACATTCGCCTCAAAAACCTGCTTCAGCAACGCTTCTAACTTACGATCCTGTGCGTCCCTGAGCGCCGCAGCGCCTTCCACCGGGATGGTAGTCTTCTTGGTCACTGCCGAAACGGCAGCGTCCACCTTCGGCGCCTTAAAGAGTTCCTTATCCTGATCCAGCAAGGGGTAAAGACGGGACATCACCCTAGAGCCCTTTAGAGCGGCCTTGGGCATATCCCATTCTTCCTGAATCATCTCTCGAAATACTCTGTGCACCGGAAACGCCCTCTGTGTCTTACGCACAGCCTGCAATAAGGGATCCTCCAAGGCCGTTTCCTCAGTCGGACCCCCCGCTGGCATGTTCAGCGTCTTAAGAGATTCCGCTATAAGAGCCGGCAACTCTTCTCGCCGAAAAACTCGGACTACTCTAGCCTGCTCCTCCTGATCCTTAATTTCGCCTTCCTCCAGGTCCTCTTCCAGACCTTCATCCAACAGAGGGTCATCCTCATGAACATCCTCTGACAGAACAGACGGTTCCGAGCGATCCCTATCCATCCTAGCTCTCTTAAGGAGTCCCCCCGCAACCTCGGGCGCCACAGGGGAACCGGACCGCTTAGCACCAATCCCCTCCCCGAAAGGCCCCGCCATTGGGCCCCCTGGAGGACTACTCAAAGTCTTCTGCAGCAAGGACAAAAAATCAGCTGAAAATATAGCCGCCAAAGCCCCCGAAGAAGGTAAATGCGACAGCGGAGGCTCCTGCTCCCCTGAAGTACTGGGCAACGCCTCAGGAGTTGGCAGGGGGGGCAAGAGGGGCTCCAGCAACACCTGGGCACTCCCTGACTCAGTCGCTACCCGCTCTGGTGGTAGATCCACCGCGCTAGCCTCCTGAGCACAGCCCCTACATACTCCTTCAGTAGAAACAGAAGACTTCCTGGCACCACATAACAAACAAAGCTGTTTGGCAGGCATACTGAGTCCAAAAAACAAAAAATATAAATGTGTCAGCAAGGCCCGTTTTTTTTTTTTTTTTTTTTAAATTTCAGAAATCCCACAGGCTAAACAGTCTCCCCCGACGCAGAGCTGAGGGAAACTGAGAAAAAACACCGCTACTGAAGGCAGCTATGGGCCGCTGAAAATCGCAACTGAAAGAATCGGATTTCCCGCTCAAAGTACATGCGGTGCAGCCTGCCCCAGAAGAAAATGAAAAGACGCTGATAAATCAGCTGCTTACCTCCCGCTGAAGGACAAGATGCAGCTCACGGCTATGTTATCTTTCGTGCCCTCGGGAGCCCCTCCGACTGCCGAAATCGCTGCAGGGGAGCTACTCCCGACACAGAACTACTCGGGCAGGCCGGCTCCAAGCGCAAGCAGGCAGGCCATCTGCGCGCTGAGCTCAACAGCCGACTGCTTTCTGGCTCCCGTCCAATCGGGTAAGCAGTAGCGGGTCCTCTCCCTTAGCGCCCCGCTAAGGAAACCGCGGCTCCTAGCGTGCCTCCGGAGGCAGAGGGCTGAAAATAAGAAAAGGAGGGAATCGAGGACCTCAGAGCAACTGTCGGCTAGAAAGTGAATACTGAGCAAGACTTTCAGGTAATGTAAAAGAAAGTCCAACAAGGCAAAGAAGCCCCTTTTTACTTTAATATTTTTAAATAATTCCTCTAAGAAACCCTAACCAATTTAAGAAATAAAATCCTCTTAATTGTTCCTCAGTTGAGCCCTGGAATCCCTGGGCTCACTACCTCACCAGCTGCTTTGGAGACTGATAACTGGTGAGAAGAAGAGCTATTGGTGCTTATATACCAGTGACATCACAGACATGAAGTTTCTCAGTCTCCAAAGCTGCTGGATTAGGTTGACAACCCCTAGGATTCTGGGACTAGACTGGAGGGACGCTCAGGAATGACAGAAAGTGTCAGAGGGGGGCAGGAGCAGCATGACATGAGCACACATGCTGCTGCCTTAAGCATCGCCACCACACGGAAAGGAGGAATCACCATGGGCGCTGCTTTACCTGCCAGTGACATGCTTGGCATGTCCCTGAAAGTAGACACAGCAGTGTTGCACCTGACACACAGAGATGGGACATAGGTTTCTTCTGTACAGGCAGAAGCTGCTGCCACTGCTAACATGGCTGCAAGGTGGCAGTGGCACGACTCCTTTGTGACAGTAGCAGCATGTATGTGTGCCACTGCAGTCTCAGCAGAATCGCACCAGCTATTGGGGATGTGAAGACTAGGTGGCCACCAAGTCCACCTAGAGAACTGGCCAGCCTCACTGAAATGCTCATGTGGCACCACCTTTGGCATTTTAGCACCAACAACATAGTACCTTTTATTAAAAGAGTACCATGCTGTGACTGCCAGTGGGCCACAACTATCACTCTTTTCAGGGCTACAGTCTGCAAGGTGAACACTGCATACATCTCAATGTGCTTCCGATGTAGTGTTTAACCTGTGAAAAGGGTTTAATCCCTACAAAGAAGCCCTTAATACCTGCTCTGAGCTGGCATTAAGGCTCTCAGTGACTGCGCCTGTAATGCCCACAAATAGCACTGGTATGAAGGGAATGGCTACTGTCTCTGCCCATGATCTGTCCAGTTAATGCCCCTTACCATGCGCTGCATAGTAACAGGCTATTAGCTATTAAGCAGGCATTTTTGGTGCTTTCCACCATGTTAACCGCTTGCAGGCACCGATAATGCCTGCTACAGCACCTTACCACTGCTTAGTAGACATATCCCTAATTTTTGATGGCAGAAACATGGCCGCAGATTTATTCTGAACGATAACAAAAATTTACAGCCGTGCTGAGGCCAAGATGGTGTTGGAGTCAGCTGCTTGATCAGCACACTGGAACGTTTCACCACTTTACTGCTTCCCTGAGGACCTAGGATGCTGTGATCGTGGGGGAAGATGAAGAGCAAGGCTTCGGTGAAGGCCTCCACATCCATCCAGCACAGATCCCTTGGACAGCTGACACTGGAGAAATTCAGTATTTTGCTGGCATGAGATCAGTTTTCTGCTTCAATTCTCTCTGCCACAGTTTTCTCTGAGAGCAGTGCTGAAGGGGCATCTCTAAGCTCCTTGCAACGTGTGGCTCTGCTGAGACTGGGAGGTGAGACAGCCTCTGGAGGATGCCAGATGTCACTGGAGGAGGAATCCTTCACCTGGGAATCTGGCCTGGAGAGCTCCCCCTTAGCAAAATCCTCCAGAAGTGATCATGGGGTGAAGACCCCTCCCAGATATACTCTGTGCTGATGGTGAAACCCGTGGTTATTATACTGGATGTACTCTGGGATGTAAATGAAAGTATAGATGCTTCTCTTCAGAGTGTTATGGGTAAAATTAGTGTGGAAGATGCATCCCTATCTCAGAAGTCTGAAGACCATGGAAGAAGATTACAGCAGCAGAGGGGCAGATTGTACACCTTGGAAACCGCTGTTGCTGAATTCAAGACCATGTGTATTGTTCAGTTAAAAGATAAAGAATCCTTACAGGGCAAAATGAATTTTCTAGAAAATTGTCCGAGGAAGAATAATCATAGATTCCTAAGTGCCCTTTGATGTCACCGCTTGAAATGATCAGCAAATATTTGCAGGAGGCATTGAAGATGCCACAAAATAATTTACTACCAATAGTTTGGGCTCAGTATATTTCTATTTCTAAAGCTGCTTCAGTTGGTTGTCTGAGGGCCAAGATGGTACTCCCACTGAATTAAATCAGATTGTTTTTTGGAAAATTCTCTGGAAGTTATTATGGATTGAACTACCTTAGTTGCCTGTTTTACATTTGTTCTTCATTTGTGCTTTAAAAATATGTCTGTAACGTTTTTGGGCGCATGCATACAAATGTATCCTGATATTTCTAGAGACATTCAACGGAGGCGCCAAGAGTTTCTGGCCTTTAAGGTTAGGGCTTAGGGGTATGTTTACTAAACCATCTTAACGTCGCAGCGGTGGTATTATCGCGTGATAAGTGACGTTATCACGCGATAACATTATTGCGTGATAACGTCACTTATCGCGCGATAACACTGTGGCGGCATTAAGGCACACTAACGCTGTGAAATCCGGGTCTGAAGGGTGGAGTAAGGCTTCCCAGAGGGTGGAGAGAAGGGGTCAATGGGCGGAGAGTGGGTGGGGAGAGGCTCCAGGCACACTAACGCTGTGAAATCGGGGTCTGAACACTAATGCCAGTGAAACCCTCGCAGTAGGCACATTTGCAGGAAAGAGAAACCATTTAAGTCAGCAATGTGCAGCCAAGGCAGGGAAACCCAGAAAAGTGATAGTTGTGATACATGTGCAGGAAACAAAAAGGCAAATAAACATATAAAATGACCAGAACCACATTTAAAATCCCAATAACCAAGCTGGCCATAATGATATTAATGATAAACATAAAGCAACACTACTGACAAAGCGTAAAAGTTAAGATATCATGTTTGGAAGGGCCTATGCTCTGTCCCCCTACAAAGTGAATGATCCCACATTGAATTAGCGCTGATCAGGGTTTCTGTTGTTTAGATTGGGCAGGTTTGTTATGGCGTGCACATGTGCAGCAACAGCAGAGTGGGCACGTAGGAAAGGGCAATTGTACTGATGCTGTAAATGGGATCAGGGGGCTGCAGGCGGCACATGCTGTGGTCCAGCTGGGGCACAGTGTGGACTAGGCAGATGCCTAGGTGGCACATAGGAATGTTGAAACTGTAAAGCAGCAAGACAGCAACTGATGAGGGTCCAACATGGGCACGAGTGTGTGTCCCACAGTGTCATAGGGGATATTACCCAGCAGGTACCCCCAAGGGCACATAACATTGGCAGGCGGTGCCGGGGGGAAGGGCGCATGTCCATGTAGGCACCCCTACCCAAGAACCCACACCATAGGCAGCCTACCGGCACACTGGATGGCCTGGGACTGCACACCAAGAGCACCACCGGCATAATGGCATGGCAGCATGGTGGCGGAGGGGTGCTGGTGACGGAAGGGGCAGTGGCATCTGCCCACAGCAGACCACGGCCAAACCCCATTTAGGTGGGTGCCATGCACTGCATACCATAACAGTCATGGTATCCCCAGGGAATGCTCTGCCCCTGTGGCAGCAGTGTGGTGTAATACACACAGCCAGTGTGTTCAGGAGCAGAAGGTCACAAGTTCAAATCCCAGCTGTGGCCCCTGCTAACCCAGTCCCCATTTTTTACCCAGTACTGAACCGTAGTAATAAAGACGGAACCTTTACTGCAGTCTTGCAGGACTACAAAAGGGGACTGTTACTTCTGAAGAGAGATCTGCAATTGTGATTATATACTTCTGGGAATTTTCTGTAAGGAATTCTTTGTATTAAAGCTAATTAATCTGAGAACCCACTATTTTTTGTTAAATCAGTCAGGGCCTAGTAGCAGCAGTTTAAGTTTAAATTTAAAACACAGAAGAGAACTTTCTGGTTACATATCATACCCAGCAGAGAGCTTGTAGTTTAAATGTAATAGTCACTCAGGGCCTAGCATCAGCAAAGTACTTTTAGTTTAAATTTAAAACACAGAAGAGAGCTTTCTGGTTTAATTTGGAACCCAGCAGAGAGCTTGTAGTTTAAATTTCATAATAAGTTAGAGCCTAGCAGCAGCAAAGAGCTATAATTTAAAATTTAAAATCAAATAAGAGTATAGCTTACCTCAGCAGCACAGGACAGAGTACTGTGTAGCAGCCCTCTTTTAATAAGTGTTAAAAGATAGAAAGCAGAGGGTTGGGCTAAATGGCCAATTTTCCCAATGGAGAAAAGTGAATAGTGGTGTACCCCAGGGATCTGTGCTGGGTCCGCTGCTTTTTGACATATTCATAAATGACCTGGAAAGTGGAATAACGGGTGAGGTTATCAAATTTTCAGATGACACAAAACTATTTAAAGTTGTTAAAACCCAAGAGGATTGTGGAAAATTGCAAGAGGATCTTGATAAATTGGAAGACTGGGCATCAAAATGGCAGATGAAATTTAATGTGGACAAGTGCAAAGTTATGCACCTAGGGAAGGGGTGGGTGGGGGGTGGAGGGGGGGGTGGGGGGTTGGGGGGGGGTGGTGGGGGCAGCTGAGCTGCCTGGGCCCACTACCTATCTGCCAGTGGCCCTGTCCCAAGTGCAGATCTTCAGCAGCTGTCTGTTGGCCACCAGGACTAGGGTTGCTGGTCCCACAGCCTGTCCTCATGTACCTCCACTGTCCCCCTTGCAAAGGGTGAGAGTGTGGGTCTGTTGGGGGCAGATCATGTCCCCCACCCTGACCCAGAGAGGGGGGTTTGCTAAGTACATTGTCGCCATGTGAGCCCTGACACACCCCTGCTCCCTCTACAGGTGACCATAGCAAGCACAGTGGATATGCACTATGTTGTATGCATCATGGTTCACAAGGGCCAGACATGACTGGCAATTACAAATGGACACAGAGACCTCCTAAAGGTGTCTGCAACAAATACCTATCACACACTGGCACTGATGGAGACCTGAAGCACAGCCCACCTCAACCAGCCCGGGTACTGCAGACCTGGTGCTGGCCACTCCACCTCACCCTCAGGGTGAGCACAGAACACGCACACTGGCATGGCCTGTGGGTACTCTGTGCCAGTAACACGCACGGTCATTCCCCCCTACCAAGCTGACGTGCTGTAGAGGTGCATACCACATCTGGTGAGCAGATGTAGACTGCTGTTCTGTATGTGAATTGCATTATGGGTACTGTTGGTTCTATCCTATCCTGGTAGCCACAGCAGACAGTTTTATGGTGACGTGCACTCTTTCTGTAGCCAGCCAGTGGTATGATAACTCCTATAGTGATGTAGCATAATGGCTAATGCAATGACTTCAGAAGTAGAAGTCATGGGTTTGATTCCTCTCTGTTCCCCCTTTTTTCTATGGTTGTCCTACACAACTACATTTCATTTGTGTAACAGTCATATCTGTGCTGCCACCACATTATACCCTCATCACTGTTGCCATCCATCTTTCTGTCTATGTGTGTGTGCCAGCTGTGTGGCGTCCTGCCCTAATGTGCAGGCTGCTACCCCATGTCCTGCACTGGCACACTTTTCTGCATTGCGGCTCTTCATGCTTGCCTCTCCTGTGTCTGCTCTGCATGGCACTGCTCTCCTCTGTTCTCGTGTCATTGCACTTATCCTGCCACCTCTACCTCCTCTGCTGGACACGTATCCCCATCCTCTGCCACACACTGTCATTGTTGCACTGTACATTACCATCACCCTGTACATCGGTACAGCTGCCCCCGATATGTTTGTCCACTTTACTTGCTGCCACATGGGCTGCACCCAGATTTGGCTGGTTCATGAGCTCCGTCATCTACTTCCTTCCATCACTTGTTCATTGCCTTTCCTTGGTGCTCTGTGCAGTGTTATGGTTATATCTGTGTTTGAGCCATACATTTCATGCTTGTGACTTTGGGACACCTTTGTGCCCCTGGGCACCATCTCCTGTGTCACCTTGGCATCCCTGGGGCATCTTTCGCAGCACCTTAGGTTTGGCCAGCTTATGGGGCACCTTATATGCTGCCTTGGAGGGTGCCAACCTTTCCTGCCGCCCTCTGGGGCACATTATGACCTGCCTTGGATGACATGGTGCTTTATGATGTGCCTTATGGTGCGCCCTAAAAGGTGCATTAGGTTGCGGCACTGGGGTGAGGCTTTTTTGGCAGGCAGTGCAAATTGTTGGGATGTGTCTGACTGTTACAAGCAGGAAAAGGGATTGCTTCAGACAGTCTTTTAACTGAGCCCACTGAGGGATAAAACTTATGACCACTGTATAAGCAGTCAATGTATTAACCATTGTGCTACACCTCTGTTGCTGTGTTTGCAGGTCAGCGTGCCTAATTAAGGCTAACCCGCGTTAACATGCCACGGCTCCCTCTATCGCGTGATAACAGACTTTATCGCGCGATAACCCAAAATGCTACCTTAAGACCGGAATGCCCACTACCTTATATGGCATTCGTCACAGTAAGACTGCAACTAACGCTGGTAACATTAAGACGGTTTAGCAAACATACCCCTTAGTCTCTCGGGGCTATTATGAGTATGAAATTTCCTTGTAAATATTTTGTTACAATGGGGGGTAAGCAATTTCTTTTCTTTGAACCAAAACAGCTGAAGAGTCCTATCCTGTTTAGTGATGTGTTCTCTCTTACTATTTGTCGTGCTTCTTTGAACCTTTGATAGTTTGGCTATGTTCTTTCTGAGTTGGAGCGAGCAGAACTGCACCCAAGGGGGTAATTTTATTAAAAAACTGCCAGACTTGCGTGCAAACAATACACATAAATCCAGGTATTTTAGTCTGCGACCTAATCCGTTCTTTCAATATTCAGTGCTTAGCATATGCAGACGACATCCTGATGTACTCATCCTTCAAGCTTGACCGACCAGATTTCTCAGCAATAATAAAATGCTTCAATGCTGTCTCCGAATGGCTCCTATCCCAAAACCTGCGCATTAATCACAGCAAGACTGATGTCCTTTTTATCACTCGCAATCAGAACTTCATACCACCGACATCTCTGCGAGTCAACAACTACGACCTCACAGTCAAACCTACCATCCGGTACTTGGGCATCATCCTCGACCAGAAGCTGGACATGTCACCGCATATCAAAAATATTGCCAAATCTATTTACCACAAGATACGTTCACTACGACACCTACGACCACTACTTGACCCGTCCGATTTCCGCACCATATTCCAAGCACTGGTAACCCCCCACCTTGACTTTGCTAACATCATCCTCCTTGGGCTCCCACAAGCAACATTGAACCCCCTGAGGTTAGCCATGAACTCCGCTGCAAGAATACTTTCCGGAATATCTAGATCGGAGCACATAACTCCAGTGCTGATGAACCTATACTGGCTGCCTTTACAAGCTAGAATTGTCTACAAAGCCCTCGTACTAACCTTCAAGGCCTCAAGAAATCAGCCCACCACCCCGCTTACCAAGCTCATCCAACATATACCACCAAACAGATACAGACGCTCGTCATGCTTGAACAAACTAGAAGTGCCTAAAGCAATCACAAAATGTTCAAAGACAACATCCAATAGAGCCTTTTCACTATTTGTACCAGGAGCATGGAACTCCCTCCCCCCAGAAATTCGTTCCATTACCAATATCATCTCGTTCAAAAAGGCTATCAAACACCATCTGTTCCTAAAACACTATTCCGATCTCATCCCCCCTAGCCAACCCCGACATAATACACGTACTCACCAAGATTCACACTTAACACAACCCCAATTACAAAAGCCGTTAGCCTGACACTCCTCCTGTTACCTATCCACTCTTCACATTACAACCCTTAACCATGCCCTCATTTGATCTTTAATCCTCCACTTCTATAACACTGTACATAGTTTTTCCCCTGTTTATCCAAGTTTGTATCCCATGTTTTATTGTAAACCCAATGTAACTGCTACATTGTTGTATGTTCTGTTCCAATGTAAACCGCATTGATTGTAATAGCGCGGTATATAAGAGATGCAAATAAATAAATAAAAGCACTTAGGTGCCCACTTACACATGTAAATGACACAGTTGAGATTCTGTATGTGTGCATGTCTGATCACTCATACTGTGGGTGTGCATAGGGGCAGGTTTGGGCAGAACAAGGAAAGAGCAGAAGGTTATGGGTATAAATTAGAAAATACTATACTTTACTTGCATGTCTTACAAATTTAGGTGCAGACATATACAGCAGCCCTGGGGATAGTCTAAGTGACTGCGCCTAAATTAACATATACGTACTTTCAGTCATTAAACTAGTATTTTTTAAAGTAAAGTAAATGCATACTTGACTTTATAAAATAGATGTGAAATGAATGCACATCAGCGTGCATAAATTATGCAGGACTTTAAAAAATTACTTTCAAGGTGCCGTTACAATTTTGCTCTCTATTTCTTTTCAAATAATCCCTCACATTGTTTGCTTTTTTAGCAGCTATGGCACGCTGGGCTGAAAATTTCATTGTACTGTCCCCAATGATTCCAAGATTTTTTTCTAGAACCCAGCGGTTTGTACGTGTAGCTGGGAGTACTTTTTCTTATGTGCATCACTTGGGACTTGTCTGCATTAAATTTCATCTGCAATTTAGACACCCAGAGAGCTAATTACTAAGGCGCACTAACAAAGCATGTGTTAATTCACCATAACACGTGTTATTTTAGCACATCTCATGTTATTCAATGGGACCAAGTTATGAATAACACGTTAATTGTGAATTAAAGCACGTTAACATTAATGCATCTTAGTAAATAGCCTACCACCCCTAGTCTTAGGGGCTTGTTTACAAAGCCGCGGTAGCGGTTTGCGATCGTAATCGGAGCCGCGGCCCCATTGATTTCAATGGAGCCGCGGCTGTGATCGCGATCGCGAACCACTACCGCAGCTTTGTAAACAAGCCCCTTAGTCTCCTAGTCTCACAAGGTCCTTCTACAAATCCTCACAATTCTCTGTCCTTTTAATGCCTTTCAATAATATGTGTTGTTCACAGATTGGATCACCTCAGTCATCACTTCTATCTCCATATCACTTATGAATGTGATAAACAGCACAGGTCTCAGTAGAGACTCTTGAGGCACTCCACTGCGCACCCTTTTCCATGTGGACAACTGATCATTTAGATCTACTCTGTTTCCTGTCTTTTAGCTAGTTAGATATCCGCAAAAGGGAATGACACCCTATCACATGATTTTAATTTCCTAAGGAGTCTCTCATAAGGGACTTTGTCAAATGCCATTGCAAAATTCAAATACACTATATCAACTGTCTCACCATTATCCACTTGTTTCCACCATTAAAAAAAAATCTAATATGTTTGTAAGGTAAGGCTTGCCTTTTCAGACCCATACTGACTCATTCCAATTAAGACATGGTCAGTAATTTTGGGCCCGATTTTTGAAGGTCTTTACATGGGTAACTTCCCTAGTTACCCGTGTAAAGGCCTTATCCGGGATTTTCAAAGGGCAGCTACATAGGCAGTGCCCTTCAAAAATACCGGACAAGTCCCTAATGTGCCCAGATGCTATGCGGGTAGCACTGGGGCGGGTTATGGGCATTCCATAGTGGAGCGGTGATTTTTTATGCTACCCGCGTAGCCCCCTGCATGTTAAAGATAGGCAAGGTTTTCCTCGTCTATCTTTAAGGTGCAGAGGATACACGGGTAACATCAAAAATCGCTGCTACCTGTGTAGCCTCTGCAGCTGCCGGGGCATCCAGGCTAACACGGATTTTCACTTCTGCTGCTGTAGAAATGAAAATCTGGGTTAGGGGGATTGGTGGGCAGGCTATGCACCGCCGCGGCGCATAACCTGCCTAACTCAAATATGGCCTTTTGTTTTTAGCATAGATTCAATCATTTTGCATATCACCAACTCACTAGTCTATAGTTTCCCAGATCACCTCTGGAGCCCTTTTTATAAACTGGCTCTACACTGGCCACCCTTAGGTATTGTGACGTTTTGTTTTTTTTTAAATTCTTTATTTTCGTTTTATAACAACAAAGGAAAAGGAAGACATACAGCTAAAAGACAAATACAAAAGTGTAATACATACACCAAAGTAAACCCCTACCACCCCCCTCCCCCCTGCTTCTTCTCTAGAAAACTAATCATTCTCGAAGCGGGCATGTACTTACATTATTGTGTTACAAAACCTAACGGTGATCGAAAACATGAGGAGTGCACATTATACAGGCATGTTGGAGCAATGAGCAGATTGTACATAATCATTAAGCATCTGCCATTTAGACAAGCGAGAGTGAGGTTGGGCATGGGGAATAGCTCTCCGAGGTATCTGCTCATATTTACTATATAGGCAGACAAGGTTCCACCATTCATTGACAGTAAGTCGAGAGCTATCCTTCCAATTCCTCATGATTAAGCATATGGCTATACCCAGCATGAAATCAAGGAGAAAGTGACCCTTCTTAGGAAGAGAGGGGATCTCCGCCACAGAGCGGAGTCCCACGATCTTCCAAGAGAGAGGTTCGTGAAGGTGCAAGATAAATTGAATACGACCCCAGACCCGCCCCCAATAAACCTGTAGTTGAGGACATTCATAAATAACATGAGCGAGGGTTCCCACAGCAGTATGACAAGACCAACACTGGTCCCTAGCATTTGTGTTCCATTTGGCTATTTTTTCCGGGGTATAAAAGCATCTGTGTACAAAGAAGAAGAGAGTTTGGGTAACAGAGGCAGACCGGGAGACCCGCACTACTTTGCTCCAGAAAACGCTCCATTGCACAGGGGTTAAAGTGGTTTGCAGTTCGCGCTCCCAGGCTTGTTGGGCTCTAAAAGTGGCCGTGTCTGTACCCTGACATAATATTTTATAAAAGTTAGAGGCTACCCCATGCATACTACCAATAGAGTGAACTATCTCTAATAGCCCGTCCTCAGTAGGGACAGAGGGCGGCATGATTCGAGCACTTTTGAGGCAGTGTTGAAGCTGCATCAATTGAAAGTAGTGTTTCGCTGGTAACGCAAATTCCTTTTGTAAATCAGAAAAGGTTTTCCAATGAGCTGCAGAGAAAAGCTGTTGGGGTGTCCAGATCCCCCTTGAGTACCAGGGTGTCCATGCTATCGTTCTATTTAGGACTTGAATTCTGGGGTTATTCCATAGCGGGAGTCCGTCCGGAGGACATACGTTCGGGCACAGTGATAGAATGAGAGTGTTAAAGGCCGCAAGAGTATCGACAATCATTGGTGGATGGCGGGTATCTACTTGATAGGACATACCGGGGAGATGGGTCAACGGAATTGGGCTACTAAGCTCCTCTTCTATGTCAAGCCAAACAGGTAACTTCAAGGCTACCTATCTTGAGGTGAACTCTGGACCATCTACCTTCTGTATCTGAGCTGGTCGCAATAATAGTAGCATGCAAAGATTTCCTAACCAGTATGGCGACCCCACATTTCTTAGAAACGGCTGGGGAATAGGCGGCCACCATGTAAGGTTTAATATTGAGTTTAAGAGTTTCCTTCGAATTCAAATGCGTTTCTTGGAGAAAATCAGATCCGCGGCTTCCTGACTTAGGTAGCTTAGGATTTTCTTCCGTTTTATCGGATTATTGATTCCTTTTACGTTCAATGAGAAAATCTTACATGGTGCCATCAATCGGTAATAGACATTTGAGGTAAGGGCGCTTGAAAACATACAACATAATCAGAATCTGTGCAACAATGACATAATCACCAAGTATTCTGGCTAATACACCCCATATTGAAAAGTATGTACCAAAGTATCTTAGAGAAGAAGCAAAACCCCCAAAGAATATGGCGACCATATGTCTGCGGGAGGAGGCCCTAGAGAGGGAATAGAAAGACATGAAAAAAAGAAAAGAAACACCAGAGTCCATAATTAACACTGTCTCTGATACTCATCGAGGCTACTGTGGGTAGATGGAGTCGGGTCACAGATATCATCAAAAGTAAGGCAACAAACTGCCCTCGCCAGACTCTTTGCTGGGCTGCGGCAGATCCAATATGGCGGGTGTAGCGGATATGAGAATACTTGCAGGAATATTCTGGAAGTCAGCGCATCAAGTCGGCTTCTTTGGAATCCAAAAACTCCGCTAGTAGATCAGGGTCCTCAAATGTTCTTGTCTGATTGTGAAGCGTGACTCGGAGCTTGGCCGGGTACATCAGGCCATAGCGTGCTTGTAGTTGTTGAAGCCTCGGCCGGAATTCCAGAAAGCGCTTTCGGCGGTCGACCGTGGGTTTAGCCAAGTCGGGATAGAAGGAGATCTTGTGGCTCTCAAACTCCATATGGCCCTTTGCCCGAGAGGCACTTAGAATTTGCTCAACGTGTTGATATCTCAAAAGTCGAAAAATGATAGGCCGCGGGGTCTTCCTGTTGAGCGTTATGCTTGTGGGCACACGATGAGCGCGATCGATCTCCAAATCTTTGGTAAAGGTGGTTTGGAGCAGGGAAGGGAGGATTTTGCATAAAAACTCTTTCATGTCTCCCGATTCCGCTCCCTCCGGTCTGCCCACGAGTCGTATGTTGTTGCGGCGCGCTCTATTATTGCCATCTTCCACTTCTTTCTGCAAGGCCCGCACCTGGCGTTCAACTTTGTCGAGTTTGGACAACCGGGCCGCATGGGAGTCCAATATGCTCTCCATTTTGTCCTGACGCGAAGAAAGCCCTTCTAGCTTGCTTTGCAGCACACCCAAATCTTCCCGCAGCACTCGGAGTGCTTCACCGTTTGACTGCACGAGGTCTTTGACCCCTCTAATCTCTGCGAGGATTTCCTGCTGCATTTCGGGGCCCTCGCGCAAGGCCAGCCCCTTCTGCGGGGACGGAGGTTCAGTTTTGGATCGTTTGCCATGAGAAGCCGCTGGAGATCCAAATTCCAGGCGCGTGGGTTTGGTCCCTGCCATCTCACCAATGTGCCCCGGCAGGATCAGAGTAGAAGTTCCAAGTATTTACGGTGTTAATTCAGGATTCTGAGTAGGCCTCTCGGGAGCCTCAGCGTTATGCGACCATCCCGCTGGACATCAGGCTCCGCCCCCCCCAGGTATTGTGACGTTTTGTATGATAGGCCACAGATTACTTATAACAGGCTAGCAATTTCATGTTTCAACCCTTTCAGGACTCTGGGTTTAATACCATTCAGTCCTGGTGATTTGTTGCTCGTCACGTTGCCAATTTGATCTATTACATCAGGCATGTCCAACAGGTAGATCGTGATCTACTTGTAGATCGTGGAGGGGTCAAAGGTAGATCACCAGCCCCACTTGGCTCCATCTTTTCAGCAGCTCGCCCCGCCGCTAGGAGAGAGCTCGTGCCAGCAGGTTGTCTGCCGAGGGCTTGCCACCGCTGCTGATCCTTTGCCTGTCTTTTTTCCCTGCCTGCAGGAAACTTGCCTGCGGGTGTATTGGGGGTGCTTGTTGTTTTCGTGCCAATAGTTTGTGGGTACCCCAGGGGGCTGCCATCCGTGCCCCGTGATGAGACGCCACAGGCCCGGCGTCATACCTGGTCTCCTGCCTCTCAGAATCACCCATTCCTGCCCCCGCCCCAACACCGCTTAGAAGTATGTTATATACCGGGCAATATCCATTCACCTGGGCTTTACCTGAATACACTTACCATATTAGTTGTGTCATGTGCTGGTCGTTGGTCGCTTTGTAGTTCGCTTTCATTAAACGTTTTCAGGCAGACACCACAAAGTGTCAAGAATTTGGTGATTTTGGTGGGCTTTTCCAATTTTGTTCTAACTTGCCTATGCCTTGTCTTCAAATTGGTTCAAACCACTGTGACGTTTGCTTGCCTCTGCAATTTTATTTTGCCTAGCCTTTGTGTTGATTCTACACTGCAATTTTATTTTGCCTTGCCTTTGCATTGATTCTGTACTGTGTGCAGAATTTATTAAATCGCGTGTGGTGGTATTTGAACTTGTTTGGCGGTATTTGATTTTATCTGGTTTGCTGGACAGGTGTTTGAGTTTTTTTGATGATTGATTGGTGGTATTTGATTATTGGTGCCAGTATGATGAATTCTTATTTTTACTTTTAGAACTGCATGCGTGGTTTTGGCATCTCCAGTCCTTGCATTGCACATCATCCAGAGGTCTTCAGTTCCTGTTGATCTTTAATACTTTGGGACAGTGACAGTTTTGGACCAGATTCAGCCAGTGTTTATACTAACTTAGCAGATTTGGCCTTCTTACATCCAGCCACCCCAGTATAACGAAGATGAGTGTTCCAAAGAAGAGCAAAACCTACCACTTTCATGATGAATGGGAAATGGACTACTTCTTCATTGTGGTGAAAGACAAGTGTTGTTGTCTAATTTGTAATGCCCCAGTATCCTTGTCCAAAAAGGGTAATCTGGAACGTCATTATAAGACTCTGCATAGCAATAAGTTTGATGCTGATTTTCCACCCAAAAGTGAAATTTGTAAACTGAAGCTCAAAGAACTTAAATCGAAATTGGCTACTCAGCAACAGTTGATGGTGAAGCCAAGGTCACATTCGGTCAACGCAACCATAGCATCCTTCAAGGTCAGCAACCTGATCACAAAGAAATGCAAACCTTTCACCGACGGGGAATTTGTAAAAGATTGTTTTCTTGAAGCAGCTGAGAATCTTTTTGAAGGATTTAAAAATAAGAAAGAGATCATAGCTGCTATTCAAGATGTACAATTGTCAAGAAACACCGTCGTGCGGCAAATAGAAAAGATGTGTAGAGACACAACTGAACAATTGTTGGAGAATGTTTCAAATTGTGTTGCTTTCTCACTCCAACTGGATGAATCTACAGACATAAGAGACATAGGGGTATGTTTACTAAACTGCGGTAATCGTACATAACGCGCATTATGTAACTTTAATGATCGTTAGCGCATCATATGCGCTAACAATCGTTAACATTACATAACGCGAGTTATGATGCGCTTACGATCGTAATGGCCCTCAGCGCGGTAAAACACCGCAGAAGGTGGAGAGAGGGCGTAGAGAAGGGGTCAGTGGGCGGAGAGTGGGCGGGGAGAGGCTCCCTTCACACTAACGCGCTGATTTTCAGAGCTGAATTTCAACGCGAATGAAAACCTGCCGTTAAATGCACATTACAGGGGAGAGAAACCATTTAAGTGTCAGCAATGTACAACCCAGGCAGGGAAACCAAAATAAAGTGATAAGTGTGATACATGTGCACAGAACAAAAGGGCACAGAAACACTGAAAATGACCCCAACAAACTGGAAAAAAACAATAACCAAGCTGGCCAATAGTGGTATCAATGAGAAACATCAACCCCTCCCCCCCCGAGTAAGCTCCATAGAACAGATATAAATCGTGGAAGGGTCTATACTCCATCCCCATACAAGGTGAATGGGCCCACAGTGAATTAGCGCTGCTCAGGGTTTTCCCCACCATCGGACAGGGTTCCTATGGCTTGCACATGTTCCGCAACATCAGGGCGGGCATGTCGGAACGGCAACTGGACAGATGCCGGAGAAGGGGATACAGAGGGCCGTAGGCGGCACATGCTGTGGTGGAGCTGGGCCACAGTGCGGACTAGGGTGATGCCTAGGTGGCCCATACGAATGCTGAAACAGCGGAGCAGCCAGACAGCAACTGCTGAAGGCCCAACATGGGCACGAGTGTGTTTCCCAAAGTGTCACAGGGGATAGTACCCAACAGCAACCCCCAAGGGCACGGAACATTGGCAGGCGGGGCTGGGGGGGAGCGTGGACGTCTATGCAGGCACCCTTACCCCAGAACCTGCACCATAGGCAGCCGCCTACCTGCACACTGGATGGCCTGAGACTGCGCACCACCAGCTCCACCAGCAGAAGGGCATGTCAGCATGGTGGCTGAGGGATACTGGTGGTGGAGGGGGCAGTGGAAGCTGCCAAGAGCAGACCGTGGCCTAGCCCTGTGTAGGTGGGTGCCATGTACTGCAACAGACGGGCCCTGTCTGACGAACAGTCATGGTCTCACCAAGGAATATACAGACTCTGTGGTAACAAGGTGGTGCAGTGCACAAAACCAGTGTAATCAGAAGCAGAGGGTCACAGGTTCCAGTCCCCATATTTTACCCACTACTACAACGTGCTAATACAGACAGCACCTTTATTGCAGATGACGTAAACATGCCCAAGACACCCACATTCTACCCTACAGAGCACGGACACCATATACATGCATATTACCTAAAGCAGAGTCTCCCAAATGCAGTCCTGGAGGGCCAAACACCATTCCGGTTCCATGCTGCCTCTGATAAAGATGCCTGTGCTGCATTTCTATGCACCACCCCCATGGTATGCAGATGTATCTCATGCATATTCATGAGGGACAGCATGAAAACCTGAACAGTGTTTGGCACCGCAGGACTGGAGTTGGGAACCTCTGCCGTAGAGCAGCAGCCAACAGGGGCAGAAACACCCGCACCCACAGGCCCTATTATCCAAAGCCTCCTGGAGAGGCAGGACACCTACTCAGTGACAGAAGAAGAGAGGAGGGGGGGGGGGGTGTGGAAACATTTGATTATCTCAAAGATATAAATTAGCATTTCTTGGTGAAAAAGAAGTTCCAGAAAAAAAGTGTTCATGATACAAGGCTCAAAGGGAATAGACTCAGGAATAACATATAAAACTATTTCCTTTAACAAAGACGGTGGTGGATACTGTGATAAGGAAGCTTATCATAGCTCAGGTAGGAGCTATAGAAAAGATGATGTGACTCTGAACAAGCAACCTGTCAGTTCTGGTAGAAGCAAGAAAACAGAGTTTTCACATAAAAGACTACCAGTCCCAGAATGCACCAGGTTTCCAGCAGCCATGAGAGGGGCTGAAGTGAGAAAATGTGTGTGCAATCAAGAGAGCTATGAGGTAATCCCTAAGCACTCATCTCAAAGGGCAGGACCTGATTCAACACAGCTGCGCTGTGTTAGGGAGCAGCACACATTAGAACAGGATAAGAATAGAGCTTATTCTTCAGATAACAGTTACTACAAGCTCCAGCCCAGCTTCAAGGAGAGCTTCAAGAACAGCTTCAGCAAAAGCCACAGAAAGAGCTTGAGGGAGAGCTTCAGCAACGGCTACAAGCACCAGTATCACCTGGAGAAACAGAAGCCAAGCCAAGCAGATAGAGAGAGAAGGAAACTCTCTGGAAGGAAGAGAAGAAAGGCCATTGGAAGGTCTGGGAGATTCCAAGGCAGTACTCATACTGGGAGGTATTCCAAAAGCCAGCAGAGTCCATTGGACTGGATTCAGCCAGAGGAATGGAGTGGCAGAGATAGAAATCACCAGTGGCTACCTGGAAGAGAGAAGACTGCACGTGGAAGGGACTTTCAGACCAAGGCCAGAAGGTATGTGAGAGGAGATCCAGTGTTCAGGGATCAAGATTGGAAGGCTGGACATCAGAATTGGATTACATATTGGCCAGGCTTTACAGAGAGGAATTATGATGGCAGGAGAGGCTCAGGTATGAACACTGATCCAGACCCTATCTATAATAGAGAATGGCAGCAAGGGAATAAGCATTCTCATGATAGTGCCTTAATGAAAGACTCATCTGTGCCAATGTATGATATTGACCCTATGATTGTTGATGAAGGGGGAGATACAGCAGATGAAACTATTTATATGGACTGTTCTCTATCTAAATGCTATTGCTAGCTTTCTATGAGCAAACACATCAGCCATCACAAAGAAACCTAACTTTGTTCTTTATTTCCACTGCAAACAGCTCTTAAAGCAGGATTTGGGCTCACACAGTAGCAGCCAGCCAGCTAAAGGCTTTCAGCTGGTCCATTGATAGTAATTAGGGCTGCACCTGATTGTGTGTGTGAGCAAGGGAGAATCACTGCTGAGATCGGCGTGGAAAAATAAGCAGAAGTTAACCTAACCAGCAAAGTTTATTCTTTACTTTGTGCCTTTGTATTTGGTAATTATTTGCTAAGAAAACATTAGCTAATTGCCTGACAAGCTGAAGGTTGTTTCTGGTTTACTTTGTGACTTTTTGTTATCCATTTTAAACACTGCAAGCAAGTAACCTCATTTATAGTGCTATCAAGCATACATGTGCTGGGTGAATTAAACCCCATCAATAAAAGAAGTATTTTATTGATCTTACCACTTGGTTTCACAACTCAAATTATTGTCATCAGCTGTGTTTGGGGAGTGAATGAACTACAATACCCACAATACCTTGCAAGAATCATATGAATATATGCATCGTCAAGATTGTGTAAGTTCTCACCCTAGGCAGCCGTCTGACAATACCTTATATATAGTGTAGTCTCCCACTGGAGGTGATGGCAGCAAATTCAGCATCAGAATTCAAGATAACATGGACAGACACTGAAGTTAAAGTCAGGGATGAGGTAGGGTCTGTGGAACAGGACAGAAAAGCTGACAAAGTACATGGGCTTTGTATTCTTTGCCATCATATTCTATGCTTGTTTCTATTTTGTTTTTCAAGAATATGCACATTGAATTAGGAAACTAAGGGAGGAATTTTAAACATGATCAAATGAGTAAATAGTGCAAGCATAATTTATGTGAGTACCAGCAAATTTACATGTATTTGTCGGCATGCACAAATTATCTGGATTAATGGATGTCTATACGGGTGTATTTTCAAAAGTATGTAAGTGCAAATACCATCCTAACTCCAGCCATGGGAACACCTCTACTCTGTCTGGGTAAAATTACACATATGCAGGCTATATGTATGTAACTTTGCATTTATATCAGATGTGTAATTTTAGAAGGGCCTATTTCTGGGCCTGCAACACTGCTTTACATGCAGAAGTGGCTTTCTGCATTGATCTCTAATTGTCAATAATGTGGATTTGAGAATTTATGATTAAGAGTTTAGACGTAACTGTGCAGCATGCTGCTGTTAGTATTAAACTTTTTAGTTCTAATGGTATCTGCTTGCATGCAATTACAAGCATCAGTGAAAAGATAGACAACGTTGAATGAAAGCCTTTATCTTGCAAATGGGCCCAGGCTTTCCCAAGCACCCCAGCTAAGTGACCTCTGTCCTGACCTGAAGGGATCAATCTTCACATGTCAGAACTAGCTCTGTCTTGAGGCTGTCATGACCAGACACTGGCAATTCTGGTTAGCCCTATTCCTTCATTTGTGACATTGACTTTTGTCAACAGGCAACAGAGCTAGGACCACCAAACTTGCCTAATTGCAAAGACAAGATTACTCTTCAGAAACTTGTAAGGGAGTAACATGTTAGCCACCACCAACAAAATTAGTTAAAAAAAAAAGGAAATGAATTGGGAAGGAGTGATATAATTTATAAGGTTAATAAATGTTTAGACATGCAAACTTTAAGGACTGCTAAGGTCCTTCTCTCAAGCAGGTTATCAATGGGGCAGTAAGAAATTTCCCAGAAGTGTAAAATACCGCACATGTACCGCAGAACATTAATGGGCAGCATCTAGTAGGCGCAATGTTCACACTGCCTGCATAGATGCAAGGTACATGGATGCATCTACCATATGTACTTTGCAGCTAATTTTCAAAAAGAGACTACCCAATAGTTTCTCTTTGAAAATCACCTAACTTCAAGTACGTGCAAAAAGCGCCCGTGCATTTTGCTCTTGTTATTTGCACAAGTAAATGAGGGTGTGAAGGGAATAAAATAATATGCATGTTGTTTTATTCTCCACAACCTAAAACTAGTGCCAGGAATGCTTCCACATTTAGGGCACTTCTTAAAGGGAGGGCAACATTTGTGACTACTGTGTGTGCATCCCAAATAACTTTCCTATTCAGTATCCTATACATACCAGCTTTTCACACCATGGCAGGGAGGGCATGAGGATTCAGAAAGGGCTTATCCTTGTGCTTCACAAATATGTGCTTGTAATTGTCGATCAAATAGGTTTTTGCATTTTGCATCTGAGCCACATCAACTTCTAATGACACGTAAGGGGGCTTCAAATGGACCATGAAGGAGTATTTTTGGAGGGATCACATATTTGAAGAATACATGCATGTAATTCTGCAACCCCAATAACTACTTGCTGATGACAGTATCAAATAACGTTTTTTCTGTCTGATCAGCACCATATTTTGCAGGACATGTCAGAAGAGCACGAGAGTTCTGACAATGGTACTTTTTGGGGATCCACATATTCCGTGAATGCATTTGATCCACGCCAGGTTTTCAGGCTGTATCACGAGGTCTATGAGGATCATGAAAGAGGTGCTGAATATTTTGTAGATCCACATATTTCTAAGGACGTGCAGTTATTTCAGACAGCATAAGAAATACCAATGATGTTATATGGTTTTTGCATGATTTTAAAATGAAACATCATAAAGACAAACTCCATTTTTTTCTGTCATTTTAGTGCACAGTATTTGTAAATAGCATGTACCAAAATGTTTTATTGGAAGCTACTTGCAAATAATGGGCTAGATTCATAATAAAGTGCAACCTCGTTACTGCATTTTAACATGCATTAACACATATTATTTACTGCAGGTCTCATTTTATACAATTGGTCCTTTATACTAACAAAACACATTAATGACATTACTGCATTCTAACGTGGTAGAGCACTTTAATAGATACAGCCCAATGTGTGCTAAGGGACTAGTGCATTACCTGTTGTGACAACAGAGGCTTCCCCATCACTTGGCAGCCATCTTAAAGAGGTCAAAAGACACTAGTGAATGGCCCCTCTTCTCAACAAAGAACATTCTAGTGGCCTGTGGGGCCATGTACCCTGTGACCCATCCCTCCCTCTCACCTAGCATACCGGTATTCAACAACAACCCTAAGAGCAAGCTGAGCCCTGTTTTTGAAGCCAGATCCCTAAACATTTACAAAACCTAACCTCCAACCTCTTTGGCTCTTCGCCAGTTTGCCTGTTAGCTGCAGGGTCCAAAGGAAGCAGGAATGATCCCCCAACACCATGAGGGAAAAACCTAGAATGAGGTGATGGGGCATTGCCCTGGTTGCTGCATTTCATGTGGCACATACAGGATTTCTATTCCACCAAACCAAAAACATTCCTTAGTGGGTTACAAAATAACATACATAATATCAAATAAAATAGTCAACCAACCCAATAAAGGGAACATGATAAATGCCTAGCACAATAAGCAATAAATAAAGAACTGAAAACATAATAAACTGCTTCTAAGCAACTGACAAAACAAAAAAGACTAAGGGGCATGTTTACTAAACATTCCTAACGTGCGGGGCCGCGCTAGTGTGCCTGTGCCATATAAGGAGTGGGCGGTTCAGGCAGAAAATAGAAAAAAAACGGTAGTAAGCAACCGGACGTGTGCGCGTCGCGCTAATGTGCGGGGGTCGACATTAGCGCGTGGAAAGGCAAAGTGGCGCGCTGCTGAGTATACAAAACAACAGAGCTGTGGTACAACGGTGAAGACACTGACCAATGGTGCAGGGGCCATGGATTCAAACCCCCAGTGTGCGCAACGACAAAGGTCAGCTGAGGCAGTAACTGTAATGATTAAAATTGTTTTAGGAGGCAAATTAATTTGGAACGGCATAAGGCGGCGCACAGTTATTTTTGGGCGGCATAAGGCGGCGCACAGTGCTTTTTGGGCGGCATAAGGCGGCGCACAGTTATTTTTGGGCAGCAGAAGGCGGCGCACTGGTCCCCTTGGGCGGCAGAAGGCGGCGCGCTGATAGGCACAAGGCGGCGCGCTGATGCACAAGCACAGGAACAGAGCCACAGCACAATGGTTAAAACACTGACCAATGGTGCAGGGATCAGGGGTTCAACTCCTCACAATGCCCAGTGAAAAATGCCTGCTGAGGCAGTATGTATTATGTTGTGGAGTGCTGTAGGAGGCTGTATAATTTTATTTTGTTATCACTACTAGCAAACGCACTCTCCCAGCATGTTACAGTGCACTCTCCCAGCGGCCCATAAGGCACATGTTACAGTGCACTGTTCGCCAAGGCACCCTTGAATGTCCCCTATAGGGCAGCATGTATGTTGCGACACAGGATAATGTATAGTGCACCCTATAGGGATGGCAACCATAAGGTGGCCTACAGGGCGCCCTATGAAGCACCCTCAGAGGCACCTAATGGGTATAGTAAGCTGAGGGTGGTCTTGCCGGCATAGACATATGTACAGTAAATAAAAATAAAGCTGTGGACAGCCCTACCAAAGGGCCCCACTGTGGGTTTGAACCCATGCCCTCTGGCTGCACAGGCAGTGATGTAACCATTGTGCTACAGCTCCATAGCTGTAAGCAGGCCCCTGGCTGGCTGCAGATAGCCTACACGTCACCTCACAGACAGTCTGCTGGTGTCAACAGGATAGGGTTAGGCCACCCGTACCCATGATGCACTGCACATGCAAATTAGCTGTCCGCAGATGGACACAAGATGGGGAATGCACCCCCACAGCACCTCGGCCCTGTTGGGGGAAGTGACCGGGTGCACCCACACAGCACCTTGGCCTAGTAGGGGGCACTGACCGGGTGTTTTACTGGCACAGAGTAGCCACACACCGTTACATCGTGCGGGTACTGTGCTCACCCTGAGTGTGCAATGAGGTGGCCAGGACCAGGTCAACAACACCTGCCATGGCTGATGGAGGCCAAGCAGGCGTTCCAAAGCATTGTTAATGTGTAAGATAGCTAGTTTCTGCACAAACACCATGGATATCCCTGTCTGCCGCTATCAGGCACCCCCCCAGTGGCAAACATGGTCCCCATCAAGGGATCCACACTCTACCTCCCTGCAAAGGTGGCAGTAGAGGGCAGCATCAACCCCAGTCCTGCTGAGGAACACCACCCCCTCCAGGCAGGCAGCTCCATACACAGCCATAACACAATAGCAGACAGACATAAGCCCAGGGTATGGTAAGCTGCACTCCACCACCAGATATTCCCCTGCAGCAAGCCAACAGCCACTGCACCCTGCAAGCCATTATAGCAAGACATTTACCAGCTACAAACAGTCTGCTGGTTAGTCCATAGTGCATGTTCCCAATGGAGATGCATGCACCCAGAACTGGGCTGTCTGCATACACAGCAAGCAGATAGATCAGTGACTGGGCCCCAAAGAGAAACCCATATTTATCACATGAGAGAACTACTATACAGCACTATGGGGGGGCCTAGCCATGCTGTGGTCACTGCACAGTCAGGGTGAGCGTGATCCCCCAGAAGGACATGCTTTGGCCACCCTGTCTGTGTAGGTGGTGGCCGGACACTACAATATCCCAGCCAATGTCCCTGCCAGGGCCCTATGCCCAGTGCAGATGCATCCTGGCCACGCCACCCTGCCCATACCCATGGTACCTTGCACCTCATTATGCACATTGGCTGGCCAATACTGGCAACAGTGCTGGCAGTGTGGGCTGTTGAAGGGGCTTGCAGCCAACACCCACTGTATAGACCAGGGGTGGGCAAACTTGGTCCTGGAGGGCCGCAGACCAGTCAGGTTTTCGGGATATCTCTAATGAATATGCATGAGATATATATGCATTAGAGATATCCTGCCAACCTGACTGGTTTGTGGCCCTCCAGGGCTGGATCTGGAGACCCCTGCCTTACACCTCTGTCATTTAAGATAGTGAGTGGACAAGGTGCAGATGTCCAAGACATCAAAAAGGTTAGATAGAATTTGTCACAGTCCTCCTAACTTCTCACCACCACCAAAAAATTGTCTATTAGACAACTTTTTGGTGGTGGTGAGAATCGAGGAGGAATGTGACACATTCTATATACCCTTTCGATGTCTAGGACATCTGTACCTTGCCCACTCACGATCTTAAATGACAGAGGTGTAAGGCAGGGGTCTCCAAATCCAGCCCTGGAGGGCCACAAACCAGTCAGGTTGGCAGGATATCTCTAATGCATATATATCTCATGCATGTTCATTAGGGATATCCCAAAAACCTGACTGGTCTGCGGCCCTCCAGGACCGGAGGTGCCCACCCCTGGTATAGACAGACACACACTTCCACACCTCTGCCATCATGGTGCTATGATTGAGGGGGTAAGTAGCCTTGCCCACCAAACCGGTCCTGAGCACGGCAAGGCATGGATATGGTACGCATTACAGCTGGTGGAAACTCCCCAGGGTGGTAAGCACCGTCAGAGGCCAGGCCTGGAGCATGCCCCGCAAACACCTAACAGATTGTTTGGATGGGGTCAACTAGCAGTATGTACGTAACGTATGGATATCTGCCTGCCTGTGCTCCTAGCAAACGTCTCAGAGCTGTGTACCGTATACCTCAGGTGTAGGGTGACATTGGTAAGTTATGCAAGTGCTCGTTTTGGGTGCTGCATGCACGGTCCAATGTTCTGCCTTTCCAGGAGACATTGGCCAATGGGGCCTGTGGGTGTGGGTGTGTCTGCCCTTGATGGCTGCTGCTTTACGGCACAGATTCCCAACTCCAGTCCAGGTTTGCATCACACTGTTCGGGTTTTCCTGCTATCCCTCATGAATATGCATGGGCTACATCTACATGCCATGGGGGTGGTGCATAGATATACAGCACAGGCATTTGTATGAGTGTCAGCATGGAACCTGACTGGTGTGTGGCCCACCAGGACTGCATTTGGGTGATTCTGCTCTAGGTACTGCCCCTGTTCATGGTGTCTGTGCTCAGTGGGGTAAAAGATAGATGTATTACCATTGCATATGTCCCTGCCATGAAAGGTGTGTCCTTACTATCACTGTTTAGTTGTGGGAAAAATATGTGGGCAGGATTGGCAGTAGCCCCAGCTGGGCTTTGAACCTGTGACCTTCTGTTCTTGCATGCACTGTCTGTGTGCACTGCACCACTGTGTAGCCACAGATTGGTTGGATTCCCTGGACTGTCCATGACTGTGGATCCGGCAGGGCCTGTCTGTTGCAGTGGACTGTGCCAGCCTGCACATGGCTAGGCCTCTGTCTTCTGTGGTTAGCAGCCACTGCCCCCTGCACCACATGTACTTGTCCGCCAACATGCTGGCATGAACTTCTCTCAGAAAAAGCAGTTGACCTGATTGCAATGTGGCAGTACGGGACTGCATTTGGGGGACTTGGCTGTAGGTAATGCCCATTGTTGTGGTGTGTGTGCGGTGTTGGGTAAAATATGGGTGTTTTCCCCATGCTTATGTTCCCTGCACTACAGGGGTGTCTGCGCTATCTTTATTTAGTGGTGGGTAAAATATAGGGACTGGGCTGGCAGGTGCCCCAGCTGGGTTTTGAACCTCTGCCCTCTGGTCCTAGAGGTAATGACTCTGTCTGCTGTACCACACTTTGGCCACAGAGACAGTGCAGCCCCTGGAGGCAGTAAGCCTGGCAGGATGGAGTCACAAACCCTGCTGTACTCATTTTTACTGTGGGCATATGCACCCTGTCTGGTGACAAACATGCACATAAACACCAGAAGTGACCACGGGAAAATGGGGGAGAAAATATCACCACGCTGGGCGACAGTGGTATTAATGGGCAACCATAGCAAACACTCCGAGGAAAGCTCCAAAAACGGAAATGTTTTTCGGAAGAGTCTCCGCTCCGTAGACCCTTCCAATATTCATCTCTTTTTTCTGGAGCTTTGCTGGGTGTGTTTTGTATATTTGCCCATCACTATAACTGTTCCCCAGCTGGATTACTATTTATAATAGTTTTGTTGTGGTCATTTTCAGGTTCTATTTGTAATTTTGTTCTGTGCACATATATCACACTGCTCACGTTTTTTAGGTTTCCCCGGTGTTCCTGTACATTGCTGACGGAAATGGTTTCTCTTCCCTTTAAATGCCCTCTACCGCGAGGGTTTCACTCGCGCTAATTTTTACATGGAAATTCGGGCCCGATACTGTGCGGGGAGCCTCTCCCCTCCCACTCTCCACCCATTGACCCCGTCCCTCCGCCCCTCCGGAGCCTTCCTCCGCCCTCTTTTAGCCGTTCCACGCCTCTATCGGACATTTGCGGGCCCGCACTTGTACGGGGCCCGTTAGTGTGCCGCGTACCTGTGCGGGGGTGACACGCACGTGTGCGGGGCGTTTAAACGCGTTTCTGCGCGTTTAAATGCCGCGTTGCCGTGCGCTATTTTGCGGCGCGCAGATTTGCGGACTTTAGTAAACATGCCCCTAAGGCTATAATAACAAACTATTTATAACCTAGCAACAATAAGCTAATCGCATCAAGTTATATTTTGAGCCCAAACACAGCTAATAACATTTAGCCTAATACACCATGAGCTACTCTCTGTGAGCCAAATGCACACTGAAATAGATGAGCTTTTAATTGTTTCCTGAAGTCAAGATAGTTAGCAATTCGTCTGAGTTTCATAAGGTAGGGCCAACACCTGTGGTTCCTATGGCAGTGCCCCAAGTGAGGCACCAGCTAACTCTAGCACTGAACATCCTATTCAAAAATGGCATTGCCTTGGGTCAGCTTCACACATTTGTGAGAATGGTGCCAGTGGGAGAGAAGCAACTGAAGGCTGCTCTTTTCCCCACTGCTGGCTCTGGCGTGGGTGGTACCCTGGGTCTTAGTGAAAACCTTTTGGTTTTAACGTGTGCTGTTTGCAAATAGCGCCCCTAAAGAACAACAAAATATAATGGGCAAAAAAGACATTAAAAAAGGACAAAATTTAAATGAAACAATGGGAAATGAAACAGTTTGCCTACACACTCTTACATATGATACAAATGCATGCAAGTATTTATGCCATCTAAAGGGCATGTTGGGTTTGCGTCCGATCCATGCCACACCTATCTCTGTCTTTGTGTCTCCCCTGAAGTGGGCAGGAGACCAAACACAAAGGTTGTGGGTAGCACACACACACACACAGTAACCTCAAAAGTTGTCTTTTATTTTCGAAAGTAGGGATTGATTAATGTCCACTCTATGAAATCCAAAGTATATGTAATATCTGATCTTGTTGAGGCGTGAGGGTTGGGTAGCAGAAACATAGCTATCCCTTTCCGACAGAGTAATGTTGTCACAAGCCTGCCCAGTAGGTAATGTGGCTTATGAGGCTGCTTGTTTATGAGGATGGCATGCATAAGTCGTGAAGATTACTTTTTGGGAGTGGGGATTTCGACAAAGATACAGCAATTCTGTGTGGTGGGGGGGAGGCCTCAAACCTTATTATTGGAATTTGCCTGACTGAAATGGCCGTTATTGGTGCATTATCTGGTAGTGGGGCATACAAAGTGGTCTGATACAGCGTTGTTGCTGTTTATTTTGAATGCAGGGATAGAATATCTTTGGCCATTTGTGGCAGGGGATTTTAATGCACCTGTGGGGAGGGGCTGGTTGGGGGTGACATCAGATTTCTTTGTAATGATGCAGCAAGGGGATTCTGTCATTATGTGTAGGGTCTGACCCAAGTTGGGGGGGGGCAGGGTAATATTGGATCTTGTATTTTTGGCCGGGGATGATATAGATAAGCAGCAGATTAGGAGCATGCAGATAGATCCAATAGTGTGGTCAGATCATTATGTAGTGACATCTGTGTGGGAAGGAAGGTATGAAGAGATGGTGAGTAGGGGATCAGCTGGGTAGGTGAAGATTCGATCATGTGTGGATATGACGAAGGAACGCTTCTCAGAAGTTCGCAGGCAGAAGGATTTTAAAGGGGCTGGAGGGGGGTTGGTTGAATGGTGGCATGGGACAGTACAGAAAGTGATGGAGGAGATTGCCCCAGAATGAAGGGTGGCTATTAAGGGGTGGCAGGAAGGGCTTCTTGTTACACAGAGGAGTTACAGCTGTGAAAGTGAAGAGAAAGAATTGTTTGGAGAGGGTCTCGAAGAAATGTGCAATAGAAAATGTTACTTGAAAGTTCAGAAGGTGATGCAGAGGTATTTTATAGGGTAAATTATATTGGCAGGTAATCAGTATATAGAAGAGTTTGATATGGTGTGTAGATGGCAGTCCTAGGTTGCATTCCAGGGAACAGAGGAAGGGAATATGGGAGGGTTCGGTGTGCAGCAATTGGCTCATTATTTCATGTGGAAGGTAACGAACATTGTAGAGGAATTAAGGCAGGGAAATAATTAGGTTTCCTATGGAATGTGCGACTGAGGAGTTTGAGAGAAGGACTGAAGATTTTTATCAGATATCAGTTCAGGGATTTAGATCCTTATGATGACTGTTAGGTCGAGCGATTTTTGTTAGGATCCTTGTCCTGTATGGCTGCTGAAGGAATGTGGAATTGAGCTGATTTGGCCATTGCTGGATAGTGTGAATTATTCTTTCTGCATAAGGATGTATCCTGCGTGATACAGTATAAGGAGTCAGTTATTCGTCCAGTTTTAAAGAACCCTAGGTTGGAAAGGGTAAAGTAGAGTCATATAGGCCAATTTCTATCTTGCCTTTTGGGGGTAAATTGTTTGAGAGCAGTGTTTCTTCAGTTGGGAGTTTATTTGTTTGAACAACAGGTTTTGGATGAGGAACTGTCAGATTTTTGGCACAGATAGAGTTGTGAGACTCTGCTACTTGAGCAGATAAATGACTTTCATTTATTTTTGGATTCAGTGGTTTCTTTAGATCTCTCTGAAGCATTTGATTGTGTGAGCCACTTGTCACCCACCAACGTCCCCAGAGGCCAGCGGCGTAGGTAATTCAGTGGGGTAGTACTCTAGTAGCTATAGAGTATTGTGAGAAGGCTTTGAAGTGCCTTCTGGAACCTGTGGTTCTAAACACCAGTCAAAGAATTGTAGTTGCAGACCAAGTATAAGGTTATAATACAGGATTTTATTCCCCGTCCAGGATTGGATCTTTAGCATTTGAAACAAAGGAAAAACAGACCATTCATCTGGTATCAAAATTAAAGAAATGCCGGAACAAAACTTGGCTTAAACTTCAGCTTTTGTAACAAACAGAAGGAAAAAGAAAACAGACCTTTTCACATGAAAACACCTTCTTCCTGTTTTCTCTTATGAACAGTTTTCACAGCACTCTAGCATAGGGAGGATATAGCATCAGCCATAGTATATGTACAATCCATATCACTGCCAATCAAGGATTCCTCATAAGGCTCATATTGCATCTCTTCACTATCGGAATAAGTTTCCCCTGGAGCAAAGCTTCCGTTGTGATTGCAAAGTTCCTCCCTGTAACTCAAAGCATTCCCCTCCTCCACTGAACTAGAGGGGAATGGGAAATTACCACATTCACTATAATCACCGTCAGGAGAGCTACACAGTTCCTGGTAAGTGCAAGGTAGTTCTTTGTATTCTAGACCTCTTCTATTAGGGTTAATACGACTACCCTCTGGCACTCTCTCTTCCTGGTCTCTCAGCCGAGCCGAGCTCTGTCTGTATGAAAGCTTTTCACTGTGTTTCTCTGCTAGCTGCTTTCCTGGTATAAAAGTTTCTTCAGGGTAAAAACTATCCCCTGCTTGGTACCTTGTGCTGAGTAACTTGGCTCTCCTCAGCCTGACTGCCGGACTACCACCTCTGCTCCCTCTGTAGCAAGGTCCCCGGGGATATTGGACAGCTGTGCCCTGCTCCTCAAAGCAGTCCCTCCTGGATTCCACAGCTCTCTGTTTCCCTCGTGAGGCTTCTCTCCAAATGTTCCTTTGGCTTCTCTCCCCAGCAGCTCTCTCACTCAATGTGCCTTTCTCAGCAGCTCTCTCCCTGAACGTTCCTTCATTACTCTCAGGGGAGTGATTTTTAACTGCCTTTCTCGTAGTGTTTGTTTGGGCTCCGCCTCCACCCAGCTGCCCCTCATTCCCTAATGAGTTCCGAGCTAGCCTCATGTTTGGGCGTTCCCTTACACCTCGTGATACAGCTTGTATCTGTTGCCTATGGTAAACTTTTTCCACGTGTATACCTGAGCTGTCAGCTATGTTTTGCTCAGTTCCCTATTTCCCTGGGCTCTGACAGCGCTACCTCATGACACACTACATTTTAATACATTGATTGCAGGCATTTGAGTTGGGAGGGATAATGTTGCAGTGGTTTGGATCTTTTTTTTAGAGATAGGATTCAGAAGGTTAAGGTGGGAGAGAGATGTCACTGTCTTGGAGGATATGATGTGGAGCGCCCCAGTGTTCAGTATTCTGCAACCCTTGGGAGATGTGATTAGTTGATGGGATTTCAAATATCCATCTATGCTGCACTGGGGAAAGACAGAGCAGACAGATTGGTGGCATTTTCTAAGTATTTGGTGGTGGTTAGTTTGTGGATGATTGGAAGATCACTTGAAGGTAAACTGTGATAAAATGGAAGTACTGTGGGTGAAGAGACCAGTAATGACTTTCTGTGCTCTGCAGGTTCATTTTTAGAGAGTAAGATAGCAAACATCAAGTCATCAAGTTTAAGATTATTATGTTATTTTGTAAGGCATTTCATGGGGTGGGAGCTGCTTATTAGGGGGGAAAATTATGTAGATATGCTCTGGCACGCTGCCTATTCCTCAGAGAAGGGCCTGTTGTATGCTGCAGTGAATCAGGCAGTTTACCTGGTACAATGACAAGACAGCAGGCCGCTATATGCTATGCCCAAATCTATGGAATATCATTCCAAGGAATTTAAGATTTTGTCAAGATATAATGAGATTTTGTAAGCTACTGAAGCCATGGCTTTATTATCTTAGCTTTGGTGGTGGCGGTACCACTTGCTGACTTTCATCTTTTGGGGTTAAGGAAGAGATTTTACATTTACTTTATATTTTAATGTTATGTTTGTATGTTTATTTTATTGCTTTGATTGTTGTATGTATTGCTTATAATTGTACATCACCTGGAGTTGCTACTGGATGAGGTGACAGAATTGAGAACAAACATTTACACCCATTGTGAGCAGATGTAAGTGACTGCGTTCATCTTCACGGAATGTTCTCTGGCGCATACGCTAGTATTTTATAAAGACAAGTAGGTGCCTATTCGTCTTTACAAAATAACACCTACTCCGGCACCCTGTTATAAAATTATCCTCTGCAGGTGCAAATTATGCAGAAAGGAGATGCAGTGATTTGAAAATGAAATTGCTATTTGTACTTTCCCCTATATCTACACTTTTACCTGCACAGGAGGGGGGGGGGGGGGGAAGAAACAAATTTCAAAAAACATTTTTAAGTAGGAAAAACATAAAAACCTGTGAAAGTCTTCCTCAGAAAAATAACAATAAAATACTCACATTCAATTTAATTTTTCTTTCTAACTCACAATAAGAAAGGGGTAAATCCAATAAAGATATAATAGGATGTATATATCAGAATAAAAATGAATGAACGAGAGAATAGCATATAATCAAATTGTGTGATAACTTAACAAACCTTTACTCAAAATATACCTGAACCCATAAGAACATAAGATATGCCATAAAGGGTCAGACCAAGGTCCATCAAGCCCAGTTTCCTGTTTCCAACAGTGGTCAATCCAGGTCACAAGGAGGGAGGAGTGGCCTGGTGGTAAGGACATGGTTAGGACATGGCTGGGGGTTCAAATCCCACCTGGGGACAGCAATCTCAGGCCGGAGGGACTGGGGTTTCTAGTCCTATAGGCACTCCTTGTGGCCTTGGGCAATCCACTTAACTCTCCATTGCCTCAGGTACACATAGATTGTGAGCCCTTTGGGGAAAAGGGATGTATCCAGTACCTGTTTGTAGTGATTACATCATGTAAACCACTTTGATTGAAGGATAAGGCAGTATAGAAAACTGGTTAAATAAATAAAATAAGTACCTAGCAGTTTCCCAAAAAGACATACAGGTTTCACAGTGCTTTTATTGGAGCAAGCAGTGGATTACCTGGGTCCTCTTTAATAATGGTTTATGGACCTTTTTCCAGGAACTTATCCAAACATTTTTTAAGCCCAGCTACACTGACAGCATTTACTACATCCTCTGGTGACGTATTCCAGAGTTTGATTATGCGCGAGTGAAAAAATATTTTCTCTTATTAGTCTTAAATGTGTTACACTGTAGCTTCATTGTATGTCCCTTAGGGGTATGTTTACTAAACGGTGCTAACGGCACAGCTGGACGTTACTGCATGATACGTGACATTATCACGTGATAATGGCGCATTACCGTGCGAGAACATCAAGTATCGCGCGATAATATCTGCGGTGGCGTTAAGGTGTGTAGAGGGTGGAGTAAGGCTCCCCAGAGGGTGGAGTAAGGCTCCCTAGGGGCGGAGAGAAGGGGTCAATGGGCAGAGAGTGGGCAGGGAGAGGCTCCATGCACACTAACGCAGTGAAATGAAGGTCTGAAAATTAGCGCCAGTGAAAACCTCGCGCTAGAGGCACATTTGCAGGAGAGAGAAACCATTTCAGTCAGCAATGTACAGCAAAGGCAGGGAAACCAAGAAAAGTGATAGTAGTGATATATGTACAGCAGTAGCAGCATAGTGGCCAAGTATGAGAGGACACAACTGTGAGGCTGCAAATGAGGCACAGGGGGCTGAAGGCGGGACATGCAATGGGGCAGCTGGGGCACAGGGTGGACCAGGCAGATGCCTAGGGGGCACATAGGAGCACAGAAACAGAAAAACAGCAAGTCAACAATTGACAAAGGGCAAACATGCCCACGAGTGTGTGACCCACAGTGTCCCAGCAGACATCACCCAGCAGGTACCCCAAAGGGCACATAACACTGACAGGCGGTGCCGGGGGGAAGCATGGATGTCAATATTATGTGCCCTTTGGGGTACCTGCTGTCACGCTAAAACTGAAGTTCTAATCGTGACCAAGAACAAATCCTATATCCCCCCAACACACATAAGACTTCAAAACCAAGAAATTAAAATAAAAAATGAAATACGATATCTAGGCGTTATAATTGACACACACCTTACGATGGAAACTCACATTAGCAATACTATAAAGAAAATTTACTTCAAACTCAAAACCCTCAAACAACTACGCCCTCTAGTATTCGCACAAGACTTTATCAACATAATTCAGGCCACCATAACTCCTCATTTTGACTTTGCCAATCTAATATTAATAGGCATATCAAAACAAAACACCAAACGAATGCAATTAGCACAAAACGCAGCCACTAGAATTATATTGAAAGTTAACTCACTCCAACACATAACACCAATACTAGCTTCCCTCCATTGGCTACCAATTCAAAGCAGGATAATTTACAAAACAATTATAACCTCATTCAAAGCCTTACATGATATGGCTCCAACTACGCTATGTAACTTAATACACAAAGAACCATCTAAGCCTACACACAGAAAAGGACAATTAAACAAATTAAAGATTCCGAAAGATTACACAAGAGCCCATAAATCAACAAACAACAGAGCCTTTTCTCACATAGCCCCAACCATCTGGAATTCCCTCCCAGAAGAATTACGAACACTAACTGAGATCATGGAATTCCGCAAAAAATTGAAAACTTATCTGTTCACCAAACACTATAACATAGATAATCCCCCATCCGCTTTAGACAAAGGATAAACAGATATACGTCTGCTTCAAATAAAAATCCTTCAACTCACTCAGATAGCACATTTAGTTAAACACTTTCGATGATCCCACATCTTAGGTCCTTACACTTCCATATATATATATATATACATATATATATACTTGTATATAGTTTATTCTGTTCTGAATTATCTCACATTGTTTAGATAATATATTCTGTCTAGTTAATTTCTTTGCTCCTCAATACATATACTCAATACATGTTTTGTTAAGCATTATATTTATAATATGACGTTCCTTGTAAATTATATTCTGTTAATCAGCATACTTATAATATGACGTTCCTTGTAAAACAAACTTGCTTTGTTAATTGTTGTTCACTGTAAACCGCAACTGAACTCTGGAAGATGCGGTATATAAATGTGTATAAATAAATAAATAAATGTAGGCACCCCTACCCCAGACCCCGCACCATAGGTAGCCACCTACTGGCACACTGGATGGCCTGGGACTGCGTACCACCAGCACCACTGGCATAAGGGCATGGTGGTGGAGGGGTACTAGTGGTGGAGGGGGCAGTGGCATCTGCCCACAGCACACCAAGGCCAAGCCCTGTTCAGGTGGGTGGCATGCAGTGCAACAGACAAGGGCTGTCTGATGAACAGTAATGCTATCCCCAGGGAATAACCTGCCTCTGTGGCAAGAGTTTGGTGCAGTACACACAGCCAGTATATTCAGGGGCAGAAGGTCACAGGTTCAAGTCCCAGCTGTGGCTCCTGCAGACCATGTCCCCTCATTTTACCCTTACTAAACCGTGGTAATAGATGGAATCTTTATTGCAGATAAAAAAGTAACACGCCATAAACGCCTATATTGTACCCTACAGAGCACATACACCATAAACATGTGCAATCCCTAGAGCAGAGTTTCCCAACTCCAGTCCTGGAGGGCCAAACACCATTCAGATTGTCAGGATGTCCTAATAAATATGCATGAGATGTATTTACATGCACTACCCCCATTGCATGCAAATGTATCTCATGCATATTCATTAGGGACAGCATGAATACCTGAACCGTGTTTGGCCCACCAGGACCGGAGTTGGGAACCTCTGCCCTAGAGCAGCGGCCAACAGGGGCACAAACACCCACACCCACAGGCCCCACTATGCAGCGGCTCATGGAGAGTCAGTCTGTTGGGCCCTGCGCGCAGCAGCATCTACAATACTAGAACCTGCATACCTTAGCAATGCCGTCTTAAACGTGGAAACACATTCCACAGATATCAAAAGGTTGCTATGAATAATGTCAGATAACAAATCCTAAGTTGAACACAATTTGTTGACAGGGATTCATCATATCAACCTTTCTGATATCTGTGGAGTGTGTTTCAGGTTTTGTTTCTGACAGTGTTTAACTCCCCTGGGGAGTGATCCTAACAGTATTGAGTACCATAGCAATGCCTGCACTGTGCCAGGACTGGTGTGGCGGCCAGGGCTGCCAACCACCTCCATATTTGCATAATGCTGAAATAGGTGTGGTAGTGTGCGTATCCAGTGTTATGTGGCTGCCTACACCTTACTCAGCCCACAATACTAGCACTGTTTCCAGTGTTAGCCTACCAATGTGCATAATGAGGAGCAAGGTACTGTGGGTATGGCCCAGACAGGGCAGCCTGGGTAGGTAGTAACTACACAGGGCATAGGGCAATGGCTGGTTTGGGTGCACACGGTTCTATCAGAAACATGCACTATGTACTAGCTAGCGGACTGTCTGCAGTTAGCATGTGTATGGCTGGAACACCTTGCAGGGTGGAGACTGACTGTTCCCTCTGCTGGTGAATGGCAGATAGGGGTGGGGGGGCAGCTAAGCTTTTCCAGGCCTACTGCCCTATGTGATGCGTACAGATCTGCATTTCCCTCTACTGCCACCATTGCAGAAATGTAGAATGTAGATCTGTTGGTGGGAGATCCTGACCCACAGGGGCGGGGTTGGGTGGTGCTATATAATCCGCTTTGGGGTCCAAACACCACCCTTCACTTATAACATGCGACCATGGAACCCACACAGGATATGCACTATTCTGGGTGCATCATAGTCCACAAGGCCTAGACATGACTGGGAAATACAGATGGACACAGGTATATCCTAGGTGTGCCTGCAGCGACTACCCATCACACACTGGCACTGATGGGGACCTGCAGCGTAGCCTATCTCAGCCATGCCGCAGCGGACCTGGTGCTGGGCCCCCCACCTCACGCTCAGGATGAGCACAGGAACTGCACGATGTCACGGTCTGTAGCTACTCTGTGCCAGTAACACACATAGTCAGTTCCCCCTACCAGGCCAGGGTGCTATAGAAGCGCATACCCCATCTTGTGATCAGATGTAGGCTGCTGATCTGCATGTGCAGGGCATCATGGGTATGGGTGGGTTTACCCTAGCCTGGTAACCACAGCAGACAGTTTGTGTGGTGACCTGTAGTCTTTCTGTAGCCAGCCAGTGGTGTGTTAGACGCTATAAAGATGTAGCCCACTGGTTACTTCAATGACTGTAGAGGTCATAGGTTTGATCCCACAGTGGTTATTTAAGAATGCTGTCTGAGGCTTTTCCTTTTCATTTCAATGAGTGCTGCCAGCAGAAACACCCTCACAGTGCTGTAGCCTAAGGTGCCTCATAGGCGCCCTGTAAGGTTCCCTATACAGCGCCCTATAGGGCACATTATAGGGTGCCTTGGCGGACAGGGCACTTTATAATGTGACCTATGGGGTGCCTTATAGGGCACCTTATGAGGCACCTTAGGTTACGGCACTGTGAGGGTGTTTTTGCTGGCAGCACTGATTTACATTAAAAGAAAATGCCTCAGATAGCCTTTTTAGATTACACCACTGCAGGATCAAACCCATGACCTCTGCCTCCACTGTCATTGCAGTAACCAGTGGACTACATCTTTTTAGCTTCTAACACTGCACTGGCATGTACTTAGGGTTAACGCGCATTAACGTGCCACGACAACCACTATCGCGCAATACAGATTCTTGCTACCTTAGGACCAGAATGCCCACTCCTTAAATGGCATTCTTCACATTATCGCTGCAACTAGCACCGGTAACATTAAAACAGTTTGGTAAACATACCCCTTAATGTTTTTACTTTTTGATGGTGTAAACAATCAATCTACATTTACACGTTCCACTCCATTCAGTAATTTATAGACGTCTAGCATATCTCCCCTCAGCCATCTCTTTTCCTGACTTAAGAGCCCTAACCTTTTAAGCCTCTCTTCATAAGGGGTATCCTTCCATCCCCTTTACCATTTTGGTGGTTCTTTCTCTGTACCTTTTCTAATCCTGCTATATCCTTTTAAAGATACTGCGACCAGAACTGCACACAATATTCAAGGTGTGGTCGCACCATGCAATGATACAGAGGCATTATAATATTCTTTGTTTTATTCTTCATTCCTTTCCTTATGATTCTTAGCATTCTATGTGCTCTCTTGGCTGTCGCTGCACACTGGGGCAGAGGGTTTATTTATTTATTATTAAACTGGTTTTATATACCATTTTTCTACAAGGCAAACGGTTTACATATAACAGAAATGAACGTTTACATGGAACATTTGAAACTATGCACAGGTAAACTTAGTTACAATGTAATTGTATAGTATAACAATTCAACATAAGAATGTTTCAATAGAAGCAAAACTATTTACATGCAGCTCGGTGCTGTGTGGTTAGGCGTAGTGTGCAGCTTCTGTCAGAGGGGTTAAATGGTTTCAACGTGTTATCCAAGATGACGCCTAAATCTTTTTCCTGGGTGGTGGTTCCTATTGTGGAACCTTGCATCATGTAATCATAGTTTGGTTTGTTCTTTCCTAGGTGCATAACTTTGCACTTGTCCACATTAAATTTCACGAATGTCCAATTTCCAATTTGTCAAGGTCCTCTTACAATTTTTCACAATCCTCTTGCTTTTAACTATTACTACTATTACTACTACTGAACATTTGTATAGCGCTACAAGGTGTACACAGCGCTGCACAGACACATGTAAAAGATGGTCCCTGCTCATCGTAGCTTACAGTCTTATAGAGACAGACAACACACTAGCTGTAGACTTGGGATACAGCTAGGGGGAATGGTAAAGAAACACAAAGGGCATCATGTGAGTCAAGATCCGAAAGTGGCAGCAAAGAGGTGAGATTTCAGCCTGGATTTGAAAAGGGTCAGAGAAGGTGCCTGACGTACAGACTCAGGTAGTTTGTTCCAGGAATGATGAGCAGCAAGGTGAAAAGAGCAAAGTCTGAAGTTGGCAATAGAAGGGCATAGATAGAAGCGAGTTGCTACAAGAGCGGAGTTTCGGAGGAGGGGTGTAGGGAGAGATAAAAGAGGAAAGGTAGTGAGGAGTTGCAGAGTGAATGCACTTATAGGTAAGCAGGAGAGGTTTGAACTGGATGCGGAAATGGATAGGGAGCCAAGAGCTAATGAAGAGACTTCAGAAGAGGGGCAATATGAGCATGACGAGGCTGGCAGAAGATTAGCCACACAGTAGAGTGTTGAACAGATTGAAGGGGAGAGAGAGATGACTCAGAGGGAAACCAGCAAGGAGCAAGTTATAATAGTCTACATGGGAGGTGACTAAGGAGTTGATAGGTGTCTTAGTAGTGTGTTCAGAAAGAAATGGGCGAAATTTGTTGATATTGTACAGAAAAAAATGGCAGGTTTAAGCTATCAGTTGGATGTGTGTGGAGAAGGAGAGAGAGGAGTCAAGGTTGCGAGCTGGGGAGACAGGGGGGAGTAGAGAGTTATCCACAGAGACAGAGAAAGGTGAGACGAGGGTTTAGGGGGAAAAATAAGAAGCTCCGTTTTGGTCATGTTCAATTTCAAGCAGCGATGAGACATCAAAGCAGCAATGTCAGAAAAGCAGGCAGAGATCTGGGCCTGGATTGCCAGAGAGATTTCAGGTGTAGAAAGGTAGATCTGGGAGTCATTAGCGTAAAGATGAAAAGCCAGGGGAAGAGATGAGTGCACCAAGGGACTGGGTATAGAGAGAGAAAAGGAGAGGACCCAAGACTGATCCTTGGGGTACACCAAATGAGAGCAGGTTAGCAGTAGAGGAGGATCCACCACAACAAACACTGAAAGAGCAATGGGAGAAATAAGAAGAGAACCAGGATAGTACAGAGTCCTTAAAACCAAGCAAAGAGAAGGTGGTGGTCAACAGTGTGAAAAGTAGCAGAAAGGTCAAGAAGGATGAGGATCGAGTAATTTTGTGTCATCTGCAAATTTGACTACCTTACTCGTTATTCCCATTTTCAGGTCATTTACAAATATGTTAAAAAGTAGTGGACCCAGCAGAGATCCCTGGGGTACTCCACTATTCACCTTTCTCCATTAGGAAAATTGGCCATTTAGCACTACCCTCTGCTTTCTATCTTTTAACCAGTTCCTGATCCACAATAGTACACTGCCTCCTATCCCATGACTTTTTAACTTTGCCAAGAGTCTCTCAGGAGGGACCTTGTCAAGGTTTTCTGAAAATCCAGATACATTATAATCGACCAACTCATCTTTGTCTACTTGTTTATTCACACCTTCAAAAAAATAACAGATTAGTAAGACAAGACCTTCCTTGACTAAAGTCATGTTGGCTTTCTCCCATTAAACCGTGACTATCTACATGTTCAGTAATTTAGTTCTTTATAATGGGTTCTACCATTTTCCCTGGTACTGATGTCAGGTTCACTGGCCTGTTGTTTCCCGGATCACCCATGGAATCCTTTTTAACCCCAGAGGTAATTGGAAGACACTACCCAAACTAGAAGAAATTCAGTTATCGAGAAAGAACTTTGAATTGGAAAGGCTTAAAAACGATTTACTGATTACCAAGAAATGTAATTAAACATTTACAAGAATGTCGACAAAAAGGTTCAGCAACAAGATAAAATATATCCTAGCACATGTACAAGAAGAAGTTCCACCCAGAACTAAAGAAGCCTACTTGGATTTGAAAAAATATCCCCATCAGTATCCTTGTGTTCGCCCTTGATAAGTTGATGTGAAAAGGACCTAATGCAAAAAAGGTTATTGGAATCCAAACACACACAGATACAGTGACCTCAAATGCCTTCTTTTCTTTAGAAGACTAAAACTACCTCCTTTTTCTTTGTGTAGCCTAACAGAGATCTAGGAATGCCCAAACTTTCTGACCCCTAAAAAAGCTCATTTCTAAGTCTAGAGGGCCCTTTTACTGAAATGCAGTATTTTGTTTGCCCCAATGCATGTTTTGAGGCAAAATAATGCACTTTAGGTGCAACCTCAACGTGGTAATTATTGGAGACATGACCAGAAGATGTCTGACAGTTACCACGCAGGCAAGCTGCTTGGCGTACATTCTAGCCTTTGGCAATTACTATAGGTGCACCTATCACCATTTATTAAGGTGGTGGCAGGTGCACCCATGCTAACTGCAACATTGATGATTAGCTTACCTTGCTGACATCCATGCTTAATCACAATGGTGAGGCAATGCTCACTCTCTGCATCAACCCCACCCTATCAGGCAAGTGCGCAGTGCATTTTAGCGCATGTTGTCTGCATGGTAACAGTTCCCACGGGCCTGCAGAAGCGATTCACATGCACTGAAATGCATGTGAACCGCATAAAGCTCTTAGTAAAAGGGCCCTTGAATGTAGCCTTGGTCCCACAAGTGTGACCTTATCCTGTGCCTATATTGATTAGTGTTATTTACTTTAGCAATACAGGATGTGTACGGGATTTTGGGACCCTTATGCTAAACTGTGTTAAGAGGTTAACGTGTTTTAATGTGAGGTAATCCTTAGTGTGGGCCCATAGTAATGGCTACAGCCAGCATGGTAAAAACTTGTGTTAACTGCTTAATGTGTGATGGGGTGTGTTATGAGTGGAAAGTGGGTGGTGACTGCACATTGCCGTTGACCCATGACACTAAATCATGCACCATCAATTTTGCAGTTAATGCAATTGTTTTTAATGTCATCTCAAGTGTGAATGAACTTTATACACGGTAAGGGATTTTCCTGTGTGGAAACTACAGGACCCATACTTGTTACTCCTCTGAAAATGCATGGCCTTTCCATTTAGGGTGCATTGGCTTTTGCTTCTAATGCCCAGTAATTGCAAAACCTTATTAAAGGGACCCTTATGTGCCTTTAAGTCTGGACCAGTGATGTCAGCAATGATAACTAGGGGGTAATTTTAAAATACATTTCTGGGGGTAACGCAGGGAGCTGGGTATTACACACAGAAGCAGCCTTTTCTAAAATTGCCTGAGGTATATGCAACCTCCAGTCACAAAAAACATAACCCTCCAAAAGAATTAAACTGCTAGTCTCCATCTTGCACCCAACATGAAATTTGTGGGAACTGAGGGTTCAACCAGTTCTTTGGCAACCTCTTTCTACTCTCAGTACTAAGGAAAAGGTGGAAAAATCTTCATTCCCAACTTTAGAAAAGAGAATCAATTCACCAACTCCTAGAAGAGGGCTAGCAGTTATTCTCAATTTGAACACAGAAGATCCCATTCTAAGGGAAGTCATTTTTGGTAACTGCCTGCACGTATAAAGAGGGTAATCTTATACCACTGATGCAGTCCATAACTGACAAAACTTGAATTGGGTGACAGGAGAATTCCACAGCAATATACAGCTAGAAGATTAAGTACTGTATTGTTGGTGCAGTGTTTTAAAGTTAAAATTGAAAAAATGTGTTCAAAAATGGTTTCACTAGCACTTAAAATTCTTGATGGGACCGATGATTGATTTGTCAGGACTAGCAGTGAATATGTGATCCACAGTCTGGTATGACCGAGGTCCTTTTTTTAAAAAAACACTTTTCCATGTTTCAGCATTTTGGTTTAAATAAGGAGTGTATTGTTTTGGTTTTCACTTATTTTTCTGAAGACAAAATGGTTATAATACAGTACCTACCTAGAAAAAAACTTTCAATCTGATACTCTTCAAAACTCAATTTACAATCCCTACAATACGTTTAGTTTTGTTTTGCTGTTCCAGTCACCTCTTTACCAAATGCATAACTATGTCAGTTAAATAATCCAGGATTTCCCATATCCACAGCTGCATTATCCCTTGAGGCATGCACATACCCATACAAAGCCGAGGACCTGTGCTGCACGCTACAATAAGGTGCATTTGAATTATCACTTCACCCCAGATCAATCAGATTGATCCAGTCTGTGAGTGGATTTTGCTATATGGTACACATGGGTTTGTAGCTGTGCTTTTTCCGTTGTTTTCCCTAAGAAAATCAGAACTCCAAATCCATTCATGCCCTAGGAATAAACCAGAAGAAGATCTATTTGTTTGGCTGCCCTGAGGTGAAGTGACAATCCCCTAGACTCCTTTCATATGTTTTATGTGGGAAATGGTTATTGAGCTGTGCAGTACAGAGAAAGAATATGGCATTCACTAACTCCAGGATGAAAACAATGTGCAGCGTACACTGGTGCTGAAAAAAGAAAGGGCTGCAAATTGCTCCCGCCCTTCCCAGGCATGGGAGGATCCCTTCGGTTCCCAAACTTCACTCAGCTTCTTAAAGTCTCCCAAACCGGGTGCCTCTGTCAGCCAATCACAGCACACCTCAGCTAGCATACGGCTTTAATTAGTTAAGGGAGTGTCTACATTTTTCAGAAAGGACAACAGCAAAACAAATTGTCAAGTGTGCCTGTATTGTAAAATATGTTTAAATACATGCAGGACTGCAGGTGAATTTGTCATCACATCCAGCAGGAGCAGTGATTTTACAAAACTGCACATGAGAAGAAGTGTCCTGCTTTTTCACAACCATGCATATGAGCAGCTTTTTAAAATTGCTGCTCCCAGCAGAATCAATCCCCCTCACTCCCTTAACCCTCTGACAACAGCATGTATCTCCCCATTTCACCAACATCCATCCCCCTGACATCAGGATTTCACCTCCAATAGGCTCTCCTGTCAGACAATCCCCAGCCCATAATCCTATCCCTGTATCTTACCAAGAATCCCTGGTGGTCTACAGAGAGGAGACGTGATCTCCAGTCACTCCTACTCATTGCAGCTCTGGATTCAAAATGGAGCCCTTGATCCTTAGCAGAAACTTGTGCTACTATTGCTACCAAATAAGGGCAAATTGACCACCAAGAACCCACAGTAACAGTTGGGGTGGGGGAATGTCGGTTGAGGGGGTCCATAATGGAGATCTTGATGTGGGGGGGGGGGGGGAGAGAGGGGGTTATGTGATAGGGTCTTAATGTCTGGGAGTGCCAGGGAGGTGAATACGTCAGGTTGTGTAGTTGGGGGGGGGGGGAGGGGGCGGGGTCTTGATGTCAGGAGGGGTTCAGGGTGGAGTCCTGATGCCATGGGGTGTTGGCGGGGTGAGGGATTCGATGCTATTGTCTGGGGGAGGGGCAAATCAGCCTTTGCATCTGCCCCTTCACAAACTGGCACTTGCGCATGCCTCAGGGAAGGTATAAAAAGCTAACATGAAAACTTTATGTCCAAAAGTATATTCCTCTTGTAAAATGGAGACTGCATATCTAGATTTTTGGCCTGCCCAAACCACATCCAAACTACAACCCCTTGAAATCTAGAAGTGGAGCAGATCACTACATGTAATTAGTGGCTTTCTTAAAATGCCATTTGCATTTATAGTTGATCTACAGTATATGTCTGAATGCCACTATTTACACATGTAGCTGCTTCTAAAATAACTGCTTTTATTTTTCACAAGTCTAAACTAATTTGGAATGCCCCTCACTTAAAAACATGCCCCATCCAGTGGCCACTCTTCAGTTGTTCATACTTGACATGTACCACCAGAGAAGAGGCAGAGTAAAGACTTCAGAAACCTCAAATGCACAAGAGGCAAAGATTTCTAAGAAGAAAGGAGGTTCTAGAAGGTGCAAGAAACCTTCATTATTCCTTGCAAGCAGTTTTCACACCCTTGGAAAGAGGAAGTCTTGGTCATTGCAGAGTGATGCCACCTAACAGCCAGGCTCAGCATACACATGCACCAGGTTGCAGAAGAAGCCTCAGTCTGTGGTCTCTAGTCAAAGATTTAAATTGCACTAGCTGGGCTGCATAGAAGGGGTATGGAATAGGTTCAAAATAGGGATCTCTCCTCCCCCACCCCCCTGTGGATAGTTAGGAATGAAGGTATAGTGCATAGTATCCCAGATCCAATTCAGCCAGAAGGAGCAAGAGGAAACCGATAAGCTAGAAAAGAGAATTTAAATCAAAATAAAAATGTGAATCATAATTAGTTTGCTTTAATTAGATAACTGCTGTAAAATATGCATGTTTTTCTATTAATGCTATTTTAATATCAGCCACCCATTATGAAACTAAGTAAAAATGCCTTTTGCTGAGGCAACTAGCTTGTAAAACCGTACAAATAACAAAAACACCTGGTATTCAGGCCCTTTACTGTATGTTACCAACATATGGACTTTTGGAAAGAATCATATTAAAGAGATCAATTTCTGTCTGTCCATCCATCTGACTGTTAGCACAATAAATTGCCAAAAAGAGATGAAAATTCACCATATTTGATATGCAAAAAAATATGAATCTTTCAGATGAAATCAAACCTAGAAACATTAAACTGAGCCTCCAAAAACAAAACCACCATTGCTTTCTAGAAGAAAATAATAGAAACTGCTAGAATTGTTAGAAGCTAATCATTTCAAAAGCCAACCTTCCCAGAACTCTTCCAGCACATTGCCACTGACTGCCAAGGCTGGAAGCGTATTGTGAGCAACACACGGAACCCAGCGGCACCTACAGCAGCGTATTGACTGAGAGGATGGCCTTCTCTCCAAATGCTAGCTAGAGATTAAAGAAGGAGAAGAACACAGGTAGAAAGATGCAGAGAAAAAAATAACTGAAGCAGCTGGAGATGGATAATCACCAAAAGGTATTGTCAAAGTCATACATACCCACACCTTACATACCACCACACCCATCTACCCAATCCCACATCCCCCACACATGCACAGTTATCTCAATATCCTATACACCACCAGTCACCAACCTTTATCCCCCTAAAACAAGCCTCTACAGCTCACACATCTCCACCCAAATCCCCAAACTCCTATATCCACATTCCTCCACAGCCACACATACAAACACCGACTCATTTGCTATCCACCCATTCACATACCCCAAACAGCCCAGACCACATATACTCTCATCCCCATCATATTCTTACAGCCCCACATTCCACATCTATGCAATCCTATAATCCACTCACACATAGTACCACATATCATATACTGTACCTTCTCACATACTCCTCCACTCACCTACCATACACACACGCTTTCCTATATAGCTCTGCTCACCTGTTCCACTTTGCCCCACTACACGTACCCACATCCACACCCATGTACCATCAGGACCAGCCCTTCCACTAGGCAGCCACAGCAGAAGACAGCCAACTTAGCTGCCACCGCCCTCGTCACCCCCAAACCTTCCAGGAGCAGCTCCCTTCTTTCTGAATGTCAGCATCAAAAAAGTATATGAGGTTGCCATGGAGCTTCGCATTCAAATGCACTCAAAACCTCTGTCAGTCCTGCCCTCGTGGCAGAGAAGTGCAGCGGCTCCGCAGTGGTTTCATTTACCTTTTCAGTGCCAACATTCAGAAATAGCAGAGAGGAGCTGCGGGGGTGGCAATGGTTAAAGGTTTACTGGGGGCAGGGGGTAGCAATGACTGAAGGTTTGCCAGGGGGTGGGCAGCAATGGTTTAAGGTTTGCCTAGGGTGGCTGATACCCTTGGGACAGCCCTGTCTACCATGCACAAACTCTTAACTGGCACACTCCTATCAATTGTTTACGCCATCAAAAAGTAGAAAGACTAGTACACATGCAATGAAGCTATAATGTAACCCATTTAAGACTAATAAGAGAAAATATTTTTTCACTCAACGTGTAATCAAACTTTGGAATTCGTTACCGGAGGATGTAGTAAAAGCTGTTTGTGTAGCTGGGTTTAAAAAAGGTTTGGACAACTTCCTGGAGGAAAGGTCCATAAACCATTATTAAAGAGGACCCAGGAAATCCACTGCTTGCCCCGGGACAAGCATCATGGAACTGGTGTGCCTTTTTGGGAACCTTCAAAGTACTTGTGGCCTGGATTGGCTACTGTTGGAAACAGGATACTGGGCTTGATGGTCTGACCCAGTATGGCATATCTTATGTTCTTATGTTCCCACTTCCACAAATTCATGTTCCACCCATCCCTATACCCACACACACATATATTCTCATAGCACATAACTCCTTCTACCCTCATATATAATACTCTTTCACACACCCCGCCTATACCCACAATCCCATATCCTATAAATATACCTCCAACACAACCCTCCCACTTACACATACACATTCCACTTCAATAAATCCAAATCTATATTGGAAAGCATTCCTAAAGCCATGCTTCTGCCTGCTTTCCCCACTAGCTAAAAACTTGTTTAACTCAGCTTCTTTTATATTGCACTTGAAATGCAACTACACTGAGTACTATGGATGACCTGGGTAACCTCAGGTATAATAGGAAGTAAATGATTCCAAAACAAAAGAAGGTGAAGCCCATAATGTTTAGCATTTCCTTAGAAGTTCCAGTGTGCACAATAGATTCTGACAGCCAAGGGGCATAAGGCTTAAGGATGGTATAGGGTGCTAACACCTTGAACTGAGTCTATACATAGTTCTGTACAAGATAATTCACCTGGGTGCAATGTGCCGTCAGAGAATTCATAATCTAATCTTCTTGGCCACAGGGACTTATTAGCACCCCCAATGTTTTCATGTCCAATGAATGGTCTTTCTATGACCTCTTGAGGAGGTTTCTATATTTAAACCATTTTATAGACCCCTGCTCATGTGGTTGGCCTGCTTCTATCTACAGAATCATCTTCACAAAACCGATTGCTCCAAACCTATCCTGGGCAGTTAGGAATGTAAAAAGGTTTTAAAAATGAAGCCATCTACTTTGGTACAATTATATAAATGCAAACAGCATAGAAATAAAGTTTTAAATTACCTATTAGGGGAAGAAATGGAACTCTAGTACTCCGGACATCCAAAAAGAGCAGGAAGACAGCTATGCTCTTCGGACTCCAGGAAGTGGCATCCATGATGAACAAGAACCAGGAAGAGGAATGAAGGTTACCTTTCAGCTACAGCTGTGGGTTACATAAGGAACACTAGGGGATATGTTTACTAAACTGTGGTAATGTCATTCGCGTTAGGTTCCGCGGTAGAGGTAGAGATGCCCATATGTACATATTGCTGAATTTCATGTAGAATCTCACCTACCAACTTGTACATAGTTTAACCTGTTAGCCCTGTTAAACACCCTGTTTATTGTTAAGTGCATTGTAGATTCCTACATTGCACAATTATGTTTTCTGTGAACCGCACTGATGATGAATAGCGCGGTATAGAAAAAACAATAAATAAATAAAATAAATATAAGATATGCCATACTGCGTCAAACCAAGGTCCATCAAGCCCAGTATTCTGTTATAAAGGGGAGGGCGTTGCATCGTTACAGCAAGCTATAGCAACTAACGAGCGTTACAAGGCGCCTTATAAGGCACCTTACAAGAAACATTACAAGGCACCTTATAAGGTGCCTAGTAAGGTGCCTTGTATGGTGCCTAGTAAGGTGCCTAGTAAGGTGCCCAGTAAGGTGCCTTATAAGGTGCCCTGTAAGGTGCCTTTAAGGTGCCTTATAAGGTACCCAGTAAAATGCCTTATAAGGTGCCTAGTAAAGTGCCTAGGCTGCAGAGAGGGCACACTGTAGTGCACATCGCAGAGATGGAGGGGTGTGTGGAGAGGTGGCGAGGCTGCAGCCATCGCATGGGCAGGTTAGCAGAACACAGGAAAGGAAAAGAACATATGGGAATCAAACCAGCAACTGTTGGACTGCCTTATAAGGTGCCTTGTATGGTGCCTTGTAAGGTGCCTAGTAAGGTGCCTTGTAAGGTGCCCTATAAGGTGCCTAGTAAAGTGTCTTATAAGGTGCCTAGTAAAGTGCCTTGTAAGGCGCCCTGTAAGGTGCCCTGTAGAGCCTCTTAGGCTAAGCACCTTATTAGGCACCCCTGGACAAGGCACCACAGAAGGCACCCTTGGCTATGGAACCATAGGTTAAGGTGGCCTAACAAGGTTATGGTGCCCTAGGTTAGTGTGTCCTAGGGACGGCAAGGTGCCTCAGGATGACATGCATGACCTGTGTGGAACAGAGACAGATGTAGCCCTAAAACTAGATGGAGCACTCAGGAAAGGCAATGAACAGGTGAGTGAAGAAGGGAGAGCTGGGAGCCGCTGGACCTTCCATATCTGCGGGCATCCCATGTGGCTGCCAGTACTGATGACAAACATGGCGCAGGCAGCTGTACCACAGCACAGGGTGTTGGCAATGTAAAGTACTGGAAAGACGGTGGCAGACGATGGGAATATGTGTCCCCCAGTGGGGGCGGAGGTGGCAGGATAGTTACTATGATGGGTGGACAGAGGAGTGGTGTTGCCATGCAGAGCAGGCACAGGTGAGGCAAGCATGAAAAGGTGCAATGCAGGAAAGGGTAGCAGTGCAGGACATGGGGTGGCAGCCTGCACAGGCAGACAGGACTCTACACAGCTGACAGACGCAGATAGACAGACAGAAGGATGGTTGGCAACTGTGATGAAGGTAATATGTGCTGGCAGCAAATATCAGCAGAGATATGACTGTTACAGGGATGACAGGTACCGGTGTAGGAAAGGCATAAAAGAAGGAGAAAAAAGAGGGAGCGAACCCATGACCACTGGGCTGAAACAAAAGCACTGCACAAAACAACAGGCCACACCACCACTGTGAGGTCCACAGCAATGGCTGCATACAAGAACACTGCAGGGCACCACACAAAACGCCTGCTGTGTGCCAGGAGAGGCCAACCCAGACAGTCACCATGATGCAACGCACATGTACAACAGGCGCCCACAGCTCATATCACAGTCTGTAAGTGGGATGGGAGCCACATAGAAACACATGCACACACACCATGAAATGTAATGCAGTATAAACAGCATGCAAAAGAGCATTGGAGCGATAGACGAAGGGTGTCAGGGGCCGGCTGAAGGGACAGCTAAGTGGATGGCCTGTGGACCAGTGCAATGTAATGAAAAAAGAGCATGTGAGAATCCAACCTGCACAGTGATGTGGCACAGACCAGCCAACAACAGCAGTACCAATCCACCAAGCAGACTGGTCACATGGACACTACAAAGAAATAGCCATATGTAACACACAATATGTGACAGATAGGCTGCAGAGAGGGCACACTGTAGTGCACATCGCAGAGATGGAGGGGTGTGTGGAGAGGTGGCGAGGCTGCAGCCATCGCATGGGCAGGTTAGCAGAACACAGGAAAGGAAAAGAACATATGGGAATCAAACCAGCAACTGTTGGACTGCCAACAGGTGTCTATGACCACTATCCCAAAGAACCCCCACAAGCACAATGCAAACAAGTTACCACAAAAGGCACAAACTGGAGCACAGCAGACATTGTGTCCCTCACCCTGATGCACCGTCTGCCTCGAATAAACCCACAGGGTCTGTGTGCCAGGCCCCCCCGCAAACACACATCCAATCCATGCTGAGGGCCCACCTACCCACTGCTGCCTGTGGTCTCTAACTACCCTGACCCCCCTCCACTGTTGCCTCCCCTACTCCTGCTCCCACATTCCTTCACTTATCACAAATAGAATGTAAGCTGTGGTGAGTAGGGTGTCTGCTCGACATGTCTGTGCAGCGCTGTGTACAAGGGGCAGTGACAGACATAAGTACTGAGTTATCTCTGTAAGTAACCAGCTGTCTATCCCGTCTACCCATCAAATGAAGCAGTGGCTAATGGAGGGCCACGTGGCATGCCCAAGGCCACAAGGAATGGCAAAAAGACTAGAAACCCCAGCCCCAACGTTGCTATCCCCAGGTGGGATGTGAACCCACGGCCCCGTAGTCTGAGGTACCGTGTCCTAACCAACAGGCCATGTCTCTCACTGTGCAGGTGCAGTAGGTGTGGTAGTAATGAAAGTAGTGAAATAAAACTTTGTGCTGTAACTACACCTATACACGGTACACAGTAACAATACCTGTACACCGACCCCCTTCCCCACAACCCCGCACCCGGATGGTGTACCCCAAGGATCTGGCGTGGATACCCCCTACCCCATCCATACACAGTCCCCCAGTGTGGCCATCAGCACCAATGGCTGGCTGTACCAACTACATACTGATGGCTCACAGAGCCACCTATGCACACCTGAACCCTCCCTGGCTAACCAAACCCTGATCCACGCCTGTCGTGATGACATCGCTGCTGGGATGTCTCACCATGGCCTTAAAGTAAACATGACCACGACCATACCTCCCATTCATCATTGTAACACCTTCATGCCCCACCCCATTGTTGTCGGTGTCTGTGGATAACTCTGTACCTCACCCAGTGTCCCCAGGCCACAATCTGGGCCCATCCCTGACCCTTCATCCCTGTCCACAGCACACAGCCATCTGATAGCTAACACCTGCCCCTTCCCCCACAACAGCAGTGATACCTGCTCCATCCACCCTGAACACACCACCAATATGGCCATGCACTGCCCAATCGCATCCCATCAGTATCTCAGTAGTCTTCCCCCTGCATCTAACCATGTGCCAGGCCAGTCATGGCCACACCACCCCCCTTGTCCGGTCACGTCAAAGCCTCCTTAACCTTTACCATACCCATGTCAACCCCCCCCCCCCGGTGAGGCCAAGATGCAGAGACTCTGTGGCTACCCACCACACCCATCTCCCATCTTCCCATACAAAACCCCCTGAAAACATTTGGCCCAAGCAGACACCCACCACCTGTGCAGTACACCCCTAATGGCAGCCCCACACTCTTCCCCTTTCTCCGTGATGCCATGTACACCATGAGCAAACCTCCCCTGTCCATACATCAGGCACTGTCTCCAACCCCCCACAGATCCAGGATGAAACCACACATCCTCGATGCAACCATAGAAGCATGATCCCCCTGACACTCCCCCACTGTCCCTAGTGGTATCCCTCCCACCCCATCTGTGTTCATGCTGACTAGATAGTAATCACTGATGTGCAGAACATGTCACCCACCTGTCGGCACTGCGCCACATTCACCGTGTAGCACTATGCAAATGCTCCGTAGTGGTAGAAGTACATGTCTGCACCATCATGGCCACAGTACCAGAACACACAGCTGACAGGTGGCATGAATCATGCAGGCAAACCAGGCTGACAACACACACACAAGGCAAGAAGGTCTGAAGGGAAGATACAGAGATGTAATGTGATGCAGCCACACAGTGAAGTGCATACGCAGTGCACAGGCAAATGCACAAATATGCCAATGATGTCATGTCCCAATGGCCCAGCAACACCCATCAGATGTGTAGACCTGATGTGTGGGTGTCAGTGGGTCATACAGTAGTGTAGATGTCCCTAGAACAGCATGTGATGTGTTAGAAAGGCCAGACATCAGGTAGTCGTGTAAAAAATACCTTTAATGCACACATGGCATCAACAACAGTGACACAATGCAACATGAGGACACAGTATCAGGACGAGAGTCACATGTGGGCAAACAGCAAAGAAGATGGGCTCCCACTAGCATACAGAGGTAGCACTATGTGGAAGTCACACCACAATGGGTGCCGTGGAAACAGGAGCAGTCATAATATAGCAATGTACAGGGACTGCATAAATAGAGCCTGGAAATGGACACACCCGCTGCCATAGTGCAAAGGTACTGGCGCAATCTGAGTGGAGCAATGTCATGTCAGAAAGAGACTGCGCACACATGCAAACATTAGCCAGCAAATCAATGTACATTGCCACATCTGTCCAGTAAACACACACAATAACATGCACGTAGAGCTATAAAGAGACGCCCACAATGGTGCACGTACCCACACAAACCCCACCCCGTCAAATGCACCAGTGTAAGAGATGAGTCCGGCACATGCGCATGCACCGTGTACGTTTAAACACCATAGAGTACTGCCCCATACCCACTGTAACACCCCCTGCGACGGTCAAACAGCAATCAGAGATGGTGGCATGCACCATAGTGCTCTGTAGGAAAATAGTGTGTCATGTACAAGTGGATGTTAGCCACACAAATAAGCAGGACCTACAGAATGAACCTCCTGTGCCACATACGTGGCTGCATGTACCTGTGTAGCCAAATATTGGTGCAGTGTTTGCAATGCGAGCCCCACACATCGCCCATACACAGCTACACAATGTCAGATGGCTGTACAACATACAGTGCGCATGTGAGTTCCTTCTGTAGATGTATGGACAAGTGTCCACAGTGCAAATGCCACCTGTGACCCTACAAGTCCGCCTATGACCATGCCAGATTACATGGCCATGCAAAGTCACAAGTGATGTCTCAATATTCCACAACAATGCAAAGGTGATGTTTCTCTGCTGCAATCCACGCAACATCCAGACAGAACATGACAGCGATGGTGTGTCATTCCCCCCGGTGATGTCCAAAGTAGTAGGCCAACAATGATGTCCAACATAGGCATGTGTCCGACTCGCATAGGTCCATCTCCCACTGGCACCATCACCCAGGGACCGTTGAATGGAGGTGTCCTGTCCAACCACATCTGGGCGATGGGGACTCCAGATGCAGCATGGTATATGTGCCGTGTGTGTTGGCTGCACCCTGTGTTTAAAGGAGTAGAGAAAAGGTAAAGGTATGCCACACCCACCATCATGTCACAATGCAGACAGTGACAGCAAATTATGTGCATAATGAATGCCCAGATATTAAAACATGACACGGCCACAACACACAGCACAGTGCATGTTGACCACAGCAGGAGATGGCACTGCAGACCAGGTTACCATCTCAACATGGTCATGTCAATGCCCATGTCACACAGGCATCCCAGAGGTCCACAGCATGTCCAGCAGTGGTGGTGCACAGAGATCCCACAGAAAGGCACGATAATACAAACAGCCCAAATGAAACATCTACACGTGGATGCTAGTCACATAAGATCTAAGGTGCAACCTACCTTAATTGTACAGCAGGTGTTTGATGGGGACTGTCAGAACCAGGCAAAGGGCACAAGGGGCCACAGTAGAGGCTGCGGATGTCGATGAACTGCATCCATCACCACGTCGTCATGGTCAGCCGTCAGTGGCACAGGTCCAAGGAATGGTGAGTTGCGTGTAACCCAAACTTTGATGTGTAGTGTCCTGTCAGCAAACATGAGACACATCAGGGAACAATACATGAAACATGCACACAATGTACAGAAGGGCAAAAGCAGAAGGTCACAGAGAGATGGGTGAACACCACCGCACAGATGGCTACACCCATCCCTGCACCAGACAATGGCAGGGGGAAGCAGAAGGTACCGTCACCTAGACACACCCCAAAGACACAGAGACATACACTGTGAGACAAGGTGAGCATGCTGCAAGTTGCATAGGCAGGTCTGTGCACAATCAGGGACCAGTGGAGACAAGCATCACAGTGCATGCAAGAATACACTGATGCTGTGTAATGCCACAATGGCAGGGAAGGCTGTATGTGCTATCTACCTACCCCACACCCTGTACCTGGAGACACACACAGCCCGGTAACACATGCCCTAGGTACAGTGTGTAAACACCCAAAATTTGCACAGGCCAATGGCCATATGCATGTCAATCAGAACATATGGGGGATGGAGCCGCAGGCCAAACACATGTACAACAACAGACGTGCAGTAGAGAGGGAAACACAGATATGTGTAATGTTCTACTGCCACCATAGAACACTTACCTGTATGTCCACCCACCCCAGTCACCTGCAGCTCGTAATGACATACACACAGTTCCCACATGCACCACAGCACCGGGCAGGATCGGCAGCCTATCCTGGGGAGTCAAAAGCACAAGTGACATATATATATGTCATGGTAGTGCCGTGAAACACACAGGTCACCACAAACATGAAGACACATATGCACATCCCCACATATGCAGAACTTACAGGATAACAGCTCATTGATCAGATGTTGCCTGGCTGCCATCCCCTCACATGTGTCACCATGGCCAGATGCTCCCATCATGTGTGGTATCCCTGTAATCCACTGGAATGCCTGTCCCAGGGCCCCCCCCCCCCAATGTTGCCTACTGTTAGGAATCATAATGTAATCCCCAACCCGGCTGACCATGGCCTGCAGTACCTGGTAGAGACAGCATGAGAATGTTGGCCTGCTCATCCCACCCACTGCGGCCACTGAGGATTAGAAACAGCCAGAGGCAAAGAAATGTAAGGCAGCCAGGAGCTTGGCCAATCCCGGTAAGGCATGTGACCAGGCAGTCCGGGGCTTGAGGTCAGGTCGTAGATCCTCATAGAGCTCCCTAATAGCCTCTGTGTCCAGACGGTAGAGGGAGATGACCTGGTCCTCACGTATGTCCTGGAGCATGGGCCTGGGCCTAAAGAGGCGTGGCAGGTGGGGCCATGCCTCAGCATGCCTATGGTGCCGTACTGGTCTCACCTCCACCTGTGGATCCTCCACAGCTGCAGGTCTGAGTTGCAGCGGGACTGCACCCATGCCCAGTGCCACAGCCCCAGGGACACCATCTCCCTCCTCAGGCAACCATAGCTCTGCCAGCTCCACCAGCGCCACCACCGCATAACCCGCATTCACGATCTGAGCCATGATAGACATGAGATGGAGCAAAGGTAGATGTTAAATAGAATGTGGGGTGCGGAAAATAATCAGAGCAAACCCTACACACCTGTTGATGCTGGGACGTACACCATCAACAGCATGAGACAACGCCCTGCACGTACGGAAGCATAATGTGCACAGAAATGCATGTTCCCTGATGCCCTGAATTACATGTCCCACCCAGACACGTAGGTGAGAGCAGAACACAAGGCGCGTTCCAACATGTGGTGGCGTCGCGGGCACACATATGTCCAATGCAGAGTAGTGCATGGGGACACGTAGCATGACCTACCTACCGAAAGCAATGAGACTCAACAGAGTGTGCGTGCACGCAGCATGAACAATGCCGGAGGATAAATGGCGCATGTATGGAGCAGTGCACACCAACAGCAGAGACAAGGCCACATCTGAGGATGTAGAGTGTAGGGATAGTGCGTCACGCGCCTAGCAAAGCGATACATCATACATAAGGCGCATACGTGCATGCAGAATAGGAGAGGTGCCCATATGGGCAGACAGAATGCGCAAAAGGTTACATGCGCTACTGCACATGTGCGGAACGCCCGTGCGGAACGCACATAGGGCCACACCCAAGGTACATAACTGGACATAGCATGCCCAGAACGGTGAGGGCTATGGTAAACGCAAATTACCACAGCATGGAGGACAAGGCAGGAGGCAGCCATGAGGCAGTAGGAGAGCACAGCCAACAACCACCAGTGGCCACCACAGATGCAGACCCGGAGAGAGGGCAGGCCCATCCGGGGCCATTCACCAGCCTCCAGACCATCCTGGAGGTGTGCCAGGGCAGAAGCGCCACAGGATGCCGGTGGCCGAGGAAGCCAGGAGGAGGGCGGTCTGCTTCACCCAGGAGGAGAATGACCTCCTCCTGGCCAGCATCCTCGAGAGGTTTAAGGTACTGTTTGGAAGGATGAGAGTAACCACCACCATTGCCACCTGCACAAGAGCATGGGCCAAGGTACAGGCCGAGGTGGCGGCAGAAGGGGGCCCGCAGCGTGACATTGAAAGTCTACATAAACTGTATTGTGACATCAAATGTAACATACGTGCCCAACTCACTCGGGAGAGGCAGAGTGCACAGGACACTGGCAGGGGTCCAGTGCAGGGGGCCACCCTGAGCAGCCTGGATCAGTGCCTAGCAGACAGACTCGGGCCCATGTATATACATGGCCTACCACCTGTGCTGGATACAGCACACCCTCGTGCAGGTAAGATGGAGAGAGGTGTACCGGGGACAGACCATAAACAAGCGAGTGCAGGGACGGATGCAGGGGTGCAGGGTGCGTGGAGGGGGGGGGGGCCATGCCAGTGACATACAAAAATGCATACCAGCCAATCCCATGCAAAATATGGCGTGACCCACACCAGGTGCACCATCCCCACACTGCCCCTGGACCACAGCCCCATCAGCCATGCACTGCATAGGCCACTGCACGCAAACCCCAGACATGCAGGAGCTGGAACCTGGCCCAATGGGGGTCACTATCCCACCCACCCCCCAGCCGTATCCCCTGCACCACACCATGTGGCCTGGCATACCACCGGCCAACATGCACTGCCACCCCCGGGCACCTGCCAATCCCAGAAAGGCCCTGCAACAGCACACAGCCAGGTCCAGGGACCCCACACACCCATCCATGGGCTGGCAGCCCTTGGAATCGCCGAAAGGGGCGTGGACAGTATGCCACATGCTATGCATTGCTCTGTGCCAGGAATAGACCTACAAGGTGCAGACTGCCACTGCACACATGGGCATCTGTGGTGCACCAAGGGACTGTACTAACAGAGTGGGTTGAGTAGGCCATGAACAGAGCCATGGGGCCAAACCCCCTGGGAATGCCATAGCAGTGGAGGTGCAGCGACAGGTACACACACAGGAATAGCGCGGTGTAGGGTGTGGGGCCAAGGGCAGTACAGAGCTGTACACCCAGCTGAGAACACAGACACAAGGATGTACCCAGTCAGTGGGAGGTGGGCAGAGGGGGTCCAACGTTGGACGGAGCAGCCAATGGTGGAGGTGCTGGTACAGGGCCAAAAGGGGGGGCCGGCATGGCATGAGGGGAGGTAGGGGGTGCCAGGCCCGACACCAGCACCCCAGCCAGAGGAACAGGGCATGCGGGTGAACGCAGGGACCCGAGGAACCATGTGTGGAAACATCAAGGGGCCGGCGGGTATCTGGCAGTGCATGCTGGGTCTGGCCAGCAGAGATGTGGGGATCATGTCCGGGAGTTGGGGCAGAAGGAGCAGGGCATGCACAACACATGGTACCGGAAAGCGCATGGGTTGCAGAGTGGGTGGGGGCCATGGAAGCGCAACAGGTGCGTTGCATGCTGATCCCCCCCAGGTAGCGACATTGGCCCATGGAGGGCAGGTCCCGGGGGTGACAGCCCCTGCTGAGAGAGGGTCGGGGGGCAGGGTGGCAGCCAGACAGGGGTCCGAGCTGCGGAAGCAGGGCATGGCTGCCATAGATTGAGGGGAGGGCACAGACACAGGGGCAGTGGGTGGGGCGGCACAGGTGCAGCTGTAGGTGCAGGGGCCAGTATGGCGGTGGACATGATGATGTGGAGCAGGGGGTCAGCACAGCGCAGTGGATGGGTGCAGGAGCGGGGGGTCAGGCCCGTGGTAGCAGCGTTGGGTGACAATGTGTTGTGGGGACACAGTGCAGGACTGGCGAGGACAGCAGGGCCACACGGGTGACCACCATGACCATAGTCTCTAGCACCCGCCCCAGGATGCGGGCATGCTGTCGCTGGGCATGTGCCTGGGCATGCACAGCCATAGCCAGGTGTAGGCCGCACATGCAGCCGCACAGACACACATCCCCCCTTGTCTGTGTGCCTGCATGTATGGCACACCTGTCTGCAGCTATGTGGGGCAGGCCCACGGCCAGATGGGAGACATCGCCGGCACTGTGGGGCAGGTATCTGGGGCCCCCAGTGCCCTGTTGCGGCCCGTGCCAGTCGAGACTGGTCACACCCTTGCCCCCCTCCTCCACCTCCACCCCCTGCACCTCCCCCTCCACATCCACCTTCCACATCCCCCCTCCTCCCCCACACCTTTCCACCCTGCCCCCCTCCTCCCCCGCACCTCCCCCCTGCCCCCCAAACCTTCCCCACCATGCCCCCTCCTCTCTCTGCCCCTGCACTTCCCACACCCTGCTCCCTCCCCCTCCCCCTCCTCCTCCTCCCCTCTCTGCGTCTGGTGCCCCCTCCTCCTCAGACCCCCCACCATCGGCTGCCAACATGGCCTCCGGGGCCTCTTTGGCCAGCATTGCCTGCCCGGCTACTGCATCCAATCCTGCTGGACCCTCGTCTGCACGTGCGTCCGCTGTGGGAGAGAGGTATGTAGATTACCGCCATGGTCATACATCAGGCACAGTATTCACACGCGTCCTGTGGCCTCACAGGCCATTGCCCCACAGGGCCGTGCCACATCGCTCACCATCATGGTGGGCCAGCCATTCCTGCTGCACCTAAGAACATAAGAACATAACATAAGATATACCATACTGGGTCAGACCAAGGTCCATCAAGCCCAGTATCCTGTTTCCAACAGTGGCCAATCTAGGTCATACGTACCTAGCAGTTTCCCCAAAAGACACAGGTTCTGCAATGCTTGTACTAGGTCAAGCATTGATATCCTGGGTCCCTTCCTAATAATGGTTTATGGACCTTTCCTCCAGGAACTTGTCCAAACCTTTTTTAAACCCAGCTACACTAACAGCCTTTACTACCTGCGCCACAAAGCGGGGGTACCTGGCTTGCAGCTCACGGGCCTTCTTGCACAGGTCCTCGACCTGTAGGGGAGGCAACATGTGGGGAAATTAGCAGATAGACATCCATCGACAGCCGGGGCTGCACCACATAGATACCTGCGTGCAGCAGGTGGCTGCCCCTATTGTGTGCTATGTGACGGCCCCTAGCTGTTGCCCCTGCCACGCACATGTGTGCGTTGCAGCTGCACATGTCCAGGTTGGCCCCTATGTGCCCTGTGTATGGGCCCCCTGGCACCCATTGCCACACGGGTAGCCTATCCGTGTTTGGGCCTACGACACCGACCATATGTGCCCTTGCTGTACTATTTGTCATGGGAGCCATGCATGGGGGGCTGCATGGTGTCGGCATACATGCACAGTGTGCCGGGGGGGGGGCGGGCAGCCATACGCCACATCCCGTACATATGCACCACTATGTCAGCATGTCTGCGGGACCCATCGGCCTGCCTCCAGCCCTTGTCCAACATATGCACAGACTGCATAGCCATGTGCCACTATATGCACTGACATGGGCATGGTCATGTGTCTCACTCGTGGCCCTTGCACACAGCAACAGCACCACCCGGGTGTGCCCTGGGGACGTACCGCTATATGCCCTGCAGGTTCCAGACTCAACATGGTGGTATGAGTGGCCTTCACACATCTGTCAGTGCACCTACCATAACACCAGGATGGATACTAGCCCTCTGTAGTGAGGCCTGCAGCATCCTGGGGATATAGAAGACCTTTATAACCTAAACAGGGGCAGGTAGCATAGCACCAGGATGGATAATAGACCTCTGTAGTGAGGCCTGCAGCATCCTGGAGATATAGCAGACCATTATAACCTAAACAGGGGCAGGTAGCATAGCACCAGGATGGATAATAGACCTCTGTAGTGAGGCCTGCAGCATCCTGGGGATATAGCAGACCTGTGCAACGTAACCAGGAGCAGGTACCATAATACCAGGATGGCTAATAGATCTCTGTAGTGAGGCCTGCAGCATCCTGGGGATATAGCAGACATTTATAACCTAAACAGGGGCAGGTAGCATAACACCAGGATGGATAATAGACAGGGGCCTCAGTAGTGGGCTTGGGGCATCCTGGGGATAGGGCACATCAGTGACACTGCAACAGGGCCACATACCATAGCATTGTGATGGATAAGACATCTCTGTAATGGATTCTGAGACCCCCTGGGGACAGGGCGGATCTGTTAGCATCGAGGGGGGGGGGACATTAATCCCATTTGGACACACTGCCACCTGCCTTTCCCTTGCTGTGCATGTCTGATATGTGTTTTGGTTACCAGGTTTTCTTTTTTATGTCCTAGGTTTGGGTGCCTGTCCCCATGCACTTACCTCACGTGGGTAGTCTGAGCCTCTATTGTATCGCCCGGTGAGGCGCACACAGGCTTAAGTCCTGCCAACGTCAGGAGCCAGGAAAGAGGCGCTCCTGGCGGAGGCAGATTAATTCTGCCAGAAGATACAGGTCTGCATTGGTGAATGCAGGCTTTCTCGACCTGGCAGCCATCTTTTCTGCTGTATATGGTCAGACCTCATATGACGCAGTAAACTTGCACCTGTGCTGTGCGCGCTTCTCACTGCGTGTACCCACGCACGCACCCTCCCGTTGCAGCGTGCGTTGGTCTGTTTTGTCGGTCTATTTGTTTATGTTAAAAGTATCCTTTTCTATATCTGAGTACAACTAGTCTTTCTATTTATGACATGCCCTATCCCCATCTCTTTCCCATTCTGGTATCCCCTTCTGGGTTTTGAACCCGCAAGACATTGTACTCTGATATATTGCCTAACTACTGCGCTACACATACCACGTTATATTGTTCTGATGGGCCATTCTCTTGTGGACATTGGGGTCTGACATTACAGGGTGTCAGGCTTTCAGCTGTCTGGGCCTCAAGTGGGTGTTGGGCTAAGGCTGCTTATGGCACCTTGGTGCACGCCTTACACAATGCTACGGTAAGGACGCGTCCTGGGGCTTCCCAGCCGTAATAGCACATTGTATGTCGCCCAGTGCCACGCCTCAGAACATGGCTCAATAGTGGGTTTGTACTATGGTATATTGAACTAGCGCGCCTTGGTGGGCAATTACTGGGTGCCATACTGTGCGGTGCCGTATAGATTGCTCATTATGTGCCCTGTGCGGCACCCTCTCGGGGTCCCTTGGCAGCACACCGTACTGGACACACCTGGACAGGTCATCCTCGTGAGCTCCCTGGGATATTACGCCATAGTTCATAGTGGCATAACAATGTGACGTTGCCCTAGGTTACTTTGCCCTGCAGCCTGCAAGGTGCCTCAGGTTGGCATGTATTACGTTATGTCCAGAGCTACTGATTTCAACCTAACACTGGATTGGCTACGGTTTAGTGCCACTGCACAGGCGCTTGCAGGTGAAGGCTTGAGGCTCCTGAACATGCCATATCTGCGGCCAGACCATGTGCCTGCTAGTACTAGTGACATACATGTTGTGGGAAATTGTACCACAGCACTGGGTGTGGGCAATGTGATGTACTGGGATGACAGTGGGTGACAGATTGTGGGCATACGTGTCCCCCAGGGGTGTGTGGGGTGCCATGATGATTACGATGAGGGGTGGACAGAGAGGTGGTTGTACCATACAGTTGGGGTACAGGTGAGGCAGGCAACATGGAGGCACAAAGCAGGACAGGTGCACAGTGCATGACCTGTGGTGGCAGTCTGCACAGGCAGTCCAGACTCTACTCAGCTGACAGACGCAAATAGCCAGACCAGAGGACTGTCACCCACTGTGGCGAGTCTCTTATGACCATAAGAACATAAGATATGCCATACTGGGTCAGACCAAGGTCCATCAAGCCAAGCATCCTGTTTCCAACAGTGTCCAATCTAGGTCATACGTACCTAGCAGTTTCCCCAAAAGACACAGGTTCCAGATCAAGCATTGATATCCTGGGCTGGCAGCACATATCTGCAAAAAGATGAGTGTTAGAGGCATGCAGGGTATCTGAGTTGGACACGCATGGGGGGGGATCAATAGGGGATCGAACCCATGGACACATTTTCAAGGGTCACTGTACGAACCAGTGGGCTATACCTCTATGGCCTGCTGTACAGCAGTGCCTGGGTACAGAGGGACTGCAGGTCACCGCATGGACCATCTGCTCTGTGTGCCAGGTTAGGGTAACCGCACCAGCACCCATGATGCATTGCACATGAGGAACAGTGGTCTACATCAAGTAACCAAATGGGGTCTGCACCTCTCTGTTACCACATCCTGGTAAGATGGACTGCCGTGTGAGATACTGGCACAGAGTAGCTACAGACCATGCCATTTTGCAGGTTCTGTATTCACCCTGAGGGTAAGGATGGCTGCCCAGCACTAGGTCCACAGTAAATGTGATGCTACATATAAGTCCTGCTGCACATCCCCATCACTGGCAGTGTGTGGCAGGTGTCCCAGGCAGTGCGCCAAAGGCACCTCTGTACCCATCTGTGTTACACAGTCACAGGTGTCCCCCTGGGACTAGAGACCACCCAGATTGGTGTGTGCCCAGTGTTAAGGTCTGGCTTCCATAGCTGCCTGTTAGCAGGTCAGAGGAGTGTCCAGTGTCTTATGAGGGTTGTGTACCACATCCCCTTACTGTTCGGGGTACTATACACTATGTGCCCCCAAGGGCCCCATAACCACTGTTCCCTCTAAGCTGGGCGCGTGTGCGCACGCACACACCTCGCCGAGCGAGTGCACATACTTTACAACAGAGCGCACAAAAATTGCGGCTCTGATTCTGATAGAAAACAACACAGACGTCTTAAAAGTTAAAATTCCCGCTTCATTTAGTAATCGTCTATTTTCATTTAATTTGATTAAAATCAATGTGGTGTACATACTGTATTCTGACGTGTAGTCAAATTTTAAAGTATAAAACTCCGAGTGTCGTTATGTGGCACACAAAAATTTAACCTTCCTTCAAAAGCTGCACACAGCTGATATTTTATGCACACACAGCCTACAGAAAATTAGAGGGAACATTGCCCATAACACCCATCTTGTAGGTGGGGGCATGGAGGGACAGGTGCCTGAGACCACAGGACTGGCTGTGGGACCAGCAAGCCCATTCCTGATGGCTAGGAATATCCCTCTAGGGCTAGTGTGCATAAGACATATCCTGTGACTGGAGCCTCCGCAGAACAGCATTAATACCGTCTGAATCCTCACTTACCCCATACCACAGTCTGCCATGTATCATCAGACAACACTGTCTGACTGCACCAGCATACACAGTGTTCTCACCATGCACAGACTAACTGAGGACATGCCACAGGCCAGTCTGTGGTACTTGGTCAGTGAGAAAACACATGCATCCAGACATAGGCTGGCCAATGCGCACACACCAAGCAGGTATGTCAGTGATTGGGCCACAGAATGGGGGGTCACACAGATATCACTGGAGACAGATAACATAGATGACTATGTGGGAACCTGGACATTCCATGGTCACTGTTACGTCAGGGCAAGACTGCCCTCCCAGCACGACATGATTTAGCCACAATGTCCATGCAGGTGGGGTTCGAAAACTAAAGTGTACCAGACATTGGACTACTCACTGTGCAGATGCAGCCTGTCCAATTCGCCCTATCTGGCCCATACCCACACTACCTTGGCTCCTCATTATGCACATTCGCAGGCTGATGCTGGTAACAGGTGGAGAATGTGGGCCGGGGGGAGGTTTGCAGCCACAAAACTAAGGATAGACATGCACTCCTAATGCAGCACTGTGCAATGGTAGGGGTGTTTGGCAACCTCAGCTGCCACACTGCCAACATTCCTGGACTAAGCAGGAGATAGCAGAGGTGCTGTGATGTTACCTGCAAATCTGTTCTGGAGTCAGCAGCCTGCCTGTACAGCATGATTTGCATGGTGGAGCCTGTGTGAGTGGCTGTTTCTACCCCTGTTGGCCGCTGCTACGGGGATTGCACGGTTTGATGTTGTATATGCTTCCTAGGGTAAAATGTTGGGATGTGTTCTGCAGGTTCCAGCAGCTGTGACCTGAACCTGTGACCGTCTGCTCTGAATCACACTAGCTGTGTGTACTGCACCACAGTGGGGCCACAGGTGCACAGCCCTCCCTAGGCCATACCTTTATGTCTCCTCAGCCATTTCCTTTTTTTATCCTGCTTTTCTGTTATATCTACGTAGCAGGGCAAATGTTTGTGATGTGTTCTGCAGGGTCTGTAGCTGGGACCTGAACCTGTGACCCTCTGCTCTGAATCACACTGGCTGTGTGTACTGCACCACAGTGGGGCCACAGGTCCACAGCCCTCCCTGGGCCATACCTTGATGTTTCCTTTGAAAGGCTTTTTCTGTTGCACTATACACCATGTACTGGTACAGGGCATGGCCTGGGTCCACTGCAGACAGGTGCCACTGCCCCCTCCGGCTCAGACACCCCCCCCCCATGCTGTGCTAACATAACCATATGCTGGTGGTGCATCTTGTGCACCGCCTTAGTCCATCCACTGTTCAGGTAGGCAGGTGCCTATGGTGCGGCGTCTAGGGTGGGGAGGCATACATGGACATTCCCACCCCCACCCGCCATCAGAGCCTAACAACATTCTGTACCTTCAACATGCTGGTGGGATGGATGCGGGGGCATCCTTTCTCTGCCCTGGCAACTATTGCCTAATGTGGACAAGTTATTTGTATCTTGTGTTTGGCCTTTGTCAGATGCTGTCTTTCACACTTCCAGTTTCTACGTTCCTATGTGCCACCTCGGCGCCCGCCTTGTCCACCCTGTGCCCCAGCTTCCCCCGCTACATGTTCCGCCTTCAGCCCCCTATGCCCCATTTGCACCATCACCATAGTGGCCTTTCATACTGGGGCACTATGCTGTTGCTGGGAATGGAGCACTACTATCATGTTTCTTGGGCTCACTGGCTATGCTGTACATTGCTGACACTTAAATGGTTTCTCTCTCCTGCAAATGTGCATCTAACGGCAGGTTTTCATTCGCGTTAGGATTCAGCCCTTCAGTTCAGTGTGTTAGTGTGGAGGGAGCCTCTCCCCGCCCACTCCCCACCCATTGACCCCTTCTCTCCGCCCTCTCTCCACCCTCCGCGGTGTTTACCGCAGCCAGGTACGCTAACGATCATTATGTAACGTTAACGCGCGTTAACGTTACATAGCGCGCGTTAATGTTACCTAACGATCATTAACATTACATAACACGCAGTATGTAACATTACCGCAGTTTAGTAAACATATCCCTAAGGTTCTATCAGCTAGAGACCTCTTGTAGAAATTACTGATGTGACACTTTTATGCTTCCCAATTCTTCCCAGAAACTGGGGGTTTCTCCTTGCCAGTGAAGTAATGGTAAGAGGAGACCTCATCTTGGAGGGGGCACTGAATATTATAAATACCCAGCACAAAGTCAATTTTCTACCTTTAGTTGCCCTATACCAGCGATGGCGAACCTATGGCACGCGTGCCAGCTGTGGCACGCGAAGGCCTTACAGCTGGCACGCGTGAAGGTCCGCAAAAAAAGAAAAAGCGGGCTCTGGCTGCTGCCGCGGACGCGGCAGCATGCAGTGTCCCGCGGGGCCCCCTCCGCCCGCTAAGCCCCTCTGCAAGGGCTTTCAGATTCGCGAGGGAGACAGCGTCTCACTCGCGTCTCTGTTAAGCCCGTAGGGGTTAATGGGAAATTTCCCATCAGCCCCTTTAGACGCGAGGGACTGATGGGAAATTTCCCATTAGCCCCTGCGGGCTTAACAAGAGACGCGAGGGAGACGCTGTCTCCCTCGCGAATCTGAAAGCCCTTGCAGAGGGGCTTAGCGGGCGGAGGGGGCCCCGCGGGACACTGCATGCTGCCGCGTCTGCGGCAGCAGCCAGAGCCCGCTTTTTCTGTTTTTAAATTTGCCGGGGGGGGGGGGGTGTTAGGAATGCTAATGGGCTAGGGGGGGGGGTTAGGACTGCTAATGGGCGAGGGGGGGGGGTGTTAGGACTGCTAATGGGCTGGGGGGGGGGTTTGGACTGCTAATGGGCTGGGGGGGTTAGGACTGCTAATTGGCTAGGAGGGGGGGGGGTTAGGACTGCTAATGGGCTAGGAGGGGGGGGTTAGGACTGCTAATGGGCTAGGGGGGGGGGTTAGGACTGCTAATGGGCTGGGGGGGGTTTGGACTGCTAATGGGCTAGGAGGGGGGGGGTTAGGACTGCTAATGGGATGGGGGGGGGTTTGGACTGCTAATGGGCTAGGAGGGGGGGGTTAGGACTGCTAATGGGCTAGGAGGGGGGGTTAGGACTGCTAATGGGCTGTGGGCTGATGGGGGCTGTCTGGAAATGGGGTGATGGGGGGTTAGGACTGCTAATGGGCAGGGGGGGGTTAGGACTGCTAATGGGCTGGGGGGGTTTGGACTGATAATGGCATTGGGGGGGTTAGGACTGATAAAGGGCTAGGAGGGGGGGGTTAGGAAAGCAAATGGGATAGGGGGGGTTAGGACTGCTAATGGGCTGTGGGCTGATGGGGGCTGTCTGGAAATGGGGTGATGGGGGGTTAGGACTGGTAATGGGCTATGGGGGGGGTTAGGACTGCTAATGGGCTAGAGAGGGGGGGTTAGGACTGCTAATGGGCTAGGGGGGGGTTAGGACTGATAATGGGCTAGGGGGGGGGTTAGGACTGCTAATGGGCTAGGGGGGGGTTAGGACTGCTAATGGGCTGGGGGGGGTTAGGACTGCTAATGGGCTAGGAGGGGGGGGTTAGGACTGCTAATGGGCTAGGGGGGGGGTTAGGACTGATAATGGGCTGGGGGGGTTAGGACTGCTAATGGGCTGGGGGGGTTAGGACTGCTAATGGGCTAGGGGGGGGTTAGGACTGCTAATGGGCTAGGGGGGGTTAGGACTGCTAATGGGCTGTGGGTTGATGGGGGCTGTCTGGAAATGGGGTGATGGGGGTTAGGACTGGTAATGGGCTATGGGGGGGGGTTAGGACTGCTAATGGGCTAGAGAGGGGGGGAAAGGACTGCTAATGGGCTAGGGGGGGGGTTAGGACTGCTAATGGGCTGATGGGGAGGGGTTAGGACTTGAGGTGGGCTGTTGGGTGGGGTTAGGACTGGAAATGGGCTGATGGGGGGTTAACACTGGAGGTGGTCTGATGGGGTTAGGACTGGTAATGGGCTATGGGGGGGTTTAGGACTGATAATGGGCTATGGGGGGCTGGGACAAGAAATGGGCTGATGGGGAGGGGTTAGGACTTGAGGTGGGCTGATGGGGTTAGGACTGGTAATGGACTGTGGGCTGATGGGGGGGTTAGGACTGGCAATGGGCTATGGGGGGCTGACTGGAAGTGGGGGGTTAGGACTGGTAATGGGTTATAGGGGGGGCTTAAACTGAAAATGGGGTGATGGGGGGTTAGGACTGGAAGTGGGTTGATGAGGGGGGATAGGACTGGTATTGGGTTGGGGGGCTGCTAGGACTGGAAATGGGCTGATGCAGGGACTAGAAGGGAATGGATGCTGGGTGAGGCTGGAACTAGAAGGGAGCTGGTGTTGGGGGAGGATTAGAATGGGATGGGGCTGGGAGAGTAAAATGGAGAGGGGAAAAATATTTTGTGTGGGAGGGATAAAAAATCTACAATTGGCCGGGTATTGGGAGAGTAAGTGGGGATTGAGGATGGAGGGGTAAATTTTGAGTAGATGAAATAGGAATGAGGAAAGAGCCAAAGGAGAAAGATTAGTATGTTAAAGCAGATGTAGAGAGAGAATGACAGAAGAAAGGACAAATGGACAGCAGATGGAGAGTTAGCAGAAGACACGAAGAAACCAGAAGAAAGTGGCTGGAACAATTGCAACTGAAAAAAAATGCACAAAAGGTAGAAAAATATCTCTTTATTTTGAATTTATTAACTGGAATATGTCAGCTCTGGGAAATGTGCATCATTAATTTTTGCGCTTTGTTTAGTACAAGAGGAAATTAATATATAGTTTTATTTCTACAGTGTTGTTGTATATTCCAAGTTTGGCTTTTGGGGTTCCCAGTTTAATTATTGTCTTCCTGTTTCTAAATTGTGATTCCTTGTTTGGTGATGGTCTGTTCTGCATGTGTAACTGAGCTGAGGTATTCTGTTTATATAATTCCTATTTGACATTGCCACTTGTTCTTTCCCCAGTAGGTCATGTATTGTTGTTCTCTGAGATGTATTGGTTTAATATTTGCAGTGTTGCCTTTTGATAGGTAGAGTATGGTGCTTTGTGAGTCCTGGTAGTGCTGTTAGGATACGGCGGGTTTGCTATGGGTTCTAAATGGGCAGCGTTTGTAGTAGTTCCTAATGTGCCTGGCGGTTGGTACTGGATTATAGTAATGTAGAAACCTTTTAGTCTTTCTTTATCCATATACTCATTAAGAGGCATGTTTACTAAAAGTTAGTGTATGGTAACATTATGCAAATATTTATGCAAATGAAGCACCTTATGCAAATGGGGCTTTAATTGACGTGCTGGCACTTTGAGGAAATTCTTTGGTTTTGTGCGGCAGTTTGGGCACTCGGGCTCAAAAAGGTTAGCCATCACTGCCCTATACCATTGTGCTATTACAAGACTTGGGAACCTTTGGCTGGCAGAACCACTGAACCAGTATACATGTGTTGAAAGGAGTTGCTTAGGCCACTGCACCTCACAATGTATGCTCATCAGTTGACTAAACAGCACCATACTGCTTAGGTATACTAAGGAGATAAGGGCAAGAGGAGGCCTCTGAAAGACAGAGAGAAAAGCTTCTCTCCCCTTAGTGATATTTTCCACTTCCTCTCAGCTGGAGGCAGATCACCGAAACAGGCTGCAGGCACTCCTTCTCTTGGACCCTGTGCCCTCCAGGCTCCCACTCCTTGCAGATATCTTACAGTTCTGGATTCTGGACTCAGATACGGCAGCAGTCACTTCCTTACTCTAGAATCCTGGCCCTCTCCATTTCAGCTTCTGGAAATGGCATAAGTTACAATGAGGGGCTCCCCCAAGCAAAGTTTTGCTGAGAGCCCCCTATTGTTGTGGTGGTGGCACACACACACCATGGGCCCTCCCCCCATGCTGCGGCAGCAAACTTACTTCATTGTATTTGCTGCTCTGCTTCCACTCTTGTAAGTTCACTGCGGCCCAGCAGTTGTTTCCCCCCGGGTTCAAGTCTTGCGGTGTGGCGAGGAATGACCGCTGGGCCTGCAGCAGACTTACAAGAGTGGAACCAGCACAACAAACATGATAAAGTAAGTTTCCGTGCTGCTGCCACTGTCGCCACTGTGTGGGTCCCCTATCTGCCCGGGCCCCCCCCCCCTCCCGTCTCGCATTGCAGGGTCTGCTTGGATGGAATTTACACTACTGGCTTCTGGGGTTATCCTCTGAATCCTCCACTTCCAGGATCAGTGGAAATCTCATATTTTCTTCCCCAGGATACAGGGAATGGAGACAAAGGTGGACTGCTTTGTATTATTTTGTATTCTGCATCTTTATTGATTTCATTCTTGTCTTGACCACTTAAAAACTTCCAGTAAAGTTTACTGGATCAGAATAAGTCCTGGACTGAACTGTAAGTCTGTGGAAGTGGGAGCAAGTGGAGAAGTGAGTGATCCCAAGGGTCAATGTCCTTCGAGCCCTAGTTGGTCCCATCCCAGAACCTTGTAAACCCAAAGGTCACTAGTATTAAGTCTGAGTAGGCTGCCTTCTCAGAAGTATGTGCACCTGATCTCCCCACAGAGCAAAAAATGGCTGGTGAGAGGCTCCGAACCAGAGGGCTACTGGTACAAAATGGAATGCATTACCCCAAGAATGTATAAATTCCTTTATCAATGTTTGATGTACTAAGCCTGTCTTTCTAAACTAGAGCCAGTCTGTATGCTCCTCTGCCAGCCTACATGTGGGCAGAAACAGGCTGGAACCAGGAAAACCAGGATTCAAATACCATTGATATTCCATGTGGCCTCCAGATCCTTAACCCTCCATTGCCTTAGAAACAAGCAGATTATAAGCCTTCCGGGAACAGAGAAATACCTACCATACCTGAATATAACTTGCCTTAAACTACTACTGGAAAGGTGTAAGCTAACTATATGTCAATAAGTAAATAAACAAAAATGATTTGAAGGTCTTTTGTTTTATAACGATTTTAAAATTTGCAAATTCCAATGACCTAGTTAAACCAGAACACGAAGGAGTTACTGTATGAATTCTGCAAGATAAATCCTGCTGCAAATCTTCTACTAGCCTCTTATTTCATTAGAACTTCCAAACATTTGTTAAACTCTTTGAATTATTAGGTAAATGGATATAATTTCAATAAGATTTTAACAGGATCTAAAATTAAATAGATTTTCATAAACTAAATGTGGTCAAAGAAACATTACACAATTATTAATCCTCTGCCATTTATACTTTTAGATGTTAATCATGAAGGAAAGCACTGCTAAAATTAGGAGGAAATACCCATTTCTTTTTTATTATTCTTGTAAACCTCCTTCCCAATTAATGGATACATTGATATGTGCAATGTAGTGGTTTGCTTCAGTTTCATCTTTCATTGACCAGACAATTGCTCTAGATGGTTATTATCAAGTTAATAATAAAATATTAAGTGGGGAAAGCATGGCTCATGAAACCCTTTCCAGCCATTGTGTGTGTGTGTGAACACCCATCTTTGCATTTGTATTGACCACTTGTGAATGTGGTTTCTATATGAGTGACTGTGCATGTGCATCTATCTGGGTTTTTTTTAATGTGTACCCCTATTTTGTTTCTGTGTATATACATATATGTATATATATATATATATTGTAACACCGAAAATCCACCCTATAGCTTTAAGACACAAAAAGCTGAAGAGTTCGGCACAGACTCTGACAGAAAGGGAGAGAAAAAGCTTCCTAGTTGCTATAGGCAACCAGAGCAGGCTGAGGCACGAGACCTGAAGGCACGCCCAGCCAACAGACACTCCCCAAACACTGAGGGAAACACTCTGCACATGTGCAGGAAAACGCCCCTAACTCTGAATAAGAAAGCAGGCAGGCAAGCAGAGTTAGTTCAGGAACGGGCCACAGTTCAGGAACGGGCCACTGTTCAGAAGCAGGCAAGAGAGGAGGATCCTTATTATGCTCGAGTCCAGGAGAGAGAGAATCCAGGAAGAGAGGCTGAATGTGATTCCTGTATGATTTCTGACGAAGGTTTTGAGGACACAGAAGCAGAAAGCATTGGTGAAACCTGGCAGGTTAGAGAAAACCTGAAACCCTTCAACAAAAGGTCAGAGTATTTTCAGCCTAACCCTGTTTATTGTGAGGCCTGGAATAAGAAGCCAAGCAGGGCTGGGAGACAGAGCAGGAAGCCATTCTCCAGCCGTGAGCTTAACCACAGAAAGCCCTTTGCAGTGACGCAAGAGGGATTTCATAGAGACAGCAGTCAACGGGGAGAGTGCAGAACAGCTGGTAGGAAACCCTTTGCTAATGAAAGCCAGAAGCTTTTAAGATATTCACATCCTTGTGAAAGAGATAGTGAACTGCTTCAGGATATATGTATGAATGAGGAACCTGAATGTTTGTATGTAAAGCCTGGCAGAAAACTGACAAGAGCAAAGTTCAATAGAAAGACTGCAAAGCAGTTTTATCAAGGCTCAGATAATTATCTCCCTGACCGTGAGGAGAGTATTGAAGAGAGACCAGTCACTGGCTGGAGGAAGTTACAAACTCTCTGCCATAGGGAAGACGAGGCAGTTGAGGAGCCTATGTGTATTGACCAAAATGAATGTTTGTCTTATGATGAAAAGATGGACTGTTCTTTATTAATTACTGAAGAGACCTCTCTACGCTGAAAGCAGATAAGCCTGCTAGAGAGAACAAGTCTGCACAGAGGAAGCTGCCCAGGTGTTTACCTGAATTCTCTATTTTGCTTTGTCATTTGATTTGTTAAGCAAGAAGCTGTACTTTTCTTTAACCATTTGTTTATGCCAGAAGCATGGCTATCTTTTGAGTTTGGAAGTTGTATCATTTTTGGAAATCCAGCAAAACCCCGGGAGGGGAATAAATCCTTGTTTAAACCTGACCCTCAAGTCGCAACTACACTTTCTTTTAATAGAAAGGTCAGGGCCAGTAGTGCACTAAGCTAACCAACACTAGTTTAGCCTCTGCTGGTGACAATATATATATATATACATATATATATATACACATATATATATACACATATTTTGTGCTGTCAAGTCAGTGCTGACTCCTGGTGACCCAGCAGCCCCTGGGTTTTCTTGGCAAGGTATGATGGGAAGTAGATTGTCAGGTCTTTTCTTCTGAGGCAATGGATGGTAAAGTAACTTGCCTGAGGCCACAAGGAGTACCAGTGGGAATCAAACCCTGATTGCTTGGGTAGTAGGCTGTTGCTCTAACCACTGGGCTCCTCCTCCTCATGTACATATGTATATAATCCACATATATATGTGTATATACCATCTCTCTATCTCTGTGGGTTGGTATATCTGTGCCAGTTTGTATGAATGTATACGTGTTTGAGTGTCAGTGCATATGTGCTTGTATGTGTATTCTTGCAAATGTGTGTGAATGTTTGCCTATATATGTTTGTGCATGTCTGTAATCAGGAGAGGAGGGCATTTGACTATGCTGCAGCTATTGGAACTACTTTTCCTAGAGAAATGCACTGAAGTGTTTTTATTTTTATGGGGGGATGGGGGTGGGACTGGGACTTAATTTGTTTCCATCGCCCACTACATGCAGAAACTGAACTTGTACAGCAGAGGAACTTCCCCCAGCTCATCTCCTCCTTTCCTGAGGCTAGAGCAGCATTCCAGCCCCACAGCCTTCCCATTGGCTGAACCATACCCACAGTCTCTGCTGCTAGTTACAATGAAAGCAGGAAAGCTAGGTTGCTTACCTGTAATGACACAAGGATAAATCAGCCATACATAGGTGACATCACCACCTGATGGCACCTGTCCAGACTTGCTCTCCAAGAGCCCAAAACAGTCCAGAAGACTTTTCTGGGCATGTGCAACAGCCCCCACCTTGTGGCAACCACCACCCATACCCATGCCATGCTAGTCAGTACCAGGGCAAAGTATTTTGAAAGGCCCTTGTCCAAAAGTCAGTCTGTAGATCAGAAGCAACCAAAAGGGAGGTGGGAAGGACTGTGACTAGCTTATACTGTTGTCCACAGAGAATATCTGCTACAGGGTGCAAGAGTCAGTACTAGGTCAAGCAACAGAAGCCTTTGCAACCTGTGAACGCTGTGGTAGGTTGCAGAGACAGTGAAAAGACACATGAAAACTGATGAACCAGTAAGTGTCGAACAATGTGCAATCTTTACGAGAGAAATCACTTGCAAAGTGCGTTGCATGGGCATTGGGAAACAGTGAAGAGAAACTCTGAGTGAAAAACAATGCTAGCATAACTCAGCAGTGAGTGGTTAATAATAGTCCACTGTAGACGAATGTCTACTGGTACAGATTCTGGAGACAAGCTCTTCGAAAGCCAGTGTCTGAGCTGGATTGCTGATCTAAAACAGTAGTGTGCAGCAAAAGTATGAATGAAGTCCAAGTGGCCGCTCTGTAAATGTCCAAAACAGAGGAAGAGTGGAGGCTAGCAATGGATGCAGCCATAGGCTGCAACTGGTGTGCCATCATTCTGTCAGGGGGTAGCACTTTGGCTATAGCACTATGTATGCCTTGTAGCACTATACAAATGATTAGTAGTAGTAGTAACAGAACTCTGTGCAGGCAGAAATCCAAGATGAGAGTGCTTGCTTGGTGACTGGGAAGTCAGAATGATGATTTGGATCAAAGGAGATGAACAATTATGATGCCTGTCAATGGGGCCTTGTGCTTTCAATATAAAGGGCAAGAGCCTTTTTGTAGTCCAGAGTGTGGAGGGAGGCACCATGTGAAGAGAAAAGCGGCAGTGAACATAAGAACATAAGAACATAAGATATGCCATACTGTGTCAGACCAAGGTCCATCAAGCCCAGTATTCTGTTTCCAACAGTGGCCAATCTAGGTCATACGTACCTAGCAGTTACCCCAAGGGACACAGGTTCCACAATGCTTGTATTGGTTCAAGCATTGATATCCTGGGTCCCTTCTTAATAATGGTTTATGGACCTTTCCTCCAGGAACTTGTCCAAACCTTTTTTAAACCCAGCTACACTAACAGCCTTTACTACATCCTCCGGTAACAAATTCAAGAGTTTGATTACACGTTGAGTGAAAAAATATTTTCTTTTATTAGTCTTAAATAGTTTACCCTGTAGCTTCATTGCATGTCCCCTAGTCTTTCTATATTCTGATAAGGTAAACAATCGATCTACGTTTACCCGTTCCACTCCGTTCATTAATTTATAGACTTCTATCATATCTCCCCTCAGCCGTCTCTTTTCCAGGTTAAAGAGCCCCAACCTTTTTAGCCTTTCTTCATAGGAGTAGCCTTCCATCCCCTTTACCATTTTGGTGGCTCTTCTCTGAACCTTTTCTAAAATTGCTATATCCTTTTTAAGATATGGCGACCAGAATTGCACACAATATTCAAGGTGCGGTCTCACCATGGAACGATATAGAGGCATTATAATATCTTTTGTTTTATTTTCCATTCCTTTCCTTATCATACCTAGCATTCTATTTGCTCTCTTGGCCGCCGCTGCACACTGGGCCGAGGGTTTTAACATGGTATCCACAAGGACGCCTAAATCTTTTTCTTGGGTGGTGGTTCCTAATGTGGAACCTTGCATCGTGTAACCATAGTTTGGGTTGTTCTTCCCTAGGTGCATAACCTTGCACTTCTCCACATTAAATTTCATCTGCCATTTTGATGCCCAGTCTTCCAATTTATCAAGATCCTCTTGCAATTTTCCACAATCCACCTGGGTTTTAACAACTTTAAATAGTTTTGTGTCATCAGCAAATTTGATAACCTCACTCGTTATTCCACTTTCCAGGTCATTTATGAATATGTCAAAAAGCAGCGGACCCAGCACAGATCCCTGGGGTACACCACTATTCACCTTTCTCCATTGGGAAAATTGGCCATTTAGCCCTACCCTCTGCTTTCTATCTTTTAACCAGTTCCTGATCCACAGTAGTACACTGCCTCCTATCCCATGACTCTTTAGTTTTGCCAAAAGTCTCTCATGAGGGACCTTGTCAAAGGCTTTCTGAAAGTCCAGATACACAATATCAACCGACTCACCTTTGTCCACCTGTTTATTCACTCCTTCAAAAAAACATAACAGATTAGTAAGACAAGATCTTCCTTGTCTAAAGCCATGTTGGCTGTCTCCCATTAGGTCATGACTATCTATATGCTGAGTAATTTTATTCTTTATGATGGTTTCTACCATTTTTCCCGGTACTGATGTCAGGCTCACCGGTCTGTAGTTTCCCGGATCACCCCTCGAACCCTTTTTAAAAATTGGTGTTACATTGGCAATCCTCCAATCCTCAGGTATTAGAGATGATTTTAATGATAGTTCACAGATTACTGATAGCAGGTCTGCAATCTCAAATTTCAGTTCTTTCAACACCCTTGGATGTATACCATCCGGCCCAGGTGATTTGCTACTCTTCAGTTTATCTAATAGTTGTAGGACATCTTCCCGATGTATCGATATTTCCTTCAATTCTTCCACACCTTTAAATACCACTTCAGTCGTGGGTAACATCCCTACATCTTCCTCAGTAAAGACCGAAGCAAAGAATTCATTCAGTCTCTCCGCTATCGCCTTGTCGCCTCTTAGTGCTCCTTTAACCCCTTTATCATCTAATGGACCAACTGACTCTCTCACGGGTTTTTTGCTACGAATGTACTTGAAAAGGTCTTTATTTCGCGTTTTTGCTTCCGCAGCAAGCTTCTTCTCAAATTCTCTCTTTGCCTGCCTTATCAATGCCTTGCATTTGACTTGCCAGTGCTTGTGCTGTTTCCAGGTTTCATCATTTGGCTCTTTTTTCCATTTCTTGAAAGATGCTTTTTTGGCAACAACAGCCTCTCTGACCTCAGCTTTAAACCATGCTGGCAATTTTTTGGACTTCCTTCCACTTTTCTTAAAGCGTGGAATACAGCTGGTCTGGGCTTCCAAGATAGTATTTTTCAACAACACCCAAGCTTGATGTACGTCTTTAACCTTTGCAACTGCTCCTTTTAGTTTTTTCTTAACTGTTTTCCTCATTCTATCATAGTCTCCCTTTCGAAAGTTAAAGGGTAGTACTGTGGATTTCCTTACTATCCCTCCTCCACTAATTAAATCAAAGGCGATCATGCTATGATCACTATTGCCAAGTGGCCCCAACACCCTTATCTCTTGCACTACATCTGGTGTTCCACTAAGGACTAGGTCTAATATTGCTTCCCCTCTGGTCGGTTCATGAACCAGCTGCTCCAAGAAGCAGTCATTTATTTCATCTAGGAACTTTATCTCCCTAGCATGTCCTGTTGTGACACTGACCCCAGTCGATGCCGGGGTAATTGAAATCACCCATTATTATTACTGCACTGTAACTTTTGCTAGCTTCCTTGATTTCTTTGAGCATTTCATCATCCATTTGTTCATTCTGGCCAGGCGGACGATAGTACACCCCCACTGCCATCGCCTTCCCCTTTTTACATGGAATTTCAATCCATAGAGATTCTACAGCAAATTTTGTTTCTTGCAAAACTTTAATCCTTTCTGACTCAATGCCCTCTCTAACATAGAGCGCAACCCCTCCACCAATTTGATCAGCTCTATCATTTCGATATAGTTTGTACCCAGGTATCACAGTGTCCCACTGGTTGTCCTCCTTCCACCATGTCTCTGATATTCCAATCATATCTAACCTCTCGTTTAGTGCTATATATTCTAACTCTCCCATCTTGTTTTGTAGACTTCTAGCATTTGCATACAAGCATTTTAGAGACTGTATTTTATTCATATTAATTTGGCTATTGGTAGACATGGGTAATTTGGGATCTTTAAGTTCTGTCTGCTCCATACTCGAGGGCATTTGGGCTACTTTACTCTTTTGTGGAACCTCTCTGCTTTTTGTAGTATCCTTCAAGGATACATTCTTCCGAACCATGCGCTCTTGGGCGACTGTCGGCTTTCCCCTATTATCTAGTTTAAAAGCTGCTCTATCTCCTTTTTAAAGGTTAATGCCAGCAGCCTGGTTCCATCCCGGTTAAGGTGAAGCCCATCCCTTCGGAAGAGCCCCTCCTTTCCCCAGAATGTTCCCCAGTTCCTAACAAATCCGAACCCCTCATCTCTGCACCATTGTCTCATCCACGCATTGAGACTCCGGAGCTCTGCCTGCCTATTGGGTCCTGCGCGTGGAACGGGAAGCATTTCGGAGAACGCTACCCTGGAAGTTCTGGATTTCAACTTCCTACCTAAAAGCCTAAATTTAGCTTCCAGAACCTCCCTACCACATTTTCCTATGTCATTGGTACCAACATGTACCAAGACAGCAGACTCCTCCCCAGCACTATCTAAGACCTTATCTAGGTGGCGTGTGAGGTCCGCTACCTTCGCACCAGGCAGGCATGTTACCAGGCGATCCTCACGTCCACCAGCCACCCAGCTATCTACATGCCTAATGATTGAATCACCAACTATAACTGCTGTCCTAACCCTTCCCGCATGGGCACTTGGCCCTGGAGAAACCTCCTCGGTGCGAGAGGGGTTTACATCACCTGGAGGACAGGTCCTAGTTACAGGATCACTTCCTGCCACACCAGGGTGATGCTCTCCTGTCACGTGACCTCTCTCCTCCATGGCAACAGGGATGCTGCCAGACTGGAGGTGGGACTTCAGGACTATATCCCTGTAGGTCTCGTCTATGTACCTCTCTGTCTGTCTTATGTTTTCCAAGTCTGCTACTCTAGCCTCTAGAGAACGGACTCGTTCCCTGAGAGCAGAGAGCTCCTTGCACCTAGTGCACACGTAAGACCTCTCACCAGCTGGGAGAAAATCATACATGTGACACTCAATGCAAAAGACTGGAAAGCCCACATCCCGCTGCTGGACTGCTGTCTGCATCTTAGTTTTAAGTTTGTGTTTAGATCTTTAAGTTCTATATGTACTAAAGGGTGCAATGGATATTTATACCACTAAAACTGTACCTAAGAAGTTTAATATACCTTGTTCACCTGAAGCTTAATTAATCTCAGGTCCTTGGTGTATGACTGATTTGGGTAATGAGCTTCACCTGAGAGCACCTCCTGTCTTTTAAGTTGTGCAAGTACCTATAAAGCTGTGATTTTCCCAGGGGAGGGTGGGTGTGGGGAGGGAGGGAGGGATATAACACTTATTAAAAAAGGGCTGCTACACAGTACCTTGTCCTGTGCTGCTGAGGAAAACTATATTCTGATTTGATTTAAATTATAGCTCTTTGCTGCTACTAGGCTCTAACCTATTATGAAATTTAAACTACAAGCTCTCTGCTGGATTCTAAATTTAACCAGAAAGCTCTCTTCTGTGTTTTAATTTGAAACTAAAAGTACTTTGCTGATGCTAGGCCCTGAGTGACTATGAAATTTAAACTACAGCTGTCTACTGGGTATGAAAGGTAACCAGAAAGTTCTCTTCTGTGTTTTTAAATTGAATCTTAAACTGTTGCTACTAGGCCCTGACTGATTTAACAAAAAAAATAGTGGGTTCACAGATTAATTAGCTTTAAAAGAAAAAAAAATTCCTTTCAGAAAAATTCCCAGAAGTATATACTCACAATTTCAGATTTCTCTCCAGAGGTAACAGCCCCCCTTTCCAGTCCAGTGGGAAGAAGGAAGAGAAGCACCGTCTGATTAATATGGAATTCTGAAACCACCTTGGGTAGGGGGTGAGTCCTTAAGACAACCGTGTCAGGAAAGAACTGTGTGTAGCTGAGAAATGAACTAAGGCCTGAATTTCATTGATGGACATTGCTGACATGATAGCCACAAGGAACAGTGTCTTCCAGAACAGAAACTTAGATGTGGAGAAAGACATGATCTCAAAATGGGACTGCTTGAGCTGCAAGAGGATGAGATTGAGGTCCCATGGCAAGGTAGGACACCTGAAAGGTGAATTAATATTGTTGAGGCCTCTCATGAATCTTGCAACTATAGACAGCGTGGTGATGAGGACCCCTTCAACAAGTTCATGGTAGGCAGAGATGGCACCAAGATGGACTCTGATGGAAGTGGTCCTTAGCTCTGAGAGAGGTGAAGCAGATGGCATAGAATATTGGCAGGGGGCAGGTAAATGGGGCCAAGCTGTTGCCCCTGAACCAGATAGAGAATTGTTTCCATTGGAGCTTGTAGAACATTCTAGTAGACAAGCAGCATGAGGCCAACCAAATCACCTAGATGTCTGGGAGATAGACACCCTACTATTCATCTTTCACCATTCAGTGCTAGTTAAACAGGACTGGGGTGCAGAAGAGTGCCACCCTTCTGAGTGGTGATGATGTCAGGGTGCAGAGGCAGACATATAAGTCGGTCCAGGGCAAACAGTAGCAGGGATGAAAACCGTGTCAGGGACAGTACAGGATGATGGAGATCATGCACACCCCGTCTTGACATAGCTTGTGAATGGTTTTTGGGGATCAGTGGAAGGAGGGAAAGGCATAACAGAGCCGCTGGATGCATGGGATGACAAAGGCATCCCAAGAGAAACATGAGTGGATGGCTCCCTGGAACACAAGGAGGGCACTTGGCATTGACTTCTTTTGTAAAGAGGTCAATTGTTGGAGTACCCTAGCAACACTGATCATTATAACATCATATAAGACCAACTCATGGACAGTCAAGGCATCTGCTGAGATTGTTTGCCAGAACATTCTGAGATTCAGGAAGGAAGGAATCTATCAGGGAGATGCAATAGTGAAGTTCCATATCTTAAAGGCTTCCTTGCAAAGACACCAGGACTCCGTACTTCCCTGCTTGATGAGATTGTAAAGCACAATCCAGTTGTCTGTCTGGATGAGGACTACTTTGTGTACTAACCACTGACAGAATAACGCCTTCTTCAAAGAGGTTTATCTGCCTTGGGTGTGAAGGTGAGGAAGGTGGGCACCCCAGCCTGAGGTGGAGGCATCTGTGGTGAGAATCATCTAGAAGGGAGGTTGTCGGAAGGGCTCCCTTGCTGACAAATTGGGGTGATGTAACCACCATCTGAGCAACTCATGAAATTCCAAGTGCAGCATGATTTTGGTGGAAAGAAACTAGGTGGGCTGTGTCCATTGGTACCTCAGATATCATTGGAGGTGATGCATCCATAATTTGGCAAAAGGAACTACATGCACAGAATCAGCCATGTGGCCTAGCAACTATAGGAGCATCCTCACTACAATGGAATGAAACTACAGGGCCTGGAAGGCCAGGTGAATAATTTTGTCGGTGTGGCTGCAGTAGGAATGCATTGGCAGACAGGTAGACACTGAGATCATCAATGAACTCAAGGGACTGTGATGGAGTAAAAAGGAACTTGGCCATGATGATTAGAAATCCTAATCATAGTAACTGAGCCATTGTAGAGTGAAGAGACTGAGAAGTCTCTTGAGGGGAACTCCCAGTGACCAGCCAGTTGTCTAGGTAGGAGACGACTCATATCCCTTGTTTGCGGAGGTGCACTGCAGCCATGACATACACTTAGTGAAGACTTAAGAAGCTGAGGAAAGCCTTAATGTGAGAACCCTGAACTTGTAGTGCTTCTCTAGGGGTATAAGTGGAGGAACTTGCAATATGAGTGGTGAATGAGGATGTACATGTAAGCACCTTTCAGGTCCAGTGATGCCATTTAATTGTCTTGGTGTAGCAAATGAAGGATAGTACCCGAGTTCATCTTGAACTTCTCCCAACATGCTGGACTGGTTCCATTTTCAGAGGTCGAAGATGGACTGCAGACCTCTCGACTTCTTGGGAATGAGAAAGCAGTTTGAGTAAAAATCCCTGGTTGATCTCAGAAGAAGGTGCCTCCATTATTGCATTGGCCTGAAGGGGGGCAAGAGGCAAGAACTTCCTGTTGCAGAACAGGTTGAACATCCACAGAACATGTAGATGGATGAGGGTGCAGCAAGCAGTGGGATTGCAGAGTGAAAGCAAATGTGATATCCTGAGCGTATGATCCTGAGGACCCAGGAGTCCGTTGTGATGTCTGTCCAACATTGGTAGAAAAGCTAGAGACACCCACCCACCAGGGTGGGTTGGCTGTCAAAAGGACTGGTTGCTCTTTTGCATCTTAATGGAGGAATTTTTCTGTTGTTTCTGCTCCCTGGGTTCCCTGGGAGAAATTAGAGCTTTGGTGGCTGCGACTCATGGAGGAGCCGTTGCATGGCTGGTACCTGTATTTGTAGTAGGACTTCCAATAAAAGGAATAACATGTTTCTTGGCTTCATGGTAGTCAATGCCCTCTGTAGATAGGGTCTGTGGCATGTCACCATTATCCTTGATGGTGATTACCGTCTCTTTCTCACCAAAAACACTGCTAAGTGGTCATAGACATCCTCTTGAAGGCCTGAAGCCCATAACCATGCCAGTCGCTGAATACAGATGGCAATGGCCACTATTCTTGCTGTGGCATCATAGCTTTCAAAAGCCAATCTAATGGGGTGCTTTGCACACTTGTCAATGCCCTTGATATTTTATTTATTTATTTATTTATTCTTTTAAACCACATTTTCTAGGATCAATGTGGTTTACAGAGAACCAAACATTAATGATGCATGGAACAATTTTACAAGCACTGGATTAATTAAACATGTTAGGTAAAACAGAGAACAGGGTAACCATATACAAAAGAGAGGTTGCTCGAGGTAGTTATTAGTCCAGTGTATATTTTAGATTAGGATGTTGGGGGGGGGGGGTGGAAGAAGGGATGGGCAGGGAGTGAGATCATAGTTTGGCGAGTCAAGTGATCCCATTGAAATGTTCCATGAACAGGTGGATCTTTATCAGTTTCCTGAAGGTTATTAGGTTGTGGGTGTCTCTGATGTGGTGTGGTAGGGCATTCCAGAGTTGAGGGGAATATAAGGAGAACGCTCTAGTACAGGTTTTCTGGTTGTACTTGCTCAGTTCGGGAGGCAGGTATTGTTCCTTAGGCGGTTTTCAGGAGTCTTTATTATGATAGATTGCATGTATTGGGAGGATAACTAGTGGATTATTTTGAACGTAGTTATTAGGGTTTTGTATTTGATTCTACTGAAGAGAGATAACCAGTGCAGCTCTTTTAGAATCGGAGTGACGTGACTGAATGTGGATGAGGACATCAGAATTCAGGCGGCAGCATGCTGCGCAAGTTGCAGTGGATGCAATGAATTTTTAATAGAGGAGATTGGTGTCCTTAGGAATGGAGCCATTTGAGAGTGGTAGTTTTTGAGGATGGGACAAGGACGGGGCAGTAGTCTTTTGGAAATGGGGCAGTTTTTGGAATGGTGGGGCAGATGAAGAGGCAGTTGGTAAGGTTGTGGGCCAATTATAGGAGGGTAGTTTCTTGGGGTGGGGCATTTTGTGAGATAGTGTGGCAGTTATGAGGGGTATATTTTGGAGACAGGGCAGTTTGCAAGGTGGCGGGGAAGTTGTGTGAGGTTGTTTATTGGGGTGGGGCTGTTTGTAGTGTGGTGAGCCAATTGCGGAGGTATAATTTTTGAGGGTGAATCAGGTAAGTCAATGGCGGGAGAGTGCTTTTGGGTTGGGGACAACTACTGATGTGATGGGGCAGTTGTGTAGGTGTAGTTTTTGGGGGTGGGGAAGTTTGCTGGGTGGTGAGGCAATTGTGGGGAGGTATTTTTATGTGGTGGCAGCATTGGTGGCTTGGTAGTACAGTTGCAAGGAAGTATTTTTGGTGGCAGGGGCAGTGTGCAGAGTGGTGGGGCAGCTGTTGGGGGTGACATTTGTTGTTGGTAGGGACATTTTACAGGGTGGAAAAGGAGAGAACCGGGAGAGGGAGTCTAAAAGAATCAATTCCATACCGCTATGCTTCACTAAATAGAAACTTCTATGGTATAGAAGCTAAAATTCTTTCTCCCATAGAAATACACTGGGATTTCTTGGGGGGGGGGCCTTATTTCTCTGTAAACCCTGGTCCAATATGGGGTGTTGAAAGAACTGAAATATGAGATTGCAGATCTGCTATTATAATCTGTGAACTTTCATTAAAATCATCTGTAATATCTGAAGATTGGAGGATCGCCAATGTAATACCAATTTTTAAAAAGGGTTCCAGGGGTGATCCGGGAAACTATAGACTGATGAGCCTGACGTCAGTACCGGAATAAATGGTAGAAACCATTATAAAGAACAACATTACTCAGCATGTAGATAGTCATGGCCTAATGGGAGACAGCCAACATGGCTTTAGACAAGGAAGATCTTGTCGTACTAATCTGTCATGTTTTTTTGAAGGTGTGAATAAACAGGTGTACAAAGGTGAGTCGGTTGATATAGTGTATCTGGACTTTCCGAAAGCCTTTGACAAGGTCCCTCATCAGAGACTTTTGGCAAAACTAAACAGCCATGGGATAGGAGGCAGTGTACTACTGTGGATCAGGAACTGGTTAAAAGACAGAAAGCAGAAGGTAGGGCTAAATGGCCAATTTTCCCTATGGAGAATTTCCCTGGTGTACCCCAGGGATCTGTGCTGGGTCTGCTGCTTTTTGACATAGTCATAAATGACCTGGAAAAGGGAATAACGAGTGAGGTTATCAAATTTGCAGATGACACAAAACTATTTAAAGTTGTTAAAACCCAAGAGGATTGTGGAAAATTGCAAGAGGATCTTGATAAATTGGAACACTGGGCATCAAAATGGCAGATGAAATTTAATGTGGACAAGTGCAAAGTTATGCACCTAGGGAAGAACAACCCAAACTATGGTTACACGATGCAAGGTTCCACATTAGGAACCACCACCCAGGAAAAAGATTTAGGCGTCATTGTGGATACCATGTTAAAACCCTCGGCCCAGTGTGCAGCGGTGGCAAAGAGAGCAAATAGAATGCTAGGTATCATAAGGAAAGGAATGGAAAATAAAACAAAAGATATTATAATGCCTCTATATTGTTCCATGGTGAGACTGCACCTTGAATATTGTGTGCAATTCTGGTCACCGTATCTTAAAAAAGCATATAACATTATTAGAAAAGGTTCAGAGAAGAGCCACCAAAATGGTAAAGGGGATGGAAGGATACTCCTATGAAGAAAGGCTAAAAAGGTTAGGGCTCTTTAACCTGGAAAAGAGACGGCTGAGGGGAGATATGATAGAAGTCTATAAATTAAAGAACAGAGTGGAACCGGTAAACGTAGATCGATTGTTTACGTTATCAGAATACAGAAAGACTAGGGGACATGCAATGAAGTTACAGGGTAAACTATTTAAGACTAATAAAATATTTTTTCACTCAATGTGTAATCAAACTCTGGAATTTGTTACCGGAGGATGTAGTAAAGGCTGTTAGTGTAGCTGGGTTTAAAAAAGGTTTGGACAAGTTCCTGGAGGAAAGATCCATAAACCATTATTAAGGGACCCAGGATATCAATGCTTGACCCAGTACAAGCATTGTGGAACCTGTGTCTTTTGGGGAAACTGCTAGGTACGTATAACCTAGATTGGCCACTGTTGGAAACAGAATACTGGGCTTGATGGACCTTGGTCTGACCCAATATGGCATATCTTATGTTCTTATGGCACATTTATAATTTATGGACTAGAACGGGTAAATGTAGATCGGTTGTTTACTTCATCAAAAAGTAGAAAGACTAGGGATATGCAGTGAAGCTACAATGTAATCCCTTTAAGACTAATAACAGAAAGTATTTTTTCACTCAATACATAATCTCAGAGGATGTAGTAAAAGCTGTTAGTGTAGCTGGGTTTAAAAAAAGGTTTGGACAAGTTCCTGGAGGAAAGATTCGTAAACCATTATTAAAGAGGGCCTGGGAAATCCACTGCTTGCCCTAGGACAAGCATTGTGGAACCTGTGTGCCTTCTTGGGAACCTGCCAAGTACTTGTGACCTCGATTGGCCGCTGTTGGAAACAGGATACTGAGCTTAATAGACCTTGGTCTGACCCAGTATGGCATTTCTTATGTTCCTGTGTACCTGTTTTTCCCCGGTTGTCTTACATTTTTGGAAAGTTATTTTTCGCCCAGACATTCTCGACCCCTTTAAAAAAAACTCTTTCCAAAACTGCAGTTAGGTTGGAAAGAATACAAAAGTTGATCCAAAACACTAACTGTAACCGACAAAGCAGGCAGTCTGATTTTGTGTGGCCACGAAAGGAAGTACAAACTAAGGCTTCATTTGTATTTTATTTATGCAGGAGATAAATATCAAAAATCCACTACTGATTGCTCTGATTCCCCAATTCCACATAAGAACCTTTCCACCAGCTCCCCTGCACGAGAACTGACAGTCCCTTGACTCCACCGACCCCTACCAAGCGCCCGAAAGGAAACGTATGGTAGAGTTGGGAGACCATCCCTTGCCGCGTCGGTTTCAAGGCTCCTCCCTTCTTCCCTCCCCTTTTCCCAGAGAGAGCCAGCTTAGCGGGGGCGCCTGGAAACCGGTCGGAGAAAGAGCAGGGAAATCTGCACAAATGGTCTGAGCTAGCGAGCTGCGGGGAGTTACGTCCTGTGCCGGGCTCCCGCCGCGCGCTCGTCCACCCACCCGCAGGAACTACAACAGCCACCCTTTTTGCAGTCGGACCTCCCCGCCGGCGCGGGACAGCTGGGCGCTCCCCCTGCGGCTTCATGAATCGCTGGCCTGAGCCGCAGGAGACGCAGGGAGCGGGCGGCACGAGAGCAGAAGCGGCGGCACACGGAGATGGCTGAGCCGGGACGGCGGCGGCGCTGCTGGAGGTGGCGTTCGCGTTGGTGCTGCTGCAGCTGCTGCTTCTTCTCCTCTGAACTTTTCCGGGCGCTCGCGCTCGCCGCCTCCTGGCTGCTGCTGTGCGGCGCCCCGCCGGCCCGGGGCCAGCCCCAGTACAACGGCGAGCGGGGCATCTCCATTCCGGACCACGGCTACTGCCAGGCCATCTCCATCCCGCTGTGCACGGACATCGCCTACAACCAGACTATCATGCCGAATCTGCTGGGGCACACGAACCAGGAGGACGCGGGGCTGGAGGTGCATCAGTTCTACCCGCTGGTGAAGGTGCAGTGCTCGGCCGAGCTCAAGTTCTTCCTGTGCTCCATGTATGCGCCCGTGTGCACCGTGCTGGAGCAGGCGCTGCCGCCCTGCCGCTCCCTGTGCGAGCGCGCGCGCCAGGGCTGCGAGGCGCTCATGAACAAGTTCGGCTTCCAGTGGCCCGAGACGCTCAAGTGCGAAAAGTTCCCCGTGCACGGCGCCGGCGAGCTCTGCGTGGGCCAGAACACGTCCGAGCACGGGACCCCGACGCCGGCGCCGCCCGAGCCGTGGACGGGCCACGCGCGGCCCCCGCAGGCGGCCGCGGGGCCGCAGCTACACGACAAGTTCGCCTGCCCGCGGAGCCTGAAGGTGCCCGCCTACGTCAACTACCGCTTCCTGGGCGAGAAGGACTGCGGCGCCCCCTGCCAGCCGGGCCTGCCCCACGGCCTCATGTACTTCGCGCCCGAGGAGCTGCGTTTCGCCCACATCTGGATCGGCATCTGGTCGGTGCTCTGCTGCGCCTCCACCCTCTTCACCGTGCTCACCTACCTGGTGGACATGAAGCGCTTCAGCTACCCCGAGCGGCCCATCATCTTCCTCTCGGGCTGCTATACCATGGTGGCCGTCGCCTACATCGCCGGCTTCCTGCTCGAGGACCGCGTGGCGTGCAACGAGAAGTTCGCCGAGGACGGCTACAAAACGGTGGCGCAGGGCACCAAGAAGGAGGGCTGCACCTTCCTCTTCATGCTCCTCTACTTCTTCAGCATGGCCAGCTCCATCTGGTGGGTCATCCTCTCGCTCACCTGGTTCCTGGCGGCCGGCATGAAGTGGGGCCACGAGGCCATCGAGGCCAACTCGCAGTACTTCCACCTGGCCGCCTGGGCGGTGCCCGCCGTCAAGACCATCACCATCCTGGCCGTGGGGCAGGTGGACGGCGACGTGCTCAGCGGCGTGTGCTTCGTGGGCATCAACAGCGTGGACGCCTTGCGCGGCTTCGTGTTGGCGCCCCTCTTCGTCTACCTGTTCATCGGCACCTCCTTCCTGCTCGCCGGCTTCGTCTCGCTCTTCCGCATCAGGACCATCATGAAGCACGACGGCACCAAGACCGAGAAGCTGGAGAAGCTCATGGTGCGCATCGGCGTCTTCAGTGTGCTCTACACCGTGCCCGCCACCATCGTCATCGCCTGCTACTTCTACGAGCAGGCTTTCCGCGAGCAGTGGGAGAGGAGCTGGGTGAGCCAGAGCTGCAAGACGTACGCCATCCCCTGTCCCGGGCCCGGCCACCCACCGATGACCCCCGATTTCACGGTCTTCATGATCAAGTATCTCATGACTCTCATCGTCGGCATCACGTCGGGCTTTTGGATCTGGTCGGGCAAAACGCTGAACTCTTGGAGGAAGTTCTACACCAGGCTCGCCAGCGGTAAACAGGGGGAGACGACGGTGTGAGGGGGCCCATGCACAGCGTGGAAACTTCCCGTGCTCAGGACTGCTGACATGCCGCTGCGCTTTCTTGTAAATAGTCATTGTACGATTTTGTAAGTATGTTTTGTATTTAAAAGTGACAAGGCTCACACGGTCCTCTTTTTATTCAGGATGTTTTTTACAGTTTGGGAACCTGATGGGTACTGGATTTTTCCGAGTGTTTCATTTAATTCTGTCTTGCTCCTCTACCCCGCCAGACGTGTCCTCATCTCACAGCTCACCAGTCTAAGGATACAACAAGCCTTTTTTACGGTTTTATAAAGTTTCCAGTTCCCTCTGTCCTGTCCCCCTAACATCAAGATCACCCTGCACAGATTTCAACAATAGACATTTACCATTTCTTTTGGAATAAATAATTGAAGCATACCAATTTTTTTTGTTAAACTTGGTGTGGTTTGGTTCACCCTCCACCACCCAAAAGATCAGATGATATGTAGGGATTTTTTCTTTTCCAGTGATCATTTTGCATTTTGCTTTTGTTTGAGATGCCTCATGTTTTTATGGCAAATGGTCAGAAAGTACTTAATATCTTAATTATTCTCTGATCATATACTTGACTCTGGCCAGTTTGCCTGTTGGATGGGATTGACAGATGTTTTTGACTAGTGACACTGGAAGAGATTTCTTCAATGGTCTGCTTAAGTGTTTTTATTTAGACTATTCAGACAGGTTCAGAAGATGAATCTACTTAGCTGTGGCATAATTTTGAAGACACCATTTTTTTTTATAAATGTTTTATCTAAAGTGTAAATGAAGAGAATTTAAAAAAGCCTGCAGGTTTTGGTGATTGTGAGGCATGTTTTGCTATAAATTAACGTGTTAAGTTGCTATGGCCCTTTTATTTCTTTGGGCCAGGTCAGCACTTAAGTTTTAGTAAACATGTCCCTTGTGAGAGGGGGAAAAAACGGTCCTGAAAATATGGAAAGGTGGCAGCATGGATTAAGTTTAAGATGTCAGTGGGTACCATGTGTCAAAATAGATATTCTATATTCAGGCCCAGTTAGGCAAGTCTTATTCTATGGGAATAGTTACAAAACCATAGAGAGATCATTGGCCAGATTCAAGGAAGCAGCTGTATTTTTCTCGTATATTTTATTTAAAGTATTTTATGCTAGTAAGTGTGTGCCGTCTTTTTTTAAAATCTGGTTTTAAGTAACATGCATCCAGTGTGATTACCGAACACTTAAAAAAATGTTCATAAACCTCTTTGAAAATAGAACTTTCTTGCAGTCACGCCTATTGTGTTTTTAATGTGCTACTTTTAATTGTATTACTTAAATTACAAATAGCCTGTTACTAGGTTGTTACATTTTTATCTATGGCTTCCAAACCCTGACTTGCAAAACGATTGGAGTTTTGGTATGCATTATATTTCTGTTCACTATCACAAGATCATCTATATTTATAGACAAATAGAAGTTTATATATACATATATCATATTTTTAATTTCTCTGAAATAAAAAAAGTCAAGGTTTTCATAAAATTTAGTGTCTCTATTTTACTGTCTCCAGTTGTACAATAGAATGTTCTGACAATATCTTGACGATTTCATTTGAATGTTTGCACAGTGATTTCAGTTTTGCAGTATGATTAATTTTTATTCTGTTCCAGTGTAGATTTTAAACTTTTGAAGATCCAATGTAGCCAATGATCACCAGGGATGTGTGAGGCCGATTTTGATCCAAACCTATCCTTTCTTCCTCCCTTCCCACCAAAAAAAAATCCATTTTGTAAATCTGACCTTTGCTTACTAAAAAGAACCACATGGCATGAAGAGATAAGGGTATAAAGGACAGGATTTATTTATAATTTTTTAACGTTTTGGAATGGCTTGGGTTTTTTTTTTTTTAGGTTGGTGATTATCTTCCACAATTCACATCCACATCTTTCAGAAATGTACATTTTATCTGACTTCGAGATGGAATGTGTTTTTACTGGTATTTTGAATTTAGCAACCCCCCCCCCATTTTTTTATAGCATTTACTTGTATGTCCTCATGCCTACCAAATGCAATTCTTTTCTTATTACAAAATAACCTAAGGGTGTGTTTTAAAGCATTTTGACTGTTTGCATTGCTTTCAGAGGACTATAATCCATGTGGTGTTCCCTCGGAGAAGAAAGCATCCACTAGAGTGGAAGTGTAAAACATTGTTGATGAATAATGGCATTGTACTTGAAGACTTGTTCAGTTTTTCCTTTTTATAGTTTTGTTGCCTTAGTACAAAAATTATCTGAACATACTTACTGAACAGACAACATGTATATTTTTTCAATTATTTTACAGTCTAATAAAAGTGCCTTTACAGATTTAGTTAGCATACACATTCCTGTTTTGAGGGACAATTTAGAAAAATTAGCATTGCTTGTGATAGCCTGATTGGCAGACAGAAGCTTGTTTAAAAAACTTCCTTGATCTTGGTTGTAAAAGAGAGCCATCTCCTCCAGGAAAAGCTCAGTGAAGGAAAATGTGGAAAAGGTATGTATGTATGTATAATTTCCATTTGTTTATAAAGAGTATGTGAAATTCCATGTATACAGATGGACATAAATAAGTCTGCAGTATTCTCTAGTGGGTAAGCTGGACCAGTAATGCTCCTCAATTCTTTAGAAAATTTGAGCCGAATATTTCGCTGAATATGAAGACAATTGTCCTGTAGCTTTTTTTCTGCTTATGTTAGGGTGGGATTATTTTGGCCCAAGTAGCTAGATCTGTCCGACAGCTTTTAACTACTTTGCATAATTTTTCATACAGCCACATGTGTCTCTTCATAATCTTAAATCACCTATGCTTTGACTTCTGCTTTGATATAATAGCATTATATTATTGCCTCTGAAATTGTGGTACTCCTTTTACAGCACAGTTACTATGGGGTGGATCCATTGCTCTTTTAATTTAATTTTTTTTTTTTAAGAACTGCTCTCCAGGCAGTTCTCCCAAAATAATACAGATTTGCACTTCAGAAATATCTCTGCCAAAACTATGGGACCTTGTTATAATTGGGAACTTTCTATGTAGACACCTTAAACTTTCTGATTTTTATTTTTTTTTGGGGGAAGGGGGTAGACAAGGCTAAGAAACCATGCTTGTCTGCGAATACTTGGGTTATGGGCAAAGTTTGGCACTGTTGAAATCTCAAGCATTAGTTATTTCTGTAATAGCCTGAGGCTTTGTCTCTTGCCAAGAAGGCAAGTAGGTAGTCAACATACCTAATTCTGCTTTTGGTATTTATCAGTGTCTAGACATCACCCTTAGTGTGATTTAGTAAATAGGCCACAAAATGTGTTTGTAGAAACTTCATGCACATGTATAAATTCCACAATATTTAAGGAAAAATGCAAATCGGCACTTCATACAGTAGAAAGTAAACCCATTTCATTTTAACCACCATTCAGAAGGACAACAGTCGAATTTCTGACCCTAGGTCCTGCTGTATACGTCCTGGGATAAAGTAATTTAGTACTGGACAATTGTGCCCTTGGATTTTAAATGAGCAGTAGAAACTGCTGCTCAGAATTACCAGGTGCTCCCTCTCCTGCAGAATCTAGCTTCATGCTTTTGGTAATGAGGCTGGCTGTTCTTCCAGTCAGGTCAGAAACCATGTACAGTAGTTTCTGAAGCCAGGCATAGATGTGTGAGATGTGCAGTGGACTATTGTAGCAGGTTGCTACAGACTGTTGGTAGATAATGAGGATTTGGCAATGGTTTGAAAGTTTTTGAAGAAAAGAATGTGGGGCATCTTACTCGCCCCATTTAGCACCTGCTTTCCCATGACAGTAATTGGATCACAGACGGAGCTGCCTGTACAGCATCGAATACCCTCCCAACCACACTTTGTGAAAATAGTTGTCAAAATTTGGATTATATTTTATCTTAGGAGGGTTACTAGTCTCCAGAAGTGGCTCCTTAAATATACTTAAAATACACTTTATGTATTTATTTGGAGGGGAATATGAAATAGGGGGAGGGAGCCCCAAAATTGGAAGGAAAACCAAATCTAAAACACATTCCCTGGGCGTGTCTACTTATTACTACTATTTGAGGAGTAGGATGTACATCAAACTGTAACACTTTAAATGTGAACCTGAAAACTACAGCAGGATTTCCTCTGCAAATAACTTTGCAGAAATGACTTGTTGACTTTAGTTTCCACAAAAAGCAAAGCAAGCAAACAAGTTTTGATATGTAAAATTATTCAGTCATTTATTTCATGCTGCAGCTGTTACAGCTGTGCAATAAGCCTCTTGGTCTTGAGTATGGCTCTTCAGCCACTAATAAATGAACTGAAGGGAGTGACTGGCCTCTATCAGCTCTAAGCAATTTGCTACTAGCTTTTCATCAAACAAGTTTGGTGTAGCTGATGGTATGTGACATGCTAATCAAATTATGTCAGCAATTGCAAATCTTAAACAGATTTGACTTCTAAGACCATCTGTGAATTATGTAAGCAGATGAATCACGTGTAGCAATAAACTGTGCATTTCGGCTATGAACATGCCATTGCACTAGCCTTAAAGGGCAAAGACGTGCAGGCTCCTTTAGCACAAAAACATTTTAAATTCATTATGGTCATTGCCCCATTAATCTTCAAAGCAATGGGGGTAGTATACTTTTTATCCATGGGCTTTGTACCATGGATAAAATGAGAAGTATGCCTGAACTTTGCTAGGGACTACCCACAGTGATTTTACTCTGGCTGTTTCTGTGCATACTTGCCTTGAAAAATGACGGCTCTCTGGCTCAACCCTCCTTCTTGCCGTGCCTCATCTTGTGGATGAAAGCCCCTGTGTGTACTCTTACCCTTTCACAGATCGAGCAGTTTTCAGACAACTGATAAGAGCTATTTTGAAAAGCTATCAACTAGCTTTATCTGTTTTCGTGTGTGTGTGTGTGTGTGTGTTTTTTTTAATGCACTGGTTAAAAAGCTACCCAATCAAATACTATTCTCCTTTTTCCTTTACCAAAACCTGCCTCTGCTCATACCACCTTGGAACTCTCATCTGCCTGTATTGCAGGATGTAGTCATGTGGGCTTCCAGTGCCAAGGCTTATGCAGTATAAGTAATGACCTTGTTGACTACTGTAACAGTGCCCTGTCTGTCCTCCCTGCTTACCAACTCGACCTAGTCTTGAAGGACTACAAAAGGGGACTGCGATAGTGAGTATATACTTCTGGGAATTTTTCTGAAGGGAATTCTTTGGATTAAAGCTGTTTAATCTGTGAACCTAGCGTATTTGTTAAATCAGTCAGGACCTAGTAGTAGCAGTCTAAATTTAAAACACAGAGCTTTCTGGTTAAATTTAGAAATCAGCAGAGGAGCTTGTAGTTTAAATCAAATCAGAATATAACTTAGCATAAAAGGCAAAACAGGGTCAGTATTCTTTGAGCAATAAATAGTCTTCTAGAGACCTTTACAAAGAGGCCTTACCTAGTGGGGCAAGAGACCTGTGAAACTTTTTAAATAGGTGTTAGGGGGCAGGTCAAAAGGCCATTTTGAAAGGCTCCTCCTATCCAAGCAAATACTGTTAATCACTCAGGAAGTTGGTCACAGCTTACCTTGGAAGCACAGGGCAGGATACTGTGTAGCAGCCCACTTTTAATAAGTCTTATTTCCCTCCCTCCCTCCCCTGGGATAATTGTAGCTTTATAGTTACTTACACATCTTAAAGGAAAGGAGCTGCTCTCAGGTGCAGCTCTTTATCCAGATAAGTCATACGTTAAGGACCTGTGTCTAATTAAGCTTCAGGTGAACAAGGTATATTAAATGTATTAGACTTTTATTAGTATAAGCATCCACACCAACCCCATAGTAAGTACAGAACTTAAAGATCTAAACACAAGCTTAAAACTAAGATGCAGACAGCAGTCCAGCAGCAAGATGGGGGCTTTCCAGTCTTTTGCATTGAGTGTCACATGTGTGATTTTTTTTTCCCACTTGGTGAGAGGTCTTACGTGTGCACTAGGTGCAAGGAGCTCTTTGCTCTCAGGGAACATCCATTCTCTAGAGGCTATAGTATCAGACTTGGAAGACATAAGAAAAAGACAGAGAGGTACATAGATGGGACTTTAGGACTATATCCCTGTAGGTCTCACTTGCAGTCTGGCAGCATCCCTGTTGCCATGGAGGGGAGAGGTCACGTGACAGGAGAGCATCAACCCTGGTGTGGTAGGAAGTGATCCTGTAACTAGGACCTGTCCTCCAGGTGATATAAAACCCTCTTGCACTGAGGAAGTTTCTCCAGGGCCATGTGCCCATGAGGGAAGGGTTAGGACAGCCATTAGTGATTCGATCATTAGGCATATAGATAGCTGGGTGGCTGGTGGATGTGAGGATTGCGTGGTAACATGCCTGCCTGGTGTGAACATAGCGGACCTCATGCGCCACCTAGATAGGGCTGGGGAGGAGTCTGCTGTCTTGTTACATGTTGGTACCAATGACATAGGAAAATGTGGTAGGGAGGTTCTGGAGGCTAAATTTAGGATTTTAGGTAGGAAGTTGAAATCCAGAACGTCCAGGGTAGCGTTCTCCGAAATGCTTCCCATTCCATGCGCAGGAGCCAAAAGGCAGGCAGAGCTCTGGAGTCTCAATGCATGGAAGTGACGATGGTGCAAGAATGAGGGTTTTGGATTTGTTAGGAACTGGGGAACATTCTGTGGAAAGGAGGGGCTCGTCCGAAGGGATGAGCTTCACCTTAACCGGGATGGAACTAGGCTGCTGGCATTAACCTTTAAAAAGGAGAGAAAGCAGCTTTTAAACTAGATAATAGGGGAAAGCCGATAGTTGCCCAAGAGTGCTTGATTCAGAAGAAGGTATCCTTGAAGGATACTACCAAAAGCAGAGAGGTTCCACAAAAGAGTAGCCCAAATGCCCTTGAGTATGGCACAGACAGAGCTTAACGATTCCAAATTACCCATGCCTACCAATAGCCAGATTAATATGAATAAAATCTCTAAAATGCTTGTATGCAAATGCTAGAAGTCTAAAATAAGATGGGAGAGTTAGAATATATAGCACTAAATGAGAGGTTAGATGTGATTGGAATCTGAGACATGGTGGAAGGAAAACCAGTGGGACTCTGATACCTGGGTACAAAATATGTCATAATGATAGAACAGATTAAATTGGTGGAGGGGTTGCACTCTGTTAGAGAGGGCATTGAGTCAGAAAGGATTAAAATTTTGCAGGAAACAAAATTTGCTGTAGAATCTCTATGGATTGAAATTCCATGTAAGAAAGGGAAGGCGATGGCAGTGGGGGTGTACTATCGACCGCCTGGTCAGAATTAACAAATGGATGATGAAATGCTCAAAGAAATCAGGGAAGCTAACAAAACTTACAGCACAGCAGCAATAATGGGTGATTTCAGTTACCCCAGTATCGACTGGGTCAGTGTCATGGCAGGACATGCTAGAGAGAGAAAGTTCCTAGATGAAATAAATGACTGCTTGGAGCAGCTGGTTCATGGACTGACCAGAGGGGAAGGAGTCCAACACAAAGCACAACACCACGTGCAATAGCAGTCCAACAAAGAGACGTGGATAGCAAGGAAGGTGACGTAAATGAACCTTTATTGAACTAACATCAGCCATTACATTTACGTTTGGGCCAGTGGCTGATGTTCAATAAAGGTTCATTTACGTCACCTTCCTTGCTATCCACGGTCTTTGTTGGACTGACCAGAGGGGAAGCCATATTGGAGCTAGTCCTTGGTGGAACACCAGATCTGGTGCAAGAGATAAGGGCGTTGGGGCCACTAGGCAATAGTGATCATAGCATGATCGTGTTTGATTTAATTAGTGGAGAAGGGATAGTAAGGAAATCCACAGTACTACCTTTTAACTTTTGAAAGGGAGACTATGATAAAATGAGGAAAGTAGTTAAGAAAAAACTAAAAGGAGCAGTTGCAAAGATTAGACTTACATCAAGCTTGGGTGGTGTTTAAAAATACAATCTTAGAAGCCCAGACCAGCTGTATTCCATGATTTAAGAAAAGTGGAAGGGAGTCCAAAAAACTGCCAGCATGGTTTAAAGGTGAGGTCAGAGAGGCTGTTGCCAAAAAAGCATTTTTCTGGAAAGGGGAGGGGGGAAGAACCAAATGACAACTGGAAACGGCACAAGCACTGGCAAGTTAAATGCAAGGCATTGATAAGGCAGGCAAAAAGAGAATTTGAGAAGAAATGTGGAAAGTCTTTACACTTTTTTTTGTTTCTATAGCAAGTACATTCATAGCAAAAAATCTGTGAGAGAGTCAATTGGACCATTAGATGATAGAGGGGTAAAAGGGGAAGTAAGAGGGGGCAAGGCTCTAGCAGAGAGACTGAATGAATTCTTTGGTCTTTACGGAGGAAGATGTAGGGATGTTACCCATGACTGAAGTGGTATTTAAAGGTGATACTGCAGAGGAATTGAAAGAAATATCGCTACACTGGGAAGATGTATTACAACTATTTGAACTGAAGAGTAGCAAATCACTTGGACCGGATGTGGTATACATCCAAGGGTCTTGAAAGAACTGAAATATGAGATCACAGATTACTAATAGCAGGTCTGCATACTTTCATGAAAATCATCTGTAATACCTGAAGACTGGAGGATTGCCAATGTAACGCCCATTTTTAAAAATGGGTTCCAGGGGTGCTCTGGGAAACTACAGACCAGCGAGCCTCACGTCAGTACTGGGAAAAATGGTAGAAACCATCATAAAGAACAAAATTACTCAGCATGTAGATAGTCATGGCCTAATGGGAGACAGCCAACATGGCTTTAGACAAGGAAGATCTTGTCTTACTAATCTTATGTTTTCTTGAAGGTTTGAATAAAGAGGTAGACAAAGGTGAGTCTGATATAGTGTATCTGGGCTTTCAGAAAGCCTTTGACAAGGTCCCTCATCAGAGACTTTTGGCAAAACTAAAAAGTCATGGGATAGGAGGCAGTGTACTATTGTGGATCAGGAACTGGTTAAAAGATAGAAAGCAGAGGGTAGGGCTAAATGGCCAATTTTCCCAATGGAAAAAGGTGAACAGTGGAGTACCCCAGGGATCTGTGCTGGGTCCACTGCTTTTTGACATATTCATAAATGACCTGGAAAGGGAATAATGAGTGAGGCTATCAAATTTGCAGATGACACAAAACCATTCAAAGTTTTTAAAAACCCAAGAGGATTGTGGAAAATTGCAAAAGGAACTTGATAAACTGTAAGACAAGTATTGAGGGGTATGAGTGTGGATGACATGACAAACCAGAGCAAGATCCTTATATTGAATAGAAAGCTTAATGGGTAACCAGTGCAGGTGAATGAGCAGGGTAATATAATCCAAGCAAGAGGCATGGGTGAGAATCCAGGCAGCAGTGGTCTGAAGAAGTTGAAGGTGGTCATAAGATATGCCATACTGGGTCAGACCAAGGACCATCAAGCCCAGCATCCTGTTTCCAACAGTGGCCAATCTAGGTCATACGTACATAGCAGTTTCCCCAAAAGACACAGGTTCCACAATGCTTGTATTGGGTCAAGCATTAATGTCCTGGGTCCATTTTTAATAATGGTTTATGGACCTTTCCTCCTGGAACTTGTCCAAACCTTTTTTAAACCCAGCTACACTAACTGCCTTTACTACATCCTCTGGTAACACATTCCAGAGTTTGATTACACGTTAAGTGAAAAAATATTTTCTCTTATTTGTCTTAAGTAGTTTACCCTGTAGCTTCATTGCATGTCCCCTAGTCTTTCTATAGTCTGGTAATGTAAACAATTGATCTACCTTCACCTGTTCCACTTAATTTATTAACTTATAGACCTCTATCTACTCCACTCAGCCATCTCTTTATCAATTTGAAGAGCCCTAACCTTTTTAGCCTCTCTTCATAGGGGTATCCTTACATCCCATTTACCATTTTGGCGGCTCTTCTCTGTACATTTTTCTAATAGGGCGACCAGAATTGCACACAATATCAAGGTGCAGTCACACCATGGAACGATGCAGAGGCATTATAATATCCTTTGTTTTATTCTACGTTCCTTTGCTTATGATACCTGCCATTCTAATTGCCCTCTTGGCTGCCGCTGCACACTGGGCGGAGGATTTTAACATGTTATCCATGATGACGCCTAAATCGTTTTCCTGTGTGATGGTTTCTAATGTGGAACCTTCCATTGTGTAACCATGGTTTGGGTTTTTCTTTCCTAGGTGCATAACTTTGCACTTGTCCACATTAAATTTCATCTACCATTTGGATGCCCAGTCTTTCAGTTTATCAAGGTCCTCTTGCAATTTTCCACAATCCTTATGGGTTTTTTAACAACTTTGAATAGTTTTGTGTCATCTGAAAATTTGTTAACTTCACTCATTATTCCCATTTCCAGGTCATTTTATGAATGTTAAAAAGCAGCGGACCCAGCACTGATCCTCTGGGTACTCCACTAGTCATCTCTATTGGGAAAATTTGCCATTTAGCCCTACCCTCTGCTTTCTATCTTTTAACTAGTTCCTGATCCACAATAGTACACTGCCTCCTAGCCCATGACTTAAGTAGCAACCTCTCTTGCAATCAAGCTTGTACCACCAGAGCAAAGAGGGCATAGGGTTTTATTACAGATATTTCCTGAACCCAAGAAAAGGGGGGGGGGGAGGGTCCATCCCATCCTGAATACATATCTGGTCAGAGAAAAGTTCAGAATGATTTCTCTAGGTATCCTACTCCCCTTATCTGCAAAAAGGAGATTTGGCTGTGCTCCCTGGATCTGAAGGATGCTATACCCATCCCACTTGCAGGAAGTATCTCTGCTTCCATTACCAAGTTCTGCCCTATAGTCTAGGCTCAGCACCCCATGTCTTCACAAAATGCCTTGCGGTGGTAACGGCGTATTTTCGGACACTGGGAATGTTTGTCTTCCCCTTCTTGAACAATTGGCTGATCAGGAATTTGAGATTTAACACAGCTGACCATTTGGATGTTGGAACTACTAGAGTTCGTAATAATAAATTATCTGAAATCCCATCTTAAGCCTTCCAACAATTGGATATGACTCTGGCGAGAGCCTTCCTCCCACATGACAGACTTCACAGACTGGGAGTGCTATTAGACTCAATTGTGTCGACATCCTGCAAGCTGTTACCTGCTGGGTCGCGTGGCCTCTATAGTACATATAACACCCTTTTAATGTCTCCACATGAGACACGCTCAGTGGACTCTGAGGACTCTGTGGACCCAGGCCATAAGACAGCCCTGGCTTCAAGAGTATCCCCTATCTGCTACAATTTGCTCAAAGGTCTCCCTTTCCTAAACCTCAAAATGTTCGACAGATGCATCCAAACTGGGTTGGTGAGATCTCTTTGATGGGTTTCACACCCAGGATGATTGGTGCTTCCAAGAAATTCTCCACCAGATCAATTTTTGGAGCTAAGAGCAGTGGCAGACATGCTGAGGACTTTCAGAGATTGGTTAACCAACCAAATTGTCCTTATTCAAACCGGCAATCAAGTAGCTATGTTCTGCATCAACAAGCAGGAAGGGAACGGGCTTGTACCTCCTGTGTTGGGAAACGGTCGGGCTGTGGAAGTTTGCCATTGCTCATGGAATGGACATGAGCCTACAAATTGTATATATTGTATATTTTATGGTTGTGAATAGTTACCCTGTTAGCCAAGTTGATTATCCTGTTCATATGTAAACACAAAGTACTATTGGAAATGTGTATGTTCACTGTTTATTGTAAACCGCGCTGATGCTGAATAGCGCGGTATAAAAGAGACTTTAAATAAATAAATAAATAAATAAATGAGAGCCATATATCTACTAGGTGAACAAAACACTGGCAGAGAATGAGTCTGTCCTCCAATTACACGAATGGACACTGGACAGAGATGTTGCTACTTGCATCTTTCAAGAGCGGGACACCATCTCAATAGATCTGTTTGCAACTCCTCAAGGCCCAAGTGAATCATTTCTGTTCCAGAGTTGGATTGCACAGTGGACTAGCCTTTGTTTTCATCTTATGGTGGGGGGAATGTCTTCTGTATGCATATCATCCTCCAATTCCTCTCATTGCCAAGATCCTCCTGAAGCTCAAAACAGACACAGGCACAATGATTTTCATTGCTTCCCTATTGACCCAGGCAACTTTGGTTCCCTCTCCTGCTGTAGCTCAGTAGTCGGAACCACACCGGCCAACAATTGGGCTTCATATTGCAGGAGAATGGACTGATGTTGCATCCTGATATCGTTCTTTGGTCCTCATGGCATGGATGTGGATAGGCTAATGCTGTCTGAACTCAAACTGCCAGCCAGAGTGACTGATGTCCTTTTGTCCTTCAGGAGGGCCTCAATGATGAAATGTATTTGTGCAAGAGGAAGACGTTTACTGCCTAGTGTGAGGACTCTTCCCTAGATCCTTTGCCTCTCCATACAAAAACTGCTTGACTATATTCTAGACACAAGTCCAACTCCGTTAAGGTTCACCTTGGGTGCAATTGGAGCTTACCATAAAATTGAAAAGGAAAAGCCCATCTCTGTACAGTCTTCAGTTTGCTTTGTGGGGCTTGCTTCTATTGAAGCTTGCTTACAAACCTCCCACAGTATCTTGGTACCTCCAGTGTGGTTCTTGTGCAGCTGATAAACTCTTTTTGAGCCACTTACTTCCTGCCCTCTGAGGGTTTTTGACTTGTGAAAATATTCTTTTTGGTAGCAGTCACTTCAGCCCTCAGGGTGAACAAGCTTTAGGCTTAAGTAGGTCCTCCCACCTTTTATATTAAATTTCATCATAATAGAGTGGTCCTCTGTACTCATAAATACCTTCTGAAAGTGGTCTCACGTTACCATCTTAATCAGTTAATTGTCCTACCAACGGTTTTCTCAAAACTGCATGCTCACAAAGGGGGAAACTGTGCTACATTTGTTGGACTGCAAGCAAGTCTTAGCATTCTACTTGGAGCTGACCAAAGCTCATAGAATGTTTATTCAGCTTTGTTTCTTTTGACCCCAGTAAGCTAGGGACTGCCGTCTCCAAACGCTCTTTCACTTATGCTCAGACAGGCCTGAGCCTTGATGGTCATATCACTGCTCAGTGTTGGAGCCATGGTTGTGTTGGTGGCAAACGTTTGTTCCTTCTCCATGGAAGAGATGTACAAAGGTGCAGTGTGGTCTTCAGTCCATACAGTCGTATATTGCTGCCCTTTGGTAGGGGATTCCTGACACAACAGCAAATTTGTTAATCAGTACTATGCAATCTGGGGAATAGAATCAAACTCCATTACCTCCCCACACCCCTCTACCTATTCTTTTCTCTGCAGGCTACTAAAAATATATATATGTGTGTAATACGAAAGGCCTGTTAACCGACAAAAAACAGATTTAGTTGCCTATGTTGGGCTAAACGTGCACTCTTCTTTATGGTTGTCTGTAGCTAGGGGATTCCATATGTGAAGACAGCAGGAAAAAGTCCTCACAACCCTCCCACCTCCCCTGGGAATTGTATTATACTATAACTATAGTATCAGACTGATCTAAAATGGAGGCAGGTGCAAAGATGGCACACGTGTAAAGGACGCTCTCAAAAACTTTGATTAGCAGCTAGGGAGCATTCCTGTACAGGCTCTGTTGGATGATGTCACCCATACGTGACATCATTCAACAAAGCCTGCTTTATCTCCTTTAGCCTTTTAAAAGAAAAAGCTGAAGAAGAGGCTTGTTAGACCTTTGAAGGGGCGCATGTAAAACATTGTTACCTCTATGGCTATCCATGCTGAACTGTGGTCTTATTGGTTGTGTTTTCACAAAGCATGGGTAGCATCCACTACTGGGAGAGGCTCGTATAGGCTGAGCTTTACAATAGAGGTCTCAAGAGAAAATGGCTCCTGGGTCAAATCTGTTCCCAGCAGTCTGATCTTTTGATATGCAAATGGTGTCTGCAGTGCCAAGAACCACTGTAGGGATTTTTCAGAAGGCCCTTTCAAATTTTGAGAGCTAAAGGGCCTTTAACCGAGAAGTTTTGTGAGGGCAACAAATCTGTGCTGCCTTCAAACTTGGAACGGTTTTCTACTGCTTTTAAGTAGATAACTAATAAGCTAATTGCTCCCAAAAAAGCTGACCATATCCAGACTAGAGATGTGGGTGGTCTAGGTTCAAAGTGTGAATCCCCCCACCCCCCCTGTCTTGCTCGGTCTGAGAGTACACTCATGCCTAGAACGTGGGAAGCCTGGTTCTTTTTGCAAAGCATACACAGTAAAGATATGTATGGTCCCACAATATGTTATTGGGTGTAAGACCTTTCTGTTGGACTTGCTGGGCACATGGCCTGTTTCCTGTTTGATGAAAATCACCCTTGTGCTGGAACTCAACATTTAGAAATATGTAGTCTCTTTTGCATTCTGTACAGCTGCCTGCTGGTTCTCAGCTGCACTGCCTTATATGTGCAGAATCCTTTTAACGATAGCCAGCAGGAATTACTTTTTCTCTACTATGTAAGCATCTGTTCTAGTAGTATTTACTCTCAATTTGAAAAATAACCATTGCCATGCATAAACATTTGCTTAACTTAAATGTCTTTATTCTTACAATCAAACACCTATGTAGGAGTTGAACAGAAACTTTTAAATACATGCTCGAACCATTAAAAAAGTTTCCCATGTAATGAGATCATGGATTTGATTGCTAAATATCTTAATTCAAGCTCAGAGGATAGTAGCATCATAGATGTTCCCTACAGGTACACTATTTGGCATGTGCCCTGCGGGTTGGGTAGAACATTTCATTCAGCAAGGGAGCATGCCGTAGCCGTAGCATTTTTCCCCCGCCCCCTCTCTTCCCTTTTACCTCTTCTAAACCGCTTTGGCCAGTTTATTTTGTGCTGCTGCTAATAAAATGTTAAAATAGGCCATGGTTTACAACAAAAATATACGATTTGGTTATAGCTGAATGTGCTATACATAACTGTGCCGCACTCGCTGATTAGGAGACACTGCTTTATCTTCCGCCTTTGCTCTGCACCTAGCTATGCAGTGTTGGATGGCTGGGACATGGGACAGCTATGTGGCAATTTCCTTTTAAACGTATGCCCAGCAACCTGTATTCATGGTCAAAGTCAACCTTTAACTTTAATAACTGTATTTACCATTTCCTTACTTGATTTGTGGTCTGAGTGGTAGGGGTATTCATTTAGTACAAAAATAGTACCCCCTCCCCTTCCCCCCACATAATCTATGTGCCATCTATCTTATAGTACCTGAAGTCCACAATCTTCGCCATTCTTTTTGGCTGGTGAACTATCACCACAGAAGGGACCAGCAACCCCTTATTGAGATCAAACTACCTTTGTCCCTGCCCCTCCCCCCCCTTGTCCATACATCCCTAAGGCCTTTTATTTAGACTTTAATTGATGATTAATTCCAAATTTAAAACTAGCCAAACCTATAGCCAGGAGGTGGACTCTATCATAAAGCCTGAACAATCCCAGGTATCGACTTGTCGATTTTGTGTGTGTATGTCACCAACAGCACTAATGACTTGTTCACTATTTTTTTCCCCATTTTTTTTCTCTATGGCCTTGCGTTTGGTTTTACACTCATATTCTGACACTGCGGGGCTTTTGGACTTTTGCCCCCTCCTCCACCTGATGCTGACTTCCTTTTTTAGGAGGGTGGAAGCTGCTGCTGCCCGCATGAAAAGTCCTTGCCGTGCTAGAGTTTTAAGTGAAACTCTGTGGGACTGTTGCAGGCCCTTGCTGCAGGTCATGGAGAGGAGCTGCAATAGGCCACCCCTGGACCAGTGGTGCTCTTGGTAGCTGCTCAATGACTCTGCAGAGAACCATTTTGTATCTGATTCTGAGTGTGAGAGGAGGGGATGCGTGCAGGGGTTAGCAGTTGAAGGTGTGAAAGAAAAGCAGCATCTTTGAAGTCTGTCTTTGAGGGTGTGAGGAAGGGGTCCTGGAACTTACGATTTTAAAGCAGAAAATAAAATATTGAAAAGAAGAAAGCACTTGGTTTGACTTTGAAGTAGTGTGGAAGAGGTGTTGTGGCTTGCTAGTTGAAGGCGAAAAAACAACCTTCAAGGGAGCAGCTATTCATTTGTTCCTCTCTTAAGCTGCTTACAGGGAGTATGACTATAGAGGGAGAGAGGAGACAAAACGTCTACCTTTTTACAGTTTGCTAATTGCTTACTGTCTTTAAGCATTGGTGGAAGGTGTTCCCTTTGCGTTACGACACATCTGTATGCAGAGTGCATTTATGTCCTAAAGCGCACAATGCCACGGGAAGACTATTTACTGTATCTAATCTAGTCTAGCATATGACAAGATACAATGAAATGATTTTGTAACCATCTTGTTCATGTATTGTCTCTAACAGTTTTGGGGGTGGAATGGAAGATAAAGATGCCAAGTCTTGCTTATTAGGTGTGTGTGACACTAATTTTAAAGTCTTTCATACTCTCTAGAGTCTCTGATCTAGTGCACTAAACTACACTCACTACTTGCAGGAGGAACATGGCTTAGCTTAGGCGTAAAGCTAAGTGGTCCCACTAGTAGGTAGAAATCAGAATCTACCTTCTGCCTACTACCTCCCTCTGCCCAATTTCTTTCCCCCTGCATGCACAGGTACCTGTGTGCATGGTGCATACTTTAGTTACTAGCCAAATTCTTTAGAAAATTCTCTCATACTCTTAAGTATTTGAAAAAAAGCAAGTATCATTTTATACTTTTTTTTTTTTCATTTACGAAACAATGTTCTACACTAAAATCTTTCTAGGTTTATACCCCAGACACATCATCTGAAAAAACTTACTCTTGGCCTTCACTCGTTGTTTGGAACAGGCGTGGTGGGTGATGCAGGGCACTAAGACAGGTAACCCTTGCTTCCAAGAACTGGGTTTCCAGCCCATTGGGAGTATTAAGTGGGCAAACACATATTTCCCCCTTCTCCCCAGTGTGTTGAACACGAGCAGGGAGGCAGGGTAACGGGGCACTGCAGGGCCTTTACCAGGCTTGGCAGGTTATTGCATGGGCTAGTATATCAGGTAGCACATAGCATCAGAGGTGTACCCATCCCCCTTTGTGCCTGGGATGGGTTACCCCCCCCTTGCAGCAGTGCAGCGTGATCTACCTCCTCCCCCCAATACCACAATGCCCCCACTTAGCTTTGAGGCAGCATGGCAGATGGCTGGATTTCCATGCTGCCTCCAATGCAGGCCGGTTCTTCTCTCCTGGCCAAAGTTTTGCAATTGTGAGACTTTGGCCAGGCGAGAAGATCTGGCCTGCATTGGCGGCAGTGTGGGAAGCCACTCATTGGAACATAAGAAAAGCCATACTAGCTCAGATCAAGGTCCATCAAGCACAGTATCCTTTTTCCAAGAGTGGCCAATCCAAGTCGCAAGCACCTGGCAGGTTCCTAAAAAGGCACACGTTCCACGATGCTTTCCTGGGGTAAGCAGTGGCCTTCCCAGCTCCTTTTTAATAATGGTATATGGACCTTTCCTCTGGGAACTTGTACAAACCTTTTTTTAAACCCAGCTTCAGTCACTGCTTTTACTACACCCTCTGGTAACAAATTCCATAGTTTGAATATTCATTGAATAAAATATCTTATTAGTCTTAAATGGGTTACATTGTAGTTGCTTTGCATGTACTGTAGTCTTTCTACTTTTTTTGATGGCATAAACAACCGCTCAACGTTTATCTATTCCACTCTACTCATTAATTTAATTTATAGACCTCCATCATATCCCCCCTCAGCCATCTCTTTTCCAAGTTGAATACCCTAACCTTTTAAGCCTCTCCTCATAGAGGTATCCTCCTATCCCCTTTACCATTTTGGTGGCTCTTCTCTGTACCTTTTTAATTCTGCTATATCCTTTTTAAAATACGGCAACCAGAATTGCACACAATATTCAAGGTGCAGTCACACCCTGGAACGATATAGAGACATTATAATATCCTTGGTTTTATTTTGCCATTCCTTTCCTTATAATTCCTAGCATCCTATTTTGCTTTCTTGGCTGCCATTGTACGCTGGGTGGAGGGTTTCAATGTATTATCTATGATGACGCCTAAATCTTTTTTTTCTGGGTGATGGTTTCCAAGGTGGTACCTTGCATTATGTGACCACAGTTTGGGGGGGGGGAGGTTCTTGCCTAGTTGCATAATTCTGCACTTGTCCACATTAAATGTCATCTGTTGTTTGGATGCCCAGTCTTTCAGTTTATCAAGGTCCTCTTGCAGTTTTTCAGTCCTCTTGTGTTTTAACAAATGGTCTTTCAGGTAGATTTGCTGTGGGCACCTCCCAGCTGGCACCCAGGGTAGGCTGTACCCACTGTCATGTCCTTGGTAAGCTACTGCTTAGAGTGATTGGCACTACAACTCTTGTGTGTGGTTCAGTGTGCTAAAAGACAGATATTCTTGTGCCTGAGGGCTGGAAAAGTGAGGCCAAAGTAGGAAGAGGCACCCATAAACAACCAAGGCAACTTTTAGGAGCAGGACAAGAAGAGATCCACCTCTTATATGTCCAACAGCTTTTATTCAGTACTCTCTTACACTGTCAGTGTTTCAACACTTCTGCCTTCCTCAGGGGGTAGCACAACCTGTGCAAACCACACCCTTGCCTTAGAGTGCAACCATGCAAGGAAGACCTTCCATGCCAGTGACCCATTAACTCCACCAATGGAATATCTTAGGTGACTGAAGCCCTACCTACGGTGCTAAGCGGCAGAAATCAGTCTCCCTTTATTTATGTAACAAGTTTTCTATACCACTATATCATTTAGTCAAAACTGTTTACAGTGGAACTAAACTAGATTAACTACATTAAACAGGGAAAGGTTCAATCTGGATTAAATTAACTCTTTTGCGTACAGTAATATGTTACGGTAACATTTGGTGTAACGTGAGTCATGTCAGGAAGGTGTTTATGTATTGGTTCCAAAGCGTTCTATGAATAGGAATGTTTTTAATCTTTCTGAAGTTGTGGGTGTTGCCCATGGAATTTAGGTTTTCTGGGATGGAGTTCCATAGTGATGGCGCCAATAGAGAGAATGACCTGTTGCCTGTTTGCTTACTCTTTGTTTTAATGGTGAGGATGACAAGTGAGTTTTTGTGGGTTCTTCTTGGTCTGTTTTCTGGATCTTTTTGGATCAGGGTATGGAGGGCATTCGATGATGATTGGTGTAGGGTCTTGAATATGAGTAGGATTTTGAATTTGATGTTGAACTGTATTGGGAGCTGTATGCTGCATTGCACGGATTTCAGTGACCTGCTACCTTGCAGGGTCTATTAAAGCCATGAACACAGATCACTTGGCATACTGGGCACACAAGTTGCTGGTCTGGCCTGACCCTAGCCAATGTTGTACAGCATTTTGTGTCCTGCCCTTTAGTGTGTCCAGTGAAAGTATATTCTCCATGGATAAGCAGGAAGTAAGCCCTCATGTATGGGTGATGTCCCCAGTGGAGCCCCACATGGGGAATGCTCCCCAGCTTCCATTGAAAGCTTTTGGGAGGCTTCACTGCGCATGCACACCCACTTTCCCGCCAGCCACAGCACCATCTCTCCAGTCTTATTTTTCCGCAGAGCCCTTAGGACAGAGGTTCCCAAATGCAGTCCTGGAGGGCCAAACGCCATTCAGGTTTTCAGGCCGTCCCTAATGAATATGCATGAGATACATTTGAAGACAAAGGGGGCAGTGCATGCAAATGCATCTCATGCATATTTATTAGGGACAGCCTGAAAACCTGAATGGTGTTAAGCCCTCCAGGACTGGAATTGGGAACCTCTGCCATTGGCGGAAGAAGTTAGATTTTTAACTTTTTTTTTTTCTTTTTGTCCCCTCTCGTGGGTTACTTCTTTCTCTTGGTCTGCTGTCAGTTGCGTCTGTTCCAGGGCCAGCGCTCCTTTTTTTTTTTTTTTTTTTTGTTGGGTTTTTCACCTTATTTTTTAAATTTCTTTTGTGATTTTTCTCATGACTTGCAAAATTGAGCCGTTTGATCTTGCCATGGCCTTGTTTCCAAATATGCTGAAGTCAGCCAGGAGCTTTAAAAAGTGCACTAAGTGTGCACACACCACTTAGGTGACCAACAGGCATAATTGGTGCCTCTGCAGTGCTTTGGATCTGACCATCAGCCTGCCTTGTGCAATCTGTGTCTACAGATGAGACGAGGAAAGACTTAAAGGGTTGGGAGAAACAGAGGGAGTCCCTCTTTTGGGCCATCGGATTCAGTGTCCTCAGCCCCGGCATTGGCATCGGTGGCCTTGTGGGAATCCGCTGAGGCGGCATCATTGAGAGGTGCATGAGCACACTAAGCCGAGGGACTGCAGTGCCACAGACCAGAGATTCTCCATTGACCTCCAGTTGGAGCCCAGGAAGGCTTAGTCCATAGACTCTGTTGATGTCAGAGGGGGGTGTCCAAGCACCAGGTCGAAAGCCATGTGCATCAGCATCGGAGCCCTTGCCGACGTTACGTTAAGAGCAATGGCTGGCAGTAGCCCTCTAAGCTGCCCTGGTGGGAGGAATAGACTCCCTGGGCCCTTGAGGGCCACAGGCTTTCTCCTGATGAATGTACCATTGTGGAGCCTCTGTCACATGTGCCGGAGTTGGTGGCAAAAGTTGTCCTGGCACTGATGCCTTTGGGAGACGGTGGTGCTGGAGGAGCACCTTCGAGCCCTTGAGGCCAACACTGCTGCCATGTGGACCATGCAACAAGCCGGCCCCTTGATGCTGTTGGATTATCAGCACACTCTATCCAGCCCATCCTCGAGACCTATACTCTCCTGCTAAGGTAGGTGCATCAGGTCGGTGGTCGGAATTGACACCAGTTCCTATGGCCATTTTCCCTCTCCAGCATCTCTGATTCTGATGCCTTGGTGCACCTTTGGTCCCGCTGATGCCCAGATTCTCTGCCTGACTAGAGGCAGGCTCAGTACTACTTTGATTTCCTCTCCGAGTCAGACCCCAAGGGATGGGAGATTGAGGAGGAATTGGTGATGTCAGAACTGGAGTCTCTGGGCCTACCCTTGGACCCCTCTCCTTCATATGAATGAGTTCTTTCAACACCCTTGGATATATACCATCCAGCCCAGGTGATTTGCTACTCTTCAGTTTATCTAATAGTTGTAATACATCTTCCCGATTGTATCTATTTCCTTCAATTCTTCCACCCCTTTAAACACCACTTCAATCATGGGTAACATCCCTACATCTTCCGCATTAAAGACTGAAGAAAGAATTCATTCAGTCTCTCCGCTATCGCCTTGTCGCCTCTTAGTGCCCCTTTAACCCCTCTATCCCATCTTGCAAAGGCTGCTGTTGCAGATGTGGGAATATTCTTTCTCTGCCAGCCATCAGCTGGTGGCTGGACTCTATGTACTAGGTCCAAAAGGCCCCTGGCTTCAAGAAGTTACAGCTGCCCCACAACTCCTTGGTGGTGGAATAGGCCATGAAGTTGATCAAGAGCGCCAAGACCCATTACTTGGTGCCTCGGGCAGGGAAGCCAGGACCCTCTATTCATTTGATAAGATGTTTCTATGGCTCTAGGCTGGTAGCTAGGATCTTCTCATCCCAAATTTACATCAGGAAGGACCTGGCATTCTTTTGGAGTGCTTTGATTCCTTCCGTGCCCTGCTGGGCCATGGCAAGAATTGCTGTAAATACATGTTTCGAGCTTCCTATGATGCCTTTCGGTCAACCAGCAGGGTTGCGGCCGTAGGCATTGGAGCATACCATCTTACTTGGCTCCAGTCCTCACCTAGAACAGTGGATCCAGGGCAAGCTGGCAGACATGTTTTGCTGGGGAGAGAACCTATTTGCTAAACCAGTGGTGGAAAGGGCAGGTGAGATTTGAGAAGGAGCACATGGCACTCTAGGCTCTCAAGAAAGAGCACCGATCTCTCATACAAGAAGTACCAGGGGGAAGAAAACCTATCAGTGCGAGCACTGGTACTACTAGAGCCTCAGTGTGTGGTCTAAAGCACAGGCCCCTTGCCAGCAGTGATGGGAGAAGCCTCAGAAGGCCCAGCCAGCCCCTCAGCCAAAGCCAGAAGTGGTATTTTGGCTATGCTCCTGAGGAACCAGTCAGTCTACCAGTGCCCTCCCTTGGGGAGTTACCCCTGGACCCACTGCAATGCAACTTGCTACAGGAGGACGTCTCCGCCCTTCTGACTGAGCTTGCATTGAACCAGTGCCTCTAGCTCAGGTCAGGCAGGGCTTCTACTCCAGGTACTTTCTGGTCCCCAAAAAAGTGTGTGTGGGGGAGGGGGGAGCGGTTCTGGACAAATCTGGACTTCCGGAGCTCTACTGGGGAGACTGCGCCCTTATCTTAAGTACAATTGACTATGCTCCTTGGATCTCAAGGATGTGTATATGCACGTTCAATTCACCCTGTTCACAGAAAATGCCTCCAGTTTGTTCTGGGGTGTCAGCACTACCAATACTGAGTGGTTCCATTCGGAATCTCACCAGCTCCCAGGGTCTTCACAAAATGCCTCATGGTGGTGGCTGCTTATCTCTGAACCCTGGGGATCTTCGTCTTCCCTTACTTAGACTATTTGGCTCATAAAGACCTCCACCCAGGATGGTGTCCGGCAGTCAGCTCACCTCACCATTCAGGTGCTGGACTGGCTGGGTGTCGTGGTCAGCTATCCCAAGTCTCACCTCCAGCCCTCTCAACAGCTGGAGTTCATCAGGGTCCTTCCCAATACCACTCAAGCTTGGGTCTTTCTCCCAATGGACTGCATGCAGCAGCTAACAGAAGTAGTAGGCAACATCCAGAGGAAGCGCCACACGATTGTATGAGGGATGCAGAAAATGCTTTGCCACATGGCCTCAACTGTACACCTTACTGCTGGCCGGTCTCTGTATGAGACAGGTTCAGTAGACATTGAGCAGACAAACAGGGAGGCACAACATCATACCTCCTGTGCTGTGTAGCAGTTCACTTGTGGAAGTTAGGTCACCCGTAGCTCCATCCTATGGGAGGCAGCAATCAGCCTGGGGAGCTCAATGTCCTGGCAGATCACCTGAGCTGGGTCCTCCAGCCGCACAAATGGACCCTCAACAGGGAGATGGTGGATCAGATCTTCTGGGAATGGGATAATCCCATGATCTTTTTGCCACTCCACATAATGCCCAGGTGGGTCAGTTCTGCTCCAGGATGGCTGCCAGCAGCTGGCTGGCTCCAGATGACTTCCTCCACTTCCGTGTGTGCTAAAGATCTTGCTGAAGCTTCAGGCCAACAAGGTTGGTCCAGGCAGCTGTGGTTTCCCCTGCTGCTTCAACTCTCTGTGGGGGCCTCTCCATCTGGGCTCTGCCCTAGACTTAATCTCTCAGGAGGACGGGACCTTGCTGCACACCAGCGTCCCCTCAGCTTGAATGCTGTGTAGGCAGCTCTCTCAGAACATAATCTGCCCGGGGATGTAACAGGCATCTTCTGGCCTCACGCAGGGATTCCATGTGCAGATCCTTCATGGTTAAGTGGCAGAGGTTCTCTATCTGTTGTGCTTACAGGACTCTGGTTTCCTTCCGTGCTGTGGCCAAGTTGCTGGAATACCTCTTGCACCTCTTGAACTCCTGGTCTCAAGTTTAATTTGGTCAGAGTCCATCTGAGTGCAATTGGGTCCTGCTATCGTGGCTGTGAGGGGAAAGCCCATCTTGGTCCAGCCCTTGGTGGCTTGCTTCATGCAGGGCTTATTCCTTTCTAAGCCTCTAGTCAAGCCCCTGCCAGTGGCTTGGGACCTTTTTAATGTGCTTCTGGCACAGCTCTTGTCGGCTTCCTTTTGTGCTGCTTGTTCCTGACCTGGAAAGTCTTGTTCCTGGTGGAGTCACTTTGACCTGCCATGTCAGTGAGATCCAGGCCTTGGTAGCTCACCTGCCATATACCAGGCTTCATCATAATAGGGTAGTTTTTGCAAATGCATCTGCATTTCTTGCCTATGGTGGTCTCTGCTTTCCACCTGAATCAATCAGTCATTCTGCCCACCCTTTTTCCCAGGCCTCATGCCAACTGTAGGGAGGCTAAGCTGCACATACTAGACTGCAAGTGCACCCTGGTCTTCTACCTCGAGCAGGCAAAGTTGCACTGGCGTTCCACCCAGCTGTTCATCTCTTTTGACCCCCAAGAAGCTGGGTGCTGCCATCTCCAAATACCTGCTGTGCATTTGGTTGGCAGACTGCATCTCTTGCGCTTATGCCCAGACAATGTTTGAGCCATGGCTGCATCTGTGGCCAACTTGCCTTTGTCTCCATGGAGATCTGTAGAGCTATGACACTGTCTTTGGTCCACACTCGCAAAGCTCACTGCTGTCTGGGTGGAGATTCCTGACATGACAGCAACTTTTTTGGCCAAGTCATACTCCAGCATCTCGTTGGGATTTAGGTTCAACTCCTTCCCACTGGCCCAGGCTACCCAAAAAGAGTTCCCTCAGTGTTGATGTCAGCTAGGGACACTGAATCAGTCGAGACTCTGGGGGACTACCTGCACTGTTTCTTCCGGTTCTCCAATTGTTGCCTTGGGCTTTTGCCACCTTGGTTTTTGGTAGCCTGTAGCTTTTGAGTTCCATTTGTGGGGACTTGCTTCCGCTTGTCCATGGAGAAAGTGTAGTTACTCACCTGTAGCAGGTGTTCTCTGTGGATATAAGGAATATAACCCACACAACCCTCCTACCTCCGTGAGGAGTTGCTTTTTGGCTATTTCTCTGTTGTACTGGAGAGAAGATAGTGCCACACCAGGCAGGAAGTTGGGTATGTATGTGTGGTGGAGCCTTCCAGGAGCTCCATCAGGGACATCACCCATACATGCAGTCTCTTATTCCTGCTGTCCACGGAGAATACCTGCTACAGGTGAGTAAATTATGCTTTCTCCATTCCAGGGGATATCATGGCTCCCCATAACTTATGACTAATACTGGAGTTGGTGGAAAAGTTAATGTTTCTGAAGATAATCCTCCCTTTTGTTCCCTTTATTTTCATGTGACTGGAAGGAGGAATGAGTGTAGAGCTATACTGAGGGGCAGTTGAGCCACATTCTCTGCCTTTAGTATTTGTCTGTTTCTACTGCAGTGTCTTTGAGATAGCCACACAAAATGGGCACCATCTTTCAGTAAGAAATAAAGCAAAAAAGAACTGGGAAAGTCTGTGCACTGCTGCTATTATCAGTCTCGCTGTCCTGCCATATTTGTCCCTTTGTTGCCAATCCTGCTCTTGAGATCCGAACCGCAGCCATATTGTGTTAGTGGCAAATCCTGCTTCTGTCTGCACGGCTGCTCTGCCTCTTTTCTGCTGCTGCCTGTGTTATGCTTTTGGCACAGTTCTCATGGCTTGCTGCTGCCCTTCTGCACTCCCCTGCTTATTTGGGTAGCTTATGTCATCCTCCTTGCTGTGTGACTTTGTGACCATTGAGCTTTGGCTTTTTCTGGGCCACTCCTTTATTGTCCTGCTTTTCACCTATGTGGGTGCCTTTGGCTTGTCATTGTTCAGCCACCTGCTTTGGCATGCAGTTCCTAACAGCCTGAGTCTAGTTGAAACACTACCAGCCTACCACCACTGACAAGCCTTGACGTTTTCCTCTGAAAAGTTCTCAAATTTCCTTTTTATTGCAGGGGAGCTCAGCTGCTACTACTATACTCTTGAGCAAACAACGGTGTGTTTTCTATCAGGAGGTATAAGCATACAACACCGATGGAGGAAGGACATCTTCCTAGTTAGTAAAAATAGCTAGGATTGATTTGGCTATCATGGGGTCACAGAATGCCCTCACATCCACCATTACCGTACTTAGTCAATGACTTAATACAGTTTTTCAATAAGAAATTGTGGATTGAGGGTTAGCACTCTCTCCTTCAGGCGATTTCTTGCTATTCCACAGAACACCCAGGTGCCTGTTTTCTGCTCCAAGGTGGGTATACATGGCAGACTAGCCTCAGATGCCTTCCCCCACCATTGGAAGGGAGGAACGTCTGTACATGTATCCTCTTATTATTCTGATTGTCATCCTAGACTTTTAGAAGTTTTTTGCAGAGGAACAATTATTCTCATAGCTGCTTATTGGCTTGGACAGCTATGGTTCCCTTTCCTTTTCAAACTTTCTGTCCAGGATCTGATTCATCTGGGCAATTCACCAACTCTTATTATGCAGGATCAGGGGACAATGCTGCATCCAGGGTTAGCCCAAGGGCTTCTGCCACCCTAGGCAGAAATCCCAGCCATGCTGCCCCTGCCAAGCCACCTTGTTGCCGCCCCCCCCCCTCCTCAGCTGCGGTCACCCCCCAACTACTGCCAATTTTATCTTGGGATGGGGAGGGGGTGGCAGCATTTCGAAAGGCGGTGGCTTTTTGCTGCCACTTCTTTGCCCCATGACAGGCCATGTCCTTCAGCACACATGGCCTGCCGCTTCTGATCCCCTTCTGCGGGATCATAAAGCATAAAGTCTCTAGTTGTCACAGCTTGGATGTTGAGATGTTAACTATCAGTTGGTGTTATCAATGCCCTCACTTTTCTGAAAAGATTTCTACACAGAGGTCCTGTGCTTTCCTAGTGGAAGAGGTTTGCCTTCTGGTGTGAGGAGATGGCCTTAGATCCTTTCTTTTGTCCCACACAAAAACTGCTTGAATACCTTCTATGCTTGTCTGAGTCTAATTTGAAAGTCAGCTCATCTCCGTGCAATTGGTGCTAGCCACTACCATGCAAAAGGCAAACCCATCTCTTTACAGCCTTTTATTTGTTTGTTTATGCTCTCTTCGGATAGTGTCCCTTCAAGCTTCCCCCAGTGTCTTGAGATTTCAATGTGGTCTTAACTCAGCTGATAAAAGCTCTTTTCAAGCCACTACATATCTGTGAGCTTAAGATTTTGACTTGGAAGGCCTTGGTTTTTAGTGGTGCTATTTTTGGCACACAGAGTTAGCAAGCTCCAGGTCGTCATAGCTAATCCACACCTCACAAAGTTTTCCAGCAATAGGGTGATTTTTGTCAGCGCATCATAAATTACTTCTGAAGATAGTAGTGGACTTCCACTTTAATCAGTCAATATTCTTCCAACTTTTTTTCCCAAAACCCTATAGTCATAAGGGAGAGAGACTGCTGCACACATTGGGACCATAAGAGATCCTTGGCCTTCTATTTGGAGATTGAAAATCCACCCCAGATTTGTTTTATTTGACCCAAATAGGGTGGGGGGTTGCCATCACCGAACACTCTATTGGTTCATGGATTACATCTCTTTTGCTTATGTCCAGGCAAGCTTGAGATTTTGAGGGTCATATCATGGCTCACAATATCTACTATGCAGTAAAAATCCAGCGTTTTGCTCTAAGCCCTTTGAACCAGATGAAAATGGCGCAGGGATTTTGAAGCAGATGCCCATTGAAGTGGATAGCTATAGCGTTAGATAAGATAAGTAACGGATTACTACTTTCTTCACTGAGTGATTGACTGTGCACTATTAAGAGTTTCTTTATTATTTTTTCTAGATGTTCAACTAACTGTCTTCGGTGCAAGTTGTCTTGCCTTGGAAAATTTTATTCTTTATAGAAAGTAGAATGTTTTTGGATTTTAAAGAAAATTAAAAATTGAAATGAATGGTTTCCGAAAAATTTAACCTTATTGAGAGATAACCTTGTAGTATCAGAATTAGGTATAGGATCTTTTTAATTGATATTTCGAATCCTAAAAAAGTAATTTTTTGGTGATAGTTTTCTAAGTAGTGATATTCTATAAAATTGGAAGGGGGAGGCCGATGGAAGAACATTGAAGCTCTACCCTATGGTGACACTGTTCGCCAAATGAATGGTGTGAGCATTGACTGAGGCCTATATATGTATTTACCCTAAGTAATACTTTTGTATTGTAGTGTTTACATTTGGATTAGATTGCGTTAAGTGAAGGTGGTGAAAGGAAGTGGTGTTGTTGTTGAGCTGTCACAATATCCAAGCCATGGCTGGTTTGGTGGCCAACTTGTGCTTAGTCTCCGTGGGAAAGATTTGCAAAGCTGCTACTTTGGACTTCACTCTCATTACTCTTTCTTTTGGATTGGAATTCCCTGTGTGACAGCAGTTTGGAGACTAGAATGCAACTCCATCTCCCCCCCCCCCCCCCTGTTCATTTCTTCACTATCACTACCTTGTTCTGATATTGTTTCATGGTGTCCACCGGTTTTGATGCCTTTTTTACATTTTTATGAGGCAGCTAATATTTTTTCTCCATGGACAAGCAGGATAACTGCTCACACATGGGATTCACTAAGTTACCCTAGCAGGTGTTCTCCATGGAAACAAGATAAGTCCTTGCAACCCTCCCTTCTTTCAACTAGCTTGTTACCAAAGTGAGGACAATGGTGTGGCAACAGCAAGTGTGGTAGAAGCCGTCTAAAAACTCCTGCAAGGAGCTGAGAGAGGTTCCCTGCAAGGGTTCTGTTGATGACATCACCAATATGTGAGCACTTACCTTGCTAGCAATGGAGAACATCTGCTACAGTTGAGTAACTTTGTTTAAATGCTATTTGGATTATCTTAAATTCAGGGTTAGCACTGCAAAATCATATTTCCATCTGCATTCCAAGATATCTTTCAACATCCTTAATCAAAACTTGATCTGTCCTCAAATCCAACACCTTCATCCAATTTCTCAGCTTTTCTCCCATCCAAAATACATCTGTGCTTGCTCTGTTCAGCTATAGTTTATGCATCCAAAACCATTCCTTGATTGCCTTTATTACTGATGTAATCTTGCCTAAGTTTTCCATTTACATCTCAGCCAATGGGAATAGGATCTGCATGTTATCTGTCGTCAAATAATAATCTGCTATTGTTTGTAAGAGCATACTCAATAATGCTATAAAGATGTTAAAGGAACAGGATTGATACCTGAGGGACCCCATTTTAATGGCCAGAGGGGAGACATATCTTCTCCTAATTAAAAACTTGTTACGGTCAATCAGGGAAAACCTGGACTAGGTATAGACTGTGCCACCAATCGACTGAATACAATTCTGCTGATATATCTAAATAAAGGATCACAGTATTGTAATTCTTACTCAAATATTGAACCATATCATTATTGCTGCTACCAATACTGTCTCCATCTATGATGACACTGAAAGCCTGATTGACATTAATTAGTAGAGGCTACACCTCGTCTTGCCATAAAATCCAACAATTGTCTGAAAAACCATCCTTTCATTGACACTGTTCACAGATGGCTATCTTACTTATCCCTGTTCACATTTTATTTTTTGCCATATTGCACTTCAAACGTACCTTTTTTTTTTTTCTAGCAATGTGTTGACACTGCTTATTTTGTAAGCATCACTACTAACATCCAGTTATTTATATTCCCAGCTAATGGTTGTTAGGTGATACTAGCCAGTAGTCTAAATGCTGTTGGAAAAATTTGCAGTGCTATTTTTAACTGGTGCTTTTTTTTTTTTTTGCAGGTTGCTGCACTGTTTTCCTTTAGAGTTTGTCTGCAACTATTATAAGCCAATGTTACTTTCAAGAAGGCGACTTGCACAGCACAGACTGAATTCATTGGTTTGAAAACTTGTGGGGGGTCAGGGTCATTGGTTAAACGCTTGAGGAAAACAGCCACAATTGTAATCGGTCTCCATGGTTGCAAGATTGTGCTCAGATGCTGCAGGTGACCTGGCACAGAATTCTTTAAGAATGGGGCCCAACAGTTAGAGCAAAGAGGCAAGTGTATTATAAATAGCGGTGGGAGAATTAACAGATTGGACTCTGTTCTCATGGATCTGGTAGAATAGGGAATTAAAAAGTCCAAGAACTATTTGGTCACACACTCTGGTGAGCCTTCAAGGTCAGGATTGGAATCTTGATTTTATAGCTGATGGAGTTAGTGATGAGTGGCCAAATAATTGTGCAATGTGATCAGATGTCTAAGCTGAAGAAAAAAGCTGGAACGAGGTATTCTGACATGCCTCAGAAATGCACATTTCCATACTCGAGCCATTATAAGGACCAATGTATGTAGGGTTGCCAACTGACTCCAGATGCGCCCGACAGGCTTGATCCAGTCCTGGGTTTACCCCATTGCAAGCAGGGACATGTAGTTCCGATTTCTCCATTGCACTCCATAAGAAAAGCAAGACAAGTCCCTGCGTGCAATGGGGTCACCCCAGGACTGGATCAAGCCTGTCGGGCGCATCTGGAGTCAGTTGGCAACCCTAAATGTATGTGATAGGAGATGAAGGTCTTTGCTTCTAAAAAAAAATAATAAAATAAAAGTAAAAATGCAATGTGTGCCTTTGAGTCAGTGCTGACTCCTGGCGACCCAAGATACAAATTTTATGGAGAGGATTTTTCTTTATTAATCTGAAAATATGTCTGCTAAAATCCAAAAGATGTGGAAAACACGAGGAGGTATCTAGCAAAGCTTGAAGACCCATTGAGAAGTTGGAAACTAAGACTTAATACTAACTTATGCATTTGGGCTGCAAAAACCTAAGGGAGAGGTACAGTATTATGGGGTGAAATACTTCAGTGCACAAAAGAGTGGGACTTGGGGTGAGAGAGACCTCATTTGGAATACGGTGCTGGAAACTACATCGTCAAAAGGATATAAATAGGCTGGAGTTGGTCCAGAGTGCGGCTACTAAAAGGTCAGTGGCCTTTGATATAAGCATATGGGAATAGACTTCATCTCAATATGTATAGTTTGAAGGAAGAGGAGGGGGGATATGATAGAGATGTCATTAGTACACAGGAGGTGGTCCTCTTTGTGTCTGAAAGGAAGTCCTGGGACAAGTGGTCATAGGATGACTGTAAAAGGGGAATAGGTTCAGGAGTAATCTGAAGAATTCTTTATGGAAAGGGTGGTGGATGTATGGATGAGCCTCCAAGTGGAGGTGGTGCTGAGAACAGTATCTGAGTAGAAGGAATAGTAGAACTTAATAGTTCTTACATCATGGGCAGACTGGATAGGTCATGTGGTCTTTATCTGCCATTGTTATCTATATGTATTCCCAACATAAATTTTATGCTGCAGACTCGTCCAGGTCAGAAACTTTGAACTGGGTCCCAGGATATTTTAGATTGAGTTATCAATATTCTTTAAAAAGCAATAAAAGGTTTCCACCTTTAGTGTCTCTAGTTTGGTTTCCTGGCTCAGCATGTCTTTCTATTCTCTGGTCTTGTAAGTGTTCTGCTTTATTGTCTTTCTGGTGTTTTTTTTTTTTTTAAATTTCTGCTTCAACACAGGATCTCTAAAGATAAAAAGGGGACTGTTGTAGTTATGGAAGGACAGACTAGATAGGCCATGTGGTCTTTTTCTGTCATCGTATTTCTATGTTTCTAATTCTTGCTCGCTTCTTTCTCTTTTTAGAGTGGATATTATCATACTTTTCCTTCCTTCCCTTTCTACTCTCTTGTGTGCTGTCCTATCTTCAATTCTTGCCTGCTCTCTTTTCCACATTCTTCTCTTAGGCTTTCTCCTTCCTACTTCTTTACCTACCTTCCTATGTTATCTTTGATTTATTGCTAGCCTCCCCAGCATAGCTTCTTTCTCCCTTTCCCCGCCACCTAGTAATCATCCGATGTACTTCCTCATCCTTGATCCTCTCTCTCATTCTCTAGCCCTTCCCCTCTCCTTCTTTCTGACCCCTCCTCATTCCCCAGGTCTCTTTCCCTAATCCTCTAATCATCTTCTCGTACCATCCCCTCCCATCCTGAGCTCTCTTTTCTGCCTCCCTATCTTCCTTCCTCTAATCCTCTGAAAGCTTTCTTCCACTGGAAGGGCCTCCACCTCCCCCTTCCTTCCCATCCTCCAAGGGCTCCAATTGTTCCTTTCGACTCCCCTTCCACCAAAGCTCTTATTGTGCTTACTCATTTCACCATCGCCAAAGCTCTCGTCGTGCTTCACAAACTCTCATAGTGCTCTTAGTGCCTCTTTGTTTATCCCCCACAAGTTCTTACAGTACCCTTACTCTTAAAGTTCTCATAGTGCTCCCTCTTACTATGCTTCCTCTTCTCTCCTTCCATCTCTAGTGCAGTAGTCCTACTCGAGCAGCACCAGGACCGGCCCGTCCATTGAGCAAGAATGTTTTTTGCACAGGGCCCCACGTTTCAGGGGGCCCTGCTCAAAACATTCATTAGCCCAAGTAGATTTAAAAAAAAAAAAAAACGGCTGCTGCTGCCGCCGTGGCAGCAGCAGAATCAAAGGTCCATGCCGCAGGGCCCCGACTGCCCGGCAGAACCTCCCTTGAGCATCAGCTCCCGAATCCCTCCCAAAGCGTGGGCTTTCAGAGCCGCGAGAGCTTCTCTGACCTCTCGCGGCTCTGTTAATCCCGCTGGGGCTGATGGGAAATCCCATCAGCCCCGGCAAGATTAACAGAGCCGCGAGAAGAAAGGGGAAACTCTCGTGGCTGTGAAAGCCCGCGCTTTGGGAGGGACTTAGGAGCTGATGCTCGAGGGAGGTTCTGCCGGGCAGTCGGGGCCCCGCGGCGGGACGTTTGATTTTGCTGCTGCCACGGCAGCAGCCGATTATTTTTTTTTTAATCTATCTGGGCTGATGGGGGGAGGGGGTTAGGACTGGTAATGGGCTATTGGGGGGACTAAGACTGGAAGTGGGCTGATTGGGGAGGGGGTTAGGACTACTAATGGGCTACGGGGGGGGGAATAATACTGGAAATGGGCTGATGGGGGTTAGGACTGGTAATGGGCTATGGGGGGCTAAGACAAAATGGGGTGATGGGGGGGCTTAGGACTGGTAATGGGCTAGGACAGGAAATGGGATGATGGTCTAGGATAGGACTGTAAATGGGCTGTTGGGGGGCTTGGATTGAAATGGACTCATGGAGGGGTTAGAACTGGAAGTAGACTCATGGGGGGCTTGGATTGGAAATGGGCTGAATGGAGGGGAGCTAGGATTTGACATGGGCTGATGGTGGGGCTAGGAAAGGAGTAGAAATGGGCTGATGGGGCTGGGATTGGAAATGAGCTGATGGAGGGACTCGGATGGGGAGCTAGGACTGGAAATGGGCTGATGGGCTAGGATAGGACTAGAAATGGGCTGATGGGGGGCTAGGACTGGAAATGGGCTGATGCATGGACTAGAAGGGAGTGGATGCTGGGTGGGGCTGGAACGAGAAGGGAGCTGATGTTGGGGGAGGATTAGAATGGGATAGAGCTGGGAGAGTGAAAAAATATTTTGTGTGGGAGGGAAGACAAATCTACAATTGGCCGGATATTGGGAGAGTAAGTGGGGATTGAGGATGGAGGGGTAAAATTTGAGTGGATGAAATAGGAATGAGGAAAGAGCAAAAGGAGAAAGTTTAGTATGTTAAAGCAGATGTAGAGAGAATGGAAAAAAAACTAGAAGAGTGAAGAAAGGACAAATGGACAACAGACGATGGAGAGTTAGCAGAAGACATGAAGAAACCAGAAGAAAGTGGCTGGAGCAATTGCAACTGAAAAAAAAATGCACAAAAGGTAGAAAAATATCTCTTTATTGAATTTATTAACTGAAATATGCCAGCTCTGGGAAATGTGCATCATTAACGTCTGCGCTTTGTTTAGTACAAGAGGAAATGAATTTATAGTTTTATTTCTACAGTGTTGGGCTTTTGGGGTTCCCAGTTTAATTATTGTCTTCCTGTTTCTAAATTGTGATTCCTTGTTTGGTGATGGTCTATGTTCTGCATGTGTAACTGAGCTGAGGTATTCTGTTTATGTAATTCCTATTTGACATTGCCACTTGTTCTCTTTCCCCAGTAGGTCATGTATTGTTATTCTCTGAAATGTATTGGTTTAATATTTTCAGTGTAGCCTTTTGATAGGTAGGGTCTTGTGCTTTGAGTCCTGGTAGTGATGTTATGATATGGCGGGTTTGCTATGGATTCTAAATGGGCAGTGTTTGTAGTAGTTCCTAATGTGCCTGGCAGTTGGCACTGGATTATAGTAATATAGAAATCTTTGTATGTCTTTATCCATACACTCATTAAGAGGCATGTTTACTAAAAGTTAGTGTAAGGTAACATTATGCAAATATTTATGCAAATGAGGTCCCTTATGCAAATGAGGCCCCGCACTGAGTCTCCGCACATGGCCCCGCACCCCCCTTGGGCCACCCCTGAGCAGCACTGCCAGGTAAAGTGCTTAATTCAGCCTTTGCATCCTTCCTTTGTGGGGCCAGTCTTGTGGTATGAGCTTTGCAAATCTCCATGAGACTGGAGTTGCTCCTTGCAGAAAGTTGGATGCTGTATTTGCCACCATTTCTGGGAAGGAGGCCATGAGTCAGAACAAAGGTGGGTGGCATCAGTGTTGAGGGGAGCGTATGGAAGGGAGTGTTCTCTAGTTGCAATGGCCTCAGAGCCATCAAGGAAAGAGGGGCAAGCAGCATAGGTCCTCTCTGGTTGAGCTGGTGTTGGTGCTTCTGTGCCTCTTCTTGCTCATTTCTCTCCTCTCCTCTTTGTCCCACTTTGCCTTATTTCACTCCTTTTCTCTGTCCTCCTCCATCCTTTATTTCCCCCTTCTTCCCTGCCTTGTTTTGCTTTGCCTTGTTTTGCTTTGCTTTGTTTTACTTTACTTACCTTGTTTCTTTGCTGCCTTCCTGCTACTGCAAGCTCAGTCTTTCCTTTCCCTAATCTACTGAAGACCTGTATGCCTTTACATTAAACAAGTATGCTTCAGGTCTTCTGTTTGCCATGGCTTCAAAAGATATGTAATATCGGTCAACACCTCCCAAAACATATGTTAAGAACATAATCTATACCATACTGGGTGAGACCAAGGTCCATCAAGCCCAGTATCCTGTTTCCAACAGTGGCCAGTCTAGGTCATAAGTACCTAACAGTTTCCCCAAAAGACACAGGTTCCACAATGCTTGTATTGGGTCAAGCAGTGATATCCTGGGTCCCTTTCAATAATGGTTTATGGACATTTCCTCCAGGAACTTGTCCAACCCTTTTTTTTAAACCTAGCTACACTAACGCCTCTTACTACATTCTCTGGTAACAAATTCTAGAGTTTGATTACACGTTGAGTGAAAAAATATTTTCTCTTATTAGTCTTAAATAGTTTACCCTGTAGCTTCATTGCATGTCCCTTAGTCTTTTTATATTCAGGTGATGTAAACAATCGATCTACGTTTACCCATTCCACTCATTCATTAATTTATAGACCTCTATCATATCTCCCCTCAGCCGTTTCTCTTCTAGGTTGAAGAGCCCTAACCTTATTAGCTTCTCTTCATAGGAGTATCCTTTCAACCCTTTACCATTTTGGTGGCTCTTCTCTGTACCTTTTCTAATAACGCTATATCCTTTTTAAGATACGGCGACCAGAATTGTACACAATATTCAAGGTGCAGTCGCACCATGGAACAATAGAGAGGCATTATAATATCTTTTGTTTTATTTTCCATTCCTTTCCTTATGATACCTAGCATTCTATTTGCTCGCTTGGCCACCAGTACACACTGGGTGGAGGCTTTTAACATGTTATTCCCGATGACGCCTAAATCTTTTTCCTGGGTGGTGGTTCCCAATGTGGAACCTTGCATCGTGTAACCATAGTTTGGGTTGTTCTTCCCTAGGTGCATAACTTTGCACTTGTCTACATTAAATTTCATCTGCCATTTGGATGCCCAGTCTTCCAATTTATCAAGGGCCTCTTGCAATTTTCCACAATCCTCTTGGGTTTTAACAACTTAAATAGTTTTGTGTCATCTGCAAATTTGATAACCTCACTCGTTATTCCCTTTTCTAGGTCATTTATGAAAATGTCAAAAAGCAGCATAGATCCCTGTGCTACTCCACTATTCACCTTTTTCCATTGGGAAAATTGGCCATTTAGCCCTACCCTCTACTTTCTATCTTTTAACCAGTTCCTGATCCACAGTAGTAAATCACCTCCTATACCATGGCTTTTTAGTTTGCTAAAAGTCTCTGATGAGGGACCTTGTCAAAGGCTTTCTGAAAATCCAGATACACTATATCAACCGACTCACCTTTGTCTATCTATTTATTCACACCTTCAAAAAAAACCATAACAGATTAGTTAGACAAGATCTTCCTTGTCTAAAACCATGTTGGCTGTCTCCCATTAAGCCATGACTATCTACATCCTGAGTAATTTTGTTCTTTATGATGGTTTCTACCATTTTTCCTGTTACTGACGTCAAGCTCACTGGTCTAGTTTCCCGGATCAACCATGGAACCCTTTTTAAAAATTGGTGTTACGTTGGTGATCCTCCAATCTTCAGGTATTACAGATGATTTTAATGATAGTTCACAGATTACTAATAGCAGGTCTGCAATCTCATATTTCAGTTCTTTCAACACCCTTGGATGTATACAGTCCGGTCCAGGTGATTTGCTACTCTTCAGTTAATCAAATAGTTGTAATACATCTTCCTGGTATAGCGATATTTCTTTCAATTCTTCTAAAGTATCACTTTTAAATACCACTTCAGTCATGGGTAACATCCCTACCTCTTCCTCTAAAGACCGAAGCAAAGAATTCATTTGGTCTCTCCGCTATAGCTTTATCCTCTTATTGTCCCTTTTATCCCTCTGTCATCTAATGGTCCAACTGATTCTCACAGGTTTTTTGCTACGAATGTACTTGAAAAAGTCTTTGTGTTTTTGCTTCCATAGCAAGTTTCTTCTCCAATTCTCTTTGCCTGCCTTATCAATGCCTTGCATTTAACTTGCCAGTGCTTGTGCGGTTTCCAGTTTTTGTCATGTGGCTCTTTTTTTCCATTTCCTGAAAGATGCTTTCTGGCAACAACTTCTCTGACCTTACCTTTTAAACCATGCTGGCAGTGTTTTGGACTTTCTTCCACTTTTCTTAAAATGTGGAATACAGCTGTTCTGGGCTTCCAAGATAGTATTTTTAAACACCACCCAAGCTTAATTTAAGTCTTTAACCTTTGCCAGTGCTCCTTTTAGTTTTTTCTTAACTATTTTCCTCATTTTATCATAGTCTCCCTTTTGAAAGTTAAAAGGTAGTAGTGTGGATTTCTTTACTATCCTTCCTCCATTAATTAAATCAAATGCGATAATGCTATGATCGCTATTACCAAGTGACCACATCCCCCTTTATTTCTTGCACCAGACCTGGTGTTCCACTAAGGCAGGGGTACTCAAATCTGGTCCTGAAGGGCCATGAACTAGCCAGGTGTTTGGGATATCCCTAATGAATATGCATGAGATATATTTGCATGACTGCCTCAATTGTATTTGACTCTATCTCATGCATATTCATTAGGGATATCCCAAAATCCTGACTGGATTTGAGTACCCCTGCACTAAGGCCTAAATCCAAAATGGATTCCCCTCTGCTCGGTTTATGAACCAGCTACTCCAAGAAGCAGTCATGTATTTCATCTAGAAACTTTATCTCCCTAGCATGTCCTGCTGTGACACTGACCCTGTCAATACCGGGGTAATTCAAATCACCCATTATTATTACTGTTCTATAACTTTTGTTAGCTTCCCTGATTTCTTTGAGCATTTCATCATCCATTTGTTCATTCTTGCCAGGTGGTCGATAGTACATCCCCACTGCCATCACCTTCCCCTTTTTACATAGAATTTCAATCCATAGAGATTCCTGTAGAACTTTAATCCTTTGTGACTCACTGCCCTCTTTAACATAGAGCTGATCAAATTGGTGGAGAGGTTGCACTCTATCATTACGATATAGTTTGTACCCAGGTATCAGTGTCCTACTGGCTGTCGTCCTTCCACCATGTCTCTGAGATACCAATCATATCTAACTTCTCATTTAATGCTATATATTCTAACTCTCCCATCTTATTTTTTTTTACTTCTAGCATTTACATACAAGCATTTTAGAGACTGTATTTTATTCATATTAATCTGGTTATTGGTAGGCAGGGGTAATTTGGAATTTTTAAGCTCTGCCTGCTGTATACTCAAGGGCATTTGGGCTACCTTTGTCTTTATTGGAACTTCTCTGCTGATGTGCCTTAACTTCATTTCTGTGGTAGTATCCTTCAAGGACACATTGTTCTGAACCATGTGTTCTTGGGTGACTGTTGGTTCGCTGCTATTATCCAGTTTAAACGCTGCTCTATCTCCTTTTTAAAGGTTAATGTCAGCACCCTGGCTCCATCCCAGTTAAGGTGATGCCTTCTTTGGAAGAGCCCCTCCTTTCCCCAGTCCCTTACAAATACAAAACCCCATCCTTGCACCATTGTCTCATTCACGCATTGAGACTCCGGAGCTCTGCCTGCCTTTTGGGTCCTGCGTGTGGAACAGGGAGCATTTTGGAGAAAGCTACCCTGGAATTTCTGGATTTCAATTTCCTATCTAAAAGCCTAAATTTAGCCTCCAGAACCTCCCTACCACATTTTCCTATGTCATTGGTACCGATATGTACCAAGACAGCAGACTCCTTCTCAGAACTATCTAAGACCTTGTCTAGGTGGCGTGTGAGGTCTGCTACCTTTGCACCAGGCAGGCATGTTACCAAGCGATCCTTATATCTACTAGCCACCCAGTTATCTACATGCCTAATGCTCGAATCACCAATTATAACAGCTGTCCTAACCCTTCCCTCATGGGCCCTTTGCCTTGGAGAAACCTCCTTGGTTTGAGAGGGTTTTACATCACCTGGAGGACAGGTCCTTGCTATAGGATTACTTCCTGCCACACCACTGTGATGCTTTCCTGTCACATGACCTCTTTCCTCCATGGCAACAGGGATGCTGCCAGACTGGAGGTGGGACTTCAGGACTATATCCCTGTAGGTCTTATTTATGTACCTCTGTTTGTTTTCCTTATGTCTTCCAAGTCTGCTACTCTTGCCTCCAGAGACTGGACTCGTTCCCTGAGAGTAGAGCGTTCCTTGCACCTTGTGCACACGTAAGACCCTTCACCAACTGGGAGAAAATCATACATGTGACACTCGATCCAAAAGACTGGAAAGTCCCCATCTCTCTGCTGGACTGCTATCTGCATCTTCTTTTTAAAGTTGTGTTTCGATATTTAAGTTCTTTACTTACTAAGGGTTGCTGGGGATACTTATACTAATAAAACAATACCTGATATGTTTAATGTGCTTTGTACACCTGAAAGTTAATTAATCTCAGGTCCTTAATGTATGCTGATGAGAATAAACGTTCCTTGTATTTTGCAGGAACCAAAGGTGCAAAGGGGTTTTTATGCATTTTGGGTGGGCTTAGTGTCCACAGGATCTCTGATGTCAACAACTCTAATGCAAGGGGTCATTGTAGTTCAAGCATGATGTCATGACATGATCTTTAGCTGTGGTAGACCTGATTTCCAAGTCCTTATGTAACTAAATACACAAAAATCAAGGTAAAGTGTACGAAAGAGCTCCATTCCAGTTGCCAACTGTTCATAAATTTTCTGACGGAAAAAAAATAAAAGAACAAATACTATGTTAATAAAATGTCATGAGCAATTGGAGCTGTCTCTCCAGTGCTGTGGACTCAGGGTCCATAGGGTTTTACTACTGGGTGACTCTGTTTCAGCAGTAAAGGGGAGAATATCTGCATGGATAAGCCAGTTGTGTACAAAATGTAATTAAAAATGTGTTAGGGGTAGTAAAAATCTGGAATAATGTCAGTAAAGGCAGGTAACATAAGATAGTTGTACCTCCATTTAAGAGCAATGTTGTTTTCTGAGTTCTAATTGAGCCAGTATGGTGCTGCATGCGGTTTAGATACAGAATGTAGAGTGAACCTTTCTGAAACTCAATAAGTTGAAATGTGATATGAACTGGTTAAACCAGATGATGCTTTAGGAGTCATGCAAGTCTTCAAATTATCTGCAATCACACCAGTGCTATCTGAGCTAGGATGGATGAGTTGACCCTGTTGAATTAAAGTGCGAACAGGCAGAGTGCAGTCCTAGACCAGCACCATGCCCCATATGTGAAAAGAGAGAGTGTGGGTCAACACCATCCCACCCCTGCCACAAGAGCAACTTGCACAGAAGCAGCCACCTATTGGCTAAGAGAGCAAGAAGAGCCCGGCTGCACATCAGTACATCTGTAGGAGAGAGGTGTTTTTAGGAAACAATTCAAGCTCATTTATTTGAGTAAGCCTATCTGTCTCCTAGTGGTACTTAAACTGTGAGCGTCAAGTGCACTGATGGCACTTTGCCAAAACTAAATTAATTACAATAAATTGTACAAGTGTTGTGTAGATGTATTTTATTATATGTGTGTTGGTAGTGCAGAATATAATTTAAAAAAAAACCCAAACAAATAAGAATCACTGAATGAGGTGCCAGTACTTGCAAACTGCAGCAACCCCAGTATTTGGTGATGCACTGCATAATGCTACTGAATATCCCTACAGACCAAAGATGCCTGGTTAATTCTGAAGCGGTTTGTGGGTGGAGCTAGGGTAGTCCCTGTGGCTAACCAGGTTACAGTGATATTCAACTGGTAATCAGATAGGACAGCCTAGCTTTATTCTGTTTCACTAACTTCATGTCTTCATGTGTATTTACTGTCTGGTTCGTGGCTGAATATCACCACTAACCGGAGAGCAAATTCTGTTGGTGGCAAAACCAGATATTCAGCATTGGATGCCAGATAGACTCTGGCGCTGAATATCTAGTTTCACTTTCAGCCATGGTGGTCAGGAGCTTTAAAACATGCTGTGCCTGAATATTAGACCCTACATTTTGAAAACATATACATGCCAAGGAGTAGGTGTAAATTCAGACATGTAGCATTTTAAGCTTATGCATGCATTCCTGATATAAGAACATAAAGATATGCCATACTGGGTCAGACCAAGGTCCATGAAGCCCAGCATCCTGTTTCCAACAGTGGCCAAGCTAGGTCACAAGTACCTAGCAGTTTCCCTTAAAGACACAGGTTCCACAATGCTTGTATTGGGGCAAGCAGTGGATATCCTAGGTCTCCTTTAATAATGGTTTATATGAAATAGGGAATACACATGTAGATTTTTGTACCAACGAGGCCCTCCCAAACCATGCCCCTGAAATGCCCCCTCAAAACTTACATGTACTAATAACATCCACATGTAAATTGGACCCTTTCTAAAATTTGCATGTGGATGTGATTTACATATGCCTGATTATCTGATGAGCAGCGACTGTGTCTTACATCTATATAACGCTGTGTATGCCTTTATAGTGCTATACAAATGATTAGTAGTATACACCTGAAAATCTCAAATAGGGTTTCTAAAAAGTTCTCCTTCAGTGTTGCTTTTACCCCTGTCATTTAAATGGTGTAACTGACTCCCTCACAGGCTTCTTGCTTCAAATGTACCAAAAAAAGGTTTTTATTGCAAATTTTTGCTCCTACAACAAACTTCTGTTCAAATTCTCTGTCTGCTTTATCAGTGCTTGGCTTCCAACTTGTCAATGCTTATGCTGTTTCCTGTTTTCTTCATTCAGATTCTTTCCATTTCTTGAAAGATGTTCTTTTGGCTATAACAGCTTCTCTCACCTCACCTTTTTACCATGTTGACAGTCATTTGGCCTTCCTTCCACCTTTTCTGAAGTGTGGAATGCATCTGGTCTGAGCTTCCAAGATGGATTTTAAAAGCATATCCAGGCTTAATGTAAACGTTAAACCTTTTTAGCTACTCCTTTTGTGTTTTTTTTTCCCTAACAATTTTCCTAATTTTCTCACTGTCTCCTTTTTGAAAGCTAAATGCTAGAGCAGTAGATTTCCTTGCTGTTTTCCCTTCATCTATTAAATCAAATTTGATCATGTTATGATCAGTATTGTCATGTAGTTCTAACACCATCGTCTCTTGAACCAGAACCTATGTTCCATTAAAGACTAGGTCTAAACTAAATTCTCCTCGTGACAGTTCCTGAACCAGATGCTCTATAAAGCAGTCATGTATTTCATCTAGAAACTATCCCCTTAGCAATGTCAAATTCAAAACAAAAAATTTCCTCAACAGAAAACTGATGCAATGTTTTCATCCATTGATAGACCTGTGCATAGATTCTGTCCTCAAGAGGATCCAGTTTGTGAAAGTATAACATGGTCCCACCATTTCATCTCTTCCAATGCTCTTCTAGATGTTGCATGAGATTCTGTTATGTGTCCCAGGCAAAACTATTGAAAAATTTCACAAAAAATATTGCAGTGCTTTACTAAACGTTCAACTCCTTGGTCTCAGATTTTCTCTGTAAACAAGCAGGAAATAAGTCCTCACGTATGGGTGATGTCATCGATGGAGCCCTGCACGGAATGCTTCCCAGTTTCCAAATCTTGGAAGCTTCTGGGAGCTACACCTGTGCATGCGCACCTGCCTTCCCCACCTGCCATGGTGTCATATTCTCAAGTCTTCTTTTTTTCTCTTGAGCCCCTAGGACGTGTTCCTGCAGTCTGGAAAAAAGTATTTCTTTTGGTTGTGCTTTTGGTTATTTTTTCACCTGCCTGTCATTGGTTAGCATTTTTTTTTTGGGGGGGGGGGTTATTTTTTGCTTTGGTGGTTCCCCCCCCCCTTTCTTTTTTGTGCCTTTTGGCTCTTTTCCCCTTTCAGGGGTTTTTTCTCCACTCACGGCTGTTTTTCAGTTTGATTTGGCCGAGGTGGTATTTTTGGCATGTCTAAGCCAGCTAGTGGTGTTAAGAAATGCATCAAATGTGGCAAGATGATCTCTGCAATGGACCGACACAATTGGTACTTGCAATGCCTTGGACCTGACCACCAGTCGGTATCTTGCAAGCTCTGCCTGTAGATGATGTGTCAAGGGCTGAAAGGTCGGGAAAAGCAGGAGTCATCCCTCTTCATCTCACCTCATTCAGCGTCCTTGGCCCTGACTCCCTTATCCATGCCTGAGGTGGCCAAGGGGAAAGAGCAGAGGAGTTTTATTTTTTTATTTTTTATTTTTATTTCTTATATACCGCGCTATTAAGATCAGTGCGGTTTACATTAGAACTGAACAGTGCAACAATGCAAAAATATCACAATGTGCTTACATAGAACAGGAATAATCAATAATGGGAATAACAGGGGAAACTATTTATATGGTATATACAAAGTATTTACATAAATTAACATAAGTTAAATACAGTAATAATAATTGAAATCAACAGTAAGCATAGCTAGGTCAGGTGGGAGCATGGGTAGAACTAAAGGGAGAGGAGCACCTAAGTTCTAGTGGAGAGGGGAATCCCTCTGCAGCGACCCCATCAATATTAAAAGGGGAGCACAAGGAGAAAATCCTTGTGCAGCGTTACCATAGTGCCTCTCTCTGTGAGATGGACAGTGACGACCGGGAGCGACTGGTCAAGGTTCTCCAGTGAAAGGACTTGACCTGGAAGACAGAGTCCATTCCTAGTGCCTAGGAGGGGCAGCCAGATGGCTCCTGATGATTCAATCATTATGGCATCCCACCTGAGAGGTCACCAGCAATGTCCACGGTTGCAGCATTGACGTCCTTGTCTGTGGTGGTTCTGGAGGAACGCCTATGGCCTTGGAAACTCACATGGCTCTGGTGGAAACTCTGTGGAATGCAGACCTTGTAGCACAGAATGCATCGTCACACTTCTTCCAGTTGATCCCAGAGACCCTTGCCCTGCCAGTCGTGGCTGGGACATCGGGTGAGAAATCGATATAGACTCAGTGACCGGAGCCACCTTCCTCTCCATTGTGTTGGAGTCTGAGACCTAGGGGCATTGCCATCAGCATGCCAGTTGCAAGGGGGGGCCATTGACATACAACTTCTCCTGAGCCATGCAGTTAGTGTTCGGAGGAGACTTGGTATTAATTTGACTTCCTCTCAGAGTCTAAATTGGAAGGGGAATCGGAGGCGGAATCAATGGTGTTGGACCTTTGGGCCCCAAATCTCCCATCTGATCCACACCCCCTCCAAATCAGCATAAGACTATTGCCCCTGAAAGACATGTCCTTCCAGGGTTTAGTTTGGAATCTGTTCAAGGGCATTCCTTTTTCTTTGGAAGTGGAGGAAGAACCGAGAGTGGAGGACCGTGAGGTGATGACTATCCTCGTCCACCATGTCCTGCAGAGGCTGTTGCTGCGACTATGGGAGGTGCTACTTATGCTGCCAGATGTCAGAAACCGGCTGGACTCCCTGCGCCAGGTCCAGAAGCCTCAGCTGCCCCACACTTCCATTGTGGTTGAGTCTGCCTTGAAGAGGGCAAAGAGTGCTAAAACACACTCCTTGGTGCTGCCCACATGGGAGACAAGGATCCTGGACTCTTTCAGGATAAAGTGCTTCCAGGGTTCTATGCTGATAGCCCAGATCCTGGCCTACCAGACAACATGGCCATGTTCCTCAAGGATGTCATGCTAGACATGGAAGACTTTGTTCCCCTCATTCCTGAGGATCACCCCGAGTCCTTTTAAGCTCTTGTAGCTCATGGCAAGGATTTCATGACATTTCTGGTTCAGGGTGCCTATGATGCCTTTGAATCCACTGGTAGGGTGGTGGCTGTGGGTATCACTGCATGGTGGATGGCTTGGTTGCAGTGTTCTAACCTGGAGCAGAGGGTCCATGACAAGATGGTTAGTGGTCTTTGTTATAAAGCATATGAGGACAGACTTAAGGAACTTTGTATACTTTAGAAGAAGGCAGAATAGAGGTGATATGACTGAGACATTTAAATACCTCTGTGGCATAAATGCACAGGAGGAGAGCCTCTTTCGACTGAAAGCAAGCTCTGCTACAAGGGGACACAGGATGAGGGTGAAAGGGGATAGACTCAGGCGTAATATGTGGAAATATTTCTTTATGGAAAGAGTGGTAGATGTGTGGAATAGTCTCCCAGTGGAGGTGGTAGAGATGAGGACAGTATCTGAATTCAAAAAACCATGGGACAAACACAGAAGATCTCTTAAGGAAAAAAGGGGACTGTTGTAGTGGTTGATATGGCAGGGCAGACTTGATAGGCCATGTGATCTTTTTCTGCCATGTTTCTATGTAAGATCACTAATGTCCACTGTTGGGGTGAAAACCTCTTTTGAAAACCTGTGGAGGAAAAGGTCGAGGAGCTGGAGAAGGAGCACATGACCCTCACCAGCCTCTCCAGAAAGACTGCAGACTCTGCGTGGACGAAACAGGCCAAGGCAGCTTTCTTCCTGTGCACATGTTGGTGTAACCTGAGGCCCAGACTCCTCACTTACAGTGAAGGGAGAGAATCCCTAAGGCACAGCCCGCCCCACAGCCCAAGCTGCGTGGGAGTTTCTGATGGGATCCTCGGGAGCATAGCCAATCCTCCATTGCATTCTGAGGTCCCCCACAAATGGAGAGACTTATTCATTTTGCCCACTGGTAAATTCTGGCCCCCTCTGATGCCTAGGTGCTTCAGATTGTCCACAGCTGCTATTGACTGCATTTCATCCAGCTGTTGTCCCCTTATAATCTTGGGGAGTACCCCATGGATCCCACGCACCAGATTCTGCTGCAGACAGATGTCATGGCCTTGCTGGCTGACCTTGCCATTGAGCCAATTCCCTTGGTCCAAGTTGGGCAGGGCTTCTACTCCAGGAAATTTCAGACCTGCAAGACCAGCGGGTTCCACTGCATTCTAGATCTGCAAAACCTCAACCAGTTCCTGGTGCGCAAAAGGTTCATGAAGGTCTTGGTGGTGGTGTTGCTCCCATTCTTCCTTCAAGAGGACTAGCTTATGCTCCTTGGATCTGATGGAAGCATACGCACACATTCTGTTCCACCTGCATCACAGACAGTACCTTTGGTTTGTGCTGGGCAGCCAGTACTACCAACACCGGGTGCTTCCCTTCAGGCTGTGCACAGCCCCAGGTTCTTCACAAAGTGCCTGGCGGTCATGGCCACTTTTCTCTGGATCCTGGGGGGTCTTTGTCTTCCTGTATGTGGACAACTGGGAGGAGGGTCTAGTGGTTAGGACAAGGTACTTCAGGCTGTGGGCCGGGGGTTCAATTCCCACCTGGGGACAGCAATCTCAGGCCAGAGGGACTGGGATTTCTAGTCCTATAGGCACTCCTTGTGGTCTTGGGCAAGCCACTTAACCCTCCATTGCCCATGTTCCCTGTAAGTATTAGCGTATGTGTCTCATATCCCCTCGTGTTAAATGTATCCCCCAATTGACTGCTTTGACCCGGTGAAAAGTGGGATATAAATACAGCTAAATAAATAAAATAAACTGGTTTGTAAAACGTCCCACAGTGTCCACCATAAGGCAGTCCACCAAGCTCACCATTTGAGTGCTCGAAGATCTTGTCTTTGTGATAAACTATTCAAAGTCCTGCCTCCCAGTCGATATAGCAACTGGAGTTAAAGGTCTTCCTCAAAACCAAATCGGGTGAGGGCATTTCTGCTGGAGGACTGCCTGCAGCGTCTCATCAAAGTGATGGGTATATTGTAGTTCCAATGCCACACTATGGCCCATGGGCCACTGAAAGCCCTCAGGCACATGGTGGCCATGGCTCATGTCTCCCCCCCAGACCACCTCTGCATATGGAAAGCAATGGCAGCAAACCTCAGGCCACTTGTGGGAAGGGTGGTCATCACTGTGCCTCTTGCGCAGTCCCTGGAGTGGTGGCTTGTACCTGAAAACTTACATCAGGACCTCCCATTCCAACTGGCAGCATGCTGCAGGCTGCTCATGATGCATGCCTCCAAGCTTGGCTAGGATGCACACCTGGACAGTCTGCACCCTGGGCCTGTGATCCGAGAGCAAGAGTGTCCATCAGATCAATTTTCTTGAGCTCTGGGCCATTGCAAATGCTCTCCATGCCTTCTAGGCACACATGGCAAATCGGGTGGTCCTGATCCAGTTGGACAACCAAATGACTATGTTCTATGTGAACAAGCAAGGGAGGCATGTGCTCATAGCTAATGTGTTGGGAGGCTGTTCACCTCTGGAAGTTTGCCCTGCTCCACGGCATGGACATCAGGGTGATGTATCTGCCTGGCTGGAGCAACGGTGTAGCATATTACCTCAGTCAGGTGCTTCAGCCACATGAGTGGACTCTCAGGAGAGATGTGATGGAGTGAATCTTTGAGGAGTGGGGCACCCCTAAGTTGGGCCTCTTTGCTATGGTGCAGAATGTGCAGGTAGCTTTGATTCTGCTCTTGGAAGCTGGCCAGTGGCCTCCTGGGCCCAGATGCCTTCCTACTATACTGGAGTGTAGGCTTGCTATACACCTACCACCCCCCCCCCCCCCAATACCGCTCATTGTGAAGATGCTGAGGGGGGATCCATGATTCTCATGTTCCCTACTGGCAATCATGGTTCCTGTTACTTCTGCAGCTCTCGCAGAGGACACTCTCTGCCTGGGCTCTGACCCAGATCTGATTTCTCAGGAGAGTGGCTCCTTTTTGCACCCCAACATCCACTCCCTGGCACTCACGGCATGGACGCTGAGCGGGTAGCTCTCATGGAGCTTGCCCTTCCCGAGGGCGTTATATAGATCCTCCTGGTGTCCTACATAAGGTCTATGCATTCAAGTGATGGCAGTCTACCATCTGGTGCATTTGTCAGGTGCTGGACCCCTTTACCTGCCCTGTGAACCAGCTGTTGGAATATCTTCTGTACCTCTCTGATTCTGGATTCAAGTCCAACTTGGTGCATGTTCACCTCAGCATGATAGAGTTCCATTGTGGCTGTGGTGGGAAGCCCATGTTGGCTCACTCTCTGGTGGGCCATTTCATGTGGGGCTTGCTTCTTTCAAAGCCCCCTCCAGCTGCATGGGACCTGAATGTGGTCCTCGGCCAGCTCATACGGGCTCCTTTTGAGCCACTGGACGTGTGCCTTCTAAAGCTATTAACCTGACCTGCACCTCAAGCTCATTATCGCACCAGGCTGACCTGGTCCTCTTCCTAGTGTCAGTCATGTCAGCCTGGTGTGATAATGAGCTTGATGTGCTGGTCACACACTCTCTGTACACCAGGTTTTACTAGGATAGGGTGGTGTTTCGCCTTGCTTTCTGCCAAAGGTGGTCTTGGCTTTTCACCTCAACCAGTCTATTGTCCTTCCAAATGTTCTTTCCCCAATCTCACTCCAATTGCGATGAGGTGGCGTTGGACATACTGGATTGCAAGTATAGGCTGACATTCTACTTGGTGCACACAAAGATGTACCATCGAGCCTCCCAGCTATTCATCTCCTTTGACACCAATAGCCTGGGGCTTGCTGTTTCAAGGTGTATGCTATCCCTCTGGCCCACAGACTGCATTGCCCATTGTACTGCTTGGCTGGTTTGAGCCTAGAGGGGTCATGTCATGGCTCACAATGCCTCTGTGATGGCTATATCAGTAGCCAAACTCTGCTCTGTTTCCGCAGAGGAAGTTTGTTGTGCTGTGCCATGGTCTTCAGTCCATACCTGTGTGGCCCATTACCGTCTGGATGGGGATTCCCAATGGGACAGCAATTTTGGCCAGGTCTTGCTGCGGTATCTCTTTGGGTCTTAGTCAACTCCTACCCCCCGGCTCTTCTGTCTGTCCAGACTACTTGCTTGAAATTCAGTATCCTCAGCAGACATCAACCTGAGGGAATCTGATGAGTTCCTCAGTGGGACTACCTTTCTGATCTTCCTGACTTCTCCTGTTCTTGTTGCCCTGTTGGGCTGCTTATCTCCTTGGGTTCTGGTAGCCTGTAGCTTGATAGTCCCATGCATGAGGACTTATTGCCTTTTTAATGGAGAAAGTGTAGTTCTGTGTTCTCTGTAGCAGGTGTTCTCTGAACAGCAAAAATAAGTCCACACAATCCTCACACCTCCCTGGGGAGTTGCCTTTGGCTCCTGCTCTGTGATCTTACTGGGGAATATGGTGCCACGGTGAGCAGAGCAGATAGGCGTGCATGTACGGTGTACCTCCCAGAAACTTCCCAAGATTTGAAAGCTGGAGAGCATTGTGTGCAGGTTCCATCAGTGACATCACCCATACGTGAGGACTTATTCCTGCTGTTCATGGAGAACACCTGCTACAGGTGAGTAACTGCTTTCTGTAAGCATTAAGATGCAGTAGAGCATGATACTATTTAGAAGGATTCTGTGCGTACCTATAAGCTGTCTCTAAAAAGGCAAAAATACAGTACTATATTGACCCCCCCCCCTCCTTTGTCATGGCTGTTTGGAATTGTTAAAAGCCTCAAAAATGTACATCATTAGTTATGATATAATTTGACGACACATTTGTTGCCATCCTTTTGGTTTGTCTTTTCTTAATAAATATAGGCCCAGTTATTCAAAGGTGCTTATCCAACTAGCAGCACTTGCTAACTGGAAAAGAGCCAGTGAGAAGAATATTCAGAGGCACTATCTGATGCCACTGACTTTTTCCTCTGAGCCCTGGGCCACTGGTGTAAATCCCACCCAATGTGGTGGAACCCAGGCAAGAGTGGGGCCCTTTGTCCCAGGGACCCTGCGTTGCTGCAGTCAGGCAGAGCACAGCAAACAACTTGCTTCATCTAAGTAATTGTTTTCTTGCCCAGCAGCTGAAGTGATGGCTGCTAGGCAAGCAAAGTATTAGAAGCTGGAAACGGAGGCAGTGTGGCAGATTTCATTATAAGTAAGTTGTTTGCAGTACTGCAGGGGGAGACAGAAGAAAGGAAGTAAGACAGGCCTTGCCTTCCATGGGGGCTCTGTGTTAGAATTTCCCCAGTGCCCTCAATACTGCCTGGATAGAGCTGTGTTCAAGACAATAATTATCTAGCTAGCAGTGATATTCAGCCCACTATACGGATGGCTAACTGCATAAAGTTAGGACAGTGGTTCTCAACCCAGCCCTCTGGGACCCTCAAGCCAGTCAGGTTTTCAGGATGTCTGCAATGAATATGCATGAGAGAGATCTGCATGCACTGCTTCCATTGTATGCAAATCTATCTCATGCATATTCATTGTGGATACCCTGAAAAACCTATTGGACTAGGGGTTCTATAGGACTGAATTGAGAACCACTGAGTTAGGATAACAAAGGTCATTATCTGTATATTTGGCTAGATAGTGCTGGCAGCCATTACTAAATCAACATATTTAGTGCTGGTCACTATCTGGATATCAGTGCTGACTATCCAGATTTTATTTAAAAGTAGTGCCACAGTTAAAACAGTGACCCAATAACTATTCATGACTCCCTCGCCTCACTTGCATCCTTTGTGATCCCAGTCTTGAAATATTTGCAGGCAGTGAAAGACCCATCTAATCCTATATATGTAGTCCAAATTGACAATGATTCTGCCTATAGCTGATTTTAAGCATTTAACTTGCCAACAGTATTGGCAATAAGACTGTGTTAATAACTATAAAATTCACAACTTCTCTTCTGGACCATGTCCCAACATGGCTCATCAAAGAACAGTAAGAACATTTTGTTCCTTGTATTAATGCAGTGGTATTTAATAGAGTTACCCAAGGATGAGTTCCCCTCATGTGAAAACGGGCAAATATTTGCTGCTCTATGAAAAAACCAAAGGCTGACCCCCTCAGTCAGTGCAAACTACTGACTATCTCAAAATTGCCTTTTATGTCTATGACAAAAAATAAAATAGTAGCTACCCCATTTTCCAACTTTAGAAAATATTAATGTTCTACATCCTAGACAGACTGGATTGTGTCCTCAATGAAACTGAAATGACTTTATTAGATTAGTGGGTTATGTTAAGATTCATGTGGATGCAGGTAATAAATTCCTCCTAATATTCCTTACAGTGCCATTTGTCCTTTTGATCATGATATCCTTCTATAAAGACTCTCATCTAGGGTTATGAGGAACAGTGTTTTTGTTCATTTACTGTCTGTTTGAAGGGTTTGAGGTCTACACTACATTCCTTTCCCTTTGGTGTACCATAGGGTTCCAGCCTCATACCCGATATGTTTAATATTTTCATGTCAGCATTAGCAAGCTTGATACAAACCTCAGCATTTACCTCATTTTTTTCTATACAGATGATATACAACTACTGACTCCTATTGATCTCAGTGACCCAACTGTCATGAATAAAATTGCATGTAAACCGCTATTATCACAGATTCTTTGACAACTGACTTAAATGAAATCCTGAGAAATCTGAGTTGCTTGTTTTCTCCCAATTTAACAATTGACCTTTACCAGGAAAAGTATCCATTGTAGGATCTTGGATCCCTCTCAGAACATCAATTATGATTTTAGGAGTCATTCTTAACAGTGAGCTAAATTTCCAGTTGTGTGTATTGAGTATGGTCAAAAAATGTTCCTTTGCTCTGAAACAAATTCAATCTATACAAAAAGTTCTGAATACACAAGCAGTTTTCACCCTTATACACAGTTACCAAGTTACCCACTTCCAGGAGTGAGATTTTTTGCCAGTTATGGTTTTAAATTTGCATTGCAGTGCAGTATGGTATTTGTAATCCCTGAATTCATACATTGAAATCATTGCTGTAGGTCCCATAATGTATCAGAATGAGATTGTCTGTCAGAAATTCAGGACTGGCTTAAATCTCACTCTTGGAATTGGGTAACTTGGTAACCCTGTATACATGCCTTCATGACCAGTCAAATAGATTACTGCTTGCTCAGAGAAATTAATAGTTTTGTTCCATGAAACCTTGAAATAATTAGTTTTTTATACTTCTCTCCAGATGTCCACCACTGTAATATCTGCCATGGCAACATCTTGAACTGTAGGGTCTCTCCTTGCAGGGCTGTTACAAGGATTGGAGGCGCTCTAGGTAAGCCCTCCATCCTGCTGCCCCTGCTGCCCCTTCTGCCCCTATAGCCACCACTTCTGCTCTTCTCCAGGGCCTGCAGCAGCAGCAGCAGCAGCAATGCCAGCCTACATCAGAAGGGAGTGGAAGCGGCAGTTCTTAGGAGGCAGGGACTGTGATGCAGTGCTGGAGAGTTTAGGTAAGCGCTGCATTATTGTTTCAATGGCATTGCCGCTGCAGCAGGCCCCGGAGAGGGGTGGCAGTGGGGCACCCCATGATGTTGTTGCTCTAAGCGATTGCCTAGTTTGCCTAATGGTAACACCAGCCCTGCCTCTCTGATGGCATAAGTGAGACTGCACATGGCTGACACTCCAGTGCTCTGGGGACGCTTCCTGCACACCAGTTCACTGGGCCCAGGTAAGTAGTCTCACAATCTTGTTGCTCTCCAAAATATTTTTTAAATATTTGTTCTTGGGACTCTTTGAGGCTTCTTTTGTTTTTGAAATTATATTTTTAAATTACATTTCTACCGATGAGTCTGAATGAAGAAATTGAAAGTTTACGTTGTCATTAGCAAAGTGCTTATTTTCAACTTAATACAATTTTACATGTTTTTTTTTTTTAATTGAAAATTAATCATCTTCCACATGAAGTGAAAAATGTAAGAAATATCTGTTGGTCTGAGATCAGGTGGGCTCTCCATTTTAGGAATTGTTTTAAAAATTAAGGGGGACCTTTTTCTAAAGGCTGCTAACCAGTTAATGCATGTTACATTCAGATTTAGTAGGTATTTGCTTGTCCCCAGCGGGCTTACAGCAAGTTTGTACCTGTGGTAATGGAGCATTTAGTGACTTGCCCAAGATCACAAGGAGCCAATGGGAATCAAACTCTGGTTTCAGCCCACTGCTCTAACCATTAGGCTATTCTTCCTGAAGCAGTCCTTATACGTATCAGTGGTCATGTTATAAACTTTTTTTGGGGTGTAAAATCCTGATTTAAACATATAAAAAGCCTCATAAAATTAGGCCATGCTTTAAAGTATGCACAGTGCAAGTAAGCATGTATTTGTAGAGTAGGTGTAATTGAGGAGTTTAGGCAGGGCAGGGGTTAAGTCATGATAAATGTCAGTCCCCACACCAACTTCTCCACCTCCAAACCTAAGCATCCTCTCATAAAATTGGTCTCATACCATATAACAACCTTGGAAGGCTGTTCAATTTTAAGAGCTTTATTCTATTTGCTGAAGACACGTATATAGATGTGTTTACCCCCTTCAGTTCCTTCTTTAATATTTTTGAATAATTGGAACAATGGTCAGACAGTTTTCCCTATAGTAGCACCAACAAAAGCAAGCTTATTAACTGCAAGCTTAAGTGCAATGAATAGGGCAGTCCATGAATTTTAGACTGTATTTTCCATTTTGCAGTGTTGATTTCATGACCTCATATCATACCATAGTCTCAGAATTTTATTTTTTAAACAAACCTATCTTGCACAGAAAAATACATGGTGAGGTCAATGTTAAGCCATTGTGGCAACTGAATAAGTTAAAAGCCATCCACATCAGTTAACTTAATCTGTATATTCAGCTCCGTTATCTGTGCTGGCACTATTCATGTAGTTTAAGTTTGCTAGGATAAATATTGCTGCCAAATTGATAATTATATATCTTGCCCTCATCCCGCCATACGTCCAGCCCAGAAATGTACAGACACTATCTTGCCATTAAGTTATATATTTGACCTGACATTGTCCTTATGTTATTTGAAAATACATGCACGTTATATGCTCACCAACTGCTGGTGAATATATAACTTGTTTTGTATATCGGATGGAATATTTTTTGGACATATGGTAATAGGGGGCAAAATAGCTGACTAGTATATCTGAAACTTGTGAGCAATGACCCTCTCTCACCAAGAGTTCAGCTTTTCTTATTGTTCTACTCGCATACCTCTTGTAAACTTACAGAACACTTTCACATTAAAATCATGAATGCAGGAGTTAGAGCAGAGAAAGACATACCTGGCGAGTGATACGTTTTTGTTCTAAATTGTACTCTGTGACTTTCAGATGGTACCATGCTAGTGCATTCTGGTTATGGGATAAAGAAAACTAGAGAGAGAATAGCTGATCCAAGCTAGAAAATCCAGGAAGAGGGGTTAAAATGCAGTACAAAGTGAAAACATGAATTGCCACTGTTTTGCTTCATCATCTCTCTGCATGCATTTCTTAAACCTGACTAACTTTCCTCCAGGCTGTCCAAATTGCCGAGTGATAGTTAAAATGTATTTTGGATGACTCATATTAAAGGGGCAGCCTACTACACCATGCAAACATGGAGCTTGCAGGAAGCATAACTCACACTGAACCAGAGCACTCTCCGAGAACACTCCAGCAACTTTATAGTTTGTTCAGCCCTATTCACCTGATTCATAGAAAGACTTTCATTTTAAGTCTGTTTATAAATTGGGCCTTAGATCTATTTTCTAGCTTCTAATTCAGGGATGGATGTCTGGACTGGGACCTGGTTTTAAAGCTGAGGAAGTAGCTAGATTCTTTAGACGGTTATCTTGCCTGTCTGTTCACTGAACTGCTTCTTCCTCTTTCGGTGGTATTCCAAGATCTCTTTCCTTTTTGAACATATGTTTATAAGATGGCAGTGTAGGTGTATGTTTTTAGACAATATAGGCCCTGCAATGGTTTGCTGCAGTCCCCAACTGTACAGATTATCATTATTTTAGAAAATGTTTAATCTCACTATTTTACATTATTTCTTCTGGTATTCTTTCACTAGGACAACTAATCCCGATGACAATAAAAAAATATATATATCATTCTTTTTTATTTATTTATTTATTTATGTTAAATAGCTGTAGGATGGCAGATGCTTTCTTCTCTACACCTCTTAACTCTTAAGGGAGGCGTGGCTGGGGCAAGGTACTAGTGGTTGGGGCAAGGTACTACAGGCCGGAAGGTTGGTGGTTCAAATCCCACTAGAGGACAGCAGCCTTGGGCCGGAAGGACTGGGGTTTCTAGTCCCGCAGGTGCTTCTTGTGGTCTTGGGCAAGCCACTTAACCCTCCATTGCCCATGTTCCCTGAAAGTATTAGTGTATGTGTCTCATATCCCCTCGTGTTAAATGTATCCCCCAACCTCTTTGACCTGGTGAAAAGCGGTATATAAATGCAGCTAAATAAATAAATAAATAAACTCTAGGGATTGAATAAGGTCAAATTACTCTATCTGGGAGTTGGTTACTGAGACGTGCTAAACGTTACAAGTAACTAGGTCCCATCAAATAGCATGAGATCTGCACTAAAATAACATGTGTTAGAATGAATTAATGCACATTAACATTAATGCACCTTAGTAACTGGCACCCTTAGGGACCCTTTTACTATAGTGCACTAAATGATTAATCTACGTTTAATGTCATTGGTAGGGGCTATGCAGTGATTTTCAGCAACTTATCTGGAGAGTGTTACTGAAAATTTTCCAGACCATACTGGCATTATCCGGATAGTTAAAGGATGGTGCATGGTCAGAATGGACATGACACTAATAGTTATGATAGCAGTGATATTCAGTCCATTATCCAAATCAAAGGCTGTCCTAACGTTATGGAGATAACTATCTAGGACAGATATCAGATTGAATATCACTGCTGTCCTGATAATGGTGCCAGTCACCATGTTATCTGGATATTCAGTGTCGTTCGTTATCTGGATACCTGGTGGTGCTGAATATCTGGATTCTTCTTGGTTGCCGCCATTGAGATTGGGCAAAAAAAAGCACTGGTGGCTAAATATCGGCTCATAAGTTTTTAAGGGCAGAGACTCGCATGCCAAAATAATAAAAATAACTTGTTTTATATATTTTATCATGTTGTATAGCCCAAGTGATTTCCATACAAAAGAATGAGTCTGCCTTCCGGATGTGAGACTAAAATTAAGCCCTGCTTAAAGTAAGAGGGCCAACTAGTTTCTTGAAAGTATAGACTTGCCAGACTTGGGAATCTCTTTTCTCTGGCCTGTTTAGCCAGTGGCCTTGCTCTATTTATATTTATTTAGTTAAAACAATTTCTGTAATGGTTAAGCAAGAGCAGTCATGCTAAGCTATTTACAATCGTAAATCTTACAAATTACAATGCAGTTATCATATAAGGTGTAATACATTCAGATCACTAAAGTCACTAAAAACATGTTTCTGTTGCTGCCGTTTTAACAAATGTTAGGGAAATCCGTGGCTTATTTGCTGTATTTATATTCACTGGGAAACATTACAGGATTCCTAACACATGCTTCTGTTGTCAACACATAATCTTATCACAGTTTGAAACTGTGGAAAATCAATTCCCTGCTTTGAAAGCCTCCTTTGCTGCCACAAGAACCTGCCTTCATTCTTCTAGGGGCATGTGCTCCTCGAGCATCTACCACTGACAGCCTGGTGGCTTTCTGCTAAATTAGTATACAACAAGCAAACTCAACAGAAGACCCATAGAATGTAGCAATTCCCTTCCTCTTCGCTTGTGGCTATGCTGCAACTTGGAACTCCGCTGCCAAGCTGGTGCTGCCATATCACGTTTTGAGTTGCGAGGAGCAGGCATGGGCTGTTCCTCGCTACTAAAAAGCGCGATGTTGCAGCACCTCCCCCTGCTAGCAGCAGCATGGCCGAAAGACTATTGCGCAGCTTGGTGGGAACATTGTAGCTACAACATCTGGAGTTCTCTCTCCGGGACTCTGGTTGCATATCTCTAGTGAATTTCAGTTATCAACAGCTCCCTGCTTCTAATCTATAATCATCTCTTTCGTTGCTTGTCCTCCAAGGAGATTCCACTAATATCAGCTGAAATGATCCTCTGTAAAATCATTTTTTTTTTTTTTTTAATTTGAGCATTGTGATTATGACAGACACACTCCTGTGGGATTCGTAGCCCAATCTCTGGCAGTAACAGTAATTAAGACACATGATTGCTGTGCCTAGACAATTAAAGATAGCTTCATAAAATACACTCCCTCAGAAGGAAACTGTTAGTGAGAAGGATTAGCCTCCAGGGATTGCGCATCTTTTGCTGGGCTTTTTTCTTACAGCGTGGTTAGCATTGTGTTTCTTTAATATCTTTTTTCATCATGCAGATGAGTAGGTAATCATATGTAAACTCTGTGCTCCAGAAGGCACATGTGGTAATTATTTCTTTATTTTTGTTCTTTCACCATAGGGAGTTCTCATCCCTGCCATATGGGCTCATTTATATTCAATTACAGGTTAAGCTAATAAGATTCCAGATTATGCTCCAGATACCACAAACGCTGTCAAAACACTCTGTCACATCTTGGCTGCGGATCAGATTACCGGCTGTCGGTTTTATTTTTGTTTGGATACCCCACTGTCTGAAAACTTTGCGCAGCTGAATTAAGTCTCTGGCGATGCACGGTGCAGCTGGATTCTTCACCGGAGCATTCCACTCTTGTCGGTCGGTCCGCAGTGAGTAAACCAATCTTGTTAGTCCTGGAAAGCTCCCAGATGTATTGCATTTATCTAGAACCGATTTGAAGTTCCCTGGGAGAAATAGGATTTAAGATGCATCATTTTACAATTATCAAGTTGCACACTGTGTTTTTCTGCAGCTATTCATTTTGACAGAGGAATACCTATATTTCACAGCTATCACAATAATGACAAAAGTATGTGGGGCATACATTGCTTGCTAGCTGGCATCTATCTTGTCTTTTTCTTGATGAACTGGTAGGGTTAAAGTAGTTCAAATCCCATGTGATAAATTTCAATACCATTAAATCATTTTTGCTTGTGGCTTTGATTGCCCCCTCAGTTAAAAACTGCTATTTCTCTGGGAACAAGCAGGAAGTCAGTCCTCACATATGGGTGATGTAAGCACCAACTGAGTCCGCACAGTAATCTCTCTCCAGTTTTCAAAGAGAGACTTTGGGAGATAAAGTATGCATGCGTGGTCACCTTCCGGCCCAAGGGAGCCATTTTCCCTCAGTCTTCTTTCTTCCGCAGAAGCCACCAGATGTACCATCTGCACCTCGGAAAAAGGTTGTCTTGTTTTAAGGTAAACTCTTTTTGTTTTTTCTTGCTCTTTTATCGATCACATATTGTCACCTTCTCGCAGTCACGGAACCATCTCTACCTCAGTGTTGTGTTTTTCTCGGGTACTTATTTTTTCTCTTTCGGTGAGTTGTTTTTTTCTCTTGCATCCTACTAATCAGGACATTGGAGTTTGATCTTGCGGGGGCCGTATTTCCCCATTATGTCCTCAATTAGTGGTTTCAAGAAGTGCACTGATTGTGGCAGGACCATGTCCATCATGGACCGCCGCAATTACTTTCAATGCCTTAGGGTCAATCACGATGCTGCCTCTTATTATTTATTTAGCTAGGCCTATATACTACTTTTCTACAAGTCAAAGCAGTGTACATTCAGGTATAGTATGTATATATACATGTATATTTCCCTAGTCCCCAAAGGGCTCCCAATCTACACTTTTCTACCAGAGGCAATGGAGGGTTAAGTGGCTTGCCCAAGGCTGCAAGGAACATCTGTAGACTTCTTGCCCACTCTGTCTTCAGAGGCCCAGCAAAGGGCATAAGAGTTGTGAAAGGCAGGAGATGCTGTTTAGCCCCAAGACCTTGGCCCTGGCCCCGGCCCCGGCCCCATCATCTGCTTTGGAATTGGTGCACTCGGGGGCAGCCATGAAGGACTTAGACCCTCGCGGCCATTGAGCTCTCTCAGAGCCCTAAGGTCATGGAGCATGGTCCACAGAAGGAATAGGCTTCATCTTAGTCCTCGGCAGGGGGTGATGTCGGTGCCGTGAGTAAGACCTGCAATCACCAGTACTGCAGCCCTCAATGAGATTCTGAGCGCGATAGCTGAAAGTAACTGTTGAAGCTGCCTTGGCAGGAAGCAGTTCCCACCCCTCAAAGGATCGACCTTTGGTTGCTGAGGCGATCACCATCGGTGAGTCCCCACCGAAGGAATCAGCGCCATGACCGATATCCTCTTTGCCTGCGCCGGTGGCTGCGGAGCCTTTGGGCTAAGAGGCCAGAATGGCATCCCTGGAATGCAGCCTGGCTGCCTTCCTGGCAAGCCAGAAGACCTCAGTTCTGGTTCCCTCGCTGGAGGAGATCCAGCCTGTCCTGGAATGGCATGCCCTGTGGGCCGGGTCTGATGACCGATGCGGGTCTTGGTCAGAGTCTAGCGTTTCTCCGCTCAGTGCATTGGGGTCGGACTGCCGGGAACCCTGGCTGCCATCCTCGACCCTGACTGTGCACCGGTTTGATTCCTACTGGCGCTTCAAGCTCCCTTCTGATTCTGGTTCAGAATGGGAGATGGATGACAAATCCCCCAATACCGCTTGCATCAGAATGTTCTGTCGTATCCCTTTCCTCCTCAGGAGCATTGGAGGTCTCCACTGGAGGGCCTGTCCTTCCTGAACTTCATCCAGGATATAGGCAAGGTTGTGTTTCCTTAACATTTCCCTTAGATGTATCCCTGTCTGTCTTGACTAGATTATAAGATCTGATGAGCAGGGACTGCCTCTTACTTGTCTGTGCAGTGCTGCGTACTTCTTGTAGTGCTATATAAATGCTCAGTAGTAGTAGTAGACCTGGACATACTTCAGCATGACTCTCCCCCCAAGGAGACTATAACAGTGCCGGTGCCTCCCATCTTGAAGCGCCTCCTTTTCAGGATGTGGGAAGTCCCTGTTATGGTTCCCATTTTGAGCAAGCAGCTCGATTCCATGTATTGGGTCTGCAAGAGCCCTGGCTTTGAAAAAAACCTAATTACTCCACCACTCCATGGGTGGTGGAGTCAGCCATGCACCAGATCAAGAACCAGAAGACACACTCTTCGGTGCCCCCAGGTTTGGAGGTCCGCACCATGGATGAGTTTGGTAAGAGGTATTTCCAGGGCTCGATGCTCATGGCTCATATCCAGGCTTACCAGCTGTACATGGGCATGTACCTGAGAGACCTAGTGAAGGAGCTCGCCAGGTTCTCAGCTGGGCTGTCTGATGACCATCTCTAGCGTTTCTGGGGCCTGGTGTCAACAGTCAAGGAGTGCTCCAAGTATTGACTCAAGTGGCCTATGATGGCTTTGAGTCTGTGGCTGGAGTGGTTGTGTGGGCATTAGTGCCCACTGCCTGGCATGGTTACAGTCCTCAGACCTGGAGCCATGGGTTCAGAACAAGATGGTCAATGTCCCCTGCCGGGGAGAGAATATCTTTGGTAAGCCCATGACAGACAATGCTGCTGAGTTGGAGACCAAGTTGATGGCCAGGCTCTCTCGGAAAACCACTAATCCTTCCTGTTGTAAGGCTTCAGGGAAAAACCCGAAAAAGAAGGCCTATGGAATTTACCCCCAACATCAGACCTATCAAGATCCCCACATGGGCAGTCAGCCAAGGGTCAGGGTCAGGGCCCACATAGGCCTAAAGTCCCCAAACAGCACCTATGCCACAGCCTGGGGGGCGGGGGGGGGGGGAGGTTGACTCCCAGGGCATAGCCTCTCTTCCCATGGGAGGTCAGGAACCACAGCACGTAGGGGGACATCTCATGTTCTTTGTCCACTGGTGGCCCAGCATTATCACCAATACCTGGACACTTCAGGTGGTAAAAGAGGGCTATCTCCTTCACTTCCACCAGACAACCCCCCCCCCCCCCCCATTCTTCCCAGGGAAACTTCCTCTGTTATCTCTCCCATCGGGACCTCCTTCATAGGGAGGTTGTGGATCTTCTCACCTACAGGGTGGTAGAACCCATCCCATTGCCTCAAAGGGGCATAGGGTTCTTCTTCCGCTACTTCCTGGTTCCAAAGAAGGCAGACAGGTAGCTTGTGGCCCATTTTGGACCTATGGGATCTCAACCGCTTCTTAGTGAAGGAGAAGTTCAAGATGGTATCCCTTGAAACATTGCTGACTTACCTCCATTAAGGAGACTGGCTATACTCTTTGGATCTCAAAGATGCCTATATCCACATCCTGATCCACCCCTTGCACTGACAGTCTCTCTGCTTTGTTATCAGAGGGTATCACTACCAGTACAGGGTCCTCCTGTTTGGGCTGGTGTCCGCTCCCAGGGTATTCACAAAGTGTCTCAGGGGGAGGTGGACAGCTGCAGCATTGGTATTTCCTTGGGTGGCTGCTTTTTGCAGCCCCCTGTAGAGCTACAACTGCTGGTGCTACCCGACCCTTCCTCCGGAGCCGGCAGCAGTGGCAACAGTGGTGGGAGCTGGCTGGGGTCTCTGCCTAGGGTGCCAGGGACCCTTGGACTGCTCCATGTTGCACATCACCTTTTTGCAGCAGCAGCATATTTGTGTGCCGCCACTGTCACTGTGGGATCATGGCAGACATCACAGATGTGAAACCTGTGCAGCTGCCTTGGTGTGCTTTACACCAGCAACCTCCACTACATGACCCATGTGCCACCCCCTTTGCCCCATTAGTACTATCAACATAGTGCCCTTTCATACTTGGGCACTATGCTGTTGCTGCTAATGGAGTACTATTATCATTATCTTGGCATCCCCTGTCTATGCATCACTTTGCAGAGGTTAAAATAGGCTCTCTTCCTTCAAAATACTCCCTTTCTGTGAGGTTTTAATTGGTGTTAGGGTACCTAGCATTGAAGGGCGTTAACTCAACAGGCGTTAAGGGAGCACCCACTGTCAATGCCCATTCTCTGCCTCCTGTTCCCTTAATACTGTAGGAGCCTTTAATGCTCATTAATGCACCGTTATCGCAGCATTAAGGGTGCTGATAATAGGCATTAACGGGACATTTGTTCCCTTAACGCTCTTTAGTAAACATATCCCTAAGTGAGTGAATGGGACATTATGGCAGGTGGCATTAATCAGGCCTCTCACCTGTGCAGACAGTTGTGTCCTGAGGCCTGTAGGCTCATTCAGAGGTGAGGGTTTCTGGCCACACACATGTGATGGCGGTATCCCTGTTGAGACCATGTCTCCCCAGCTCACTCCAGTGAAACCAAAAGGCGATATTGGACCTGTAGTGCAGTGTCATGTTGGTAGGTAATTGTAGGGACATGCTGTGGGGATGGGGGCTTGATGATAGTGTAACTGGGAATGCATTTGAGTGTCACAGCTTTGGGGACAATGTGTACAGGTACAGCTTGTCAGCCAATGACTCCCACAGGTTGCAACCACTTAGTGGAAACTAACCTTCTGACTGTAATTGGTGTCTCACACATTATGTGGAGTTGCAGAATAGCTGACCGTGTAGCATGTTGTATGCACAGTCACAAAGCATGGGCATCACACACATGCACAGTGCATTGCTGCAGCTCACAGTCCTCTGGACACACATACATGACCCCACTATCCAAAAGAAGTGTAAATTGGCATTCTGATTTGTCAATGCCTGCTCTGTGTATGCATGCACATTGTTAGCAGCTGCTTCGTGTGTGGGTGCTATTAGCATGCTCTGTCCCACAGCAGGTACTGTTGCAGCTTCTCATTTGTGGCTGGAGAGTGTCAGAATCCATGCTGGAAATAGGGAGGGGTTGCATCTGCAGATATGGAAATGTTGATTGAAGTTAACACCTGGATATGTCACTCTGGAATTGAACCAGTGGCCTTTCTCTCTTACACACAGCGACAACGTGTTGGGAGCCACTGAGCAGTCATGTGGGAGTGCGGGCGAATCACTCTATTTGTATATATGTGGTCAGTGTCAGGCTGCATGAGCTGGGGTATTTTCTGCAGGCTCTGTGTTCTGATTATTTATTTATTTAACAGTACTTTTACTGCTTTATCATTTCAATCAAAGCGGTTCACAATGTAACAAACTTGGTAACGTACATTAAACAAGGACATTGACAACTTGGAATTTTCTGGGTCAATGGAGAGTTGAGTGACATGCCCAAGGCCACAAGGAGTGCTATTGAGAATTGAGCCCTGGTCTCTTGGTTCCCAAGCCAGTGTTACTAACCATTAGGCTACTCCTCCACTCCATACTTGGGTGGCAAAGTATGTTAAGTAGGTGTAGGAGATGGACATCTTGTAAGGTCTGTATGTAGAACTGCATTGATATGCTGCTGGTTCTACTGACATTCATGTTTTAGATATGGGATCTGTCCTGCCAGAGGGACAGGGCATGATACATGAATACACACATTCACGACCATGGATGATCTAGCAGAATGACCAACATAACCATTTCCTGCTGTGTGCTTGTAGGCCTGTCATGGAATAATCTCATAGTTGGCAGACCACACGGAGTATGTTAGACTCTCATGTGTCTGGAATGGATGTGGCATATAACTGAGTACCTACCCATGAATGGGTTGTCAGTTCAAGCACAGGTCCTGGTCATTGTTTGTCAATGGAGAGAACAGTGTGGGTATTTTTTCTCTGATATGGGCTGTTATCATATTGCCTAATCTTCCTGCCTCTCTGACATATTTTCCCCCCCCACATGCACATATCCAGTCAATATGTGCAAGTGGGGGGCATCCTGATCCAACCTTCCCCTGTCAAACTGTTGTGACTGCCAATTACAGCAGGATGCAGGGGTCATGGGTGCACACAGCCAACTTGGCCACCACTTTGCGACTGATGATGTAGCCAGGACACACCACATGCACATTCAGGGCATGAAGACGATAGTGGTTGGCAGACACCACTTCCCCATCTCTGGGTGTTATAGGTGCCACATGTGTGCTGTCTATAGGCGTGAAAAATTGTGCTTGCCCATACATTCTCTCACACTACAGGTTAAGGGTCATGCACTGTTGTATCTTATTAGGAAATGAATGGTCAGTAGTAGCGCAGCAGCTCATGCATCACAGTACCCAGGGCCGGCACATCCACTAGGAGAACTAGGTGGTTACCCAGTTCCACAGACCCAGGTAAGTGGCATGTTGGCCAATCCCTTCCTCCCTGAATTCATGGCACAGACGTCGCTTTAGTGCTGCAGGTGCCCTTCAAGTAGGGGCACACATGCAGGTAGTCAGAGCATGCCACTCCTGTCCCCCTTTGACATGATGTGTCAGAGGGAGTGCAGGAGTGGCATGCCATGAGCATACATGCTGCTGCCTGAGGCCTCACTGCTGCATGGAAAGGAGGATTTGCTATGCCATCCTTCTCCCCCAGATGATGGAAGGATACCTCTATGAAGAAAGGCTTAAAATATCAGAGTTTTTCAACTTGGAAAAGAGACAGCTGAGGGGAGATATGATAGAGGTCTATAAATTGATGTACATGTAGAAAGATTGTTTACTCCATCAAACGTAGAAAAACTAAGGGAAATGCAATGAAGCTACACTATAGCCCATTTAAGAGTAATAAATTAAAATATGTGTTCACTCAACGTGTAATCTAACTGAAATTCATTGCCAGATTATGTTGTAAAAGCTGTTAGTGTATCTGGGCTTAAAAAAGGTTTGGACAAGTTCCTGGAGGAAAAGCCTATAAATCATTATTAAAGAGGACCCAGGAAATCCACTGCTTACCCCAGGATAAGCATTGTGGAACATTATGTACCTTGTTGGGAACCCGCCAAATCCCTGTGACCTGGATCGGCCACTGTTGAAAACAGGATCTTGGGCTTGATGACCTTGGTTTTATCCAGTATGGCATTTATTATGTTCTTCAGTTCTTATTGGCATAGGGGCCATTAGACTACAGGGTTTTGCTGAGTACACATGTTCTGGTACACGCTGAATGTGCATTGGGACACACGTTGGCAGCAAGTGTGGGCCACTGACAGCGCTGCACATTTCCACACACACTGTACATCTAATGTGTTGGTTGCGAGTGGGCAGGGTGGGGCACAGTGTAGGCATGGTGGACTCTGCATAGTTGGCACATAGGTCTCAATCATGCACAAACTGCCTGTGCATCTGATACACAGGGCTGGGATCAAGGTTTGTTTTGCACCAGGCAGAAGCCAATGCCTTCCCCACTCACACTCAATGGTTGCATGGTGGGAGTGGCAGTGGCACAATTCCTTTGTGACAAGAGCAGCATGTATGTGTGCCACCGGAGTCACAGCAGTCACACCTGACATCACAGATGTCTACCTTAGCTAGCTGCCTAGTCCACCTAGCGGACTAACCAGCGCCGCTGAATCCCCTTTGCCACTTTATTGAAAGGGCACCATGCTATGACTGCCAATGGACCACTACTATCACTATTTTCTGGGCTAGAGTGGGAGGTGCACACTGCATACATTGAAATGGGCTTTCTATGTGGTGTTTAACCTGTAAAATCTGCTCTCTCCTTTCAAAACAGCCCATAGCTCCAGCTCTGAGCTGGTGTTAGGGTTCCTGGCTACGGCATCTCTTAACGTACCATAACAGAACCTGGGGTTAAGCACATACCATTTCTGCCCACTATCCACCCAACTAATGGCCACTCTCCACCCCTTTTGTACCTTAATGCTAAGGGACATGCTACCACACATTAAGTCAGCGTTATTGGCACTTTCTGTGATATTAACCACTTGTGGGTGCCACTAACGGCATATAGGCACTCTTAGTGCTGTTTAGTAGACATACCCCATAGTGGTATTTGTGTTCAGTTCTTAAATTTGACTCTTAATTTTGTGCTTTGTTTTTTTCTATTAGCAGCTGTCAACTTTTCCAGAAATCTTGCAAAATAGACAGCTACAATTCAGAAGGAAATGTATTGCAGCCATGACTTCACCCAAGACATAATTAACCCACACATTCATTTAGCATATATTACAACCGATCTCAAATGGAAATGAATAAAACTGCAGCTTCTTAAATGCCCTGGCAAGGGAATCTGACCTGGGACCCTGAACTTTGTTAAATAACAGTGATCTCAAACTAGCATACTACCAAAGGAAGGAAGATGTAAGACTGATTTATCTCTTGTCTGCTGACCTGCCCAGCCTAGTAAGGCTATAATTTCTTTGTAGTAACTTGCTCTGGGCTTCTCAGTGGCCTGCTCTGTTCAAGCAGAAATATCAGCACTCCAGCCTGGATATGATTGCAATGATTGTAACAAGCTACACTATAAGCCATTCAGTGGAAAATACAAGGGAGCCAATATGGAAAACAAAGTTACTTACCTGTAGCAGGTGTTCTCTGTGGACATCAAGATAAGTCCTAATATGTGAATGAGATCAGCAATGAAGCCCCATGTGGGAAGCTGTCCCCCTTGCTTCTAGAAGCTTTAGGATTGGTTCTACCATGCATCTGCACGAATTACCGCCTGCTGCCGCTATGCCTCATTCCCTTGATCCAATGGCTAGGTAATGCCAGAATACAACTCCAAGGGGAAGTGGGAGGGTTATGAGGCCTCATCTTGCTTTCCACAGAGAACACTTGCTACAGGGAAGTAACTTTGTTTTCTCAGGGGACAAGCAGGATAACTGTTCACAAATGGCACTGCTTAGCTACTGGCTGCCTTAGAAAGAAAAGGAGAAAACAAGTGTCGCAACAAGTGGAACTTCAAAATTCAACTTTTTTTTTGCAAGAAGTCTTTACAGTAGTTACACTATCTATAATGAAGCAGCATGGAACAGAAAAAACAGGGGCTTGGAGTTGGATTCTAATCACTGAAAAGATTTTGAAGAAATCTGCTGTTGTGTTAGGAGTCTCTTTCCAGACAGTTCTAGAAAGTAAATATGTGGACATGAAGTCCAGTTGCAGCTCTGCAAATCTCTTCCATGGAGGCTGAGCACAACTGGGCCACTGACACATCCATGGCTCAGACATTAGCCATGACATGACCCTCAAGACAGTAAATCGATCTATGTTTACCCGTTCCACTCCATTCATTAATTTGTAGACCTCTATCATATCTCCCCTTAGCCATCTCTTTTCCAGGTTGAAGAGCCCTAAACGTTTTAGCCTCTCATAGGGGGTATTCTTCCATCCCCTTCTGTTTGGGGGAAACCTCTGCCTGATACTCAGTATCCTTGGTTCTCAATGTTATAGAGGATGAGGACAAATTCTTCATTTTCCTTATTTATTTTATTTATTTATTTAGTATACACTTATACCGCTACTTCCAGCGATCAGTAGCGGTTTGATTACAAATTTGGGATTGTCGGGGGGGCGGAGCCTGATGTCCAGCGGGTTAGACGCTTTGCGCTGAAGCTCCCGAGGGGCCTACTCAGAATCCTGACTTAATACCTACATTAACTTAATATTTTGCTCCGAACTTACCGGGGTGCCTCGGGGGGGATGGCGGCCCATAAACCAGCGCGCTTAGACTTCGGATCTCCCTCTTCTTCACACGGAAAATGTTCCAAGACAGAGCTGCCTTCCCCACAAAAGATGGTGCCATTTCGGGATAACCCCGAAATGCAACAGGAGATCTTGGAGGAAATACGTGGTGTGAAGGAACTGGTGCAGTCCAACGGAGAAGCGCTCCGAGCCATGAGAGAAGATTTTGGTGTGCTTCAGGATCGACTTGAAGGTCTTTCATTACGGCAGGACAATATGGCGGGGGTCCTCGACTCGCACGTGGTGCGCTTGGTGAAACTGGATGAGGCTGAGCGTCAGATACAGAATCTACAAAAAGAGTTAGAGGATAGCAATAATCGAGCCCGTCGCAACAATGTAAGGCTCATTGGTGTACCGGAGGGCGCGGAAGCAGGAGATATGAGAGAATTCCTGGTCAAAACTCTTCCCTTCTTGCTGAAGATTACTTTTCACAGAGATCTGGAAATTGACCGAGCACATCGTGTTCCTACCAGCATGGCGCTCAATCGGACGACCCCCCGGCCCATCATTTTTCGTCTACTGAGATATCAGCAAGTTGAGCAAATTCTAAATGCTGCCCGGGCGAATCGTCATTTGGAGTTTGAAAATCATAAAGTCTCCTTCTTCCCTGACTTGGCTAAGCCCACAGTTGACCGTCGGAAGAGACTCCTTGCTTTTCGACCTAGACTTCAACAGTTACAGGCTCGCTTCGGCATCTTATATCCAGCGAAGCTCAGAGTGACTCTCCATAACCAAACTCGTACCTTCGAAGATCCTGATCTGCTAGCAACATTTCTAGCTTCCAAAGAAGCAGACCAGATGCGCTAATCCAACAGCTTGGATGGAATCCGCTGGAACTGTCCGCCATTTTGAATGGCCCGATGCGGTGATCGCTGCCTGAAACGGAGACTGCCTGGACTTTTCTTTCTCTTTATATATACCTTATTGGTCTCCTTTCTTTCCACGATGAGATCCTTGGTTAGTTTCGGAGCCCGTATAGCTCTGTAGGATTTATGTTTCAATTCAGGCCTTCTCTGGGGTTTCTCCCCGCAGACATCAGGCCGCCAGTAATTTCTGGGGTTTTGCTTCTTCTCTAAGGCACTTCGGTGCTTATTTTGTTATATGGGGCGCTTCATGGTTTTCCTTAGTTTAATTCCTATCATGTTGTTTCTGCAGTCATTTACTGGTACTATGAGCGACATTGTGTACCTCTGTGCGCTATTATGTTTCTTTTTCAGATTGTTTAACTATTTTGCATGGCTTTATGTAAGTTATCATTACTGACTGTAAAAGGCATCAATAGTCTATTCCAAAGAAGGACAATCCTTAGCTCTCTTAATCATGATTATTCTGAGTTAGTGTTTCTTCAGGAGGCCCATTTACTGGGCATAGCTATTTCCTATCTCCTTCATTACGAAATACTGGAAATTGGCTCCCATCTGAGCCTCAATGATTGGTGGAATTATGTCCATTTTTACTGTAATTATGAGCAACTACCTTGTATGTCAATCTCTTCCACTCAAGCCTTTCACTACTTGTTTAAAAGGAAGGTGTTCCATGATTATGTTCTAACTGCTAAATGCTCTCATTTGACTGTTTAATTTTGTATACATTTCTGCCACAGGATCAGCCTGTATCATCAATACCATTTCTGCTTGTTTGCTGTACAATAACTGTTGTGTGTAAGCGCTTATGTGATGACTCTTATTAGCTTAGAGAAGAAGCATAGGGGTGGGGGGTAATTGGGGTTGTTTTCCTTATTGTATGTGTGTATTTGTATCTTTTGGTGTGTTGTTACTTTTGTTTGTTGTAAAATGAAAATAAACGTTTTAAACAAATTTGGGATTGTCAAATCAGGACAGAAAATTTGGGAAAATATACACACAGATTTGAGGGTATGGCACATCACACATATTTAGGTACTTAATGGTTAGACTTTACATATTTACACTTTACCATATTTACAAAGAACATTTCTACAGATCAGAGTCATGTTTCGTTTGCTTTATCTGGTGGACCACTGTGGTTTACAGCCGGTTGTAGTGACATTATTTGTGATGACCAATGCTGGAGCAACCTAATGGTTCTTGGTTCCGAGTAAGCTTGAGGGCCCTTTGATGTTGCTGCTCTGCCATTGTCTATGCAGCACTTCAGGCCATGGAGATCGATGATGCTAATGCTGATGGATCAGTTTTATCTGCACCAGAAATTAATTTGTACTGTTCTTCACGATCCTTGATCCCTGCTTTTGTCATATGCAAACATAAAAGGCAATGAGAGGATTCATATTTGGGCCCAAGCAATGTAAGCACCATTTGTGTCTGTGACAGACATGGTCTTGTTGCACTGGGTGCGCTTTTTAACTCACTGGCCAATTGTCTGTAAAAATACTGTAACTGCAGTGAAATCAAATGAAATTAACACAGTCAAAATAAATGAAATTTACAAACGATGGTAAACATTAAACTAAAGATGTTAAAAGGTACCGAACACTCAGCAACAATGACAGCAGGTATGTAAAAATTGACAAATAGTGAAAGATATTGAAAATGAAGAAAATTAGGTAATATGTGGATTGATGAAAAGCATGTCTGTGGGGTTTCTTCGGCCACATGAATACTCAAAGATGCATGGCGGAAGCAGGTAGGAATTTGTGCACCTGCATGTGAAACCCATCCAAAAGCTTCTAGAAGTTGCTGGGAGAGGTTCTCATGCAGGGCTCCATTCATTATGTCACCCATATGTGAGCACTTATCCTGTCTGTCCATGAAGATAAGCCTTTATGTGGTCCATGACAGTGCCGACCTCATAAATGCTTTGAAAAAGCATGTATATTAAGTTCCTGTATTGCTAAAGTTATATACATAAAAATGGGGGGATGGGATTTTGGGTGGGCAGGTGTAGGCACAAAAAATGTAAGTATAGCATCGATATTCAACTACTATTGAGGTAATTTTACAACAGGTTGTCTAGTTGAGAGAAGGCATGTGGAGTCCACTTCCATAACATGCACGTTGGGCCCATGGAGGCCCGTGGACACGTCTAAATTAAAAACGGGCCCTATTTGAACCTAATTCCACATCCATGAGTCTAGACGTGCCTATGGTTCTGGAATCTGGGAGGTAGATGTGTTCGGCGTGGCATGGTCAAAGCGCCTTTCAGCTGACCCATACACGTAGCACACGCATGGGTGCAGGCATGATCCATGCGATACAATGGAGAAACATGTTCCTCATCAATATTATCGGACACAGGTAAATGTTTTGGACCGTGCCCACAGTATTCTGAAAAGTTACATGTTTCGGATGCTGCCCATCTCCACGATGTACCCATAGACACCATGCCTCTCGGGGAAAAATGTGTATTTCCTAAGCTGCTCTCCACATTGACAGTCTGCTGATGCAAACTAGACATAAATACCAATGAGAAATGACTACTGCTGCAACATGGACCACATACCTGTCCCTCTACAGGCCCTGAAAAGTGCTAGGTAATCCCAGTACACCCTAATATGGTATAAGAGAATATAAATATGAGCATGTATGTCAGGACATACCTTGCATGAAATGGTACTTGGCATTATAAAACGGCCCCAGTGATTCCTGCCTTGGCTATCTCTACAAATATGCTTTAAACTGTTAAGAATGGACCCTTACCAAGTGCACAAAACCCCAAACTAAAATTGCAGTTCCTCAAAGGATGCATAATGTTGCTGAGCAACAAATGTATAACCTTTTTGTGCCTCTGGCCTATAAGTGTACTCATTCTGCTGCTCCACACTATCGTTCCTCTCTTATCTCTCCCAACACCCCTCCTGTGGAACCCTGCTATTCTGGCAAATCACTTCTATTTGTGCCCTTCTCTTCACTGCCTTTTCCAGACTTTACTCCTTTCACCTTGCTGCTTCCTATGCCTGGCACAAACTACTTGAGTCTGTACATCAGGTTTCTTCTCTGGCCCTTTGCAGATCCAGGCTGAGCACTCACCTTTACATTGTTGCTTTTGGATCTGATCCGCCTAATCTCCCTTGTGTTTCCTTACCATTCTCCCTGGATGTATCTTGTCCACCACTATTGTGTTGTCTGTCTTGACTAAATTGTAAACTCTGCTGAGCGGGGACCATCTTTTACATGTGTGTGTGCAGTGCTTCATATACCTTGTAGCACTATACAAATGATAAGTAGTAGTAGTAGTAGAGCCTTCTGGCTATGGCATCTGAGGCTCACCTATCTGGGTACTGGCATTTCTCACAGCAGCTTCACCTGCCCCATTGTGGCGTAAGTCGGTCTGCATACATCCGCTATCTGTAGGGGCAACCCTGTCTACCTTCTCACAGTCTGCTTTATGGTATGCTCCCCTGGTCAGGCCTGTGTGGGCATGGGAGGGGAGATCCCTGTGCCATCACACCAAGTAGCCAGCTGCCAGATATGTCGCCACTCTTGAACCTCTCATAGATCCTGGACTGGGTAGGGATGTAGGCCTCATGGTACAATCTGGGGAATGTTGGCAGTGATGTCAAAGAGCTTGCATACCTCATTGAACCTGTAGGCTAGAGGAGAAGAAAAGAATTCTACCAGCGGAAAAAAAGCTTGCCAAAGAACACAAAAAAATTTCCCTTTTGCAATACTGTTACAATGCAGCAGAAAAAAATGAGCTATTAAAAATGAGAAACCCCCCCAACCCTTTAAGAACTCAGGCAGAGAATTTGTATTAGGAGTGGACCACCCACAGCACCCAACGACACCGACTCAGCCCCGGTTCCCCTGTGGACATGAGAATTCACACCAATCCCACAATGAATACGGAGCATCAGCTAAGACTGAGAATGTTCAACCCCTATGACCAAAGGAAGGACTACACAATGGGCATCACACAAATAAAGATACTCTGTGCATTCCTACTCCTAATGCTCTCCTTACTGGCTATAGAAACTAATGCCACCACCGTGAGTCACCCTGCTCCATACCCATCATCCTCACACATATGCCCAGGCCAATGAGACCATTAACCTTGAACAATACCTTCCCACACAAAAGACACAGACACTCACACTTCGCCACAGTAGGAACACCCATACCCCCACCCACTCGCACCAGTAACTCCATCAAATACACCCTGGTGAATGCACACTCTGCCTGCAACAAAATACAGATTCTCCAGGACCTGGTTACCGACAACAAGCTGGACCTCATGTGCATCACTGAAACATGGTTCTCTGACAGTGACAACATTCTGCTCAACCAACTCTATACCAACACCCATACCGTCCACAACTGCCCATGCAGCAACACCACAGGAGGAGGTGTCTGCATCCTCTCACGCAAAGCACTTAAATTTGACATCATCACTGCCACCTCTACAACTGCCATCGACATCCTAATGATCTCAAATGGACACATCACCATCTGCCTAGTGTACAGGGCACCACACAGCAAGGCTGAGGAGCTCAGTATCCTCTTCAACATCATCTGCTCCCATACCTCTCACCACAAACACCTCATTCTTCTCAGAGACCTCAACCTGCCATCTGCCTCAAGCAACCAAAGCACCACCTTCCTCCAGGCCTTGCAGGACCTGAAATACACACAAGTCATCAATACCCCCACGCACAGCAAAGGAGAAACCCTAAAATCTAGTATTTCTCTCTAACCTCCTCCTGACTATGCCTGGATACACGCTCTCAACCACAACTCCAGTTCCCTGGACAGACCATCAGTTCATTATGCTCACCCTCCCTCAGCACCCTGAGACACCACCCCCAAAGCCAGATGTTTCGTAGCTTTTGATGAACAGACCTTCCTGCAACATACCCTACCAACCTGAAAGGAATTCAGACCAGAGACCAAAGATGACCTCGATGCAGCAATCACCACATGGCATGCAACCATCTCCACTGCGGCAAGCGCACCTCTACGTCCCAGCTGTACCAAACAATCATGGTATTCTACCAAGTTAAGAGAAAAGAAATGGGCCCTTCGCTGCATAGGGCGCCAGTGGAGGAAATCTAAAGACCCTGATCTGCACATCACATATACAGAAAAACTCAAGGCCTATTGCGAAAACACATTGGGGGCCAAGAAGGAGTTCTACCACAACACCTTACTCAAAGCTCTCAACAAGCCCAGGGAGCTCTTCAAAATAGTCAGATCACTCACAAGGGACCCCAACCAAATGCCACCTCCAGACCAAGCACGGGTCCACCAACCCTCCTGCACCTGTCTTACTCACTGCAAGTGAACCAACAGATGGCATCCAAACCTGGATCACCTTTAGGACCTTACTACAAGAAAACGTTGATGCCATCATCTCTGGCAGCAATACAACGACCTCTCCGCTGGATCCATGCTCAGTGGCTTGGATAAAGTCCACAAAGATCCACTTTCTACCACTTATATAGACTTTAGTCTGCAAATCCCAATCCCATGCCTACCTCCCCCTTTCTCTCAAACATGCCTCCATCTGCCACCTCCTGAAGAAGCCCAACCTTGACCCAGATTCACCCACCTCATACCAATCCATCAACAGTGTACCATTCCTGGCCAAAGTCATTTAAAAAGCAGTCCAGATCCAACTGCAGGAACACATTGACCAGCATGCACCTTTGGACCAACACCAGAATGGCTTCCACCCACATCACAGCGCAGAATCCCTACTGACATCCCTACTATCAACCCTTATTGAAGAAATGGAAAATGAATCAAGAGATTTCGCACTGCTTTTCCTGGACATTTCTTTGGCGTTAGACACAGTGTCTCACCAAACATTGCTTAATCAACTCCACAAGTTTGGAGTGCAGGACAAGCCACTCCAGTTGTTTCACTCGTACCTTTTGCAATGCTGCCAACAGGTCAGAATAGGACAAACCTCATTTACCCCTTACATACTGCCAGAAGGAGTGCCCCAGGGATCCACACTCATCTCTACTATTCAACATATATATCTGTCCCCTCTGCGCAACCATCCAGAAGCACAACATCAGATATCTGGTCTATGCCGATGACATAATAGTATTTATGCCATTCTCTATGGCTGCCTCTGACTACTCCAAACTTTCGGCATGCTTCAATGAAATGGTCAGATAGCATCAGCATTGTGACTTGGCAATCAACCTTGCCAAGACAGAGATTCTACACATTACCAGGGACCTTGAGTTCATGCCTCCAATATCCATCAAACTCGGAGACAAAGACCTCCAAGTCAAAAGCCAAATCAAATACCTTGGAGTCACTTTGGACCAGCACCCAGACTTTCACGCCCACATCCAAAACATCACAAAGGCAGTCTATTTCAAGCTCAGAATGCTATGCAATCTGCTCACCTGCTCACCCATGAGGACTTCCACACAGTCTGCCAGGCCACAATCACCCCTCTGCTTGATTACTGCAATTCCATATAATACGGACTACATAAACGTACCATACACCCACTACAGCTCGCATAAAACACGGCAGCGCAAACAATCTACAGAACACCCAGGCATTCCCACATCACACCCATTCTAAGATCCCTCCACTGGCTACCCATCACCTCCAGGATTAAATTCAAGGCCCTCACCATCATACATAAAGCTCGGAATGGGCTTACTGCCCAACATCTTCAAGGTTCCATCAGCGCCCCCAGCTCCAACAGGCCCCGTAGGCAGGCCACACCTAACCTACTCAGCCTGCCAGCACCCAATATGCCTGCCAGAGGTCCTTCCCTCTCTACGCCCCCACGCTATGGAATGCACTGCCACTTAACCTACAATGTATCTGGGAGAGAAAAATCTTCTGTAAACAATTGAAGACACATCTCTTCCAAGAATACTATGACACATGATGAACCATCAAGAAATTACTAGAACCATCCCGCTAATAAAGTACACACCGTTTTGACTGGTAGAAAAACAGTATACCAAAACCAGTTAAATAAATAATTCAAGAGCCTCGCAGTATTACCTTGTGTAAATGACCTACATCTAGTTCTCTTATGCTTATAATTTAAATCTTTTAGTTTATATATGAAGGTCCCTGTGTTTTTTTTCTTCAAACTATCATCTGCAAATAGGTAGATCACCTTTTGACATTATTTATTTTTCATACATATCAATGAGGTTCTCTTAATTTGTGATGCTCCATCTCTGAAATTTATTTGTCTATTTATTCATGTTATCAGTTACTATTTATTTATTATGTATTTTTTCTAATTTTGTATTTGCTATTCATTTCTATGATTTTTGTTTGTCTTTATGAATTAGTCTTATATTATTAAACAGTATTGCCCCTGTTTTGAATGCTTTCATTTCTACTGTATGTAGTTTATGTCTTGATTTTATAGAACACCCCTGATGAAGACTATCACCGAAACATGGCCTGCATATTTGAGAAGTCAATGAATAAAGGCCACTGAACAATCACTTTTACATGTTGTGTTCTTCCCATCTCACTTCTCCTTTGGTGGTACATACTGTGAGTGTGATTGCTTTGTGACTTTTCTGACAAGATCAATGAACATGCAACAGTATGCAACTGTGGTACTTTCTCAGGAATAATAAAGTAGTGGTTAAAGTTTTCCTGAAATGCACATCAGACTGACTTGGCTTATGGGGCTATTTCTCCAAACGGGTTAGTTTTGCGCATACCAAGATAGCCATGAACCTCACTCGTAAGCCAGGGTATGTGGAGTATGAGCTCAATCTCTCAAATTTACTGTTAACGCTCACCATAGTACTTGCATCATACCAAAGAGAGCTTCCTTCTGGGGCTGTAGGTGGGAAATGGGATGTTCACATTTCTCCCAGCATTTTACAAAGGGCTCTTCTGAATATGGAAGTGCAGGAGTGCAGGTGGATTTCCCAGCATGGACAGTGGCAGGATCCAGTTTAGAAAGCTACACATGCAGAGAAAGAGCAGCATCATGTGGGCTTTACATGTCTAAATGCCGGCATCTGCACGTGTTTGTGCTGGTTTTGCAGGATGCACGTGTACTTGCTGGTGCTAACACATGTATGTGCCAGATTTTAAAAAGCTATAAGTTGATTAAGGTGTTGAGTGAAATAAATCTGTTTCCTGTTCTTTTGAGGTGTTGTTAGACACCACAGGGGTTCGCACAAATGCCCCCTGAGTCACGGGGGGAGATCCCAGGCCCAAACAATCTGGTCACTGGCACATGCATGTGCCTCAGAGCAGGTGCAAAAGATGGTGCATGCAGTTATTAAAGTATACAATGTAATTCGCAATGTGTCTTATAACATGCAGGTGATTTGGAAGTTAATATGGTTATTCCATAATTTATTTAGAAGCGTAGAACAGGCTGTATTCCTGCCATATTTGGATTATTGTAACTTATTTTATTTAGGATTACTGGAAAACTATGTTTCTGCATTGCAATTATTCCCGAATGCAGTGGCCCAATTGATTAATGGACTATGGAAATTTGATCATATTGCTATACATTTACTAGAGATTCACTGGTTGCCAGTAAAGCAGTGTTGTGAGTTTAAATGTTTAGTGATGGTGCATAAATTCATATGGCAGGAAGAAGGTAATGAACTAGGAGATTTGCTGAGAAAATATCATAGTACTTGAAATTTACGATAAGCAGATCAAGGCTTATTGCAGATTCCCTCATTAAATGAAAGCTGATTTGACTTCAATCATTGCTCCAATGTTATGGAAAGCATTACCAGTGTTTATTCGACAACTATAGAATTTGTTAATTTTTTTGGAAATATTTAAAGATGCATTTGTTTACGTTGGGGTGCTCAGCTTGATAAAGATATTTGGTAGAAAGTGGGGTATACTTTTTGGGGAAGGTGATAAATTGAGAAAGGAATAGTAGGGAGAGGAATTTTAGGCAAGTTCGGGTGAAAATGAGGTACCTAAAAGAGTAGAGTACTGAAATGGTTATGGCAAATGTGCACACATGGTTGTCTTTTGAATGATGTTTGTATTAATACAGTATGTTTATTGTATTATGAATGATTTTATGTAAACTGCATAGATACTAATGGTGTATATAAATAAAATGAATGAAATTAAATAGGATATATGCATATATTTTTCTGGCCTGCCAAGTCCATGCCCAAAACCATGCCCCCTGAAAATCTCTGCATTCCAGCCATCAGCACAAGAAAATAATGGTTTTCTGAAATCACCATTTACACATATATGCAATCTGCATATGTAAATGTTGTTATTTCCATATGTAGTTGCTTTTAAAATGACCTCCTTAGGATTCTAATTTTAGGTATCATTGCTGAAAATCAGTGCTAAGCTCCTAACCTTTTCCTTCCCTATATTTACCCATTTAATAAACATAAACAAGAACATATTGTCACCCACTATTTAGGCTCCTCAATTTAGGAGCCTAGTGATATTAGGAGCATAAATGTGGGCAATCAATCCTTGTAAATTTTCAAAGAGGTCAATTTAAGAGCCAAATTCTCAACATCAGAAGTCTAATGCCTTTGAATATTGACCTCTCTGTTATATAGCTTTGTTACATCTTCCAGGATTGATACAGAACTTTATTTTCAGGCATGTTTCAAGTAGCATAGCACCTATTGTCTAGGGTACAGCAAGCTATGCAAATATTATTTGTCTGTATGCATTTTGTTTGCACATGTGTAAGCATAACAAACATGCATATGCTAGACGCTCTCCCCACCAAACCACCAAAGAAGGAGAATGACGAACTGCAGGAGTCCCGGTCCCCTTGGCATGAATAGTGGAGCTGTGGACTGGTCTCCCCAGGTCACACCAGTGAGATGAGGCCACCAGAAGACTCCAAGACCTACTGACCTAAAGAGCGGAGCTGCGGCTTGCAGATGCCCGCTGGTGACCCTGGGTCCCATCTGCTTGAAAAGCAGTGATGAGGCCTGCAGAGTCCTGTGAGAGACTCTGGAGAGCAGTAATGTGGCCTGCAGAGTCCCTTGGTGCTTCTGGCATTAGAGGAGGAGAGCAGTGAGAGAAGGGGCAGGTAAGGGGTGGAGACTAGAAGGGGATGGGTGAGGGTACAGATCCCAGGGAGCTGGTGAGGGACTGAAACGTAGGGGTGGGCAGGTGAGCAAGAAAGAAAGATGGCATAGGGGAGGGGGAAGGTTAGTAGGAAAGGAAGGCATGGAGCATAAGGAAAGGGGCAGGGTTAGAGGAGAAAAGAAGAGAGTGAGTGCATTAAGGGGAAGAGAAGGGAAGGAAGTGAAAGATCTGAGAGAGTGCATGGGCGGGCGGAGAGAAACGAGGGCAGTGAAGGGTGGGACAGGATGCAATAGAGCAAGAGTGGATGCAGGAGGACAGGGGAAAGTGCATATACACACAGCCACCCTCCCCAACATACCAACCCCCCCCCCTGAGAGACATGCACACATGCACCCTCTCCCCCCCTCCCACAAAGACACATGCACATTGTGATGAAGAGACCCCTACCGAACCCATGGAAATAGAGAGAAAGGAAGATTCCACCTTTAAAACTGACAGGCAGCTAGAGCACATGGCTCACTGTTTACATAGAAAAGGTAAACAGGGAAAGACAGGAGCTGAATTGACACGCCCAGACCCTGACGTAGTAACAAGCCCCGATTTTAATCAAGCACACCTGTTCAGGGTGGGAGCAGAGCCAAGCCCAGGGGAACAGAATTATAAAACGTCATTAGCTCCCAGGAGAGCAGAAGAGAGGAGAGCTGCGAAGGAAGCAGAGAAGGAAGCAGAGAAAGAAGCAGAGAAGGAAGCAGAGAAGGAAGCAGAGAAAGAAGTAGCAGACAAAGGCTGGAGAAGAGGCCAGAGGGCAAGCTGGACGGGTAATTGCAGCTTGGACGGCAGTTGGAGCCGTGGCAGCAGAGAGAGTTGGAGTTGTGGCAGAGAAGCAGCTCAAGGAAGGAAAGACAGGAGAGAAGAGAGAGCTCCTGTAAGGCAGGCTTGGAGAGGCTCAGAAACTCCAGGCAGTTCGAGACCTGATAGAGAAACTTCTTACTGGTCTGTGAGAAAAGCCAGCAGACTTGGAGGAAGGGAGGCACGCCCTGTGACCAGGAACTTGCTGGAACGGAGAGAGCAAGGAGCCCTGCAATCAGAAGGGAGCCTTCAGAGTTTACACAGATGGGAGCCTAGCACAAAAGCCTTCCCATATAACTGCCAAGAGTTAGAGGAGAGCCACAGAAGAAACTTCAGTGTATCAGGTATTTTAAACCCTTGCTGTGGAGAGTTGTATAAAGGGAAAGCACCTGGGTATAAAGAGGGAAGTTATTTTAAATCCCTTAGTAATCGTCTGCAAACAAACACTGCCAGCCCTGATATAGAAGATATGCAGATAGACTCTAATGTTGAGGACGTAGCTAATATGCGAATGGATTGCACGCTGTGTTTGGCTGACAACATTGAGTCACTGTGTTGAAACCTGGAAGTAAGAGTGCTAAGTTAACAGCAAAGAAAAAGGAGGTATTTTTCTTTGTTCCAAGAAGCTGTTTATTTTCAGTTTATTTTCACTGTATTGTTTTGGGAACCAGAGAGTGAAGAGGCACTTACCTTAATTATTGTATATAATCCTCATGCTAAACTCCTGGACACTGTTCTTATTTGTTCTGCACCAAAGTTCTGTTTGTGAGGGGAAATAAAACCTTGTCATTTTGCCTTAAACACTTGGACTACAACTGCTTCTTTATCAGAGAGGTAAAAAGGGACTACAAATCCCAAGAGGCCTTGCAAGACCCCTAGCTGTAGTCTCACTTTCTGCATAGAGAAATTATCATGGCAGACCAACCCTCTGCACCCTAGGCGGAGGGCTGGCCACGTGGTGACAACATACAGACCCCAACACATGTTCACATCCACAGCCTTGCATATACACATTCACACACACATGCATGCAATCCCCGGCAGTCCCCATAACACACACAGACATAGATGTGCATGCCTCCAACACACACACACACACACACACACACACACACAGCACACATGCACACAGTCCCTGACACTCCCCATAACCTCCCACTTACACATGGATGTGCATGAATACAGCCCCCAACACTCCCCATGATACATACACATACAGACAAACATGCACACGGCTTCCGACACTCCCTAAGACACATGCACACATGACACACACATGCACGCACAACTCCCAACATTCCTTATGACACACATGCACATACACACATGTGCACTGAGCCCCGGCACACACCATAACGCACATGCATGCAGACTGAGCCTGATTCACCCCATGACCCATGCACATGTGCATTCAGTCACTGACACTCCCCATGACACACACACACACATACACACACCCACCAGCATTCTCCATGACACATACATACACACACACAGACACACACAAGAAGCCCTAGACACACACACTTTCAACACCTCCCGACTCTCCATGACACACACACAGTCTCTGAAACTCCCCATGAAACACATGCATGCATCCCATGACACACTGAAACAAACACTCACACACACATGCCCCATGACATTTCCTATGACACACAGAGATGAACTTCCCAAGTGTCTGATTCTCCAAATGGGGGAAAACATGCTATTGTGTACATTTTTCAACTTGTCTCATATTGCAGTTCAACACCTTTTACAAACTTAAATTCATCCTAAAATGGCATTATTAATGATATCTCACTGCATATGAGTTAAGATCATGCTAATGTTTAAGGCTTACTGTTGCCTCACTGTACATGAGTTGTTACCCAGTTCTTTTTGGTGTAAATTTCAATTTTGTTAATTGTAAACCACTTTCACTATTAGATAAAGCATTATAAAAATGATGTTCAATAAATAGATATATAAATAAAGAAAATAAAATAGCTTAAAAAATAAAAGGTGTGCAAAAATGCAATGTGTGCCTTCAAGTCAGTCCTGACTCCTGTGTGCAACACCCACAAAAATAACTCAATACTATAAAGTACAACATTGATAATAAATCACAGCAAAAACCACCAAAGTTTTAATTCTAAAACTGTGTGAGAGGTATCATCTTCTAATGAGTATATAATCAAATATTCAGAAACTGAACATCATCTGCTCAAGGTATAATGGCGTTGAAATCGTCATTGAGCAAGATCTGGCTGATCTGGAAGAGAGAAGTCAATTGATGCAGCAGTACTGGAATCAGTGCTTCCCCTCGACAAGGGCATTATTATGCTGAAATGCTAGTGTCGTTGCTGCTGGGCTCTAAAATAGTGGCAGGTCATTGGAGACAACTGGGTAAGTTCCAAGCAGAGAGAATGGCAATTCTTGACTCAAAAGACTTCAATTTGAGAATATTTTTATTTACAGTGTAGATGTATATTTTTGATAAACATGTTTATGCACTGTTTTCACAAGAGGTACAGTAACTGATTATTAACTGGTGATTTATTTTGCTGTGATTTATTATCCACCTCCTCCTTTATTGTATGTTAATAATATTACATTCTACTTTCTCCCTTGCCTTATACTTTTGTTTCATTATTTTTTTTAATTGAAATACTTTATGGGAAGGGTGTTTTTCAATGCATTTATCTTGGTATACTTATTTGTTTTTGTGTATTTGAATTTTTAGATTTAAAGGCAGATTTTAGATTGGATATGGAGAGGGGAATTCCTGCATCTAAGTCAGGATGTGCAGAATTTCCCTAATATTTTACAAGAGGCTCTGACATATGTACAGCCTCTTGTGAAATAGGTGCATGACTGCATGTGTGTGACTCCCCGCGCATCTGTATACTGCAAGATTACTGTTTAGGGTCATTGGCACCATTTTGGAACCTGGTGCTCTAAGCGATGGCATGACTGGTGATCACATTTGTTCCAACTAGACACCAGGGACCCCTGAAAAGATTTGGGATGGAAATTGGCTGGTAAAGGGGCCGTGGGGGAAGTTGTTGTTGCTGGGTGGGGGATCTTCATGCTGGACAACGTTTTCTTGTGGGGGGACTGGATTTTTTGGGGAGGTGGGTGAATTGGATAATTTGGTAGGTCATTAGGAGAGGAATTGATGTCGGGAGGGCTGATTTGGGGAGGAGGGTGGAATCAAGGGAGGGGCAGATCTCAGCATTGACAGTTGGACTCTGCCTCTACCAGTGGGCATTTATTCATGCCTCGGGGCATCTGTAAATACTGACATCTATCATTTTTCCAAGAGATATGGAGTCTCCCTGGAAAATGGGGAATCTACTTATAGATTATACAATAAGTCCTCCCAAACCTCTTATCACCTTCACTGCATCAACAAGAAACCTAAATTTGGTCACAATCCCCCTGTTCTAAAACGGCATTTCCATGTGTAGAGCAGTCTACATGTGTGAATGCTGCTGTTCAGATGGGATACTTCTAAAATAGCCCCATAATTCCTCACCTTTTGCAAATCCAAGCTTAGGTAGGTGCCTCCTTGTCCTCAGAGGACTTACAATAGAATGACTAGATTTGCCAACTGGCCCTAATGTGTTAACAAGCATTTTGTATTTAAAGTGAGTTATTAGTAAATAGGCCCCATTGACAATTACGCATTATTAAATCTAGCCTTAGGTTTGTACATGAGACAATGGAGGGTGAAGTGACTTGCCACCATCACAGGGGGGAGCACCAGCAGGATTCTGCTGCTTGAACTCCTAGACCTGAAAATTTCTCTCAGCTTCCATACTGCACGTGCTTTTAACAAATTGCAAGGAGGCATTCACAGGGATGTGTTTAGTTCAGGGGAAGAAAATAAGGCTCATAGATTCTATTTTCATATTAATGCATGTAACATAGAAACATAGAAATATGATGAAAGAAAAAGACCACATGGCCTATCTAGTCTGTCCTTCCATATCAACAACTACAACAGTCCCCTTTTTACCTTTAGAGATCCTCTGTGTTTGCCCATGCTTTTTTGAATTCAGTTACTATCCTCATCTCTACCACCTCCACTGGGAGACTATTCCACGGATCCACTACTCTTTCCGTAAAGAAATATTTCCGCATATCACTCCTGAATCTATCTCCCTTCACCCTCATCCCTCATAGCAGAACTTGCTTTCAATTGAAAGAGTCTCTCTCCCTGAACATTTATGCCAAGGAGGTATTTAAACATCTCAATCATATCACCTCTATCCCGCCTTTCCTCTAAGGTGTACATATTAAGATCCTTAAGTCTGTCCTCATATGCTTTATAATGAAGACCACTAATCATTTTAGTAGCCACCCTCTGCACCGACTCCATCCTGTTCACATCCTTTTGAAGGTGCGGTCTCCAGAATTGCACATTATACTCCAAATGAGGTTGCACCAAAGACTTATACAGAGGCATTATCACCTCCTTTTTTCTGCTAGCCATTCCTCTCCGTATGCACCCAAGCATCCTTCTAGCTTTTGCCGTCGCCTTTTCTACCTGTTTAGCTACTTTAAGATCATCAGACACAACCACACTTAGGTCCCGCTCTTCTTTAGTGGACAAAAGTACTTCACCCCCTATACTATATTGCTCCCTTGGATTGCTGCAACCCAAATGCATGACCTTACATTTCTTAACATTAAATCCCAGCTGCCAATTTCTAGACCATTCTTCAAGCTTAGCTAGATCCCTCCTCATGTTATCTACACCTTCCTGGGTGTCTACTCTATTGCAGATTTTGGTATCATCCGCAAAGAGGCAAACCTTACCCAACAGCCCTTCCGCTATATCACTAACAAAGATGTTAAAAAGAATCGGACCAAGGACAGATCCCTGGGGCACACCACTGGTAGCATCCTTCTCCTCAGAGAGAGTTCCATTTACCTGTAGTCTTTGTCGCCTCCCACCCAAGCAGTAAATTTAGGGTCCATCCCTAGGGTGCTCAGTTTGTTTATAAGTTGCCTGTGAGGAACAGTGTCAAAGGCTTTTCTGAAATATAAATACACCACATCTAGGGCTCTCCCTCGGTCCAACTCCCTGGTCACCCAGTCAAAGAAATCAATCAGATTTGTCTGACAAGACCTGCCTATGGTGAATCCATGCTGCCTCAGATCCTGTAATACACTGGAATCCAGAAACCTCACTATTTTATCTTTCAGCAGCATTTCCAATAATTTACTCACCACCGAAGTTAAACTAATCGGCCTGTAGTTTTCAACCACATCCTTACTTCCGCTTTTGTGTAAAGGCACCACATGAGCCTCTCTCCAGCCCTTTGGCATCACTCCTGACTCCAACGAGGCATTGAATAGGTCAGTCAGTGGAGCTGTTAGAACGTCCCCAAGTTCCCTCAGTATTATAGGGTGTATCCCATCCGGTCCCATTGCTTTGTCTACTTTAAGTTTAGCTAGTTTCTCATGAACACAGTCTTCTGAAAATTGATGTCCCTTGCTTCTGTTCCTGTTTGTGGGTGTTTTCTGAGGTCCTGCTCCTGATTCTTCATCTGTGAACACAGAACAGAAATATTTGTTAAGCAATTCCGCTTTATCCTTTTCAGCTTCTACATATTCCTTCCCTTCACCCTTGAGTCTGACAATACCACTTTTGCCCTTCCTCTTCTCACTAACATATCTGAAAAATGTCTTATCCCCCCATTTTATTGCATTGGCTATTTCCTCCTCCTTTTGAATCTTTGCCTTCCTGACTACTTTGCTAGTTTCTATAAGTTTTTCCAAATATAGATGCTTGTCTTCCTCTCTCTGTGATCTCTTGTTTTTCATGAAGGCCTCCCTCTTTTTCTTCACTTTTTCAGTTACTTCTTTCGAAAGCCATAGCGGTCTCCTTTTCCTTTTACCTTTATTTACCATTTTAACAAAAAGTTTGGTTGCCCTTAAAATATCCCCTTTCAGTTTTTCCCACTGTTTTTCTACATCCCCCAGCTGTTCCCATCCCACTAACAACTCCCTGAGGTATTGGCCCATCTTGGCAAAATTAGTCTTCCTAAAGTCTAAGATCCTCACCTTTGAATAGATTTTAAGAGCCCTAGTCCTAATACTGAACCACACCATCTGGTGATCACTGGATGCAAAATGATCTCCCACTACAACATCAGAAACACTTTCACCATTGGTAAGCACCAAGTCCAGTATGGACCCTTCACGTGTGGGGTCTTTTACCAATTGCCTGAATAGTTCTCCCTGTAGAGAATCCAGGACCTCCTTACTTCTAGATGATACTGCAGCAGGAATGTGCCAATCAACATCTGGCATATTGAAATCTCCTATCAGTAGCACTTCCCCTTTCCTAGCAATGCTGCGTATGTCTTCAATTAACTCTCTGTCCACCTCTTCCTCTTGTGAGGGAGGTCTGTATATCACACCAATGCAAATAGATTTCTCTTTCCCTCTTTCTAGTTTAACCCACAATGCCTCCTCTCTCCCTTTTAAGCTCTGTAATTCCAAAGCTTTAATAGTAGTTTTTACATATAGTGCCACTCCTCCTCCCCTTCTTCCTACCCTGTCCTTTCTGAATAAAGTATAGCCAGGTATAGTTACATCCCAATCATGGTTTTCTGTGAACCATGTTTCTGTAACTGCCACTAAATCCAAGTCAGCCACTCCCACTAAAGCTTCAACTTCAGGGATCTTATTTTCCATCCTACGGGCATTAATACACACTGCTTTCCATATGTTACCCCTGTTACCCATTTCCATAAAGTTATTTAATGTATCACCTACCAGGGGGCTTTCTTCACCCATCCCCAACGAATCTAGTTTAAAGCCCTCTTCAGTAGATTAGCCAGTCTACTACCAAAGACGCGTTGTCCTTTCTTGGACAGATGGATGTATTTCCATTTGAAATGTCACCTTTTGCAAAAAGTAAGGGCAAAAATCTGCAGGTACTTTGTCCCTCTGGTCAGTTTTCAGAGGAAAAGTAACCATACAGAGGATAATTTTATAATGAAATTTTTGCTCGTTAACCCTGTTGTTAACCAGGCCTCTTATAAAATTACCCCATGTATAAAAGTACAATACAGTTTGTGCCATTGAGTCAATGCTGACTCCTGATGACCCATCAGCCCCTGGGCTTTCTTAGCAAAGTGTGGCCAGAGGTAGATTTCCAGGCCTCTCTTCCGAGGTAATGGAGGGTAAAGTGACTTGCCCAAGGTCACAAGGAGTGCCAGTAGGACTCGAACCCTGGTCTCTTGGTTAGCAGGCTGCTGCTCTACCACCACACTACTCCTCCATAAAAGTAAGTGCAGTGACAAAAAGGTGCATACTTTTTTGTGACTTGAGGGTAGGTATTTTTGAAAGAGGAGCTTGGTAGAGCACAGGTGTATGAAGTATGTGTGTAGATTAGAAATACTCGCCAATATGCATAATTCAGCTGCATTTATTTGCATCAGCTCCCAAGCTTGTGTGAATATATATAACTGTATTTTATGGGCATTAGGGGAGCAAGTGTGTGAGCTTGAGGAGGAGCGTGGGCGGAGAGAATATCTTGCAGTCATGTGCCCAGGTGGCCAGTTAGTATGGGTGTAATTACCACCACCTCAGTCGGTGGCGCTAAGTGCACACACTCATATGGCATGCATTAGAGTACTGCGTGTTAACTGATGAGAACATGTTTTCCAAAGCGGATAATTAACGTGGTAGTATTTCACCTAAAGTGCCATGGTGTTACATGCTATTGGCACGATAGATGCAAATCACAATGCACTTTAACAAAAAGGCCCCCTAGAGTACACACACATATTTGCCCCATCTTAGGCGCAGGTATAAATTTTGTGTATGTAAATTTGTGTGCTATTAGGGCTGCTTCTGAGAGCCTATTTTATAAAGGCACATAAGCGCTCATGTTGATTTTATAAAATAGGCTCGAAAGGTGCCTTTTTGGGTATTTTGCAGAGGTGCTCCGTTATAAAATGAGCCCCATATTTTCCCTTTGAAAATTAGGTACAAAGGCAATTTGTACCTGCAGAATTTGCCCCTCAGCTAGGAATTTGAATTTTGCCCTGCAGTTTCACAGTTGACTATGCTTAGCTGTTTTGGATAATGTAGATTAACGAAGGTAATTAGAATGCTTTTGCCAATTTGCATAATCCTATATATTTGCTGCCTAAAACTCTCTCTGCAGTTTCATAAATATTTGTGAAAATATAAGTATATGAAAGAATGTATCCACCTTTGATATCACTCAGCTATATCATAACATCTGTCCTTCTTGCTTATATTAAGCAGTGCATTCAGTGACTGGTTACCCTTCCTGCAAAGTTCCATCTGTTGTGTCTCTAAATATCCTACTGTTTTGCTTGAATTGTTGCCAAATATTGTGTTGAAAATAAAACTATTACGGTAATTAGCATGTCAACAGTAGCTTTTGTTCCCATTTTCATTGAATGGGTCGGATTGTTCCCACAGTCAATTAACTGTCACCAGTCTGCTTCAATTAAAGCTTTCTGAGTTCAGGATATTTCATCCTTTATTCAAAGCATTATTACAAAGTTATAGGTTTCTAGTTTTTGAAATATGCACTACTTCCCTGCAAAAGAAAGGTTTGGGTATCAGAAAATAAATGGTGAACCTGTACTGTGAGCAAATTGCCATAGCAAAACCTAAAGATTACCCTCTCATTAACTCACTATCATTTGGTATCAATTTAAATAGCTAGCTAAATACAAATAAAAAATTAATTGGGTATAAAACTTCAGATTTCATTGCTTTAGATGTAAATTATTTTATGTCCCAAATGGGCCTGATTCTGAGAGGTGACTTGTGCAGTCCTGCAAGCTGTCAGCCAGAGCAGCAGTATGGGGAGAGCTGGCAGGGGCGGTAGGGGGGCAGAGTGTGGGCTGAGCAAGGGTGGGCAGAGACGGCAGGACCTACAGGACCTATTCAGATCACGACCCTGTACGTCCTGCAGGTCAGGGGTAGACACGCTACTTATTCCACTTCGGAGGTGGACTCAGCAGCTGCGATAGAAGTGACTGGGGCCGGAACACTCCCCCCTCCCCCCCCCCCCCCCAGGCTGGGACAGGAACCAGGTAGGATCCTGCTTCCCGATCCAGTCCCCAGCTGCCCAGCCCAGGGTCGGGTGGCAGGGTAATAGGGGGTTGGTGCTACGGGGGGCACACTGGCCTGTGGGGAGGACATCCCCGCCTGAATACAGGGGCATGCCAGGCTGTCCTCAGGCCCAGTTCTGAATGCCATGGGAACTTTCTGCTCTCATGTTACAGAATCCAGTCCTAATGGGCCCATCCTGCTCGGGGCTGTTTGTGTAACTAGGATCATTACTCTGGTCAGTATCTTAGCCATGTCACCGAGTACCCATAATGCTCTTTAAATAGGAAAGTTTTGAGGAGTTTGCAAAATACCTTTGGATCTGTAGTGGTTCTTATATTCTCTGGAAGAGCATTCTAGAGGCCTGGTGTGGACAGCAAGAATGCTTTTTTTGTTGTAACTGCATTACACCTCGCATACTCTCGCAGTCCTAGTAATTTGTTGTTTGTGAAGCTTCTACAGTCTCTGTTTTTTGGAGTAGCTTGAAGGAGTGATCCCAAGTATGTGATGGTGTCATTTTGTAGGATCTTGAATGTTGTGTGCAAATTTTTTAATGTAATTCTGCTTTCTGTTGGTAACCAATGGAGCTGTTTCAATACTGGAGTAAAATGTTTGTGTATTGGGGTCTGAGATATGAATCTGCATGTTAAGCCATCTGTAACTGACTTATGGTTTGCTTCAGGAGACCATTCAGGATGCTGTTATAGAAGTCCAGGTAGAGGTAAACCATTGCTTGTACTCTTGTTTGGAAGTCACTCAGTGATTAGAGTGGCTGTAGATGTTGTGGTGCTTTTAGTTTTGAATATATTGATCTGATGGTCTTGTTGATGTGGGTAGTCAAGGTTAACTGTTGATTCAGTGTGATACCTAAGTAACTCACTTCCTGTTTTACTTCTAGGGTTGCAACCCTAACCTTTAGATTAGTTGGTGGATTGAATGTTTTATCCTTTAAGATATAAAGGACCTCCATTTTATTGAAATTTATATGCAGATTACATTTAGATAGCCATGTAGAGATATCATTGAAGTATGTAACTATACCTGAGTTGTTCATTTGGATTGTGTCAATTGGCGAGTATAGAAATATAGAAACATTACAGCAGAAAAAAACCACATGGCCTATCTAGTCTGCCCTTCCATATCAACTACTACAATAGTTCCCTTTTTGCCTTTAGAGATCCTCTGTGTTCGTCCCATGCTTTTTTGAATTCAGATACTGTCTTCATCTCTACCACCTCCACTGGGAGACTATTCCACGCATCTACCACTATTTCCATAAAGAAATATTTACGCATATTGCTCCTGAGTCTATCCCCTTTCACCCTCATCCTGTCCCCTTGCAGCAGAGTTTGCTTTCAATCAAAAGAGGCTCTCCTCCTGTGCATTTATGCTGCGGAGGTATTTAAACATATCAATCATATCACCTCTATCCCGCCTTTCCTCTAAAGTATACATACTAAGATTTTTAAGTCTCTCCTCATATGCTTTATAACGAAGACCACTAACCATTTTAGTAGCCACCCTCTGTACTAACTCCAACCTGTTTATATCCCTTTGAAGGTGCGATCTCCAGAATTGCACAAAATACTCCAAATAAGGTAGCAACAAAGACCTATACAGAGGCACTATCACCTCCTATCTTCTGCTGGCCATTCCTCTCCCTATGCACCCAAGCATCCTTCTAGCTTTCACCATTGCCTTTTCTACCCGTTTAGCTACTTTAAGATCATCAGATACAATCACACCCAGGTCCCGCTCTTCTTTTGTGGGCAGAAGTACTTCACCCCCTATACTATATTGCTCCCTTGGATTGCTGCAGCCCAAATGCATGACCTTACATTTTTTAACATTAAATCTCAGCTGCCAAATTCTAGACCATTCTTCAAACTTAGCTAGATCCCTCCTCATGTACATATGATGTCTTTCCTTTTTTATTTACTTACGTTTTGGAGTATTGTACTACAGTAATTATTTTGTGGTACTGTAGTAAATTGCTTCACATGGGTGTGATAGATCTCTGGTAGTAGATAATCTTGTTTACAGCATGCAAAAGATGACAGCATGTATCAAGTTTGCTTTTTGGTCTTGTGTTGATGTGATGCTTGAGTCAGGGCCAGTGCTACCTTTTTTGCTGCCCTGTGCAATTGATTACCATGCTGGGGAGTGTCATGGGTTGTATGTGCATGTCTCTTTCTCTCATATGACCCCCTTCTCATACGTCTTCCAGTCTGTTTCGTTCTCTCTCTCTCTCTCATATGAATCCCCTTCCAGGCCTCTCATATGAGCTGCCTCCCAGGCTTCCTCCAGTACCTCTCTCATATAACCCAACCCCCTGCTTCCTCAACCCGCGCCTGAGGGCCTCGCCAGAGGGCCCTTTGGCGTGGCCCTTAGGCGGTGGCCATTTGGCGCGACCTAATACACCGAAGGAGCAACACTAAGACCCGAAACCAACCAACATAGGCTGGAGCTCCCCAGGAAAGGGTAAGAGCTCGCCAACGCCGTACTCACCGCCGACCTCAAACTGCCTAACGAACTGGGAACATTGGGCCACGTAAGTCACTCTCAATTGAGTTATACTCAGCTAGCAACGCTACCTCCTTCAAACCGAAATAGACGCTAACCACCTGGCTGGTCGAACCTGGTGTGATTCAGCTGCACTCTTTAACAATAATTGATGCATATTTGAGTTTTCATCAGATGATTACAACAGTCTCATCATCCGCAACTAGGCTTCTTTTCCTGCCTGCATAAGAAAGTATCAATGCAAACGGTAGCAATTCCTTTTGGAACTAGAAACCCAAGACAGTGTTGTTCCTCACTGATGCTGTTGTTACCTGCTATCGTTTATAGGCCATTTTGTTATTACCCATGAATGTTAAGAATAATACCATTAACCCAGGGCTATGTCATCTACACTAGACTACAACTGACATTGTTAATAATTGCTGCCACAAACTAACACTTAGAAGGATATATTGTTAAGTTTGATGACACACACTAGATACTGTTGATACTTACTGTTGATACTAGATGCTGTTGATACATGCTGTTGATAATAGAGGCTGTTGATACTTACTGAGACTATCTAACACGTATAAGTAATATTATTGATACTTGCTGCTACAAGCTATCGCTAATAAGTAATACGGTCACTTCCCACGATTGTTAAGAATACAAATCCGAAATTACAATCCGAACAACAGATACGAAAACTAAACTGTTCAGACCAAGAGGCACTTGCAGAACTACTAGAACAACAAAAAAATGAAGGCCCAAATCTGGTACATAGTGATATACCTGCTCACACTAATTCCTGCTTATGCATTAAACCAAAACCTTTACCGACCCCTCTCATATCTCTACACCCCATTCTACAACCTCTACACCATCCAAACAACACAACCACTATTACTCGCACCATACTACCTCACAGAAAAACCTGTGGCACACACACACGTTCATAAACTCTCCGCAAGAAATTCGACTAAAAATCGGAGAGAAAGCACAAGCCAATTGTAACACAAACACGCCCACACAACCAGGCGAAATCGGAAACCACCACCAACCATGCTACAACACCCACAGACAAAAACTGCAAAATCATACTCATAAACGCCCGCTCAATCAGAAATAAAACCCACATAATCTACGACATTATCACAGATGAAAAACCAGACATCCTATGTATAACCGAAACATGGGTCACGGAAACAGACTCAGCCATATTAAATCAGATCAGCAAACCTGGATATAACATCTATAACTGTCCCCGATCCCATAAAAAGGGTGGAGGTGTACTCATAATAGCAAAAGAGAACCTGAAACTCACCAGCACGTATCAGAACTCAAACCCAGACATGGACATACTCAAGATTGAAAACCCCGCTGTATCCGTCTGCTTGATATACAGACCCCCCACACAACAATATGAGATACTAGCATCAGCATTGGAAATAATTTCATCAACCCAACCTAGAAAATTCCAAATTGTACTAGGTGACTTAAACTTAGCAACAACATCTGCCACAAATACAACCACCTTCCTGGAAGCCATGACCCAACTAGGCTACCAGCAACAAATCACAGAACCCACCCATGATAAAGGTCATACCCTAGACATGGTTTTCACACCCAAAAATGCTCAAGACAAGGATGAGAAGCCCAGGATAGGGATCAATCCGCTACCCTGGTCAGACCACCACCAAATCAATATACAGTTAAAATTACCGAACCTGTCTAAAGACACCAAAGCAAAAAGAACAGCACAACAGCAACGACGGTTCAACAAACCAAACATGGAAGGTCTGATTGAGTCCATCAAATCACATATAGACCTCGACAAAACAAACCTCGATGACTTAGCAAATGAATGGGACACCAGAATCCGGACCATAGCAACTCTCAAAGAGACTCAGACGCCAAACGCATCGAAACAGCAAAATGAACCTTGGTACACCAGCACGTTGACCAAAATGAAGAGAGAGCTCAGGAAGCATGAAAGAAAGTGGAGACACACCAAATCCACTGAGCTCAGGACAGTGTACCTTAATCTCCTCGCAAACTACAAAGAGGAAATAAACTCAGCAAAAAGGTTACACCATACCAACATACTGAACAAAGCCATTAACAAACCACGGGAGCTTTTCGCCCTAGTAAAATCACTTACAAAGACAGCCATCCCTGAACCTCAAGATAGCTCAATACATCCACAAACACTAGCAGATCACTACGCAAGCAAACTGAATACTACCACCCCCACATTTGCACTAGAAACACCACACCAACGAACAAAGATGAAACAAAAATCTACATGGAGCAAATTCCGCAACATTGACAAACAACAAACCACTAACATCTTAACCTCCATAAACACCACCACCTCACCACTTGACCCCTGCCCAACTGCCTGGATCAAAGCGGCAAAAAATGAGATAAACCAGCAAATAGCCCACATTGTTAACCAATCACTAAGACAAGGAGAAATGCCGGAGAAACTAAAACAATCTATAATAAGGCCGATCCTAAAGAATAATTCCCTCAATAAAGAAGACCCATCATCATACCGCCCCATATCAAGCATCGCTTTCCTCGCAAAAATCATAGAAAAGGCAGTACTCTTGCAGCTTCAAGACCACCTCGATGAACAGGATGCCCTGGACAAACAACAATACGGATTCAGAAGAAACCATGGAGTGGAAACTCTTCTCATAGCACTGATGAACAACCTACTTAAAGGACTAGAAGACACAAAGAAAATGTTCATACTCATTTTCATTGACATCTCCGCCGCCTTTGACACGGTACATCATGAGATACTCCTTAGTAAGCTAGAATCCATAGGAGTTGAGGGAACCCCCCTCAAATGGTTATCCTCCTATATATCTAACAGAAGGCCACAAGTACAATTTAATGGGGAAGGAGCTATTCCATTCACTCAAATGCAGGGCATACCACAGGGCTCAGCACTCTCAGCACTGCTATTCAACATCTACATGAGACCCCTCTGTGACATCTTCAAAAGGCATAGCATCAACTACCACATCTATGCAGATGATATTATGCTCTACACGCAACTGGACGTCGCCGACCCCAAATACGCACAGCTCGAAAACTGCCTGAACGAAATGTTGATATGGCTACAGAAGAATAACATGACGATAAACCACAAAAAAACGGAGGTAATGTACATGTCCAACAAACCCAACTTCAAGTCACCTGACTCAATCACCCTGTGCAACAACACATACAAAGCAAAAGAAGAAATCAAATATCTAGGTGTCACACTCGACTGCAACCTAAGAATGGAGAAACACCTGCGTAAAACAAACAAAGCCATCTTCTATAAACTTAGGGTGATACAACCTCTAAGGAAAATAATAGCACCAGGCGATTTCAGGTCAGTGGCTCAAGCACTAGTCATGCCGCACCTCGACTACTGTAATGCCATCCTACAAGGTCTACCCAAAAAATCACTGGGTATCCTTCAAATGGCCCAGAATGTCGCAGCTAGAATAATAATGGGAACAAGAGTAACTGACCACATCACCCCAATATTGATCGACCTTCATTGGCTTCCAGTTGCTGCTAGGGCACAGTACAAGATGATAGTAACAACGTTCAAGCTGATCAACGACATAGCCCCCTCGTTCCTGTCCTCTCTTATCAACATACAACCAGCAAATAGAAATAGAAGAACTAACAACTTGGGCACCCTGCAGGTCCCTAACGCAATACGAACTGTGAAAACAAGTACAAGTCGCAGAGCCTTCTCTTTCGCTGCGCCCACTATATGGAATCAGCTCCCTGTTGAACTACGGCTAACCCAGGACATGAAAAATTTCAGGAAAGATTTAAAAACCCACCTATTTAAATGCTATTACAACCAGCCATAAGTCACAAAATCCAGGAAAACTTAACAAAGGAAACTGATAAATACGTACATTGTAAATCCGCCTTGTATAACCATGTATAGCCAAGTAAAATGAGATTTCCTCAATCTGTAAATATGTATTATATAAATGTAAATATGTTTTACCCCCAAAACTTTAAACATGTGTGCCGTGACCCCCCAAGTCCTCTATGTATTTACTCCCCCACCCTGTCCTGATCGACTTCCCCAAAAGAAGAATCAAACCGCTACTGATCGCTGGAAGCAGCGGTATATAAATGTGTTCTAAATAAATAAATAAATAAACCCTTTCCCAGGCTTCCTCCAGTCTCTCTCTCTCATATGAACCCCCACCATGCTTCCTCCAGTTTCTCCCTCATATGAACCCTCTCTCAGGCTTCTTCCAGTTTCTCTCTCTCTCTTTAATGACAACCCCTCCCCACCCCCCCTCCCCGGCTTCTTCCAGTCTCTTTCTCTTTCTCTCATTACTCCCATCCCAAACTTCTTTTAGCCTTTTCTCTCTCTCTCTCTCTCTCTTTTATACCTCCCATAGCTATCACCATGTTTGTGTATGTCTCTCATAGTACCCCAGGCATCACCCAGTGTCTCTCACTTTCATAGCCCCAAGCCATCGCCCTATTTCTCTCTCTCATAGCCCCCACAAGCCATCACCCAATGTTTCTCTCTCTCTCTCTCTCATTGCACCCCCCCCCCCACCAACCAATTTCTCTCTCTCTCATTGACCTTTCCTTCAGCTATGACTCAATGTCTCTCTCTTTCTGGTAGCTCCCCCACCCCAGTCATCACCCAGTGTCTCTCTCTCTCTTGTAGCCCCCCAGGCATGACCCAGCATTTCTCTGTCATAGCCCCCATCCCACAGTGTCTCGCTCTCTCATTGCCCACCCAGATATTAGCTTGTCTTTCATTACCCCCCTGCTGCTATCACTTGAACTCTCTCTCTCTCTCTCTCTCACTTGTAGCCCCCCTAGCCATCCCCCACCAGTGCTAACTGCAATTGCACTTCACAACAGTGAATAACTTTTCCATGTGGTAACTGCAGGGAACATGCTGGGCACACCCCCAACCATTACTGCACTGGTTTTGTATTTACCACACATTGGGCTTTTCCATTAATGCACGGTAAATGCAAAAACTTACTACACTTCATTTAGGAGATCATTTCGGAAGGGTTAGGCAGCATTTATGAGTGGATAAAGGGAGTGCACTCATGCAAATGGACATACATATGTTAGCAACAGATTTAGAAAAGCTGCTACTTATGTGAGTATATCCACAATATGCACTGATTTCAAGGGGACACATACTGGGTGTGGCATGGGTGGGCTTTTAAATATATGCATATTTCCCAAAAATTTCTCTGTCAGCATTTATACCTCCTCTGAATCACACGCAAGTGTGAGCTACCTACTGGTTAGGACCTGGGGTTTCAAGGAGTGAGTGAAAGGGTCTGTGCTTATTTCTCTGACCTTAAACACCACTGCAAAAAGTAAAAAATTTGAGATTTACAACTTGGTTGCTTTATTGGCTCCTCTTCTAAGTATAGTTTTACAAATTTGGCATTTATATGGACAGGGCCATACCAAGACTGAAATGCGCCCTGTGCAACTTGCACATCGGGCGCCCGCCCCCCCCAACACCTCCATTTAGACACTTTATGGGGGTGTGGGGGGGGGGACCCGATCTGCAAGTCGCCGGCATGCTAAGCAGGTCTGGTCCCGAAAAAGTGGTGGCAGCAGGTAATGGCAGAGAGACGAAATGCACCCTTTAAGTGTTTGCGCCCTGTGTGGCCACACCGCTTGCACAGGGCTCGGTACGGTTCTGTATATGGATACTTCCCAGCAAAGAGATGCCAAAAAAAAATCGTCACTTATACATGAAAGTGCCACCACTTAACACATGGAACACGGATTGAAGTCACCTGATGTGCACATTTTTTTTTTTTTTTGCAAAATGACTGTTCCTATTTTTCAGTGTGGGAAATACACAGGTATTCTGGAGCATCCTTATAGGTTCTTTACAAAAGACTCTGCATTCAGTGAGCTTTTGCCAAAAACCTGGAAATGTTTAAACGTACCAACTTGGATGTCACTTTTCTGATCTAGACGTCATTTGCAAAATGGGGCTTCACATCAATGGACCATTAAAGAGCAGCCCACAGCTGTTCTAAGTCATCTTTTGATAAGATGGTGAAAGTTGAAGTAAAGGATGAGCACCTGGATTCATCTGAGATTAATAGGATCTTCAAAGATATGACTACTGGAACTGGATGTTAATACCCATAATTCAGGATCTACACATAAGTCTAGTGAATACATATAGGGCTCCATTCACCCAAAATAGCTTTGGCTGGAAGATGTTGAATATTGGGAGATATTTGAATTTTATTGAAAGCTGTCTTAAAATGAAAAAATTGGGATGCCCAAATTTGGATGGATGACAAAAAAAACATTGTTGTCATTCAGGAGTAGGCACCATAATCATAGGCAATGGAATAAAGTGAGCCGCTGGGGCCATAACCCAACCGATATTTATCCCAACATGACATTAGCTACCAGAGAGCTTGGGGATGGGGCTGGAGATTGGTTTGTTTGGCCCCTGCAACCAAAAATGTTTTCTGCTGCCCCTGTCCGCTATGGATACATCACTAGTTTTCCTAGCTCTGCTCATGGTCTTGCCTGCTAGTATTGATTCATCACAATACATGAGTCTTATTTATTTATTACAGTCACTGAACAGAGTGAGGGGCATATTCAAAGGAGGCGGCGGCCAGCATATTTGAAGTGACTGGCCGCCACTGCTTTAAATTATGCCCAGATAGTCAATGCCAGGGCCATATCCAATCACCAGCACTGAATAGCAGGGTTGCCTGGTTAGCAGTTTAACTGACCGGTCAGCAGTGATATTCAGTCACTGACAGGACAGCTAAACCAGCTAAAGTTGAAAGCTTTTTTTCTGCTTAACTTTAGCCAGTTTAGGTTAGCCAGTTAATGGCTGAACATTGTCGCTGACTGGATAACCTCTGTCGCCACTCTTGCTCTGTCCCTGGAATGCCCCGATGGTTAACATCAGGGTGTTTAAACTACTGTACATAGGAGGGGATATTCAGCAGCACTAATTGCTAAACCATTTTGAATATTCTTAAATCCAGCTTTGGTTGCTGCTGCTGAGAAGTGTCATTCATTCTAACAGAACATTTGACATTTTTTCCTGATAGTTATGCTTTTTAACCTTAGGAAAGCTGAAAAGAATTATGGGCCTGATATTCACTACAGCGCATAGCTGTGCCCATTGACCATTAACCCTGGATATTCAAGGCCGGGACCACACATGCCGGTTTTTCTTCGCCTATCTTTTAGGTACAGGTTGCTAACCGGGCAGCATACAATATCACTGCTGCCTGGTTAATGATCATCTCCACCTCCGCTCCTTCGCAGAATGCCTCTAACATGCCCTGATGCTAATCAGTTAGTACTGGGACACGTAAGGGCCATAATCAGGGAATATCCTTTCAGTGGCAGTCACACAGTTTACAGGGCTGTAAACCGTGTAACTGCCCTTCGAATATCAGGCCCTATGTAAATATGATCAATGTCTGTCTAACAATAGATACAATAACTCTTCACAAAATGGATTGAAATTCCCCAAATGTGGCGGAACCTCGTTCCTCAACAATGGGTGAAGAGCAGAACTAGGACATTTTCCCATAGAACCCAATATACAAAAACATTCTGATTCTGTTGTCATCTCACTAACGGCAACATAAATTCTTTCCATTACCATGCATATTGGGATTTTCCCTTATACCAAACCCTACAAAAGTCATGCCGGACCTACAGAGAAAATCTACTGTTCCATAATGACACCAACTTCCAAAACTCATGCAACAAGCAGCCCACCCAGAATAAGGCAGCACCATAAATATTATAGTAAGCCTAGAACATCCATACACCTATTGGGAAAACTGAACAAGTCATATTGCTACAGTGCAGATTCTTATGTAGAAACTCCATACCAAAAGAACATTTGGCTTTGGTCACACATTCATAACTTAGATAGATCCTTACCAAGTACAAATTAAGTGATCACAAACTAAAAGTAATATGTAGACAAAAATTAAACTGAACCTTAAGAAGCCTGATTCTGTATGCAGTGCTACATCTGAGAAATAGAAAGATGTATCTCTTCCAATTCTGTGCCAAATATAAACATAACATACAAATTCAAAAAACGGAAAAATATTGATCACTAAATTGAAAATAATTTTTTTTCTGCCTTCATTGGCCATTTTATTTTCTGATCATGTTTGGTCTCAGTCTCTGGTTTCAGCTTTCCTCAGTCTTCCCTTAGCTCTCTTTCTAGGATCTCTAGTCCATTTGCCACTTCTTCCTCCCTCTCACCAGCACTTATCTGAATAGCATAATCTGCTGTCCAGGCAAGCGCTTTTGAAAATCAGGTCCATATTTCATGAGCTTGCCTAGCTTACCAGCTTTTTGTCCAAGATGTCTACTCAGACACTACAGGAGACATCTACTCCCATCAAAAATGACACTTGCAAGTAAAAGATATGTAGTCAGCATCTTGTGGACTTATTCTTAGGATCATTATGGATCTTTTCTTGAAATTGAGGCTTGTTTCTCTACCTATTTGGAGGACTGGGTGATATATGCAGTGGGGGGGGGGGTATTTCCTATTTATGGATTTTCTGTTGATTTGTAATTATTGCTTGGTTGTACATTTGCCATACAAGACTTCTTGATTGCTTTTTCTTGAAAAATGAATAAATGCAATGTTTAACAAATTGAAAAGTTAATGCTATATGCGTTGCAAAAAGGTGAGTTTCACTGGTGGAGTGCAGAAAATGTATGAGTAGAAACCTGAAGGTTTAAATATGTATGCCCTCAAAGAAAGGAGGGGCAGAGGAGATATGATTCAGGAATTTAAATACTTCAAGGGCATTAATGAACAAACAAACCTTTTCCAAAGGCGGGGAAGCTGTAGAACTAGAGGACGTAAACAATCCTCAATGTAACCCTATACCCTAAAAGGCAACTAATTATCCCCACTTTTTATTCCCAATCTGGACAACTTCATCAAGTGTCTAAATCCAAACTCATATTCCTACAGTAACTATTAACCTCATAAACATTTTTCACATAAAATATACCTGTGCAGCAATTTAATTCTTATAATGTGTATTATTTTATAAATAAATAATCTTTATCTATAATTTTAGAAATAATCTTTATTTTTATTATTTCATCTACCTTCAAAAATCGATATAATACATTGCTCATTTGGACATTACACCTATGATAAATACAGTTATCATTTACCATTCAATCATGCTTACTATCATAAACCATCACACACATCACATATCCATACTTGCATCCAAATACATAAATCTCCAACAGTACAAACATGGGCATATCAATAAAGAGGCCCCCCCCAAGAGCTCGCCATAACTAAATATGAACTGCAATCTCTTAATCTATAAAACAAATAAAAGTGCTTCAAAATCACAAGTAATATTATACATCAACATTAGAAAATGAAAATATACTCTTGAGTTCATCAATTCAAAGATCTGGAGGAACATCTGATGTCATCACCCAATCTTCCTCACGGAAAATGTTAACACATGAGCTAGAGCAGAGGTCCCAGTTCAACATCTGCAAACTCCCTTTAACTTCACTATATCACGTAATATAATTCAGCTAAGCATAATTCATCACTGACTGTAATTCAGCAACAATGTAAACCACGTTATTGATGCAAACTTCCACTCCATATTGTATCCGTGTTTTATCTCATATTCCCTGTATGCTGTAATCCAATCCAGTCCTTTACTTGAATCCACTGCGATCTCAGCCCTCCATTACTATTGAAGACCTGTGTTGCATGCCACCTCTCACAATCACTTCATTTCAATCATTATGCTCCAATCCAATCATGCAAGGGTGGGTCAAGGCAATCTGCTGCCTGAGGCGAAGGATGAGATGGTGCCCCCCCCCCTCCATAGAGGGAGGCGAGGCTTTTTCAGGACTCCAGTCAGGGACTGAACCAAACCAAAAAGCCGATTAGATTATATGGAGGAAATGCAAGATGTTTGCACACCAAGGAACTAAAAGAGAGCGAGAACCAACAGCACAGTTTATAAAACTAAATTATAACTCATTTTTATTTTGTTATTATAAACTGCATTATGGTTCTTGCTTTTTCTTTTTCAACATATATTGTGCATCCACAGTGGGTGCAGAGCAGCACCAGGACATTCACCCACCAAACTCGATATCTTAAAAAAAAAATCTGATTCTGATCATCTCACCAACAACAACAACAACCATTCTCCAGTACCAGGCATATTGTGAACTAATACAAAACCCTACAACAAAGAGCACATCTACCATACCATACCATATCAGCACCAACTTCCAAAACTCACATAAGGAGCCCATCTAAAAAAAGGTCACTGTAAATACTTCAGTAGGCCATGGAATATTCATACACCTATTTGAAAAGCTGAACAAGTCAAATTACTACAGTACAGTATAGATCTTTATGTACAAACTCCATGTTAACAGAACATCTGGCCTCTGTCACACACTCATAATACAGACCCTCACCAAGTACAGAATAAATAACCACAGTCTAAAGCAAAAACAAATATATGTAGACAAAATTTAAATTGAAATCCCAAGAAGCCAGACTCTGCATGCAGTGCAACATCAGATAAATAAGAGATGCAATTCCCCCATACTGTGTAAAATATAAAGATAGCACAAAGTCCAATCACTAAAATGAAATAAAATTATTTTTTCTACCTTTGTTGTCTGACCATTTTATTCTGATCATACTGGTCCCGATCTGAGACTTCTGCTTTCTTGTCTTCTCTTAGCTCTCTTTCTGTGGTCTATGGTCCATCTGCCATTTCTTATCTCTTCTTTTACTTTCTTCACTTCCTTCCATCACCCCATTTCCAGTTCCAGTAACCCTAACCAGTATCAGCCCCCTTTCTAGTCCTCCCCTCCCAGTACCTTCCAATGTCAACTGCCTTGCATTCCCACGACTGCCACTGGTGTCCATTCCCTTCCAGTCCCCCTTCTTCCCCACTGTCCAGCCCCTTCTAATCCAAATATCATCCCGGGTATCAGCTCACATCCACTCTCAGTGCCACCCCCTCCAGTCAGCTCGCTTACAGTCACCCTATCCTCTGTCCATCCCCCTTCCAGTGCCATTCGCACATGTCAGCACCCTTCCAGCCTCCTCTCCATTACCCAGTCACCTACCACTCCCATCCCCAAGTGTCAGCTTCCTTCCAGTCCCCCTTCAGTACATCCCAGGTGTCAGCTCCATTCCAGCCCCGCCCTTCCCCTGCTATATCAGCTCCTTTCCAGTCCCCTCCTTCCCCCATGTCAGCTCCCTTCCTGCCCCCTCCTTCCACTGGCAGACCCTCTCAGTATCTGCTCCCTTCCAGTCCTATTCTCCCATCCCCCCGCATCAGCCCATTTGTAGCCCTAGCCCCTAGTTTTCTTCCAGGGCAAGCAGTACTCTCCTCCTCTCCCCCATTAGCCCATTTCCAGTCCCAGCCCATTTCCAGTCCTAGCCCCCTTATCAACCCACTCCAGTCCTAGCCCCCCAATCAGCCCATTACCAGTCCTAGCTCATTTCCAGTGCTAGTCCCCCCATGAGCCCATTACCAGTCCTAACCCCCAATAAGTCCATCTCCAGTCCTAGCCCCCCAATCAGCCCATTTCCTGTCTTAGCCCCTCTAATCAGCCCATTCCCAGGCCTAACCCCACCAATCAGCCCATTACCAGTCCTAGCCCCCTCTCCCGATCAGTCTATTTCCATTCTTATCCCCCCATCAGCCCATTTCCAGTTCTAACCCCTACCCCTAGATCAGCCCATTTTCAGTTCTACACTCCCCAATCAGCCTATTTCTATTCTTAACCCCCATCAGCCCATTTTCAGTTCTACACCCCCCATCAGCCCATTTCCAGTCCTAGCCCTCCATCAGCCCATTACTATTACCAGTACTACCCCCTCTCCCCAGCCCAGCCCAGCCCAACCCCAGCCCCAGCCCCAGCCCAAGCCCGACCTTCTGAAAGGAAATTGAAAAACAAAAAAAAAATGGTCACAAAAGCTGCTGCCGCTGCAGAATGTAGTACCCCATGGCCCCCATCTCTCCGCCTACCCGCCTTCCCAGAAGAGTCCTGCCTTCTAGTTCCCCATGCCATGCTGGCTCAGCTTTGCAGAGCTGTGAAGGGAGTGTTTCCCTTTCCTGTGGCTCTGTTATAGTTGAGCCCGCCAGCGCTGATGGAAAACAGGCATTTCCTGTCTCAAGAAATGCCTGTTTCCTGTCTCAAGAAATGCCTGTTTCCCATCAGCGACGGCGGGCTCAACTTTAACAGAGCCATGGGAAAGGGAAACACTCCCTTTGCGGCTCTGCAAAGCTGAGCCAGCGCAGCATAGGGGAAATAGAAGGCAGGGATCTTTGGGGAGGCACTTCATTCTGCCGCTGCCACTTCTGTGACCATTTTTTTTTGTTTTGTTTTTTTGATTTTGAAGGCCGAGTGAGGCGGTCTTTTTGGGGTCAATTTTTGCCACCCCCAAAAAGTTGCCGCCTGAGGCCACTGCCTCACTCGGCTTCATTTTAGAGCGACCCCTGCAACCATAAACCATAGTTTTGCTTCCCTGGCTTCTTCAGGGAAACTGTAACTTCAGCAAACAATGCATACGGCTCCCAGCAGCAAAACTCAAGACTGCTATAAGAAAGATGCTGGTGTTAAAAAGTGGGAATAATTAGTTGCCTTATAGGGTATAAGGTTACATTGAGGATTGTTTATGATTTCATAATTTTTATAACTTGGTTTGGTGATTTGCTTTAGGACTAAAGGACATGAAATGAAACTGTAAGGAGTTAAACTCAAAAGCAACATCCAGAATAGTTTTTCATAGAAAGGGTGGTGATTGTCTGGACTGCCCTCTCAGAGGAGATGGTGGGGGCAAAAACAGTGGCGGAATTCAAAAAGACATTGGACAAACACAGAGTACCCCTTTATAGCAAGAAGAGGGAATCAAAGTAAGCTTAAATTTTACATTTCAGAAAACAGAGATGTAAGTTGCATGGAGCATTGGGTGCAACCCTAAACAAAGGCAAAGAGGTAACCTGTATGGAGCGACAGGTACAACCTCACCATGCAGGTCTTTATTTGCTACCATTTACTATGAGGTCTATTCTGTAACCTTCCGGACCTCCAGATCCACTAAACGCCTGACCTGCATCCAGGAAACAGAACTCCCCACATGTAGCTCTGAGCTGTGTGGGGAGCTCTGTTTGTGGGCAGGAGGGGGTGGGCTGTAGGTGGAGCCAGGGCGGGCTGTGGGTGACACCATGACCTGGACTTACACGACCGATTCTTAGGTTGGCCCTGTACTCTGGGGTTGGCTGTTTGTACGGGGGGCTTCTTCCATCTCAGAGATGAAATAAGTCCCCTGAGATGGAGGAGAATGCTGGATCTGTAGCCCGCCGAAGAGGTAAGGGGGTGCAGAGGGTTTCCCGCATTCTGACCCTGGCCATGTTGGCTCGATCAGGGGTCAGGCTGTGGGGAAAATAACTTTTCCGTCATTGCTGGGATCACAGCTCCTGCATGGAGCCGCCGTGGCATGCTAACAGGACACCATGCAACTACTGCTCCATGCAGAAACCAGGCTGGGCTAGCTGGGGAGTTGCTTAGATGTCCAGGTGGCCAGAGTCGGAGCACAGCCTACACATCCAGGCTGGAAGACCTCATTCTAATCCTGCGGGCATGTCTAGCCCCAGCGGGATCAGAATCAGGTGCATTGGAGCACAGCCCAATTCTGACCGGCTGGACAGGCGGGAGAAGCACACAAAATAATTGGCCTCCATGTTACTATGTTATGCACATAACTTTAAAACTTATTTTGCAAAATCACGCATGTGTATTTAGCCACAGAACAACCAAATATTCAAAAACAATTTATGTGGGTACCTTGTGTTTGAAAATCAGGTTGTCTTCTGAATGCTTAAAATTATGCATAACACTTTGCAGTTAGGTGAACTCCTGAAAATTTAACTAATTATTTAGAACAACTAAGGTGTATTTAAAACAAGTACAGGACACTATCAGTTTACATAATCTATTGTAAGGAAGTTGAACTGCAGAAAACAAGGCACATAAGTTTCCAAAGACAGAAGTTACAATATAAAAAATGATGTCTCTAAGACTTATGGGGCCTGATATTTGAAGGGCATGTACAGCCTAGTAAACCATGTGAATGACTTAGATGGGGATATTTAACGGCACATACATGGTCAGTACCATTGAATATCCCCGTCTATGTCCCCTATGCTCCCTGATGCCATCTGGTTAGCATCGGGGCATGTTGGGGGTGTTCTGGGGAGGAGCGAAGTGGGGAATGGTGCTAACCAGGTAACAGCGATATTGCATGCTGCTCGGTACCTCAGTGGCTTCCTGTCCCTGCGGCAATCACCATATATTCAATGCCATCACCATGGCATTGAATATCCAGTTTAGAGGTCAGTGGGGAGGGCTGTGTGTCTTATCGGCGCATAGTCCTTCCAAACGGCGGGCAACTAAAAATAAGGCCCATGGTCTTCAACAAAGTCCAAGGGAAATAATCTTGAAAGTCTGAGTCCCAAACATAGAGTTCATGGTAAATAACTCCAAGGAAGCAGAACAGTGAGACAGATTCTCATAACATACTCCAGGGAAGGTAAAATGAAAGCTCCCTACAAGGAGCAGCTTCTTGGCCCTATAAGGGAATCTGTGGCAGGCCTACTTCTAGGACCAGATCTAGAATGTTGGCACCCGTAGACAGGAACAGAGAATGGTGAACTTGAGAGGTTTCTCTCTCAGATACTTGGTGTCCCTTGAAAATTTGGCAGCCCACGCAATTACCTGTATTGCCTATGTGTACATCTGGTTCTGACTACTCAGACCACCCCTGAATTAGTTGTCTAGAATGAGTTTGTGGTGATTTTGTTGGGGGTATAGAAGGAATCTTCCTGTTTTCCATCACAAGATAAGGTGGTTTTCTATGATCTCTGGGTGGTCGAGACATTTTCTATAAACTGATCCTTCTGAGACACCCTTGTTTTTTGCCTCACCTCTAGCCCAAGAGGAGGAATAACCTAGTGATTAGAGCAGTGGGTTGAAAAGCAGAGAAATCCAGTAACACTCTCTCTCCATTGCTTTAGGTGCAAACTTAGATTGCAAACTTAGGGGTATGTTTACTAAACTGCGGTAAACGTGAATAACGCGCGTTGTACAACGTTAACGATTGTTAGCGTGCTATAGCGCATTAACGATCGTAAACGCGCTATAGCACGCTACCGATCGTAATGCTCCGTGGCGCGGTAAAACACCGCAGAAGGTGGAGAGAGGGCGGAGAGAAGGGGTCAATGGGCGGAGAGTGGGCGGGGAGAGGCTAACGCGCTGATTTCCAGAGCTGAATTCCAACGCGAATGAAAACCTACCGGTAAAAGCACTTTAAAGGGGAGAGAAACCATTTACGTGTCAGCAATGTACAGCCTAGGCAGGGAAACCAAAATAAGGTGATAAGTGTGATACATGTGCACAGAACAAAAGGGCACAGAAACACCGAAAATGACCCCAACAAACTGGAAAAAAACAACAACCAAGCTGGCCAATAGTGGTAGCAATGAGAAACATCAACCCCCCCCCCCCGAGTAAGCTCCATAGAACAGAGATAATTCGTGGAAGGGTCCATACTCCGTCCCCATACAAGGTGCATGGGCCCACAGTGAAATAGCGCTGCTCAGGGATTTCCCCACCATCGGACAGGGTTCCTATAGCATGCACATGTCCCGCAACTTCAGGGCGGGCATGTCGGAATGGGCAACCGGGCAGATGCTGGAAAAGGGGATACAGAGGGCTGCAGGCGGCACATGCAGTGGCGCAGCTGGGCCACAGTGGGGACTAGGGTGATGCTCAGTTGGCCCATAAGAATGCGTAAACAGTAGAGCCAGACAGCAACTGATGAGGGCCCAACATGGGCACGAGTGCGTTTCCCAAAGCGTCACAGGGGAGAGTACCCAACAGCAACCCCCAAGGGCACGGAACACTGGCAGGCAGGGCTGGGGGGGAGCGTGGACGTCTATGCAGGCACCCCTACCCCAGAACACGCACCATAGGCAGACACCTACCTGCACACTGGATGGCCTGAGACCGCGCACCACCAGCTCCACCAGCAGAAGGGCATGTCAGCATGGTGGCTGAGGGATACTGGTGGTGGAGGGGGCAGTGGCAGCTGCCCGGAGCAGACCATGGCCTAGCCCTGTATAGGTGGGTGCCATGCACTGCAACAGACAGGCCCTGTTTGACCAACAGTCATGGTATCACCAGGGAATGCACCATCTCTGTGAGAACACGGTGATGCAGTGCACAGAACCACTGTATTCAGAAGCAGAAGGTCACAGGTTCAAGTCCCAGCTGTGGTTTCCGCCAACCCAGTCCTTAACAAATTTGCAGATGACACAAAACTATTTAAAGTTGTTAAATCCCAAGAGGATTGTGGAAAATTGCAAGAGGATCTTGATAAATTGGAAGACTAGGCATCAAAATGGCAGATGAAATTTAATGTGGACAAGTGCAAGATTATGCACCTAGGGAAGAACAACCCAAACTATGGTTACACGATGCAAGGTTCCACATTGGGAACTACCACCCAGGAAAAAGATTTAGGCGTCATTGTGGATACCATGTTAAAACCCTCGGCCCAGTGTGCAGCGGAGGCCAAGAGAGCTAATAGAATGGAAGGTAGGATAAGGAAAGGAATGGAAAATAAAACAAAAGATATTATAATGCCTCTATATCGTTCCATGGTGAGACCGCACCTTGAATATTGTGTGCAATTCTGGTCGCCGTATCTTAAAAAGGATATAGCGATTTTAGAAAAGGTTCAGAGAAGAGCCACCAAAATGGTAAAGGGAATGGAAGGATACTCCTATGAAGAAAGGCTAAAAAGGTTAGGGCTCTTTAACCTGGAAAAGAGACGGCTGAGGGGAGATATGATAGAAGTCTATAAATTAATGAACGGAGTGGAACGGGTAAATGTAGATCGATTGTTTACCTTATCAGAATATAGAAAGACTAGGGGACATGCAATGAAGCTACAGGGTAAACTATTTAAGACTAATAAAAGAAAATATTTTTTCACTCAACGTGTAATCAAACTCTGGAATTTGTTACCGGAGGATGTAGTAAAGGCTGTTAGTGTAGCTGGGTTTAAAAAAGGTTTGGACAAGTTCCTGGAGGAAAGGTCCATAAACCATTATTAAGAAGGGACCCAGGATATCAATGCTTGAACCAATACAAGCATTGTGGAACCTGTGTCCCTTGGGGAAACTGCTAGGTACATATGACCTAGATTGGCCACTGTTGGAAACAGAATACTGGGCTTGATGGACCTTGGTCTGACCCAGTATGGCATATCTTATCTTATGTTATGTTCATATTTTACCCACTACTATAACGTGCTAATACAGGCAGAACCGTTCTTGCAGATGACGTAAACATGCCCAAAACACCAACATTTTACCCTACAGAGCACAGACACCATAAACATGCACATTACTTAGAGCAGAGTCTCCCAAATGCAGTCCTGGAGGGCCAAACACCATTCCAGTTCCATGCTGCCTCTGATAAAGATGCCTGTGCTGCATTTCTATGCGCCACCCCCATGGTATGCAGATGTATCTCATGCATATTCATGAGGGACAGCATGAAAACCCGAACAGTGTTTGGCACCGCAGGACTGGAGTTGGGAACCTCTGCCGTAAAGCAGCAGCCAACAGGGGCAGACACACCCGCACCCACAGGCCCCATTATCCCAAGCCTCCTGGAGAGGCAGGACTTTGGGCTCTGCGTGCATCTCCCAATACTAGCACTTGCATACCTTAGTAATGCCACCCTAAACCTGGGAATATGGTACACAGCTATCAAAAGGTTGCTATGCGTACTGGCAGATAGCAATTCCTAGGTTAAGTACAATGTTCGGAGTGAGCTGCATCATAGCAACCTTTCTGATGTCTGTGGTGTGTGCTTCAGGTCTGGTCTCTGACAGTGTTTACCACCCTCGGGAGTGACCCCCACCAGTATTGCATACCATATCCATGCCTGCACTGTGCCCAGGACTGGTGTGGTGGCCAGGGCTGCTAAACACCTCTATAGTAGCACAATGCTGGCGTAGGTGTGGGAGTGTGTGTCTGTCTATCCAGTGTGTGGTGGCTGCAAACACCCTCCACAGCCCACACTGCTAGCACTGTTGCCAGTTTTGGCCTGCCAATGTGCATAATGAGGAGCAAGGTACCGTGGGAATAGCCTGGATAGGGTGGCCTGGCCTGGCCGCATCTGCACAGGGCATAGGGCAATGGCCGGACATTGTAGTGCCCGGTACCACCTGCACGGACAGGGTGGCCATAGCATGTCCTGCTAGGAGGTCACTCTCACCCTGACTGAGCAGTGATCATGGCATGGCTAGGTTCCCCCATAGTGCTATATAGTATTTCTCTTATGTGATATTTATGGGTTTCCTTTTGGGGCCCAATCACTGACTTATCTGCTTGGTGTGTATGCTGATATCCCCGTTCTGGATACATGCATCTCCTCCAGGACCATGCACTATGGACTAGCTGGCGGACTGTCTGCAGCTAGTATGTGTCTTGCTGGAACACCGTGCAGCAGCTGGAGGCTTGCTGCTGGAGAATGTCAGATAATGGTGGGGGGCAGCTGCGCATTTCCAGACCTGCTGTCTGTCTGCTATTGCCTTATGGATGTGTAGTGCTCTGCATTGCCTGCGCTGTAGGGTGTTTGATCCCGAGTAGGACTGGGGTGATGGTCCCCTCTACTGCCACCATTGCAGGGGGTTGAAGGTGGATCTGTGGGCGGGAGATCCTGTCCCCCACCCTGAGCCCTAGAGGGTGCGTTGGGTGGTGGTATATAATCTCCCTGGTAACCACAGCAGAATGTGGGTGTGGTGCCGTGCAGTCCTCCTGTAGCCAGCCATGTGTTTATTAGCAGCTCTAGCCCACTGGTTACTTCACTGCCCATGGAGCCAGAGGTCATAGGTTCACAACCCACAGTGGGGTTCATTGATAGGGCTGTCTTAGGCATTGTCTATTTTTACTGTATATTAGTGCTGCCAGCAGAACCACCCTCAGGGTACTGTCACTTTAGGGTAGCTCAAAAAGCGCCCTATAGGGTGCCTTATACGGCGCCCTATAGGGCGCGCCTTACGCGGCGCCCTATAGGGTGCGCCTTACAGGTCGCCCTATATGGTGCGCCTTCCACTTCGCCCTATAGGGAGCGCCTAAATATTCCCATCAAATGGTATATAATACATGACCATGTCAGAGAGAACGTCACTATTGGAACATATTGCATAAGACGGGTACAATTTTCCTGACATATGCAAACTGTAACCCGCCTGCAGACTGTGGATTAAAATATTATAGTCGGCTTTCAAAGGCTTACACAGGATGGCTCAGCCAGCCTTATTCATTAGGCACACTGGGGAATCGAACCCATGACTCTTGTACCATCAGTCTGTGTAGTAACCATTGTGCTACAGCTCTGTTTCTGTTTTTGGGTGTCTGCGTGCTGTCTTAGGCGTGCGCGCAGTGGCGTGCGCTGTAGCGATCATTGCTGCGCGGCGCGTAATAACGCGTGCAACTGCGCGTTATCGGTTACGATGTCCCGCCCATGTCCTTTTTTGGCTTTCCTTCCACTAACGTGGCTCCTAACGCGAATTGCACTAACGCAGTTTAGTAAACCTACCCCCTAGTCTTATGGGTACAGGAAAATACTTACTGCTTCTACTGTAAAAGCATGAGCTAAAATCTAAATAAAATTATGTTCCTGGAGGAGCTAGGATGCAACTATCTGAGGTTTCAGAAGTTTAACTTTCAAAATAATGGAAGGATGGAATAGCAGAAAAGTGCTTCTAGGTAGCAGCTTAGCCTGGACTCTTTCATTCTCGGCTTGTCTCCATTTTTGTCTGGAGATGACTCAGGACCAGGTAGGAAATGTCCTGTTCCCTTTTAGCAGATGGCTACTCTGAAAACTGTAGTTCACATCCCTCAGTGTCCACCTTTTCTTCTTCCAGTTCTATGAGTGCTGCTGTTGCATCCTGAGATTCACCTGAATGGGTTCTCACAATAGCATGGCTGGCAAGAGTACTTGGGTCTGTGGCAGGAAGAGGAAGAGCATATAAGTGATGATGTCATGTGGGACCTGTTCATATTGCCATTCTACCTCAGTGCTAAGTAACGTTGCATTAACGTATAAAGAAGTAGTTTTGGGCTTATTTCTTCTGTAAGCCCAGTGCTAGCTTTTGTTGGTGCGGGGTGAGGAGATGTGAAGGAAGCAGAAGTAGGAAAGAACTTTTCACAGGCTTGAAAATGTATAAATATTCTGCCAAATCGCATGGGTATTGAATAGATCCCTGTAGTGTTTCTGACTGATCTTGTTAACTATGTGCTGGTGTTCTGTGTTAAGGCCTGTGTGCATGCATATTATGGAAAGTACCTGGGCAGAAGAAAGTGCTGTGTGGTTTCCAGGGTAACAGACTGACCTGGTCTCATTTACGATCAGTGTACCTTTGTACCACAGAGAAAGCTAAAGAGCAACTTTGTCAGTGGAGCCCGAGAGCTGGTTGCTAAGGAAACTAAGCTGCAGAATTCAGCTAACAGACCGGCAAGAGTGAAAATGGACTGAATGGACACTGCATAGTCACTACTGGGAGCTTTAGGGAGAAGGAATTAACAGAGCAACACCTTGACCCTCAACTTTGATGTTTGGTAGTTGGAAGAGGCATCCAAGAACCCAGTTGAAACCAAAGTAGAAAAAGCTGCAGCCCTTCTTGAAAGGTGTGAAGCCCCATTTTTAAAGGGTGTCTAGGTCAGAACGTTCGCATTGGCATATTCACAATTTCTAGCCTATTTTCTAAAAGGCTCCACTGAATACTGTTTGCTGACACTTATGTGTACCTCGGAAGAGGTGTAAAAGCTGATGGGGAAGTGTTTCAAAAATATACCATTCATGTATTTGTGTGCAAAATTGGAAATATATGTATAATGTTTTTGTGACCACACCAAATCATACCCAGAACATGCCCCATTTGAATATCTGCATCCTGCAGCATGTATATGTGCAAACAACAGCATTGTAAAATCAGCATTTATGCTGTGTACCTTTTACATGTGCATAAGCCATGGGATGTTGCACAACTCTTCTATAATTACCTTCTAAGTGTGACCAGACCATTGCCTAGAGATGGATATTGGGGTGTAAATATAAAAACATAATCTGGAGGCAATGTAAACAAATCTCGATATCCCAAAACAAAATTTCTGAGCTCCTCTTTCTTTGGTACAACCAGTCATAGCACTGGGGAAAAGACAGAGAGAGAGGAAATCCTTGAGGAACACTTCCATTGTTTTGATCTGTTTGAATAAACTGGTCCATTGTATGCTGCCAAATTAAGAAGAATCTGCAGAAAAGACAGACTTCATTAAAATTAATAATGACTAAAGGACGAATGGAATTAAATTCTTTGGTCATCTTCAACTGCCAATAATCTGCTACAGAATGAGCTGCATGCTGGTGATGGTTGATCATATCAAAACTTCTGATACTACAATAAAGCTTACACAGCTATGACCATAGCGGAAGAATTTATAGAACATCTTATTGAGTGTTATAGCTCACAGATGTGAGCTTGACGTTTAAGGCAAAACCTTTCCAAGAATGCTTGTTAGTTATACGGCATCCAGAAGGTCCAAAACATTCCTTATGTCTCTAAGATAATGGCTTTTGTGAAAGGACCAGAGTAAGAAGCATGCAGGTAAGTGAGAGAATCATTTGTCTAATCCTGCTTAATCCTTAATCATTTCCTACAAGAAAACACTGTCATAAAATATCATTTGCGATGGAAGACTAATGTGGAACCTCAGAAGTGGGAAGGAAGCAATGAGATTAGAATCTCAATACTGTAGGTCTCCTGGATCTGCGTTTTGGTAGTCTTGTGCTGTAGATTACATTAGAAGTAGTACTTTGCATCAGTAGTTGCTAACAGAACTCCTGAACTCAGGCAGCAGACTGGAGATGGAGCAGAGAGTTGCTTGGAAGAGATGCCTTCTTCTGGCATGCAAGTCGACATGGTATCAGGAAACGTACTTGAGAGAAACCTATCATTGGGTAACATGTGGTAAATAACCCTTGCTATCAAAATTATCCCCATTTACCAATTGATTCAGTATAGATACTAGAGAATAAGATTGTGGCCATAGAGCTTTGGGAGTCTTGTTCAAGAGGAGAATGGTATGTTAATCATCTGCTCAGAAGACAACTAATGTATGGAATGATTGTGAGTCTATATTCTTCCCACTGAAGCAGTAATGCCTTAAAATGATACTAGTCTACCTAGGTTTTCTTAATGAACTTGCCCTCAGTCCAATGTTTGCCACTGGGAATGAATGTCATGTTGGATCAAGTAGTAGATAAATGGGATCAAGAGATCTCCACTGCATTAGATATACAGTCATCCCTCGCTACGTCGCGGTTCATTTATCGCGGCCTCAGTACATCGCGGATTGAGGAATTATGGCGCGAAAGTTGCCCGCATGCCAGCAGAAGGCAGGGAGTGCCCACACAAATGAAAATCCACGTCTCTGATTAGCTGCTAGCATCCCGCCATTTGATATCCCTCCCGACTCGGGAATCTCGCAAGCTGATTGGCCTAGACGTTTCCCCCACCTTCGCTCTCATACCCTTGTGCAAAATAGTGCTTGCGACGCCCTTGAAAATGGCTCCTAGACGTCCTCCACCCTCTAAATCCTCTAGTGAACCCAAGATGAAGAGAAAAATGATGACAGTGAACGAGAAAGTTAATTTATTGGACATGCTTAAGGCAGGCCATAGCTATGCGTCTGTTGCACGCCATTATGGATTGAACGAATCGACGGTTCGCTACATAAAAAAAGATGAAGTGAATATCCGTAAAACTGCCTCGATATCGTTCTCCAAGGACACTAAGCGAGTTGTGACTTCTCGTAATAAGCGAATTGTGAAAATGGAGAATGCCATATCAGTGTGGATATCGGATTGTCGGGAAAAGAAGGTTAGTCTCGATACTAATATGATTCGGACTAAAGTCAAAGCCCTGTATGATAGCTTTGTTCCTGAAGGAGAGTTGAACAAAGACAACGAAGGTGATGACGATGACGAAAATGAACCTCAGCCTAGTACCAGTGCCTCGAGTGATCCTACCCCACGAGAAAAACGTGGTTTTGTTGCCAGCAAGGGCTGGTTCGAGAAATTCAAGAGGAGATTTGGCCTTCGCAGCGTTCCTTTGTATGGGGAGGCCTCCTCGGCAGACCAAGAGGCAGCTCTTCATTACGTCGAGGAAGAGTTTCCGAAGATAATTGATGAGGGTGGTTATCTCCCGGAGCAGGTCTTTAACATGGATGAGACTGGCCTCTTCTGGAAGAGGATGCCGTCCCGGACGTTCCTTTACAAGGATGAATTGAAGAGGCCAGGGTTCAAGGCCCACAAAGATAGAGTGACTATCCTCATGTGTGGGAATGCTGCAGGCTTCATGCTCAAGCCTGGCTTAATTTACAAGTCCCTGAATCCTCGGGCTTTGAAAAACAAAAACAAAGCCTTGCTGCCCGTCTACTGGATGCACAACAAAAAGGCATGGATAACAAAAGCCCTCACACTCGACTGGTTCGTAAACTGCTTTATCCCGCAGGTAAAGCTGTACCTCGCTGAAAAGGAGCTGCCCTTTAAGGTTGTTCTCTTCATGGACTGTGCAGGAGGACATGCAACCAGTCTCCATTATGACGGGGTCCAAGTGGAGTTCCTGCCCCCCAACACCACTTCCCTTATACAACCCATGGATCAGGGGGTCATTCGGGCCTTCAAGGCCCTCTACACGAGGTCCATGATGGAGGGCCTCATCTCCTCCATCGACGAAGACAACGTGGCCTTCAGCCTGAAGAACTATTGGCGGGGATACAACATTGCAACGTGCCTGGTCAACATTCAGAATGCTCTTAATGAGATGAAAGAGCAGACACTGCTTGCAAGTTGGAGGAAATTGTGGCCAAAAAACGTCACCCATGACTACGAGGGATTTACGCCTGACGAAGTTCACCACTCCGCCGTAGATAAGGCTGTGAGGCTGGCTCGGTTGGTAGCCACTGAAGGGTTCTCTGACATGACGACGGAAGAAGTGAACACACTGATCGAGTGCCACTCGAACCCCCTAACCGACAAGGAACTTGTCGAAATGACAAGATCGGCGAGTGAGGAAGAAGAGGAGGTAGCTGACGATGGTGACGACAACGAAGCTGAAGAACGTGGCCTTACCTTGGAAAACCTGCAAGAGCTCTGCAACATAGCACGGACTCTGCAACAAAGGGCCCAAGAAATCGACGACAACATGGTCCGAGCCGTAGAATTCAGTAACCGTATTGACGGTGTAATGGCGTTGTACAAGGGCATCTTTGCTCAGAAGAAAAAACAACGGTCACAACTCCCCATCACGATGTTCCTTGTGCCAACGTCCAGCGCCCCGAGCACGTCCAGCGCCCCGAGCAACTGACGATGAGGCATCATCTGAGGAGCAGTAAAGCTCTCATTAACCTGTGCAGTAAATCATCTTCATCTTCTTCACCTCCACCATACCACATACACAAAAAATGTACGTATGTTAAAAATGAGAGTATTTTTTGTGGTGTACTGTATTCTCTTAATATTGCTTATACAGTATTGTAATCTGGGTTTATTCTCCCATGATGTGGGCTTGTACTTTACTGATTTCTTGTATTGTTCTTTTGTGTAATCTTCTGTATTGAAGTTTGTCTTTTCATATTACTTTGTAATATTGATGCAAAAATTTATAAATAAAAAAAAATAAAATGAGAGGGTGACACTACTTCGCGGTTTTTCACTTATCGCGGCCGATTCTGGTCCCTATTAACCGCGATAACTGAGGGATGACTGTAATTGCCTAGTGAAAAGTGGTGAATTATAAAGTTGACAAACATTTGCCCTGCTTCATCAAAGAGGTCAGGAGTTTAGAAAAGTGTTTGTTTTTCTTTATTACATTTGACTATCCTCCTTTCAAGGGACATCAAGACAGGATAGTATTTAAATAAAATCATGAAACTAAGAATAATGCAATGTTAGCTTATAAAAATATAAATAAAACAAATAAAAAACAATTCAGTTAATAAAACAATAGAAAAGAACAAAAGGAGAAAATAATAAAAACAGGTAATTGGAGGAGATAGAAGGAATATAATGCAGAATGGAGGGAAAGAAAGGGAAGAAAACAGAAGGGGAAGAGTAAAATGATGAATAGTTGCTACTTCAGTGCCTCAATCCAGTATCATCTCATAATATGTAGGTTAGGTTAAAATAGAGAAGAGGTTTCTGGATGTTAGCAATAAAAAAATGCTTACCAATGAAATTGCCATTGCTGAAAGCAATTTAGAGGAATTGTTAATAGTTTATAGAGTTTTTGGTGGAATGTTGATATGAGAATCCAGAATAGGATGGAAAATCCAGATTCTGAGAGCTTTGCCAACTTAAAAAATGACAAAGTACTATTGAGGAAAAGTAGTAAAGGAGAATGTATGTTTCTTTTTATTTATTTATTTAGCATTTTTTATATACCGCCCCTTCCAATGATCAGGGGCGGTTTACATTGAACAGAAATTACAGAAACTTGGTTACAGGGAGCATTTCAAAACATGATACAATAAACTATGTACAGGTCAGCTAGGCCCTTATACAGAAGTATTGTGGCAGCTGCGTCTAAACTATTTACATAGTATATTGCGGACAGTGTAGGATATAGTGCGTAGTCATATCGGGGGTGTGGTGGGGCTGGTAAATAGTGAAGAAGGAGGAGGGGTCGGGGAGATCGGTGGATTATAATATTCTAAGAAAAGTATGGTTTTTAGGAGTTTACGAAATGCTTGTTGGTCCTTGTTCAAGAGCAGCTTAGTAGTTAAGGGCATTAATAAAGTGAGAGAGGATAAGAAAAAAAAATCCAGTTGGTAGACTTTAAATCTATTTTATAGCTGAAATAAAAAGTCTTCTGAAAATCTTAAAGGCCACTCAGTAGCTCCCATTAGCTAGTAAAGGATTTATCAGATAAGATTCTTGTTTGGCTATCTAGGATACTAAATATCTCATTGATAGTTTGCTAACTTTCTCACTGAAACGTTCTATCTTCATTCCATTCTTAAGGATATTATAATGCCTCTGTATCATTCCATGGTGTGACCACACCTTGAATATTGTGTGCAATTCCAGTTGCCGTATCTTAAAAAGGATATAGTGGAATTAGAAAGGTACGAAGAGCCACCAAAATGGTAAAGGGGATGGAAGGTTCCCCCAATGAGGACAGGCTAAAAAGATTAGGGCTCTTCAACCTGGAAAAGAGACGGTTGAGGGAAGATATGATAGAGGTCTATAAATTAATGAATGGAGTGGAATGGTAAATGTAGAGCGATTGTTTGCACCATCAAAAAGTAGAAAGACTAGGGGACACACAATGAAGCTAAAATGTAACCCATTTAAGACTAATAAGAGAAAATATTTTTTCATTCAATGTGTAATCAAACTCTGGAATTCATTAATGGAGGATGTAGGAAAAGTTGTTGGTGTAGCTGGGTTTAAAAAAGGTTTGGACAAGTTCCTGGAGTAAAGGTCCATAAACCAATTATTAAAGGGGACCCAGGATATCTACTACTTGCCCCAATACAAGCATTGTGGAACCTGTCGTTTGGGGAAACTGCTAGGTACTTATGACCTAGATTGGCCACTGTTGGAAACAGGATACTGGGCTTGATGCGCCTTGGTCTGACCCAGTATGGCACATCTTATGTTCTTATGTAAAGTTAGATGTTTTGTAATGTCATAATAACGTCCCTATATTTGTCTCTTGTTGCGCAACTTGTAGAAAAGGTGATAACAATGCAGCTGGCTCTGTACTCAGGACAAGTTCAAGTATTAGAGGCATTCTAGGCAAGCGTCCATCCTGCCACCCCCATTGCCCCTACTGCCATCTCTCTCCAAAACTTGCAGCAGCAGCAATCGCATTGAAACTGCTCTGCAGCACTTACCTAACTCTTTGGCACTGCATCACAGGTCCTTCCTTCTATGACCTGTCGCTTCCACCCTCCTCTGATGCAGACTTTTGGTTTATGCAAACTGGAAGCCTGTGCCAGAGGGGGCAGAAGTGGCATATCGTAGAAGGCAGGAACCGTGACACAGCTCTGAAGAGTTTAGGTAAGCATTGCATCAGTTTCAGTACAATTGTCACTGATGTAAGCCCTGGAGAGGGACGGCAGAGGCGGCAATGGTGCATCCACAGGATTCCAGCACTCTAGGCAACTGTCTAGTTCACCTGATGGTGGCACCAGCCCATCTTTACTACACACAGTAAGGGAACTTTATAATAGGGCACTTAGGTTTAGAGGTCAAGAAGGCATATTTTCTTTTGCCTATTTTACTAAAACCTATGTAAATGTGCAGAAATTGTGGCTTGATTGAAGGCACGAATACGTATTATGTGTAAAGTATGTGTGCATGCTTGTACTTTAGACAGTATGGCCAGCATTTTGAACAATGAAGAGTGGGACTGGACATCCAGGGTGGACATCCAACCCATGCTTAGCCCCAGAATGCACTTCTTGTCTTAGCGTTCTCCGCACGTACAGAGCGGTTATGTGGGGGAGCGCTGGATGTGGGCGGGAGAGGGCAGGGGAATATGCTAGGATGTATTGACGCCATTCAAATTGGGCCATTGTAAGTCCCCTATTGCAGAGATGGACATCCGCCTTATTCCTCCCCAACTGGGGAATAAGTGCCAAGCACAGCTGTGATCATGTCCAACAGCCCCCCAAACCCATCATGCCACCGCAAAAGGGCACCCGCTGCCCAATCCAGGCCATGGGGACTCCCCGCTGAGGGTCAGGCAGTGGTGTGCCGGTGCCGCTCATGGCCCGGGCATTCTGAAACCTCAGCCGGATGTGCCGGTGCCATGGCGACCGGATGCCTCTGCACCGACACCCCAGCTGGAGCGTTGTGTGGCCTGTACAGGCAGCATCCCAGATGTCTCCCTCCACAGGATCGGGTGCACTCCAGGTTGTCTAAGTGCCCGATTCTGCAATCGTGGGAACATAGAGTTCTCACAGTTGCAGAATCAGGTACAACTTTGGCCCATCCATGTTTTAGGCATCCTGATGGCTTGGCCATGCACCTATTAGAATTGGCCTCTACGTGCATAAATCACAACCATCTGTCTCCGCCCAGATCTACCAGAGAGCGTTACATAAAAGTAGACAGCTTCTTGTCACCACACATTTTTTATCTTGTTAACTCCTGACATATTTTATAAACCTCTTTTACAAACCTAAAACAGACTTTCATCTATGAAAAAAAGTCATAAAATTACCCCCAGTATGGAGACTGTCTTGGCATCGGTCTCGAATGAAGTTTTGTATCATGAGGATAAGTGTAAGGCTATTTATTTGATCTTATTGAATTTGATCTGTGTTTTTGATCTGATGGATCACACATTATTGCAGAGATATGGAAGGACAGAGGTTACATAGAAAAATAGAAAAATGATGACAGAAAAAGACCACATGGCCTATCTAGTCTGTCCTTCCATATCAACAACTACTTTGAGATGATGAATTGCCTCCTTTCTATTCAAATGGGCTTTTTTAAGTGAAGGGGGTGGGTTCCCTGTCAGAGCCAAGAACCTTGCATAGGTGCCCTTGCATGGGTGCCCTAGAAGAAGGTTTTATTGCTAGGTTTTAATGCCTGTGGGAATCATTCAGTATCTTGGCATAACAGGATTCCTTTATGCCAATGGTTCTTAACCCAGTCCTCTGGGAGTCCCAGGCCAGCAGGTTTTTGAGGATATCTGCAATGAAGATATATATGAGATAGATCTGCATGCACTGTTTCCATTGTATGCAGATCTATCTCATGCATATTCATTGTGGATATCCTGAAAACCTGATTGACCTGGGGGGGGGGGGGGGTCCCAGAGGACTGGGTTGAGAACCACTGCTCTACGCCAATGATATACAACTGATTATCCCAAGTCTCTACTGAGGTTATAAATCACAGCTTACAAGTAATTGTTTACTGGTTGATAAAAGTAAATCAGTACTTAATGGCTATTCAATGTGGTACACAATCTAACATTAATAGGCATAAAAAGCAATGTATACACCTATAACAACATGTACACAAACACAGAATAATGTTTCTATCTCCCCTACAGAGAAGGTGAAGGATATAGAGTACAGTCAAACTCCTCATTTGGACATGGAGTATCAAATTCATATGCTGATAAATAATGCCTTTCAGAAACTGGAAGTAGCATGGAAATTATAACATAGTAACATAGTAAGTGATGGCAGATAAAGACCAGCATGGTTCATCTAGTCTGCCCAGCAAGATGGCAAGAGTAGGTGCACCTGTCGCTCTGTGCAGGCCACCCCTCCCCATGTCTTTGTTTAGGGGTGAACCCACCACTCCATGTAGGACACCCCTATTTGTTGAGACGTTAGATGGTTCAGAAGTTAGATGGTACCGTATATTTTGTTTTTATCCTGTTGCTGTAAAGGGATCCACTGTGTTTGTCCCATGCCGTTTTGAATTCCATCACCATGTTTGCCACCACCACTTCCATCGGGAGGGCATTCCAAGCATCCACCACCCTTTCAGTGAAGAAATATTTCCTGACATTGCCTTTCAATTTACCACCTTGCAGCTTCATGTTATGCCCTCTAGTTTTACAGCTTCCTCGCCTTTGGAAGAGGTTTGTTTGTTCGTCATTTCTCTTTAAGTATTTAAAGGTCTGAATCATATCTCCCCTGTCCCTCCTCTCCTCCAAAGTGTACATATTTAGGTCTTCAAGTCTCTTCTCATAAGGCTTCTGATGCAGGCTCCAAATCATTTTGGTCGCCTTTCTCTGAACACTTTCCAGTCTTTTTACATCTTTTGCAAGATATGGTCTCCAAAACTGAACACAGTATTCCAAGTGAGGCCTCACCAGTGACTTGTACAGTGGCATAAGTACGTCTTCCTTTCTGCTGGTAATCCCTCTTTGTATGCAGCCCAACATCCTCCTGGCTTTTGCCACCGCCTTGTCACACTGTTTTGCCACCTTGAGATCATCAGAGATAATCACACCAAGGTCTTTCTCCTGAAACATGCATACCAACCTTCACCCCCTATCGTGTACATTTCCCTTGGATTTCTGCTACCCAAGTGCATGACACTGCACTTTTTCACATTAAATCGTAGTTGCCAAGCATTAGACCAGTCTTCCAGCTTTTGTAGATCTTTCCTCATGTTAACCACTCCCTCGGGGGAGTCCACTCTGTTGCAAATTTTTGTGTCATCTGCAAAAAGACAGACTTTTCCATTCAGTCCTTCAGCAATATCACTCACAAATATATTGAACAGTGCCGGGCCCAGGACCAAACCCTGGGGCACCCCGCTAATCACCTTCCTCTCATCCGAGTGAGCTCCATGTACCATCACCTTCTGTTGTCTGTCAGTCAACCAATTTCTAATCCAGTTTACTATCTTGGGACCCATCCCCAAGCTACTGAGTTTATTGACAAGCCTCCTATGAGGAATAGTATCAAAGGCTTTGCTGAAATCCAGATAGATGACATCCATTGCATGCCCCAGATCTAGTTCCTTGGTCACCCAGTCAAAGAACTCAATCAGATTTGTTTGGCAAGACCGTCCTTCGGTAAAACCATGTTGCCTCGGATCTTGCAACCTGTTGATTTTGAGAAAGTTCACTATTCGCTCTTTCAGGAGCGCCTCCATTACTTTTCCCGCCACCGAGGTAAGGCTCACGGGCCTGTAGTTTGACACTTCTTCCCTGTCACCACTTTTGTGTAGAGGTACAACATTAGCCGTTCTCCAGTCCTGAGGAATCTCTCCTGTTTCCAAGGATCTGTTGAAGATGTCCTTTACGGGTCCTGCAAGAACCTCTCTAAGCTCTTTCAGTATCCTGGGATGTATCCCATCCGGTCCCATGGCTTTGTCCACTTTCAGTTTAGCAAGTTGTTCTAACACCTCATCTTCTGTGAATGGTGTGGTATCTACTTTATTCCTATTTTTATATTTGGTAGTCACAGCTGGTCCATCTCCAGTATCAGTTTCCGGAGATTAATGCTTTGAAATCTGTTACACAAGCTTTAGTTCCTGTGCAGCGGGACTACTGTAATAGTGTATATGAGGGTCTTCCTTTGAGGCTCATGACTATTCTCTACATCTAATCCAAAATGATGCAGCAAGAATGGTCTTGGAGTGCCCAGCTAGGACGATTGTGTTGCCCTCTTGATATGCAAACTTCATTGGCTACCAACTGTGGACAATGCCAGACTGAGACTGCTCACATAAGTATTTCATTAGGAGTGATTCTCCCTCCTGTTTAGTGCAGAGACTGAGATGCTATAATGTGGGGTGAAAGTTAAAGTCTAGCCCAGTGGTTCTCAACCCAGTCCTCGGCACACCCATCTAGTGAGATTTTCAGGATATCCACAATAAATATGCATGAGATAGATTTGCATGCATTGCCTCCTTGGTATGAAATTCTCTCATGCATATTTGTTGTGGATATCCTGAAAACCTGACTAGATGGGGATGCCCTGAGGACTGGGTTGAGAAACACTAGTCTAGCCCACAGGCCTTGTTAAACATTCCTCTGTAAAGGATACAAGAAAGATAAATTTGAGAGCCCTGTTGGTGACTAGTCCATTGTTATGAAACAGTCTACTGTCTAGGAATGTGCATTTTTTTAGCATCCATTCGGTCTACTAGAGTGCTTTTAAAAAATGTATTTTATGCATGTTAACCTACAAATTAAAAAAGCCACTTTTGCCCCCATGCAAACTGGAAGTTGGTCATCAGTGGGGCAAAAGCACACAGCTCCGTGGTGCCGAGATTTGCAGATAAGCACCGTGGTGCTATTTCAAGTCATTGCTGCTGATGTAGGTCCCAGTGAGAGGCGAAAGCAGTGGCAATGGGCACCCCTGAAGGGCCGGCAGTCTAGGTGGCCACTTCGCTCGCCTAATGGTAGCTCCAGCCCTGTCAGAGCTGGAACATATCCAGTTTCTTCTACTGAATATCTGGGTTTGTTAGATAGTGTCGTCGCTATCTGGTTAGTGGCAATATTTAACCACTAAATGAATAGCAGAATCTGGTTCAAGTTAGGACAGCTATTCATATAACCTAACTTTAACTGGTTAAGCTATCTGGTTAGCAGCTAAATATTGTGGTGAACCGGATAGTAATCATTACCGCCCATATACCACACTGGTTTCAACTAGGCATGTTTTAAATGGTCTTTGGGGATATTCAGTGGCACTAGTCAGTTAGTGCTGCTGAATATTGGGCTCGGCACATTTTAATCTATTAGCCGGTCCGCAAACCAGCTGCAACACTTTGAATATTCTCTCCTAAATAAATTTAAAAAAAACAACAACTCTTGCACCTGCAATACAGGCACGATCTCTTCAAGATTTACTCTAGTATCTTGCCACCCCCAAAAGGAAGTTATGTTAGAGGGAGCGGGACACAACAGCAGGGGTTGCATAGCAAAGGCTAGAAGGTGCCACACTGGTTTTGCTTTTATTTTCAATTATTACTGCTATTGCAGTGGTGAGTAAGACACGGGAGCTGCGGCTGGATTGGAGGGAGGGAGGGAGGGTGAGGCTGCGGCAGGAAATGGAAAGCTGGTTTTCTGCTCTGGCAGCTCCCGGTACCACGGTCAGAGTAAAAAAACAGCTTTTCAACAGCTGGTTTTAGCTCACTACCAGCAGTCGGCCTAGCCATATAAAAACCGGCCAGGCTGGCTGACTACCGGGTAGTTGGCAACCATAACATGAATAATTATACTCTATTGAACTGATATTCAAAGGTAATTCTACATTTGCCTATCCATGTCAGATATTATCCACACTGGTTTTCTTTTATTTTCAATTATTACAGCTATCGCAGCCATGGCTCTGCAAGACACAGGGGCCACGGCTACCAGGGGAAGGAGGGGGCAGGAAGGGAGCTGACAAAGGGGAGAAGGAGGGAACTGGAATGTAGCTGACATAGGGATGGTGGGGGCTGGAAGGGACCTGACAGAGAGGGGAAGGAGGGTGCAGGAAGGGAGCAGACATGGAGGGGAAGAAGGGGGCTGGAAAGTAGCTGACACAGGGAAAGGTGAGGGCTGGAAGGGATCTGACATGGGGGGGAAGAAAGGGGCTGGAAGGGAGCTGACACAGGGAAAGATGAGGGCTGGAAGGTATCTGACATGGTGGGGAAGGAAGGGGCTGGAAAGTAGCTGACACAGGGGAAGAAGATGGCTGGAAGGGAGCTGACACTGGGAGAAGGTAGGGGCAGGAAGGGAGCTGACATGATGGGGAAAGGTGGGGGCTGGAAGGGAGTTGATACCTGATGATGGTACTGGAAGGGGACTGGAAGGATAATGACACTAGTGAAGGGAGGAAGGGATAGAAGGGAACTGACACCTGGGGGTAGGACTGGAGGGAACTGACACTTGGGGATGGGTTGGTTCTTAGCTGGGTATTGGGGATGAGGCTGGAAAGGAAGGGGCACTGGGACTGGAAGGGAGCTGACACGTAGGGATGGCACTGGAAGGGGGATGGACAAGAGGGTAGGGTGACTGGAAGGGAGCTGACATGGAGGTGGCACTGGGAGAGGTTGATATCTGGGATGGTATTTGGACTAGAAGGGGCTGGACAGTGGGGAAGAAGGGGGACTGGAAGGGAATGGACACCAGTGGCAGTCCTGGGATGCAAGGGGGTTAACATTGGAAGGTAGTGGGAGGGGAGGACTGGAAAGGGGCCTGATACTGGGGAAGATTACTAGGACTGGAAATAGGCTGATGGAAAGAAGTGAAGAAGAGACAAGAACTGGCAGATGAACTATAGACCATAGAAAGAGAGTTAAGAGAAGACAGGAAAGTAGAAGCCTCAGATCAGGATCAGCATGATCAGAAAATAAAATGGTCAAACAATAAAGGTAGAAAAAATAATTTTATTTTCAATTTAGTGAATGGACTTTGTGTTATCTTTATATTTTACACAGTATGAGGAACTGCATCTCTTATTTATCTGATGTTGCACTGCATGTGGAATCTGGCTTCTTGGGGTTTCAGTTTAATTTTTGTCTACATATTTTTATTTTTACTTTAGGTTGTAGTCACTTATTCTGTACTTGGTGAGGGTCTGTGTACTGAGTGTGTGACTGAGGCCTTGTGTTCTGTTAACATAAAGTTTGTACATAGGGATGTATACTGTACTGTAGTAATTTGACTTGTTCAGCTTTTCAAATAGGTGTATGAATGTTCTAGGACCTCCTGCAGTATTTATAGTGCTGTTTTGTTCTGGGTAGGCCTCTTGTTGTATGAGTTTTGGAAGTTTATGCTGGTATGGTATGGTAGGTTTGGCCTTGTATATAGGGTTACCAACTTTTTCACCGAGAAAAACCCGACACCTGTGGCTCGCCATGCTCCACCCATTCTCCGCCCCTAGTCCCACCCCTGCCCCGCCCCCAGCCCCACCCACAAAAATTACCGAGGATACGTGTAGGCTAACTTCCTTGGTCAGATAATAATTAAACTGGGAACCCCAAAATCCAAACATGAAATGTACAACACTGGAGAAATAAAACTATAAAGTAGTTTCCTCTTGCACTAAACAAAAATGCAAAGATGTTATCAATACACACTTCCCAGACCAAACATATTCCAGCTAATAAATTCAAAATAAAAAGTATTTTTCTACCTTCTGTTTGGGCGTTTTATTTTTCAGTTGCAATTGCTCCAGTCACTTTCTTCTGGTTTCTTCGTGTCTTCTGCAAGCTATCCATTTGTCCTTTCTTCTCTTTTAGATGTTTTCCATTCTCTCTCTATTTCTGCTTTAACATACTGATTGTTTCCCTTTTGCTCTTTCCCCCAATTCTTTCCTTATTCCTTTATCATCCATTTAAATTTCACCCTTCCATTCTCAAGCCCCTCACTCTCCCAATACCCAGCCCATCATAGACTTTTCTTCCACACAAAATATTTTTCCCCTCTCCACTCATTCCCCATCTATTCTAGTCCTTCCCCAAAATCAGTTCCCTTATAGTTCTAGACCCACCCAGCATCCACTCCCTTCTAGTCCCATTCTCCCATGCCCCACATCAGCCCATTTCCAGTCCTATTCCAGCTCTTCATAAGCCCATTTCCAGTGCTAACCTTCACATCACAGGCCATTTCCAGTCCTAGCCCCCCCCCATCACAGCCCATTTCCAGTCTAAGTCCCCCATCACAGCCTATTTCCAGTCCTAGGCCCCCCCCATCACATCCCATTTGCAGTCCGAGTCCCCCCCGCACCATCACAGCCCATTTGCAGTCCTACCCCCCCCACCATCACAGTCCATTTGCAGTCCTAGCCCCCCTAATCACAGCCTATTTCCAGTCCAAGTTCCCCCTCCCTCCACCATAGCCCATTTCCAGTCCAAGTTCCCCCCCCCATAGCCCTTTTCCAGTCCAGGTCCCCCTCCCCATCACAACCCATTTCCAGTCCATGTCCCCCCCCCCACATAGCCCTTTTACAGTCCAGGTCCCCTCCCCATCACAGCCCATTTCTTTCCAGTCCAATGCCCCCCCTATAGCCCTTTTCCAGTCCAGGTCCCCCCCCCCTTCACAACCCATTTCCAGTCCAAGTCCCCCTAATCACAGCCTAATTCCAGTACAACTTCCCCCTCAAACCACCATTGCCCATTTACAGTCCAAGTTCCCCCCCCACCCATAGCCATTTTCCACTACAGGTTCCACCCCCCCATAGCCCTTTTCCAGTCCAGGTCCCCCTCCCCATCACAACCCATTTCCAGTCCATGTCCCCCCCCCCCCTAGCCCTTTTCCAGTCCAGGTCCCCCTCCCCATCAAAACCCATTTCCAGTCCATGTCCCCCCCCCCCCATAGCCCTTTTACAGTCCAGGTCCCCTCCCATCAAAACCCATTTCTTTCCAGTCCATGTTCCCCCCCCCCCATAGCCCTTTTCCGGTCCAGGTCCCCCCCCCCCCATCACAACCCATTTCCAGTCAAATTCCCCCTCCTAGCCCTTTTCCAGTCCAGGGCCCCTCCCCCCATCACACCCCAGGCAGTCCTTGGCCTCCCCCCCCAAAACCGCGGCTGTCTGAGGCTTTAGAGGGAGCTGGGGAAGCCCGCGCGAGGCCCCGGCTCCCTCTGAACAGCTGCCAGCGTGAAGAGCCTTTACCTTCACGCTGGCGGCTGTTCCTGTGAAGCCGCGAATGCTGGGAAAGGTTAAAGGGCATTGCCTTTAACCTTTCCCACCAATCGCAGCTTCACAGGAACAGCCGCCAGCGTGAAGGTAAAGGCTCTTCACGCTGGCGGCTGTACAGAGGGAGCCGGGGCCTTGCGCGGGCTTCCCCGGCTCCCTCTGAAGCCCTCCGGGTTGGGAGAAAAGCCGGTTTTTTTGCTCTGGCCGCTCCCGATCTTGCGGCCAGAGCAAAAAAACCGGCTTTTCAAGGACCGGTTTTGCCTCTGCGCCGGCAGCCGGCCTGGCCATGGAAAAACCGGCCAGGCCGGCTGAAAACCGGCCAGTTGGCAACCCTACTTGTATATCTTCAGTGACTGTTGTAGGGTTTTATGTTAGGTCACCTATTTGCCTGGTACTGGAGAACGTTTATGTTGTTAGTGAGATGACCAGAATGAGATTTTTTTTGGAATATCACAGTCTGTTTGAATAACGCTAAATATTTACTGCTAAGTAGTTTTTATTCTGGCTATGCATTTGTCGTTTCACTGCAATTTTCATACAACATTGGATTTGAAGGAGAAATACTATTATCACATGAAAAGAGTTCACAAAGGAGTTTTGGGGAAAAGGAGGATGGAGTGTAGTCAACATCAATAATTATGAGGGAGGGGCACCGATTTATAAGTTGCAGTGGAGTACCACAAACCCTAGCACAGCCCTGCTAGGGCCAGCCGTATGCATGCAGCAGGACAGCTTCAGACTGTGATGGGGGCTATCAGCAGCTATGGTGGGCCCGAGTCAGCCCTGGGTAGCAACAACAGAATTTAAAAAGAAAGGTGAAGCCGCGGTGCTGGGCTCAGGCAGCATATGGGGTCATGCAAGCATTAGGGAGAGCTGCGATCACTGTGACTGCTCCCATTTAAGGCCTGCAGTACTTATGGCTACTCCTGGGTGCTGCCGCCACAATCCTGACAGCAGTCCAGTACTCTAGAGTAGCCACAAGCACCGTGGGCCCTAAATGAACATAAGATATGCCATACTGGGTCAGACTAAGGTCCATCAAGCCCAGTATCCTGTTTCCAACAGTGGCCAGTCTAGGTCATAAGTACCCAGCAGTTTCCACAAAAGACACCGGTTCCACAATGCTTGTATTGGTTCAAGCAGTGATATCCTGGGTTCCTTTTAATAATGGTTTATGGATCTTTCCTCTAGGAACTTGTTCAAACTTTTCTTAAACCCAGCTACACTAACAGATTTTACTACATCCTCCGGTAACAAATTCCAGAGTTTGATTACCGTTTGAGTGAAAAAAATATGTTCTCTTATTAGTCTTAAATAGTTTATCCTATAGCTTCATTGCACGTCCCCTAGTCTTTCAATATTCTGATGATGTAAACAATCGATCTATGTTTATCCGTTCCACTCTATTCATTAATTTATAGACCACTATCATATCTCCCCTGAGCAGTCTTTTTTCCAAGTTGAAGAGCCCTAACCTTTTTAGCCTTTCTTCATAGGAGTATCCTTTCATCCCCTTTACCATTTTAGTGGCTCTTCTCTGTACCTTTTCTAATAATGTTATATCCTTTTTCAGATACGGCGACCAGAATTGTACACAATACTCAAGGTGTGGTCGCACCATGGAATGATACAGAGGCATTGTAAAATCCTTTGTTTTATTTTATATTCCTTTCCTTATGATACCTAGCATCTATTTGCTCTCTTGGCTGCCGCTGTAGACTGGGCGGAGGGCTTTACATGTTATCCACGATGACACTTAAATCTTTTTCCTGGGTGGTGGTTCCTAATGTGTAACCTTGCATCGTGTAACCATAGTTTACGTTTTTCTTTCCTAGGTGCATAACTTTGCACTTGTCCACATTAAATTTCATTTGCCATTTGGATGCCCAGTCTTTTAATTTTTCAAGATCCTCTTGCAATTTTCCACAATCCTCATGGTTTTAACAACTTAATAGTTTTGTGTCATCTGCAAATTTGATAACCTGACTTGTTATTCCCTTTTCCAGGTCATTTATGAATATGTCAAAAAGCAGCGGACCCAGCACAGATCCCTGGGGTACTCCACTATTCACCTTTTTCCATTGGGAAAATTGGCCATTTAGCCCTACCCTCTGCTTTCTATCTGTTAACCAGTTCCTGATCCACAATAGTACACTTCCTCCTATCCCATGACTTTTTAGTTTTGCCAAAAGCCTCTGACGAGGGACCTTGTCAAAGGCTTTCTGAAAGTCCAAATACACTATATCTACTGACTCACCTTTGTCTACCTGTTTAGTCACACCTTCAAAAAACATAACAGATTAGTAAGACAAGATCTTCCTTGTCTAAAGCCATGTTGGCTTTCTCCCATTAGGCTATGACTATCTACATGTTCACTAATTTTGTTCTTTATGATGGTTTCTACCATTTCTTCCGGTACTGATGTCAGGCTCACCGGTCTGTAGTAAAAATTGGCGTTACACTGGCGATCCTCCAGTCTTCAGGTATTACAGATGATTTTAATGATAGTTCACAGATTACTAATAGCAGGTCTGCAATCTCATATTTCAGTTCTTTGAACACCCTTGGATGTATACCATCCAGTCCAGGTGATTTGCTACTCTTCAGTTTATCTAATAGTTGTAATACATCTTTCCGGTGTATTGATATTTCTTTCAATTCTTCCACAGTATCACCTTTAAATACCACTTCAGTCATGGGTAACGTCCCTATATCTTCCTCAGTAAAGGCCACAGCCAAGAATTCATTCAGTCTCTCCGCTATAGTCTTGTCCCCTCTTACTGCCCCTTTTACCCCTCTATCATCTAATGGTCCAACTGACTCTCTCACAAGTTTCTTTTTATGAATGTACTTGAAAAAGTCTTTATTACGCATTTTTGCTTCCACAGCAAGCTTCTTCTCAAATTCTCTCTTTGCCTGCCTTATCAATGCCTTGCATTTAACTTGCCAGTGCTTGTGCTGTTTCCAGTTTTCGTCATTGGGCTCTTTTTTCTATTTCCTGAAAGATGCTTTTTTTGGCAACAACAGCCTCTCTGACCTCACCTTTAGATCATACTGGCAGTTTTTTGGACTTCCTCCACTTTTCCTAAAGCGTGGAATACAGCTTGTCTGTGCTTCCAATATAGTATTTTTAAACAACACTCAAGCTTGATGTAAGTCTTTAACCTTTGCAACTGCTCCTTTTAGTTTTTTCTTAACTATTTTCCTCATTTTATTATAGTCTCCCTTTTGAAAGTTTAAAGGTAGTACTGTGGATTTCCTTACCATCCCTCCTGCATTAATGAAATCAAAAGCGATCATGCTATGATCACTATTGCCAAGTAGCCCCCAACACCCTTATCTCTTGCACCATATCTGGTGTACCACTAAGGACTAAGTCCAAAATGGCTTCCCCTCTGGTTGGTTCATGAACCAGCTGCTCCAAGAAGCAGTCATTTATTTCATCTAGAAACTTTATCTCCCTAGCATGTCCTGCCGTGACACTGACCCAGTCAATGGGAGCAGCCATGGTGATTGCGGCTCTCCCGAATGCCTGCATGACCCCATATGCTTTCTGAGCCCATTGCATTGCCTAAAGCCTATCAGCAAGTGTGCCTTTTGCAGTCTCAGACAGATTTGAGGCCCTCTCTGGCTTGTGGGTCCAGGGCAATTGCCAGGTTGCATCACTCCTAATGCCAGTCCTGACACCTGCTGTCTTTTATTTTGTACAGTACAGTGGAAATGCATTTCTCTTTCTCTTTTGTTGCACTACATACAGCATCTGGCTTTTAGAGGTTTTAATTTAATTTTTGTCTATAAATTTCTCTTTTTGTTTTGTGCTCATTTATTAATGAGGGCCTATCTCTATTGTGTGTATGTGTACATCCAATGCTGGATATTCTGTTAGTATGGAATTTCTGTTTAAGGATATGTAGCAATCTTGCTTGTTCAGTTTGCACATTGCCCTATCTGTAACTATTTTTTGAGGGTAGGGGGTGGGACAGGGGGTGAAGGAAGGGCAGGGCGGGGGTAGGCATGGGCAGAGCATGGCTCACCACAGGTGGCAGGTTTTCTCTTTCAAAAAGTCACCAACCCTAATTTATGTGGATTATTTCTAGACTAACCAATAAAACGCCCAACAACCGATGTAGAACTGAAGTAGGATGTATCACTTTACAGCTCAACCTAGATTCTGTTCAAATTCTGGCGTCAAATCTGTGTCAGCCCAAACTCCCTCCAGTGCATGATACTGTGTGTGGTAACACAAAACCCTACAAACGAAAATTCAAAAGCTGACCATACCACACCAGCATCAAGTTCAAAAAATTCAAACTGCACCTACCCTACCTTTGAAAAGACAGTAGTGCAAATATTCTAGTATATCTCTGCACTTCTACTGGGGAAAGGAGAACAAGCTAGACTGCTACAGATTCCTACACAGAACCCACATGTTAACAGAATCCCTCACCTCAACTGCATATGGAAAACATAGGACTCCATCATGAAAAGAATAAGAATACGCTACCTAGGTGTCACTCTGGATCAACGCCTGGATATGAAGTCCCACATAGGAAACACAGTCAGAACAATATATTACAAGATCCGTTCCCTGAGACACCTACGCTCCATGCTAGAACCAAAAGATTTCAGGACTATATACCAGGCACTGATAATACCACACTTCGATTACACCAATGTCATTCTCCAAGGTCTTCCTCAATCCACTTTAAACCCATTACAGCTGGCTATGAATGCCGCAGCAAGGATACTCCAGGGGGCTGCCAGGACTGACCATGTTACTCCTTTGCTGATTCAATTACATTGGCTACCCGTTCAGGCCAGAATTATCTTCAAAACGCTACTTCTCACGTTCAAAGCCCTCAATAAGCTCTCTGCTCCTTCCTTATCTGACCTTATCCATACCACTTCACCAAATAGAGCAAGAAGATCATCAGCCATCAACTCCTTAAAACTCCCAAAGGCCCTTACAAGCTGCTCTTCTTCCACAGCCAATAGAGCCTTTACCCTCTGTGCCCCTAGGTGCTGGAATACACTACCTCCTGACATACGGGCCATTGACAGCTTAACACAATTCAGGAAAGCCCTCAAATTCCACCTCTTTAACAAACATCTTATTGAGCCATTTACACCCATCGACTTCAGTGATTCCTCCCAGCTATTCAGTTCCATGGTATCTCAATAACAGAATTAGGACAAATCGCTTTGTTTATTGAACATATTATTAGCACCTGTTCCTAATAACTTGTAGCCATGCTGTAGTATTATATCTGTAAATAGACTGTAAATAGTTTCCCCTGTTATCCAAGTTCCTCCCCTTGTTATCTGTAAACTCATGCATGTTATTGTACTGAGACTTTTTGTTCTATGTGAACCGCGCTGATGCCGAATAGTGCGGTATATAAGAGAATGTAAATAAATAAATAAATAAATAAATAAACTACAAGCAGGGCTGGCCCAACCATTTGGCAAACTAGGTGTTTGCCTAGGATGGCAGCTTCTGGGAGGCAGCAAAGAGCAAGCCATTCAAAGCGAAACAATAGATTCTGACAGCCGGGAGGGATAAGGCTAAAGGCGGTGCCAACACCTTGAACTAAATTTTAAGCTGGCCATGACTACAAGTTATAAGCAAATATAACACATGCCTTTGAGTCAGTACTGACTCCTGGCAACCTATCAGCTCCTGGGTTTTCTGGGCAGTGTAACTGAAAGTAGATTGCCAGACCTTTCTTCCAAGGAAATGGAGGGTTAAGTGACTTGCCCAAGGCCACAAGAAGTAGTAGTGGGCACTGAACACTGGTCTCTTGGTTAGTAAGCCAGTGCTCTAGCCATCCAGTCAAAAAAATGAAATGGAAAACCCCAAAACTACAGACAGTAATGAAACACTGAAGAACTAGAAATGCATTTCCTCATGTACTGTACTATAAAAAATACACATTTCCCAATATCCTCACTGATGTGCAAAACCAGCATCTCCAGGAATGATATGAGTCAGTCAATGTGGGAGGAGGTGGGGGAGTTGGGGTTGAACAGGGTGGAGGGTAATGTACATATAAAATTTCAAAAGGGAACAGTCTTGAATGGTAATAAGATATGTTGTTGTCTTTCTTCATTGTTATTTTCTTTGATTTTTGGAATAATGTTGTCTGGAAGTTGGAAGTGATATATTGTTGGAATATTGGTTGTCTACACTGGTCCCATATCATAAAAGTAAAAAAAAAAAGAAACACACATTTTCAAAGATGATATATTTCATTCTTTAAAGACTGACTTTCTTTTGTACCTTTGTTTGATCATTTTATTTTTCCAGCTGGGTTGCCCCTGGTCTCTACCACTTTCTTTTCTTGGTTGTCGCCAATATCCTTTTCTGTTATCTCATTTATATTTTCGATTTTTTTACTCTCCCTATTTTCTTCCCTTCCATTCCTGAATCTGTCTCTGATGTTGATCCTTCTGGTTTATGTTTTTTCTCTCATCTGTCTTTTTACATAAACTATAGCTAGATTTCATTCTTCCTCGTCTCCACCCTCCGGTCATTAGTCTCCCTCTTTTCACCTTTCCCCTCCCCAGTTCTCCCATTACCAACCTATGTCTCATTTCTTCCCCAGCCTTCTTGTCACCCATTTCCTCTCTCTGTACTCATCTTCTCCCCTGCCTCGTCTATTTCTTCTACCTTTTATCCTCTCATCAGCCCCAGCTCCTTCCTCATCACTCATCCCCCTCCATCTCCAATCCCTTCCTTACATCATACCCCCTATACAAGCTTTGATTTCCCCTTTGACTCCCCCATTTATACCCCTTTTTAGCTTCAAAGATCTCTTCTCTTGTCTCTGACCTACTTCATAGCCCTCTGTTCTTTTCAACTGTCTCTCAACCCATCCCCAAACCCTCCAAATTCTTCAAATCCTCCCCATATTTCTGCACTCGGTCTCACAGCCTTACGCATAGAAACATGTCCATAGAAAAAGACCATATGGCCTATCTAGTGTGGTAAGGAGAGTGAAGCTCAGCATGGAAATAAAAGAGAAAGAAGAACTTTTTCTTCTTTTCGGGGGATGGGTGCACTAGAACACATACACCACAGCAAAATCCCTGAGAGAAACCAAGAGGGTAGAGCTAGGTTTAAGCCACTCCCAGACTCCATGACAACCCCAGGTAAGAGTAGGAGGTACAAGTGGGTGGAGTCAGGAAGGGAGGTGCCCTGCTCAACGTTTAAGTTTGAGAAAACAAACAAAGTTGAGAGAAGCAGTCAAGGGAAAGCAGCCAAGGGAAAGGCAGCCAAGCCAGAAGCAGCCAAGAGAGAAGCAGCCACAAAGAGAGCAGCAGCAGAGACAAGAGCAGCCAGCACTGCAGCCGAGGAAGCTACAGAGAAGTTTCCAGGCAGAGGACCAAACAGACTGGCAAGAGGGAGAGAAAAGGTTGGCTTTGAGAAGGCTAAGGCAAGAGTGCTTAGACTCCTCTGATGAAGGGTCTGTCTGCAGGCAGCAGAAGCCCCAGGAAGGGAAGTGGAGATCTTACCCTGATTCCCTGTCTAGCTCAGAGGCAGAGAGAGACATAAGCCACAGAAGCCTCAGCCAGGAAGGTGCTGCAACAAGACTCCAAGGTAGGAGAAAGAAAGCAGTAAAGCCAAAACCCTGTGTTTCTTGCTCTGACTCTGAAGAGAGGTTTAGGCCTGGGAAAACCCGGATTAGGAAGAAGGGGTTTTCAGGAGAAACTGAACAGGAGAAGCCCGTTGAAGTCCTACCTAGAGGAGAAGGGGCTATTCAGTGGAATAGGCTGTTTAACCTGTTAAAGAATATTAAGCATAAAGTGCCTGAGCGTTTTCAAACTTTGCCAAGATACAGCTCAGCAGAAAGCATGGAGGTAGAAGGTAAAGAAAGTGACCTGACTTCAGCTTGTTCTGAGATGGACTGTGATATGTGCATTGTGGCTAAGTAATGAAAGCCTGAGAACAGTGAGAAGTTAGGAATTGTAAATACATGTGCTTTATGATTACGGAATTGAGAAGCATCATAAAGGGAAAAGAAAAGAAAGCCTGTGTAAATAATTCTACTACAACATTGGTTGTAAGCTTTGCTTTAATGGGAGAAGATTATCCTTTATTTTCTTTGACTTGAGTGTACAACTGCTTGAAAGATTTGTTATCCGCTTGCCACGGAAGCTAATAAAATTCCTGTGTGCTTTGAAACAACCACTTGGTTCATTTATCTCTATACACAACTACAATCCTTGGTAAAGAGGAATTCAAGATGGCTTCCCGTCCCTACTAGGCGACCGCCTGGTAGGGGCGCGACCGCCACACTAGTCTGACCTTTCATATCAAATATTATAGTCTCTTTTTCCTTTTAGAGATCTTCTGTGTTTGTCCCATGCTTTCTTGAATTCAGATACTGTCCTTGTCTCTGCTACCTCAGAAGAATGTCACCAGCCACCTTCTTTTCCTTGTGGTCACCGATTTCACAACTTTGGGGTGACTAAGCTCTGGTTATTCCCTTTCCTGGGATGCTTTCACCTCCTCCACTTCCAGGGCTGCATATTGGTTCTTCAGTTCATAACATAAGAACATAATACATGTCATACTGGGTTAGACCAAGGTCCATCAAGCCCAGTATCCTGTTTCCAACAGTGGCCAATCCAGGTCACAAATACCTGGTAGGTACCCAAAGTCGACTGCTTCCACAATGATCCTCTTGGGGTAAGCAGTGGATTTCCCAGGTCCTCTTTAATAACGGTTTATGGACCTTTCCTTCAGGAACTTGTCTAAACCTAACAGCTTTTCTACATCCTTTGGTAACAAATTCCAGAGTTTGATTATGTGTTGAGTTACAAAATATTTTCTCTTATTACTCTCAAATGGGTTTCATTGTAGCTGCATTGCGTGCCCCCTAGTCTTTCTACTTTTTGATGGAGTAAACAACCTATCTACATTTACCCATTCTATTCCATTCATTAATTTATAGACCTCTATCATATCTCTACTCAGCCATCTCTTTTCCAAGTTGAAGAGCTTAACCTTTTAAGTCTTTCCTCATAGGGGTTTCCTTCCATCCCCTTTATGATTTTGATGGCTCTTCTCTGTCCTTTTCTAATTCTGCTATATCCTTTTTAAAAATGTGGTGATCAGAACTGCACACAATATTCAAAGTGCGGTTGCACACTGGGCAGAGGGTTTCATTGTATTATCCACGATGATGCCTAAATCCTTTTTCTGGGTGGTGGTTTCTAATGTCCAACCTTGCATCATGTAACCATAGTTTGGGTTTTTCTTTCCTAGATGCATAGCTTTGCACTTGTCTACATTAAATTTCATCTGTCATTTGGATGTCCAGTCTTCCAGTTTATCAAGCTCCTCTTGCAATTTTTCACAGTCCTCTTGTGTTTTAATAACTTTGAATAATTTTATGTCATCTGCAAATTTGATCACCTCACTTGTTATTCCCATTTCCATGTCATTTATAAATATGTTAAAAAGCAGCGGGTCCAGCACAGATCCCTGGGGTACACCACTATTCACCTTTCTCCATTGAGAAAATTGGCCATTTAGTCCTACTCTCTGTTTTCTACCTTTTAACCAGTTCCAGCCCCTGGAGTATGAGGCACTGTGGCAAACCAAATTAAATCATAAGCTTGCCATGCTGCATTCATGGGGCTGTCAGAGGTGTACTCCTCTCCCAGCCAGCACACGGGGGGGGGGGGGGGCGTACCCACTGCCCCACCCTTGGTATGTCACTGCATTTGCTACTGCTGCTTTACTTCTGTCCTTTGTTCCTATAGAAGGAGCACATCACTCTGAATCTGACCTGGCCCCACCCCTGATTATGTTACCGATGGTGGTGTTGAAGAACCAGGGAGCAATGCTGGATGCATTTTAGTGGTTCTCTTCAGTATAAGGAATTCTGTCACTGCATCCCTAGCGAGACCATTCACTGTTGCTGTTGCTCCTGTTCTGCCCTTCCTCCTCCTCAAGTGGTCATAGGACCACTTCAACCCCTTATGGGACCCTGGACAAATGTTTGAGAATGGGTCTCCCCCCATTCACGACCTTCCTCCCATTCACAGACCCCCCTCCTCCCAGAGCACTACAGTCAACGGCTTTGTTCCTCCCTTCTGCTCTCTCAGGCCACTTGCAAGAAACGTGAGCAGCACTTTAGTGAACAGACTGGAAGCAGGAAGTTGGTGTTTTCACTAAAGCATTGCCCATGTTTCTTGCAAGAGGCCTGAGGCACAAGAAGGGAGGAACAGGGTCACTTTTTACCTATGGGAAGCAGGGCAGTTGGGACCCTGTTGTACCCATAGGTAAAAGCAGCCCTGTTCTGAATCAGTTATAGCAATAAAGGAGCAAAACTAAGGAGCTTCTTAATATTATCCTTTATGCGGCCTTTGTGTGGCCTGAACATTGAATGTATCCTGTAGACATTCCTTTATTGAAGTATACACTTGACCCTGATGAATCATCTGCTGAGCAGCCATTTTACAGTAATTTTCCGTCTGCTGGTCTGGCTAGGGATACTGGTATTTTGTTCCAGTGGATCCCAGTAATATGCATTCAGGGCCGTACCAAGCAGGTGTGCTGATGTTATCACTTGACTTCCAGGAAGCCGGTCACAAGCGAGTTCCTGTGTGTGGCTTGGAGAGGGGAGAGGCACCAGGTTTGTGTGTTGCACAGGGCACGTTTCTAGCTTGGTACTGTCCTGTATGCAATAATAGTAGCTTTTTGGTTGGTAAATCCTGTTTTCCACGCCAATCTATTCTAGCAGGAGTCACTTCCATTATTTCTTTGAAGTGTAGCTCAACTGACATGACTTGCTGATTTTAATGCTGTTGTGTTGAACCATTTGTGTCTTCACCTTTCAAAGTAATACATAACCCTCATTAATATAATCAAGAAGGGGAGTTGAAAGCTTTTGATGAAACTTTGCAAATAAAACATTATTTTTGAAATCATTGTCTAGTATAGATGGCATCCATCTGTCCAAGAAGGGTTGATGTGTCTTCAGTAGCAGACTGGCTAATCTTCTAAAGAGGGCTTTAAACTAGATTCGTTGAGGATGGGTGAAGAAAGCCCCCAGATAAGTAAAAGTCCCCGGTAAGTGAAACATTAAATACCTTTATGGAAATGGGTAAAAGGGGCAACATGTGGAAATCAGTACCTATAAATACCCGTAGCATGGGAAATAAGATCCCAGATGTTGAGGCTTTAAAGGGAGAGGCTGACTTGAATTTAGTGGCAATAACAGAGACATGGTTCACAGAAAACCATGACTGGGATGTAACTATACCAGGCTATACTTTATTCAGAAAGGACAGGGTAGGAAGAAGGGGAGGAGAAGAGGCACTGTATTATTACCACGAATACCGGCTTATTTAAGGGACACCACTAGCTTTCTGAATGTGTTGCATGAGTTAGACATTTGGGCGGCGCGGCCTGATGTCTATCTGGTCACTCTGGACATTGTTTCTT